>OY720408.1:13391348-14641348 GCA_963082905.1 Oligia fasciuncula
ATCACGGTGGTCTTTTTACAGAATAGCACCGCTGTACCTACTTATGTTACAATTTGTAACCTTGCATTTTTTAACGTTTTGAAAAAAGTACATTATTATTTTTTATCATAGGGGCAATTCTCTTAATTTTAAGAACGTTTGATCTCAGTCTCAATCTGTCATACCTTTCCATACATTTTTGACACTTTTGTTTGTCGCCGAGATCAAACTGCGATTACATTTTGAACGTTTTAACTTGGGTTCGAACCCAAGTTAAAACGTTCAAAATGTAAATTCCCGCACGAAACAAATATTTGTATGACCTACAAGTAGTTGCTCCGGGTCTGGTTGTTTGTGTATGTGAGTTTAAATGTTTGTAAATGCACCCACAATACAGGAGAAATTCCTAGTGTGGGGCAATGTTTAAAAAAAAACTTATAGCGTGCAAAAACCTTCTCAAACTCAGTTCAGAATTTCAATAATTTCCTATTTTTTTTTTCTTCTTCAACATCTAATCTCAACTTCATTGCAGGTACTGGATTGGCTCCAATCTATGGAGAGCCGCGTGACTCGTCTCCAACCAGTCGCCCTAGACCTGGACGTGATCAAACAACAGCAGGACGAGCTCAGGCCTCTGGTTAAGGAGTACAGGGATTTCTCCATTACTATTGACAAGGTAACCCTTATTCACATACATAGAATAGAAGAATAGAAATATAATACAATAAGACAACAACAAATACAAAAACAAAATCAAACAAAAACAACAAAAACAAAACAATACATAATCAATGCAAAAAAAAAAATGCAAAAAAAAAATGCAAAAAAATAAATAATGCAATGCAATGTATTAATACATAATCTGCATTCGCGATCTACTTGCCAAAAATGTAAACAAATATGAGTTTATGGAAAAATAACTTTAAATCCTACTTCATAAACTTCATTTTACGCTACAACTTCAAACATTTTTATAACTTTTTCAATAGTCACTCTGAAATCAATTTAATTACCATTGAAATAAAGTTGATATTTGTTTAACTTGAATTAATATTAATTTGAAAAACTTGAATTAATATTAATTTGAAACATAAGTTTGAATAGAATTTACATAAACTCACGCCTTTCTCCCATGGGGGTAGGCAGACACTACAGAACGCCACCTGCTACGATACTTACATACTCCTTTTACGTTGTTTCGGTTCATACATCTGAACATAGTTACATTCACGTCAGTTGCGAATATTACGACTCTAATTTACTAAGCCATAAGCGCCGCTGCTGAGCGTGGGGTCCTGGGTTCGAGTCCCAGGTCGGGCAAAGTGTTCTTGAGTTTTTCCATTAGGAATTTCTTAGTAACAGCCCGGAGTTTGAAGTTGTCGGTGTGATACCCGCGTGGCTCGTGCGCACGTACGACGCGTTGCTCGCATGTGGCGTTGTAAATACCGCTACAGATACATTACAGGTATTACAGGCTTTCCAGCAATGTCTTTAAGGTTTGAATTCCAGTAAAAATCGCCCTGAAGTTACAGCTTCTCCTGAACTGTTTGCCTAGCCGTTAAATGAAAATAACTGAATTTCTTTGTTTACTAGGTGAATGAAGCTGGTGCGGTGTACGAAGCGTTGACTCGCGGTGATCGTGCCGACAGTCCGCACAGGAAGAGGCAGATCTACAGCCCTACTAAACGACAGACGCCAAGTAAGTGACAAGCGAAATAAAAAAAATATCTTTAGATACATAACATTGTTCAAGAATCAAGTCAACATCATTTTAAGCTTTTTATAGAAAAAAATAACCTATTGAAGAGACACGAGTATACACCCTATTTAGTTTGGCTATACTATACATATTAAAATGAAATACGTGCGTACGTACAGTCAACAAAGGAGTTAAGTATACAGGAGCGTCGGATATTGTTGAAGTTTACTAAGAAACCGATGGATATTCTCGAATAAAATTTTAGTTTATTAATAGAAAACAAACAGCTCATTTATTAAATTAAATTTCAATCCAGAACATCCATCGGTTTCTTAGTAAACTTCAACTATATCCGACGCTCCTGTATACTTAACTCCTTTGTTGACTGTACCTACTAAGTTTTACCCTACGATCTTCACAGTCCACAATCGATGACTTGAAAAATCTAAAATGATCTCCGAAAGTTCTAACGAACTTCTTCTAGATTCGTCACCACATTCTCTTACTGCCGAGCCCATTTACCAATCTATCACCAATTTTGACACACTGGAGGTAGTAAAACCTATCTATCTCGGGTTTTAACGTTCCAATAATCTATATTAGTAGCGATCTGTATGATTATATTATACAGGCAGTTATGATTATAGTGGCTACCATCAGTAGCTATCTGTCAATAGGTTATTGGGTTCGGCCGTTAGAAAACAACCACGTATATCCCATCACTAATCTTCTGTGTTTGTTTCAGGCCGTACATTAGATGGTCGTTCACCATCCCCTAGCAAGGGCCACGGGATCGTCAGTCCCGGCTCCACACACTCTACATCCAGCGGCTTCTCCTCACGACGATCCAGCCAAGATGGATTCCATCTTGAAGGTATGTTAAACATAGTTAGTTTTCGTATGGAAAAGAATGCGCAAGAAACTCCACCGTTTGGCTGCGTTTCCACCAGAAATAAGCGAAGGATGTAAGAAGAAGATAAGCGTAAAACTAACCAATAACAACACTAGCTTAGCTCAAGCTAGTGTGGTTATTGGATAGCTTAGCAAGCAAAAAAAAATCAGCTGTTCCCTACATTTATGTTCGTATAACTCGTCTAAATGTTCCCTACATTTGGACGAGTTATACGAACATAAATGTAGGGAACAGCTGATTTTTAATCGCTATTTCAGATTTGGTCCCATAGTAAAAGTTGTTCATAATGATGAGTACAATGACCTCTTAAGAGGTTATTAATGTTTTACCAATAACCCAGTATTAAGAAGATTTAGGTTACATAGATATTAATTACTCTATTTTTCTAATTCTTTTATCAAGTTTAAAGGTAGATACAATACAACATTATTTATGTTATTCTGTAAAAACTGGAAATAAAAGGCTTTTTATTTTATCTATTTTATTATAAATGTCTCGTATTCAAAATTCTTTAACTAAATCCTATTTCCTTCCACAGAGCTATCCCCAGTCCAGCAACAACTGTCCGAGATCAACAACCGCTACAGTCTGCTCGGCACCAAGCTGTCAGACCGCACGGCCGAGCTCGACACCGTGAAGGAAGAGCTGCGCAAACATCTCGACAGCTTGAAACAGCTCAACAAATTAGTAGACAAGGTAAGATTAGCTGTAATGTTAAGGTAGACCGCTACGGTCTGACACCAAGCTGTCAGACCGCATCGCCTAGACAAGGTTACATTCATCATCTACCTGACCCAGCTATGTTAGGTCAGCTTCCAGTCTAACCAGATGCAGCTGTACCAGTATTTTACATGGAGCCATTGCCTATCTGACCAACTTAGTTATTGGGTCTCGTAGAAGGACTGGTTGTCAGCAATTTTTTTTTTTTTTTGGTGTGAATTCATCACATGACCCCTCCCGCTCTGGGTGGAGCGGAAGGGAGTGTCAGACTCTTACTGACTAAAACCCACCCGTGTTCCTTCCTTAGCCCTTTATGTTCCGGGCCAACGGTAACCCTTTCGGACAATCCCGCTGAGTTGTCTGCAACTTAATAATCAATCTAATAAATTATGGTTGCAATGAAATTTCAACTTTTTCTTGTATTACATTGAGTGTGTTTTCCCAAAACTTGATAGTATCAAATATTTCTAAATCAATGTTTTCTGCCATCAGGTTCAGAGACTGCTGCCCAAAGACTCGGTGCCCGACACAAAGGAAGAAGCCGACAAGACTATCAAACAGGCGCGCGCCGCTCTGGAAGAGATGTACGAGAAACAAAGCATCTTGGACTCTACTAAGACTCAGGTAAGATTCAAAATACTTAAAAAAAAATAAGAATAACTCAACTCTCGGATTCCAAAAACCTTAGAGCCCTCTCCACATCCGAAACCTATAAGTATTTGGATATGTCGGAAGCGTTAGGGATCACTGTTACTGACATGAAGCAATCGTAGAAGGAGCGCTTCTTTGGCCGCCTGGAAAAAGTACTTAATAGTCTTCTATCAGGCGGAAACAAGGTGCGCGCCTTCAACGGTTGGCTCACGCCGGGTTTGATGTACTCTTTCGGCATACTCTAATGGACTCGACGCCCTGGATAGGATAGGGTCCGTACCGTAGACAGAGTAATCTATAGACTCATGGTATCCGTGTCACCGAAAGGGACAACAAATTCCGGCAATCTTCATCATACTATCATTTTTACAGCTTATTACACTGCACCTTACCATTTCCACAGTTGCGCAAATGTACTATTATTGAATTATGCACGAAAAAGATCTTATTTTCCGTTTAATCGCGGTGTAGTTTTTACTAATTCATTCATAATTTTTATTATTTCATTCATAAACGTCAAACTTGTTGTGCACATTGATGTGCTTAGCCGACACGCAGTAAGGGACAGAAATATTCTTACTCTGTCTCTTTTCTTTGCTAGTGACGTTAATATATTTCTCTTTTTCTTGTGCGAATGAAAAAGAAGATGTGCAGCAGTCTATAGTTTACTCTGTCTACGGTCCGTACACTGCTGACTGCAAATCGAATGCATCACCCACGGTCATCGGTAATGAGGATATAAATCTTAAAGGAGTTAGGTTTAACATGTCTATAGTTGGGTAAATGTTTTTATCGTTAATGAGAATCTTCGTTAATTCTAATAATAATGTGTTTTGTATCAGGTTCGTGAGCTGCTGAAGCGCAAACCAAGCGTCCTTGGAGCTGACAGACTGCACGATGAGATGGAATACGTGTGTTCAAGGTGGAAGGCGCTGCACGATGCCTTTAAGGACAAGTTAGTATTACTCTTCTACTTCCTTTACAGCAGACTTGACGCGCAATCTGCAACAATGTATTCAGCACATTACTCTATAGTACCGTCATCGTCACGAGCACTAATATGTCAACTTTCAATGTCGATTTTTTTGTGAAATAACGAATGCAACGTTGAAATACGACACTTTACACAAACCTATGGGTTCGAAAATACTTTGTTCGTAATAACATAAAATTTCATTCAAGACTAAAGGAGAAAATCGTCTTTGAATAAAGCCAAGTGTATACATACTTATGCTCGTGACTGTACAAGTGCGCAGTGCTGCACAGTCCCACCCTATTTCAAGTTAAACAAATATCAACTTTAATTCAATGACCATTAAATCGATTTCAGAGTGACTAGCACTATTGAAAAAGTTATAAAAATGTTTGAAGCTGTAGCGTAAACTGACTGCTGATTAATTTGACAGGACTAAACTAAATTATATCTTCTGTCCTTTTCTTAAAGAAAAAGATGCACTGAACTTAAATTTAGTTTAGTTTGTGAACCACAGAATCGGCACCCAGTGTATACGCTTATTAGTGCAAGTGCGTGATCCTTACATGCTCCTTTTGCCTCGTTTACGTTCATACATCTGGTCATACATGCACGCCGGAATGATTTTATCCAGCTTATTTAATTATTTTATCCAGCTTATTTAATTATTTTATCCAGCTTATTTAATTATTTTATCCAGCTTATTTAATTATTTTATCCAGCTTATTTAATTATTTTATCCAGCTTATTTAATTATTTTATCCAGCTTATTTAATTATTTTATCCAGCTTATTTAATTATTTTATCCAGCTTATTTAATTATTTTATCCAGCTTATTTAATTATTTTATCCAGCTTATTTAATTTTGTTTTTTCCTAGGATCCGCCTAATGGAAGACATGAAAGATTTCACCGACACACACAGCAACTTGTCGCAGTGGCTGAACGCTAAGGACCGCATGATGGCCGCGCTGGGGCCCATCTCCTCCGACTCCCGGATGGTGCAGACGCAAGTGCAGCAGGTATGTACACGGACACTGCAGAACAATCTGAACATAGGCTTCTCTAGAGCCTAATGTAAAGTAATGTCAGCAACATGTCTTGTGTCTCAATGGAGATTGAAATCAACACTTTTTTAATATAAAAATAAAGCTTAAGACTCAAAATCACCATCACCATCTAACCGTCCATGTCTCCCCAGGTGCAAGTCCTCCGCGAAGAGTTCCGCGGCCAACAGCCCCAACTGGCGCACCTGGAGGAAGTGGGCGCGACTGTACTGCAGGGACTCGAGCCCGCCTCAGACGATGCCAGCAAGATGAGGCAGAAGGTGTTCGAGGTGCAGGATAGGTGGAACAAATTGTTGGACAAGTGAGTAGAAACTTCTGTATAGTGGACACTTTCAAGTAGAAATAAATATTTAATTCTTGTAAGAAAGCACTCAAACACTCCAGAAAGTCAATTCCCGTAATTAAATACGTTCAAAATGCAGTCTCATCTCAGCCACAATCAATGTCAAAAACTTATCAGAAATGTCAGGATTTTGGAGGTATTTTTGACAGAGTGAGACGGAGATCACTCGGTCGATTCTGTGAAAATCTCACCGTAAAAACTTAGATGAAGTGAGTTTGTTTTTGCTAGGAATTGACACTATTGACAGCTCACTCCACCGCTCACTTCACCTAAGTTTTCACTGTGAGATTTTTACAAAATAGCACCGCAGACGAGTAAATGTTTTTAAAATTTCGAGAATTTCCCCTCTATTTACTTCAACTAACCTATCATAACCATAAAAGTAACTTCGTGGTCTCTCCCTCAGGCTAGAGAAGCGCGCCGACAGCCTGGGCGCGGCCGCGGACACGTCGCGCGAGTTCGACGCCGGGTTCACTCGCCTGCGCGACGCGCTGCAGACCATCAGCGACAAACTGGATGAGATCGCCATGGAGAAGGAGCCCGAGGAACAGCTGAGGAAGATTGAGGTAAGAATTATGTTGTTACACTAAAATGCTGCCGTCATAAAGAAAAAGGCCACAACTAACATTTTTTCCAAAATTGAGTAAAAAAACTGGCATAAGCGCTTTTTTTTCTGATTCCAAATATGTATATAACTCAATTTTGAATAAAATGTTAGTTGTGCCCTTTTTCTTTATGACGGCAGAATGGGCACTCTTTTGGGCATAGTTTTTGTACTTTTTCTCACATAGAAGGAAGAACCACTGATCAGAATCAGTTATTAAGCTAAGATTTATGTGATTTAGTAAGCTAGATGAGGTCGGCGTTTCTTAACTGACAACTCTGAGAAGAAGGGCCGAAATAAAGTCAGAGGGCACTCTTTTGGGCATAGTTTTTGTACTTTTTCTCACATAGAAGGAAGAACCACTGATCAGAATCAGTTATTAAGCTAAGATTTATGTGATTTAGTAAGCTAGATGAGGTCGGCGTTTCTTAACTGACAACTCTGAGAAGAAGGGCATAAGTCACAGTCTCTTTTATCCGTTTGTGTCGCATTTATGCGACACATATATTCCCGTGCCCCTACCACTCATGTCGTATTACTGCGACAGAGAACATGCATGATTTTTTAGTTCTATTCAACGATTGCTCCTCCTTATTTATTGTAGGTATTATTTATCGATTTGTAGCCGCGTGCGAGGCAATTACTATTTAGCCAAGGCAATTGATATTTCGCCAAGCGGTTAAAAGGTAGTCCAGACATACACATGGGATTTAAAGTAAAATAGCATGTAACCAGATAATTCCCCCACAGAACCTAGAGCGCCAGCTGGAGGGCCAGCGCCCGCTGCTGGCCGACCTGGAGGGCGCGGGCGCGGCGCTGGCGCAGGTGTTGTCGGACGCCGCCTCGCGACAGGACATACAGGGCAAGCTGGCGGCTGTGGCGAGGCAGTACGATAACCTGCAGAGGAAACTGGACCATAGGAAGGCGGAGATTGAGGCGGCTTTGAAGTGAGTACATACACGATCGTGTCCCCTACCCAACTACGCTATAATTGGCTAGGGTTGATGAAGTATCCAGTAGAACTCTTCAAGGCATTCAAGCTTGTATTCTGATATCCAAAAGAATGAATGAAAGACGTTGTAGTTTTCACTACTTAGATTTGACTTTGTGGCGGCATCTACACCGCCACATGCGAACTGACGTCACGCAAAATTCTGCATCGCGCAAGCAGAGTTTTCCGCGCGACTAGCTTATATACAACGTCCCGACTTCAATCGTCGGGCAGTTGTCCACCAGTAACCACCCGTCTGGTCGGCGGATTTCCCCTTTTCTATGGAGGATGAGTGAACTTTACACCCTGTTCCTCATACCTCTATAGCTTAATGCATAAAGATTAAGTGTCTTAGTAGAAAAACAACAATCAACAACATCAATTTCAACGACAACACACTAACAATTTCAATAACAACACAACAACAACAATTTCATGCCGCATTTTTTTATCTGGCTTTTTAAGTGGACCGTTTGTTATATGCCAAATTAAGCCAATAAGTTACATTTAGATTTAACATTTTTAAACATTTAACGCGGACAAATCGCAGACACATCCAAGCCAAAACCAGTTTTATATATTTAAATGCACGAAAACGACCACTTCTAACCACATTTTTCTTTATTTTCCACAGGGACGGCCGCAACCTCGAGGAGAACGTAGCCCGCACATTAGGCTGGCTTCAATCCGAGCTGAACTCCCTACCAGGTCGCCTGCAGGTGTCTGCCGAAGCCACCAAGCTGCAACAACAGCTTGAGAGACATGAGCCGCTGTATAGAGAGCTTACGCAGCGGGAGCATGAGCTTATCATGCTTTTGGATAAAGGTAAGCTAATGAAACATCGACCTACGTAATCAGCCTACAATGTTCCCACTGCTGGGACACAGGCCTCCTCTCTGTGAGAGGGAGTGGGCCGTAATCCACCACGCGGGCCCAGTGCGGGTTGGTAGATGTCACATGTCTTCGAATTTTTGGTTCTAGGACATGTTCCTCACGATGTTTTCCTTCACCGTTTTGAGAGCAGTGGTGATAAAATAATTTACACAAAGTACAGCGCTAGTCTGGGTTCGAACCTACGACCTACAACTCCGTAAGTCGCGGCCGTTACCACTGGGCCACCACTGCTCTCACATCAACATCGACCTAAATAGCGTGCAATTGGAGAAGCATATGTCCAGCAGTGGACTGCTGAAGGCTGATGATAATCACGAGTACAGTTCAGCATCGCCTAATGTGAACGTGAACTATGAGCAACAAGACTAAGGTCGTCTCCTAACCGAAACGAACAGTTGCGTGTTCGCGCAACGATCGCGACACAGGCTAAAGGCTGGGCCATCGACCACAACATTACTTCCTTACGCCAGAAAATGATACTGTCGTTATTATTTTGAAGAAATATTGGGCTCAGCAGCTCTTCATTCATTTTCAGACCTTAATCCAATGCCGTAGAGTAACAACTAGCATGCTTGGTTGATTGTCTTGTAGAATTTTCTTAGAAAACTGAACTTGACTAAAATGATGACTCCAATTGTATAAGTAATATTTAAGACGGTTCCACGCGTTTGATCTCCCTTTTTAATTGAAATGTCTAATGAATATTCTTCCCCACCAGGTCGTGAGATGGAGAAGAAGCCAGCGCACCAAGGTTTGCGCAAGGATCTGGACAGAATCCAGACGCAGTGGGACAAACTCAAGCGAGAGACGGTCGATAGATACACTAGACTGCAGACCGCTATGGTAAGTCAAAACTTATTTTTTATTTGGCTGAAGTATGTGTAAAGTAAATGTATGTAAATTCAGTATTTTACATACCTACGTTTACTGCTGAATACCAGTGCATTCAGCTGCATCCGGTTAGACTGGAAGCCGACCCCAACAGTTGGGGAAAAGGCTAGGCAGATGATGATGATGAAGATCTATAAAGTAAACGCTCAAGCCAAGACCTACACCCTTTTGGGCAGGATAATATTCTTAAGGCTTTCGAATTTGGTAGTGATGGTAAGGTCAAAAATAAGAGATGTCAGCACTAACTGACGGGGTCCGCTAGGGCCGATGCCTGCCAGGGTCGCGGGTTGTTCGATAGAGATACCGTGGCCCCTGACACAGGCAACTGAAGAAACACGGGTACCCACCCGTGTTACTGACTAAACTAATATTTATCTTCTGTCCTTTTCTTAATGAAATAGAAAGAAAAAGACGCACTGAACTTAAATATAATTTTGTTCGTGAACAAGGGAATCGGCGCCATTATTTTTCTATTTAGTCAGTGATAGGAAAACCAACCTTTAAACATGCTAACAAAGTAGATTTTCAACTACCGACTGACATAAAAACAACAACAAAGTACAACACTAATTCCTGTCCTATTCACTCAACAGGAGCACTGCCGCAAATTCCACAAGGCCCAGGAATCGTTCGTTCCCTGGCTTGCAGACCTGGAAGACAGGCTCGCCAAGCTACCGGCTACTGCTTTCACTAAGAAAGAGGTTGAGAAGCAGCTGAGAGACCTGCAGCAGATCAGGAATGATATCTGGAAGAGGTACGTTTGATTGTCATTAAGTCTACACTAAATGTCAAAATGCAAAATGTTCAAAACCAATGAACCAGAAGTTTTAAAATTAAATCTGTTTTTCGCCTCCCTGTGTCGGAATCAGGGGGCCTAAAAAGTCCACTTTGGCAGAATCATAAAAGGATAACATTATGAATCATACTGGACAGTTAACTGTTAAGTTAATCTTATCAAATCCCAATTATGAAGGATTTTTCAGTTATTTTTTTGTCTGTACTAAAATACCAATCAAACCAATGCAAATCGAATCCCAATATCTTTGATTATACCTACGTAGTGCAGCGAAACAAAGAAAAACACGGACTGTCTTCGCCATATTATGATTCATAATGTTATCCTTTTATGATTCTGCCAAAGTGGCATTTTAACTCCCCCAGATCCCATTTGTAAAAAATACAGATTAAGATAGCCTCGACCGCAGACAATAAAAAAATAAAAAAATAACTCTTGGTTCAGACAAAAGTACATCATAAGTGCACGTTCACACTGCTTTAATAATGCCCAAAAACGAACAAAACTTATATGATTGTTTTCTCCACTAGATCTGGCGAGTATGAAAACAACAAGACTCTAGGCGAGACTTTCATCTCTTCGTGCGACATCGACCAGGAGGTCGTCAGGAAACTGCTCGACAACATCAAGGAGCGGTGGGATAGGATTAACAACGGTATGTAATTTTATAATTATGTAGCATGGCCTTAACGTGCGTGTTCGAACTTGCCCTTAAGCGCAGCAAACGGGAGACGACACCTCCGCCCGCGACCGCGCGCCCCCCCTCGGCTAAGGCAGTGGACGAAGGGACGCGGGTCGGTACGCCACGCTCGCGAGCCGCTCATAAGTTTTAGTAGTTCATTTCGATTGTTTTTAATTCTTTCTGTGTTTCCTGTTTGTGCCCATAAACTGTGTTTTACAATATATATACTTTCACTGACGCGTGCCTTCTAATAATTATAACAGACCCAACAACACCCCTGAGACAAAAGACACTCTACAAGTGTCGCCCAACTCTACAAGTGGCGCCCAACTCGTGGCCAAGTTTTCAGTGAAAAACACGTAAAATACAAAACAGTGACAATAAGTGCTAAATCCTATCGTGCTAACACATACTGTGAACCCTTTCCGATAGTGCTTTCGGTAAATATCTCCACAAACAGTGCAAAAACAATCAGCAAAACTTTGGGCGAGTCCACTCTTCCCGCCAAAAATTCTAAAGGACACGCGCGTGGCATTTTACCGCACGTGGTGTTTTTGGCGCGAACAAAAGGGACATCAACGCTTTCACTTTCGTGCAACGGAATTAGTAACGAACACGTTGTTCGTTACTTATTACCACCCATATAACCATCACCCGTGTTGTTCGAGCGAGTAACAGCAGAGGTAGTGCCCTGTTACCATGCCGCCGAAACTAACGAAAAAATGTACCGGAAGAGATGATGGGTCGGAGTCCGACACGGACGTAGAGCAAAATAGGACGGTGGTCGCATCATCACCATCGTCTCCGAGCATTGCCATGTCTGAGGACATGCTTCAGAACCTTGTGTCCAGTATAACAAGGAACCAAGCGGAAGCGAATCGCATTCTCATCGAGAGCATACTGGCGAACAGGGATGAACCGTGCACATCATCACCGCAGATACCCAAGACGCGTGATACCGCGCGGGGGTCAGGCAACTTCGCAAATTGTACGGCGCGTTTCGACGGGTCATCGAAGAACGCGGAAGAACTCGAGGCATTCATCGACGCTATCGAGGTATACCGCGACTGCATCAACATCAGCGACGAGCACGCGCTGCGGGGACTGCCTATGCTGCTAGCTGGCGAGGCCGCCGTCTGGTGGCAGGGCGTGAAGTCGTCGATAGCGTCGTGGTCCGACGCGCTGCAACGTCTTCGAGGGATGTACGGAGTGCCGCGACCCGGATATAAAATCTTACGTGAGATTTTCGGTACCGAACAAAATAGTGAACGGGCCGACGTGTTTATTAGCAAAGTGCGCGCTTTAATAATGAAGTTACCGTATGATGTGCCGGAAGTGATGATGTTAGATATAGTTTACGGATTGTTAGATCGTAGGATAAGAAAACGAGTGACTCGCGACGCGGTGCACGAGCTGGATCAGCTAATAGCGAAGGCCAGGTTAGTCGAGGAGTCGTTGGCGGAGGTAAGCGTTTCTACCCATTGTTATAATACTAGAGACAATGTAATCGATAACCATTCCGTCACAGCGCAGGAACGTTCGAACACAAACGTTAACCCTACGAACACCATAAGTGATCTGCCTAAGTCAAGTACTAATCAACGTGTTGTTAAGCCGTCTGACTCGCATGCACTAAATGGGGAAAATAATAACAATAGTGATGGGCGAAAACGTGGGGCCCGAACCCACGACCCTGAGATTAAGAGTCTCATGCTCTACCGACTGAGCTAGCCGGGCCCTTACTCTCCAGGAGTACAATCTCCGCATTGAATATACACCTGGCAGGTCGAACGTCATCGCCGACACACTTTCACGACCGCCTTGCGCAGGAGAAACGGATTGCGATATCCGCTACGCCGAGGTCGATTTCCCGTCAAGAAGTCCCAAGGATGTCCGTGAGAACCAACTGAAGGACCCTGACGTGCGAAAGATCGTTGAGGACCTCGAATCAACCGACGATCCGTTTAGGGGGAGGAGTTGGTCCGACCGTGGTTTCATTATGTCGGACGGCATATTGTACAGGTATGGACCTGACGAATATGGAGAAGAGACAGGATGTCTCGTTGTCCCGGAGCACGAACGTGATAAAGTCATGGCAGAATATCACGACGCGCCAACGGCTGGACATTGCGGAGTAGAGCGCACACTAGATCGAGTGAAGTCGAAGTATTACTGGCCAGGTATGCGGCAGTACATCGTTAGACACCTGAGGAAGTGCATAGAATGTCAGAGGTACAAAGCCGATAACAGAAAACCGGCCGGACTTCTGCAGACTCCCGCAACTAATCGCCGCTTTGAAGTCGTCGCCGTGGACCTTTTCGGTCCCTTGCCGGAGACCGCCGATAAGAACAAGTGGATCCTTATCGTAGAAGACACGTGCTCTCGATGGGTAGAGTTGTTTGCTCTTCAAGATGCTACTAGCTTATGCTGTTCCAAGATCCTGATCTCAGAGGTTTTCCTGAGATATGGAGTACCAAGACGGATCTTGAGCGATAATGGTGTACAGTTCATAAGCGAAATAATGCAGCAGGCATGCCATTCATTTGGCATTACTCAATCGCTGTCGCCTGTCTACCATCCGCAGGCGAACCCGGTGGAAAGAAAAAACCGTGATCTAAAACCCCAACTTGCCATTCTGGTAGGGAAAGATCACAATACATGGGACGCGCACTTACCCGCGATACGTTTCGCGATGAACTCTGCAGTGACCAGCAGCACCGGATTCTCGCCGGCTTACCTGACGTTTGGACGAGAGATGCGTGCACCGGCCGACGTCATCGCTGATATGCGCAACATTATTGAGAGTGACAACGTCGTGACGAGTCTTACCCCTTACCTTCAAAGATTGTCAACCGTGCTATTTGAAGCTAGGGACGTACATGAAAAGGTTCAAGCGAATCAGAAACGTTATGCCGACGAGGGTCGCAGCCCTGCACCTGATTACGCAATCGGTGATTTGGTCCTTTTGAAGACCCAGGGAAGTAACGACACGACCCGCGGACAAACGCCGAAGTTCATACCGCGACGGGACGGACCCTACCGTATTAAGGAACCCGCAAGCTCCACCACATATGTGTTGGAGAAGGTAAATAGTGGTGAAACGTTAGGGAGGTACCACGTCTCCCAGTTGACCCCATTCGTAGGCGACGTACCGCCAGCGCCAGTCAACGAAAAGCGTAGGCGCGGTAGACCTAAGCGTTATTTGAACTGACTCAGACGCGTGGGCGTATGTCTGGGTCAGAGGGGGAGGATGTAGCATGGCCTTAACGTGCGTGTTCGAACTTGCCCTTAAGCGCAGCAAACGGGAGACGACACCTCCGCCCGCGACCGCGCGCCCCCCCCTCGGCTAAGGCAGTGGACGAAGGCGTGCTAGGCCAAAGTGTACTTATTGCAAGTTGTTCGGTCATATGGTAGACGAGTGCCGCAATAAGGATAAGAAGGACGGAAAGGTCACTGACCCTTCTAATAAGTCAAACAAAAGTACCGAGTTACGTTGTTACGGATGTGGTCAGCTGGGAGTGGTGCGTTCAAAATGCAGTAACTGCAAAAACGCGTCGACTTCAAGCAAGTCGGATTTTTTTAGCGCTCAGGTAGCTGATACTGACGAACCACGGCCGCTTGTGGAAATTCAGGTCGTGGATCGCAAGGGGGTAGCTATTTTAGACACGGGGGCCACACATTCCATCGCGGGCCCCATGCTGTACGACTTACTTCTTAAAGCCGGCGTCGTTTTTAAGAAAACGGTACGTACTATAGGGCTGGCCGACGGATCACAACAAGTAGTCCCTGTACTTGAGTGTGATACCAACGTCATATTAGAAAACCGCGTTATACCTACCACATTCATAGTTTTGCCGGACGCTCAAACCCGAACATTGCTAGGTAGGGATTTCATCATGAAAGCAAGTATCCTGTTGGACTTACCACAGAGCAGCTGGTGCTTTAACGACGAGCCGGAACGCTGGCACCCGTTTATCACCAGCTTCGACTTACCTACTGGCGGCCAGATGGAGCTGATGAAGGTAGAAGCATCAAACCTTGTGCTAAGGGATGATGAAGGGACCAAGTTAACAGCAGATCAGAGGATCCAACTGAATGCGTTTCTGTCGAAGAGGTCCGACCGCTTCGCAAAGGATGGACCACCAACGGAATACGCCACGCATCGGCTGAAGATAGACCCGAATCAGGAACCCATCGCCTCACCGCCTTACCGGATGTCTCCTAGTAAGAGAGCGATGCTGGAACAAGAGTTGCAGAAGTTACTGGATACTGACGTGATCGAAGAATGCGAATCACCTTGGGCTGCCAACGTGGTCCTCGTGACGAAGAAGGATGGAGGGGTCCGGCTATGTGTAGATTACAGGAAGCTGAATGCTGTAACCGAGCCTGATCGCTACCCACTTCCACGCATCGAAGACGTTCTCCACGCAGCTAAGAACACCAGTTTTATGACGACCTGTGATCTCCGATCAGGGTACTTTCAAATTGCTGTAGAACCGGCTGACCGTGACAAGACTGCGTTTGTAAGTCCACTCGGATGTTTTAGGTTTAAGAGGATGCCAATGGGTTTGCGGAATTCAGGAGCGACTTTCCAGCGGCTAATGGATCGATTCAGGTCCGGCAAGGAACTGGCCGATGTTTGCATGCTAACGTACTTAGATGACGTCATTGTCCTGTCGGAGTCGTTCCCCAAGCACCTGGAAGACTTGAACGCTGTTTTCGACCGGCTTGAGATGTACAACCTGCGAGTGAACCGCGAAAAGAGCTGCTTTGCTCGCGAGTCGGTAAAGTTTCTGGGCCACGTGATCGTACCAGGTGGAGTTAAGGCAGACCCCGATAAGACAGCAGCTATCGCGAATATGTCCCCTCCTGAGAACGTGAAACATGTGAAGACCTTTCTGCAAACGTCAAGTTGGTTCCGGCGCTTCATTCCCAATTACGCCGACGTAGCCAAACCTCTGACGGATCTTCTTAAACAGGACAGCAAATGGGCCTGGACTTCGAAGCAACAAGACGCCTTCGACTGCATTAAGGAAAGGTTAATCACCGCTCCGATACTGCGCCAAGTTGACGAATCGATGCCGTTTACATTAAGGACGGATAGTAGCGGTTATTGTCTCGGAGCAGTACTGATGCAGGGGGAGGGTCCCAAGGAGAGACCAGTAGAATACGCCAGCCGTTTGCTGAATAGCGCGGAGAGAAACTATAACACAACGGAAAGAGAAGCGTTGGCAGTTGTATGGGCTGTCACCAAGTTCCGCGCATACATCGAAGGATCAGAGGTTGTGATAAAGAGTGACCACCAACCTCTGCGATGGTTGATGACTGTAAAATCGCCAAGCGGCCGGTTAGCTAGGTGGGCCCTTACTCTCCAGGAGTACAATCTCCGCATTGAATATACACCTGGCAGGTCGAACGTCATCGCCGACACACTTTCACGACCGCCTTGCGCAGGAGAAACGGATTGCGATATCCGCTACGCCGAGGTCGATTTCCCGTCAAGAAGTCCCAAGGATGTCCGTGAGAACCAACTGAAGGACCCTGACGTGCGAAAGATCGTTGAGGACCTCGAATCAACCGACGATCCGTTTAGGGGGAGGAGTTGGTCCGACCGTGGTTTCATTATGTCGGACGGCATATTGTACAGGTATGGACCTGACGAATATGGAGAAGAGACAGGATGTCTCGTTGTCCCGGAGCACGAACGTGATAAAGTCATGGCAGAATATCACGACGCGCCAACGGCTGGACATTGCGGAGTAGAGCGCACACTAGATCGAGTGAAGTCGAAGTATTACTGGCCAGGTATGCGGCAGTACATCGTTAGACACCTGAGGAAGTGCATAGAATGTCAGAGGTACAAAGCCGATAACAGAAAACCGGCCGGACTTCTGCAGACTCCCGCAACTAATCGCCGCTTTGAAGTCGTCGCCGTGGACCTTTTCGGTCCCTTGCCGGAGACCGCCGATAAGAACAAGTGGATCCTTATCGTAGAAGACACGTGCTCTCGATGGGTAGAGTTGTTTGCTCTTCAAGATGCTACTAGCTTATGCTGTTCCAAGATCCTGATCTCAGAGGTTTTCCTGAGATATGGAGTACCAAGACGGATCTTGAGCGATAATGGTGTACAGTTCATAAGCGAAATAATGCAGCAGGCATGCCATTCATTTGGCATTACTCAATCGCTGTCGCCTGTCTACCATCCGCAGGCGAACCCGGTGGAAAGAAAAAACCGTGATCTAAAACCCCAACTTGCCATTCTGGTAGGGAAAGATCACAATACATGGGACGCGCACTTACCCGCGATACGTTTCGCGATGAACTCTGCAGTGACCAGCAGCACCGGATTCTCGCCGGCTTACCTGACGTTTGGACGAGAGATGCGTGCACCGGCCGACGTCATCGCTGATATGCGCAACATTATTGAGAGTGACAACGTCGTGACGAGTCTTACCCCTTACCTTCAAAGATTGTCAACCGTGCTATTTGAAGCTAGGGACGTACATGAAAAGGTTCAAGCGAATCAGAAACGTTATGCCGACGAGGGTCGCAGCCCTGCACCTGATTACGCAATCGGTGATTTGGTCCTTTTGAAGACCCAGGGAAGTAACGACACGACCCGCGGACAAACGCCGAAGTTCATACCGCGACGGGACGGACCCTACCGTATTAAGGAACCCGCAAGCTCCACCACATATGTGTTGGAGAAGGTAAATAGTGGTGAAACGTTAGGGAGGTACCACGTCTCCCAGTTGACCCCATTCGTAGGCGACGTACCGCCAGCGCCAGTCAACGAAAAGCGTAGGCGCGGTAGACCTAAGCGTTATTTGAACTGACTCAGACGCGTGGGCGTATGTCTGGGTCAGAGGGGGAGGATGTAGCATGGCCTTAACGTGCGTGTTCGAACTTGCCCTTAAGCGCAGCAAACGGGAGACGACACCTCCGCCCGCGACCGCGCGCCCCCCCTCGGCTAAGGCAGTGGACGAAGGGACGCGGGTCGGTACGCCACGCTCGCGAGCCGCTCATAAGTTTTAGTAGTTCATTTCGATTGTTTTTAATTCTTTCTGTGTTTCCTGTTTGTGCCCATAAACTGTGTTTTACAATATATATACTTTCACTGACGCGTGCCTTCTAATAATTATAACAGACCCAACAACACCCCTGAGACAAAAGACACTCTACAAGTGTCGCCCAACTCTACAATTATTATTTAAAACTGAAAGACAATGAAAAATTGATTGTTTTTTATAGAAATCGGTGACAGTAGTTAATTCGCACTTTCTGCGCTGCGAAAAGTATGCGATTTTCGGCCTATTTTTTGCCGTTAATGTCCCACGGCTGGGCAAAGGCATCCGTAAATAGAAGGAAATAATATAAAGGCCTTTTATGACTTTGTATACCTTTTTATTATCTTTCATAACGGAAAAACATCAGTTTATTATGAAGTCGAGTTGTTCGGCTTATAAAATCCAAATTATTTCATTCGTGCATTTAGAGTAACTTTACTACTTATTTAATGGGGTTTATCTTATGCTGTCAAAGTTTCTACCATAACATCACACAGCAATCCTATATCCGGCTGTAACGTGTCTGTGTCATTTTTTCTCTCTCGCTCATTCGCTACCACATTTATTTAAAATCCCGGAATTGCTTTAATTATTAACTATTTTGTTTTCTCCTACAGAGGTCCTCCAACAAGTAGAATTCCTGGAAACAACAGCGCGCAAGCTGGGCGAGTTCGCAGAGCGCGTGCGCGCCGTGGACACGCCGCTGCAGCGCTGTGAGGAGCGTCTGCAGGACGCGCTGGGGGCTGCGCCTGCGCACGCCGCGGAGGCCGTCGCCAGGCTCACTGACCAGATACACGCGCTGAGAGTGCCTCTACAGGTACGAAATACTTATATTAGGATAGCTTTCCTAGTCGAAGAGCTCTTTGTGAAGAAGAAATAAAAAATAATTTATTTTAGGCAAAAAAATTATTTTTATATAAATAATAATATTACTTAAATAAAATAAAATTGTACAATACTGCAACAATTAAAAAAATGAATGAGTCGGTACAAATTGAAAAGGTCACAGAATTAAAAATAACATGAAAATAACTGGAAGTAAAACGAAATATGTTTTCGTCAGAGCAGCAACAAATTCTGAAAAAAAAACTAATCTCTTTATCTTATGATTTTATTGTAAAGTAAGCCAAGTACTTATTAAGACAATATTTCTTATAAGACATTATACTTACAATATTTCTTCATTCCAAAAGTCAATACCAAGAAAATCAAAATATTTCATTTCGCATAAACCTACATGGACACTTATGAAACATCAGAAGCTAGGTGCACGGTTCCAATTGGTCGTTTCCTATGGAGAAGAGCCAGCAAGAAACTTCACGGTTACTCTTTTAAAAATAATAGGCTTTTACAATGTTTTCAAATTACAGTAGGTATGGGAGGACAGCGTAGGCCTGTCAACAAGCACCAGGTACTTGATAAAATAAGAAATGGTCTACAAATAGTCTACAAGGCCTACAAAGTCCTCACATTTACAAAATAAGAATCTTATCAAAAGGTTAAATAAAATATAAAAACCTACTAAAACCAAGTGATATACAACCTTAATCTCATCCCAACAGAGCATCAACTCAGCCGCAGACGACATAGTAACGCTAGCCCTCGAATGTTCGGGTCGCGACACCGCAGCACGCGCTAAGAACGTTCTAGAAGAGCAGGCGCAGGCGCTGGCCGACAGACTCGACGACCTGGAGGCGCGCGCCGGAGACGCTAAGGGCAGGATGGCCGGCGCGGCCGCTGCTATGACGCATTTCCAGGTAAGAGAAAGGATAAGCTATAAGCTAATTTGTTCACAGGTATAGGTGATAGAAATAAAAAGCGTGAATAATTTCCGATAGACAGTGCGTTTGCGAATCCACCGTACTACAGAACTCACTAAAAAATCCAATCTCGCGCAGTGGCGCCGTCTGTTTTCAAATATGTAAACTAAACATGAAACTCAATGAATGCGCAAACGCTCGGCAATTTATTATGTTTGAGGAATTAAGTTATAGCTAGTACATACATACTACATACTCGTAACATAAAAGAAAAAAGTTAAAAGTAAGAAGGTTTATGAAAATGTGGAGTGCGTCGTCTACAACAGGTGTTAGGCCGAATTTGATTAACATTACTTAGTATGTGGTTTGGCTTAGATACTATGTTCTCGTCTGTCTAGCACTTGTAGTTTGATAGTTTTGCGACAGTTGTGCGACCGGATATCTATGTGTGCGACAATGACAGGAATAATGCTTAGTCAAAGTACAGTCACGAGCATAAATAAGTATACACTTGACGTTATTCAAAGGCGATTTTCTCCTTAATTTTTTGATGAAATTGTATGTTATTACGAACATAGTATTTTCGAACCTATAGGTTTATGTAAAGTGTCACATTTCAACTTTGCATTCGTTATTTCGTGAAAAAATCGCAATTAAAAGTTGCCAAGTGTTGACATATTAGTGCTCGTGACTGTACGTGTTATGTTACGTTTATCAAACTTGGCCATAGTCTCAGGAGTTGCACTGAATAAAGATGAATAGTATGGCGGATATATTCCGTGAACCAAAAAGGAGAATTTTAAAAAGTTATTATTGTTTAGTTTTGCCGTTGACTGATAAAGTTCTGTTTTGTTACATCGAAATATGTAGATGGATAGAAGTTTAAATGAACCCGGCAGTATTTAGTTATTTTTTTTTTAGCTTTATTATCGAATTCATCATAATAATCATAATCAGCCTATAATGTTCCCACTGCTGGGACATAGGCCTCCTCTCGGTGAGAGGGAGTGGGCCGTAATCCACCACGCGGTCCCAGTGCGGGTTGGTAGATGTCACATGTCTTCGAATTTTTGGTTCTAGGATAATTATGTCGGTTTCCTCACGATGTTTTCCTTCACCGTTTTGAGAGCAGTGGTGATGAAAATATTTACACAAAATAAAGCGCCTGTCTGGATTCGAACCAACGACCTACGACTCGTAAGTCGCGGCCGATACCACTGGGCCACCACTGCTCTCCATATCCATATTATCGAAATAAATATGCAAAAGTGAAGATGATTCCTATTGATTATCGTAAAAAAATTGAATGGTAAAATAAATGCTATACAACCATTGTTATTGAAGCATTGGGTCGGATAATACTATTACGAATAAGTAGCGATAAGAATAAAAGATACGATATGATGTTATTATCATACTACAAGATCAGATAAATCTTATGTTTGACAACTGACTGACAAAATTCTTTAGTTAATACGCGTTCACTCTCGAAGAGTGTTTCAGTTTCAGAGAAGCTATAAGTTTGTGACGTGTGAAATAACTGTGTCAATATACTCCTTATTGAAACTTCGTGCAAGCCTCGTAGGCGAGACTCGCCATGCCGTTTTTCGGATTCTTGTGTTTACGCTGTCATTGCTCGTGTAAACGGTTAAGGGGTGTAATAAATGTAAATACTTAAATATTAAACTGACGAATTTTTTTTTTAAATACTTACTTTAAAAATAATAACTTGTACAAATCAAAATGGTGTCAATATTTTCTGTTGTTAGCCAATCCCAACAGTTGAAATTACCTATTTTTATGTTGATTTTCGTCCCAGAAACCGGGTGTGATGCCCACTTGCACCACAAATCAATAAAAACATTTATCGCCAAACATAACTCTGTCTCTCTGATCTACAAACGATTGACAGAAATACAACGATTTCGCTACCACAACACAATTTAACCAAACCATTTTTCCCCCATAGGAAAAAGTAAAGAACCTGTCCCATGACCTGACCGACCTTGAGAAGGAGTTGGACAGCATGAAGCCGCCCGGCCGGGACATTAAGACTGTGAAACAACAACTTGATGACATCGGTCGGTTCTACAAGCGGTTGGAGAAAGCAGATGACTTGGTTGGAGATACTGAACGAGCTGCCGAGATGCTGGTCGAGAGTGGGTACACTGTGGATAGTGCTAAGACTAGAGACCAGGTATGTGGAATTTTTATTAAAAAAAAAAAAAAAAAATTGAAAATATAATCAGCGCACCACAGTTTTGCTACTGAAAGTTAGAAATAATTTTTCCTACTTTAATAACGTTTTTACCATTTTAAAATATCATCATAATGACTAGGCTGGGTATCAATATTTAAATGTTTTAACAAAATATAATGTAGTCAATTGAGAAGGAAGTCACAACCCGGAGTTTCTTTGGTTTTCGGAAAATGAAAAATCATTGATTGCAGAAAACTTATACTTAAAGCTTTTAGAATTATTAGATACCTATTTATTTGAAAGAATAAACTTTTCTATTGAAATCAAAATAGGTGATTAAAAAAAAAACACGCTTTTACAATCATATGAGTCCAAATTCGAGGGGTTTACTAGTAGCCACTGAAGATTTCCACTATCCACCTCCTGGCGTCATCATCAGATCAGCTCCAAGATACCAAATTATAGTTTTTTCATCCGAACTACATATAAATACAAAGTTTCATTTCGATACGATAATTAGAAGTAGGTTAAAATTTACTTCTAAGATTTTATTACATTATTTGTTAGTTATAAATGAAGCTAATAAAAGCGTATTAATATTAAAAGCCACAAAGTATAATCTTGTTTCCTATCTCCAGGTTGAAGGCCTCCGCAAACAACTAGCCAAGTTAGACGAGCGCGCTCGCTCCAAGGAACAGGATCTGGACGATACGCTCAGCAAGTTGGAGGCGTTCTACAAGGCGTATGATTCTGTCATGGATGACGTCTCTGAGGTAAGGAAAAACCATGAAAATACAAACAATATTGAACTTTATTCTTAGTGGCAGAAGTTCGAAATTCGTAAACAAATGTTATGGAAGAAAATATCTTAAAGCCGAGCTTTATATGCCAGTATTATTTGATGAACAAGGTTGTACCGTATATTTAGTGAGATAAGAACGAATTTTATTGCTTGCAAATATTGAAGCTATCTAGCAGAAGCCATGGTATTTTAAAATCATCGTTCTGTAACATTGAACTCCACTGATGAATTACCACAGATAAAAAATAAGCTTTCAGAAACAGGTGAACAGTATACTTAAACAACTTTTTAATAACGATCTTTCAAAAAAAACCTTTAAATTACGAATAACGTTTCCTCTCTCCCCCAGGCCTCCGAACAAGTTCGAGCCCTCAAACAGGTTTCTTCCGAAGTGGAACAGATCAGATCCCAACAGAAAGACTTTGCTGAACTTAAGCGTCGTACCCTTGAGCCCCTCGGCCAGAACGTGGCTCATTGCAACAAGATCGGACAGGGGCTCGTGCGGTCAGCCCTCCAGGGGGTTAACACGCAGGTGCTCGAGAAGGATTTGGAGAAGATGAATGATAAGTGGAATGCGCTGAAGGAGAAGGTGAGTTCACAGCAAACTTTTCATCCATATACCCCAATTTTAGCAAAAAAAAAATAATATTGACTTGGGACTATCTATATAAATAAAAAGAAAAGTCCTGACTGACTGATTGACTGACTCATCAACGCCCAGCCCAAACCCTTGGACATAGAGAGCTGAAATTTTGCACAGAGGTTCCCTTTATAATGTAGACAAGGAATAAGAAAGGATTTTTCGAAATTCAACCCCTAAGAGGGTGAACGCGGGGAGGATGAAATTTCACGCGGACGAAGTCGCGGGCAAAAGCTAGTTACTCATAAAAACCAAATATTGCGGCTACTTTTGCACAGTTCTCTAAGACTTTGAATTATAGTTAGACACGTCAAAATTCAGAACATAAACAAAAAAAAATTGACAAATTAAGAACGGTCCTTTTGAAATCTGTTAAAACTAGTATGACACAAACTTACGAAAGTTGGTCTAAAATAAACTTACAGACTCGTATTTTTATAGACATTTGCAAAGAGCGTTTCTACTTTTTTTGCACACCTTGTATCATTGCAAGCACCCACGTTAAGTTGCTACAAACAATGAGTATTGTATTCAATGCATATAAGTATGTACAAGTTTAAATAAAACACTGAAAAATTCAACGTTTTTCTTTCTAATAGACGAACGAGCGTGAACGTCGCCTTGACGTAGGTCTCCTACAGTCAGGCAAGTTCGCGGAAGCTCTCGCCGGGCTGGAGAAGTGGCTGGCAGACACTGAAGACATGGTCAACAACCAGAAACCACCCTCCGCTGATTATAAGGTGGTGAAGGCGCAGTTGCAGGAACAGAAGGTATGTTTAATATTGCAGTTTAGAAACGTTTTTTAACTGACAGGCTAAGTATTTTCAGGCTAACTTTAACGTTTTAAAAATGCCAAGTTAGTAAAGAAAAGTCTAAAAAAAAGTGAGATTTTTACAGAATAGCACCGCTGGTATATTTTGTATTTGACACCAAATCTATACTTAATATTATAAAGCTGTAGAGTTTGTTTGTTTGTTTGTTTGAACGCGCTAATCTCTGGAACTACTGGTCCGATTTGAATGATTATTTTAGTGTTGGGTAGTCCATTTATCGAGGAAGGCTATAGGCTATATTTTTTTTCTTCAAAATTAGGGATCCGTAATAAAATTGCTATTTTGTAACAAGGTGTAAAATCGAAAACCTATTTTTGCGTGCGCTGCAAAAACTATTGACAATAGAACAAAATAATGTACTACGGGTTTGTAGAGCCCATTAAGACCTACAAAAAAGTCCGCGAGAACATATGTCTAGCTATCATGGTTTAATCACAATAACCGATTTTGTGTTCAAAATAATTATTAAATCGTCTGAAAAAAAAAAAACTACGTTAAATATGTATCGTAATATTAATCTTTATCGAAATTAAGCATTATGTTATCAAGAGTATTTATGAAGAAGTAAAATACTTTTTGTTTCATCTCAATCGGATATTTCGTTTAAAAGTTATCACGTGTGTAAGATGTTAAGAGTTGGTACCTATTAAGGAGTTATGGGCCATAGAGTTTTTTATCTATACTAATAATAAGGCTGAAGAGTTTGTTTGAACGCGATAATCTCTTTAACTACCGGTCAGATTTGAATTCTTTTTGCATTTGATAGCCCAATTCTTGAGGAAGGCTATAGACTATTTAACATCACGCTATGACCCTTAGGAGCCGAGCAAAAAGAAAAAAACTCAGAGTGAACGGTAAGCGAATACGAAGTGTTGCGACGCGACGGGGTGGGGGTACAAGAAATTTCACGCGGACGAAGCCGCGGGCAGAAGCTAGTATTACTACTAAAATCATCCCTTTTCTCCACAGAATAGCACCGCTGGTATATTTTATATTTGGCACCAATAATTACTACTAAAATCATTCCTTTTCTTCCACAGTTCCTCAAGAAAATGCTAATGGACCGTCAGAACTCGATGTCGTCTCTCTTCGCGATGGGCAACGAGGTCGCTGGCGGCTGTGAGCCGGCCGAACGCAAGGCTATTGAGAAGCAGCTGAAGGGATTGATGCAGAGGTTCGATGCCCTCACCAATGGGGCTCACCAGAGGATGCTGGATTTGGAACAGGCTATGAAGGTGAGAGGCTGTTGTTTTTTATACTTTCTCTTTAGTAAAAGCTGAAGAAAAAATACATAAATGCTATTTGCTCTAGTAATTTAATGCAAAAGGATACAAAAACGATAATATCATTTGACGTTGTTCTATTTTAGTTTTTGTTTGTAACAATTTATTTTTCTAGTAAAATTACTTATTTTACGAGTATTTTAGTACAGTTAGCAACATGTTGAGCAACAGAGTTACTGGTTTCAATATGTTGCTGACCCTAGTACAAAAAATCCAGATCTCAGGTTTTTTTTGTAAACATGGATCTATTCATCAACATTGTTTGCTGACCATATCTCACGTATTACATATTTTACAGTTTTTTTTTTCATATCTATAATACATATTTATGGTATACATAAAGTGTATTCTATCTTTCGAACTTTATTAATATTCCTATTGTCTCAAAACAGGTGGCGAAACAATTCGAAGAGGAGTTACAACCACTGGTTGAATGGCTCGGAACATCTGAACGTAGAGTGAAGGCTCTGCAGCTAGTGCCCACGGATGAGGAGAAGATACAACACAAGCTCAGGGAACATAAGGTATGTAAACATAGGTAAACCAAGTTGGATGTACAGACGCCAGCAAATTAAGCTACTACAATCTGTCAAATTTCTTTAATAGATTTTCAACTTTATCGCTACAGAATAAAGTTCAAAGTTGATTGGGAAAATTTGACAGTTTCGGGTAGCTTGATGTGCTGTCGTCTGTACTAGCAGAAGGTTGGTCATCCAAATGTGGTTAGAATCGGATTTATTAGTTCGACGTAGGACGTACTGCCAATATACATATCTCTGCCGCGAAGCAGCGTTGCCGTATTCCGCGGAGTAATTGCGTAACACATTAGCAGTAAGAATCGCTTTCATTTTGACAGTTCAACAACATTCATTGCGTTATTTATGTTATTGAGCAGACACATTTTTGAACATATAAAGCAATGGATTGGCAATATCCTTCAAAATGATTTACATTGTGGTTGATAGTGTGTTACGCAAGGATGCCGGTTATATTGTGGTTGTAGTTGCAGTTAAACTTTGACTTTGAGATGGCAACGGTTCTGCGTAAGTAATTACCATCAGTGTTCACCAATCTAGAAAAAAAGAAAATAGTTTTATTTGACCCAGATTAAGGCACAGGCAATCTGTCACAAAGTGACCTACCGCCATATTATGACGATTTACCTTTGACTTTGAACCTTATAACCGCTCTGTTTTCTGAGTTCCCTTGAACTAACCTATACCTTCTCTTCCAGAACCTCCACGAGGACATAATATCGAAGCAGCCTCCATTCAAGCAGCTCACGGAGACAGCCTCCACTCTCATGGGATTGGTGGGTGATGACGAGGCCAGCGCGCTCGCTGATAGGCTACAAGCCGCTACGGATAGGTAAGAAAGAAGTAGTTGAAACTTCTTTTTTTTACTTGCCTGTTTGTTACTTCTTGTTGAATTATTATGGCGAAATATTGAGACAATTGCTGTTCAATTCTACAATTTATTACTTGATGAATATTGCCTTTAGGAATATTATAAAAGTAAATATTTTGAACTAGCAGCGCCCCGCGGTTTCACCCGCATAATTGTCAACCCCGTGGGAATATCGGGATAATGACTATAGTAAGTTCTTTCCCGGGACTCAAACTATCTCTATACCAAATTTCATCTAAATCGGTTCAACGGTTAGTCCGTATTATGTCTTACTTTATATCCTACGAAATTTAACTAGAGACAGTAAATCACTTGCCAATTCCTTCTCTCCTCAGATACCAAGCCCTAGTAGACCACAGCCTTAACATCGGCGACCTACTGGAAGCGTCCCGCAAGGGTCTACGTCACTTAGTACTGACGTACCAGGACCTGTCCGCGTGGATGGACAGCATGGAGCAGTACCTCGCCAAGAGGAAGATCTTGCCAGTTCACATGGAGAAACTGCTGAGGCAGATGGACGAATTAGCTGTGAGTATTATTATTTAGGCAATGTACTCGCCCTTATCATATGGGACTTAAACATAACTGACGAAATGTGGATGTACCCAAAACCGTCAAATTTTGCCAATCAATTTTGAACCTTATGTTTTAGCGATAAAGTTGAAAATCTATTAATTAAATTTGAAAGATTGTAGTAACTTGATGTGCTGGCGTCTGTACTATAGGTAAACTTATGTTGTCATTATTCTAAAATATATAAATAACTAGCGGCCACCCCAGCTTCGCACAGGTGATTTTTTTTTTCGAATTTCCGAAATTTTCTTTCATACAAATCTTATCCTGGCAATACCGAACACAACAACAAAAGAATTATCCAATTTGGTGCAGTCATTCGGAAGTTATACGCTTACAGGCGTACTATGTGAAGATTCGAAATCATAGTCACATCATCACCTGCCTAGCCTTTTCCCATATGTAGTATGATCTAATACAAAAGCAACTACAGTTGCGCGGGATCAGCACGAACTGTGAGACATAATCAGTATGACAAGACTTTTTTTTTTTGTTTTACCATGATTTAGTACCCACAGTTCACACACACATGACGTCTATGAAGTTTTACTAGCCAATTTAATTTCACCCTATATTATTAAAAGTACAATATTTAAGGCCAAAACACCATGCAACAACATACTTATTTATTTAAACTTTTCGCACAAAAAGGTACAAAGGCGGACTTCTGATACTTCAGACACTTACACTACTATACTTCTTTTTTCTACTTCTTGTTCTTCTTCCTCTTCTTCTTTTCTACTTCTTCTGTCTTCTTCTTCTTCTTCTGGGATACTTCTGTTAAACTACACTATAATACCTGATACTTGTTTTATTCCACACCAAGAACATAACAAAACTAATCATTCCATCTCTATCACAGGAAAAAACCGAAGAAATCGCCTCCAAACAAGAAGCAGTGGACAGCACAGTGGAGTCCGGTCTCGAGCTGATGAAGCACATCTCAGGAGACGAAGCATTACAGCTTAAAGATAAGCTGGATGCCTTACAGCGAAGATACAACGATCTGACCAGTCGGGGAGCCGAGCTGTTGAGGGTGGCTTCGGAGACGTTGCCGCTCGTACAGCAGTTGTATAACAATCATGCCAGGTCAGTAAATTGCATATTCAAATCAAACCAAAAGTCAATTATTCAAATTAGGCATGTTATGTAAAACAAAGTCTTAACGCCCGGCCGCATCTAAATAGATTTCGCGAACTTTTTTCTAATAACCAAGTAGCAAGCAACTATGACCTTTATGGCTCAGACTCAACAACTTTTTTCGGGTAATGGGTAAAGGACAAACCAACAATCTATCTGCTCTTGTCCTATGTTACTTGGGGACGGCGACACATGTTTTTTTCTTCCATTCTCCCCTGTCAACCGCCTGTCTATCATTCACTTCCTTTTCTTTCGTAACTCATCATCTGCCTAGCCTTTTCCCAACTATGTTGGGGTCGGCTTCCAGTCTAACCGGATGCAGCTGAATACCAATATTTTACATGGAGCGACTGCCTATCTGATCTCCAAAACCCAGTTACTGGGTAATGTGATACCCCTTGGTAAGACTGGTTGTCAGACTTTCGGTCTTCTGACTACTGGTAACGACTGTCGAAAGATCCACGAATGACAGCCGGGAACAACGGCTTAACGTGTTTTCCGAGGCACGGAGAGGTCTTGATATGTAAATATGGTCACCCATCCACAGCTGCAAGCGTAGCGTAACCTGATCGATCGACCTGTGCAGCTGTTATTACTTAGCCACGGGCCCCTCTTCTTTCATAACTATTTAACTAAAATCACAATTTCCTCCACAGGCTAACCGACTGGATGGCCGGTGCCGAGTCGTGCCTGCAATCAGTGGAACCTCGTGAAGAAGACATCCTGAGGCTGGAGGCTGAACTGCATGAGTACAGACCTGTTCTCGAGAACCTCAACCAGATCGGACCGCAGCTGTGTCAGGTATGCATAGATACATAAAAAAGGAACCTTTCATTTGGGAAATTATTTGTCTTCTTATTCACAATAGTGATCCAAGTGGCCGATATACACATACACCGTGTTTCGGACGATATACATAAACTTCGACCAGATGATCAGACCATGGAAATAAGCATTTTTAATTATGGACACACTAACGGATTCTTATTTTTTGTTAATTTTCATACAAAAAACTAAATACCTTGACGTAAATCATCCGATATGCATGCCTCTTTATCCGAATTGGCAACCACGTATTTTCATTTCATTCATAAGATTTGGCGGGCTGAAACTTGTCAAAAATAAGTTAAGACCCTTTCTTACTGCATAGCTCAATTATGAAATTACAAATATCTTTGTAACGAAGCCTTTGTTAGATTTAATTTGTAAAAGCTATAGAAGTGTTTGACAAAGTTTATGGATAACGTGAAGAACATGGTGTATATAGGGTGACTGGTAATTAGTGACCGATACTTAAACACGTGATTTTACTCATCAATACTTGATTTTACCCTTTCTTACGGCATACAAATATCTGTGTAACGAAGCCTTTTTAAGTACTACTTCCTTTGTTAGATTTACCATGAGCCATATTTACATTCGCATGATGACACTTTGGCTGTATCGCAACCATGCAGTGTCGCAGCGTACTTTGCCTTCCACACATTTGTATGGTACCCAAACTAACTACTTTTTCATTGTAGTGAATTACCTTTATTTTTCCTGCCGTCGTCTTCCTTTACATATACAGCATAAAAACTAATTTGTATTTCCTCCTCAGATCTCCCCTGGGGAAGGCGCGACTCACATCGAGAGCATAGTGACGCGCGACAACCGTCGGTTCGACGCCATCGCGGAACAGGTGCAGCGCAAGGCGGAGAGACTTCTGCTTAGCAAGAAGGTTAGTTGTTGTACCAGGTTTTTCTAATAACTTTTTTTTTAAATGTACATAGAGATTTTTGCCCTTTCTTTTTTAATAGAACGGGAAACTAGCTTCAACTTTCTGACTAACTAAACGACTCCATAACAATAAAAAGAGACATTCACAAAACGATGTAAAATATGAAAGTGATTCCTAAAAAAAACATTCCTTTAATTGGATTTGAAGAGCATTATACATGAGGTTATGGTAGGTGGTGCAGGTTCTGGAGTAGCGACCGCGTACCGGAAGACGTAGCGTGGGAAGGCGTCCCACAAGGTAGTCCGACAACCTTGTAAAGGCCCCAGGAACCCTTTAGATGCGAGAAGCACAGAACCGGTCGAAGTGGAGGTGCTTGGGGGAGGCCTATGTCCAGCAGAGGACGTCTTTCGGCTGAAATGATGATGATACATGAATTGATGTGTAATGTTTATTCATAACCACCCCCTCTCTTTCTAGCGCTCCCTCGAAGTAGTCGGCGACATGGAAGAAGTACTAGAATGGCTGCGGGGCGTGGACTCCGCACTGCGGGCCGCCGAGCCGCCATCTTGCGAAGCCAACATCGTGCGAGCTCAACTCAAAGATCAGAGACCGTTGAGTGATGACGTGGCTGCGCAGAGAGTTAGAGTCAGGGATTTACTCAGCCAGGCTAAGAAGGTAAGCAAAAAAATAGGTCTAGAGCAGTGGTGGCCCAGTTGTATCGGCCCTGACTTACGAGTTACGAGGCACTTTACTTTGTGTATTTTATTTCATCACTACTGCTCTCAAATCGGTGAAGGAAAACATTGTGAGGAAACCGGCATGTCCTAAAACCAAAAAATTTGAAGACGTGTGACATCCACCAAGACGCACTGGGCCCGCGTGGTGGATTATGGCCCACTCCCTCTCACAAAGAGGAGGCCTATGTCCCAGCAGTGGGAACAATATAGGCGGATTGTTTAAATAGGTCTAGACGTCTTTGTGAAGAAGCTTGTCCGGGGAAGTACTTCCATCAGACCTCTTTCTGCCGCCAAGAGGCGGTTTGAAGTTTGGAATTGCCAAGCATATGAGATATTTTTTAACTTAAACGCATCTACGAAACCTCTGGTATCGCAAAAGCACCGGTAACCACTTAACATAAGGTGGCATGTCGGCTTGTTTGCCCATCCATCCATCTGTTTGACCAGTAGTTCGACCAAGGTCAGTGACAATATTTTAACTACGAAATTCACCCTTACTGCTACGACATAAAGGCGCTATCCATGTCGAATTGTTACCATGGAGATTCTGTTGACTGTCGAATTTGTTTAAACCACATTTCTTCGCCCAGGTCCTCCGTGAATGCCAGTCCTCCGAAGAAACGGCTGTCATTCGCGATCGTAGCGAGGAGCTGAAGGAGATGATGGAAGAAGTGGGACATCTCAGTGCTGAACGTTTAGCAGCCTTGGAGCAGGCGTTACCGCTTGCCGAGCACTTCGCTGATACACACCATGGGTGAGTTTAGAAGATCGTATTCTTTTTACCAATTTTTTTTTATTGCAGCCGTGTGGCTGCAATAAAAAAAAATTGGTCCTTCTAGAAATTTGGTCGGAATGGACGCCACGTTATCTTTAAATGTCGGACATCTAATTGTCAACCTTCGAAAAGTTGTCGTGCCTATGGAGAAGAGCCAGCAAGAAACTCCACAGTTACTCTTTTTAAAAATAATTGGCTTTTACAATGTTGTCAAATTACAGTAGGTATGGGAGGACAGCGTAGGCCTGTCAACAAGTACCTGGTACTTAAATAAAAAATGGTCTACAGATCTAAAGTCTACAAGGCCTACAAAGTCCTCACATCTTCACAACTTTATTTCACTTCTTCTTCATTTCTTCTTTGTTTGGCGCCATCACCAGCGTCCACCAGTTCCTGTAATGTGCAGCTGACAGGATATGCAGGACACGTTATTAAGTGTCCTATCGTTTTTGTGGAAAAGCACCACATGAAAGCCTCGTCCCCACTAAGAACATTTGTCGAGCGACATGTGTCCCCGGTAACATCGGGCGATGTCGGGCGACGTCGGACGACATCGCCGCGACATTGTTGAAACTGTTCCTTGTCGCACAGTCGATGAAGAGTAGTGACAAGGAACTGTTTCAACAATGTCGCGGCGATGTCGTGTCGTCACGCCCGACATCGCCCGATGTCACCGGGGACACATGTCGCTCGACAAATGTTCCTATTGGGGACGAGGCTTACAAGGCGGAGTCGTCTATGAATCTCCACCTGAACAGGTTTTCCTTACTTCGGCCAATTTGCTAACAATATAATTTGTTTCCAGATTATCATCTTGGTTGGACGACATGGAGAAGCAGATCCAGATGTTAGCGATGCCCGCGCTCAGACCAGAACAAATCGTTCAGCAGCAAGACAAGAATGAAGTGAGTATCATTGTATAGATTTATGATATTGATAATAATTATGATATTTGTGATACTGGGATTCAAACACATAATGCAGATATATTTTATTAAAAATGGTTTCAATAAAAAAAAAACAATTTCTCGTCTAAGAAATTGAAATTGGTGAGGTCAGGATACCTTCGCAATTTCAGTAGACATGGTAGAAAATTTTAATGTGACACTTGAAGAAGTAAAATATGATGTTTGTATATTATGAAATATTAAAATTTTAAAGTCCTAACCTAAATAACTATCTTCCTCTCTACGCAGATGCTACAACAATCCATTAGCGGCCACAAACCGCTTGTGGACAAGCTGGTCAAGACGGGAGAAGCGCTCGCCAAGCTCTGCGGAGACGACGACGCGGCCAAGGTGCAGGACATCGTGGACGCGGACTGCGAGCGGTACCACGCGCTGCGGGCCGAGCTCAGGCAGAGGCAGCAGGAGCTGGAGCAAGTAAGGATATTGACTGTTTTATGGTAAACAAGCCGGTGGGATATCCCATCGGCAAAAATGGCGAGCTTCCATACAAAAAATCATCACATTTAAGCGATGAAGTTTCAAAAAAAAATTTTTTGTTCTTACCTACGTTGTACAGACGCCAGCACATCAAACTACCCGAAACTGTCAAATTTTCCCAATCTACTTTGAACCTTATGCCTTAGCGATAAAGTTGAAAATCTATTAAATAAATTTGACAGATTGTAGTAGCTTGATGTGCTGGCGTCTGTACATCGAACTTATGTGCAAAATGTCAAGCTACTAGACCCAGTGGTTTAGGCTGCGCCGTGTCCGTAAATGAAGTACGGAACCATATTAGGAATTAGGTCTTCCTAGGTAATAAACGATGCTGACTGCAAGGGTTACAACGCTTTAACCTTTAGACCGCCACACGTCAAAAAATCAAAAACGTACCCTCGGCATCGAACTCTGTCATGTAGTCGAACCGTGGCGTGCTGGACACATTTTGGTTTGTCATCTATACATGACTGTGGCGGTCAAAAGGTTAAGATGGAATTAAGATGGAGGGACTACATAACGGTTAACAGTTTGAACTCTCATCCTCTCGTTCACCAGGCTCTTGGAATCAGAGCCCCAGTCCAAGAATTTCAGACTTGCCCCTTATCAAACTCTATTTTATGTCACTTTCTGAACTACGTATTTGACGACAGGGATTTGTTTATCGAACCATGCTGTTCACAGGGGTTATCTCTCTCCCTTTACATCAGCATTTTAGTACATACAACAATTAACTATAATGTACACATCTTAAAGTGTGTTTTCCTTCACCAGGCTCTACAAGAATCATCCCAGTTCTCGGATAAGTTGGAAGGCATGTTACGCGCACTCTCAGGCGCGGCCGATCAACTGCATCGCGCCGAACCTGTGTCTGCGCACCCGCCGAAGATTGAGTGAGTACAATACCTTTTATTTAATCCCTAACCGAACCTTTTCTTTTATGTAGACTCAATTCTATTTTCTAGTAAACTTTTAAATTCAAAAGTGTTGTTTATGTGCCTAGTTGAAATAAGGTACATTTCCTATTTAAGAGTAGCTTCCGCCGGCGGCTTCACCCGCGTGTTATGTCCATAAAAAGCCTATATCCTTCCCCAGGGTTTAAAGTACAACGACAGACAAAAAAAAAGTTTTAAGATATACTTTCGTGTGTATTTATTAAAAAGCTGTTATTTTGGCATTACAAACAGACCTTTCTATTTTATTTATTCGTATAGATTCTATACAAACCATGTCATAACGAACTTCCCTAACACCACATTTATCTCAACAGAGACCAAATCGAAGAGAACAACACTTTAGTAGAAGACCTAGAGAAGCGACAGGAGGCCTACAACGCGGTCCAACGCGCGGCCTCTGACGTCATCGGCAAGGCCAACAAGAGCGACCCCGCCGTGCGAGACATTAGGAACAAGCTCGACAAACTCAACAAGTAAGTGCAAATATATATAAAATCAAGCAAATATCAACTTTATTTTAATGGTAATTAAGTCGATTTCAGTGACTCGCACTTTTGAAAAAGTTATAAAAATGTTTGAAGTTGTAGCGTATACTGAACTTTATAGTGTAGGATTTAAAGTTATTTTTCCATTAATTCGTTTACATTTCTGTCCTATTGTTGGGCAAAGGCCTCTTGTCAAAGAAGCAGCGAGCATTGATTGTCACCTGCCTAAGAAATTGGAGGTAATTGCTTCTAGGCAAGGACCTTCAAAGCTCTATTCTAAGTACTTATAATCCTATTGATTGATATTTCATGAAATAGTCATTCAATACGATTATATGGTCAGCGGTATTGTCCGAAAGTCAGCGGTATTGTCCGAAAGTCAGCGGGATTGTCCGAAAGTCAGCGGGATTGTCCGAAAGTCAGCGGGATTGTCCGAAAGTCAGCGGTATTGTCCGAAAGTCAGCGGGATTGTCCGAAAGTCAGCGGGATTGTCCGAAAGTCAGCGGTATTGTCCGAAAGTCAGCGGGATTGTCCGAAAGTCAGCGGGATTGTCCGAAAGTCAGCGGGATTGTCCGAAAGTCAGCGGTATTGTCCGAAAGTCAGCGGGATTGTCCGAAAGTCAGCGGGATTGTCCGAAAGTCAGCGGTATTGTCCGAAAGTCAGCGGTATTGTCCGAAAGTCAGCGGGATTGTCCGAAAGTCAGCGGGATTGTCCGAAAGTCAGCGGGATTGTCCGAAAGTCAGCGGTATTGTCCGAAAGTCAGCGGGATTGTCCGAAAGTCAGCGGGATTGTCCGAAAGTCAGCGGGATTGTCCGAAAGTCAGCGGTATTGTCCGAAAGTCAGCGGTATTGTCCGAAAGTCAGCGGGATTGTCCGAAAGTCAGCGGGATTGTCCGAAAGTCAGCGGGATTGTCCGAAAGTCAGCGGGATTGTCCGAAAGGGTTACCGCTGGCTCGAAACATAAAGGGCTAAGGAAGGAACACGGGTGGGTTTTAGTCAGTAAGAGTCTGACACTACACCTGTGTGGTTCTTTCCTCAAAAGACCACCTCAGACATCGATCTACATGGTCTTCATATAACCTGACCAAGATTATGTCTGGACTTTAAAAGAGACTGTGACCTCTGAGTTTGTTTCGGCCTTTCTTCTCAGAGTAGTCAGATAGGAAACGCCGACTTCATCTAGTTTTAAAAAAACATGATTGACGTGTAAAAGTGTTTGTACAAACCTACTTACAAAAAATAAAATCATTTCATTTCACTCCCTTCCGCTCCACCCAGAGCGGGAGGGGTCATTCGATGACTATATCTTTTTTTTTGTGGATGGGTATCCACAAAAAAAAAATGCGATTACATGAACTCAGAGAGTTATATTGACGATTTTAATGATTATAATTCTGTGTAAAGTCATATTTGTAAGGGTCGCGAATCATATTTTAACCAACCAACAATTTTATTTAACCAACCTTTCTTTCAACGGGAAGGGAGGCCTTTGCCCTGCAGTGGGACAGAAATGGCTGATAGTAATAATAACCTTTCTTTCAACAGACTATGGGACGACGTACAAAAATCATCGTCAGACCGAGCCAACTCCCTAGACTCCACCCTAGAAGTGGCTCGCAAGTTCTGGCAGCAACTGAACGCGGTGATGTCCCAGCTGGGCGAGCTGGAGGACACGCTCACTGCGCAGGCGCCGCCCGCCGCGCAGCCGCGCGCCATACAGGCGCAGCAGGTCGCGCTGCAGGAGATCCGGCATGAGATAGATCATACTAAGCCTGAGGTGGGTACTTTTTGTTTTTAAATGTGTTAATAAAGTCCTATTTACATGATGCAAGTTTCTTGCCTGTACAAATTTAAGCAACAAATGACTTGTCCTCTTTGTTGTATCATCTTTTATTGTTGATTAAATTTATGGTATGCTACAGGCAAATAATTCGCACCGTGTAGGTAAATCAGGCTTCAGGTTTGCTAATAAGGACTGTTTTGCTGTGAGTTTAAACTGTAAATAAAATATATTTTTATGGATTGTATCAAGTAAAGTAGTCTTGTTTTGGATGCAATGAGCAATGAAAAAAGATGCTGCAAAAAAGTCCAACAATATCGCATTCTTTTTAGTTTGAAGATCCCATAATTCGGCTTTAAAAGTCGATAGAATTTCTCTCGATAATATGAACCGAAATGGAAAATTAAAAAGCCTCACAAAATCTATAAGCAACTTACAGTTCTTCAAAAACTGACCCTCCCGTATTTCCAGGTGGAAAAAGTCCGTAAAACCGGCTCAACCCTCATGTCGCTCTGCGGAGAACCTGACAAGCCTGAGGTCAAGAAACACATGGAAGACCTGGACTCAGCCTGGGACAACATCACCGCGCTGTACGCCAGGAGGGAGGAGAACCTCATCGATGCCATGGAGAAGGCTATGGAGTTCCATGATACGTTACAGGTTAGTTTGAATGTGGTTTCAGTAGTGACGTCATTTTTAACTGACTTCTAATAAAGACGGAGGTTTCCGTTTCGACAATTTTTTTTTTTGATCGGCTTATTTTGTAAGATTATCCAGATGGAGAGATTGTCATCGTTAAATCTACTTACATGCGACATTGTGAAATGTGCTGATATTTAATTTTTTTGTCAAATGTGGTTTTGCAACACAAAACGTCTCTGAACCATAGTAGTACTGACTGACGTTACCAATTGACTCCCAAATAAACGACTAGAGCTACATTGAGAACTAAAACTCACTGCTAAAAACTCAGGGGTTTATTTATAAACGATGATTAAAGTTAAGTGACGTTTAAACGTCAAAAATGTATGGTTAACAGTCGCTATAATCACTACTTAACTTTAACCTTTTGACCGCCACAGTCATGTATAGATGACAAACCAAAATGTGCCCAGCACGCAACGGTTCGACTACATGACAGACTTTGACGCCGAGGGCACGTTTTTGATTTTTTGACGTGTGGCGTGGCCGTCAAAAGGTTAAGCAACGTTTGTGAATAAAGGTGTCAGACTTGACACAATAATAAAATAGCCAACAAGACTCCTAAAAGTTACACATTACTATTATTAACCAACCGTCCTATTTTTCTAGAACCTACAAGAGTTCCTGGACTCTGCCGAAGACAAGTTCTCTCGTATGGGTGCACTGGGCTCGGACATCGACGCTGTCAAACGACAGATCGCACAACTTGCGTCCTTCAAGCAAGAGGTCGACCCGCACATGGTTAAAGTTGAGGCGCTTAATAGGTACGTACCGTCTTATACCTGCTTCTGTAAGTACCTTTTTGTACTTGTACCTTTGACAGCAGCGGTGCTATTCTGTAAAAATCTCACCGTGACAACTTAGGTGAAGTGAGCGTGGAGTGAGCTGTCAATAGTGTCAATTCCTAGCAAAAACAAACTCACTTCACCTAAGTTTTCACGGTGAGATTTTTACAGAATCGACCGGCTGTACTTTAAAGGTACATTTTAGACTTGTACCAATACCCTTTTCCACCTGTATCCTTTTGTACAGACGCCAGCACATCAAGCTACCCGAAACTGTCAAATTTTCCCAATCAACTTTGAACCTTATGCTTTAGTAATAAAGTTGAAAATCTATTAAGGCGAAAGCGCCAGGGTAGCCCGCGAAATTCATTTTTTTTTAGGTTTTTTGCAATTTGCTGGTCAGTATTAAGTTGTACGTTGATTAAAATATGATTCGCGGTCGTAACAAATATGTATTTACAGAATTATAATCATTAAAGTCATCAACACAACTCTCTAAGACCATGTAATCCCCAAGAATGACTATTTCATGAAATCTTGACATTTGGGGATTACATGGTCTTAGAGAGTTGTGTTGAAGACTTTAATGATTATAATTCTGTGAATACATATTTGTTACGACCGCGAATCATATTTTAATCAACGTACAACTTAATACTGACCAGCAAATTGCAAAAAACGTAAGAAAATTTGAATTTCGCGGGCCACCTTAGAGCTTCCCCCTTAAAGAAATTTGACAGATTGTAGTAGCTTGATGTAATGTGCTGTTGGATAAAACTTTTAGTGACAAATGCGTGGGGATATTTTCAAAGTTGCGTGAGGTGCTTTTATTTTGGGGTTTGCATGAATGTAAGATAGAGATCAAATCTGGGCAAACGAAAGGCTGAAAAATTACGAGTTTTTTATAGAAATAAGACGTCATAACTCGCTGGGAAAAATTCAGTTAGATTGAAAATAATATTTTCTTTTTGTTGTAATTATTAATTTGGTGATGGTCCTAATCCTCAAATAAACAGCCCTCCTCTAGTTTTCATGTGTTATAATTAATTAATTTTGATGCTATTTTATCGCACTATTTAGCCATTCCCCTTTAAGAAGTTAAAGAAATTCGTTTTATTCCTTTTATCAATTCAACGAATAGCACTTGTCTTTTATTAAAAGTAACTTTGGTCAGTTTCAATATTTTAAAACGATAAGAAATGCATATAGTCATAAAAAAAAATTATCACATTTCAGTACCTTACCTAAATCTTTTCTTCCACTGGAATTTCAACGCAGTGCTTAGCGTCGAGAGTTGAAAATCCAACACTGTGTTTTTTGACGCGCTGGGATGCGCTCTGTTGGATTCTCAACGCTCGGCTCTAACACCGAGAGTTGAAAATCCAGTGCGCGTTAAAATTTTATTCCGCCATTCTTATGTCTTAGAGAGAAACTAGCCAATACATAGACAGTTTTTACCACCCACTACAGCACTTTTACCACATACTAATCGTGTATTTTTCTATGCGTTCCCCGGATTGACCCGACATTGAAAAAGGAGTCTTATGAGGCAAGGAATAACACTTAATCTTGTGTGCGCTTCTGTTTGTATCTTGCATCGTAGTGACACTAGCCCCTTGTTTGTTGTGTGTCTATACTGTTTTCTATATTTTTGTAAAGGTTTGAAATATCGAAAAGCTTTTGAAAAAGCCTTAAATGTGTGTTTTCGAATTGATGAAAACATAGTTTCGTCGATTTGAATACATGAGCTTGTGAAATGCTTGTAAAAAAGCCAAGTCTACACAAATAAAGATTTATATTTATTTTCAATGTGAGAATACACATACCTCAGAAGAAGAAGAAGTGTAGGGATCTAAAGAGAAAGTTTTAAAACCCTTTGTACAGTCAACAAAAGAGATAGGTATGCAGGATCGTCGGATATAGTTGAAGTTTAGTAAGAAACCGATGGATGTTGTCGACTGAAATTTTATTTGATTAATGTGCTGTTGGTTTTCTATTAATAAAATAAAATTTTAGTCGAGATACTTATCTCTTTTGTTGACTGTACATACACGTTTTTCTTGCCGTGAAAAACTACGGTTTATTCGCCGTGTGTAGGCACGGTCGTCAGTGTTGTATGGATCACTATGGAAGCTTGTTGACTCACACGTTTTTTTCTACGGCGCGGTTTATACGCCGTACCGTAAGGAAATCGTGGCCTCAGTAGTAGATAGCCAGAAAAACCTCTCTTGGTCGCAATTGCTTGTTACTAGCAGACAGGGAGGTAAACTGAAAAGAAGGACATCTTATGGGCACGCTCGTTCCATCATAGACCTCATCTATCGCTTTCCGTCAGGCGTGATCGTGGTTAAGAGCGGGCCCATTTAGCTATAAAAAAAGGACAAAAAATCCTCGACAAGAGGTGGGAAACATGTAGAGAAAAAGAGTACTTGTAGACTTGGATTAGTGGCTAATTTACTGTCTCGAATCAGGGGCAAATAAATCTTTTTTTACTTCTTACTTGTCCTTCAATCTGTTTTCTGGAAGAGTGTGTTCTGTCTCTTTCTGTTACTAACACATTTTCATATGTCTGTCTCTGTTTTGTTTGCAATATGTACTGTTATGAGAATATGGCGAGTAGATGGTGGCTTTTTTATTTCCAAAAAAAAAATAACACCTGATAAAAAAAAAATTGAAAACTTTTTATGAAGCTAGTTTCAATCCAGTATCTATTTCTTTAGTTTCTAAACTGAATGCAAATAAAGTACTACCGCATTTTCAATTATCTCTTTTTTCATACTGATAAATGAAAATCGGTCCGTAGTTACATTTATTTAGATGCCTAAACAAAACTCAGCCGTCGACCCAAAAAAAAAACAACTAAAGCCCGCTTGACACTAAATGCGTTTAGCGCTAAACATATTTAAAACATCGGTCTTTCTGTTATCTTTCCCAAGGGGTATTACCCAGTAACTGGGTTGTGGAGGTCAGATAGGCAGACTCCATGTAAAATACTGGTATTCAGCTGCATCCGATCAGACTGAAAGCCGACTCCAGAATAGTTGGGAAAAGGCTAGGCAGATGTTGATTTCTTCTCTGTCATCTACAAACGATCGACAGAGATAGAACGTTCCATATTTAGCTCTAAACGTATTTAGTGTTTTGTGGTGCAAGCCTGAGTTCCATTTTCAAATCAAGCCACCATCGATTCACCCATTCATAGACAACCAACCTAACCTCTTCACCAATTACAGGCAAGCTCAAGAGCTAACAGAGCGTACATCGTCCGAACAAGCGGCGGCCATAAAGGCACCTCTCACAGAGGTCAACTCCAGATGGTCAGCCCTCCTCAGAGGGATGGTGGAGAGACAACAGCAGCTGGAAAGGGCTCTGTTGAGGCTCGGACAGCTGCAGCACGCTTTACAGGAGCTGTTGACTTGGATACAGAATACTACGGAAACGCTGGACACATTGAGACCGGTGAGTAATAGATTTTTATTGTATGTCAGATTTGTAGCTTCTTTTTGTCACGTTCTTTAACTTTTTTAGAAGTTTTCTTGATCGGAGATACAGAGTTAAACATATTTGACATCTGAGGGGCAATTCTTGTAATTTTAAGAACGTTCAAAGTCCGATCTCAGTCTCAATCTGTCAAAAATACCTCTAATTTCCCTAAATTTTTGACAACTTTGAGAATTAAGAAATTTTGTAATCTCTTACTTTTGTTAGCAAATTGTCCCTACATGCACTGTGTTGGCCCGATAGCTGGCCCAGTTTTATAACAAAATATTGGTAATTTACTTATTCATGCATTTGGAACTTGTAACTCACAGCTAAATTGTATCAATGTTTGTACAGAATGTGTTACTCGTTTTCCTTCATCTCTGCTTTTGAACCGACAACAAAATAGTATATTTCATGCGAGGGTTGACAGTCGGAACAAGTTGCAATGACGGTTCCGCAGGTGTACTGAACGACTATTTTTAATACAGTTGCGAAAAAATTAAGCAATTTAATAAAATAATAAAAACACAATATTGCTTTTTTCTCTTCTCTCCACGCAAAAAATTAGTCGTATGCGGATATGTAACGACTTTTTGACTTTTCCGGTAAAATGTTCTCTGAAGCATTTTGTGCAATTATTATACTGAGTTCCGGAGGTGTTAATTAAAAAAAAATAGGGTCGAAATTACTCATTTTGTGCAACAAACAACTAAACTCGCAAAGAAAATTTCTGGAAAATGGCGCCAACCGTAGAATATAAGCAGAGTTTTTTTTTTCTTCACCCATTTTGTTAGGCAAAAGGAACTATCTATACAGCTTAGTCTTCTGTATATTTTTTTTATTGATATGAAATGAAAATGAAATTTAATGAGATGAAATGAAATGAAACCTAACTCATTCAATTAAATCATTAAATCTGATATTGAAATAAATTAGTAGCTTCTTTTTAGAAATATACGTATTTGTATGAATCACAAAAACTCTTTGGTAAAAACTTCATGGTTGGTTTTTCTTTTTAATAGACATTATTTTGACAGTTGGGAAAAAAACACGCACGAGTTCGGGGAAGGTAAAAAAAAAGCACTAGTATGTAATAGCCCACTTCCCGAACGCTATACGTCCCTGCAATACACCACTTTTTGAGCAACTGTATTAAAAATGTCTTACTTCTTTATTACCAATTTAAAAATATTTGTTAATGATCTGTCTCTCCCACAGGTTGCCGGCGACCCACAAATCCTAGAGGTCGAGCTCGCCAAGCTGAAGGTGCTCGTCAACGACATAGCGGCGCACCAGTCGTCGGTCGACACACTCAACGACGCCGGCGCACAGATCGTCCAGCAGGGTACGGGTATGTGGCCGCGCTTACGCTTTTGTAACACTCGATTTGTTGTCATTTTTTGATGGACGTAGTCAGGATGTAAATGTCGACTTTAAAGACATGAAGTCAAGGTTGTTTTTACAATGGAAAGTTTTAGAATCTTGTCAGCGTTTTGTTGACTTGAAGGAACTTTTGGGATTTGAGGAAATGTCGACTTTAAGGGCCTCTGCACACCACGTTTTTTAAACGCGCCTTTGACGCGCGTTTGTAGCTATACGCACGCGAGTCAGACGCAGTCCGTAGGCCTGTAGGATAAAAGCGCGCCGTCGACACACGTTTCTAAAACGCACGTCAACGGCGCGTTTAAAAAACGTGGTGTGCACAGGCCCTAAAGATACGCTGTCAAGTTTGTTGTTAGAATGGGAATGTTTCCAGTTATTACTCACATTGTGAAGTTTCCTTTGAAAAAAAAAATTAAATAATTTCATGAAGACGGTATTATACCTACCCACTGGTAAAGACGTTGAGATTAATTTTTTTTAACATAGAATCTATGTTTTTTGTACCTATTTATTCCTGACTATCGTCCATACCCGCATGTCATTCACTCTGTATGCTAACGAAATATTATTATGTCCCCTAGCAGATAATCAAAAATATGTTTGTAGGTTTCAGTAAATGAATGACGTTTTGTAAAATTAACAGTTTACAAATAATTCATCATCTGCCTAGCCTTTTCCCAACTATGTTGGGGTCGGCTTCCAGTCTAACCGGATGCATGACAAATAACTGCATCCTTTAAATTGAAAATAACAGTTGGATAATACTTTTCGATATCAAATAACAGTTCTGTAGGTAATAATCGCATCCTAAAATAACAGTAGATAGTAATTACAGTTCTTTAATAAATTGCATCGTTTCAATTAGTTCAACACTATTTTCTCCAACTAATTAATAATACAATTGTCCTAATTCTAATACTACATACATCTCATTTCTAATGTAAACATTCCCGTGTGCAATATGCACTAACGCTTTCAGCTTTAAATGTTTGTGATCATCCGATATGTGTAATTATTAATACTAGAATTAGTTTCCCCACCAAGAGTCTTTTTGCACGAAAAATTAAGAAACAAATGTTGTAATATTTAATGCAGTGATTATGCTTTTGCTATGACTTTTAAAGTCATAGCAAAAGCATAATCACTATCAGCCTATAACGTTCCCACTGCTGGGACACTCCTCTCTGTATGAGGGAGTGGGCCGTAATCCACCACGCAGGCCCAGTGCTGGTTGGTAGATGCCACATGTCTTCGAATTAGGCATGACTTTAGCAATTTTTTTTTAGTATAAAATTCTGTTGCTGATTAGCAGATTATTATATTATTTTCTATACCCATAAAAAAATACTACGTTCTTTTTTTTCATTTTCTAATGGGCCTGCTCTAGACTTCGATCACGCCTAATGGAAAGAGATGAATGAAGTCTACGATGAAACATAGCATGAAGTTACTAAATCGGAAACCATAGGACCCAACTCTTGAAAAATAAACCGACTTCTATAAAATAACCAAAGGTCTTAACCTCTTCAAGACCTAACCATCGACTGCACGATCTAACCGCTTTAACCATAAACTATAGGTACCGAGGAAGCGGGCGAGACTGCCGAGAAGTTGGCAACACTGAACAGGAAGTGGCGCGAACTGCAACAGAAGGCAAGGGACAGGCAGACCGAACTTGAAGATGCGCTTAGGGAGGCACAGAGGTAAGACTGATTCGTGTTATTTAATGGCATATTACAGGAGCAAATCTGGATTAATTTAAGAACTACGTAATTTTATCAAAATACGTACAATTAAAAAAATAGGTGGTTATTCCAATTGCAATCTATTTAAAATTGACTGACAAACCTTTGTTTGACAATAGTAATAACAGAATACAGTAAAGAATACCTATCGTCCAGGGAACCATATAGGTTAAATGGCGACTGTTTAACTATAGTTTCTGCATCGCGAGGAGTCAAAGTGCTAAATGAATTACACACATGTATAGTGTATACCCTACCCGGTGTATCTATCTGTAACAATATAATTTCCCACTAGTTTCAACGCTGAGATCGGAGACCTGCTCAGCTGGTTGTCAGAAGTAGACAGCGTGATCGCTGCCTCGAAGCCCGTCGGAGGCCTGCCCGAGACCGCCACCGAACAACTTGAGAGATTTATGGTAAGGAAATAGGTTTTACTATGTTATTTTTGGGTTCTGTTTTTTGAAACAAAAGAAAATAAGATGTCAAACATAGCGGAACTTTCCTGCTTGCTTATAACTAAAATCCACACTAAAAAAAGTTTTTATCCAACCCAATATTTATTTTTTAGGAGGTATACAACGAGATCGAAGCGAACCGCCCCAAGGTGGAAGCTGTTCTGCAGCAAGGTCAAGAGTATCTCAAGAAGCAGGACAGACCCAACCCCACGTCACAGCTACATCATAATCTCAAGAACTTGAAGTCGCGATGGGATAATGTTACTGCTAGGTATGACTATATTATTACGTTTTTATATTGTTGTTATCGTTTTTTTTTTTCAAAATTAAAATATGAAAAACAGAAAAATAAAGACAGAAAATCATTTACAGTAAAACAATACTACCAATCCTAGTTTTTGGTGGAATAAATAAAATAAAATAAAAAATATATTTCTGTTGCAAATTAAGGACTAAAAACCTAGCGCCTTGAACGATTTTAGACATAGAATCGATTTTGTTTATTTAGGAAAAAATTGTATAACAGTAATTTAAAAAAATTCAGATGTGCCATACTTTGTAGAAATTACGAAAAGAGGCTTACGCGTAGAGTGTATTAAATATTTTTCGCAAAAACTTTGTAAGGGCTAATAAATATTAACAGACAATATTTTTTCTTTCCATCAGGGCATCAGACAAGAAGATAAAGCTAGAGATAGCTCTGAAGGAAGCCACCGAGTTCCACGACGCTCTCCAAGCATTCGTGGACTGGCTGACCAGCGCGGAGAAGACGCTTACATCAGCCAAACCAGTGTCCAGGGTCATGGAGACGTTGCTAAGTAAGTATTCTTTGATTTGACGATTTTTATGTTTGTATAGAGTTTTTTAAGTTCGATATTAGTCGGGGAACCCCTAAATATTAAAATCTTTTTCTTAAGTGTAAAAACACAGAAAATAGCATGAAATCACAGTCGAAATCTGTCAGGAACCCCGCAAGATTTAATCTTTTAAGAAGTTAAAAAATATACAATTCGGAATGACTTAAAACTTTTGTAAGTCTAATTAGATTGTCTGGTCCATTTTTTTATCACTAGGTTTCAAGTCTCATGTGTTGTCTCTCGGTCGCTGTCATTTTGGTCAGCCAATCACGGAATCAAACATGATTTGAATTTGAGCAAAACTGATCAGGTTTTCAAAAACTTTACGTAACCTTACGCAGTTTTATTTTATTTTTTATTTAAAGGAACAGCAAACAGTTACATTATAACAAGTCAAAGTCAAGTCAGTTGTCAACTATTACCGTTAGATCTCTCAAGAAAGACAAAAAACAATAAAATCTTCATACTACCCAAACAAAAGTAACTTCTTCAAACAAACAAATAATTAAAAAAAAAAAAACTCCACAGCCCAAATCGAAGAGCACAAATCCTTCCAAAAGGAGGTCGCAACCCACCGCGAAACTATGCTTCACCTGGACAAGAAGGGCACGCACCTGAAGTACTTCAGTCAGAAGCAGGACGTGATCCTCATCAAGAACCTGCTGGTGTCCGTACAGCATCGCTGGGAGAGAGTCGTGTCCAAGGCCGCGGAGAGGACCAGGGCGTTGGACCATGGCTTCAAAGAGGCTAAGGAGTACAATGATATGTGGTAAGTGGAAAAATAGTCCTTAATTGATCAAATATTTGCAGTGAGTCAGCATTTTGCGTAAATATGAGACCGTCACACAGTTATTAACAAACAAAGTCTTCAGCTTTATTATTAGTATTAATTATAAATAAAAATAAATAAAATTGAAGTGTCTGTTTGTAATGTCAAAATAACAGCTTTTTAGTAAATGCATATGAAAATTTATACTGTACCTATTTACATTTTTTTTTTATTTTTGTCTGTCTGTTTATACCGGTTAATCTGAGAGACGGAGTTGACACTGCGAAACTGGGGGTCTACTCCGAAGTGTTAAATTTATCGTATCGGCCGAATGTTCGGTCATTTCCTACTACCTCTCATTTCCTATATTGACTATGGTCCCGACCAAACCGAACCAGTCCGAACATTTTCGTAGTAGGACAACAATATTCGGTTCGGTCCATAGATATCCGATATTGATATCCGTGGTTGGGCCGTGTGTCGGGTCGTTCCGATCATTCGTATGTGTAACTTCGGAGTAGACACCCTGAACTTTTTCTAAAACTCGAACGTACCTTATTACAATAGGCTATTTGACTGGTTTCTGATAAACATCTCAGATTATTTAATGGTGTGTAACGAGCCCACAAAAACCTATTACTTCAAATTGCATAATGTATTTCTTTTAAAAAATAGTAAATAAAAATGTACTGTTTAAATAAGCCACCAAAACGCTATCTTTAACAATATGGCGTCGTGACGTCACGATTCACGTAAACAAACGTTGAAACGGTCGAGATACTAGACAAAAGTCATCTGTTCTGTCAACGATAGACAGAAATTTACTAAATCATGACGTCATCTTAAGTTTAGCCAATCCAGACCGTTTTCGATTACGTGGCGCCAGATTTAAAAAGATGAAGTTTTTTCGGGATTTTTTTAATAAATAATACATTGTTTTGTAGTAAAATTAATGCAAATCGATTTTAAAAGCGATAATCTATACGAGTGTCAATAATTATGACCTTATTTTTTACATTGTCAAATAGCCTATTATATAACAGCCTTATATTTTTATTACTTATTCTAGTAACCTTCTATTATTTTTAAGTTATTATGGACTTTATCCATCCACTATATTACTATTTCCTTACAGGAACAACCTGATGAACTGGTTGAACGACACCGAAAAACAGTTAGACGTGCTCAACTCTGAAACCACCGTCAACGACCCGGAGAAGATCAAACAGAGGTAAATAATATTATCTACATTTTATAACATCTAAATAATGAAATAATAATAAAAATATTTATTGAAATAATAAGTTTACAAAAAGTGTACATAAGGTTCATTAGTATTATATTAATCTAGGCCTATAATAGGATTATGGTATGAGAAATATGAGATTACAGTCAAAAATAAAACTCTGAAGGTAATCTAGTGCGTTGCCTGATCTAGGTTTATTTAAACCTGTGTTTCAGGCCATCTCCCTACGAAAGTATTTTGTTAAATACGACAGTCAGTGACTTAAGTTAACATATATTGCCAGTATCTAAGCAGATACAATATTTTGCGCAACCTTATTATAAACTAGGTTTGTGGGATGTATAATTATATATAATCTATAACTAAAATTATTATGAAATAATATTAGGTTAGGTAAACTAATTACAGTTAAGTCAGCTAGTTTAGTTCAGCACCTCTAGTAGTTTTAAATGAATTAAATGCTAGTTTCTGGTGATGAAAGTGCTAGAAATCAGATCTGACTTTCAAAATATACAGTTATTGAAAAAATTATAAGTTCAAAATTGATTTGCAAAAATTTAATGTAGCTTTTAGAAAAACGCTAATTCAGAATAACACGTTAAAAAGTTTAAGAGAGTGGTGAGTTCCGGACAAGACTTTAACAATATTCTTTTATGTTCTTACTTACTGGAGTTGTGAAAGTCTAAGCAATTGCGTCATGTAAAAAATACTGGTATTCACCTGCATCTGGTTGGACTTAAACAACCCTAACACAGTCAACATAGTTGGAAAAAAACTGGCCAAGTGCGAGTCGGACTCGCACACGAAGGGTTCCGTCCCACAAGTCAAAAACGCCGAAGAAAACAGGTTTGTTGTATGGGAACCCCCCTTAAATATTTATTTTATTTTGTTTTTAGTATTTGTTGTTATAGCGGCAACAGAAATACATAATTTGTGAAAATGTCAACTTTCTAGCTATCGCGGTTCTTGAGATACAGCCTGGTGACAGACAGACGAACGGACGGACAGACAGCGAAGTCTTAGTAATAGGGTCCCGTTTTTACCCTTTGGGTACGGAACCCTAAAAAAGGCTAGGCAAATTATGATGATGTTGTTCGAAAATAAACTTAAAAATATATATTTCGTCCCCTACAGATTGACAAAACACCGCGAGTTCCAAAAAGCTCTAGCCGCTAAACAGCCGGTGTACGACCAGACGATGAAGACCGGCAAGCAGTTGAAGGACAAGGCACCTAAGGGAGACGAGAACACCCTGAAGACCATGATGGCGGACATGAAGACCAAGTGGACCACTGTCTGTTCGAAGGCTGTTGACAGGTAACTAGCTGATTGACAGAGTGTACAAATAGGGAATATGGCATTGACGGCACGGTTGGCGCAGTGGTTAAGCGATTGACTGCTGCGCTGCGTGTCGCGGGTTCGATTCCCGCACGGAACAAATATTTGTATGACCTACAAGTAGTGGTTCCGGGTCTGGCTGTTTGTGTATCTGAGTTTAAATGTTTGTAAACGCACACACAGTACAGGAGAAACTCCAAGTGTGGGGAAACGTTTAAAAAAAAAAAAAAAAACAAAAGTATCGACCATTGTACAGACGCCAGCACATCAAGCTACCCGAAACTTTGAACCTTATGCTTTGGCGATAAAGTTGAAAATCTATTAACGAAAATTTGACAGATTGTAGTAGTTTGAAGTGCTCGCGTCTGTACTTAGGTAGCATTTAAAAACCCTAGGCTACTAGTATCGATATCTCAGTACCCACTGGGTTTTTACCAATATGTTATGAGTACATTTTCCCTAATTAAAAAAAAATCTCCTCATTGTACGGTCAGCAACAAAAGTCGATTAACACTTCAGTTTTTTTAATCTCGGTTATCGAGCAAAATATTTCTTCAAAATTGCAGCAGACCTACAATGCAATTTTTAAACAAATATTTTGCTCAATAACTGAGATTAAAAAAACTGAAGTGTTAATCGACTTATGATGCTGACTGTACCTGTTTGTGAATGTTGTGATTTCTTTAGTCTTCGTCGTTTAGTCTTTAGTTAGAAAACAGCTTTTAAATAATGCCTTTTATCCTCCATAATCAAAAGCATAATTTAAAATCGGATTTCTGCTTCAGTGCGCTTTCACATTTAGGCGACTTTAGCGACTAACGCGCTACCGTCGCCCAGTAAGAATTTCATATTATAAACAGAAGCTTGCGTGAAGGTTTCTGTTTCTGGTTTTCGTTTCTGGTTTCTGCCGCGCTACTGTCGCGCTGCTAACGTTCTAATGTGAAAGCGGCCTCATGGTTTGCTAGATTTTGCTAATATTCAAGTAAACACTTTTCCTGCAGACTAAAATTTAAATTGCCACTAACGTTGTTGTTCATTTGGTTTTGTCAAACCTAAAGCTTAGTCAGGCTAAACCCCAGTGTTATTTTTTTTTGTAATTTTCCAAAAGCCTTACTAATATCCACGTTCATTCCAGACAACGCAAGCTGGAAGAAGCTCTCCTGTACTCAGGACAGTTCAAGGACGCCATGTCAGCGCTCCTCGAGTGGCTGAAGAAGCAACAGAAGGAACTAGCGGGAGACGCGCCAGTACATGGCGACCTGGATACTGTGATGGCGCTTATTGAACAACATAAGGTGGGGAAAATACGTATTTACGGTTTTTTAAATGGTTTTTATAGACTTTTGCGCCATGGTTGAACGACCAGCACCCTAATTGCGTAAATTTCAATCATTTTGAGGCATTTTGCTAATCCATTGCTCCTTATGTACGAAAAGTGTGTCTGCTCAACAATGTAAATGACGCAATGAATGTTGTTGAACTGTCAAAATTAAACCCATTGCTACTGATAGTGTGTTACGCAATCACCCTGCAGTCTTGCCTGGTGGGACGAACAATCTGATAATTATTTCGAATTTTCGTGCATGTAAGATTTATGTCTTTAAACGTTCCCACATAGTTATACAGATGTATGAGGAATAGGATGTAAAGTTCACCCATCCTCCATAAAAAAAGGAGGATCCTCCGACCAGACAAGGGTTGTGTCTGGTGGGCTACACTGCCCGACGATTGCTGTCGTAACGTTGTACCTATATATGGTAATCGCAGGGAAAACTCTGCTTGCGCGATGCAGGATTTTGCGTGACGTAAGCGCGATGCGTAGTACACATGTGGCTATGTAGATGCCGCCACAGACACATATATCAAATAGTTTATTTTTTTTAAATACTTCTTACTGTTGCTCTGACACCCATAAAAAGACAAGACTTCGTTGTCAGTTATCGTTATTTTTTTCATAGCCTAATAATTTGATTGAATCTAATTTGAAAACTCTTTTGTTTTAGCAATTCGAGGAGGATCTTCACTCGCGTGAACAACAAATGAAATCAGTCATGAAGACTGGCAAAGATCTGGAAGCAACGGTATGTACCAAACTATTTCATACTATAACCTACTAATTTAAATCGACAAATTACTGTAAAAGTAGTTCTTTTGTTTGAATTCGATGTACGATATTAAATTCAATCTACGGAAACTTAAGGTTCAAATTTGCCAAGCCTTAAAAACTCCAGCAAAGTTATCTTCCAAGTAAAGACTCGGCTGTGCAGTTTTAACCTTTAAAGACCAAGTATTAATGTTCATATTTCCTCGCAGGTACCTCGTGAAGACGCGGCTAGCATTCGCCAACAATGTAGTGAGCTGAAGACCGCTTGGGAGTCTGTTCAGACTCTCAGCGAGAAGAAGGCTACCAAGCTTGAGGCCGCACTCAAAGAGGTAAGATTAAGAACTGGGAGTATGAAAAGAGAAATAAAATAAACATGAAATATAGAAGATAAGTAAAGAAAATTATTTACTATATTTTGCTCAGTACTTTTGCCATTACAAGGATTTAAAAAATGCTGGATCAGCATGCCAACAAGTGTCGTGAGAAAAATATATAATATGTTAATACTCGTACGCTATCAGCCGTGCTGCTCAAAATTTAGAGTCTTAAGAGGTGCTACACACTTGTTCCGGTCGGCATGATTCGGCACTGTCGGGCCGTAAAATACAATATACGGCTTTGAAGGTTCGTGGCATACATACCTGTCCGCCATTTTGATTTTTTTCAAAATGGCGGCCACTCAAGAATCCTATATAAATCGAAAATTGACATCAATGCGAACAGAAAACTTACTAGGACCAAACCCCGTATGCTTTACGGCTATATGGGGCATGGTCCTAGATGTGACTCCATATAAAAATCTTCAACCCCCTTTGCCATCCGGCTGTGCCGAATCATGCCGCACAACAGAAAGACATGTTTTTTATTTCATTCATTACAGACTCAACACACAGAACATTGATTTTTTTACACATAAGCTTCATCATTCTTTTTCTCCCCTCAGGCTGAAAAACTCCACCGCTCCGTGAACATGCTCCTCGAATGGCTTTCGGACGCAGAAACCAAGCTCCGTTTCTCAGGCCAACTGCCCGAAGGCGACCAGGAAACGCAAACACAAATTCGAGAGCACGAACGATTCGTTCGAGAACTTAACGAGAAGCAGAAAGACAAGGACGACACTATAACGCTTGCTCGCTCTATCTTGAGTAAGGCGCATCCCGATGCTGTGACTGTGATTAAACACTGGATAACAATTATACAGAGTCGTTGGGATGAGGTAAGATTAGTTTTGTAATGCAGTTTTATGATACTTCCCTTAGAGGAAATGAAATATTCTATGCAAACATAGTAAATATTAGTACCAAACAAATGATAGCAACAGCTCTAAGTATGGGATACCCAATTCTTGCAAAAGATAAGTAAGGATTTAAAATAGATACACTATCTCTTACCCACGTGAGTGATTTGCAAGATTTCCACCAAATTGGTTGCACCTTCAAAACAAAACGAGCGTCAGCCAATAATTTATCGATATTTAGAGATAGTACTATAGATAAAAGCGATTACCGATTTCGTTTGAAAATAAAACACATGACTTAATATTTTGATAATTAGTTACATAATGCCGTTGCAGTGTCACAGTGGGAATATTTCGGAAATTAAAAACAATTTTATGTTTTTTTCAAAAGAGTTTTACTTTGGTTATAGTTGAATGTTTTGTGTTTAAATGAGTAGAGATAAAAGACAGTTGGTTGCAACTATGTTGCCTGTGGTACAGATATTTAGGAAAGTTACTCCAGGGCAGGTAAAGTTTAAATATTTTTGTTTTCTGTGATCTTCGATCAAGGATACTTACTCTCTTGATTGAAGTCTGTGATGCAAGAGACATATTTATGTGCAAGAATTCCGCAAGAATTATATATAAATGTAGAAACATGTATGCTGATCAAGATACGCATAAGCTTATAGAGATTCGTTTATATATTATTTACTGAAAGCCGGAATCAATCATTGATACGTATAATATATTATTCGAAATCTTCGTATTATTATTATGTTTATAGACAAAAATATTTTAAAATTCGTGGTAGATTTACGGAATCACTTTTAATTTATTTATATGCACCGCATGTATACAGGGTGTCCCAAAAGGTTACGTAGCTGGGAAGGGGGGTCACAAGGGTCACCGGAAAAAAAATTGTTTTAAAAAAAATGCCATTTATTTTTTTAAATACCCCGAGGGGATTTATTTTTTTTATTTTTCTGGTGACCCTTGTGACCGCCCCTATCACCCCCCTTCCCAGTTACGTAACCTTTTGGGACACCCTGTATATAGGATGACTGGTAATTAGTGACCGATACTTAAACACGTGATTATACTCATCATTATGAACAACTTTTACTATGGGACCAAACCTGAAATCGCGAAAAAAAAAATCAGCTGTTCCCTACATTTATGTTCGCTTAACCCGTCAAAATGTAAGGAGCAGCTGATTTTTTTTTACCAGTCACCCTATATATGGGTTTATGTAGTTTGTGCCAATTCCCAAAAGAAAAAGTCGTGTAGGTGCGTATGTTTGATTCATAAAATTCGTTAATGCAGGTATGGCAATGGGCGATGCAGCGTGGCACCAAATTGGACACGCACATGCAAGGCCTGAAGGACCTGGATTTAGTACTCGAAGAGCTGCTACAGTGGCTCATCGGCTTGGAGAACACGCTGCTTTGTAAGTATATATTAGACTTCATTTTACCATACTTATTTCAAAATGTAATTTAGCCAGTCTCCCTGGTCTAGTGGGCACAAGCGCGACTCCTGAGTGCGGGGCCGTTGGTTGAGCAAGGTACGGCCAGCAACAAAAGTCGATTAACACTTCAGCTTTTTTAATCTCAGTTATTGAGCAAAATATTTGTTTAAAATTGCAGCAGAAGTACAGTGCAATTTTGAACAAATATTTAGCTCAATAACTGAGATTAATAAAAAAACTGAAGTGTTAATATTTTGCTCAATAACTGAGATTATAAAAAAATTAAGTGTTAATGGACTTTTGTTGCTGACTGTACAGCCCGACTCAAACTTTCGGCTCTGAAGTGCGCTACCAGCTGCGCAGTACCTCACCCCTCACGCCCGCTGACACGATTTTTTTTTAATGCGCAGTAACTCGTCTCATGTTCCGAGTTGCCATAAAGTTTGAATCGAGCTGTATTATGTCGTTTTTCGATTAGGAACTTCTCAGTAGCAGCGGGCAGTCTGGATTGCCCTCCCAGGTTTGCCCTCTAATTACCTATACACGGGCCAATATCTTAGCTGGAGAAATGTGTGTGTACTTTACACCTTTGCCTAACTCTTTAAGGAATAGCAACAAGCGTGGTCACGTGGAACAACGCCACATGAGAACAACGCGTCATACTGACGTCACGCAAAATCCTGCATCTCGCAAGCAGAGTTTACCGCGCAATTAACATATACAACGGCCCGACATGAATCATCGGGCAGTTGCCCGCCAGACACAACACCCGCCTGGTCGGAGGATCCTCCCTTTTCTATAGAGTATGAGTAAACTTCACACCCTGTTCCTCATACCTCTATAATGTTATGTACGCTGGCTGAGTTATTTCAAATCCCAAAAGTTTACTGCTTTTCGTCAGAAGAACATCAACTGTTCAAAGAATAACATACTTACCAAAGAGGAGAACATTACTTAAATATTTTACTCTCCTTTAGCGCTTGAATCGGAACCGCTGCCAGAATCTATCGAGCTACTGGAAGGTCTCATTGAGGACCACAAGGAGCTGATGGAACATACGCAGAAGAGACAGAACGAGGTCGACCGCGTCTGTAAGGCGTACCAGGTTAGAAAGAACGCCATTTTTTTAAATCAGTAAAAAACAGCTGGTGTTTAGGAAAGCCAAACTCAAAGTTAAAGATGAATCAGATTTATAATTCATTCCGAATAATGATTTGGATTTGGACTTGTATTTAAACTAAAATAGGGTATTCTACTAGACGGAGCTAATACGTTTCTTGAGCAAGAAACGATTTTGAGGTTGATTCTGGGAATAGGGTTCGATCCCCACAACATGTGTGATAAATGATAACACCTGAAAATCTGTACCTTCAGTATTGTCCCTCCTCCTCCCCTTAATCCATCCAAAGATTGTCTTTAAAAGATTGCTTTTAGCGATAAGACCGCCTATTGTGTCGTCACCCCTTGTAAAATTTCTACATTTAGACCTGCCATTTTTATGGTGTACAGTCAACAAAAGAGATATGCAGGATCGTCGGATATAGTTGAAGTTTAGTAAGAAACCGATGGACGTTGTCGACTGAAATTTAATTTGATAAATGAGCTGTTTGTTTTCTATTAATAGAATTAAATTTTATTCGAGAACATCCATCGGTTTCTTACTAAAATTCAACTATATCCGACGATCCTGCATACTTATCTCTTTTGTTGACTGCACATAATAAAGAAAATTCTATATATCTGTAGATATGTTACAGTTACGGAATCTCATTCATTTACTAAAAGCATCAAGTATCATATCAACAATAATGTCAATAATCAACTTAGTCATTTTAATCAAATTTTATGTAGAAAATCTTATACTACGTTTTATATACAGATCAAGTCAAGTCAAACTCAAGGCCGTGAAAGCACACCAAGGAAAGTTTCAGCAAAGACTGCCACCAAAGGAGCACCTGGGTATGTCATGAAAATATATATGTATTTATTACATATTGTTTCGTAATTCCCTCTTGTGTTGTTCACATTTTGTAATTCATTATTTTCTTTAGCCTAAAAAATATTTGTTTAGTTAAAAGCTTCAGTGTTTTCCTTTATAATTTTCAGTCCCAATTTTTATTATTTTTACTTTTAAATGTTTTGTGTTCATTTCCATGCCTTTATTTTATGTTTTTCGTTTTGTCTTCCCTCCTTTCACGAATCATGCACGTCGACACCTCGCCGCCATCTTGTGACGTCATTGCATGATGTTGCCTGCTTGCAATGTGTGTTGCCATCACAAAAATATAGCCGCGGTTCTCAGCACGACCTCAATAGGGAGAGATCAGCCTCGCCTGATTATTATGGATCTAGGCGTTTCAGGTGTGTTTTATTTTCATTCATAAAATCGATGGTTATAAAACTATAAGTTGTTTATTTTTTGTTGGAGTATTTTTACTATGTATATCTGAATATCTGATGACAGAAGAAAAAAATACTGGTCGTATTCAAGCATTTATAATTATATGCAATTAAAAATGATGTATGTACCAGACGTTTCCATACCAAATAGTTTTGAAATGCACATCGAAGATGAATGCTTTAGTTACTAAAATTTTCGAACATGGTAAAAAAACTCTAAAGAAATCTAATTATCTCATAACGAAACCTACTTTATATAAACCGTGGCAACACAACCAACCGATTCTATATCATGCTGTTCGAAGAGGTTTAAAAATTAACAGTAAAAAGTTTTTTATTTCGTTCGTTTATACGAAGTAGGTTTAACGGTGGTTACTTACTTTCATGTGCTTTACATGTTTGTCATTTCTGTAACTGTAGGTGCGTTGTCAGAGGCTTATATAGATGTCTGAAATAAAGGCTAAGGTTGCAAATTGATTACCTAACTAAAAATATTTGTGTTAAAATAAAATATTGATACGGAGCAGCGGTGGCCCTGTCATGGGTTCGAACCCAGACAGGCTCTCTACTTTGTTTAAATAATTTCATCACCACTGCTCTCAAAACGGTAAAGGAAACCATCGTGAGGAAACCGGCATGTCCTAGAAACAAAATTCGAAGACATGTCATCTACCAACCAGCACTGGGCCCGCGTGGTAGATTACAACCCATGTCCGTCTGGAATAGAGGAGGCCTGTATCTCAGCAGTGGGACAGTTAAAGGCCGACTATGAAAAATAAAAGAATCAGAATTATTCGATGAAATGAATCGAACTACAACTACTACTAAATAAGCAATCGTTAGGTTCTGATTGAAGGATCTAATTAAGACCGAAAGAGACCAAGATACGTACAAATAACGGGGTTTATATCCCAAAAACAACGTTATTGCTATTTAACTTAGATCTCAGATCGTTTAGCCCATTTTTTTCTGACAACGCACCCTACAATTGCTTCGTCCCGCTCTAACACATGTAAACGTTGCTTTCCGTCCCGTTCTGGCACGCTTCAACACGGGCAGGTCCAGGATTCACACTCGAAGTAGAAGAGGAAGGTTTGAACGTCTATTCTTTTTTTAAGTGTGTGTAGATTAGTGCCTGTAGTTTTTTTAGGGCCAATTTTTCAAGTGTCAAATATCTTTTATAAATGGAACAAATATGGCGGCTTGACAGCTTTTGTATAGTCTTTTCACAGTTATTTTACATATGACAGAGGCAACCTTATTGTAACGACAATAAAGAAAAAGATCACTGTGATTTTGACAGACTTGTCAGTGGCAGCAACCCAACAGCAACCTCATTGCAACAGGAATACCTTTATTCCTGTTGCAATAAGGTTGCTGTTGGGTTACACTGTGAATTTGACAGTGATGCAAAATCAGAGGTAATCTAACTGTGTAGGGCTGTCGAAAATATGCCAAAACGCCATAATTATTCTTTATATAACAGTTAACTGGCCATTTCAAAATCAGCCCTTAGAAGAAAGAATGTAATTTTGTGTTTTTAGCATGTATGTTTTTATTGGGGTTAAATTTCGTTGCTGGCCAGATATAATCGCCTGAAAAGTCAATTACTCAAAGATAATCAAGCGGCGTATCTATGATATTGATATTTCGATTTCCTACACCACTATTTATACAGGGTTATTGGTAAAACATTAACAACCTCTTAAGAGGTCATTGTACTCATCATTATGAACAACTTTTATTATTTTGGTCCCAGAATAGAAAGACCAAAAGGACGTCATCTTTTTTTGGTCTTCCCGGCCCATCTTTGTAGTTATACAATTTACTCGCTTGGAATGTCAAATTAATGTTTTATAATCTATTTTATCTTACTTGCATCCTTGGAATGCAGTCGTTGTGGATTTTGTTTTAGGTAAACAATGGTATATTTATGTAGCTAAATAGATATTTGTGAACTGTATTAAAGGTGTATCAACAGTCAAACCTACGCAATTTTGAACTCTAACAACGAGCAATAAAGTCGCAATTATTTACTGGGTTTGGCACTTGATACTCTTTATAACTGTAGTATGCATGAGTAGTGTATAAAATTCTTTTTTTTATTTTATGTAAGCAAACGTTTGAAGTCTTCAACTCTTCAGTTTTCGAAAATAAAATTCACAAGTCCAGTTTTACATTGCAATAAATATATAGATTTATTTATATATATTTAAAAAAAAGCATGGCCTAGGGTTGTCAATCACAATGCACTAACCAGATTAATGTAAACGCTAACCAGACGTCAAATAGGTAAACAAAAACCGAAAAACCTATCAAACGAAAACAAACTCTATCTGTCCACTAATACGGCACTATTTCCAAAAACCAAAAATCTACGCACTTCTCTAAACTAGTCAAACAAAAACGCACTTTACCGCTTAAAACACACGATTCACTTTACTTGTTCCGCACTAACTAACAGGGTTGTCAAAAGGTAACTAACCTCACGCGAGCCATGGAGGTTTAAGTACGCGCAGTGGTATATCATCTACTAACGGTTTGGTTTCCTTGTTTTCTTGTGATTATAATATTGCGTGTGCTTTAGTCGCGTGAGTCCCGGTCGAGAGACGCCTGACCGCAACCTACCACACTACGGCCCGAGGTTCCTCGCTAAGACAAGGTAAGGCATCGATTTTACAGGAATACGTCAACCCGGAAAGTTTGAAAAACGGAACGCGGCAATAGTGAGGATCATCTCGTGGTATCGATCTATAAAAACGGGATCCTATTTTATAAAATATAAAAAAAAGATATGTTTTTAATCGTTAGCGGATTTGTTTTCGGCCCAAAGCGACAATTCCCGAAAATATATATTTCGGCCGAAAACCGAAAATGTAATTTGGTCGGACTTTACTATCAACTAGTGTTGTTATAAATTTACTTGAAATATTTTTATTCAATTTCCGGTTTTCAAAACTCATTGTTGCCAAATCTTTTATTAACTTATATGTAGAAAAGTAACTAGTAAGTAGTAGTACCTACTTAATATTTTAGTCACTTACTTATTCAGGCTTCAATATATAATTCCTGAAAATAATACTGAATTAAAAACTTAAAACCGTTTACCAACATTGTTCTACATAAAATACAATGTTCGCTAAATGGGTTTATCAACATCAATTTTATGCATCACGTCAAAATCATGTCAGTCATTGGTAGAGGGAGTTTTTTTTAAATTATGCTTTTGTTTTAAGCCAAAATGTTTTTGTTTTTACTGGGTTTTGTGTGTGGCAGCCCTTTATTTATTTTATTATTTGCTTAGGATTTTGATTCAGCATGACTAGTATTTAGCATGATGTAAACTGTATATTTAGATAGCTTTTAATTATTATAACTCAAAGATTTTTAGCTATCACAGATTTAAAATCATAATATTTCCATATTTACTCACTGTACAAATTACATTTTATTCAATAAATTCTCAACTTTTACTTGCAGTCAAAATCACAAATTTTGTCCAGCTTAATTCTAAATAGCTGCCCCTTTTTTATTACCAATAAACTGTAAAACAGATTTAATACTTTTAAAAATAAGAAGAACTAAGAATCCGATACAAAAAAAAACAAAAATTCCATATTTTCTACCTCCTTTTTGCGAAACTCATTACACCTTTTATTTTCCTAGCAGCAAGGGGGCAGAACCCGAATTCAGGTCGCCCCGCGTCAAACAACTGTGGGACAAATGGCGTACCGTGTGGCTACTCGCGTGGGAACGACAGAGGAGGCTGCACGAACGTCTAGTACATCTGAAGGAGCTGCAGAGAGTGTCCAACTTCAGTTGGGACGACTGGAGAAAGAGGGTGAGTTTTATATTGTTTTAAGAGCATAATAAATAGATGACATTAAACTTTCAACGTTGGTGATTATCGTATGTAGTTAGGTATAATCTATGACGTTAAGGTGAAAGCGCCAGGGTAGCCCGCGAAATTCAATTTTTTTTAGGCTAACTCTCTAAGACCATGTAATCCCCAAGAATGACTATTTCATAAAATCTTGACATTTGGGGATTACATGGTCTTAGAGAGTTGTGTTGATGACTTTAATGATTATAATTCTGTAAATACATATTTGTTACGACCGCGAATCATATTTTAATCAACGTACAACTTAATACTGCCGAGCAAATTGCAAAAAACGTAAGAAAATTTGAATTTCGCGGGCCACCTTAGAGCTTCCCCCTTAAGTATTACTTTTAGATCTGTAAAGAGTAAGGACCATGTTTATATAAATAAATTAAGTGGTTGGTATGTCATAAGCTAAGCAAAAAGAAGACATTACACAAATAAATACATTTAAACAAGCTATTTTCACAAATTGTGCAAAGCTTTTTGTTTAGTGTAATATTTTCGATAGATATCGTATAATGCATTTAAACAAGCTATTTTCACGAATTGTGAAAGCTTTTTGTGTAGTGTAATATTTTCGATAGATATCGTTTATTGCATTTAAACAAGCTATTTTCACAAATTGTGCAAAGCTTTTTGTTTAGTGTAATATTTTCGATAGATGCATTCAAACAAGCTATTTTCACAAATTGTGAAAGCTTTTTGTGTAGTGTAATATTTTCGATAGATATCGTTTATTGCATTTAAACAAGCTATTTTCACAAATTGTGCAAAGCTTTTTGTTAAGTGTAATATTTTCGATAGATATCGTTTATTGCAATTAAATAAGCTATTTTCACAAATCGTGCAAAGCTTTTGTTTAGTGTAATATTTTCGATAGATATCATATTATTTAACGTAGGGTCTACATAATTTGCACTAAGATCTAAATGAACTAACTGAAGGCCAATTATCGTAATTAAAAACGTTCAAAATTTAGTAACAATCTCATCTCAGCGACTATCAATGTCAAAAACTTGCCAAAAATGTAGGGAAATTAGAAGTATTTTTGACAGATCTGAGACTGAGATCGGACTGTGAACGTTCTTAAAATTACGAAAATTGCCCCTCAGAACTCCGGAATTATCTTCTCTATTATATAGGTAAATTATTTTCGCCTATTTAATGTTAATAACATATTTTAAAAATTGCTTATTGTTAAATGCTATTTTTTTTGGCCAAAAAATCAGCATTGCCAAACAACGTGGCAATGCTGCCAGCCTTTTGGGCACGTTTCCTGTAGACAGCGATGCGGACGAATTTTTTGATGCCCTTTGATTAATTCCCCTCCTTTTTATATACTTGTATATTATTATTATTTTAAAATAAAAATAAATTTAGGACACATTTAACAATTTTCGCCTTGATATGTATTATAATTATTTCTATATTGTCCTTAGTTCCTGAAGTTCATGAACCACAAGAAGTCTCGTCTGACGGACCTGTTCCGAAAGATGGACAAGGACAACAACGGGCTCATCGCACGACACGAATTCATCGACGGAATTATCAACACCAGTGAGTATCGGAAACCATATTATAAAATATTGTTTTATAACAAATGCCTACCTAGCCTGAACTTAGAGTACCGTAGGTTTTATGTACAGTCAACAAAGGAGATAAGTATACAGGAGCGTCGGATATAGTTGACGCTTAGTAAGAAACCGATGGATGTTCTCGAATAAAATTTAATTTTATTAATAGAAAACAAACAGCTCATTTATTAAATAAAATTTCAGTCCAGAACATCCATCGGTTTCTTAGTAAACTTCAACTATATCCGACGCTCCTGTATACTTATCTCCTTTGTTGACTGTACGTATACCGAAGGACCAGTTTTGAGGACTGGCCCGTATTAACAGCGAATAGAAGAAAGTGGAAAAACAAGAGTAAGGGCTTTACCCGCAGTGAAAAAATACTGGCAATATACTTTGTCAGGAACCTTTATCAACCTGTGTGACACCTCGTGTGTTTTTTAGGGTTCCGTACCAAAAGGGTAAAAACGGGACCCCTATTACTAAGACTCCACTGTCCGTCTGTCTGTCTGTCTGTCACCAGGCTGTATCTCATGAACCGTGATAGCTAGACAGTTGAAATTTTCAGAGATGATGTATTTCTGTTGCCGCTATAACAACAAATAATAAAAATAAAATAAAGTTAAAATTTAAATGGGTAGGTATAAATGAAACGTTTTTTTCGGCGTTTTATGCCTTGTGATACGGAACCCTTCGTGTGCGAGTCCGACTCGCACTTGGTCGGTTTTTTACATTGGATGATTGTTTATACAGAAATGCTCTGCGGCAGCTGGGCTATCATTTACACTCTAAAGGTTACCGGTTAGCGCCATCTTCGTACATTTTACTATCTCTAAAGCTTACAGATAGAAACATGTGCACACGGCTACACGTCAAATTATTTTTCCAGTTTTAGCTGACCTCGCAAGGTATAGGTTTTTCGTACAATCAGAAGTCAGCTTATACTGGCTATGTATAGCTTGATGTGTAGCCGTGTCTACAAGTTACAATACAACCGACGTAACTTGGCAGGCCTGAACTTCGCGCAGAAGGCTGCGCACGAACGTTTTTTTAGGAACCAAATGGTGGCATGAGGCGAGTGTGAGTGAGAGAACATGCGCGAAAGTTCGCAAAGGCTATACTCAGGCCTGGCCAAGTTTCGTCGGTCGTATTGTACCCATTTTATGTTCTACAGATAAAAAACATCATACAGAAAAAAAAAACTTTAAATTAACCTTTCAATAATCTTTTTCCCTCCTACAGAATTCGACACATCTCGCTTGGAGATGGGTGCTGTCGCCGATCTGTTTGACAGAAATGGCGGCGGTCTCATCGACTGGGAGGAGTTCATCGCCGCACTCAGACCTGACTGGGTAAGTTAAACATATAATATACCTATTACCATTGACATATATATTACTAGCGACCTATTACCTACTTAGTTCTTGAGACCACTATATTTATCTAGCAATAGGTCCCGATATATCTAAGCAACAGCTGCTGTAGAAGGTTGACAAAGCTTGGTTTTGTGGTTTATTGCTTAAGTCGGTACTTAGCAACAAAATACCTCTAATTTTCTCCCGCAAGTATTGTAAGAGGATTCGGACCTTTTTTTATTTCTTTCAATTCTTCATCTTCTTCATGTCGAGGGTACGACTGCAGTTTATAAAATTTTGTTGGCCCAAAACTTCGCCACTTCGCAGACCCATAATAGTCTATTCCTAACATTGGACCTGATAGCAACCTATCTATTCTGTAAAAATCTCAAACTGAAAACTTAAGTGAAGTGAGTGAGCCCCGGGTCAGCGGGATTGTCCGAAAGGGTTACCGCTGGCCCGGAACATAAAGGGCTAAGGAAGGAACATGGGTGGGTTTTAGTCAAGTAAGAGTCTGACACTCCCTCTACACAGAAGACCAGGCGGTGTGGTCGAAAGACTATAACCCGCTCATTGGGCAAATTAAAAAAAAAACTCACTTCACCCAAGTTTTCACGGTGAGTTTTTTACCGGCAGATCTCAAAAAGCTCTGTCAAAACAGTTCACTTACATAACAGTTTTAGAAAAAATAAGGATAAGCTTTATTGGGGCCACAGAATCAGCCTAAACTAAATTATATCACCATCAATGCCATGTAACGGTTCGTTTGCATTTAATATACTCTGTCACTTATCAACAATGCACAGATAATCTTATCACATACCCACTGATAGCATTGTCGCGACCGGGAGAAAGGGTTTTCACAGTATTTTTTGTTGTTACCAACGGACAGTATTGTGTTGATAATATTTATGTAGGTAGGCAATTTTTTGTTTATTTTGTTTTCACAAAAAACACTTCTGAAGTGACATTTATTTTCGGCACTAGTCTATAACATAAAGCGTATCATCATTCCTGCTCTTCGTAATCATCATCATTACAGCCGGAAGACGTCCACTGCTGGACATAGGGATGACATGGACTTAAAGCACCAATTACCAGTAGTTTTGGACTTAACTGTCATATATAATGACATTCTGTAAAAATCTCACCGTGAAAACTTAGGTGAAGTGAGCGCGGAGTGAGCTGTCAATAGTGTCAATTCCTAGCAAAAACAAGCTCACTTCACCTAAGTTTTCACGGTGAGATTTTTGTAGAATTGACCGGCTGTACCCTAATTGCGTAACACACTATTAATCTCAATTTGAATCATTTTGAAGCTTATTGCTAATCCATTGCTCCATATTTTCGAAAAATGTGTCTGCTCAACAACATAAATCACGCAATGAATGTTGTTGAACTGTCAAAATGAAACCCATTGTTAATGATAGTGTGTTACGCAATTACCCTGCAGAAGTGAATCACCAATAGTTCATCTGATACCTACCTATATGTTTCTAATATCAGACCTTGGTTTACGTACTATTAGTCCACATTTTAAATTGTGACTACAAAACCCTCCATCCAACTCGGAGTTTATTTTGCCTTACAAGATTCTGCCTTCATCACGATGTAACTAAATGATATTACTGTCACAGAAAGCCTTATGCCAGCAGAAAACAGGTACCCTACGTAGGTACAGTCACGAGCACCAATATGTCAACACTTGGCAACTTTAAATTGCGATTTTTTCACGAAATAACGAATGCAACGTTGAAATCAGACACTTTACACATACCTATGGGTTCGAAAATACTATGTTCCTAATAATATAAAATTTCATTAAAAAATAAAGGAGAAAATCGACTTTGAATAAAGCCAAGTGTATACATACTTTTGCTCGTGACTGTACATATTTTCTGCTGGCATAAGGCTTTCCTAACCAAAATCTATAGCAATAAATATACGAAGCCCATCTTTATTACCATCTAATGTACCATGTTGTCATCAGGTGGAACGCCGCGGCCCTCCGAATGACGCGGATAAGATCCACGATGAAGTGAAGCGCCTCGTCATGCTGTGTACTTGCCGACAGAAGTTCAGGGTGTTCCAAGTTGGGGAGGGCAAGTACAGGGTAAGTACTTTTTTATATCATAATAAGGAGAAAGTTCCTAAGTAGGCGATTTTTGATAGTGTCATATTTAGGTAGGTATGAACTTCCTACAAGTGATTGGAAAGCTCTTGAAATAATGTGATTCTAGTTATGTCAAGATTAGTCAAATAATATTGTGGTCTTTATCAGTATTTTAAATACTTCTAAAGAGTTGATCTAGGCAAGGGGAGGCCTTGAGATAAATTCGAATAATAAAGTCGTGTGTAATAATAATTATATTGTTTATTAAATAAATAGAGTAGGTAGTTTCTTAAATATAGGTAGAGGTACCTAAGTAACTGAAAAGTTATGATAGCTAGTATATAGATATCAGCCGTGAGGAATATAAAAGAGGAGAGAGACATTTTTAATAAGATTTCTTAATAAAACTCTATAAATATCAAAAGTAGGCTTCAGGCAACTCCATCTTTAATTAGTCATAGGCTTCGATTGCCGTTTATATTCTACTAGCAGCGCCCCGCGGTTTCACCCGCATAAATCTCGATCTCGTGGGAATATCGGGATATAAAGTATCCTATGTGTTAATCCAGGGTGTCAGCTCCCTCCCTACCAAATTTTATCAAAATTGGTCCAGCCGTTTGTGCGTGAAGAAGTAACAAACATACAAACACATTCACAAACTTTCGCCTTTATAATATTAGTATGACTAGCGCTATTAGAACATCCACTAGCCCAGCAATTTCTTTCCCACACAGTTCGGCGACTCACAAAAGCTGCGTCTAGTCCGTATTCTCCGTTCCACCGTCATGGTCAGAGTCGGAGGCGGCTGGGTCGCCCTCGACGAGTTCCTGGTCAAGAATGACCCATGCAGAGGTATGTACAACCTTGTTCTAAGGGGGTGTGGGCTGATAGGAACATCCACAGGCCTTTACATGGGTTACTTTGGCAAGATAAATGTTTGGAATTATGTGGGTTGTGGGTAGTGGGAGTTTCGGTTACATATTGAGTTACTGAAAACAATTTGCAGTAACCTAATAAAGATGACATTCTATCTTTGTCTATTGTTTTAATTTGACAGAATGAGAATACTGTTCAAATTACATTAGCATGTGAAAGGACTCTGAAGATCCGTGGCATAGGTAGGTACAGTCAACAGCAAAAGTAGCTGATCAAAATCAGAAATTCAATACTAATGAACGGAGGTCGCGTCAGAACTGTGTGGCGTCGAAGTACTACTACTTAGAATACTTACCTACTACGTAGTATACTTTAGAATCACTTCGACGCCACACAGTTCTGACGCGAACTCCGTTTATTAGTATTGAATTTCTGACTTTGATCATCTACTTTTGCTGTTGACTGTACTACTGTCGCGCCATTTTGCGTTTTTTTTTTAATGTCTGTCACGCGTTACATGCGTGACCGCCATTTAAAAAAAAGAACAAAATATATCGCTCATAAAACATACGTGGACCAAACCCCGTAAAGAGTCGTTTTCAAAGTTGATATGGATGTCACGTGATCAATGCCAGCCTCCATCTATAATCTTCAGTCAGGCGCGGTCGCAGCTTGAAATTTTGGAGGGGGTCACTCACTACACTAATAAAAAATAGGTATCTGGAATAAAATAAACATTGCACAAGACACAATTTTATTATTATAAATTTATCGCTGTTATTATAAATTTATAGCTAGAAATTTCCTTTTATTAGTTGGCAAATTTTTAAGATTTTTCAATTTGACCTTAGATTGGGGTGGGGGGGGTCATGTCCCCTGTGACCTTTCGGACCGCGCCTGTCTTCAGTCCCATTCACTTATATATTACTATTCAATCAATCCCCTTTGTATTTCGTCAGTCGTACTGGCGTGACTCTTGCTTGAGTGACCTCTCATTCAAGCTTCAACAGAATGCATAGGTCACACATAACATACCATAACACTTTTCTTGTCAAAGTAGTGCTCGTTAGGCCTGTGTACACAATATACCACTTTTGGGACACTTCCAACAAAATCCTTTGATGGGAATGTGTGTGTTTGATCAGAGTGGAATATTGTGTAGGTTTAAATACTTTGTTTAGATTACCGTGGGAAATTTTATTTTAGTTACATTAAGTAAGTACCTACCTCATTTTCTTTGGCGACATTAAATAAGCGGAAATTCGAATAATTCTAATAGTAGGTATAATCATCATCATTTTGGAAATAACCGGGGTGTCATTATTTCAACTTTTTTATTTTGTTTCTTCCCATTTCTTTTATCATTCCTGATAATTAGAAAATTGAAAAATACACAAAATGTATTTTGGTTTAAGACTAACTCCACATTTTATTTTAATTAATTACTTTCCCACGGTAATCTAAACGAATGGTAATTTTTTTTATTAATAATATTCGATCTTACTGCGAAACTACAAGAAATAACGTAAATACTAAAAGTTCTGTACCAAAAGACTAATTAAAATGGTCGAAAATTCAACTAATTGTTATTAAAACCTTCTTTAGTCTGACGACCAAGTAGAGTTACTTATTTGCATAATACTAATTTATATTAAACTGACTGCAGTAAGAACGAAGAATTTCTCGGAGGTTTTTTTTCTTTGATGATTTCGGTGCAATACTGGGTGCTTAGTCCTACTGAATGGAATTTGATTTCTTCAGATTCTGAATTCCTCCTTTTCATATTTTTTGTAAATTAAAAGCCTAATTCAGTCTCCTAGACATTTTTTTTTATTTGTGATGTTGGTAAGAAAAATCTCAAAGAAAATACTCCTTTGGATAAAACATCATTTTGCTCTTAAAATATTAACTACCTATTTGTATGTCCTTGTCTACAAAAATGATGTTTTAAGTACTTATTTATGGATTTGTATCAAAAATGCAATGTGGTTTAGCACACCTACCTACTTTTATTACAATACAGAAAACAAAAAATGTCAAAAAATCAATTAGTCAAAGGCCACCTTCCATTTTTAAATTGTGAAGCCAATTAGGATTTTCTTAACCATTTCACAGACCTCCGTATAATTGAAAATCGTATCTTATTTTATTATGACCAACAATAACTTCTGGCTTCATAAACAACTAATGATTTGCAACTTCTACAATGCTTTTGCAACGAAAGCACTGTAAAAGTTGTTCCGATTACTAGGCACTGACTTTGCTCTAACGAAAAACAAAATGGCGGCGTTTTTCGAATTTACTGTCTCTGACGTCATAATACTTAAAATGTTATTTATTTTTGCGTTTTCTTACAATATCGTAGTGTAATCAGTGCCTTCTAGTCGGAATATTTTTTTTATATCATGTATTAGGTATGTATGGTGATATTCAAAGTGTCAATCAAACGTCTCGGTACTTCGCATAGATAATGTGTTAACCCCCTAATAAGGGATATATTGACTAATATGTGAACGTCCTAACTTTATGGCCAAGTATTTTTTTTAGGTCTTTATGTATTGGGCAAAACATCTTTTAGTTGTGCCTTTAGATTCTACTCTTACAATTGATTAAGTATAAAAATCTATACTTTTCATCAAATACAGAATGTGTCTTTTCATAACATTTGTAAGGAGAAAGAAGCTGTTAAGTTCGTAAAGTAAACTTTTTAAGTTAAAATGCACTCTTAAAACGACTTTTGCTCCATACACTTAGATTTTCAAGGAAATATTTGTTCAATAGTGTTTTAAAATAACAAAATAACACATATTTTTAATACAATTTTATTATACGGGTACAAACATTAACTACAGATTACAAAATTAATTTCACATTCAAACTTACATTATCTTCATAAATTATTAAGTAGCTGGCAATATCGTTAAAAACTAATTTAAACTAGCAATACTGTTTAGAAATGCAAAATAAAAATCACAGAATACAAGTTACTCACTAAAAAATACTTTTTGGAAGCTCAGTATAAAACTGGAAATATCAAGGTCAAACTACCTGTTTTGTGATCTAAAAAATATTTTTAGAATGACTCGATACAATCTTAGCTGCCTAGTAGATTCCGAGAAAATAAACTTAGAAGTAAAACATTGATTTCACAAATAATTCGAAAAATGTATAAGAAAAATAATCATTAATCAGTTCAAATAAATTTTATGTGAGAAAAAATTGACAAAATCACTTAAAACTAAAAATCTGTTAGAACAATGTATTATGTAGTCTTGAAGTATTTCTTAAATCTAATGGTTACAGCTTAGCTAAGTCAAGCCTACATACTTGCGATAAAACTAAATAAATACGGACTACATTTCCGGTTAAATATACGAGTACAAAATTTGTTCGGCGAGACAAAGAGCTCTGTCGATAAGTGAGGCTATTGCCTATATTGAGAGATTCTCTCATCCTATTCGTAATTAACGCCTACGGTAAGCCAGAACGCATATTTACGACCGCCAGACAGACTAATATGACGTTGAATATAAAGTTGGATTTGCAAGTTTCAACGGCCGCTTACGTAATCGCGTCTTGCGCCTGATCTAATCTCATAATGGGGCAAACATTTGGGCCAAGAAATCCATATAAAGGCAAGATTTAGAACAGTTTATGGCCAATATTGGCCCAAGTTTTATTTCCAATGTATGGAATCTAAAATTCATCAAAAAGATGGAAGAGCAAACATTACTTAGAAACTACGACACATTAATTGAAAGATGAAATTGGCACAATTAGTCAATAGTAGTCTTCCTAATGAAGGATGTAAGTGATGAAATCTCACTGCTGCTAGGTAGAGGGCTGAATTCCATCTCTTCACTCAAGTTCTGTGTGTCAGAAGTGTTCTCAACCGCTGGCCAACGTTTGTGACTTGGGGCATACAACACCAACAAAGCAAAAATATAGATATTCCACATTCCATACACACCAGTAAAAAATGCTGAAGTGTATTCAAGCTCAATGTTCTCATCCCACTTCCATTGGCCTTCAGCAACTTGTCCCAGAATGAAACCAATCACAGTCAATGCTGCACAAAGCAGGGTAGCCAACATAAGGAACTTGAAGCGATAGATGATTCCTTCATAGTGCAAACGACGGACAGAACACATAGTAGGTAGGGACTGCCTTTTGTGCGAGATATTGATGAAAACTTTCCAGATCATGTAGCATAAGAACAGGAAATAGACCCCAGTTGATATCCCAGCCAGTATGATAAAAGTCAAAGCCAAATTAGTGCCAATGTCAGTCACCCAGATAGAGTAGAAAGGGTTGCGGAGTTGCACACCTCTCTCACACATGTCAAATATGAAGAGAGAGACACATCCCATAGCAACTGCACTCAAATGCCTCCAGTACTGCTTCACAGAGCTTTGAGCTGACGCATCTTGAATCAACATGTGCTCACCAGCAAAAACGAGCCAGAATGAAAATAGTGTAGCGTAGAATAATCCTTGACGAATATCTCCCAGTAATAACATAAATGGCAAGTCAAAATGCAGTGTAAAGTACTCAATCGGCATATTCAGAAGGCAAAGAGCTAATCCTAAACTCAAAAGCATCTTCTCAAGTAGTACAGGTTTCCGTTGAAGCATGTGTATACGTCTCCAAAACCAAACAAGTATACCAATGATGCATGGGAAAAACGCAGTTTTCAGAGACAACCACACTTTGATAAAACCTCCATTCTGGTTGATGACAGTCAACCACATGTCTTGTATGTGCCCTATATGTGAGTTCATTTTAGGTGTGTCGACTGGGAGTCTTATATTGAGTAAATAGTAGTCATGGAACAAAGAACCAAGTTCAAACAATGGAATTGCTGAACAGTTATATAGATATTCTTCACTTTTCACATCAATATCACAGTCTAGATGACGTTTTTCAATGGATTGTGTGTATAGCGTCCATTTATCCTCGGGATCGCCTTTATTCCGATACGCCAAACGGGCGTCGATTGTTATTGTACTGCGTGGCTGCACCTCGATCTGCGAGTGGTATTTAATATCCACCTGAAGTACTCCGATCAAGTTTTGTTGCCATCGCGAATAGTCTAGTACCTTTTTCTCTCGGGGAATCGGCATTTGAAATGCGAAAACTATGTCGGTCTCCGACAAATCATGATGCGTTTCTCCAAGGTTGACGGACTTGCAAGAACCCTTCCCACGGTTGTAATACCACTTCATCGTGTCATTTTTCTCAATAGAAGTATCTCGGCACACGGTTGCGAGTATATTTTGAGCGTTTGCAGGCATGGGTGCGACCAACCCACCGATCAAGAAACATGTTAGTTGACATATCAAAAGGAAACTTATTAAAATGGCGAGTTTGCGCCCACTTAGGTTTTCAATTATAGTCCCCGTCATGTTTCAGACGTTTAACACACGGATCACATTTAAAAACTGAGTCAACACGAGTTATAATCGACCGGTGGTGAATTCCATTGTTCTGTTCTTGTTTTAGTTGTTTTCTTTTTCGACGCGATGTATTTGACATGCGCAGTATCGATGTTGCCAGCGAAAATGTAACGCTTAATAACGATAACGGTTTCAAACGGTTAATTAAATAACTTCTATAAAATAACGCAAATGATATTATAACGTTATAGCGTTAATTAAAAAAAAAAACATAATACTGCTTTGAATTTATTTTAATAAAACAATTATTATAAAAAATATGAATCCTTACACTGCCAACATTATTCACTTCACTCCCATTGTGAAGCATTTATCAAAAAAAAGGGCTAGTCTCAGCAAACATGTTGTTATTGCTAAAGTAAGCATTAAATATGTCCACATACAATTTTGATGTTGCTACTAATTTACTAATTCGTATTCGCTTTGCCCAATCCACCTCCCGTGGTCCCTTATAAAAATTCGTTATTTTTTTTTACTTTTTTATATTTTGATTTAAATCCCTATGGAATCCCTTTACATAAGTAGTATCATTAGTGCTACCGCTGCCTGATCCGAGCAAGCCGGAGCAGCATGAAGCTTGTTGCCCGCTCGGTAAGAGATATGACATGCCTTGGAACCTTTCTAAATTCTTTTGATCACTTTTTGGCTTTTTATTTACACAAAAATTGAAAAATATTATGGTTCCATCGCAAGTCCGCCTAGTTGGTGTGGCTTCGATTTTACTTTTGCAACGTTGTAGAATTATTTTGCTCTATAAATACATTTTACACGTTTGGTGCTTTTATTGTTATACAGCTTTTATTCCATCAAATGTGTAGAATGCTACTGTAGTTCGGGTGTTTACTAATTTATTAAAATAATATATTGTAGTGGTTATATTTTGTGGTGATAAAATAATAAAGATTGCTTAATATACGTAATGGCATGAAAATTGTTCTTTATTTGCATTAAGTATTTTTATTATGGAATTTATTTTATTTGGTAGATACTAATGGTCTATAATTCAAGCGCAAGATTGGTGTTAATTAAATTACAAATTACTTCGCGATATTCATATTTAACGCAGTCTTTTATTTATTTTTTAAGACAACAATTAAGTTGAATATTAAAAAAAAATGTTTACCTTATATTATTTTTACTGAATCCTAAATTCGATCTTGCTCTTGACTTATACAATTGCATAATATTTGGTGAGAGAATATACTAATCGTATTTTACTATTCCTATTCCTAACTGCACAAAATTAAAAATCCTCCCCCATTTTTTTTTTACAACTGTTATGTTTGTTTATGTTGACATGTTCTGATTTGTTTGTTGTTTTTTTTTTCTTTTCCTCACTACCTATGCACGCTGTCCCGTTTTTTTAACACTTTCGGTGTTATTTTTCTGCCTATCCTTTTACCGAACGGTTTTCTTTGGCCCTATCCTTTCCTGTTCCGTTTGTAATCCCGCGCACCGGACGCCGCCCGCATGCAGCCAAGGGACGCACCAACATCGAACTGCGAGAGCAATTCATTCTGGCCGATGGAGTGTCACAGAGCATGGCAGCGTTTAGGCCGCGTACGCCCCGCTCTAACACAAACACACCACCGTTCACTGGACCTATTACAAAGGTAAGTACTCAAACCGCTATACATTAATAAGTCTTCTCTCCTACAGGTTAGAACTTAGTTTTAATTTCGCACAAGTAAAAAAGCGCACAGTAGTTGTTGGAGGGAGCAATCGGTTTGGGAATCAACTTTTTTCGCTTTGTTTTCTGATTTGAACTTTGCACATGGATTTGAGTACATCCATTTGCAAGGTGCATTGTCGTGAGTGCAGCATGTGTTGAGCTCGTAGAGATTGGTCGTATTGCATTAGTGTTCAAGCTATGCATTGACGCACAGGCTCGTGTAGTGTTTTGGTGTTGTTTGCTAGTGTATTTCATTGGATCCACTGCATTGGAGAGGTGGCACGTCTTCGCCTATGGATGTTTTGGTAATGTATTTTCGTTCACCCATCCCGCTCGTCCCCAATCATACCCGCATCAGCAAAATTCACTCGCGTTCGACTAAACGTGTGGACTAATAGTAACAACGTGAAAATTCGTCGTAAAAAAAACGCGTTCCGGAAAAAAAAACGATTGGCACTATGAAGACAAAAACGAGTTGTTTCGTTTATTACGGTTCCTTCCTTAATAAGCCTCCCGGTTTTGTATTGGTGCGTTTAGCTGAAGAGTTTATGGAGCAGCTGAGGCCTATATTTGAGGCCCTACGGCAGCGGGAGGAGCTTCCGTGTTCGTATCCCCTGCACGTCGGTTCAACACATGGCACTAAGCAGGCGTTCATATACAGCCACTCAAGATCTCAAGGTTCCACGACGCCGGGCGCGCATCACTATAGCCACCACCACGGCTACCAGCCCTCTCCAGGATATCATTGGGTAATGCTATATAGGCAGTGTGAAAGTGGCGCGGTTGATTGCACTCTCGAATCATTTTTGAGGTTTTATGTTTTATATTTGTTCATTTGTGTTAGTCCCATCGTATATATTTGTACGTAATGTAGACACCGTCAAGTCCGCTAGAGTAGCATGATAATAGTAAATTGTGTATCGATTTGATTATCATATTTGCTTTGATTTGAATAGTCACTTTTCATGAGCATAGACACGAAAGATTTTGAAGTAGTTTATGCAGCGTTTGATGCTTAATCGGATACGCCTATGTATAGTGCAGATTAACAATTAAGTTTTCATGATAGGTAAGGGAGCGCACAGCTCGTTCCGTGCCGATGTCTGCAGGAGGAGTGGCAGGCAGAGCGTCAAGGTCTTCGCTGAGTGCTGGCACACCTGACTCTTTAAGCGACAACGAAGCGGCAAGTGGACTTGGAGCGAGGTATAAGAAACCCAGCGTGCCTAGGTGAGTTAATATAATAAAGAAACATAATTTTACATTTCTGCTAAAAGTACCCTTCTTCTAAGAACATTTAACCTGCGAAAGATGGTAGTTTATAAAACGTTCAATCTGCTTTAACAGGTCAACTTTAACACCTGGAGGATCTCGGCCAGGCTCCAGGCCCGGCTCACGGACCGGATCCAAACCACCATCGAGACACGGGTCAAATCTCTCTCTAGATAGTACAGGTCAGTTTTACTACATATTGGATCTTGGTTATAACAAATGTTGAGAGTTTGTTAGATGGACAAGGGCAGGAGGAAGATGTTGAAAGGTTTAGCAAATTTGACTATAAAATAAACCTCAAAAACACAAGTACAATGATGGAGGAGCTTCAATATTGTATTAAAGGCCCTGACACTGGAGATACGTTAACAACTTCCAGCTCAAAAACACCCTTAATACCTCAAATAAACTGATTAATTTATCTTTTAGTCATTATTTTTCTTTACATCTTTCTTTCCCCATTCTTTAGATGAAGTATCGACACCGTCTCGCATCCCGATGCGAAGGGTGACGAACACAAAGACATCGATAGCGCGCGCGGCTGCTAACGCCAGCAAGCTCGGTGTTGCCACACCTAACGGAGGATCGCGACCGCGTACGCCAACCGGCTTCTTAACTCCGACCAGCGGAAGGTACGTTACTTCAAATAACTGTTTTTATAAATATATATTTTTGATGAATGTAAATATGGTTGCATTTTGTGACTTTCCAGAGCCGCTTTTCATTACAAGCGGAACTTAGAATGGTTTGAGAATCATAAATATGACGATCTATCTACATTCATTTTTTTTTCTGTTAATTAGAGAAATGAATGGTTCTCTTTAATTTTATTCGGGTAAAAAAATCTCTCCTTAGACTTGACACTAAATAAAAGTACAAACGTCTCAAGCTGCTGAGTTAAATCCCCTGATCTCTCGCCGATCGTGTCGGATTGCCGTTCCATTGGACTACGAGAGTGAGGGGAAGAGAGAGTGCACCCGTGTTTGCACACAGACATACTCTTTTGTTGGTTAGCCTCCGTTGAGCTTGGCAGACGTGACCGAAAGACGGCCAGGAGGATTTTATTATAATTATTAGTATAAATCTCCGATAAAATCATTAATTTCTTATATATAGCAAAATTACTGTAAAATAACTGGTGTACTGATACGCACGGACAGGTATACAACCGGCGGGATGTACCGCACATCCAGTATTCCGACATTGTCACCGGTGCCGGCGTTAGTGAGGTACACACTCAGAGTTCGCCATTGACTTGTTTGTCCAACGTGTATCTGGATTTGCGGACGCAATTTTATCAACAACCTTGGGAGATCATGTTTTAATTTTGGTTAAATTGAGTATCGTAGTCATTTAAAAAGCTTAGAACCGTCATCAGTTTTAACAGATGAGATTGCATCCGCAAAAAGGTTGTCAAAGATACACGAGTTTTGAGCACGTTAAGCTTCTTGAGGGTTTTTAGGTGTAGTGACGTCAGGGGTACGTCTAGACATGTTTGGGTGCACCTGTATTGGACCAGATCACGATATTGTCCTTTGTTATGTCTCATAATATCGTATTATGTATGTAAAAATATGTAAAAAGGGTGGTGGAAAAACTTCATTCAAGGTTTGGTATCGATGAGGTCCAAAGGCATGTTATAAGTAGCCAGCTAAGCAGCTTTACACAGTGTGGTTTTACTAACGAAACGACAGAGTTATCAAGAGCGTTAAACTAAATGATTATATTTTTTTCCTTCCCGCATGCAAAATGGAAAACAAAATAAAACAGCTCGACACATTCCCAGCCATCCTCAATGGCGTCCGAACATCCCAAATCCTTATCCCATACTCATCCAGCATTCCAAACACAAGGTTCCACTAAAATTCCAGTTTACGTTGGGAACCGCTCCCACCGATCCCCGTCCGTTGAGAGGCGATTGAAACTATCTAGAAAATCGCACTCGAGAGAAACTTCCCAAGAACCCAGTCCCACTTCCCAAGGCCCTTCGAGGAAGTCAGAGCAGAGAAGTCCCGAAGACGACTCCTCACTGTTCAGCATATCGGGAATGACGAGCGACAATGAATATGAGAGTAATATAAGCGAGTCGAGCGGAGAAGCGTCAAAGCCGACCCAGCGCGACGTCAAAGGGTACAAGCTTGTAGAATGCTAGCTTCGGTTTTTGCCCGATTATTTTTGATTGATGCTCTTTGAATTTTGGAATTTATGTTTTCATACGTATCTACATGTCATCGCCTCAAAATTTCATGCTCACATCTGTCAGATCATCTGCTTGTCGAACCATGGATCCGCTCATCTCAGATCGTTTATCGCACTATGAACACGTCATCTGTTGATAATATCACCGCATACAATAATACTAACATCGCCTGAAGCACTGACGGCTAATAATAGCTTTGCACTATAAAACATTGAAGTGACCGAATAAGTCGTTTTGCAATCGACTATTTTGGAATCTTTGCCGCACACCATCCCAGCATCATGACATGCTTCTCTGTACATAAACCTGCACTATGTGCAATTGACCTTTATATTGCAATATATGTATATTGAACATATTTTAAGAAATAAAGATCGTTAAAAAAATAAATGAAAAAATATGCTCAGTATTTTTTTTGCAAATCACACTCGCGAAAAAACCATTACCTGATGAAGTTTGATTTCTTTTAATTTAATGTATTGCAATATTTTTAACACCATACTTTATTGGTATGTAATTATGATCTATTTATGTTCTGTTTCTATTTTTGTTCCTGCACATGAATTTCTACTTCAAAATATTCTCGGAATGGTATTTAAAATTATAAGGCTATGGTCTAAATACATGTGCAGTGACAATCTAACATATTTCCTTTTCTGTTGTCCTGACTAATTTTCTGTATGTCTGTCTGTGTGCTCGCTAACATCAACATAGGAGTGGGTCGTTTGCCTCTACTGAAGGACAAACGCCCGGCAGAAGTCGCATCCCAGTACTAAAGGATCACCATACTAACAGTAATACCAATAGGTAACTACTAAAATTATGTAGTGTGCTTTTTCTTTTGTTTTAGTTTTGTTTGTAGTCCAAATTTTTCGTAGGAATTTGTTGAATGTAGAACAATTGGCGGTAAAAATGGGTTTATGTTTTGTTTTTCTTTTCTTTTATTTAGAGTTGACTAGTGCTTTGCATGTTTTGGGTATTAGAAGGGATGTTACTAATGTATCTTATTTTACAACAGGCAAAGGACACCGTCGGGAAGCACAACGCCAGTGCGGTCAGGTCAACAGACTGCAGTGACGAGGCTATTAAGGAAGCCCTCAGACGCGTCCGACACGGGCACGCCGAACACGCCCACATCACGACGCGGCACTCCAGCATCCTCTCGAACTATGGAGAAACGCGAACCATTCCGACTTTAGACGATTAATTTAACGCCAACCCCACCTACTTCATAGTTCTGAACACATCAAAATTGTGAAGTTGGGGACAACACCTACGATATGCAAGTCGCTCTGACGTTATGCTATACAATTTAAAATCATGTTAATCAATTGCCAAAATTATTATATACCCCACCTTTAAAATTTTTACACGACAGAGCGGCTCGCATGCCTAGGCAAGTGCCGACATAACATTTAATAACTAACATAAAATTAACCAACGCGCGAATTAAGCCAAGCTTAATAAAAAAATATGCCAATATGGCTTTTAATTTAAGTGAGAACAATTATAGATAATGGTATTAGTAAAACTTAAAGTCTGCACTTGTTGCCTTGTATTTTTTTCTAAAATCCGCGCCAGTTTTTGCACTTCGTAATTACTTGTTTTATTTATTTGTGCTGTCAAGATTTACAGAACATGTTTGTTCATTAGTCGATGTGAATAAAATACTTTCTCTTATTTATTGTCAACGTTGCCATAATTGTTAGTGTACCTATGTTTTTGTATGTAAAATGCGTATTATTGTCTCTATACAGAGACTGGTAAAGTGTGATGACGATTTGAATATTGTTTTCTTTAGGGACCATTTGGTTTAACGGATTAATGAAGATAGGTGATTGTTGGTGAAGGCTTTCCGACTTTCACACTCTTGCGTGTATATTCGCCAGATACACGTTTAGATAGATTGTTTCAAAGTCGTCGTCCTCAATCTGTTAAGGTGATAATAGAATACTTTTTCTTTTGTAATGCACAATTATGTGTTTCCCTTCATAATTTTAAGTCTTATTTGTCATTAGACATGATTTTTGATTTGATAATTCTTCTGTTTTATACACTTCTGTATATAATTTATGTATTTATCACAACTGCACAATCTCTTGTCGAGAAAAAGAAACATAATATTTCGTTTGACAGAAAATGGAAAATCACTCACGACTATCGCCAGAGTCGAAGGTGCTTTTCATTTTTATAAAAATCAAAAATCTGATCATGATGACCGATATATTTATAAGTACATCAAGTACACTGTCGTAAAAGACATTGTTTAATAAAGCGCTAAGAATATTTTGATATTTATTGAAATAATTGCTTTAAAATGTAACCTCTTTCAAAATGTTAACCATCGCTCACCATTTATTTGTAAGTTTTTTAATATAAATCTGTCCCTGTTATTAAGCTTAATTATTATTATTACGAAAAATTATTAATCTGGTCATTTTTATTTAAATCATTGTTATATTTGTTATGTAAAATCGTGGCAAATCTACTAAAAGGCTTATGATATTTTTTGTATAAAAGGATATCTTTGCATTACATCCGTTTAAAATCTCATAACAAAATACCTATCAAATAAATGAAAAGTAACAATTATACGGTCGTTTTTTTAATTACCTGTACACAACACGCACTATATTTTGTACGAACTTGACTTGCAAAAGCCAATTTGGCATGTTTCCCTTTCTCAGCGCGATCAAAAGCGTTTTGCGATAGCAGTTTGGTAAAAACAGGATACAACTTAAAAGTTAATTAGTAACTGCAAGTCACGAGTTATAAATATGACTTCAGCTAGGCGTATATAGGGGGAAGGCGGGGGATATGCCACCCCAGAATGGTCTGATGCCTTCCCCAGGATATTTGGGGATCTATTCGAAATTGTAAGCTGGATACATATCAGAACTTCACACAAAAGGAATCAAATAAATAATCTACCAGCAAGACCTACACAAAATTATTATAATACCTACATGTTATAATATTCCGTTTATTTAGTTACTTTTGCAATGACCAAAATAATTGAATCTACTAATACGGAACGTAATAAGCTAGAGTAGGTACATTTAAATTTCACGCCACAATGCAGTGACAAGCGGGCGCACGTCGCTATATAGTTACTTTACTCTTTGGTCGGAACACCGCGCCGCGCCGCTCCGCGCGCCCGCGCTGGATGCGTTTTTTTTTAAATTAAAACCCCTTATACACTACACGATATTTAGGGCCCGATATTTAAGTGATGTGTTTTTTAATAGGGACTCTTCCTCCCTTTATCATATTACACCATCCCGATTTAGGGATAGGGTCCCTGAATATCGCGTAGTGTAATGAGGTTTTTATAAATCTCGAAAGTGGAAAGCATTTTGTGGGTAAGTGGTAAGGTAATAAGTAATAACGGTATTCTCCAAATTGACGAAACTCTTTTAGGAGCAGAATGTTTAATGAAAAACGTGCTAAAAGAAAAGGATCGGTCGTGGCCGTTGTGACGCCGTTCTGCTCCGGCTCTCCCTCAAATATCACTTTTGAAAATAAAAACTGACTGCAATGGTTGACTAATTATATAACTAAAATAAAGCCGTCAAAAAACGAATAGCCGTTACATATAACCATAATAAAACGTATATAATACGTAATAGTATGGCAACAATATATATTTCTGTCAGTGTCAAACTGTCAAAAGTGTTTCTGTTTTGTAATTCAGAAAAAAATAACGCTAAAATATCTTAAAACTTTAAATAAAAAGTAGTAAAATGGTAGGAATTAACATGGATGGAGCCGCCAGGGACCGTGTGATGAAACTAATTCAAGAAAAAGACAGAATGGAGAGTGAAATTCGAGAACATACAGCTGTATTAGAGACCAACAATGTTGGCATGAATGACCCTCTGGTCGACGCTGAAGGTTTCCCACGCAACGATATCGATGTCTATAAGGTCCGACATGCAAGGCACCGTATAATTTGTAAGTATATATTTTTAATTTTCGTAATCTCCAGTAGGAACACATAAAGCATGACTAAGCAATTTTGAAACATTATCTGTACCACTCGATTATTTCATGAGGTTGAAAAATAAAGAACCTAGGACACCTTACTTAGCTAGCTGAAGTCACTTGAAATATTACCAATGCTACCATTATTTGGTAAAACTTCTTCCGCTACATGAGTATGAGTTCGTTATTACAATATAAGTTATAAAAAAAAACATAATTATAGTTCTCGCAGTAGGATTATAAATGGAAGTTGTTAAACTTTCAGTAGTTTCAGTACATAAATCAAACAGAAAATGATCAAAAATACAATTGGTTTTGAAGAGTCACTCTTATGACAGACTTGTTCATTTAGAATTTATTTCCTTACCAGCTGACCTGGTGAACTTCGTACTGCCTCAGAATCCATAAGAACGAATGTATGAGAAAATGAATTATCTTCATTTGTTAGTGAAGTTTTCCCATGTTTTAATAGTATTTATTCTGCTATTCGAGGAGGAGACAAATCAACAAATCAAAGATCATAAAAATCGGTCCAGCCGTTCTTGAGTTATAAATGGTGTAACTAATCCAACTTTTTTATTTATAAGAGGCCACATAACATTGACAATAATAAAGCTTAGTTAGTTTTATAAATGTTGTACATACTTACATTAACTGTTTAATTGTAATTTCCAAAAATATTTAATTTCAGGTCTCCAAAATGATCACAAAAGCCTTATGAAATCAATTGAAAGGGGTCTTGCAGATGTGCACAAAGACCTACTTGGTTCAAACGGGGAAGGGTCAGCGGTTAATGTTGCAACATCAAGCAACCGTCACACCAACGGGACCAGTAGAGGTGACACTATTCCTAGTACTATTGGTGATGAGCAAGTCTTTGCCGTAGTTGGTTTTGTTAGCAATGGGTCACCTGCAGACATTGCTGTAAGTATGGATTCTTATTCTTCTTTTGTCAATAACGACAAACTGCAATGACCATTTCATACACTAATCTACATGATCTGACTAAGATTATGTCCGGACTTTAAAAGAGACTGACCTTGGAGTTGGTTTTGACCTTTCTTCTCAGAGTAGACAGATAGAAAATACCAAGCTCATCTAGTTTTGAAAATATGATTGGTGTGTAAAAATATTTGCAAAAACCCACTTACAGAAATAAAATCTTTTAATATTACATAAGTGATTACACAGGCGCTATTACAGCACACAAATGAAACATTTCCCAGATATTTATTGAAGCATTATCTTAACGCATGTGGTCAAGGCGTTTGTGTGAATCAGAGCTTATGTTATAGGCGACTAGCAACACGCACAATGGTCCACTTGAAGGACTAAGTGTGGAAACCAAACCCATAACATAAAACATAGGGGACCAGCAAAAGATTAACTTATAACATTTTCCCTCACTTTCCAGGGCCTACAAAAAGATGATGAAATCCTCCAATTCGGCTCAGTCAACCACCAGAACTTTCAAGACATGTCCCAGATTAACAACATAGTGGCGCTCTCTGTTGGTCAAAGAGTAAACATCAAAGTAAAGAGAGACCACAATACTGTCAGTTTGACAGTTGTACCCAGGCCTTGGCAACAACCTGGGCTACTGGGTTGCCATATACAGAGAAAAGTATAAATTATTGTTTGTTTTTTTTTTATATTAAAAATGAGGTCAATTTAATTTTTATGGTATGCATAAGACAATAGTAGTTTGGAGCGAATTGATTTATTTTTGCTTTTAACCTTTATTATATTAACAAAGGTAACAATAATACTAATACACAATTTAAAACAATGTAAATGTTGGACTTTTGTATTTATTGAAGTATTTTTGACAGTGGAGATTCCATTGATGATCCCGTAATTTAACATACTGCCATGTCAGGCATAATATTCACTAAAATTGTGTTATTAATAATAAAACAAAAACTAACAAACTATATTTTAATCAAAGGAAAAAATAATATAAAAAAACCAGAAAGTTATTGTAAATAACTGAATTTAAAAATAAATCTTATGATTGATCACCATCGCATTCGTTTTTTTTCTTGGAAGTTTTATTTTTACATGTTTCTCTTCTTTGGAATCGCCGAGATTGATAATTTTGTGCTCCGAATCGTCGCCATCTTTGATTTCCGATGTGTCAGCAGCTTTTTCTTTGTTACGAAATGATATTTCGTCGTCGTTGTACATGTATTTCATGGAGAAGTCGAAATAAAGCTTGTCGTCGGCTAGGCGGTAGTCTGGCTTCTCGATAGTTCCTCGCAGGCAGTCGTGGTAGTGGCATACGGCCTTTTCTTGCTCGTAGGTTTCGCAAGAACCTGAAAAGAGGTTTATGTTATAATAATATACTAGCTTTCAACCGCGTCTTCGCCCGTGTGGTGGTCGGAAATTATCCCACGGGAACTTACTACCGGGATAAAAAGTCTCTTATGTCCTAGTCCTAATCCCGGTCATGGTCTGCCCGTGTGCCAAATTTCATCGAAATCTGTTCAGCCGTTAAGGTAACAGTCTTACAGTTGCTCATCCATTCTATACTACAAATAAATAAAATTGAAGTGTCTCTTTGTAATGTCAAAATAACAGCTTTTTACTAAATGCTTAGATAAGTATAATAATTACCTATAAACCTACCTAACCATAATTATGGTACTTATATTTTTTTTTTTATTATTTTGTCTATCTGTTGGTTCCGACTAATCTCCGAAACGGCTGGACCGTTTTTAATGAAATTTGGTATGCAGATACTTTGGACCCTGGGGAAGGACATAGGCTATACTTTTTATTAACATACTACGCGAGCGAAGCCGCAGATGGAAGCTAGTTTATTTATAATATTTAGTGCGCACTGTTCCTGATTATCTTTATATTATCAGATAATGTTAAACATTTTTGTAGATTTTAAAATCTAGTCTGATAGTGGTTGTGGTCTGGTCTGGTTAGGTGCGTTTTATGAAAGCCCTTAATCAGCCCATCGCGACAGCCTGATAGCCAGTTTCCGTAATTAAAAACGTTAAAAATCTAGTCGCAATCTCATCTCAGCGACTATCAATGTAAATAACTTGTCAAAAATGTAGGGAAATTAGAAGTTTTTTTGACAGATTTAGACTGTGATTTAGAACGTTCTTAAAATAGGCTATTTGACTAGTTTCTGATAAACATCTCAGATTATTTAATGGTGTCTAACGAGCCCACAAAAACCTATTACTTCAAATTGCATAATGTATTTCTTTTAGAAAATAGTAAATAAAAATGTACTGTTTAAATAAGCCGCCAAAACGCTATATTTAACAATATGGCGTCGTGACGTCAAAATACACGTAAACAAACGTTGAAACGGTCGAGATACTAGACAAAAGTCATCTGTTCTGTCAACGATAGACAGAAATTGACTATATCATGACGTCATCATAAGTTCAGCCAATCCAGACCGTTTTCGATTACGTGGCGCCAGATTTAAAAAGATGAAGTTTTTTCGGGATTTTTTAAATAAATAATACATTTTTTTGTAGTAAAATTAATGCAAATCGATTTTAAAAGCGATAATCTATACGAGTGTCAATAATTATGACCTTATTTTTTACATTGTCAAATAGCCTATTACGAGAATTGCCTTCCTGATCTAAGGCTAGAATATAAACGAATAAAAAAAATACTTCGTATAAATTCGTACCTACTTCGTTGGTTTATTTCATACCTTAGCTGTCGTTATCAGTAACTACATGTCGAGCTGGGTTTCAGCTCCTAGTGGTGTTCCTCAAGGCTCCTTAATGGGTCCATTACTTTTTATCATTTATGTGGGCGACATCGACTCGTGTTTCCACAAGTCAAAATTACTCTCATTTGCTGATGATATGAAGATATTTTCTGCAATATCATCGGATGATGATATGGATGCTCTCCAATCTGACCTGTTGCGATTGGATGACTATTGCTTGATGAACAAACTTGATTTGAACCCTGCTAAATGTTCAGTAATCTCCTTTAGTAGGAAACGTGTCCCTGTCCCTACTACATATAAACTTAAAGGGCAGCTATTACAGAGATGCGACGGTGTACGTGACCTAGGCGTTTTTCATGACTCCAAACTCTTATTTGACGTGCACATTGAACAAATAGTGGCCAAAGCTTCGAAGTCATTGGGTTTTGTTATGAGACCGCAGGGTGTTTCAAGAAAGCCAAAACCCTTAAGATTCTTTATTGCTCTTTTGTGAGAAGCCATCTTGAATATGCGTCACAAATTTGAAACCCGTGCGAGAATATATACAAAAAAGATTTATTCGGTTTCTATGTTTTAGGCTACGTATACCATACCATTCTGATGATTACATAAATCTTTGCAAGAAATTTCACCTGCAGCCACTTATAAATCCTCGTCGACTAGCAGATTGCACTTTTAAAAATTATATCTAACGAGATTGACTGTCCTGATCTCCTGCATAGACTGCGGTTTAATGTCCCCCAGAGATCAGTTAGATTTAATCCGCCGATTTCCATTCCTCTTTCCTCTTCTAACTACAGGCAAAATTCATACTTGGTGCGAGCGAGTAAAGACTTTAATATTCTTTGCAAAGAGTTCTCATTTGACCCATTTAACACCAAGAACTATTCTGCTCGCACTCGGCTGAACGCTGACTTTAAAAAAAATGCATAGTGCTTATATACCTTATATTTGTATTCCTTTTATAGTGCTTGTTAGTGATCCTAAGATTTCTACTACATTTTCTGTTTTTACCCGTGAGAACCTGTAATTGGCTTTATGTCTCATAAACGATTGTTATGCTTCTGTTATAGCTGTTGGTTCTCCTATAAATAAATACTACCTGGTCTTTTCACCCGAACTGTGAGGACGGCTCGTTCCGGCGCCATTCCCTGGAAGTGTACCAGGTAGCATGCCAGTAGTGTGCCCGTGCGACCTCGACCTTGCCTGCAGTGGACTCCTACAACCTGCAATATTGACAGCAAAAAGTTTTTAGTTATTATTGTGAATTCTGAAAGTTGGCAACGTCGCGTCGCAAATAGCTGTCTGTTTGTATTACGGTATGAAAATATGAAATATTGCTCTACAGGGTGGCAGGTACCTAGACGCTAGCACATGAAGCTACCCGAAACTGTCAAATTTTCCCAATCAACTTTGAACCCTATGCTTTTAGTGATAAAGTTGAAAATCTATTAAAGAAATTTGACAGGTTGTAGTGTAATTAAAAAAGTTTTAATTGACTCGTTGGTTGGTTGGTGGTTGGCTCGTTGGTGGTCACAAGCGCTGATCAGCATGAGGTCCTGGGTTCGATTCTCAGGTCGAGCAAACTGTTACTTATTAAGTTTTTCCATCAGGAATTGATGGCAGTTATTACATGGGACTTAAACATAATTGGCGAAATGTGGGTGCACTATAGGTAGGTACACCTCTACCTAATTCTTCGGAGAAAACAGGCTTTATATTATGTTATGGCAATTCATAAGTAATATTGACAGACAAACATATTTACTTTTTATTCTGTACCTACATATTATTATTATTTTAAATGTTAGCCTATATTATTATTTTGGATTTACTGCTATCATCATTATAAACGACTTACTACGATACAATAATTAATTACGTTTCATGAAGAAATCAATGAAATTATGTCACCTATGATGACAGATGACGTCACATCATATTATGTACTTTGTTTACGATCTAGTAATTTTAAACGAAATTTGGAACATTACTGGTTATTCTTCATCAGATTACGCAAAAGACGGTCTAGCTTCAACTAAATTATCAATATTTACGATACAGTCATTCAAGAATAGAACATTAGGTAAACAGTGAAGTTTGTGCAATAACCACTAACGCCATCTAGCGGCCGTTCCTGTCACTACTAAAATGCCTTTAACACAACAGCTTCGTTTCAGTAAATAAATAGAGGAATAATGTGAATTCCAGAAAACACTTCAAAATTAAAACTTTCTTCGTTGAAGAATACTATTGTGGTAGTCAGAAAATATAAATTAAAAAACTGACCTCTCCCCTTATTTCGGCGCGTTCACAAATCTCAATAAACTTCAGAATCTGTTTCAAAGTTGGAGCACCGAACTCCTTGATCCTTATCTCTGACCATTTCAACTTTTTCTCGCATTCCAAAATTGGCGGGATTTTCTCTGGCGACAACGTGACGAGGTGATTAACTCCCACATCCGATAAATAGTTCAGGTTTTCCACTGTTTGTGGGAATCCCATAGCTGCGATTTTGTTCTCAATAAACCACGAGAAATTGATAGGAGGATAGGCTTCATAATCCTTTTTTTCTTGTGGAACTGCGACATCTTCTACCTTTTCTTCTGCTTTCTCTCTCGGTTCCGACCTATATTTGTACCAAAGTTTGGCCAATTTAATGTTGGGCCTGTTGGGCACTGAACTCATTCTCACGAGCACTAATCTCGATAAACTTCACTTGTAAAGGAATAACCGAAGGTTATTTTTACCGGAGTACACCGCACTTGGTAGTGAGCCAGCCGTTATTGGCAGCTACTTTGGCACAGGCAGATTCGACATTTTAATGTTATATTTATAGTGAAATGTCAATTACAAATAATTAGGATTTTTTTAGATGTGAACCTGACCAAGATGTATGTCTGGACTTTAAAAGAGACCTCTAAGTTTGTTTCGGCCGTTCTTCTCAGAGTAGTCAGATAGGAAACGCTTCAGTCAGATAGAAAACTTCATCTAGTTTAAAAAAAACATAATTGACGTGCAAAAGTGTTTGTACAAACCTACTTACAAAAATAAAATCATTTATCATTATAGAGTTAATGGCGACTTTAAATTGAGTTGCGTTTGAGAATTCAGCCGTAAATCTATCTTCTGTCTGGTATTTTAGCGACCTACCATAATGAACCTAGTAGGTAGGTAGGTAGTAGAAAAAGATGGATCAGACATAAAAAGTACTTATTTCGGAAGTTTTTAAATTATTGGTTCAATCAACTCAGCATAATACAGTCCACTGCTGTACATAGGCCTCTCCCAGGCTCCGCCACAAATTTCTTTCTTTCTTTCTATTACATATTTGATACTGGGTGAAACCACAGGCAACCGCTATAGGTAAGTAACTTAGTTGGAGCCTGCGGTTTCATTCACCCACTCACATTTCACTCTTTTACATGGACGTAGTTACACAAAAAGGATCCAATCCACGTGAAGGTAGTTTTGAGTTATAGGCCAATGAAGTTGTAACACAGTTTAGTCGAACATTTGATATGTTTAGATCATATGTGTTGTGATGATTATTTAGCAAATTTTTCGTATTTAATTTCGTATTAAGTTTTGTAGTAAAAGTAATACAATTTTATAGAGATACTGTGGAAAAAGTCGATCTGAATCCTTTTTGCTAAATAAATAAGTGTAAGGGTGCTGCTCAACATACATTCATCAATAACGATCCACATAATGTTTTAGTAACTTATTCAATAAAAATCAATGTATAATAATAGTTTTTTTTATTAAATATTAATAATTATTAACAAACTTAATGCTAACAGAGTATTTTTGGCTTTGAAACTTGCTAGTTTCGTATGAAAACTATCAATAAAAAGAGATCAAAATCTGTTGTCACTTTACCACTTTTGCTGCAAGAAAGTGCAGACTTTGAGTATGTATACTTAAAGGAAAACCATTCCCATATCAGCCGTAGGACGTCCACTGCTGAACATAGGCCTCCCCTATAGAGACCAAGTTTCAGTGCCATACGTCATCCTTGGTAACACGCATTGGTTAAAAACTTTCGACTTATGGCACTGAAACTTTGTCTCTTACTATGGGCCTCATTAGTAAGCTCAAGATAGCCCAACGAGCTATGGAGAGGACTGTGCTCGGAGTCTCTCTGCGTGATCGAATCATAAATAAGGAGATTCGTAGACGAACCAAAGTTGCCGACATAGCCCAGCGAATTAGCAAGTTGAAGTGGCAGTGGGCAGGCCACACAGCACGCAGAACTGGGGCCGTAAAGTTCTCGAATGCAGACCACGCAGTGATAAGCGCAACGAAGGATTTCCACCTACAAGGTGGACAGACGATCCGATGAAGACCACAGGATCGCGCTGGATATGCAAGTCGCTTCCAACCGGTCCTATTGGAAATCTATAAGGAGGCCAATATATATAACTATGGCGAGTGTCTATAGCTAACTATAAGGGAATGTAGATAAAATATTTCTACTCACCACTCACTGCACCTGCTGGGAAAGTCAATCGAGTTACCTCAGTGCCTCAAGTCGAAAGTTTTTAACCAATGCGTGTTACCAAGGATGACTTGAGGACCGGAACGAGCTATGGAGAGGACCGGTTGGAAGCGACTTGCATATCCAGCGCGATCCTGTGGTCTTCATCGGATCGTCTGTCCACCTTGTAGGTGGAAATCCTTCGTTGCGCTTATCACTGCGTGGTCTGCATTCGAGAACTTTACGGCCCCAGTTCTGCGTGCTGTGTGGCCTGCCCACTGCCACTTCAACTTGCTAATTCGCTGGGCTATGTCGGCAACTTTGGTTCGTCTACGAATCTCCTTATTTATGATTCGATCACGCAGAGAGACTCCGAGCACAGTCCTCTCCATAGCTCGTTGGGCTATCTTGAGCTTACTAATGAGGCCCATAGTAAGAGACAAAGTTTCAGTGCCATAAGTCGAAAGTTTTTAACCAATGCGTGTTACCAAGGATGACTTATGGCACTGAAACTTGGTCTCTATAGGGGAGGCCTATGTTCAGCAGTGGACGTCCTACGGCTGATATGGGAATGGTTTTCCTTTAAGTATACATATTCAAAGTCTGCACTTTCTTACAGCAAAAGTGGTAAAGTGACAACAGATTTTGATCTCTTTTTATTGATAGTTTTCATACGAAACTAGCAAGTTTCAAAGCCAAAAATACTCTGTTAGCATTAAGTTTGTTAATAATTATTAATATTTAATAAAAAAAACTATTAATATACATTGATTTTTATTGAATAAGTTACTAAAACATTATGTGGATCGTTATTGATGAATGTATGTTGAGCAGCACCCTTACACTTATTTATTTAGCAAAAAGGATTCAGATCGACTTTTTCCACAGTATCTCTATAAAATTGTATTACTTTTACTACAAAACTTAATACGAAATTAAATACGAAAAATTTGCTAAATAATCATCACAACACATAATATGATCTAAACATATCAAATGTTCGACTAAACTGTGTTACAACTTCATTGGCCTATTTACTCAAAACTACCTTCACGTGGATTGGATCCTTTTTGTGTAACTACGTCCAACTAAAAGTTTCAGCAAATTGTAAAATAAAATCATGGATCTCTTTTGTAATTTGTTTACATTGAAATAATAATAGTTAAAAAGGCGCCAATTCTTTTGGTACATTGTTGAATGTAACGAAATACTTATAAAATAGGATCTAAGCTGTTTGGATCCTTTTTGATATTTAGGTATACTGGTTAATGAGACATTTATTTTTAGCAAAAAGGATTCTAGTAATCTGGACCCTTTCTGATATTTGAGTGTGTATATAAACTGTATTTCTCAAAAAAAATCCAAACAGTTTGGGGCGTTTTTGTGATTTTCCTAAAACACTTATTCCATAAAGTTACCATTTCTCAAGAATGATTCAAGCGCTTTGGATTCGTTTTGATGAAAAATATCTGATGCAGCCCATAGATGTGGCTTGGTATCTGGTAGTTGTGGATACGTTTAAAATTGTGTTTTTTCGCTTGGGTGTTTTTTGACATTAAAGATATCACCCCAAGGATGCGTTTGGTATATATAACTCAATTTCGGGGAAAGTGTGGATTGGATCCTTTTTGCGTAACTACGTCCACATGTAAGTGGATTTAGGTAACTATTATCTGCAGAATATCTATTATCTGTGGTTTGACATATTTTCTATACAAAAATGTCAAATAGAAATTTTTATTCCTCAGGTACGGACGCCAGCAGGTCAACCTACCCGAAACTGTCAGATTTTCCCAATCAACCTTGAACCTTATGATTTAGCAATAAAGTCGAAAATCTATTAAAGAAATCTGACAGATTGTAGTAACTTGATGTGCTGGCGTCTGTACAGACGCCAGGACATCAAGCTACTACAATCTGTCAAATTTCTTTATTTCTGGACTCCTGGGCCATTCAGCAAAAGCAATAGGTGGTTGATGGGTATGTTGCTCGGTATGAAGACTGCCCCATCTGATCGATACTGGAAGTTATCTGAAGACTGAATTGCAGCGGCATCTACACCGCCACATGCGAACTACGCATCATACTGACGTCACGAAGAATTCTGCATCGCGCAAGCAGAGTTTACCGCGCGACTAACATTTATACAACAGCCCGACATGAATCATTGGGCAGTTGCCCTCTAGACATGACACCTTGGGGCCTAAAAAGGCCACTTTGGAGAATCATAAAAGGATAACATTATGAATCGTAATATGGCGAGGACAGTCCGTGTTTTTCCTTTTTTTCGCTGCACTACGTAGGTATAATCAAAGAGATTGGGATTGGATTTGGATCTGATTGATTGGTATTTTAGCACAGACAAAAAAAAATACCTGAAATATGCTTCACCAGTGGGATTTGATACGATTAACTTAACAGTTAACTGGCCATTGTGTTATCCTTTTATGATTCTGCAAAAGTGGCCTTTTTAGGCCCCCTGTCTGATCGGAGGATCCTCCCTTTTCATGGAGGCTGAGTGAATTTTACACCCTGTTCCTCATACCTCCATAGAAATGTCAGCCATGAGTATAATATTTGTAAGGGACTCAGTTGGGGAAGTAAGACAAAATAAAACGCCAACCATAAAACAAACAAATAAAATTTAATGTCAGGTACACAATATAGCAGATCACAGTAGTCTAACTGAGCACACTCTTGGTGCACTCCTTGGCCGCATGTACAAACTCATCCATGACGTTACCGCTTACTCCGAACTTCACAGGGTTATCTTCTGACAGGTACTCAAAGTATCTGCCCACTGCTTCTTCGTGTTCGTCGGCGTCCAATGATCCTGTGACATGATACAAAAAAAAAAGGTTTTATTCTACTAGTTCCAATGGTTATAGAGGTTCTTGGCGAAAATAACCTCGTAACGTCTTAAACGCCTCCACAGCAAAATGTTATGTAAGGCGGAAGCTGTATTAAAAACCCCCTTATAATTTTATCGAACAATTTTTTTTTTTTTCGGATGGGAAATCATCAAATGACCCCTCCCGCTCTGGGTGGAGCAGTTGTCAGACTCTTACTGACTTTAAACCCACCCATGTTCCTTCTTTAGCCCTATATTACCATCTGAGAGTCTTCCGTGGCCGGTTTGGAAATCTCTTAGCAGACTCAAGTTGGCCGGAGCAAAGAAAATTTTCCACAGGTCGTTTACGGACGGCTCAGACCTCAAGTGCGTCTGCGGCACCTCCCCACAGACAATACCTTCCATCCTGTGCCGCTTGCCCATTCCGTGTCACCTAAGCTGTGCACTTGATAATCTTATGACTAAAAGGTTACATGCTCTGTGCTTTTAAGTGCGTAAGAAAAAAGAAAAAACGTTTATTTGCAGCAAACGACGCATAAAAATAAAAACAAAAAAAAACAGAAACAAAATAACAATTTGGGAGATAGTATACGTCACATCTACGCAAAACGGCCATCGCTCAGCATAATGCTAAGACCCTATACGAGACAGAGCCCCTGAATTTTGGGGAAAAGATGTTTAAACATTTTGCATCGCTATGCTAAGATTAGGAGAATAACCTAGACGTATCTACATAAATAGCCCACTACTCGATGTGTCGAAAGTCAAATTTTTGCGGGCAGGGCCATTCTCTAAACTTTAATTGAAGTTATCATTGAAAAGCCTAAGTATATTTTTAGCAGTGGACATTCATGAGACTGTGCTATGCCTGATGCCATAGAGAATAATGTGAGAAAATATTTTGTTTCGCGACTGTTCGGCATAGATTATGAGATAAGTTCTCATTGTCGTAATAGGAGCTCAAGGGTGTTTCTCAGTCTCAAAATAGGCACCTACTAATTGAATAAAAAAATGGAAAATTAAAGAATGATAACTTTATCAGCCGGATGACTTTAGCGGAATTTATCAAGAGGTGGTGAAACAAGCCATGGATAACACACTATATCAATCTGAATAATTTTGAAGGATATTGTTAATCCATTGCTTCATAAGTTCAAAAAATTGTCTGCATAACAACAACGCAATGAACGTTGTTGAACTGTCAAAATGAAAACCATTGGCAATTTGGCACTGACAGTGTGTTATGCAATTACCCGCAGATCCACTAATTCTATTATCTGTTATAAATAGTAATGGATAGATAAAGCGCGGTAATTATAATTGCAATTTTCCCACAAGATCGTTTATTCCAGCGCATTTGTTAAAGTAGGTAGCGGGTAGTCCGTAAATACTACAGTGACGTCAACAGCCAACCGGAAGTCGATCCTATTCATGAATCAAAATAGTTTTCAATGTAAAATGCAGAATGTTTCATGATCAAAGTCTTGCAATGTAATTTACGATTATTTACGCAATAAATGCCTTTATTTTTGTAACTTTCACGCAGTTTTGCAGGCTTATGAAATGTGTGCAAGTGTTTTAATTTAAACAGGGTGAATTTTCCAAGTGGGCGTGGATGGCCAAATCCGAAACTATGAAGAATAGCGAAAAGTACTCAAAGGAGTCACGGGCTCAATTTTGATGAAAACTAAAACTGCATCATTGGATTTCTGAAAAATCAGTACCTACCTATTTCGAGCCAGGAATCCAACCCGTTGATTTTGAAAAAAGAAAACACACTATTATTACACCATTCGATAGTGTCGCTGATAAGGATTGAATTCTGGGAAGTAAAAAAAATCAGCTGTTCCCTACATTTTGACGAGTTATACGAACATAAATGTAGGGAACAGCTGATTTTTTTTTCGCGATTTCAGCTTTGGTCCCATAGTAAAAGTTGTTCATAATGATGACAATGCCCACTTAAGAGGTTGTTAATGTTTTACCAGTAACCCTGTATATTTTGCAGCGACCTAAGTCGCCGACTATTCGCAAGCGATTTCAAAATCTCACGTCAACAGTCCACACAGATAGACAGATGATGATGATTATGCACTGACCTAATGTACTCTGTGCACTCACCTCTATCATACCTTGGGTCAGTGTGATGATGTCAGATTTTGACATCCGATTTGTCGCTAGCGATGTCAAACTATATGTGGACGTGAGATTATGAAACCTACCGTATGACTTCTTTTGTTTTAAACCACTTCTCAATCTTGATGTACTAGATAAATTAGGCCCAGCCGGTCGATTCTGTAAAAATCTCACCGTGAAAATTTAGGTGAAGTGAGTTTGTTTTTGCTAGGAATTGACACTATTGACAGCTCACTCCACGCTCACTTCACCTAAGTTTTCACAGTGAGATGGTTACAGAATCGCACTGCAGGACCGTTTTTATCACAGTGAAGTGTATCTCTTCTTACCTGGCCTGATCATCCTGATGGAGTTCATAGCTTGGTCTGGTAGGAATCGGTGGAAGTGTATGAGGTAGCAGGCCAACATCACGCCTGATCTACTCCTGCCCTGACGACAGTGGATGCCTGTCACCTGCGGAGTTACAATATCATGGTCATGAGACTTACAATACCAGCCTTTGTCCCACTGTAGCGCAAAAGCCTCTACTTATACAGAAAAGTCACGAGCATTGATCACCACGCTTGATCAAGACGGGTTGGCGATTCAAACATTGCAATTATTACCCAGATAGACTTGCATTTAATATAAACTACAAGTCCAACGGTGTAAGAATGTCTTTCAATTTGACAATTCAAGAACATTCATTGCGTTCTTTTGCGTTGTTGCCGAGCAGATGTATGCAGTATTAAGTTGTACGTTGATTAAAATATGATTCGCGGTCGTAAGAAATATGTATTTAAAGAATTATAATCATTACAATCAGTAATACAATCCCCAAATGTCAAGATTTCATGAAATAGTCATTCTTAGGGATTACTTGGTCTTAGAGAGTTGTGTTGATGACTTTAATGATTATAATTCTGTAAATACTTAGCTGATACGGCCCCGAATCATATTTTAATCAACGTACAACATAATACTGACCAGCAAATTGCAAAAAACGTAAGAAAATTTGAATTTCGCGGGCTATTAAGTTTAACTCTAAACTAATAGAAAATGCCAATGTTGTGTGACCGTTCAAGTTATTATTTATGTTACAAGCCACAATTTAAGCAAATTAGTAAAAATGGAAAAACATTGTGGCTCCAGTCCAGTATAATAATTATGGCATTTAGCCACAATTTTAATGATTCTCGTTATTTATTTGGCACTTGCGAGACGCAATTCGTACTTGCTCAGGTAAACTAATAGCCTGAAATAGATTTTGTTTATTTATGTCAAGTGAAACTCGATTGTAGTTCATTTTGAAATATTTTAGACGTTAATTAGAGGTCATTCTACCATCAGGATTTCTGAATTTAGATGCCCCCTAATCATCGTTCGGGTTTTAAACGCTCGGATCAGCGTCGAAAGTTGAAAATCCAACTGTTCGCTTTTATTTAGGCATTCGTTTGGGTATTGCGTCGCCTAGTGTACGTGGAATGTCACGCACAATGGTCCACTGAAGGACTAAGTGCGGAAACCAAAGCCATAACATAGAACATAGTGTCAGTGGAAACAGACAGAAATCACCACAAATGGAAAAATGGATTCGACCAAAGCTGAAGTCATTAGCAGACGAGCTAATCTCTCTGCCTATCCTTTTCACATAGCCATGCACTTGGTTGCCTTTATAGACCAAAACATTGCATGTGTCAGTTTTGGCGTGTTTAAGCACCCAGAAACAAGAAGAAACCCCCAGTCTTCTTTTATTCTCTGATTTGCTAGACTAAAATTGCGATCGATCTATTTATGTCAACATGACATTATTTGTCATTGTCATGTCATTTGCTGTCATTTTGGTTTAGCAAATTAAAAAAATGAAAGTTTTGCCTGAAGGTATAGTTAACTCCAAAAAGAAGATAAGAATTCATTTGATTTACTTATCTACAATTTGTATTCCTTAATACTGTAGGTATCTATATTATGGAAAAAAGATTGTAGGTGAGACAAATAGACGAATTCTGGTTGGATGTACTTATACATCTTTTTGAGGCTGACTGTACCGACCAGAAAGACTCTGACCCAGTGTGTTGACATTTCGACATTTAAAATTAGAATCTCAGGCCAGCGTAACTATGTTAGATGAGGTCACTGTCCGATCTACTTTTTAGAAAACTGAGCACCTGACTTTTGTAGGCCTACATTAGTCTAATAAAGGCTAAAATCATCTTTTGAGACTAGATTTTGCAATCAATTATCTCTGCTTATTGCCTCATTTTAGGCATCTAGCGTGATGATACAAAAATAAAGGTTTATAATAGATATTTTTAAGACTCACCTCATCATTTTTGTCGGCTTTCTTACATACATCGATGAATTGTTTTACTTGATCTATACTGGGTGCTTCAAATTCTTCTACGGGTATTTCTATCCACCTCAGCCTGGGCATATCGTCCACTGGAGGTTTCTTACCAGCTGTCAAAGTTACCAGAACAGAAATACCTTGATCAATTAAAAATTTCAAATTCTCTTTATTCCTAGGAAAGGCCATAGCTGCTATTTTTTTCGGAATCACCCAGGAGAATTTTAACGGTGGATACGCGTCGACCTCGATGTCTGGGAAAGGGTTTTCTGGTATAATAACTGTTAAGTCATTCCTGAATTCCTTTGTGGCTCCCGCTAAGTTCTTATCATCTTCCTCCGTAATCTTTTCTGTCCTTGATATGATTTCTCTCGGTTGGAATTCATACTCGTCACCCATGGCTGTATAATTTGTTGTCACTGCACGAAGAAAACAAATATTATGTTTATGATTATGATTTACCGCGCAATGTATGTCCAATATTATTTTTTTAATTTTTATTTGTCAGGCACAAGTAGTATTTTTAACACTTGGTATTTTTCCGGCTGACCATCTGGCGCGGTTTTTGCGTGTTAACTGATTATAAAAGGCGGGAAAAGTTGGCACTGGCTTCGCTGGAGATGTAACATTTATTTCTGGAGTCTCTTATGTTTACAACGACCAATTTCTAGAGTAAAGATTTATTTTTCGCGATTCTCAGCCTTGTTTCGACATATTGGAAAGAAATAATAGGATCTATAATTGTAATTTTTTGAGGTTAAGTTTTCCGTCGCCTAGAGTTCGTTTGGAAAATTGGTCGCGTGCTTTCAAATGGTATCCGATGTTTTATTTACCTATGACGTGTATGAGATATTGTTGTAGATGATGTGTTTCAAGTTTCTGTAAACACGGATCTGCCAATTCCGGCTGGATGTGCTTTGTAAATGTGTAGATAATAAAAAAAATATGGGGCAGGAAATAGTTTGCTGGACTTGTTCGAAAAGTTGGCTACGAATAAGAATCTATGGATATTGATGATGTTACTGTTTGTTTTTTTTTAGATGAAATAAGGGAATGAAGTGATTTTTTCCATTGTTGAACTTTTGGTCAGTTGGTCATCTTAGGGGTTTTGAGAACAAAACGGTTTTAGATAGATAATCCCATAAAAGATAAACTTAGGTAGGTATGTATTTCGGGATTAGCATCAAACTGTGCTACAATATTTAGGTATCTGTCTCAGTTCTGACGGACTCCTCCGCACTGCCTAGGCCGCAGAACATTCTTGAGGATTTCCCTAGAATAACACACTAAATAGGGTCCCGTTTTTACCCTTTGGGTACGGAACCCTAAAAAGAACATACCTACTCTCATTAATTAAAGTTAACCTCACGCGGTTCAGCTCAGAACTGTCACTCGGTCTTAATTTTTATTGATCTGCTAAAATGATCTATTTATTCATTTTTTAATGCCTGTTGGCATTAGGTCTCGGTAAATAGCACTTAAAATTGTTAAAACGATTACTTACAACGTGAGAGCTCGAGCTAATAACACGCTATCAAAACTAAGACTGATGCACGCCAAATACAATGAAACCCCATTAGGGAGACAGCAATGCGACTGTCAATTATGTCAAGCTTAGGAATAAAAACCAAACACAGAGCAAAATCAACTCTATTCGGTGTCACTAAAGTTAATAATAGACTAATTTTTTTTTTTTAAATTTTGATCTTTCCTTTCAGGGGATTTCAGTCTCAAAGTTGTTGTCTTAGGGGTGGTTATAGCTTGAACTAAAGAAGTAACAGGCTTGATGATCGTTGAACCCTTAGATAGTTCAAGGAGTGTCTTTAAGACCAGCCAGACATGTTGACGTTTGGCTACTTCTGCCAAAAGTGTTATTAAATTAATTAACTACTTTTTATTTATTGCTACGATATTGTGAGATGAAATGAAGAACGAAAATAAATATCTTATTTTAGGTGTTGATGATGATATAATAGCTCTAATAAGATGGCTTGGCAAGTACTGTGAAGACGTACCTACATTCTCATTTTTTGTCAGATTATTCTACAAACAACATAGGTACAAAAAAAATAAAACAATAATAATAATTTTATGTAAGTAATTAAATAATTGCTTCATATTTTGCAATCAATCACCAGGCAGCGTTGTGTCATCGCGCTTCTCTTTCTTTTCTATGCAGTCCAACAGCGACCGCGCTTTAAATTAGGTCATGTAAGCCCCTTAAGTCTTCAGCACAGAACATTAATACTCAAGGTCTTCAGTAATCTGCGCCGTCGCGTCGTCAGTGAGCTGCGCTGAAGTCCCTCAGTCTCATTTCTACAACGATTTTCAGTTTCTTTTTTGACAGTCTCGTGCCATTTTCAAAGATTTAAATTCTGAATTTATTCTACCGGCCATAAATTCACTTTGATTAAACGGGGGTTCTTCCTAGTAGGTACTTTCTAGATTATTCAAGGCTATATGAGAAATTTATAACATGTTCTTTCTTTAAATGAAACGACATAGGAAGCGGAGGGACCAAATTCATTATTTCTTATTTACGATTCTCAATCTTATTTTGTAAACATGAGGTGCATTTTTGGTTGACACGAGAATGGCCTAATGCTCTTTTGTCTGACGCAATCATAGACGAAATTAGATTACGATTTTAGATCGCGTCGAACTTGAAACACATTTGATAAAATATTGGATAGCAGTATAGTCTTAGCACATTAATACTGTGGTAGTAGGTATCATCTACGTACCTAGTGTACGCGAATTGACCCATGACTTTTTATATGCTTACCTGCGGGGTAATTGCGTAACACACTATTAATCGAAATCGGTTTCATTTTGACGGTTCACCAACATTCATTGCGTTATTTACGTGTTGAGCAGACAAATTTTTCGAACTTATATTAAGAAGCAACTGATGGATTAACAATTTGCTTCAAAATGATTCAGATTCCGATTGAGTGTGTTAGCGTATAAACAGAGGGCAATTCTCGTAATTTTAAGAACGTCCACTCTGATCTTAGTCTCGATCTGTCAAAAATACGTCTAATTTCCCAACAGTTTTGACAAGTTTTTGACATTTTTTTGTCGCCGAGATGAGACTGAATTTTGAAAGTTTTTAATTACCGCCTTCAGAAATGTGTGGTTATATTTAAAGAGCATCAAATCGCGAAATTTTCAGCTGTCCCTACACATTTGGGTAGAGTAGTATTGAAGTTCTGGACTACGCAACAACGCAATTTTAGATTTTGATGCGGTTTTGCCAACATTTAAATAATTTTTTTCGTAAGTTTCATGTGTGTGTTGTCCCAAATCACTGTACCTTTAATATGTTTAATAAATTATTTTAATTATTAGTTTAAAGGTATGGAGGAACAAGGTGTAAAGTTTACTCATCCTGCAAAGAAAAGGGAGGATCCTCCGACCAGACGGGTGTCGTGTCTGGCGGAAAACTGCCCGATGATTCATAATGTCGAGCCGTTGGATCTATGCTAGTTGCGCGGTAAACTCTGCTTGCGAGATGCAGGATTTTGCGTGACGTCAGTATGACGCGTTGTTCGCATGTGGCGTTGTAGATACCGCTACATCATTCCCCCCGGAGACCGGAGGTCGATAGTGGGCTGAGTCTTGTATCTTGCGAAGGTTCTCGGTGAGTCGGAACTGTCTGCGAGGATGCCCCAGTGAGTCGGGGTGGCGCTGCGTTATGCTCCAGCGTGTCAGATGTCGGCGGCGCGGGAGCGGCAGGATCTAACGCGTAAAATCAAATGGACCGGCCCTCGAAAACAGCGGCGCGGGAGCGGGCAACGAGTGGTGCAATCCAGTCAAGCGGTGACCGCCCGCCGCGCGTCTGCATTAAGGATTCACTTCTTCTTTTCCCACAATAAATCGAGCGTTAGGGATAAATTTGAATCAAAAAGATGTTGTCGCCGTTGTTCAGACATTTCGTTCGAGAATAAAAACAAATATCTCGACGACACAACCACGAACACAACATTACGCCGCTATAGTGCCGTGCGATCTGCTCGCTGGTTTCGAGAACGGGTCTGCGTTGCCCGCGCCGCTCCCGCGCCGCCGCCGCCGCCGCCCCGCTGCCCGCAAGATTCGAGGCAGAGGCCTTCTGGAGTCCGGCTGAAAGTGCAGTGTGCTGTGCCAAGCTTGCTGATGAGGCTGAGGGTGGTGGTGGTCATCACCAGGCATGCGCAATCGCTGCAAGCTGCCGGTCAGGGTACCCGTTGAAGCCGTGGGTCCTGGCTGGCTGGGTGACTCGCCGCTCTAAAGCTTGCGGGAATGATGATGACGTCACGCTGAAGTAGGTGCACGAAGGATGCGCTGACGTTCATCTTCAGAGTCATCAGTATACAGATATGAGGAACATGGTGTAGTTCACTCATCCTCCATAGAGTCGATATCGGCCAGACGAGTGTTGTGGCGGGCAACTGCCCGATGATTCATGTCGGGCCATTGGATCTAATGCTAGTTGCGCGGTAAACTCTGCTTGCGAGTTGCAGGATTTTGCGTCACGTCAGTACCGCTACAATAGCATAAAATACTATTGTTTTATTTTGGGTTACCTATCATAAGGTCGAAAAATATTTGACCGAATTTCATTTCACCTAAAACTTTTCAACTATTTTCGTTTAATTTTTTTTTACTTCATCGAAGTTACGTCTGCCACTGTATCAGTTGACCTAATAACAATTTGATTTTTTTCGTTACTCCGACGTTTTATTTGATTGAATTTTTTTTTACCGAAGTTACACTTACCCGATATAACATTTGTTCGAAGTATTAGGTTTCCGAATATTCATTATACCACTGTTTTAATTACCATATTTTCATTTCACCAAACGCCTAGAAAATTTGTGCATACTATTTCATCTATCAGCATGCAAACAAGGATGCTTGCTTCAAGCATGCAGCATGCAAGCAGGCATGCAGCATGCAAGAAGGCATGCAGCGTGCAAGCAGGCATGCAGCTTGCAAACAAGCATGCAGCTTGCAAGCAAACATGCAGCGTGCAAACAAGCATGCAACATGCAGCATCTCTTGTTGATAGCAGCTCTTGTATCCAATGTCGACGGAGCCTCGCTTCGCGGGGCCCTTATTTCTGTGAAAAGGGTTTAAAGTAACCTAACAAAACCGAACCTCGGGGTGCCCTTCGCTCGTTCTTGCATCCTACGTCGACGGAGCCCCGCTTCGCGGGGCACCTATTTCTGTGTAAAGGGTTTAAAGTAACCTAACAAAACCGAACCTCGGGGTGCCCTTCGCTCGCTCTGCGGGGCTCCGTCGACATAGAATTTGTTTGGATAATGAAATTTTGCCAAAATCTTTTAGCCAAAACGGCAGGATCCAAGTAACCGGCTATATATTTGTGACCAAATAATATTCCGTAAAGTGTTGTTTCGGTTTAGTGAAAATATGGCAAATAAATCATTTGGCAAATGAAAAGATTTCAAAAGAGGCTTCGGCCAATAGCCAAAAATTATTTTGTAAATCGGCGAAATAATTATAGTTCGGTAAAATAATACCTATGACACATGATACTTCGATGATTTAAAAATATGCCAAATAATGGATATAGCAAAAAAGACGTCGGTCAATAGTTTTCGGTAAAATGAAATTCGACCAAAAATACTTCGGAAAAGTGATCGGTTCCCTTTATTTTGACAATAAAATCTCCCGATTATAACCTGAAAAATTACCCGATTTATAAATTTTCACTTTTCATTCTGGGACAAGTTGCTGAAGGAAAATGGAAGTGGGATGAGTGAGAACATTGAGCTTGAATACACTTCAGCATTTTTTACTGGTGTCTATGGAATGTGGAATATCTATATCTTTGCTTTGTTGGTCTTGTATGCCCCAAGTCACAAATGTTGGCCAGTGGTTGACAAAATGACAACACTTCTGAGACAGACGGAGCATCCAGAAAGTGATTTTTTAGACTGTAACTAGAGTGTAATTTCTGAGATTTTTATTTTGCATTTCTAAACAGTATTGCTAGTTTAAATTAGTTTTTTTAACGATATTGCCAGCTACTTAATAATTTATGAAAATAATGTCAAATCAAATCATTTATTTTTGCCAACATGGGTAGAGATGTTAGACAATGTTTTGATAATGTTCTCCATGCTCTGCCGTCACATGGGCACACAAAATTTACACATAAATTACAATCTACTTTCAAAATACAAAAAAAAAACAAAATTATTAAATTTTAAAATCATTTTAACCGTATTTTCAATGTCAAGGAGTATTTAGTAGTCAATATGTAATTAAATAAATGTCAGAGTAAATAGTGAATAAATAAATAGTGACCTACAGGATTTATAAATATTGAATTATTTTGTGAGCATGTCGGTTTATTTGTAGGTATTGCTACTACTACTGTTATTAATTGATGGCATAGCTCTGACTTGGTCAATAAAAAACTTATTAAAATTGTGAGTTATGTCAATAGGATTTTTAATTGTTTTCCCCTCAACATTTATTTGCGATGTATAGTCCAAGAGCTAGTCGAAAAGTTTTTTCGTGATTTCGTGAACTCTTCGATCTAGCTCTTGGATTATACTATTATACTTTACGAATCTCCTAAACTAAGACCCAAGTAAATCTGTGACTTAGCGACTGATTGGCGACAAAATATGGGAGAAAACAGATCTTCGCTAGGTGCCCTAGTTTTTGAGATGAAATGTGGCCCTGCTGGGGAGACTCTCTCCAGATCGGCCACCTATAAACCCTTATATCTTTTGAACCAGTGACCGCCAAATTCTGATATTTGGCGACTCGCTAATTAGTCGAAATTTCGACAAATTTTTTGTGTTATCAAAATTAAAATCCCTGATGGTGGCTCTGCCAGAGTCAGTGACACCTGTGGCTCCAGTCGTAAGTTATCACTTGTATCGTGTGGTGATAAGCACACGCACTTTTTTTTATAAAGAGCTATAGTCAAGGATTTCTGATCTAATATATAATCTAGCCTGTAATGTCCCACTGCAGGGCAAAGGCCTCACTCTCCCTTTTCCACACAATTCTGTCTTTTGCGAGTGTCGGCCAGTCCTTACGGTAGGAGTCAAGCTCGTCCCGCCATCATCATGGGAACCAATCGGTGGTTCTCTTAGCCCAATTGTCATGTGAACATGCAGCAGACATGTCTGGCCCAGTCCCACTTAGGCTCAAATCACACCGAGATGGAAGCGAAGCGGAGCGCAGTTTCAGGGTCATAAAATTTTAAGCTTGAGAAACTTGAAAGGTCGCGCGGCCGCCCGCGGCGTCACGTGCTATCCGATGACTCGAGTTTCTCATGCGATAATAAGTATTATAGTAATGAAAATAAAGTTAAAATTCATATGACACTGAAACTGCGCTCCGCTTCGCTTCCATCTCGGTGTGATTTGAGTCTTATGTTTAGCAGTTTTCTGGGTAACGTCCGTTATCTTGATTTTTGCGCGCAGCATTGTGTTCCATTAACGTTCAGAAACATGTAAAACAAAACGTTTAAATTAAATATAATATATTTTATAATAACACAAGTATACTAGCTTACATGTGTAAATATCAACTATGTATAATCATTTGACTATAACAACATTTTGGACATAGGTTTGAGCCAATCAGCAAAATTATTGAAAAAAAAAGTTTTAATTTATTTTTCTATAAGTATCATTTTTATAAAAAAATTAGGGCTTCACATTTTACAAATACAGGCTTATATTAAGTACATTTTTCAACTTGATTCGGTGATCACAGAATGCACAAAATGTCAATAAGTAAAAGAATACTGTTCAAGAATACATTTTTCAAAATACTTTTCTGGAATGCTGAAAATACTTTGAATAACATTAAAAAAAAAAAACTTTATTTTTAAAGGGATACATTTTCAGCCTTCGCAGATTAAAAATCGTTGTAAAACGGAATATAATTTTAAAAATAATTTCGAATATAGGCAAAGTATTTTAAAAGGAATGTTTAAGTACGTTCTAGGCAAATAATTCCAAAGTAAAAATATATAAAACAATAGCACTTAGTTTTCTTTTTAAAATCGATAATGAAATGATAGTGACAAAACAGTGATAAACATAAAAAAGGCTTTACAAATTATGAAAAAACAAACCTAATAATAAAAAATCTATATCTAAATAATACATTAAATATTGGTTATAACCTAAAATTATTTTATTTAAAGTGTTTACCAAATTAGATACATCGTTCACATAATCATTGATAGATAAATTACAGTAGTCTTCGCAGCTTAATATAATTTTTGATCAATATGTCATAAACTGACGGACCCTCGACATAATTTCATATAAACGTCATTCAACGTATATTTCATATAAAAAAACTATTAATTAAATTTTGAATATTTCAAATTTTATCTAAAACATCTTTATAAGTAAACTTAATAAGCTCATTTCGTTTGTAATAACACAAACCATTGTTAATTCATATGTTAACTGAGTTTTTTAGTTATACCAAAATGATAAGATAAACATTAAATCAAGTTAACATTCAACCTTTCAAACAAATTTTAATAATTATTTACTGTAAGTCGAATGAACTTGGCAGGTGCACAGCTATGCACACAAGCCACGGCTGTAGAACCTTTAAATAACGTGATACACAAAAAGTGATCACAATAATAGTATAGTGCAAATCTGCCACAAAATGAAGCAATTTAACAGTCCAAAAAGTATAAATTTAGAGAATTGTAGATTTTCTTAATAATTTAAATAAACACGTTTGTTGTATGGGAGCCCCCATTAAATATTTATTTTATTCTGTTTTTAGTATTTGTTGTTATAGCGGCAACAGAAATACATCATCTGTGAAAATTTCAACTGTCTAGCTATCACGGTTCATGAGATACAGCCTGGTGACAGACAGACAGACGGACAGTGGAGTCTTAGTTTACGGAACCCCAAAAAGGAGACGTTTTTCTGCAAGCGATACCATACTATTCGATTTAGGCCCTTGCTACAAATACATTTCTTTTAGGCCAAACACGTACGGAGTTCACTGATTTCTAACCGACAACTTATAATTATATGCGTCTGTAAGCAAATAATTATTAATTAATTAAATACTTGGTCATTTTAGTGAACCACTCTAAGGCTGCCTGTCCACCGGAGCGGAGCGAGGCAGCGGAGCGGAGAAACGGAGAAATATTAACCAAAATAGGATTGCACAAAATCTCCACTCCTCTTCTATCCAATTTTACAATAAACCGTAACCGTAATTTTCCTATTGGATTTTTCCGTTTCTCCGCTCCGCTGCCTCGCTCCGCTCCGGTGGACAGGCAGCCTAGCGGATGATCCGCGGCGGATCTTTGACGGCATGGTTGGCGCAGTGGTTAAGCGATTGACTGCTGCGCTACGTGTCGCGGGTTCGATTCCCGCACGGAACAAATATTTGTATGACCTACAAGTAGTTGTTCCGGGTCTGGCTGTTTGTGTACGTGAATTTAAATGTTAGAGAGAAATTCCTAGTGTGGGGCAACGTTTTTTTTTTAAAAAGAAAGAAAAAGATCTACAGTACATTTAATTCTTTAAGTGCACGGACGGACCAATTTCCGCGCAGTTTTGTCTCTATTACCGTTGACTGTTATAAAATCTTTCGACGTAGTCCATTCGATAGTTAAAATTAGGCACGACCAATTATAAATTGAAGTACAAGAGATTCAAGGCACGTTGTCTTTTACAAAATGGAATGTTTTTAATAATAATCATTTTAAAGTTGAAAATTGTGGAATGCATGTTTTTTTTAGCATGTAAGTAATAAGTATAGTTAAGTAACACGATTTTAAGTTTTAAGATTAAGTACATATTATGATTTTCGTATAGCGATTGGTCTTGATTTTTAAGCCTATTGCAAAAGTTTACTATTTTTTTTTACAACAAGAAATTATAAAATACTTCAAATATTTCTTAAGCATACGCCAAGATTATGATTACTTCTCTAAAATATTAATTTTCGCTATTGTTAGGAAACTTTTTGTTAAAAACTTTTTTGGATTCAACAGTCCACTACCGCCATTGTCGAAACAGTGGCGGGTTTAGAAACTACGCGATACAATTAAATAAATTGCTATTTCCGGCTCCACCTTACTATTCTAAAATAATTCATAGAAAATTGACAAATTCATAATTATTTAACTCTAAGTTTTTGATTAACTATGTAAAACATGAATTTTGATTTCATATAGCACCTTCCATAGGAAGTGAATAAAACTATCTGAGTGTTTAAAGACGCTTCATACTACGGGTTTGTTAAAGACGACAAACGTGTGTACGCCAATGGTTTTTATTAAACAGGGTGGCGGGAACATCGCGCAACAAGTTGCCATGGATTTAGTACAGACGCCAGCACATGAAGCTACCCGAAACTGTCAAATTTTTCCAATCAAGTTTGAACCTAATGCTTTAGCGATAAAGTTGAAAATCTATTAAAGAAGTTTGACAGATTGTAGTAGCTTAATGTGCTGGCGTCTGCACCTGATTCCGGAACTACAGCGTTGAAATACATAATGACCACGTAAGTATTGCACTTTTGTAAAAAAAACAGCTTTTTTTTTTAAATAACCGACGACAAGTTTCAAACGCAAGGAGTCTGTAATCATGTTCTGAATCGATGGTTGTGCGTCGATGTACAGACGCCAGCACATCAAGCTACCCGAAACTGTCGAATTTTCCCAATCAAGTTTGAACCTTATGCTTTAGCGATAAAGTTGAAAATCTATTAAAGAAATTTGACAGATTGTAGTAGCTTGATGTGCTGGCGTCTGTACCTGCCACCCTGTATTAGGCCCGGACTCCACTGAAGTGGAGCTGCGGGGCACATTGCATAACACATTGTCAATCGGAATCGGTTTCATTTTGACAGTTCAACAACATTCATTGCGTTATTTAAATTTACATGTTGAGCAGACAAATTTTTCGAATGTATGAAGCAATGGATTAGCAATATGCTTCAAAATGATTCAGATTCCGATTGGTAGTGTGTTACGCAATTAGGTTGCTGGGCGGACCGAATCGACCAATCACAATGGCTGAAATCCTCATCGCGTCACTCGTCTCGTCTGTGATTGGACGATTCCTGCACGTCTCCGCTCCGCTTCAGTGGAGTCTGGGCCTTAGAAGCCATACGCCCGATGGGGTTATTTCCCATCGCAAAAAATAAGAACTTTCATCCCCTATTTACCCCTATAAGGGATGAATTTTCAAAAATCCTTCTTAGCTCAAGTAAAGGATTTTTGAAAATTCCATATCCCCCTCTTGTGCAAAATTTCATGATTTTAGTCCCAGCGGTTTAGGTTGTGCACTGTCTGTTTTATTAAGTAGATGTTAGTCCAGCCAACCAGCCAGTTGTTTGTGATGTTAGTGTTGTGGTGATGTTGTTGTTGTTGTGTGTTGTTGTTGTTGTGTGTGTTAGTAGATGGTAGGAACCAAAAGTTAGCCCAAGGGACCATTACGCATTACGAATGATTAGTGCCATTAAGATTCCAGTGCGAAAAAAGGTCTCACTTAAACTGGAATCATGATGCATTAAACTGTCATAATACGGCACCAACATCTGCCTGCCTTTTCCCAACTATGTTGGGGTCGGCTTCCAGTCTAACGGGATGCAGCTGAACACCAGTATTTTACATTTAGCGACTGCCTATCTGACCTGCACGACCCAGGAACGGCACCAGCTAAGTATCAAAATGAAGCTTGACCTAAATTCACATAACAAGACTCATGGGACACTTTTGGCTTTCTGAATTTCTGAATTATTCGATATTTGAAGGCGAAAATCTGCGGTTTGACCACAAAATGCTGTAAGAATACCTGTAATTCCCATATTTTTAAGAACATTCTAGTCGCAGAGTTTTTTCTGAACTCTTCGATCTAGCTCTTGGATTATACCTTACTAATTGAACTCATTATATCTCCTAAACTAAGACCCGATTAAATCTGTGATTTGGCGACTGATTCCGACTAATTGGCGACAAAATATGGGAGAAAAAAGATCTTCACTGGGTGCCCTAGTTTTTGAGATATAAATGTGGCCCTGCTGGGGAGACTCACACCAGATCGGCCACCTATAAACCTTTATATCTTTTGGACCAGTGCCCGACAAATTCTGATATTTGGCGACAAATTTCGACTAATTTTTTGCGTTATAAAAATTAAATTCTCTGATGGTGGCCCTGACAAGAGTCAGTGACACCAAGTTTTTGACATTGATTGCCGCTGAGAAGATTGCGACTAGATTTTGAACGTATTTAATTACAGAAATTGGCCTTCTGATGTATGTCGTCTTTAACAAATTCAAACAAAAAAAAAATGGATGGAATTTGACACTTACGCAGTATTTTACAACTAATATTATTGTCAATATTAATGTCAACAAATGCATTAGATTTAAATTACCGAATGTTAGAAGTAGCGAATGTGAAATCATATTGAATGGCCAAAAACTAGAATTTATTGATCAGACAGTTTTCCTAGGAATCACGCTAGACGAGAAATTACAATGGGGACCTCATATAACATCTATTGCGGGGCGGCTAAGCTCCGCCGCTTATGCTGTTAGAAAGATAAGACAGTTAACAGATGTAGAAACCGCGCGTTTGGTCTATTTTAGTTACTTCCACAGTATTATGTCATATGGCATTTTACTATGGGGTCGGGCTGCTGACATTGAATCCATTTTTATTTTACAAAAGAGAGCTGTCAGAGCCATTTACAATCTACGTCGTCGCGAATCTCTTAGGGAACTATTTAAAAAGGTTAATATCATGACGGTACCTTGCCAATTCATTTATGAAAATATTATGTATGTAAGAAAAAATCAACATCTTTTTAATAAAATAAGTGATAGGCATAATTTTAATACTAGAAATAAAGATAAATTAGATCAACCTTTTTTCAGATTATCGAAAGTACATACATCTTTTATGGGGTACTGTGTTAAATGCTACAACAAAATACCTTGTGACATATTGCAATTAAATGAAAGAAAATTTAAAACTCATATTAAAAGTACACTTTGTAAACAAGGATATTACAAATTAGAGGATTATATCCAAGATAAGAATGTTTGGAAACATGCTGGTCCTGCTCCATAGGACAATCTAAGGGTCTAGACAAAATCAAACTTGTTCCTAATTTAATTTATATGTATATTTTTAATTATGACATCTTATTCTAATTCAATTTTACAATCTGCGACTACAGTGGCTCACACACTTGTTAAAGTTCAACTACTTTTGCATTTTTTCATTTTTCTTTTTTTTTTAAAATAACTTGTAAATATGTGAGCACCATGTATCTATCACTTATTTGATTTACCTGTCATTGCTTAATTTTTAATTCTTTTTACCTTTTGTGGTAGACTAATTTTATTATGGGTGCATCGTGTTCACATATAAATTTTATTATGTATACAAGACCTTGTAAAACATTTTTAAAAGAGTAACGGTGGAGTTTCTTGCCCATTCTTCTCCATACGAAAACTACCTTTTCGAATGGGCGACTAGAATCATTTCTATTTAGTTTTTTTTTGACGTTCAAAAGTGCCTTTAATGTGCCTATTTGAAATAAATGATTTGACTTTGACTTTGACTTTGACTTTGACAACAACGTAACAATTTTACAACTGATTAATAATGCCTATTTTTATCTTTGAAAGATTTAACTGCTACATCATTTTAAGAAAATAACACTATTTCCTCTAAACTCAAAACAATGTGATGATTATAATTTAACTAAAAAATACTTGATTGAGAATGATGAATGAACGAAAACAAAGACTGAATGAAATTGAACGAATGATTTCTATTCGAAGCCCGATTGGATGAGTTGACATCATAATTTGATATGTTATAAAAAATTGAGCTAAAATTTAAGTTGATAGAGATTTCAATAATACAATGTCCCTTTTCAAAGTACATAATACATCCTAAATGGAATGATTGACATTCTTTTAATAAGATTTGAAATACGTAAAAAATACTATACACATATATTTAGGCACAATAATTAAGTATTTACTAGTAGTAACTTTGTTCATATGCAAAAAATACACATCGAACATTACGCCTGCAATCCTTAAGAGGTTAAGTAGAGGTATATAGTGCGCTGTTTACGTCTCATGTAATAGGTGGAGAGCTCATCACTATTAGCTGGGCACAAATCCAGGGCCTCAAGTCTGCTATTACAATAATGTCAGAATGGTCTATCATTGATTTCATAATTGTTGATTTTGACAAGTTTGGTAATCTAATAATATAATGGCGTCATTATAACTTTCCAATGGTCAACCACTGACACTCCATTGAAAGAAATGGCATAGAATGGTAATCTCGTACATAATGACAAATGAATTACTGACTTAGGCGATAATCTGCTAAAATTTTGACAGTTCCTTTGATCAGTGACCTACCATTAGAACGTCATTGTGCAGTCATTGCTTTTATTTCGTTACGAGTATCGTATATGTTCCGTGCCATTGACCGACCAATGATCGACCATTATGAATTTAGCAGATTACGAACTTTTAGCAAAGGGACAATGGGATAGTGTTGGAATGACGAATTTATAAAAATAGCAGACTTGGGCCCCAGACTGGGCATGCCACTGAGAAATTCCTGATGGGCAAACCGGATAACATTTTGCCCGACCCGGGAATCAAACCCAGGTCCTATTGCTAGCAGTGAGGCTCTCGAGTGCATATGCATGCATAGAATAAAATAGCATATTTTTTGCATATGAAAATCATTTCAATACGTGAGAATTATAATATTCTAATCATAATACTTCAATATGTCGTCTGTACCTAAGTATTGCTTCCTATCCTATTGTGACGTCTAATTTAGCTATTTTGACACTTATTGCAGTATATATAAGGCATATAATGGAATGTTTTACGTAAGTACTAATGTTCGAGTCTTGCTTAGTTGTGTGGTTGAGGTGGTGTAGTGAGACAGTATTTTTATTCGATTTTTTTTGTATGCTCAAAGATTGTAATAACAAGATCTTGTGAGGCTACTTTTATAGAAACCTGACCATAACATACTTTTTTTTGTATTTTATTGTTGTTAATTATAAAATAATACATTTACCCTCACATCCTAAGACTCTACAACTTGATAATAGTATCCTGTAAAACGATTTATCGATATTTTTTTAACAACGGTACCGCACTTTCAATCCTTATTTCCTTACTAATACCATAGAAAAATAAATAATACTTCGTGTCCCGCGCCTGAAATAGGTTGCACAGATAGCGGTTAAGACCACACTATTATCTTCAGGCCGTATAATACGGCCTTCACCGCATCTAGGTAAGGTTGTACGGACTGGTGTCCGCAACTCCACGTCAATACGCGTATTTTGCGTACGGAAAGTATACGTTCACCGCAACTATACGAAATATCATTTACTTTTCTCACTACCATCTCACCCCAACCACGATACAACTCACTTATAACAATTGCGCACCATATTCAACACTATCAACTAGCCGTATCGTTCCTTAGCGGCGCGGTACCGTCGCAGTATGTACTAGAGGTGCAGCACTTGCCCGTCGTCCTTCGATGTGATAGGGAAGGGCGCGGGCTCCGCTTCCTCTAGCGTCACGGCTGTTAGGTCCACTATCTCGTCGTGGTCGTCTTGGTCGAATCTGGAACGAAATAACAAAAATGTTATAGATAGTGCCATCCACGAAGAAGCACCCCTATCTTCTTTCTTATCGTTCTAGCTGTATATTCACCCGCGTAAATCACGATCGCTTGGGAATATCGGGATAAAAAGTAGCCTATATGTTAATCCAGGGTGTCAGCTACCTCTATACAAAATTTTATCGAAATTGGTCCAGCCGTTTGAGCGTGAAGAAGTAACAAACATATAAACACACACACACCCCCACCCGCACACACACACACACACCCCCTCACAAACTTTCGCCTTTATAATATTAGTATGACAGTAGGATAGTAGGATGTGTCACCTATCCTCATCGTGTTCGCTGGAGGGCTGCGAGTGTCGCGACACGGTCTCGGCGGGCGCGGGCGGGCCGGCGCGCTGGTTGGCGGGCCGCACCGTGATGATGAGGTTCGAGGAGTTCGCTACCATCATGTCTGTCACCTGGGAACGAGGACGAAAGAATAAGTAAAAAAAAAAACTAGTACAGTCAGCAACAAAAGTCGATTACACTTCAGTTTTTTTTTAATCTCAGTTACTGAGCGAAATATTTGTTCAATAACTGAGATTAAAAAAACTGAAGTGTTAATCGACTTTTGTTGCCGACCGTACCTCTAATGAGGACACTTGCAAACTACACTGCTACAAGGTTCTAATGGCGCTCGAATGATGTGACGGCATTGTTGATAAATATTTGTGCAATAGGGATTATGCAAGTGATTCAAATAAGGGCAAAGTATTTTTTTTAATAAACTGTATTTCTTCAGAATTATGCCTCCATCAATCTTTTATATTGTACAGACGCCAGCACATCAAGCTACCCGAAACTGTCAAATTTTTCCAATCAACTTTGAATCTTATGCTTTAGACATAAAGTTGAAAATGTATTAAACAAATTTGACAGATTGTAGTAGCTTGCGTCTGTACTTTCTTTTTGAGTAAGAAATATTTTTTTAAAGTGCACTAAAACTGTGGGAAATACAAATATTTGAAAAGCGACGCCATTAGTCTGAACGAATATGATGTAAAAGTCTATGACAACAATAAATCTCAGTGTCCTAGTGCAGTTTTTGCGATTCAATCTGTTGTTGAATGTTATGAACTATGACGTCACCAAGCACGCCAAAATGGAGGGCGGAGGCCTGTGTCAGTTGGCTATTTTTGACTTTTTTTTATTTAAAGTAACGTTTATTACTTTTTTGGCGTTGAATTTATTGTTTACTACTAAATGGCGACGTTAAATATCGAATAAAAATATTTAACACGTTAACTGCCAAAGCATATTTTGAAATCCGTCAAAATTGATTTCTTGCGAATTGATTCCAAATGGTTTAAATTGAATAATGATGTATAAAAAAGTGTTCCCTTTTCTTTATTTCAATAAAAAATGAAAAAAATAATAACTGTCAGTCAACCGTGACTGACATGGCCCAAATGGTACAAATTGCAGTCCGTGTGCCGTGTCAGGCATTTTGTCCGGCACGAGAAATACAAGGAAGAAGCATAATTATGTTAGCAAGGAAAGAAGGGGCTGTGAAGAAATTTCGGAAATACTGCTCTAGATGTTATAAGATAGATGTACAAACAGTTGATAACATATTTGCCAGAAAAAAGACCAAGCAAGTTGTAACTTACTGCCTCAACCTCATTTTTGTCTAGAATGTTTATAATATTGAACTTAAACAATAATTTTTATTAGGTACCTCTTTTGTTTGTTTAACATAATAATTCCCCAAAATATGTGATTACCTCAGTAAATAATATAAGTTTAGAATATTGTGTTTTATTCATTTTCCAAAAAAATACTTGATAACTTTTGTTCTAGATATAAAAATCGAAGGCCATGTTGAATATGTCTTGCTTGGGGCCATGTCAGTCATTTCTAATAGAAAAGAACACTATAGACGTGCCTGACGGCACACAACGGTATTTTGAATTTGATGCTTCAGTGTCAGTCACTGGTGACTGACATGGCCTGAACAGGTAGTGAATCTGTCAGGCACCGGTGACTGACATGGCAGTTAACGTGTTAAAAAATACATGCATCTATTATTTTTTTTTTTAATATTCACCCGTCATCACAGGGCGTTGCGTGTTTCCTCTGACGTGTATGATCAGAGACCTTTTGCATCTATTATTTTGTATTATGTCACTTGAAATGTATTTACAAAAAAAGCTCCCGCTAATGTTCTGGGGATTAGTCGCGGTATAAAGTGTGACGTCACATACCTGGTCCAGGGTCTTGTTGGACACATCGATCCCGTTGACCTCCAGCACCTCGTCGTTGACGCCCAGCAGGCCGGTGGACTCCGCCAGGCCGCCGGGGACTAGTCGCGATATGAAGATGCCGGGGGAACGTTCTACGCCGTTAGGAGTTACCCGGACTGAGGTGCCGTCTCTGAAAGAAGGTAGGCAGTTTTTATTTAACATACTCTACTTTAATCTATATCTAGTCTATACTTATAATATTATAAAGCTGAAGAGTTTGTTTGTTTGAACGCGCTAATCTCAGGAACTGCTGGTTTGAATTGAAAAATTATTTTTGTGTTGGATAGTCCATTTATCGAGGAAGGCTTTACGCTATATAACATCACGCTACGACGCTTAGGAGCCGCGCAGCGTGTGACAACGCGGGGAACAGCTGGTACTAATAATAAAGCTGAAGAGTTTGTTTGTTTGAACACGCTCTGGAACTCCTAGTCAGATTTGAAAAAAATATTTTTGCATTTAATAGCCCAGTTCTTGAGGAAGGCTATAGGCTATTTAACATCACGCTGGGACCCTTAGGAGCCGAGCGAAAAGAAAAAAGGACAGAAATAACACAGGAATAGCGCGGGTAGGCGATTTGATGCGACGGGGTGGGTCGCGGGAACACGAAATTTCACGCGGACAAGTAGCTGGCAGAAGCTACTAAAGATGTAAGAAAATACGAACGTAACTGTTTTTAATTTGTGTCATATTTCGCAGTCACAGAAATATAACTAATGCTGTCAAATGGCGCAATTACGAGAATAGATTCGGGTAAAATCAAGACCATGAAAGATCACACGCCACAAACGCGTTTTAAACTTACTGCTACTGGGCGTATAATACGTCGCGGTTCGCTTTTATGTCTTTCTTGTAAGTATCTTTTCCTACGCAATAAACAAAAAAAAATATTGTACTCACATTCTGAAAATTCGGTATCATTTTCCATAAATCTTACAGCTACTTCATTTGCTTTCCTTTTGTAGATCATTTTACCTTTCACACGTATCAAATCGGAAAGGGATCGGCACCGTATCGCCTTTCGCCTCGCCGACAAAAAGGCGTCAACCTAATGTAAGCACGTACGGCTTTACGGCTCGACCGCTGGTTGATGGTGCAGCAGGCAGGCCGGAGGGGTGAGAGGGGCAAGGGTGGACGAAGAGACGTAAGCTCGGGTACGGCGAGACGTAAGCGCGGGGACGGAGAGACGTAAGCGCGGCGACGGAGAGACGTAAGCGCGGGGACGGAGAGACGTAAGCGCGGGGACGGAGAGACGTAAGCGCGGGGACGACGAGCCGTAACGCACCGCACCGCGGTTCGTGAGCTTATCCCGAGGCGAGGCGATTACGTTACGATTCCGATTAGTGTGCGTTGCAGTAGGGAGTTTTATACAAAGACTACTGAACGGCTCGAGTTGGTACGGTGCCGAACCCTATCCGGTTTGATACGTTTGCTACGACCTTATATCGGGCTTCGCTTCGGAGGTACAACCCGATTCAAACTGTATGGCGGTTCTGAAGTGTGCTCCTCGCTGCGCAGTGCCTCACCCCTCACCCCCGCTGACAGGTGAATTTGTTATTCCGCAGCGACTGGACTCATATTTCAAGCCGCCATAAAGTTGAAAACGGGCAAGTAGACATTCCTTACCTAATAAAGAATCCTAGTGGTCGATCCGACCCGTGCTTCAGCAGTTTGACTCGCCGGCACGTTTCAGGAACTATATCTACGTCTATGATCGCCGATACCTGAAATTATTTGTAGAGAAAATATTAATATACAAGCCCGATGACGTTTTCCATTGGCTTAAATTCCATACAAACTTTAATCTAAATAGAAAATGAATATATTTTATTTCACATAAACCTTCATGGGCACTTTGAAACGTCAGAAGCTAGGAACACGGTTCCAATTGATTGTTTCCTTTGGAGAAGAGCCGGCAAGAAACTACATGGTTACTCTTTCATAACTAACCCCATTAATAAGGGTGCTATAAGGATGTTAGTCAGTAAGAGTCTGACACTCCCTTCCACTCCACCCAGAGCGGGAGGGGTCATCTGATGATTTCCCATCCACAAAAAAAAAAAAGGGTGCTGGTCCTTTCGCCTTAATAACTTACCATTCTAAAATCATGAGGGTTCGATATAGCGAGCCCCTTGTTCTTGGCTGGCGTCCCACTAAGTATTGAGGAGATAATGTTCCTTGGTCGCATCGTTCCATAACCGTTTAGCTCTTCCAAGCTGTCTCCTGAAAAGAAAAGAATCGTTTTAATACTTAGCAAAGATTTCAAGATAAATATGTGTGTGACACTGCTAAAAGAATCTTTTGGTGGGCGACGTTGACAGGGGGCGGTGTTGGTAAAACTTTGTGCAATTTATTGTTTTGTAAAATGAATTGTATTGAAAAAACAAGATGACGGCGTTAGTTCCGATTTTGGCCACGCGCCAAGAGTACCTTGTAGCGCTATAGTAAATAGGAATGGGAATAATGACAGTCAAGGCCGTCTTCATTAAGGCTACGCCGACGGCGCAGTGGCGCGTTTTAGTGATTATAATAAAACTACAGAAAATAGTGGCCACTATTATCCGTTTTAGTGATTATAATAAAACTAAACAATGTAAAACTACCGTATATAATAATATTAACGTATAATCTTGTGGAGCACAACTTAAAGTGCTTATTTTCTGCATTTTCATTCTAAAATAAAAGAAATAACCAAACAAACGATGAGGGCGCCACTGCGCGGTCGGCGTAGCCTTAACACAAGACGACAGAATAAAAAACAAATGCCTAAATATATTCGGCAGTTGGACTTTCAACTTTCGGTGCGGAGCCGAGCGTTGGTAATCCAAACAGCGCGCTTTTATTCAAGCATTCATTAAGCTGTCGCCTAGTGACTGTAGTGACTACTGAATTGATGATCAAATAATAAATTATAGAAAGGTTTTTTTTTTAAATAAAGTATAGGCCTTCTGGATAGTCTTTAGCAGCTCTTAGCCAAAAACCTGGCTGGACAGCCTATTTCGAGAATACACCGCATACATCAGGGTGGCAGGGATATCGACGTGCAAACTGTAACCAAGAATTCAGCACATGATTCTATGTACTCTTTTTTTTTTCTCTCTCATTTAACATGCGTTCGATAACATACTCAGATGTCACGTCGGTCGTGGACAATAGTGTGGGTTATACGTTTTTCGTCTGTAATATAACTACTTTTTGTAAATGCTGTAATGTGTAACTGTTTTTTGTCCCAAATAAATAAAATAAAATATTTAAATGACCCCCAGAGACACCCTAGAGTCGAAATTTTTCGCCGGTTATCAAAAAATCTGCTGTTTTTTTCTTTGTTTTAGTTTCTTACAAACTTGCAATACCTACGCGACGAAAAATTTCATCGTAAAGGGAAGTCAGAATCATGTACTAAATCTATGGTAGCAGGTGGTGCTTCGATGTCCCTGTCACCCTAGTTTATACCTCGTTTTATTTTATATCGCAATACATAATCTACAATGAACGCCAAGAAAATATGACCAGCCGGTCGATTCTGTAAAAATCTCACCGTGAAAACTTAGGTGATGTGAGTTTGTTTTTGCTAGGAATTGACACTATTAACAGCTCACTCCACGCTCACTTCACCTAAGTTTTCACGGTGAGATGGTTACAGAATGGCACTGCTGTACTACCTCCATCGAACACAGAATCAAATGTCATTTTTCTCTCACGGTCGGTCCGCGTCCACTGGTATGCGACTACGCGTTGCAAGTTTCCTAATAAGAAGTACTAGGTTAGCAGACAACGAAACAATTCGCTATTACTACATGAACACCATTACTCATTACTGATATCTCTATTTTAGGAGTAAGTTTTGCAATGGTGACTTTGATGCAGAATTTGCTGTTGCCGGATTTATCTATAAGTATAGTCAACAAAAGAGATAAGTATGCAGGATAGTCGGATATAGTTGAATTTTTGTAAGAAACCGATGGATGTTCTCGAATAAAATTTAATTTTGATAATAGAAAACAAACAGCTCATTTATCAAATTAAACATCCATCGGTTTCTTACTAAACTTCAATTATATCCGACGATCCTGCATACTTATCTCTTTTGTTGACTGTACATAGAAATAAATAAAATTGAAGTGTCTGTTTGTAATTTCAAAATAACAGCTTTTTACTAAATGCTTGAAAGCATAATATCCTTACGGTACATAACAAAGAAATCAAATCAAAAAAATCAAATCATTTATTGTTTTTTTTTTTTTTTAAGAAAAAAAAATCATTTTTTTTAATTTTGTCTTTCTTTCTGTTTGTTCCGGTTAATCTCCCCACCGGCTAATCTCACTGGCAGGTAGCTGATATTGTAAGGAGTAACTTAAGCTACTTTTATTTCTAGAAAAAAAAAAAAAAAAAAAGTTATTAATGTCACGCGAACCAAGTCGCAGGCAGCAGCTAGTCCACCATAATTTTAATATCATCCTGTAATTTTATTACCAACCTGTAATTTTATTACCATTCTGTAATTGTATTACCATCCTGTAGTTGATGGTATATTTTAGAAGAGTTTGGCCCAGTAGGTGACCACGTTAATAGCGTCATAATATATCCTCAAATGACACTAGCAGGTGGGTCATGTTCTGGACAAGGGGCACCGCAATTAAGGTACTCTATCAAAAAATAAAATGTGTAAGATCGGAAGAGCATTGGCAGAATTGGGTGCTTGCCCAACACATCATCCAGGATTTTAAATTCCACTGCTCAAGGATCTCCTAATCAATTTATACCCTACATAAGCCAGTCGTACAGATGTTAATCGCAGAATATAGGGAAGAGGTCAACTTCTAAGAATTCGTTAGCTGTTTCCTATCCTAACTGCACGAAACTACCCTTTAATCATACCTACAAACATTTCAAATTAGTTAAAATTAAAATACATCGAAGTTTCAATCCACATCAACGCAGCCAATCGCCGAGGCCCTTAGAACATTCGATGCCTCCCACATTATAACGAGATCATTGCCACAAATCCGTACTGCAATGCATCAGTGCGCACGTGACATTGTTTGCGTCAAGTTTCAAGAGAGGAGCGAGGTTTTGTCGCACTGTAGGAAACTGACGAAAAGGTATTTTATAAGAACTTTGATCTGTAAGTTTCCTATTGTAATAGCATGATAACTTTTCTGGAAATGAACAAAGATTGCCTTTATCGTCGTCTTTTATCCAAATTAACTGGGGACGGCGCAATAGGTATTTTTCTTACATCCTTCTCTAATATCGGTCAGCTGTTATCTGAGTATTTAATTCCTTCCTAGGCACATGATCTATGTATGATGTCAGACTTTTATCGACTCAAACTTAATAGTGGCGTTCTAATTACATATTATAAGTAATTTTGTAGTGTTTGATGTATCTTTTTCATGTGGTATTTTTGTGGCGTACAGTCACGAGCACCAATATGTAAACACTTGGCAACTTTAAACTGCGATTTTTTCAGGAAATAACGAATGCAACGTTGAAATACGACACTTTACATATAGGTACCTATGGGAACGAAAATACTATGTTCCTACTAATATAAAATTTCATTCAAAAATAAAGAAGAAAATCGCCTTTGAATAAAGCCAAGTGTATACATACTTTTGCTCGTGACTGTACAATAAAGTATATATAAATCAATAAATAAGGCAGCCAAGGGATCTTCAGTGCTTTGCAACGTTGCCTATCCAGTATTACGCTTCATGCAGGACTCGAGGGAAACAACGTCTATTCCAAGTATTTTTGAAACCCCCTTTGAAAAAATCTTGGGATAGACATTGTTTTTCGTGACAATGTCATTCTGTTTCGTGAGTAACATGTCAATCTTGCCCACCCCTCAAAATACCATGCCTTCCGCATCACTACAAGGAAAAAGATTTACCCAAACTTGACAATAGGCTACTTGACTGGTTTCTGATAAACATCTCAGATTATTTAATGGTGTCTAACGAGCCCACAAAAACCTATTACTTCAAATTGCATAATGTATTTCTTTTAAAAAATAGTAAATAAAAATGTACTGTTTAAATAAGCCGCCAAAACGCTATCTTTAACAATATGGCGTCGTGACGTCACGATTCACGTAAACAAACGTTGAAACGGTCGAGATACTACACAAAAGTCATCTGTTCTGTCAACGATAGACAGAAATTTACTAAATCATGACGTCATCTTAAGTTCAGCCAATCCAGACCGTTTTCGATTACGAGGCGCCAGATTTAAAAAGATGAAATTTTTTCGGGATTTTTTTTATAAATAATACATTGTTTTGTAGTAAAATTAATGCAAATCGATTTTAAAAGCGATAATCTATACGAGTGTCAATAATTATGACCTTATTTTTTACATTGTCAAATAGCCTATTGCTCTCACATTCTGTGTGAAAAATGTCAAACGTGAACCAGCCCTCTAAAACCCCAGTCTTTTCTAACAATGAAGAAGCCCCAGTTCTTCAAAAAATAAACCGCTTTTCTATTGAGAATTAAACCGGTTCTTCTCCATGTATTCACGCCGTTTCGTGTCACGGTCATGGCGAATGTGTACACAATACATGGCTACAATGTTGTCGGTTACCTCCTTTGTATGACACCGGAAACGTCGAAACACGACAGGTTGGGTTGGGCGGACCCGCGTGAAATATTTCGTGGCGTTAGATGAGTCAGTATTACGCGAAAATTTTTGTTAAATGATGCTATTCGTTTTAGGAATTACTAGCCTTCTGCCCGCGATTTCGTCCGCGTAAACTTTCTCGTTCCCCCAACCCACCCCGTCGCATCGCATCGTCTGCCCGCAATATTTTCGCTTCGTTTTCGCACCGAGCAAAAAGACAAAAAAATGTAATAAAGAATGCTATTATCTTTATTACATTTTTTTTGTCTTTTTGCTCGGTTCGGATATTTCAATTATGATTTTAATATTAAAATAAAAATTCTGTGAATACAGTATTTATGTTACGGTCGCGAATCATATTTTGTTCAACAAACAACCTGACACTGACTAGCAAATTGCATAAAAAACATTGGAAAAAAAAATATTTCCCCAGCTACCCTCTTAAAGCTAGAGATATAAGTACTGTTAACATTAGCAAGTCGGTGACACGAACCCGTAAGATTTTCCCCTACCAAAAATCGCTCAGACAAAAGACGTTTTCAATAAAAAAAAAAAACTATTCTATGCAAGCTGCCATACAAGACGGTCTCTACAAAGTGTGAAACCTAACAAGATAATACGGTTCACAATTAGCGTTTAATCAGTCGAGTGTCACGCGACGGTGGCCATCTTATAATAAACAGCTGTATGCGGTGCACCGTGACTTGATTTTGTACTAATTTCGAGAATAATTTAAAGTTATTAGATCAAATTCCATGTGTAAATTATTTATCACCACTGCTCTCAAAACGGTAAAGGAAAACCGGCATGTCTTAGAACAAAAACTGGCCAAGTGCGAGTCGGACTCGCACACGAAGGGTTTCGTACCACAAGGCAAAAACGCCGAAAAAAACACGTTTGTTGTATGGGAGCCCCCCTTAAATATTTATTTTATTTTGTTTTTAGTATTTGTTGGTATAGTGGCAACAGAAATACATCATCTGTGAAAATTTCAACTGTCTAGCTACCGCGGTTCTTGAGATACAGCCTGGTGACAGACAGACGGACGGACGACCAGACAACGAAGTCTTAGTTATAGGGTTCCGTTTTTACCCTTTGGGTACGGAACCCTAAAAAACACTGGGCCCGCGTGGTGGATATGGCCCACTCCTCACGGAGAGGAGGCCTGTGTCCTAGCAGTGGGAACATTGTAGGCTGATTTATAGATAAAATTCGTAGCTGCATTTCGGGTCAATACCGAGGGTTGAAAAACCAGTGCGCGAAGAAAAATCGCCTGCGAACTTGCGTTTCTCTTTTGAGCTAAAGCCTGAATCCGCTGGATACGAGAACCGGTCAATATGACGCCGCTTGGGGTTAGGCCTGTGTCCAGCAGAGGACCTCTTTCGGTTCAAATGATGACGAATGTCTGAATGTTGTGGGTCGCCGACCGCCGATAGTGGCAAGATTTCGTTTGCCAAGATATCGGTAATAGCTTCCTTTAGTAATGCTACGTCTACATTGTCGCAATAACGCAAACAGTACTTCGCGCGCTCTCTGCTGTACAAAGAGACGCCGAGCGGTGTGCGAGAGAGAGCGCGCGAAGTGATTAGGAAGATTTGATAATCAATTAATTACTCGTGGCCCGTGGGTGTCGTAAAAGGCGTGATTGTGGGGCTAGCTATGTCAAGGTGTTGCAACAATGGTAAAGTATATTCCATAAACGTCCGCTAAAGCGGTTTATGAAGAAGCCATAATAGGAAAGCTCATTGCAAGAGCTCGCCCGAGGAAGTACCATCGCGAGCCGTTAAGAATTTAATACTTCAAAGCCCTGAAGGCTAATTCTTGTATTTAAAAACGTTCACAATCTCATCTTAGCGACAAACAATGTCTAAAATATTGTCAAAAATGTACATTTTTAAAATTTAATTATTAGGAAACAAACAGCTCATTTATCAAATTAAATTTCAGTCGACAACACCCATCGGTTTCTTATTAAACTTCAACTATATCCGTCGATCCTGCATACTTATCTCTTTTGTTGACTGTACATTTTTGGTATTGTATTTTTGACAGATTGCCCCTCTGCATGGTATGTGCTGGCTCTGCAAAGCATAGGTTCTCAATGTGGGCGATAACGCTCCCTCGTGAACGTTCCGGGCCTTTCAGGGAGCAGTAGAAGACCCAGAGAAAATAATATATCCTGTCCTACGACTATATATAATACTAGCTTCTGCCCGCGACTTCGTCCGCGTGAAATTTCTTGTACCCCCACCCCGTCGCGTCGCAACACTTCGTATTCGCTTACCGTTCACTCTGAGTTTTTTCTTTTTGCTCGGCTCCTAAGGGTCATAGCGTGATGTTAAATAGCCTATAGCCTTCCTCAAGAATTGGGCTATCAAATGCAAAAAGATTTTTTTCAAATCTGACCGGTAGTTCCTGAGATTATCGCGTTCAAACAAACAAACTCTTCAGCTTTATTATTAGTATAGATAAAAAACTCTATGGCCCCTAACTCCTTAATAGGTACCAACTCTTAACATCTTACACACGTGATAACTTTTAAACGAAATATCCGATTGAGATGAAACAAAAAGTATTTTACTTCTTCATAAATACTCTTGATAACATAATGCTTAATTTCGATAAAGATTAATATTACGATACATATTTAACGTAGTTTTTTTTCTTCGGACGATTTAATAATTATTTTGAACACAAAATCGGTTATTGTGATTAAACCATGATAGCTAGATATATGTTCTCGCGGACTTTTTTGTAGGTCTTAATGGGCTCTACAAACCCGTAGTACATCATTTTGTTCTATTGTCAATAGTTTTTGCAGCGCACGCAAAAATAGGTTTTCGATTTTACACCTTGTGTTACAAAATAGCAATTTTATTACGGATCCCTAATTTTGAACAAAAAAAATATAGCCTATAGCCTTCCTCGATAAATGGACTACCCAACACTAAAAGAATCATTCAAATCGGACCAGTAGTTCCAGAGATTAGCGCGTTCAAACAAACAAACAAACAAACAAACTCTGCAGCTTTATAATATTAGTATAGATTACACGTTTAAGTATAATCGTGGTAATAGCTGTTTCAGATTCGAGACAGATAGTAAGTAAAAAAAATGGGGGGTTCTAGAAAAAATAAGATTCTCAAAGTAGGCGGTGGGCAAAATAAGGTTGAGAACCTATGCTCTAACTAAAGGCTTATCGTCCTGAACCATATATCAAGGAGTACGTAGAAAATAAATGAGAACTTCAGAAAACTGTCCAAATATTCGTAAAACTCAGTGCAATGCGACGCCGAACCTACTGCATGCGATATGGTTAAGACATTGCATGCAGTGCGGCAGTTATAGTTATTTTTCAGAAATATGCAGTATTTCACAAGGCTAGATCAATATTACTATTTACCATATTCATATAATATCTATTACTTATCCTTGGTCGATTGCTGTCTACAACTAGTTATATTTTTGGAACGAAGTTATTTAATGCAGCTTGTGGTAGGAATAAAATGGTAGAAATCGTCACGAAACGAAAAAGCGTTATGCCCCCTCCATGCGACTTTTTATTACATATTATAGAAAGAGACTGCGAGAGAGTTAGTTTTCATGGTTTTCGAGGGTGCTGAGGTAAAAATGAAAGACATTGCGATCAATTGCATTTGTATGTGTGTCACGCAATTACCCCGTGGGTTCCAAATTCAAATTCCACCAATAATCTATTTGATAAACTGATAACAACATAATGTATGGTCGATTTGTTTACATAAACGTCACATCGAATGTGGCTCCAGTATGATCACTTGATCAGACATACTCAACCAACTAATTCGGATATGTCCATAGCACTTAACAAAAGTAAATAAGTACACAGTGACGTTACCAAGCCCTAAAAGTTATATCTACCAAACAATGTGCTACCATCAACAGGCCATTATGAACCTTATAGCCTTGGAATAAATGCTGTACTGTGATGACGGTGGGAGTGCATGGCCATAGTGTCACATTCTATGCTAATTAAGAGTCTTTATCAGCACAATGGGTGTTGGTACTTGTGTGTCTTTCTATAGAGGTCATGGTTTTTTAATGATATAACTTTTGATTGAGGATGAATCACTACGGTGCCCGTGGGTATTTTTTAAGCAGTGATGAACAGTCCACAGGATAAATATGCGTCATGTTTACCACAAATTACCAAAACGTATTTTCTTTTTTTTTACTACAAAGACACGTTTTCGCGTTACGGAATTAGGTCACCCATCCAAGTACTGACCACGCCCGATGTTGCTTAACTTCGGTGACCGGACGAAGGTACGACGAGGTAAATACCTTATCATTCATTATCCTAATTCCTAGTAAAAATACAGATAAGTAATTAAATATCTATCTGACAAATTCAGGGTATGGTTTAATCCAAACAGTCTTAGGCTAGCTAGCACCATAAATTTTCGTGTAACGCTAAACATATTTGAAACATTGACGGCACGGTTGGCGCAGTGGTTAAGCGATTGACTGCTGCACTGCGTGTCGCGGGTTCGATTCCCGCACGGAACAAATATTTGTATGACCTACAAGTAGTTGTTCCGGGTCTGGCTGTTTGTGTATGTGAGATTAAATGTTTGTAAACGCACCCACGATACAGGAGAAATTCCTAGTGTGGGGCAACGTTTTTTATAAAAAAAAAAAAAAAAAATATTCTCTCTGTCATCTTCACAGAAACAGAAACATGTTTTATACAAATTTTGTAGTCAGCGATTTATAATGCAAGAGGCCTTTACTATAAAAAATAATTTCTATGCTTACCTTTTCTCTGTATAATAACCCTGAGCAGTGGTCGGGCGGTGAGCAACGCTCTAGCGAGGTTATCATCATTGTTGATCGGCAACAAATCGCCGTCTCTCGGGTCCGTATAAGATATAAGGAAGGCCACATCGTGAAGCCTGTGTAATTTCTCTATCAAGGCCTTGAAGTCTTCATACTTGAGCTTTTCAGTACGACTGAGCGAAAATCTACGGAATTCTGCATCAAACTGTGAAAAGAGAAAAGTTTATTTAATATTTTTAGCCACATTTTTTTTTTGCCTAGTAGAGCTTGTTAAGCTGTTAGTCCCGGCTGTCATTCGTGGGTCTTTGGCATTTGTTACGGGTCGTCAGAAGCCTGAAAGTTTGACAACCAGTCTTACCAAGGGGTATAGTATTAACCAGTAATCGGGTTGTGGAGGTCAGATCGGCAGTTGCTCCATGTAAAATACTAGTACTCAGCTGCATCCGGTTAGACTGCCGACTTCAACATAGTTGGGAAAAGGCTAGGTAGATGATTTTTTTATAGCAATTTATAGTTTACTAGCTTCTGCCCGCGACTTCGTCCGCATCAAATTTCACCCTCTTAGGGGTGGAATTTCGAAAAACCCTTTCTTAGTAGATACCTACTCTTCACAAAGAACACACCCTCCAAATTTCATGTCTCTAGGAGCAGCGGTTTAGACTGTGCGTTGATATATCAACAATCAGTCAGTCAGTTTACCATTTTATATATATAGATAGATGATAAAACTAAGCAGTATGGTTTTGAAGGAAAGAGTACACATCAATAGTGCACTAGGTTAGGAATAAACGAATGATATGCTGTTTGTTAGTTCCTATCGTAACCAATGTAATATTGCAGTTTTTTCATTTTATAGTCCAACATAATTTTATTTGAATAACATTAAAACATTCGAGTTTTATTGTAACTACTGATCTGTGCAAGATATCCTTAGAATTATCACTTTTAGAGTACAAGCTGAAGAAAAAAACTGTCCTGAATTGTATGCTTAGTGAAGCATTAGTAATATTGAAGTGTCTGTCTGTTAAAGTTTATAAAGTGGTTGTTAGTTTCAGTTATCTTCAATAGACCTAATTCTCAAGACACTACAACGAGTTAATTGCTCAAAACAACTTTTCATCAATGTAATGTTTTTCAAGTTTTCGATTGAACTATTTTGTTACTATCCTATAAGATTTAAAGATTATAAACACACTAATAAGCTATTTCGATAGCTTAATTACAGAAGGAAAATATTGTTTTGTAAGGAATTCAAACAATTTCCGAGTCCATGCTTCCTTTTAGATAGTAATTCTCTGTCGAGTATTTTTTTTTAACCTCTGCATGTCAATGAATACTCGTCCATAGGACAATTCATTAGCTAAATATTGACAAATTTTAGCATAAATAGTCTACGCTATCCTGTCAGTTCATAGTAAGTCTGAAAGTTCGCGTGACTCTTTAAGTTTGGTCAAGAAATTAGAAATTCCTTCCCACTTACCTTAGTTTTGACTTCCACAGTTTGACTGTCAACACGAGCCGCTATTTTGTTCTTCGACATCTCTAAAGCATTTAATATAAAGCACTAACACTATAAAACTATTTTCAAAACATTTAGGCACTTAATTTCAAACACAACATTGTAAAATATCAAAAGTTTTATTAAATTATTGATATGACGGTGTCCATTCCACTCGCGTCGTAATTTCAGTAAGTTTGTTCTCAGTTACGACATTTTTCATGCATTAGTAATACATGACATGGATTTCACCAATGACAGCAAAGCTTTTAAATATGTTTTTAAATCCACGCATTAGTGATTGGCTACAATTCAGACGTCTAATAAAAAATAACGACAGTTGTCCTTTGATTCCTTCTAAGCAGTATTTCTAAAAGTTTTAAGATCATTATCTTTTAGAGAAATGACGATTTTTTTAACCATCATTGTAATTTTTTTGTTTTTCTATGGTTTCTTATTTTAGGCATTTTTATGTTTTGTAATTATTATGGACATGAAACATGAGTGTTGGGCAATAGGCATGATTTTTTCGTAACTTTGAACGTTCTGAAAATGACATAACAGTCAATGTTACCATAATGATCTGATTCTGAGTATTTTTCATAAGGAACCTGACCCAGCACCTGCACCGGCGATCGAGTATTTTCTCGCTCAAGAAACGTACATACATACATACACCAACGTATACAACAGATTTAAGTTACGTGTCAGTAAAAAGATTCAATAAATTAATAGTTCATCGCTGACTGCTCACACTGCTGACGAGAACTCTTTCTCCACTAGTTTGACGCAGTTGTAAGAGCTGTCATAGAAACTACTCGCTTATCTACACTCGTTTGGTGGGCAGAAAACTCGATATGAGACTTTCACTTAGTACTCGCAAACTCGTTCATAACCTAGCGACAAAATTAACAGAACACTCGCTGCTCGTTAACTCCTTTCTAGTTGCTAGCTCTACTCGCTACTCGCTAATCGTCGGCGGTGAGACAGGTTCCTAAAGCATTTAAAAAAAAGACATTAAATCATAACCCTTCCTTTTGGCTTCGCCGTAGTCGGGTAAAAAGAGCTGGTCGGTCAGACTCAGTAATACAACTTGTTAAGATAATGTAATCCTAAAATGTCAAGATTTCATTAGGATTTGGTCTTAGAGAGTTGTGTTGATGACTTTAAGATTATAATTCTGTAATTATACATATTTTTTACGGCCGCGAATCATATTTTAATCAACGTACAACTTAATAGTGACCAGTAAATTGCAAAAAACCTAAAAAAATAATAATTTCGAAGGCTACCCTGGCGCAGGAACGCAGGTAAGTCTCAGTCAGATTTTAGAGTGGTCTCACTCTCTAATCCCCAAGAATTCAGTGGGATTGTCCGAAAGGGTTACCGCTGGCCCGGCACATAAAGGGCTAAGGAAGGAACGCGGGTGGGTTTTAGTCAGTAAGAATCTGACACTCCCTTCCGCTCCACCCAGAGCGGGAGGGGTCATTTGATGATTTCCCATCCACAAAAAAAAATCCCCCAGAATGACTATTTCATGAAATCTTGACATTTGGGGATTATACTTACTGTGTTGATGACTTTAATGATTATAATTCAATAAATACATATTTGTTACGGCCGCGAATCCTGACCAGCGAATTGCTAAAAACGTAAAAAAAAATGAATTTCGGGTTTAAAAAAAAAAGACAGGGACTTGACACTTAGGGCTCTTACAGAAATAGCTTTTTTAAGATTGACTTTTATTTTGGATTTTACCTAAGATTTTGTAGAATAAAGTCATAAACATGGATTATAGTGAAATAAATATATAACACGTATTTACTTTACTTAGGAAAAATAAGAAACTGGTGACTTAACTTGGATTTACTTACTTATGGATAAATATCAAACTAATGAATTTAAGTGGATCTACCTTAAATATAAAAAATAAACTCATGAATTTAACTGAATTTACCAAAAAATACCAACTAACTGATGACTAGGCAGCATGGTCCCTGACCCTAGCTTGTTCCACAAGGAACAAAAGGAGAAAAAAAAAAAAGGAACAAAAGGAAAAAAAATCCAGAGTTGTCAAATCAAACGTCAAATTATTGTTCTGTGCGTCAACGTCAAAGTCATCAACAAAAATATCTGATATTCGTAGACGAAAACCAAGAAAATTAAATAAAATAAATAAAAAAGATGACCAAACTAATAAACAAAGATGCAGAACGGTTAAATCCATGTCTGAAGGTCTTATTTATTTAGTTTTTTTACTGTAATATTCCCTCAAAAATGTTTTACATTATGTAACTAATTTATTTATCTTTTTAGGAGCAAGAAATGTCCTACAAATGTTTGAGCAAGAATGGGTATGATAATTCTAAATGCGAAGAATATTTTGATAACTATAACACATGCAAAAAGTTTTGGGTAAGACAAAAACAATTTTATGTTTGAGGTTACAATTTTCCCGATTTGTAACTTATTTCACAACTATAAAGATGCTACCCAGTATTAAGCCTCCTTGAGGTTGTTTCATTATCATGCTAGTTGTTGCCTACAGTTTTTAACGCAACCTGGAGTAACTGCTACACAGACCGGGATTAGAACCGCTATCTTATCTTTTAAATCAATCCTGGTCAGTCTACCTTTGTGCAAAATGTCATCTAAATCTGCCCAGCTGTTAAGCATGATTAAACATCTAAACTTTCACATAATAATATACCTATTTACTAGTAGCTTATTGCCCGCTTGGTGGTGGTCAGAAATTATCCCATGGGAATGTACAGATGCCAGCACACCAAGCTACTACATTCTGTCAAATTTCTTTAATAAATGATTTATTTTCTGTAAGTAGGTTTGTACAAACACTATGTTCTATGTTAGGGGATTTGGTTTCCGCACTTAGTCCTACAGTGGACCATTGTGCGTACAAACACTTTCACATGTCAATCATATTTTTTTAAACTAGATGAGGTTGGCGTTTCCCATCTGACTATTCTGAGAAGAAAGGCCGAAACAAACTCAGAAGTCATAGTCTCTTTTAAAGTCCAGACAGTGTGAAGACCATGTAGATTGGTGTCTATGTTCTATGTTAAGGGTTTGGTTTCCGCACTTAGTCCTTCAGTGGACCATTGTGCGTGCGTGCGTGGTGTCTTTTTTTTTTTTTTTTTTTGCGGATGCGAAATCATCAAATGACCCCTCCCGCTCTGGGTAGAGCGGAAGGGAGTGTCAGACTCTTACTGACTAAAACCCACCCGTGTTCCTTCCTTAGCCCTTTATGTTCTGGGCCAGCGGTAACCCTTTCGGACAATCCCGCTGACCCGGCAGGCTTCGGCCCTATGGGGCCCCTCCTCGATGCTGACATCTCTTTGAGGCGCGCGTGGAACACGTACGCGCCGTCCGGCACGGGCCTGGTCCTGATCGGACGGTGAGCTACCCATTACTCTCCGCCCGCAGGGTGATTGGTGTCTGAAATGGTCTTTTGAGGAAAGATTAATAAATAAATAATAGATTTTCAACTTTATCACTAAAACATAAGGTTCAAAGTTGATTGGGAAAATTTAACAGATTCGGATAGCTTGATGTGGTGGCGTCTGGACAACCGGAATAAAAAATATCCTATGTCCTACCTCAGGTCATGGTCTACCTGTGTTTAAAATTTTATTCAAATCTGTTGTTTTATCACAATTGCTTTACAAAACACAAACTTTCACATTTATATTACACTAGCAACGCCTGCCCACGGAGGTAGGTAGAAACTACAGAATGCCACCTGTTATGATCCTTAGATACTCTTTTTGCCTCGTTTATTACGTTCTACTTCTGGTCATACACGCACAACGGTTGCGAGTACTACTTGACCTTTCTGAAGAACATTAACTATAAGGTCACTATATAATATGCCTCCTAGGGTGGCCCCCAGCGTTTCCACTCACATCTGCCTTGTAAATATCATTTGTTAGTTGCCTTTTAAGTTTAAGTTCCATTTGTCCTCTCAACATGACCAAACCATCTAAGCATACTCATTTAAATTTTTGTTACTTACATTTTATATCCTTTATTTCAGTAAATATATATAAATTGTATTTTTAAATATTAGAATATAAAAACATTTAAAAACATAAAAAATAATAGCCCACCGGTATATATGCCCAACGAGAGCCTCTTCAGGTGTTGGTTGAGGCTTGAGGCTCTTGGCTATTAGATTTATATTATTATTATTATTGTAGGATAAAATAGGATTACTAACAGCACTGTTTTAATCTTTCAGGGTAAAGTATACAAGGACAGAAAAGCTAAAGGACATTATCCATACATGCCTGAAGTAGAGGATAGAGCAAAAATAAAGGAACAATACTTCAAATCTGTTAAAGATAGTTTTTAAATGTATTTATTAAGAAAATTACACTAACAAAGGTTAAGAATTTTAGTATATACTTTTTAATGATAAAATAATTAACTTGCAACATCGATTGGTCACACATAATCAATCAATTTTTGTCTATGGCAATGACCTTAGCCTCTTGCTTCAAATAGCCAGGTTTTATCTTGACTAAATGGCATTGTACCCTACATTTGTTGATTCCAGGCATCTTTTGAGGAGTTTTAATAATTATGTCTATTACTCACATTATTGAGTTGACACAGTTTTTTTTAATTCAAGCCATTTTTTTTGTGTGGAAATTTGAGTCAGTTCTATGGTAACAACTGTCAGCTGTGATAACCACAGAGCATGTAATAACTTTTAGTGATAACTTTTTCATAAATAACTTGGAATGTAATATGGCTATCACTCAGTCAACGATAATTATCGAAATAGTTTTTGTTTCTGTGTGGTTTACCTGTACCTTAGTAAATATCTTGCCTGGCGGCTGGGAGGAATTCTGGCTTTATATGTTGCTTGTGGTATGGTTCAACCTGAATGAGGTGTACTCTCAACTAGAATAACTTTAAGACTATTTAGACCAATCAATTTAATATATTTTACATAAACTGCATGCTTGTATTATTTACTTAAACCGATATGTAATGATGTAAATACAGCCTAAGAGAAACTCGGAGAAATAACTTTATTACCTTTTTTTTTGGTGCGCGTTGGAGGTGGATACGCGGAAACGCATGTCCGAGAATCCACCCAAAGCCTTTAAATTCCGTTTATCTAACTAGGCCTAAGGTGGATTCTCGGACATGCGTTTCCACCTTAGGGCGGATAAACGGAATAACCCGCAACTGTAACCACGATTTCAACAATATTAGTATTCTAGACCACATTTTCATAGAAAAGTAAGGGTCAAAAGCCTAGTATTAGACAATCATAAAAAGAGAAGGGTGACGGATTCTGCGACGGGCCTTACAATACCTACGCGGTCAAAATTTATGAAATATTTTTTTTATACTAGCTGCGCCCCGCGTTTTCACCCGCGTAAGTGTCGATCCCGTGGGAATATCGGGATAAAAAGTAGGTAGCCTATATGTTAATCCGGGGTGTCAGCTACCTCATTACAAAATTTTATCAATAATGGTCCAGCCGTTTGAGCGTGAGGAAGTAACAAACATATAAACACGCACTCACAAACTTTTGCCTTATAAAGGCAAAAGTTTGTGAGTGCGTGTATATATTAGTGTGATAACCGACGAAACGTTTCTACACTAGAATCATTATGCTGAATTTATGGTAAGGTTTGTACACTGGTTAATTTATTTCATGTATCAACGTTTTTGTCGATACGTCACAATGTGCACACGTGCGAGCACATCTTTACAAATTACTCACGAAATAAAATAAAACCACAATAATTTATCATCTAAATATTTTATTGTGACACATACAACAGTGGAGAAGCGATGACTGTGTGTCTTAGTGTAAAAAGCCACTAGTTAGCTACAAATATATAGAGCATTACCGTTACAAGGCAATATGGGAAGAACATGTTTCTCAATCATATGTTCGTTGATCTTAACGTTAAGGCTCAGTTCAGATGATCATAAGGCTGGGGTCTGTCTTGACGACGTGTAGCCGTACTTCATCGACGACCGGTTGAAAGCTGTATTCGTAAATACATGGGCGCGGTCTCACTCGCACGCCGCAAGCGACCAGCAGGTGCGACAGTGACAACGAATATTTTGGCAACCGGCGGCGGCGTGTCAGTCATCCGACTAGTGACGTCACCGCACGCTGTCGGTCACGTGTTACGTTTTAAAGAGACCGTAGCCTTTCACAGAGTAGTAACAAATAAATGGTAGATTATACGTAGAATACAAATCTATTAGTCAAATAAGATTAGCTAGCGAAACTTCGCGGAAGTGACAGGTATCGATATCTAAATACTTACGATAATAAAAAAAAAAACATCTTTGAACTGATATTTTAACTAGGTACCTATCTAATCTACTACTATACAAAAAATTACTTTTTTTTATCAGGTTTAGATATCGATACCCATCAAGTCTGCGGAGTTTGGCTAGCGTATTTCATTTGAGCTTGTATTTGAATTCAGAATCTCAGATGAAAACAAACTCCATGTCGTACACGACAAAGTTCAAATTACATTGCAACCGAAAATAATTTTAGGACATTTTTATTACAAACGCTCACTCACTCAAAAATCAGCTTAGAATACACAGCCTAAAGTAGATAGTTGAGTAAGTGGCGAAGGAATGAAAATGTCTAAGATTAATCAATTCAAGTACAGACGCCAAGCACATCAAGCTACTACAATCTGTCAAATTTCTTTATTAGATTTTCAACTTTATCGCTAAAGCATAAGGTTCCAAGTTGATTGGGAAAATTTGACAGTTTCGGGTAGCTTGATATGCTTGCGATTTGCTGAAATCCTAGCAATATTTTAACATGTTACGATCATCTGAACTTAGCCTATGACAGATCAGGGCAGTCGTCAGTCAAACTATTGGCCAGACTAGCCAATTAGACGTAGTTACTGCTTAGAATATAATCTGCCTAACTGCGTGCATCTATACAAAACTAATATACAATACACAACCATTCTTAAATTCCTAATTATCATTTTATACAGTACCACCGACTTTTTTTTAAGTGATAGTGTTATCTGGCACTATACTCTGTTCGTTTAACGACTGTTGAAATGACGCATACAAAAACAACCTTTTGCTTACGTTTTTTTTACATAGAATACAATGAGTACAATGCAACAGCAAGATCCACCGTAATGGTATGTACTTTAAAATTAAAATAGTTTTTGTTTTATTACAGTTACCAATTTTTTTCTGTTATGATTTGCCAGCTCAAAGCTCAGCTTAGTGCTACAAAAATCTTTTCGAGGCCTGATTAGATACTGACAGGAGCACGTTGTTGGTATACACTTGTCACAGATATTGTATTGACAAAACAACATGGTGGCGTTAGTTCCGATTTTGGCCACGCGCCAAAATAACCTTATAACGTTGTACGTCACTTATGAAACAACATAAAGAAACATTGAGCGTCAGGCGCTTTACATTGTGTTAATTATTTCATCACCACTGCTCTCAAAACGGTGAAGGAAAACATCTTGAGGAAACCGGCATGTCCTAGAACAAAAAGTTCGAAGACATGTGACATCTACCAACCCGCACTGGGCCCGCGTGGTGGATTACGGCCCACTCCCCTCACTAAGAGGAGGCCTGAGTCCCAACAGTGGGAAAATTATAAGCTGATTATGTATAAAGAAACATAGTACAGGCGAAAAGGTTATGAAAAAAGTTGGTGACACTGTTCTTTCTAGTATAATTATCATGTTTATAATGTAAAATACGTTCCTTTACGCGACATAACTACGACGATATGCTTGCTTATATCAGCATTATCTTACAATCTCTCTTAGAATCCTTAACGTCTACTTTTCTTAAATACATAATACAATATACAAATTTTAATACAATATTTTTAACGATTAATTTCTTGATATTTTGCTCAAATGCACGCAGTTTTGTTTCCATCACTCTTTGGGTTACCCTGACTCTCACATCAGTCCGACTTATCACAGGTACAATCGCGAATAATGGGGGGTAGACAAATTTTCACCCTAATGCCATTAGTAATAGGGTTGAAAAGCGATACACCGCCAGTGTCCACGATGGCACATGTTACACCGCGGGAAGCGGTTCTAAATTCGTAAAGTTGTAACGTCATTCTCGGATAATTTTAAGCTAATGATCTAAATTAAATAACACTTAGAATTAAATTATTTTTTATAGATATTTTGCAGAAAATTTCGCGAAGCAGACAAAAATAGAAGAATATATTGAAGTCTGCTAAATTATTTATATAAAAAAAAACAAATTCCGTTTTAAAAAACAATGTTTTAGTTTTTGTTTCATTTTGATGAAACAAGCATTTATTGAATCGGAGTAACCTACTTATTTTTAAGAAAACATACGAGTCGATAGGTACATAATTAATATAAGTTATAGCGATTTAGATTTCACGCCCATAAATGTTTAGTTTCAGGCAACGGGTACTTATTATTCATTGTCTGTAGTGAAATCAGGCAGAAATGGTACCTACATCATTTTCGGTTACTTATTTAGAATAATCTCTATAAAAATCTCAAGGAAAACACGGAGTATTTACTTGTTAAAAGTAGATAAATGTGTCATAATTAGAAGACCTCGTGCTCAAAAAACGTTCTACAATCGGGCAATGTAGTTTTCGACAGTCTGTCAAAAAAACTTGTCAAAAATGTAGGTAGATCAGAGGTTTTTTGACAGATTGAGACTGAGACCGCGTCCTAATCAAAGTATTTATAGTCGTCGCGCGATGACGCGATCGCTTACCTGAATAATGACGTACAGTTACCAAAAGAGATAAGCAACCAGGGTTACTTATCTAGTTATCTCCTTTGGTGACCGTACATCCGCAACTTGATTGATCGCGCTAGTATGTCATCCATACTAATATTACAAATGCGAGTGTGTTTGTCTGTCTGTTACCTCTTCACGTTTAAACCGCTGAACTGAACCGATTAAGATGAAATTTGGTATAGAGATAGTTTGAGTCCCAGGAAAGGATATAGGTTAGTTTTTATCCCTATATTCCCACGGGATCGACACTTATGCGGCTGAAACCGCGGGGCGCTGCTAGTATTCATATTAACGAGCGCGACGATCGTTTACTCGCGCGACAGTCACTTTCGGTTAGGACGCAGCGTCAGATTAGAATGCGAACGTTCGTTAACCCTTCGTATCGAATGTGGATCCACGCGAGACAATGGCTTTTTAATTGTGTCTGTAATTACGGCATTCAACCGGTTTTCACCCGCATACGTGTCGATCCCGTGGGAATATCGGGATTAAAACTATCCTATGTCCTTTCCCGGGACTCAAACTATCTTCTATACCAAATTTCATCTAAATCGGTTCAGCGGTTTAAGCGTGAAGAGGTAACAGACAGACACACTTTCGCATTTATAATATTAGTATGGATTGTCCCTTCGGTGAAACTGTCTTTCTTATCTTTGGCACAAATTCTGTCAGTGAACACTCCATGAATTACTCTGTGTGCAGGTACTATTACTTTTCAGCCAGAATATGATTGATGTAACACTTCTTGATGAATACTTCTTTGTAATACAATGTCTAAGCTGGTCCCAGACGTAAGCATAGTGGGCTAAACTACACAATACTCATTTCTAAAGCTCCAAACCTTACTCTATTGAATGTTCGTAGGCGAACGTTGTCAGTAAACCACTTTCAACCTTATTCCTAAAGGCATAAGAGTGAAAAGTGGTTGATCGTCAACTTTCGTGGTCGTTCATCCAACAGGTAGAATATAGTACAGACGCCAACACATCAAGTTATCCGAAACTGTCAAATTTTCCCAATCAATTTTGAACCTTATGTTTTAGCGATAAAGTTGAAAATCCATTAAAGAAATTTGACAGATTGTAGTAGCTTGATGTGCTGGGGGCAAGGAAGACACGGTTTATTAACATTTACAGGATCAGCGGAGTACCTAATTGCGTAACACTTACAATGCCAGTGCCTTTCATTTTGACAGTTCAACTTCATTCATTGCTTTAGCCCACGTTCGCACGGACGAAAAAATAACGCGGCGGGATTTTATCGCGCACTGGATTTTTGACGTGTCAAAAAAACACACTGTTGGACTTCCAACTCTCGGCGCTAAGGCAGTGCGTTGAAAATACATTGCGGGAAAAAAAACGCCGCGGAAAAACAATTGATTCAAAGTTAAGGTGAATGCGCAGTTTTTTTCTTTCAAAGCGTGTTACGCAATAAGTGTGCTGGGCATTATTGAAGCTCATAATTATAATTATCCTACACGTACGTCTAGAACTAGCAAAAAGCGATCTATGGAAAACTATTTTTATAAACATGAGGCACTTTTATTTTGTAATGATTATTCGTAGTATTATAGTCGTTCAATGTTGTTACAGCCCGTTTCAGACTTTATGGCGGCTCTGAAGTCCGCTACTTACTGCGCAGTACCTCACCACTCACCCCCACTGACATAGGAATTTGTTACTGCGCAGTACCTCACCCCTCACCCCCACTGACATAGGAATTTGTTACTGCGCAGCGACTCGCCTTAAGTACCGAGCCGCCATAAAGTTTGAATAGGGCTGTACTAGTCACATTCAGAACACAATTTGTCTGTCTAAAAATAAAATATCTTCAAAGGCATTATTCCTAAGGTTAAAAAAAATATCCGTAATAATGGTGGGTTCACATAAATAATACTGAAGCGTTATACCAGCACATTATCAGCATTATTTTAGTTTTGTTTGTTAGTATGGTCAATTTAATCTGTGGTATGGTCCGTAAAATTAAAATGTTAGTACTTAATTGTTGTTAGTACATTTTTAACTAGGCTCATTTATGTACAGGGTTAAATTAAATTAGCTAGAGAAACTCTACAGTAGTGATAGGTATGGATATTTCAACTATTTTAACTGCGGTCGATGACCCAACAAAAAAACATCATCAAATAAATTTGGTTTTTGTTTTATCATGTTTAGATATCGATACCCATCTCGTCTGCGGAGTTTCGCTAACTAATTTAATTTGATCCTAATTAAATTTGGGTTTTTTTAATAACATCTCCCAAACAATTTTGGAGCGAAGTCCCTTATCGCTCGTAGCTCTGTATACTTGACGAATAAAATCTAGACCAAAAAAGTGTTACATTTTGACCGCTACGACACATTCTTTTCTTCATTTACTTTGCTGTCAAATGCTGTTAGCTATTTAATAAATAATATACAGCGAAAGGAACTTCGTACCAACCGGGTGTCCCACGACACCTCTCAACTTTTTTTATCTCATTAATTACGATTATAAATGTAAAGTCGGCAATTTTTTTTCTCTTTGGATTTTAAACACAATGCGTTTTATATTGCTTATTTTTTTTACATCGAATCGTAGGCAATTGCAGCCTTTCGTAAGATAACACGACACAAAAGTAAAGAAAAAATTATGTTAAATATTTTTGAAAGAATAAGGTGTTACAATTTTGGTAAAGAAATACACAATTAAGTATATAAGTTAACACAAAATATACAAATTGTAAAAGAGTCCAATAGTTAAATAAGGCAGTGTTTAACAGATATTTAGGAATACCTCGCGATATTTTTATTAAAATCTCATTTTTACTTAAAATTAAGATATTTTAAAATTTTGTTTTAATAATTTTATTTTTGCAACCATGACCATTTTGGACCAAGATAATAATTAAAACAAAAACTTGACTAACATAACATCAAGAAAGTTAGACTACTAACTGGTATACTAATAACAAAAATACAAATTGAGGAATGAGCCATTTAAAAAAAATCTCATGACACAACTTAGAAAGTGCTACTTAACACATTTTTTGGTTCCATAGAAAGCGGACAACGGTCACACAATAACGGCTGTCCAAATGTGACATTAATGTCCAAATGACATTAATGACCTTAATGTCAAATACTGGTGAAAATGAACTTAATGTCAAATACTGGTGAAAATGACATGACTTTCATAACGGTCGTTAAAATTGTCCAATCACATAATGGTGGTTTCAATACCGTCCTGCGAAAAAGGATTGCGACCATGATGCGCAGAGTGCGTGGGAGCGTCAACGGTATTCTGAAGGTCATCATTGATAAGCCATGTTACGCCATTATGGGTACATGTACCTAATGCGTCAGATGACTATAATGTTTGTATTACAATTTTGTCACTAACATAGCTTACAAGAGCTCAACTGTCACCAATGACACAATTTTACTTTTTCTATTGTTATCGAACTTAACCTTTTGAACGCCAGAGCATAAACGCACGCGCGTGCCCCTCCACGCCAAGCCACAATTTTAAATATTTAAGGTATACAAATAAAAACACACAAAAGTAATGATTTAATTGTTTATTTCGTGATAAAGTGCACCGCATTTTTTGTCACATATTTGTGTCGCTCGTAATAGGATAGGCGACACACGACTGGCGTACAGGGCACGCGCTTGCTTGTCACGTATATGTGACAATGGCGTTCAAAGTGTTAATGAGCTTGCGTAACAGTCGAAGGGAAAGCAGTGTGTATTACTGACATCATACGTCCACAATAAAGTTATAATTTTATGGAGGTGGACATCCACGATAATAAAGTGGCGTTAGAAATTATAGAAGCGCACACTGGTTCAAGGATTTAATATAGAAAATATGATAAAAAGTTCATGTGCATGTATAACACAAATAAATAAAATAGATTAATTTTTCATCGTTTCACGATGTATTAAGAGTAGTTTTTTTACACTCTAAAATAAGTTACGGTTAAAAGAAGTAAGGACTACAGATCTTAAAGAGATTTTCCTAAACTAAAGAATACTAGACAAAGCATATGACTATAAATAATCTGCGCGAAAATACTGCTTGTTAGGGAAACTGTCACATTCCTCAATTTGTACGATATTTGAATTGGTCAAAGTCAATTAGTGTTGTCAAAAATGACAGCATAGAACCAATATTTAGGAGAAAAAAATATAGTTTTTCTTCTCCTTTATATGAAACATTCTTATGAAAATATTGACAATATTTAAAAGAAAACTTCGACCAAAATGCGTACACTTAAAATTAAAGTAATAATACCGTATAGGTACCAAATAGATTAAAAACAATAGACAATGCGCGTTATGAACCCTTAAAATAAAGACGTACACAGTAGGACATATATAAAAAAAAAACATGAAACGAAAAAAAAAGTTTTGAAAACGAGAAAAAAAAAAAATGTAAAATAAAAAAAAACCTTAACTATTATAAACATCGTAAAATATAGCTTCTGTTGTGTGTACAATCCTTATAAAAATAACATAACATTTCGAAATAATAACAACAAAATGTACTTCTGTATTTAAAAACCTATGTTTTATTCTACGTAAAGATTTAAGGAACAGTGTTCTTTTTGTCTATTAAGCTGTAAGTATTATTGTGTTATTCGGCTGTTTATTCTACAGTAATGAATATTCGAAGTCTAATTTCAAATGGGATCATATCAGCGGCATGCACACTGACCGCTGGGCAAGTCTCCATACAATGGGTGCCTGAAGAACGGCGCCGCTGAGGTCGGCCCAGAAAGAGATGGCGAGATGACCTGGACGCGTACCGAGAGAGCTGGTTCGAGATGGCGCGGGAAGCCTTCCTGGAAGGATTTGGGGGAGGCTTTGGCCCAGCAGTGGGACAGTACAGGCTATGAAAAAAAAAAAAAAAACTACTGTTTTTTTTTTTTTAGTTGAGATTTAGAGTAATTTGGTATCGACTCAGCCTGTCGCAGTCCACTGCTGGGCATCCAGTCTGTGCCAGCCTTTTTAAGGTTGTCTGTCCATCTAGCTGGGGGCCATCCCTTACTACGCTAGCCGATACGCGGTCTCCATTCCAGGGGGTCTACTCCGAAGTGGTAAATTATCGTATCGGCCGAATGTTCGGTCATTTTCTACTTCCTTTCATTTCCTATATTGACTATAATAGGTCCCGACCAAACTGTGCCAATCCGAACCTTTTTAGAACCCTTACCCTTTTCTTACCTTTTTTTTTTTAAATTCGTAGTAGGACAACAATATTCGAATCAGAAAATGACCGAACATTCGGCCGACACGACAATCAACCACTTCGGAGAAGAGCTCCAGGACTTGTCTGCTCCACCGGCCTCGGTCCTTCGACAAACATGGCCAGCCCACTGCCACTTCAGCTTGCTTACTCTGCAAGCTATGTCGGTAACCGTTCTTTTCCGGTTTTTCGATTATGGTAATGGAAAAAATATTCCCCAAAATTCTGTTTTTACGGTATTCAAAATAAAATAAACAGCCTGTATAAGTGATACATTATGAAACTAGATTATTTTAAACTAGCTTCTGCCCGCGACTTAGTCCGCGTGAAACTTCTTGTTCCCCCGACCCACCCCGTCGCATCACATCGCCTACCCGCGCTACTACTGTGTTATTTCGTTCCTTTTTTCTTTTTGCTCGGCTCCTTAGGGCCCTAGCGTGATGTTAAATAGCCTATAAGCCTTCCTCAAGAATTGGGCTATTAAATGCAAAAAGTATTTTTCAAATCTGACAGGCAGTTCCAGAGATTACCCCTACATACAAACAAACCAATTTTACCTCTTTAAAATATTAGTATAGACCTTGCAAATGTTTTCAGGTTCGTATTTTTTTTAAGACTGTCGAAATTATATCTATACAAATAAAATTGAAGTGTCTGTTTGTAATGTCAAAATAACATTCTACGAAATGCATTATGAAAGTATATACGGGGCTTATAACATTTTTAAAAAAATTTGTCTGTCTGTTTGTTCCGGCTAATCTCCGAAACGGCTGGACCGATTTTGACATGAGTTTCACTGGCAGATAGCTGATGTTATAAGGAGTAACTTAGACTACATTTATTTTAGAAAAAGACTTAGGGTTCCGCGCAAAAAAACTAAAACCCTCGAAATCCAATAAGCACGCGAACGAAATCACAGGCACATCTGTTTTAAAATAATCTAGGATCATATTAACATGGATATGTATTTATGTAAAACCGCGTGTACATGATGTTGTTAAATTGTTTGATAAACCTGTATTTTACAGTAAAATGTTATGTTACTAACACGCATTGTCTTCTAAGAGTCAATCTGACCTCTGCTTTATGTAGAAGCAGCTTATTCGGAAGTGGTCGCACATTTGACGTACCTGTAAGGAAAAATAAAATTATTGTTAGAAAAGAAAAAGGAACAAAATTAACACACGTCCAACAGCATAGAAAAGTATATAAAAAAACTGGCCAAGTGCGAGTCGGACTCGCATACGAAGGGTTCCGTACCACAAGGCAAAAACGTCGACAAAAAACGCGTTTGTTGTATGTCCCATACAACAAATTGAATATTTATTTTATTCTGTTTTTACTAACGAAAAAAAAAACCAGTTGTTCCCTACATTTGTGTTCGTATAACTCGTCAAAATGTAGGGAACAGCTGTTTTTTTTCGCGATTTCAGGTTTGGTCCCATAGTAAAAGTTGTTCATAATGATGAGTACAATGACCTCATAAGAGGTTATTAATGTTTTACCAATAACCCTGTTTACGAGTATATGTCTCAGATGGATCATCAAATCCGCTGTTTTACATATGAGACCATACTATCAATGCGGTTTCGTTCGCACCATTCTCAATGGTGCAGATGAGACCATACTATCAATACAGTTTCGTTTGCACCATCCACCACCACCACACCACCACCACCACCACCACCACCACACCACCATCCACCATTGACGGTGCAGGTCAATTGTGCATACGGTACAACGGGCATCAGAGAACCTAGGTTTATATGAAGTAGCTGTAAGTTTCCCGAATAGAATAAAATATATAAAATAAAATACTTACAACGCATCCACCATAGTGTATATGAGCCAACACGGTCAGCAGTGTAACGGCATAGAAGGCAACCACTTCGTAGTGCGGCAGAAGCAATGAAACCGATGCCGCAGCAGTCAACGGCCAGAGCAGCCAGTTGATCCCGTCGCAGCGCTGGTTGCTCATCTGACTGACGATTAGACGACACTGGGGGAGAAGGAAAAAAATATATAACATTAGATTCTGCCCGCGACTTCGTCCGCGTGAAATTTCTTGTACCCCCACCCCGTCGCAACACTTCGTATTCGCTTAGCGTTCATTCTGACTTTTTTTCTTTTTGCTCAGCTCCTAAGGGTCATAGCGTGATACATGTCCAATTAGCAGACACAATAGAAATTCTATTGTTATCGGTACATACCCTGTACACTTGACATGCGAAGGGCCTAAAGAACCTAAAAAAAAATGCCTAAATAGCCTATAGCCTTCCTCAAGAATTGGGCTATGAAATGCAAAAAAAAAATTTCAAATCTGACCAGTAGTTCCAGAGATTATCGCGTTCAAACAAACTCTTCAGCTTTATTATTAGTATAGATTAGATTTTGCCCGCGACTTCGTCCGCGTGAAATTTCTTGTTCCCCCGACCCACCCCGTCGCATCGCATCACCTGCCGGCGCTATTACTTCGTTTTCGCTTACTGTTTTTTCTACACAGGGTGGGCAAAATCGTGGATCAAACGATCAGTTGGGGTTAATAGGAACTCCCTCTAAAACGCTTTAAATCAAAACTACACAAATGGCTTACTGATAATTGTTTTTATAGTGTAAAAGAATTTTTTGATAAAAAAGTAGCAGATAAATATAAGATATGATGCTGAGATTTAATTAGGTATATTACTTTATTTAAACTATTATTCTTAAGTGTTCAAATAGATACGAAACCCATTAGGATTTCGTATCAATGTCATTAAAAATGTTTTAATTTTAACAAATTAATGTGTTAAATTTGGGTATCATTTAAGCTATCACCAATTTAATTAGTTTTGTGTTTCTTAAATAATAGGGTTTGTCCTCCAAATAGTAGATCTGTCACCAAAATGTAGTCACCAAACAATGCAAAATCAGTTCCACAATAAATCACCTAAAATCCTGAGATATAAGGTCTATAATATTTTTTTTTTTAAATAATCTCTTTTTCCATATTTTTTTTTCTTTAAAATTTAGTCGTTTCTGTCACAGTTTTAACCTAACCTAACCTAAGCATTTTTTTTTAAATAATTAACCTCGTAACTAATTCGGTTCTCGATAATGTCCATTTCAAGTAACAAAACTGTTTTTATAAGAACGAAGTTTATATTCATGTAATGCAATATAATTTTATTGGTTATCGATCTCTTACTTTACACATATATTAACATTAATTTGATAATTCATACCTGGGAACAATTTTTGTTTATCTGAGAACGAAAATATTTCGTGGCGATAGATCTATTTATTAGGTGATACAACTTGATGACAAATATAAATTTTGGTGATAGAAAATATAGTTCCCGTTAAATTTGTTACATTTAACATTCTTAAATATTTGTATGCCAGTCCATGGCGAAACATGTAAGATCATAACTTTATTTATAAGACCTTAATGTACCATGTTTTAAAGCAAATAAATATATTCTATTCTATTCTAATAATAATAATAATAGCCTGAACCGTTTTGGGTCACGGTGGCCAATCTCAATGGAGATTAGCCAGGTACGCAGGAGATATTATAGAGCACAAGTGTGTGCGCAAACATGGCACAGGTGCACCTTCAGTTCCTTTACTCTCACAGGCTGATGGGAGGGCAATCCGACACGACCGGAGAGAGTTCAGGCGCAGGACCAACGGCTTTACGTGCTTTCCGAGGCACGGGGGTATTAAACCGCCAACTGCCAAACTTTGGATTGTTACTAAGAAATTCCTAATGGAAAACCCAATAACAGTTTGTCCGACCCGGGAATCGAACCCAGGACCCCACGCTCAGCAGTAGCGCTTGCAACCACGAGACCAACGGGGCAGTCAGTTGGGGTTATTTGCAGTATACAAACGATGAAAAACAATCACGAAAAATCTACTAGAAATTCCACGTTGCCAGCCCGCGCGGGATGAACGCTCTTAAAGAAATAATACTCACAGCTACATTGCTGAACAATGTTCCAATAAGCAGGAACAACACTCGGAGGTCATAATCGGGGAGTCGGCTAGATTTGTGCACCCATACAGAACAGACCAGGAACACGGTCAGGAATGACCATAGAGGTCGCAACGCCTCTGTAGGCGAACGCATCTTGCCTGTGCGGAGTTTGTAGGATCTAGAAAAAAAAAAAAAAGATTATGATTTATACCAGGGGTGGCCAACCGGTCGATCCCGATCGACTGGTCGATCGCGACTATTAGTCTAGTCGATCGTGGCAAGGCAAAAAATATTTCCAACTACAAACCTGATTCTGCTAATCTAGCGAAAGATGCTTAAATGCAATGCTCACATTAATATAAATAAGTAGTTACTAAGAATAATTTTCAGTTTTATATTTTCCCTCTTAATAAAATAAAAAATACTACGTAATTGTGTACTGAACTATGCTGTTTCATAGAAGATTTCAAGAAGTATGTAATTGGTAGATCGCACAGGGTGTCATCAGTGAACAGTAGATCTAGGGTCTAACCGAGTTGGCCACCTCTGATTTATACAAAGATGGGATCTTAGCTTTCTTGTTCTTTGATTTGATAAATTATATTATTTCTGTAATTAGGTTTGTACAAACACGTCAATCGTATTTTTTTAAGTGAAATTTTCTTTAGGCGCGTTGGTCATTTTTCGAGATGGGAAAAAACCATTGAACTCGCGCCACTGTTACCGTAAGCGACACCGCGCGTGTTTTGTTTATAAGACGATTAAAAAAATTCCCGCTTCGGATGTGTTCGGCTGTCCTCGGGATGTACTCGGTTTTAATGTATATCCGATTGTCAGTGAGTGATGGCAAAGTATTCTGTTTGTGTTTTATTTTCACTTCTGTCGGCACTCCCGGAGTGCCATTGTTTTTTTTTTTAAACTAGATGAGGTCGGCGTTTCCTATCTGACTACTCTGAGAAGAAAGGCCGAAACAAACTCTCAGTCTCTTTTAAAGTCAGACTAATCTTGGTGAGATCATGTGAAGACCATGTAGATTGGTGTTTGAGATGGTCTTTTGAGGAAAGAACCACACAAATTGAGTGGACCTGTCCAGTCAGTGCACGCATGTGTCAGAAATCGTGCAGCTCAACTCAGAACTTAAGAAGCTCAATGATTCGACGAACAATTCCAAAGAAAGGACATTGGATTGGATTTGGGAACGATTAAGACGTGCAACTGCACGTTAAAAGCGTTCATAGCCAACAATTCAATGATGAAAATTAAGTTGTAGTGCCAACGAGCAATTGAGCGCAGTATACCAGGAGTTAAATTAACGAATCGTGTTCGAAACACAATACAAAGACAGCTGACGTGGCTCAAAAGGCTGCTCAACTTAAATGGGACTGGGCAGGACATGTTTGCTGCAAGCCGGACAAACTGTAGGCCCAAATAGCACAGAACTGGTGCCCTGAGACCGTGAGGCGGGGTCGCGGCAGAACACGTAGGAGATGGCGGGACGAGCTGGATAGGTTCCGTCAAAATATTAATAATAATAAAAGAGCATTAAAAAAAATTGTTTTGTATTTTAAAGTTTAGATTTTCATGTATTGTATATTTAAAGTTTAGATTTTTAAGTATTAGCCGTAAGTTAATTTTCATTTTATTTGGTGTGTGTTTGCAAACCACTATTGTATTGGGGTCATCCTATAAAGATAGTGTGTGTATGTTTAATAAATAAATGAATAAAAGTGGAAGGAGGACGCGCGAGCTCGGGAAAGATGGAAGGAGTGGAGGGGGGCGTTTGCCCAGGAGTGGATAGTAAAAACAAAATGGTAGTTGCATCTAGGAGCTTACTATACTGGCCTGTTGGTCTAGTGGTCAGTGACTATGACTGCTATGCCGGAGGTCGTGGGTTCGATTCCCACCCAGGACAAATGTTTGTGTGATGAGCATGATCATTTGTTCTGTGTCTGGGTGTAATTTATCTATATATGTATGTATTTAGAAATATATAAGTATGTTTATCAGTTGTCTAGTACTCATAACACAAGCTCTGCTTAGCTTGAGACTAGACGGCGTTGTGTGATAGTTGTGGAATATTATTATTATTATTATTATAAGCATATAAACAAATACTCACTTATATATATTATAAAGGGCGACCGGCAGATTGGTGACGACTCCCGTTGCGTAGATCAGAACTTCGAACACATTCGCTAAAGTATACCCGGCGAAAATGTATTTTTTGTAGAAACTTGTGCCTTTAACACCCGTCCAAATAAAGAATCCAGTGGAAGCCTGAAAGACAAGAATAAGGCTGGCTGGTTAAGGGGGAAGCGCTAAGGTAGCCCGCGAAATTTAAATTTTCTTATGTTTTTTGCAATTTGCTGGTCAGTATTAAGTTGTACGTTGATAAAAATATGATTCGCGGCCGTAACAAATATGTATTTACAGAATAAATTATAATCATTAAAGTCATCAACACAACTCTCTTAAGACCAGGTAATCCCACTGAATGACTATTTCATGAAATCTTGTCAATTTACAATTACATCGTCACCGTATCAACTCGAGCCGTTTAGTATTCTTTGTATGAAACTCACTACTGCAACGCAGACTAATCGGAATCGTAACGTAATCGCCTCGCCTCGGGACAAGCTCACGAACCGCGGTGCGGTGCGTGGTCAACTTGCAGTTCCCGTGCTTACGGCTCGTCGTCCCGCGCTTACGTCTCTCCGTACCCGAGCTTACGTCTCTTCGTCCACCCTTGCCCCTCTCACCCCTCCCGCGGCCTGCCTGCAGCACCATCAACCAGCGGTCGGCGAGCAGTAAACGCGGCGTCGCCTAGCCGTAGCCGAGTCGACATTATCGGAGCTGCTGATCCGATTTAGATACGTGCTTACGTTAGGTTGACGCCTGTTTGATGGCGAGGCGAAAAGCAATACGGTGACGATCCCTTTCCGAGTTGATATGTGTGCTATAACCTTAAGTCTGTGCACTGTGCCGCCTGCACAGACCGAAGGCCTGCACAGTGCAGGCCTTCGGTGTACTTGGAAAGAACAGATTAATTGACTTACCCACATACTGAAGTCATAACCCCATGGTAAGAATAACACACCTGTGTTGTACTTCTCCCAATGGCTTATGTAAAAATTTAGAAGAAGATTCCACATCACATAATAAATTCTGTAAAAAAAAATATTCACAATGTTTAGCAATAGGCTATTTGACAATGTAAAAAATAAGGTCATAATTATTGACACTCGTATAGATTATCGCTTTTAAAATCGATTTGCATTAATTTTACTACAAAACAATGTATTATTTATTTAAAAAATCCCGAAAAAACTTCATCTTTTTAAATCTGGCGCCACGTAATCGAAAACGGTCTGGATTGGCTGAACTTATGATGACGTCATGATATAGTCAATTTCTGTCTATCGTTGACAGACAACTTTTGTCTAGTATCTCGACCGTTTCAACGTTTGTTTACGTGTATTTTGACGTCACGACGCCATATTGTTAAAGATAGCGTTTTGGCGGCTTATTTAAACAGTACATTTTTATTTACTATTTTCTAAAAGAAATACATTATGCAATTTGAAGTAATAGGTTTTTGTGGGCTCGTTAGACACCATTAGATAATCTGAGATGTTTATCAGAAACCAGTCAAATAGCCTATTATAGACCTAAGGAACATTGGAGATTAAATTAGCCTAGAATTGGCAACACTTAACAAAAAGCAATCACACTAATATTATAAAGGCGAAAGTTTGTGAGTGTGTGTGTGTTTATATGTTTGTTATTTCTTCACGCTCAAACGGCTGGACCAATTTTGATAAAATTTTGTATGGAGGTAGCTGACACCCTGGATTAACATATAGGCTACTTTTTATCCCGATATTGCCACGGGATCTACATTTACGCGGGTAAAACCGCGGGGCGCAGAGAGTAAATTATAAAGGCGAAAGTTTGCGAGTGTGATTGTATGTTTGTTACTTCTTCACGCACAAACGGCTGAACGGATTTGGATGAAATTTTGCACACAGATAGTTTATAACCAGGATTAACAAATAGGACTTTTTATCCCGATATTCCCACGGGATCAAAACTTATGCGGGTGTAACCGCGGGGCACAGTTAGTGTATGAATAAGGGGGCATGTAGTCATGTACCTTATAGGCGGTATTGAGTAATCCATCCGTCCGAAAATAGAGTAGAGGCAGGCAGGGATGTAGAATACTGTGTACGAATCTAGGCCGTGGTCGAAGAGTTCTCCTAGTGGGCCTGAAGTCTGCGTGCGGCGAGCCTGCTTGCCGTCAATGCCATCTAAAATAAAATAAGAATATTTTTTTAGGTTAAGTTACGCTTGGCGCGGTTGGTCTTTGGATGGGTGACCATGTTCACATGCCAGGACCCCTCCGTGTCTCGGAAAGCACGTTAAGCCGTTGGTCCCGGCTGTCATTCGTGGATCTTTGACAGTCGTTACGAGTAGTCAGAAGCCGGAAAGTCTGACACCCAGTCTTACCTAGGAAGGGGTAATAGTAGTATTTATTATAGTACTCAGTAACTGAGTTGTGGAGGTCAGAGAAGCAGTCGCTCCACGTAAAATACTGGTATTCAACTGCATCCGGTTAGACTGGAAGCCGACCCCAAAAATAGTTGGGAATCATCAACCTTAGCTACCCGTTTTGGGCTCCTCTCCTTATTGCGCGGTAAACTCTGCTTGCGCGATGCAGGATTTTTGCGTAACATCGGTGTGAAACGTGACCAGCTTTTGACACAGCAAGCCGAATCTAACGATTTAAATCTTTGGTGGTAAATATAAAAAACTATGGACTTACCTAAAGTATAAGCCAGGAACAAGAACACACCAATGAAGTACCACAAAGATTGCGGTATCACCTCCATATGTCCGTTCAAAGGAACATCGCCGACGGTCTCATTATACAGCGGCGTACTGGCCGCGTAGTAATCGTAGTCGTAGTACGACAGGAGCAAGAAGTTCAATACGATGAGCAGAAATCCGCCGAAAGTTAAAACGTTGGGAGCCACCCATTTTGGTACAAACTGGAAAAGTTTAGGGAAATTAGTAAACAGCCTTAGTAGTTATAAAGGTGGTTACACATTATGTCAAACGTAACATATGGTGGTTACACATTATGTCAAACGTAACATTTATGGTGGTTACACATTATGCCAAACGTAATAAAATAAGGTTGCTGCCACTGACAGGTCTGTCAAAATTACCTACTGTGATATTTTTATTGTCGTTATGGTAAGGTTGGTTTGTGTGATATGGGTTGGTTGTTATGTTAAGGAAGGTTGTTGGTGGAGGGGCCCGTGGCTAAATAATAACAGGTGCACAGTTCAATCGATCAGGTTAAGCTACGCTTGCCACGGTTTGTCTGTGGATCGGTGACCATCTTTACATAACGAGACCCCTCCGTGTCTCAGAAAGCACGTTAAGCCGTTGGTCCCGGCTGTCATTCGCGGATCAGTGACAGTCGTTAAGGGTAGTCAGAAGCCCGAAACTCTGACAACCAGTCAGAGTTGACAGAGAGTTGGGTTGTCAGAGTCCAGTTACTGGGTAATCCCAGTAACTGGGTTGTGGTGGTCAGGTAGGCAGTCGCTCCATGTAAAATACTGGTATTCATTCAGCTGATCCGGTTAGACTGGAAGCCGACCCCAACAAAGTTGGAAAAAGGCAGGCAGATGATGATGATGATAAGGTTTGCGATTGTCAGAGGTAAAATATCTATGAACGGACTGTATTTGTGGCGTCACGTATTGTGCATTTGTGAACGCAACTTAGAATACGTGGCGTCGCATGTATTGTTTTAGATAAGTATTTACATATAAGTTAGTCAGGAACGCACCCCTGTTAAGTGGCAACACCGACCGTATCTATATCTATGGTTGCTACTTAAGGAACCCTCCTTAAGTAGCAACGATAACGCAAGAGCAACTACTTCGCGTGCCAAAAATCGCAACAGCTTACGATAAAGAATCGTAAGCCGCCACTTTCGCGCTCAGTCCTGTGTACTGTTGGCTGGGTAAGCGTGAGCGAGAGCGCGAGCTTTTGACGTCATAGTAGGTAGTCAAAAAATGGCACGCTTGGTTTTCATACAGTTCGTGATACTTGCGTTATCTAGGTCTATCTATATCTGTGGTAGCAACGCTCTCTTGCTTGCCAACCGTCGCGGGACACGGACTAGATTAGTTTTACATGCCCCTACTAGCTTTTAATTAGTTATATTAAGTGCTAAATTATAGTGTATCTGAACTGTGAACTAATTTACGTGTGGCAATTATAATATTAACTGCAAGTTGTAGTTTCACTTCCGCTCTTCGATCGCAACTTCACCTCCAATACGCGTTATAGGAGACATGTAGAACACCTTCTACCTATGTCTCTAAATATTCAATACGCCACTTTCAAGGCCGAAGCACAGTAAACCGCGACTATTGCTAGGGATACCGTAGATGCGCGCGTCTGTGTGAGTGTGCCGTTTCGAACGTTAGTACGTAGTTTCCGTACTGTTCATATGTTTACTGTGGCCGAAGTCTGGCACATGTCATGCTCATGACACAGTTATTCTGACAATGGATAATTATTCAAACAACAATGACCCACACGATAAAATAAACAACAAGGCGGCTTTGATAACAATATTTTGTATCATACATTTGAAAACAATCAATTTTGCACCTTAATACAACTGAACAAGGTGGAAATTAAGTAAGCTAATCAGTGATATCTTTTGATAACCTTAGATGATGATAAGAACTCGTACGATATTCGTCATTGTTCAGTATTAGCAAAATGTTATCTATGTAGGTATTTCCTTGTTTTATGACTAGAAAGTTATTTTATAGTACGTAAACATATCTGCCGCATATTTACTAGCTTCAGCCTGTGACTTCGTAAAATTTCGGGCCTCCATCCACCCCGTCGCATCGCATCACCTGTTCGTGCTCATCATCTGCCTAGCCTTTTCCCAATTACGTTGGGGTCTTCTTCCAGTCTAACCGGATGGAGGTGAATACCATTATTTTACGTGGAGCGACTGCCTATCTGACCTCCACAACCCAGTAACTGGGTATACCCCTTGGTAAGACTGGTTGTCAGACTCCTTGGTAAGCCAAGGGGTATAGTCGCTCAACGTAAAATAATTGTATTTAGCTGCATCCGGTTAGACTGGAAGCTGACCCCGAAAATAGTAACGTTGGGAAAAGACTAGGCAGATGATGATCTAGCTAGGCTTAGGTGAGGAAAATTTTCTGAGGAAAGTTTCCGATATGAATATTATAAAAGTAGGGGAAGACCAAAGAACGATGGATGGACTGCGTACCAGATGATGTGGCTAGGAAGGGGGTGACTACCGAGATGACGACTAATAGAGAAGTATGGAAGAAAAAGACATGTTGTGCCGACCCCCCGCCCCCCCCAAATTAATTGGGATAAAAACAGGAGAAAGATGATCCAGGGGGTCTACTCCGAAGCGGTTAACCGCTGTATCGGCCGAATGTTCAGTCATTTTCTGATTCGAATATTGTTGTCCTACAACGAATTTAAAAAAAAAAAGGTAAAAAAAGGGTTAAGGGTTCTAAAAATGTTCGGATTGGCACAGTTTGGTCTGACCGAACCGCTTCGGAGTAGACCCCCAGGCTTAGGCGACTCTTTTTGATATTCATAGTTATGGTGTTACTTTTCATTTTAGTTTTGTCATGCTATGTTTTTTATAGGCACTATTTCTATTTTATTAACTAATTTCATGAAAGGAGGGGGTTCTATGTTCCTCTGTATGTACTTTTTATGTTCACTGATATTTTCATCAGTTGTGGATTGAGAGTAGTGGTGGCGGAGTGGCAACGGACGCGACTTACCGAGTTGTAGGTCGTGGGTTCGAACCCTGACAGTAAAGTACTTTGTGAAAATTATTTAATCACAACTACTCTCAAAATGGTGAAGGAAAACATCGTGAGGAAACCAGCATGTCCTAGAACCAAGTATTCGAAGATATGTGACATCTACCAACCCGCATTGGGCCCGCGTGGTGGATTACGGCCCACTCCCTCTCACCGAGAGGAGGCCTGTGTCCCAGCAGTGGGAAAATTATGAGCTGATTATACATGATAGACCCACCAGTGTTGAAATTTACATTGGTTACTTTTTTTTCAAATAATACCCAAGCGCTCCAAATGTATGGTATGGAACACCAGATTTTTTTAAATAATTTACAAACAATTTATAATTAAGTATAGTTAAGAGACACCAAGTGTTACTCACCTCTACAACTTTGTTCCAAAAAGGATGCATAACATAAACACTCAGTGGGCTGGTGTCTATGGCCATATACTGTAAAAAAAAATAAAAGAATTCCTTTGTTTATCTAAAAAAGAACATGACATGTATTGTGAAAAAAAAATCATAATGTAGGTGTACAAAATCCTTGTTTTGGTTCTATGGCGTGTAGGTAGTATCCTAACAATAACAATAAATTATAAAATGTGTCAATTTGTGTTAAAAAAAATTTGCTAGATAATACAAAATCTCAGCCAATAGGACAACCCACTTTTTAAGATCTTTTTATGGTGTGCTTGTTACACATAGTGAATTTACTATTTCATTTAAATAAATCTTATTGTCTAGTAATAACACTGTTTTTTTTTCATCGCAATCTAGTTACTAGAACTAGATTCTATAGAAATAATTTAGACACATAACTGGAACGAAACTCGTTTCATTTTTGTTTTGACTGGCATTGCGCTTTAGTATAGTTTCGTACACTACATTGCATACTAATGAGTCATACGAATCGAATAAATTAATGAGACAAAAATAACTACGACTTAGGTTAAACGTATCAACATAATGCGGCAATTAAATTGACTACTTCCTGGTAATGCGATGCGTAAAAAAATCGATATCTTATGGTTATATCACGATGTTAATGCACTAAAAACATAAACTGAGCCTTGTATTACAAGTCTGTTACATGCATGAACACTATTTATAGCGGAAAACAGTATAATTTAATAAAGAGAAGAACCCGTACCTTGTAATTATCGAACCCTTCAAGGTGTTCGCGGCTGAGATATTTGTAACTGAACATTTTCACCGTTTACACTTACTCTACACTTAGGAAATATTAAGTAAACACTAATTAATTATTATAGATCAAATATTTGCACTTCATGTAGTACATTTTCGGTCTATTTATAATTTAAAAGCTAACAAAATAAACGCGTCCCACGACTCTGTCGCGGTACGGCTCGCTGAAGCTGACGTTTAATTTTGACAGTGACAGACAACAGACAGACCCAAGCAGGCGTGACCGGTGCACTCATGGGCCGTATTCCGAATTAGCTATAATCGCTCACAGCACTCACATCAGTCACATCACTCCTGCGTTCCGAGTTAGGGAAATAATCGATGTGAGCGTGCTTAAACCCGTACCGAATTAGCGTGAGCGCGATAACGACGTCCCGTGAATCGTCATAGATGACGTCATGACATGCGCCATATTGCGATAACGCCGACCATGCCTAGACAAAGAAAAGTATAGACGGCGGGTAGCGCCTTTTCATTTCCACAAGAAAGGAATAAAGTATTGAGTTATTATAAGTAACAGAAAAGGAAAAAGCTATACTATTTCCGTCTCTCAGTGCGTGCCCGTTTTTTAAGGCAGCTACATAAGTAGCCAATGTTATTTAAGTTAGTTTTTTGTCTCATGTGTGGCCACGCTACCCGATGCTCTATAGCTTTCTTACTCTAAGATGCCCTAGAATAATATCACCGTGAGAGCTGTCAAAAATGACAGTGAGTGTGTGAGGATATGTCAGTGTGTGTTTTGTTTTGATTTGCATCTTATCATAAAAATAAAGTAACGTGGCATTTTCGAAATTGTGCTTCTGGCTGATGGTCGCCACCTAACCAAAGAAGAAGAAATGTGGTGTTTATACAAAGAAATACTGTAATAATATCGTTTTTACATTGAGTAAGCACTGTGAGCACGTTCACGGGCGTTCCGAATTGTTGACAGGTCTCACTGTCATAATCGTAATAGCTAAATCGGAACGTATGTGATATAATGTGAGCGCTGTTAGCAATTATAGCTAAATCGGAAAGCGCCCCACATCATCTCACATGCGTTCCGATTTAGATATTACGATTATGACAGCTGAGAGCTGTCAACAATTCGGAACGCTCGTGAACGCGCTCACAGTCAAAACGATATTATCTGGGGGCACGGTAGTGCCCCCGCCAAGACGAGCCAAGCGAAGCGCAGGGGCACTTCCTTCCTTTTCTCGAAGCACTTCGTCGTATTTTTGAACCTTCATAACTTGGGTTTGGATTACACCAGATAAACAAAATTTTCAGGATATGATGTCAGTGGTTGACTTATTAAACCTATAAAGTTTCAATTGCATAGCTCTTATACTTTAGATTTTATTGATATCTAAAATACCCCAATTTCGTCACTGACTCACTGATGATCATCAATATTCTAAGGGGCTTCCTGAAGTTCTAGAAAGCTAAAATTTGGTATGTAAGCTAATAATAGTACACAAACAACAAAAAAACTCTAAAATTTGGAACTTTTACCCTCCAACCCCATAAAATAGGGATTGGAAGTTTGTACGAGACTTCCGCAAATTTTGATGCTAGAGTTCTGAAAATTGATATAGGGACTCCTTGTAATCTATACTAATATTATAAAGCTGCAGAGTTTGTTTGTTTGTTTGAACGCGCTAATCTCTGGAACTACTGGTCCGATTTGAATGATTATTTTAGTGTTGGGTAGTCCATTTATCGAGGAAGGCTATAGGCTATATTTTTTTTCTTCAAAATTAGGGATCCGTAATAAAATTGCTATTTTGTAACACAAGGTGTAAAATCGAAAACCTATTTTTGCGTGCGCTGCAAAAACTATTGACAATAGAACAAAATGATGTACTACGGGTTTGTAGAGCCCATTAAAACCTACAAAAAAGTCCGCGAGAACATATGTCTAGCTATCATGGTTTAATCACAATAACCGATTTTGTGTTCAAAATAATTATTAAATCGTCTGAAGAAAAAAAAACTACGTTAAATATGTATCGTAATATTAATCTTTATCTAAATTAAGCATTATGTTATCAAGAGTATTTATGAAGAAGTAAAATACTTTTTGTTTCATCTCAATCGGATATTTCGTTTAAAAGTTATCACGTGTGTAAGATGTTAAGAGTTGGTACCTATTAAGGAGTTATGGGCCATAGAGTTTTTTATCTATACTAATAATAAGGCTGAAGAGTTTGTTTGTTTGAACGCGATAATCTCTTTAACTACCAGTCAGATTTGAATTCTTTTTGCATTTGATAGCCCAATTCTTGAGGAAGGCTATAGGCTATTTAACATCACGCTATGACCCTTAGGAGCTGAGCAAAAAGAAAAAAAACTCAGAGTAAACGGTAAGCGAATACGAAGTGTTGCGACGCGACGGGGTGGGGGTACAAGAAATTTCACGCGGACGAAGTCGCGGGCAGAAGCTAGTAAATAATAAAATACATATTTCAGGATTTTTAGTAAAGAACCCCCAAAAAAAAATCATAAGTAACTTTCAAAAAGATGTGAAATCCCACTGTGCAAGCCTTTTCTTCCTTTTGATATTTTACCTTTTTATTAATTTTGTCTATGCTTTTTCTACCTTTTGGTTTCTACTTCTGATTGACATTATACTTTTGTTTTACTACTAAGAACCAGCGCATTTTTATTAAGTAGTTAATACCCACCAAAAACATTTTCATGTAAAATGTTGCCAAGACGAGACCACATATGGCTCGCACTGCCAAAAAGTTATCAGATCTCATATAGAGCCAAGCGTCTAACTCTACACGCCCTAACTTCTCAAACTCTACACCTTAGTCAAAATATGTGGCTTGGCCGTTTTGCTACCATCACATGGGCGTAAGGTGAAACATTTATTCACTGTTCATTACTTTTCTGTTATACAATAGTTTTTGTCGTAACGAAACGGCCAAGCCTCATATTTTGATTAAGGTGAAGAGTTTGTGAAGTTAGGGCGTGTAGAGTTAGACGCTTGGCTCTACATGAGATCTGATAACTTTTTGGCAGTGCGAGCCATATGTGGTCTCGTCTTGGCAACATTTTACATGAAAATGTTTTTGGTGGGATTACAGTATTTCTTTGTATAAACCTTCTTCTTTGGTTAGGTGGTGACTGTGAGCCAGAAGCACAATTGCTACTTTACGTCGAAAATGCTACGTTAGTTTAATTTTAAGTTAAGATGCAACTCAAAACAAAACACACACTGACACATTCTCACACACACTGTCATTTTTGATAGCGCTCACGGTGATGTTATTCTAAGGCATGGTCGGCGTTATCACAAGATGGCGCATGTCATGACGTCATCTATGACGATTCACGACTACGATTCACGGGACATCGTTATCGCACTCAAGTTAATTCGGTACGGGTGTAAGCACGCTCATATCGATTATTTCCCAACTCGGAACGCAGGGATGGTGCACTGCACGGTGACACAATCCAAAATTGCTAGCATAAAAAACTGCGATGAAATAAAATCCTTTCCTTTTTGCAGAACACTTTATACATTTTTATACTTTGATTAAAACCCATTAAAACCATTACTAACTGGTTTAATTACCTTTTATTTGTAAAATACATATTTCGATAGTTTTATTTCACGCCTTTTAATGTTACCCACTGGCGTGAAATAAAACTATCGAAATTGTCCCTTTGATTATTGTAGAGACCTTTCGTTAGAACATAGGTAATACGGGCTGATGTCCGCAACTCCACGTCAATGCGCGTATTTTGCGAACCGCCAGAACATAACAACACGACTGGATTCCCAAAGATGTAAGCAGAGGTTATCAGAGGTAGTATAATTAATAGAAATTTCACCGGTTATGTATGTTAAAGAAATAGCTAATGGAAAATCCAGAAATACTTCCCGACCTGGGGATCTCATACTTTTCTATGGGCCACCCCAAAGAGTAAAGTAACTAGGCCACCCCCAATCATTGGCATAATGACCGCTACAGAGTGTCAATCCTGCCTGAGACATTCATAAAAAAATTGAAGAACACGGGACAGGACGCGTTAAGGCAGAAACACACTTGCAACACCCGGCGCCATCCCACGCTTACTCATTGACCACATTTTTATCTCGTTGAGCTATTTTCGTCATTTGGCCAATAAGTAAGCGTGGGATGGCGTCGCGTTTTAATAATGTGTTTCCGCCTTTGCATCCCCTAGACCTATGGAGTATAATGTTAGTGTGCGTGAAACGATTTTCTTATCATTCGTGCGATTGCGCAATAACACCTACTATTGAGTAGGTGTTATTACATTATTTGAATGTCTAGATTGCGATATGAAAATTTTAAGTACCTATTGTAATTATTGTAAGTAGGTATAGGTACCTACACAGTATTGGTCCGTCCTGCGGTCCATACTCCATTTCACAGCGCCTTAAACCAAGTTCTGAGCAATGATCGAAAACGCCCTTAGCTGCGGGCTGTTGCTTCAAATTATCTTCAGGATCGGATGGAATGTACACGTCTTCTCTGCTGATTGCTGCCTATTTACAACTCATAAGTAGGTACACTTACACTACGAAAATCGGCCCTACTGCTACGACATAAAGGAGCTCAAATTGTTATCATTGATGTGCCTACTGAACTTACACACCCAGTCAAGAACATCAAACCCAAAGTTTAATTTTTCTAAATGCCTAATTCTTTTTTGGAAATTAACAATAGGCAACCTATACCTACACATTAGGTACAGAATCAAACTATGTTGGTGTCGGTTTCCGATGCAGCTGAATATGGTATTTTGACATGGAGCGACCTGCTTTTCGGACATCCACAACCCAGTTACTGGGTAACACGATCCCTTTTTTTTTTTTTGGTTGTCACACGTTCCGGCTGCTGACTTATACCCTTATCAACTTGCTAAGATCTAGAAATTGCTTTCCGAGGCATGGTGTCTCGGTATTTAATGGATGGTCATGCTCAAAAAGAGCTCATCCGAAGGATATTTCAAAGAAATACTTGATTTGATTATTTATGTGTACCTACATACCTAGTTAAAGCAATTTCGCATTTTTTCCACTAAAACAAAATGGTGTATGGTCGGATGTAAAATTGCAAAGTGCGTAAAATAATCATGTTTCAAATGATTTAGTCTACATAATATTTAATATTATCGAGAAAGTTTTTAAATCAATAGTACCTATCTCTATTGTTTGACGTAAAATCATAGCATAACACACTTAGGATTTTCCTGAAATTTTAATCTCAGGCGTTTGTAACAAAGTCAAAGTCAAAGTCAAATCATTTATTTCAAATAGGCACATTAAAGGCACTTTTGAACGTCAACAAAAAACTAAATAGAAATGATTCTAGTCGCCCATTCGAAAAGGTAGTTTTCGTATGGAGAAGAATGGGCAAGAAACTCCACCGTTACTCTTTTAAAAATGTTTTACAAGGTCTTGTATACATAATAAAATTTTCAACACACTTGCTCGTAAAGTGGCTCTTATTGAACCGCTTTTAGGTCCATAATGGAGTGTATTACGAACGCGTGCTTTTTCTTTACTTTAATCCACATGTTCTGTAATACCACAGATAACTATTTACTAGTCGGAGACGCGCGCTTTTTTAATCTCATCAAACCCTGCGTTCCGAATTGGGAAATAATCGATGTGTTCCAAATTGGGAAATAACCGAATTAGCGAAAGCGCGACAACGATAACGATGTCCCGTGAATCGTCATAGATGACGTCATGACATTCGCCATCTTGCGATAATGCCGACCATGCCCTAGAATAATATCACCGTGAGCGCTGTCAAAAATGACAGTGTGTGTATGAGGTTGTGTCAGTGTGTGTTTTGTTTTGAGTTGCATCATCTTTAAATTAAACTAACGTGGCATTTTTGAAATTGTGCTTCTGGCTGACAGTCGCCACCTAACCAAAGAAGAAGAACTGAAGAAGAAATGTGGTGTTTATACAAAGAAATACTGTAATAATATCTTTTTTACATTGTGTAAGCACTGTCATGTGAGCGCGTTCACGAGTGTTCCGAATTGTTGCCAGCTCTCAGCAGTCATAATAGTAATATCTAAATCGGAACGCATGTGAGATGATGCATGGACGTAATATTACGTCCATGGAGATGATGTGAGCGCTGTGATGTGAGCGATTATAGCTAATTCGGAAAGCGCCCAAAGAGACTTCATGCCGAAAGAAAAAATCCGCGGGCTATATTTAATTTTTTTTTTAAATAGTCTGTATTGTCCTTGGTCGCAAAATGAACTCGCAGGGGACCACAGACAATTTAAGGTGAATGCGCAGTGGTAGACCGCGAAATTCTTAGGTTTTTTGCAATTTTCAGGTTTGTGTTTATTATATTTTTTCTATAGGCTGTATCGGTTTTGTCTGTGCCATAGATTAATATATTTAAAATGAGTCAATGTTGCGCGCGCATCGCTAGTGCTGGTTAGCATGGCGCGCGGGAAAACAAAACCAGCGCGCCATTTTCCATACAAGTTAATATTTAACAATACAAGTCTGTTTTTTTCGTAGACAGAGTAATCTATAGACTCATGGTATCCGTGTCACCGAAAGGGACAAAAAATTCCGGCAATCTTCATCCTACTATCATTTTTACAGTTTATTACACTGCACCTTACCATTTTCACAGTTGCGCAAATGTACTATTATTGAATTATGCACGAAAAAGATCTTATTTTCCGTTTAATCGCGGAGTAGTTTTTATTATTTCATTCATAATTTTTACTATTTCATTCATAAACGTCAAACTTGTTGTGCACATTGATGTGCTTAGCCGACACGCGGTAAGGGACAGAAATACTCTTACTCTGTCTCTTTTCTTTGCTAGTGACGTTAATATATTTCTCTTTTTCTTGTGCGAATGAAAAAGAAGATAAGCAGCAGTCTATAGTTTACTCTGTCTACGGTTTTTTTTCCTCGCAAGTGTGTTGAAAAACGTCGTATGAAACGCGTGTGCATTAATCAATATACACTCGGCTTTCTTATCGCTCTCGCCTGCGGCTCGCGCGATAATATCGCCTCGTGCATAATGATCAACATAGCACACATGTATCATAATGTACTATTATATGTGAACACGATGCACCCATAAAAAAATTAGTCTACCACAAAAGGTAAAAAGAATTAAAAATTAAGCAATGACAGGTAAATCAAATAAGTGATAGATACATGGTGCTCACATATTTACAAGTTATTTAAAAAAAAAGAAAAATGAAAAAATGCAAAAGTAGTTGAACTTTAACAAGTGTGTGAGCCACTGCAGTCGCAGATTGTAAAATTGAATTAGAATAAGATGTCATAATTAAAAATATATATATAAGTGCCCCGAGGCAAATGCAACTAGAAAAAATAAGGTTCCAACTTTGATTTTGTGCAGTTTCATTTTTATTATAAATTTACTTTATTTGATTAATCTACACGATTAACAATTTCATTAATATTATATTTAACCTAGTTCTGAAAAGAAAGTCCCTAAGGAATTGATATAATTAAACGATTTTCTCGTAGAGGTAGAAAAAGTTGCAATTACCCCGATAAGGGGCAAATGCAACTAATGACAATCATAGTGTTTCTGTTGGTCTTAAAATTATAATATAACAAAGTTATTCAACGCAATGTGATAACGTAGGCGAATTTGAAACGTAAGTTCACGTACCTAAGCTCAGTTTGGAGTAAAATAAATATTTCCTAACTTCAGGGGCAATTGCAACTATTTCGTTAATAGTTAGTGTTGTGAATTTACTTTTCACTTTTGTCGATAATCGAATTTTATTGAATGTTTGATAAGAGGAAAATAAAAATAACAGCAGGATATAAATGGCACACTGTTTTAATAGGAAAAGAAAGAAACTTACGAGTTGTCAGTCTTTATAATTGAGAAGTAACATTTTAACAATCACAGTAGGTAAAAAAATCACACAAACATAGGAATTTCTTGTTCCTAAGGAACATTAAGTTACATTTTAATTTAAACAGTACCTACTTATAATGAAACAAAAATAGTAACAAAACTTACCAGACTTGTCAGTCTTTAGTATTATGAAAAGTAACAATTGAACTCCGTAACTCCGGAACTCCGTAGACGTCAGCCGCTTGATAGGTGTTTAATTTATTGCTTCTAACATCTTCTAGAGCTTTTAACAAGTTTTCCTGGGTATATTTGTTTTCTGTTTTTCTTTTATAATTCCGGACCATCTAAAACAATAGATCAAATTTATTTATGAAGCGAATGCGCTAAATTGGCCAGTCTTTATCACATCATCATTATCAATACCTAATCCAGTAATGTACACAACTACACAATATCAATAAAAATAAATATTTCACAGAATTAAAACATCGACATGGCCCATCACTATTGTTTCATGGTTTCATACAAACCAAAACGGGGGAAATGCAACTAACCTCAAAGTTACAATTACCCCATTTTAGGTTATTATCAGGGAAAATGTAACTAAACACATATCTTGTAGATGCTTTAACGAATCTTTAAGCAAAAAACAATCATAGCTACTTACGGTTGTCAACAATACACTCCACTTGAAACACCAGCAATAAAACACTCTAAAACATATTTTTTGTAGATTTTAATCACCACGTGCGTTCGAACAAAATTGTTTCAAAATGGCGGTTTGACAAATCGACCTGTTTTACCTTCATTTTTAGCTGCAGTGCTGCCACCTGTTATTTTATGTAACGACAATGGTATGCTCAGTAATATAGAGATGGCGTTATATTTAAAAATGTAATATTATGGGAGATATTTAATTTAGTTACAATAACCCCGTAGTTGCTTTAGCCCTGGGGCACCTTAAATTAAATTAGGAACAAGTTTGATTTTGTCTAGACTTCTAGATTGTCCTATGGAGCAGGACCAGCATGTTTCCAAACATTCTTATCTTGGATATAATCCTCTAATTTGTAATATCCTTGTTAACTAAAAATGAATGGGTTTATATACACAGAGACATGGTCTTTTTCTTTAACACACATTGATTCTAATATACCTATCTATTACGCAAAGAAAAATGTGTATTACAATAAGAAAATATGGTGTATGATGTCACCACACACACATAACTCTCCGTGTCGAGGGCTGACTATCGCTTGATAAGATTAAAATTATAATAGAACAGAAAAGATAGCAACGCCGATATTGCAGCACAAATTGTCAAATACTTCAAATTGATAGGTTGTGTGCGTGAAACAGGGAAAAATATTGAAGGTGTTATTGTATGTGATTGTGAAAGATAACCACACGACGTGATATCGAAAAAGGCTAGTACTGGACTGCAATATCTATTAACTAACCGAAAAAATGGAGAACGACTGCAATGAGTACTACCAAAATGACTCAGGATTCGAATTTATGTTAAAAAGAAGCCGAGGCAAAAAGAAAAGAAGGAGTAGAAAAACAAAAACCCAAAACAGTACTGGCGATACCAAAAGCGACGCGGGGACTTTAGATGATGCCATGCTATCGGATGATAATAGTGTACTTGACGATACAGGAGAAAGTTCTAGTAAAGAAGCTGTTATTTTACGAGCTAATGTAGATGATTCAGTTTTTGAAAATGAAAACCGAGTGTCTTTAGATTCTATGATGGCAGTAGCACCAGAATACGAAGAAGGTGGTAAAGAACAAATCGTAGAAAACGCAGAACTACTGGAAAGCTCTATGGACAAATTAAATATTGAAGAAGAAGCATTTGATACAATTGATGATATTGATTCAAAGAGAAAATATTCTTTGGTCAACACCAGAGCTTTACCCAAGGAGGCGACAACATATGAGCTAGAGACGTTTGACAAACATGCATTGATTATTTTTAATCAGAAAGAAATTGCCGGTCACCAAGCCAGGCTTGGCACAGAGAAAGACGTGGACGCTTTGACGAGGACCTTCCAGAATTTAGGTTTTGAAGTTGAATCTCGCGATGATTTGACAAAAGATGCCCTTTTTGAGGAGCTCAAAAACTGTAAGTAATTTAAGCAATTCCTTTACCGAATTTTTATACGATCATTATCTAGAGTGGAAAAAGACGATGCCGAAGCCGAGAGCCACTATAAAGTCTCTGTTATTCTGATAACTATTTTATACCGCACCATACCTACGAGCATTTATTACGGAGATATATTTATTTAGACATAATGAAGGTCAAGGTTCCAACTGTTTTTTTTCTAGTAAAATTTTGTTTTGTTCTATAGAAACTTCAAATACAACTCCACTCCTGTACTTTTCACACCAAAATAAAAGGCATTTCCCAGCAATAAATTTTGCTCAATGTTACTTATTTTGTGCTACTTACCTACATAATGCTTAGACGGCAACTTAAGTGACGGGTCTTCTACCACTCAGTATAGTTATCTAGTCAGGACAAAGCAACACCTAGGAAACTGCGAACGATAGGAGAGCCTGACCTGCCTGCCTAGTTTGAGTGATGTTCTAAAAAAGCTATATAATGTAAGCTTTTGGTGGTCGAGGTGTTCAAATTAAGTAAGTACCTACTTACAAATGTAATAGCGGCTAATCTCAACGGAGACTAGCCTTCGGCGCGGGAGATGTTAAAGTGCACAAGTGTGTGCGCAGACACAGGTGCACTCTCTCTTCCCTCACTCTCGTAATCCGATGGGACGGCACGTAATCCTCCACGACCGGAGAGAGATCAGGCGCAGGGTCGGCTAAACGTGCTTTCCGAGGCACGGGGGTATCACACCGCCAACTTCCAATCTCCGGGCTGTTACTCAGAAATTCATAATATGGAAAAACCAATAACACTAAGCACTTTTTCAACAAAGGAAATTATGGTAGGTAACCGAGGTCTTAGATGCAAACAGTGTTAGTGAAATTCAAAAACAGTGTGTCATTGTATCTCCTGTCTGGTAGCAAATAATCTTTTAAATACAGTAGCGGCCCTAGGGCGGTGCGAGCGGTGCGACGGCACCTGGCGCCATCATGGGAGAGGCGCTGAAATCAACCGAAATGCGACCACCACTGTCCACCAGGCACCAGTCATTGATGATAGTAACTTACTATAAAGCCGATCGTCTACAAGCAAGGAAAAGCAAGCAAGCAACTGCATATGCATATTATCATAGTACATAGAGGGGCACCACGTTAAGATTTTGCACCACCTAAAAAAAATTCTAGGGCCGGCGCTGTAGTGACGTAACTATTCATGTCATTCCAGTCAGCGAAAGGGACTTCACAGACTACGGGTGTGTAGCTGTTGCTATCTTAACACACGGCTCCAACAACGGTATGCTGCGGGCCAAAGACCAGCTCTACAGCGAGATTGAGGTCATCAACCATTTCAAGGACTACTACAAGCCCACCCTTGTGACCAAACCCAAGATTTTCATTATTCAGGTGAGTTTTCTGATTACCGTTGGGGCTTGAGGTAGATGTGTTCTTGAGGTAGAACGCTGCATGGTCGGTAGAGACACGATCTTCACGATGGGTAATAGGCTAGCAGCGTACTCTTGTGTACCTAATAATGAAAAGTTTCCTTCAACGGCAGATATCTACCGTTTTTGATAAATAAAGTCCTCCAAATCTCAGCGGAGAGTGTCCATCAAATAGATACTGACCAGCCATTAATCACCAGCACCCTACTATTGCGTTACACAATATCACTAACAATCTGAATCTTTTAGAAGGATATACTGCTAATCCATCGCTTCATGATTATGTTTGAAAAAGGAGACCAGTCGCGTTTCATACAGAGTTGGGGCCAAAACCAAAAGTGCGATGCGACGGGGCACAGTGTTTTATGAAGCCCGATTTTCGGACATCCCATTTTTATTGAAAATCTTGACAGAAATAATCATTTGAATGCAAGATTTCGTATCCCCATTTAGCTACCAAGTCTAGTTTCGGAGTTATAATTTTTTGAAAATCGACCAAATTCTATCTCGATATTCAGAAAAAAATTTATTACATTTAAACTACGCGTGATAGAAATATTGATGCTAAGTACATTGATGGTGTATTTTATGCCGAGTATTTTAGTGCACAAATGAACCTCGTAACTTTGCTAGATCCAGAAATATAAAACTTTTTCGGTTTTTAGTTTTTCTTAATTTTCTCGAAAATTCCGCCATTTCGGGAAAAGTTATTTATACTGAAATGATCTAAATAACTTTTTCTACACACCACATAAATTTTACATCCCAATTCCATGGAACTTAGAAACCACAACGATTTTAAGTTTTATCCGGATTTTACGTCGTCAGGGTTGTCAAAATCTCAGATAATTATTTATATCCGGATTTTATATAACTTTGTCAAAAAATATATCTACCTTGTAGTAAAATCGGTGGGTTTGGATTATCTGACGTGAAGACGCCAGGATACCAGCTTGGTACCTAAATACAATATTGTTTACCGATGTATGTTAAAAGGCAGATTCAGGCATTTTGTGTTATATAAGTATTTTTGTAGTACGTACCAAAAACTAAAAACCGAAATACTCGCATAAATCTGGATCTAACAATGGTGCGAGGTTCATTTATGGACTAAAATACTCTGCATAAGATACGCCATCAATGTACTGCACATAATTTTTTCGTATCACGCTTAGTTTAAGCTTAATTAATTTTTTTCTTAATATCCGGATGGAAAAATTACGATTTTCAAAAAATTATAACTCCGAAACTAGACTTAGCAGCTAAATGGGAATACGAAATCTTGCATTTAAATGATTATTTCTGTCAGGTTTGTCAATAAAAATGGGATGTCCGAAAATCGGGCTTCATAAAACACTGTGCGGGGTGGGTCGGGGAAAAAAAAAATCAGGCGGACGAAGTCGCGGGCAGAAGCTAGTAAAATATAAAACCGATTGGCGTTTCAACTTTAAAAAACAGCTGAAGAACCCGAAGAAGAAGGTAACCTATGTGTTGGTCAATGGGAACCAAGGTATCATAATGTTGGTTTTTTATTCTCTATGTAGGTAAATCAGAAAACAACTTTCAACTTTTTTTTTTAAACCTTTTTGAATACGGCAGGGTAAGTGCGTAACACACCATCATTAGCAATGGGTGTCATTTTGACAGTTCAACAACATTCATTGCGTTATTTGCGTTGTTGAGCAGACACATTTTTGGATTCAAATTAAGAATAATAGATAGTGTGTGTGTTACACAATTAGGGTGCGGATGTTTCCATCTATAAACATCCGTGAAAACTTGTCAGAACCATGAATAAGCCGTCAACCTCTTGAGATTTCCTTCCGGCCTTGTGACGATTGGTAATCCTCTCCAAGGCCTCGATCGTACTAACTTCTGATATTGATAAGAATACCGAACGATTCGTCATTAGATACTTATATATTTTCTTTTTATCAAAGTTCGAAAACACAAAGACATTTTCATCAAATGAATCATTGGTGTTTATTTATTTTTGATTTAAGTAGGTACCTAAATTAAAGCGGAACTTGGTATTATAAGAATGGATAAAAATTACTTTGTTATCAGATAAAATAATACTTACCTACGTTATAGTGCAATATTGCATCTGTAATGAGAGGTTTTCTTTTTGAGTACTTATTTAAAAAAAAAATAGTTTCCAAGAACTCTGTAGATGGCGTTGTACTGACTACGCTACTAGATGCCAAAGCCAAAACGCTTGGAAAAAAACCTTGCGTCACGTCACATACGCTCGTTGACTGACACTTTCGTTTGCTTTCGTTTTACGATCTCAAAATTACATTCAAGTGAAATAATCAAAACATTATGTGAAGTTCCATTCCTTGCAGTAACTTACCAAGGTCAGCGCCATCTATCCAGCAACTAGGGAAGGGTTGAAAAATAAAAGAAGGAAAATCCCTCATTGTCTGATTTCAATTTCTGATTTCAGTGTCGTTTTTGTGGAAAAGCAATAAAAAGGTTCGGTCAGCAACACAACTCGAATAACATTTCAGATTTTTTAATCTCAGTTATTGAGCAAAATATTTGTTCAAAATTGCAGCAGAAGTACAATGCAATTTTAAACAAATATTTTGCTCATTAATTGAGATTAAAAAAACTGAAGTGTTAATATTTTGCTCATTATCTGAGATTAAAAAAACTGAAGTGTTAATCAAGTGTTTTGTTGCTGACTGTACTACTCAAGGCTAACTATTTCCATAGTTAACTAACTCAGCCTATTGCAATCCACTGCAGCATCCTAACTTTATTGCGAAACACACTATCAATCTCAATCTGAATCATTTTGAAGGATATCGCGAATCCATTGCTTCTTATTTATGTTTGAATTTGTTTGGTCGACAACGTAAATAACGCAATGATAATTAAAATATGCCTAGTATCTACTGAAATCACACGGTACATTGAAAACTATTGAGCAATAAAATTAAAACTTGCTCAATTTTTTTTTTTTTTTAAACTTTGCCCCACACTAGGAATTTCTCCTGTATTGTGGGTGCGTTTACAAACATTTAAACTCACATACACAAACAGCCAGACCCGGAACACCTAGGTGTAGGTCATACAAATATTTGTTCCGTGCGGGAATCGAACCCGCGACACGCAGCGCCGCAGTCAATCGCTTAACCACTGCGCCAACCGTGCCAAACTTTTGTTCAATCATTATGAATGGGCCCTAATAAGCTGTCCCATTCTCGTTCTCCAGGTAGGTATTGCCACGATACGGGAAAGATGGATAAATAGGTAGAATACTTTGTATTAGGGTTCCGTATCCAAAGGGTAAAAACAGGACCCTATTACTAATATTACTAAGACTCCACTCCACTGTCCGTCCGTCACCAGGCTGTACCTGTATCTCATGAACCGTGATAGCTAGACAGTTGAAATTTTCACAGAATGATGTATTTCTGTTGCCGCTATGACAACAAATACTAAAAAAAGAATAAAATAAATATTTAAGGGGGGCTACTATACAACAAACGGGTGTGTGTGTGTATGTGTTTATATGTTTGTTACTTCTTCACGCTCAAACGGCTGGACCAATTTTATATTTATATGAATAAAACTTTGTATGGAGGTAGCGGACACCCTGGAATAACATATAGACTACTTTTTATCCCGATATTCCCACGGGATCGACATTTACCCGGGTGAAACCGCGGGGCGCAGCTAGTACTGCTATAATTGTAGAAATGTTACGTAGGGTGATAAACAAGATATCAATACCCATCAGGTCTGCGGAGTTTCTCTCATCATCATCATCATTTCAGCTGAAAGACGTCCACTGCTGGACATAGGCCTTCCCCAAGCACTTCCACTTCGACCGGTTCTGTGCTTCTCGCATTCAACGGGTTCCTGCGGCCTTCACAAGGTCGTCGGTCCAACTAGTGGGAGGCCTTCCAACGCTACGTCTTCCGGTACGCGGTCGCCACTCCAGAACCTTTCGGCCCCATCGGCCATCTGTTCTGCGAGCAATGTGCCCTGCCCAATTCTTCGGAGTTTCTCTAGCTAATTTAATTTGACCCTGAATAAACTTTAACGTTTCAGGCATGCCGAGGTACTAAAATCATGACAGGTGTCCCAGTCTTCCAATTCCAGTCAGGCAAGATTCGCAAGGACCTCGATGAAGAAGACTTGGAGCCGTACATTCTGCCCGTGGAATCTGACTTGCTGATCCTTCATAGTTCTTATCCAGGTCGCGCTTCGCACAGGTACCTAATTTCTCATCCTAACTAGCCCAAATAAGTCTTAGTGTTTGGCCAGACTGGCAGCGCGGGCGCGGGGCGGGTGCGGCGAACTCAAACATATGATGAACTTCCTTTGAGTGTCTATAGTGGGCATGCGGGCGCGGTGAGCGGCGCGGTCTGCCATTGGACTATGGAGTTAGGGAATAGAGAGTGCTCCTGTCTCTGCGCACACATTTGTGCACATAATATCTCTTGCGCCGAAGGCTAGTCTCCGTTGAGATTTGCTGCCATGGCTGAAATACGGTCTGGAGCACTATTGTAGTCATGTTTGGATAACGAAAAGTGTCCTTATTTGTCAATTTTGCCTTGGAAAACTTTAAGAAGACTTGGATAGAGCAGAACATTATAATAACTTTCATTGGCCTCTACAACCTTCTTCTGCTTGCGTTTTTTGCAATTTACTTGGGGTCTGCACTATCCTCCTCCATTCTCTTTTCACCTATATTATTTTGGACTCTACAAACCACTAAATTGTATTCCAATTCCTTCAACAATTAAAATATTTTCAACTCAAACCAATAGTGCGATTCAGCATTCTAAATCAATCCTTGAATTCTTCCAGAAACGAACTGTTCGGCTCTTGGTTCATCCAGTCACTCTGCAAGAAAATTGACACCCTATCCTCGACTCAGGACCTTGAGTCTATTATCACAGAGATAAAAAGGGACGTGGCAATAGACAAGCAACACGAGGTGTACAACAAGAGAACCTTCGAAATGGACGTCAACAAACAAATGCCGGTCATGACGTCAACTCTGATTAGGAAACTGTACTTGAAGAAGTTTGGGGAGCGGTCTTCGGAACAGAGTTATGCGGACAAGTCGAGGCGGTGCAGTGAGTCCAGGCATGAAGTCTTGGACACAGTCAGTAGTTCACCAATGACGCCTTTGCTCGTCCAGTTTGGCCCGTGCTCATGCTTTTTGGACCACTTCACTTATATGAAGAATTGTTTGAGGTGAGTTCTCGTCATCTTTCTAGATTGTTTCATAATTATACTGGGTTATTGGTCAAACATTAACAACCTCTTAGGAGGTCATTGTACTCATCATTATGAATAACTTTTACTATGGGACCAAACCTGAAATCGCGAAAAAAAAAATCTGCTGTTTCCTACATTTATGTTCTCGGATATCTATGATATACAGTAATATCATAATATCCGAGAACATAAATATAGGTAAATCGCGAAAAAAAACTTTTTTTTTCGCGATTTCATGTCAGGACCACTGGACCAGACATGAAATCGCGAAAAAAAAATCTGCCGTTCCCTACATTTTGACGGCAGATATTTTTTTCGCGATTTCAGTTTTGGTCCCATAGTAAAAGTGAGTACATTGACCTCTTAAGAGGTTGTTAATGTTTCACCAGTAACCCTGATACCTATGTGTCACGAAATGAATTTAAATTTATGTAAACTGCGGTGCTATTCTTTAAAAACCTCACCGTGAAAACTTAGGTGAAGTGAGCGTGGAGTGACCTGTCAATAGTGTCAATTCCTAGCAAAAACAAAATCACTTCACCTACCTTTTCACGGTGAGATTTTTACAGAATCGACCGGCTGATTGCCTTTCCGACTTCTGCACGTGAGGTCCTGGGTTCGATTTCTAGAACGGGCAATGTGATATTAATTGTGGGTTTTTCCATCAGGAATTTTTCAGTAGCACAAGGTATTATAGGCTCGCCCCCTATAAATGAGAATTAAACGTACCTTGCGAAATGTGGGTTTACTTTATACCTCTGCTTTTCAGTTGTGATGTAACTGCATTGCAGTCATGGGAATGTAAATTCGGCCTGAACTTTACCCCTCTTTATTACCTACCTTTAAGTTATTTATTACTGTAAACTTTCCAGGTACTTCGTTGAAGAAAACCCTAACGACGAAACAGCGCGGGACATCTTGGACATCGCCAACACTTTCGAAGATAGCGTCGAATTCAACACGTCTAAAGACAAAATGTGCAAAGCGATCAGCAAACACTTATTTGACAAAGCTCGATATTTCCAGTTTTACAAATATCTGTATTTCTACAACTCACAAACGCAACCGCAACAGCCTTTTGGGAATAAAAATTAGATAAATTATTTTTTTTTGTTTTTTTTTACGCCCAAAGGGTAAAAACGGCCAGTACCTAAAGTAGTGGCCAGTGGTAACGACTACATGTATTCATGGTAAACATTTGTTTAACAACATTGTTTGCCGAGTTGCTGTCAACATATTGCGGGCAACACTTGTGTTGCGGAGTTGATCACGCCATGTTGCAGAGTTGACGCCCGGCGAGCGAAAACATCAGTTTATCAACTAATATTGACGTGTATGGACGTGTTTTCAACTGTTTATAAACATGGCAGTAGTGTGGGATACATTAGATTTAGAGAACACAACAACACTAAATCCGCGGGCTTTTTTCAGATTTCAGAGTTGGTTCCATAGTGAAAGTTGTTCAGTTCGATGGTGCATGGTGCTTAATCAATGGTGCATAAGGTACAACGGGGACCAAACTATCAATGCGGTTTCGTTTGCATCATTCTCAATGGTGCAGATGAGACCGAACTATCAATGCGGTTTCGTTTGCACCATTCTCAGTGGTGCAGATGAGACCGAACTATCAATGCGGTTTCGTTTGCACCATTCTCAATTGTGCAGATGAGACCATAGTATCAATGCATTTTCATTTGCACCATCAATTGTGCAAACGAAACTTATTAGTCTCATCTGCACTATTGATGGTGCAGGTCAATGGTGCATACGGTACAACGGGGTCTAAAGCACCTCGGGTTGTTTTTTTAACACTTTGTATATACTTACAGAGTGTAGAACTGAAAGACCCTTCACGACGCCGGCGCCGTCATCTATGCATTCTCATCAATCTCCATCTTTGCATGAGCTGTGTCACTATATGTATTGCACCACTGCATTGTCAACTAATTCTCTGTCATTTTGCAACAATGAGATTATAACGCCATTAGCAAAATTTTTGGCACATTCACATTAATCTCCACCTACGCTCTATAAGAATAAAATCGAAGTTGTTATCATCCTTATTTATCCGAATTGGTAGGTAGGCATCACGGATTATACCTATATTTTCATCCTTGACAAAATTTCCATCAGCAAAAAATAAAGGAGTGACTCATTTATTAAAGACCGTACTATAGTCCGACTTTTAATTAGCTGCAGTAAAGTGACACTTCTTAATAACTCATTTCGGACTGAGTTTAGAGATATATATGCATGTCTAATAAGTTTCGTTTGTTACACTATTCTGTACTAGAAAAACAAGATTTGGTTGATGGCCGCGAAAAATAAAAAGGCGCCAATTTCAGTCATTTAAGTAACACATGCTGTCATTTTATTGCAGCTAATTAGAAGTCCGACTATAGTGTTTGTTTGAACGCGCTAATATTTGGAACTACCGGTCGGATTTCACTAATTCTTTTATTACGTGTGGTAACCCAATACTTAAGGAAGGCTATCGGCTATTTTACATCACGCTAGGACACTTAGGAGCCGAGTAAAAATAAAAAAGTCAGAAATGCGAAAGGAAGTAATAGCTTGGGCAGACGATGCGATGCGACGGGGTGGGTCGGGAGAACAAGAAACACGCGGACGAAGTTTCGGCCAGAAGCTAGTATAATAATAAGTGGTCATGAATATAGGATCAAAAACAGCTGTGGCCTGTGGTTGCCATCTGCCGTATCTTCAGAAATGGGAAAACTAGAGAGTACCTATAAATACTGTAGCGTTCATAAATCATAAACAGAAACGTCATAAAATCTACAGATTTAAAAAAGCTGTTTCAAGAAAGAAAAATCCGGTCAAGAGCGAGTCGGTCTCGCGCACCGAGGGTTCCGTACCATCATGTTTTTAATTTTTCATCGGCGAGGCCTATATTCGTCAGAGAATTTTAACACCGTGCATTGCGGTGTAGAATATATAGCAGTTTTATGTTTTCCCCTTTCAGGCAAAAGTCATCTAAAACTATTCCAAATTTCAAGATGATAGCATTAGTACCTAGTTCTTGAGATATCCAGCTGTGACAGACAGACAGACTGAGTCTCACCATAAGGGTTCCGTTTTACCATTTTGGTACGGAACCCTAAAAATCGGTAAGAATGCCAAGGTTCCATCAAATAACTATATGGCTAACCCATTTAGTGAATTCTTTATTGTTTCAAATGGAGTTTGATTAATAACCGCTTACCGGTTGTTGACAGATAGAAACAAGATGGCTGCCCTTCCAGAGTGCAAACTGTTTCATCTATTTATACTATACGTTATTTGGGTAATAATGTACCAGTTGTTACAGAAGTGTTCAATATTTAATCGAATGTGCGCTTAAATAATTTCTAACGTAACGATATTATCGTGGACGTCCACGTCTACGTCACGATATCACGTTAACATAGGGAAGTAAAATGTACGAAAATATACATATTACGATGCTTTTAAATTTTTGCCCACGATAACGTTTTAACGTGCACGTATTTCCGTACATTTTATGGACGTCGACGTCCACTATAACATCGTCATCGTTGGATATTATAAAAGTGCACAATAGAAAGTGGATTAAGTTCGACCTCGTAATTGCTTTACCACTTTGTTAGGGTGTTACCACACCAATCGATCGATCGTCGATCGATGCAATCGATCGATGGTAGAATAGATTAGTCGACGTCGGTCGATAGTTTCTACCAGACCGATGCGCTCGACCGATGCCATCGACTGGCAATCGATCGATTGGTTAGTCGACCGGTATCCGTCCATCAATTAAAGCTACCACCAATCGATCAACGTCGACCGATGTCGATCGATGACATCGATCGACGATCGATCGATTGGTGTGGTAACACCCTTAGGGCGTCTCGCTGAACCACGCGGTTCCCACGAACTCTGATGGCTGCTTTGCGTCCTTTTATCTAGAACTCGTCTGTTTATGCGACGAGTGTGTGCGAAATTAATCACGGCTATACAATTTATTACACAATAATTTTCAAAACCGTGCAGTCCATCATGACTTTTTCATATTTATTGTTCTCAATAACTTCACACTAACATTTTTGCCGCTGCCCGGTGGTACCGTCCACCGAGGTGGCGCCACCATCAGCGCTGCATTCCGGCCGGTTGGAGTCTCACGTCGCCCGTGATAGATGACGTTAGCAGATCAATAAACACATCTAAAGGTTTTTCACCTGCTCGTCAAAAAACGACAAGTTCTAATTTCGCTTTAAAGACCAGTGTGAGGTGTGGGAGTTTTTCTCAACAATGGTAAAGCAAATATGAAGTCGACTATTACCAATCAATGGTAGCTAAGATCAAGTGCCAATTTCACCAATGAATCTGAATCTGTAAAAGACCCTTGGGGCGATATGTTTTCAGAAGTAATCTACTCATGTGTAAGTATTCAGCTAAGACATAACTCCCAGAAAGAAATGCGTCAAACTGTATAGCGGCTCTGAAGCACAGTATCTTTACTGTGTCTGAACTCTGAAGTGCGCTACTCGCTGCGCAGTACCTCACCCCTCACCCCCGCTGACACATGAATTTGTTACTGCGCAGTGACTCGCCTCATGTTCCGAGCCGGAGCCGCCACACTCTATCGGGCTGTACAGCAAATTGCTTGGAGGTAGAAAAATGTATAGCGGTAGTTGGTACTCTTTATATTTACATGAAGACATTATGTCTGTCTCCGTGCATTTTGTTGTGTAAATACCGCCGCCACTGCGGTTCCCACATCCATGGAAATGCATCGGTTTGGAGCCACCTTTAAGTAATACCATAAATGTTAATACTGTACTCAACTCCTGCTACCTTTTCATAAGTAAGTCAGTTTGACCAGGATGTGTCTCAATTAGCAATTCTTTTGTTTTTAATATGCTTTGTTAAGGAATGAGGGACAAGTCGTGAGGAAAGTTTTGAGTACCGCTAGGTAAGAATGGATGTGAACAGCTATATTTCGACTGATTTACATAGATCCAGTATTCCAGTCCAGCGCTGGTATCCAGTGACACTGGATCAATGTAAACAACAACAGCACACAACCGGACACTGACCTGCAAATTGCAAAAAACGTAAGAAAATTTGAATTTCGCAGGGTACCCTGGGTCTTTGGAGCGGTGAATGGGTGAATGCACCCCCCGGCCATATAGAGGTGGAACACCGCGGTGGTTTTAGCCGGTAAGAGTCCGGCATACCCCTCTGTCATCCCCACGATGGAGGAAGTCCATGAAGATTTCCACCACGAACCAAAAAAAAAAAAGGGTACCCTTGGACTTCCCCTTTAGATGTATTTTGCGGGCAAGCGAGATCACATGAGTAGACAAACGGAACGCATGTTGTAGATTATTCGTTTTTAAAAGAACATATCAGTCGTCTTATGGAACAAAGTATAATAAATATTAAACTTAATTGGGGTGAAGATGGCGGGACGAGCTTGACGTCTACTGTAGGGATTGGCCGACATTCACAAAAGACAGGATTGTGTGGAAAAGGGAGAGGGAGGCCTATGTCCTGCCTTGTTATTTATATTTATTTATTTTATATTACCTGAGATTTTCCTTAGCGACAGTAAAACCTTGTATGAAAATAAATATAAATAACACCTGTATGCGGCAATAAATATATACAATAGGAATTTCAATCAGAACTGTGAAATTAACGCCATTAGCACTAAAACGTTAATTACCCGTCTGATGAGATCTGAGTTTATAATATTACACAGATCCATCATACATCGTAAACTTTGGTTAGACTTAATTTAGCTTGCAATTAACGGTTTTTAGTTTTTGCATTGGCATTGAAAATTCATGTAGGTAGGATATTGCAGTATTTGATATGTCCGTAAGGATTGAGGAGCCACATCAGATTTTTAAAATCTGATCTCACCATTATTTAGCAGCAATGTAGCTTATTTTGCAGCACGAATTCTAGATTTAGCAGCAAAATATATCACTAGTTATTTTAATGCAAAAGTGGCTCCTCAATCTAAATGTTTGAATTGAGGAGCCACCTGGAACTCGTTAAGTAATAGATGAATATTTATGAAAATTTTGCATCATTTAGCAGCAATTTTGCATATTACCTTCTAAAAATTTAGGATCTGTAGCGCTAAAATAAAAGAAAATACAATACTTTTAATATGGCTCCTCAATCTAAACTCAAGAGGTGAATTTCTATTGGATGTGAGCGATCAATTAATATATTCGACTATTGATCATTTAGCAGGTGTTGTGTTTGTTTTTGCAGTATAGGAGTAAAATAGTAAAACAGAGTAAATTTTGTATATGAACGCATTTTCTTTGGCTCCTCAATCCTGACGTTCTAATTATATATGTTTGACTGTAGCCACCTGAGATCTCAACGGAATCTAAAGTCAAAGATACTAACATTTAGCAGAAATGTCTGCTAAATATATCTGCACAGTTCAGCAATGTATATATTTTGGATTCTGAAAAAACAATACTTAACTATTTTCTTGTAAATTCAGTGTGTAGGGTGACCACATTTTGGGGGTTAGTTACCTACAATAGTTATTTGTGCAACAAGAGAGCAAAGTCGTTTTTTGCTGCGAGTTCAAGATTGAATCACGAGTGTAGCGAGTGATTCTAAAGTTGAATCTTGAGTGTGGCGAGGGATTCAAAGGCACGAGATGCAAAAAACTTTGCTCTCGTAACACTTTCAGTCTATCAACACACATAACTTTTCACTTCAGCAGCGAGAACACTTTCCCTGCGTTCCGAGATAGGGAAATAATCGATATGAGCGTGCTTAAACCCGTACCGAATTAGCGTGAGCGCGATAACGACGTCCCGTGAATCGTCATAGATGACGTCATGACATGCGCCATCTTGCGATAACGCCGACCATGCCCTAGAATAATATCACCGTGAGCGCTGTCAAAAATGACAGTGTGTGTGTGAGGATGTGTCAGTGTGTGTTTTGTTTTGATTTGCATCTTATCATAAAATTAAACTAACGTGGCATTTTCGAATTTGTACTTCTGGCTGATAGTCGCCACCTAACCAAAGAAGAAGAAATGTGGTGTTTATACAAAGAAATACTGTAATAATATCGTTTTTACATTGAGTAAGCACTGTGAGCGCGTTCACGGGCGTTCCGAATTGTTGACAGTTCTCAGCTGTCATAATCGTAATATCTAAATCGGAACGCATGTGAGATGATGTGAGCGATTATAGCTAATTCGGAAAGCGCCCTTTGTAAGGCGTGTTCGGAAATAGCACCCATGATATTTTATTATTCAAAATATATTACGTAACAATTGAAACTAGAAATAAATATTTACAGGTTAAATATCAGTTTTATTTGCAGTAAATACCTATTTTCGTTTAAATACAACAATAAGTTAAAAATTCAATAAATTACATTAAAAGACATAATTATCTTTTTGCAAAATTTCTTTAGTTGGTACGAAATTCCGAACGTGTTTGTCTTTGAGGTCGAATTCAAAATCGGAACTTCGAAAGGGCTGGTATTTGCTTTGTCTCTCTCACTTTCTAATGGCGGGAAAGAGATAGAGTGTGAATGTTTCGAATTGTATGATTAACCCAAGGCTGAATAAGATAAGATATTCGCGGCTAAAAAAAGGATTTGATATCCTGTTTTCAATGTAAGTACATTTGTGCCGACTATTGTTATTTTTTTTACATTTATTTATTTAATATGTAGTATGTTCGGGTTCGAAGTTTACAAATTAAAATACATAAGTACTACGGTCGATTCTTAAAATAGACCAAATTGAACCACTTTAATGTTCTAAAATATTTGTTAATAATAATACCAGAATTTGTAATGTTTTCGAATAAATCATATAAATAAGTAGGTGCTATAGAATTTATTCCTGCAACTATCGAAACTGGCATAGGCCACTACAAATGTCACTATCTTACACCGAAAGATGAAACGTTCTGTTACGATGATTACGATTCTAAAATTCGAATAAGTACTAATCAGCCAATATTCATTCATTCTATAACTTATAGCGAAATTGATTGCTAAATAACCAATAGGTACGATAGATATAATCTGTTATGGAAATATAAATTTATTAAATTACGTATCCTGGTTTCATTAATACGAGTATAATATGGTCACCCTACACACTGAATTTACAAGAAAATAGTTAAGTATTGTTTTTTCAGAATCCAAAATATATACATTGCTGAACTGTGCAGATATATTTAGCAGACATTTCTGCTAAATGTTAGTATCTTTGACTTTAGATTCCGTTGAGATCTCAGGTGGCTACAGTCAAACATATATAATTAGAACGTCAGGATTGAGGAGCCAAAGAAAATGCGTTCATATACAAAATTTACTCTGTTTTACTATTTTACTCCTATACTGCAAAAACAAACACAACACCTGCTAAATGATCAATAGTCGAATATATTAATTGATCGCTCACATCCAATAGAAATTCACCTCTTGAGTTTAGATTGAGGAGCCATATTAAAAGTATTGTATTTTCTTTTATTTTAGCGCTACAGATCCTAAATTTTTAGAAGGTAATATGCAAAATTGCTGCTAAATGATGCAAAATTTTCATAAATATTCATCTATTACTTAACGAGTTCCAGGTGGCTCCTCAATTCAAACATTTAGATTGAGGAGCCACTTTTGCATTAAAATAACTAGTGATATATTTTGCTGCTAAATCTAGAATTCGTGCTGCAAAATAAGCTACATTGCTGCTAAATAATGGTGAGATCAGATTTTAAAAATCTGATGTGGCTCCTCAATCCTTACGGACATGTATTTGATTACTATGGGGCTACGGTGCTCAAAATACACGAGTGGCATGTTGGCGGCAGGTTGTCACGGAATAGATAATTATCATTTTTTTTTTTTTTTTTTAATTATCTATTCCGTGACAAACTTATTTCAGTCAGTACCGTCACGAGCATAAGTATAAGTATGTATACACTTGGCTTTATTCAAAGACGATTTTCTCCTTTAGTTTTGAATGAAATTTTATGTTATTACGAACAAAGTATTTTCGAACTTATAGGTTTGTGTAGTGTCGTATTTCAACGTTACATTCGTTAATTCACGAAAAAATCGACATTGAAAGTTGCCAAGTGTTGGCATATTGGTGCTCGTGACTGTACTGTGCTCAAATACACGAGCGGCATGTTGTCGACGGACGATTGTCACGGAATAGATTCCGTGACAATCGTCGAAAACATGCTTGGTTGTAGTCGCCTCTGTCGTTGATGCGTGTCGCTCCTGTGCACTAAGGCGAAAAATGTTGCGTCAATATCTTACCTACGTGAATAAAAAAAAACTGAAAAGAACTGTCAAAGATCTACGAATGACAGCCGGACAGCCGGAACCAAAGAGCTTACGACTGTTTGCCAACCCAAAAATCAATCTGCCTAGCCCTAGCCTGTCACCTAGTAACGTAGTCAGTACAACGCCATCTACAGAGTTCTTGGAAACTATTTTTTTTTAAATACTCAAAAAGAAAACCTCTCATTGTGTTTAGGCACAGAATAACTAATAGTAATGCCATCTTCCAAGCACGGTGAGCTGTGCTGGGGCAGCTGCTGCAGGTGCGGAAAACCTCAAACGGCGCAAATACTCCAATCTCTTTGGAACGTATATGTTTGAGCCGTTTGGGGTTGAAACTCTAGGGCGATGGGGCCCGAGTGCCCACGTAGTATTTCGAGACATCACCAAGCGGTTGGTCGACTCTTCACGTGACCAGAGGGCTGGCCTATTTTTTGGCCAAAGAATCAGCATTGCCATACAACGTGGCAATGCTGCCAGTCTTTTGGGCACGTTTCCTGTTGACAGCGATGCGGAAGGATTTTTTGATGCCCTTTGATTATTTCCTTTCCTTTTTATGTACTTGTACATATTCTTATTATTATTTTAATACTGTACGACATAAAGTAATGATCTAATAAATATAGTAAGTACTAACGTAGTTGAGGTCGGCTTCCAGTCTAACCGGATGCAGCTGAATACCAGTATTTTACATGGAGCGACTGCCTATCTGACCTCCACAACCCAGTTACTGGGTAATACGATACCCCTTGAAATCGGTAAGACTGGTTGTCAGACTTTCTGGCTTCTGACGACCCGCAACGACTGTCAAAAATACACGAATGATAGCCGGGACCAACGTCTTCACGTGCTTTCCGAGACACGGAGGGGTCTTGGTATGTAAAGATGGTCAACCATCCACGGACCAACCGCGGCAAGCGTAGCTTAACCTGATCGAGTGACCCGTGCAGCTGTTATTACTTAGCCACAAGCCTCTTTGCCAACTAATGACATGAAAAAGATACACAACTTCAAAAAGTCAGGGTAAACCGGTAGCCTGTTAAATGGATCAAACTAATTCGCGAACACGTTTCATAAATATTTGGATTATAACATTGACAATAACTAGGATTATAAGTTTATTAGGCAGACATGACATGACGTACGATTATGTCGCATATGGTAGGTAAGGTGGAAGCAAACAACTAAAGAGTTTTAATGAAGAGAATTTACAAGTCAATCCGCTGAATGCAAGAAGGACAGGACGAGAAATCTGCTGGATGTCAGAAGAGCTGCTTTGGCTGTCCTAAAATGGCAGGATATTCAGCAATGGACATCTTTTTATTGAATCATGATAAGTTTTAGTAGGTACTCACCTGAATTCTTTGGATAAATCCCAAACTGAAGATTTCATTAATTAATTCATTCAGCCAAAAGACGTCCACTGCTGGACATAGGCCTCTCCCAAACACCGCCACTTCGACCGGTTCTGTGCTTCCCGCATCCAGCAACGGATTCCTACGGCCTTCACAAGGTCATCGGGCCACCTTGTGGGAGGCCTTCCAACGCTACGCGGTCGCTACTTCTCTGCGACATATACCCACAATGTAGTCATAAAAAAACAGTCTACCAACACCACGATGCACACAATCTTAGGATCTATAATATCTAAGTCAAGGTGGCGATGGCGCCGAGGTTCCGCAGATTATGACATCAACTAACAAAAATGTGGGCGTACATTAATATGACGTTGATGTATGACTGTGTTCCTGGTGTTGTCACTATGTGATGCAGTGGGTTCTGTCTTAAAAAAAAACCTTTTAAAAAAAACAACCGACTTCAAAAAAAAAAAACACTACAAAGTTATTAAAATTTGATCTGTTTTAGTTTTTTGGCACCGACTTCTGAAATTAAAGTACATACTGGTATTCAGCTGCATCCGGCATTGACAGTTAGCCGACCCCAACATACTCATAGTTGGGAAAAGGCTAGGCAGATGATGAAGTAAACACAATGTTCGCACAGTAAATATGTCGTCAAAATGCTTTAAATTCCAAGATTAGCACACAACAGTTAATACATTGTAAACAGATTGTGAAAGCCCCAAATCCTGATGCATCACATCTGATGCCCACTTTGTATGCACTGACTCACACTGATCAAAATAACTTCAATGACAACACTCCTTTCTCTTTGAGAATAGAGTTCAAAATGGTACAGCAAAATGTGGAGTTACGACGGTTTCAATATAGAACCATGATGCACTTCGAAACGAAAATATCTTTAAAGCGGCCAATGAATTTCGGTTGAAATTCAAGATTTTTGCACATTTTCTGTACTACTCAAAGCATTATCTTTGTTAGGGAAACAGTAAGAACAACACTGTTTGGAGTAGGTGTGCTAACATAGCCTCCAGAGTGGCGAACATTGCCACAATTTAACGAATTTGTTGGGTTGGACCTGTCAAAAACTAACAAAGCAAACTCATAACATTCTTAAGGGACCACCGCGCGAGCTATACATGTTATGCAACTATAATAAGAGTAATCTATGGGTCAATTACACTAAAACGCGTTCGAGTAACTTATTATGATGTACCCACTCGCCAAATTTATTAAAGTAACTAATTATGTACCTACTTCCTAACTGCACGACGAGCGCTCTGGTCTATTTTATTTAACAATTACCTGCATGTTACAACTTTGTTTCTCATTATGTGATTGGTACTAACCACGGATATCTATGCTACTAACACAAGATAATAAGTTGTTTTAATATTATGTTACTAATCCTCTATGGATTCTTTGGTCCGAAATAAAAATCATTATTATTATTATAAATGGTTTTAATAAGCCTTTCGGTAGCAAGCTACCGATTTTTAAAACTCACTAAACCATTTTAGGGATTTTTAGACAACCTACTAAAGGCCTCGGTATACATTTATAATTCTAGAGAAAAGTTAAAATTTAGGTTGTTTTAATTTCGAGTATGTATATTTTTTTAAATAAATGTAAGTAGGTACACTAAATTCGTCATTTGTCTAATTACGCTGTGGAGTTCAAAGGGTAGACTTACTTACTTTTCACATTTAGTAAAACACAAACGCCACAAATGCTACAAAAATGCCGATTAGAAAGACATTTGGGGAAGAAAATGACGATTTTAGTGACATTGACTCATTTAGTGACATTAACATTGACTCATTTAGTGACTGAGTCACTTTTCGTTCTACGGGAACGAAATGTAGATATTTGTAAAATTGGCTATGTCGAGCTTTGTCCATTAGGTGTTTGCTGATAAGTTTACACATTTCGACTTTGCACTTATGGAATTGGTAGCTATCTTCGTAAGCATTGGCGACGTTCAACATGCTCCGCGCTGTTTCATCTTTAGGGTTTTCTTCAACGAAGTGCCTGGAAAGTGTACAGTTATAACTTAGGTATCAATCTCATCAAGAGGGGTAAAAAACCATATTTCCATTTCCTACTATACTTTTCACACCACCCGCTCGCTACTATCAAATCATTTACATATGCAAACCTAACCTAAAGCAAGTCATTAAAGCCCTAGGGTCGAGCCGGGCATTGGTCACCACTGACCTTAAGGACAATACTGACATTGAAAGGGAACGGAGGGCTCTTTCCATGCGTGCGAATATTAAGCTCGCAGGTTTGCACGTTGTTTATCAGACGTAATGGTCGTCACCATTCTCTGATAAACAACGTGCTCTTTAGAGCATTCTGTTCCACCTTCTTCACGTGCAGCTTGTGGGAGGGATATTCGCGGGCATCGTATGGAACCCTTCGTGTTCAATTCAGAAAACTGATGGGGTTGCCATGGCGTTGCAGTGCGTCAGGGATGTTTGCGGAGGCGCGTGTAGACTGTTTTTACATAATAATGCGCAAACGCACAGCATCGATGGTGGCTCGAGTCATGGCCAGCCCCAACAGGGTTCTGAAAATGATTGCTGACAGAGTGGACTGTCCGTATATAAGTCACTGCTGTCAGTTACATGTGCCATCGCATCGTGTTGTTTACTAACAAACAATGTTACTAACCCTTTATGAGTCTTCGCTCGAATTAAAGTTTTTGAATTTGAATTAAAATTGTACTAAATGTCGTTGATAATGTGCATAATGTGATTTGAATGTAAACAAAAAAAAATTGTATGAAAACTTTTACAAAAAAAATTACTTGTATTTCTTTTATGGTACAGCTCAACGAAAGAGTCCTCACTTTCGCACTTGACCGGTTTTTATATAGATTAACAATATAACTAAAAGACTCACCTCAAACAATTACTCATATAAGTGAAGTGTTCCATAAAGCAGGAACACGCTTCAGACTGGGAGAGCAGAGACGTCTTAGGCAAACTACTGTCTGCGCGTCTGACTTTTTGCCTGGACTCACTGCGCTGCCTCGACTTGTCCACATAAGTCTCTTCCGAGGCCTGCCCCCTGAACTTCTTCAAGTACAGTTTCCTAATCAGAGTTGACGTCATGACCGGCATTTGTTTGCTGACCTGATTCATTCGTGTCCTCGTGTTGTACTCAATATATCCCATATCTACTGCCACGACTCTTTTCACCTCTGTGATGATGGACTCCAGGTGCTCAGTCGGAGACAGTTTCGTGATTTCCTCGCAAAGTTTCTGGATGAACCAAGAGCCACGTTTTTCGATTCTGGAAGAATTCAAGGATTAATTGAGAAAGCTTAACTGCACGTTGGTAAAAGTTACAAATAATTTAACTGTTGCTTAAAATAGTATATATAATTTATTGGTTTAATGAGACCAGAGTGACGGCTAACTGGGGGAGAACGAAGGACGAAAATTGCCAGCCCCAAATAACTTGTTAGAAGGACATGCAAAAGTTTGTAGAGACAAAAGAAACTTTAAATCCACTCCTTTCTTGTCTTCTTAAAGTACTCCATGCCAAAACTGACAAATAAGAACAGCTTTTTTTCTTCAATTCAAACGTTACCGTATCAAGATAATATCATAATGTAGATAAAATTATTCGCGTATATCGTCGCTCGCATGACTATGCTCGCATGTCCTATCTCATTTTTTAGCTGATTTGGTTTGGGACGGCTACATTTTTCTATTCGTGATTCTTTACATTTTGTTGCTTTTCAAAATGGTTATATATTTTGAGATCCAAATAACATAGAGGTACGACGTTTAGTGAAAAGTGTAAAGAATCACGAATAGAAGAGTGTACTTGTCTAGACTCAGTTCAGCTAAAAATGTGATAAATGAGATAGGACTTTTAGTCATGCGAGGGACGATATGTTTAATGCATCTCTTGATATTTGGCAAGTTATATAACCGGGCATTGTAAATATGACACATTGCGCTTAGAAAGAGACGTCACACTGAGTCCACGCAGGTATTGGAGTGACAGAGACGACGCTCTACACAGCTGGACTTTTGCTACAGTTCGATTCGAACTTTATGGCGGCTCTGAAGTGCGCTTCTCGCTGCGCAGTACCTCCGCTGACACGTGAATTTGTTCGAACGACTCGCCTCATGTGCCATACGCTTGCGGTCTGTTCGGACCGATTCCCATATTGTACTGAGGTCAGGTACCGCAGTTTAGTTAGTGGAATTATTTCGACTAGTTAGGGTAAAAAAATAGGTACCTACTTTTCGGAATACCGGTGCGAAGCGCAGCCTGGATAAGAACTATGAAGGATCAGCAAGTCAGATTCCAAGGGCAGGATGTAATAGGACTGCAAATTGTTTTCAGCGTAGTCCTTATGAACTGAGTCTGCCTCGAAGACTGGAACGCCTGGACTAGTTACAGGACCTCGGCACGCCTGAAATCGTGGGAATATGAGTCATTATATTAACAACGTTATCGTAAACAACAATATCGGTTAGTTATTCTTGAGTATTTTTGCGAACGCATACGATATCAGAAATTACACGATACCAAGGTCTTAAAATGAACACGGACAAAGTAAAGATCATGTCAAATGCCCATGCCACATCCACTCTCATAAAGATCGGACTCTACACTCGAAGTCCAGTTAGGTAGGTCCAACTTCGAAAAAGAGGTCGACCGTCGAATCCGACTCGGCTGGGCAGCGTTCGGGAAGCTACGCTACAGCTTCTCGTTGTACATACCACCACAGTCGTGACCAGTGCGTGTTGCCAGTGATAACCTATGGAACTGAAACATAGTCGCTCACAATAGGCCTCATTAGAAGACTGAAAGTCACTCAAAGGGCAATGGAGAGGCCTATGCTTTTTTTTTTCGGATGGGAATTCATCAAATGATCCCTCCCGCTCTGGATGGAGTGTCAGACTCTTACTGACTAAAACCCACCCGTGTTCCTTCCTTAGCCCTTTATGTTCAGGGCCAGCAGATGTAGAACACTATATTATTTCACTGCTGCACCAGGGCCTCCAATATCAAGCCATTCAGCTTGATCCTCGACTACCTACTTTCATGAAAAAACCAGCCACCCTGCGAAGATCTCCACCGAGCATGCACCGTTCCACCTCACATTTGCCGATTCATGGTGACCATTCTAGAACACGTCAACCCCAACGGTAATTGGAAAACTCACCTGGATAATAAAAATCTTAGGTTTGGACACAAGGGTGGGCTTGGTTTTTGTTGGCTTGAAATAGTTGATGACCTGAATCTCACTGTAGAGATGGTCTTTAGCCCGCAGCATGCCGTCTTTGGAGCCGTGTGTTAAGATAGCAACAGCAACACATCCGTAGTCTGTGAAAACTCTTTCGCTGACTGGAAAGGTATGAATAGTTACGTTACTATCTATTAAAAACCTATCATCCCAACTGTTTGCACCAAAGACCAGTTTGTCTTTCTAAATTATCGAAGCGCAGTCGCTTGATTAATTTTAATTAATCAAGCGCCTGCGCTTCGATAATTTTAGTATCAGTGTTCTTATTAACTGTTAATGCAATAATCGATTTAAAAAGTATTAGTAGCCCCACTTCGAATTTTTGCAGACCCCCCCTTACAATCCCTGTTGCAAAAAATATACATATATTTTTATTTCTTTCTAATTTGAAAAATAATTGGGCAAACGTCATCTAAAACTATTCTAAATTTCAAGTTGATAGCATTAGTAGTTCTTGAGATGGGAGGGTTCCGTTTTTACCATTTTGGTAAGAAACCCTAAAAAGACTGTTTTATAGGTACTATTCATGTTAGTATTATTAATAAATATTTTTTTTTTAGAAAAACTACTACTTTTTTAACTTTCCTTATATTCATATATATGAAAAGTAGAGTGTTTAACACGGGTGAAAGTCATCAATTCCCACTCGGACATAGCCTATAGTCTAAATACCTCGTATGGGAATTGATTCCTTTCGACCCTTGTATAACAATCTACTATAACCCGTTAATAACTTGACTATATTAACCAATATTAAGTATATCGTATTTGAGATTTATAATTGCTTAAATTACTTACACTTTCTAGCCTCTGTGAGAAGGGCATCTTTCTCCAAATCGTCGTGTGGTGTAACTTCAAAACCGAAATCCTCGAAAGTCCTCTTCAAAACGTCTACGTCTTCCTCTGTGCCAAGCCTTTCGGGTATTCCCGGATCATTAAATGTTTTATGATTAAAAATAACCAGTGCATGTTTGTGAAAGGATTCTAGTCTATATGTAGTCTCATTCAGGTATAAAGCTTTTTTGTTAACCGAAGGCCCCGTTGAAACAGATGTACCTAATGCATTTTGTTTTGTTTTGTCCGTATGACTCTGTAGTTGTAGCTCTGCGATGTCTACGATTGGTTCTTCGTCACTTGTTTCATATGTTGGTGCGTTATACGTTATAGCGTCTCGAGACGGTAGTAGTATAAATCTCCTCTCATCCAGGTTTAAAGCTTTTTTGTTGAACGAAGGCCCCGTTGAAACAGGTGTATCTAATGCGTTTTGTTTTGTTTTGTCCGTATGCCTCTGTAGTTGTAGCTCTGTGATGTCTACGATTGGTTCTTCGTCACTTGTTTCGTATTTTGGTTCGTTATACATTACAGCGTCTCGAGCAGGTCGGTTGTCGTTGTAAAAATATGCATTTGCTAGTGAAATAACAGCGTATTTACTAGAACCTGCTTCTTTATCGTCAACTCCGTAAAGATGGCATCGTCTACTGATTCTAAAGTCAACGCGTCGCTTTTGGAATCTCCAGAGCTGTTTAGTTTGGCTTTGCCTTCCCTCTGTTTTGACAAAAAATATCTAGTCAGTTCGGGGTACGTATTACAATACCGAAATTTAAAAGACCGTATTTTAAAATACCTATGGACGAAATCCCGAAAAATTAAACGCCGAATGATTGTTTGGTCGAAAGTTCTAAATCCCGAAAGTTCATTTTCCCGAAAGCTTAAAATCCCGAAGATCCGTATCCCGAAGTTGAAAATTCCGAAATTACATCCCAAAGCCTAAAATCTCTAAGGCAATGACAAAAATGAGCCTAACATAATAGGTATGTAATATGTAACTACGAATTAATAAAACATTACGGAATGAAATAATTTTTCGAGATCTACCCCAGCTATAAAAAAATATTAAAATGCCCACTGTCATAACTGTGTTGTAGTCATGTTGTAGTGCCATCTGTGAGTAATCGCGGGAACTACGTCGCCGCTCTTTGTATTTCGTCCATTCGGGATTTCGTCCATTCGAGGTTTCATCCTTTCGGGCATTTGGACATCGATATTTTGTTTCGATATAACGGCTATCGGCATTTAAAACTTTCGGTATTTTGATATTCGACGGACGCGTCGGTATTTCAGTCATAGGTATTATTAAATTTCGGGATTTTAATAGGTACGTACCCTCAATTGGTCATTGTAGTCGTATTCCATTTTTTCGGTTAGTTTTTAGTGTTGCAGTCCGCTTCTATCCGGTTTCTTATACTTTTCACCTGTTTCACGTACACAACCTATCAATTCGATGTATTAACAGTAAGTACTGCAATATCTTTGATGTTATCTTTGCTGTTCTATTCTAATTTTATTCTTATCAAGCTGATAGTCAGCCCTCGACATCGAGGACTTACGAGTATGTAGTGACATCATCTATAATATAAAAGGAGAAATTGACTGACTGACTGACTGACTGACATATCAACGCACAGCCGAAACTACTGGGTCCAGGAATGTGGAATTTTGCACACCATATCATCATCTTTAACTTTGGGTGCACAATGTCAAACAGTGGAGTAATACTCTCCCGTTTGTATGGAAAAAATATCTACTAATGGCACCTTAAGTACTCAACGTGTAATGTGTTTTGTGAATATTGTACATATTTCATTGAATTCTGATCGATATAATCTTCTCGAGACTGACTGTACCTAATCTGCATTCGCGATTTAATTGCCAAACATGTAAACAAATATGAGTTTGAAAAATAAAAATCTCATGCCAAGCAGGATTAGCAGCGCCCTTACTGCATAACACACTTTCAATCTGAAAGCATTTTGAAGGATATTGCTAATCCATTGCTTTATAAGCCCGAAAAATTTGTCTGCTTAACAACGTAAATAATGCAATTGATGTTGATGAACTGTCAAAGTGAAAGCCATTGCTACTGTTAGTGTGTTACGTAGAAATAAAATCTCAATTCAAAGATATACCGTTTAGATTTATGTTTAACACAAGATATGTGTTTAAAGATAGTATGACTAATAATATTATTCTCAGAACGTTTATGTCAGGATCATAAAAGCGTCAGATAAATCTGATATTAATAGCGTAAATAGAAAGGAACAGTTATGCTTGACTGAATTGAAAACATACGCGCTTTCATTTGCCGCTGGCCCGCCCGCCGCCGGCAGCGCCGGCTAAATAATAGGTACCTAACTAGCTGTGGCCGACGACTTCATCTCGTGTATTTCGTATTTCATTTTTTTTTAATATATTACCCACGGTGAAAACTAGCCTATGTTCTTCTCCAGGTCTCCGGCTACCTATATGTCAATTTAGTACCGAAAGGTACAGTAGTTAAGCGTGAAATAGTAACAGGCACACTGAGCTACTTTTGCATTTATAATAATCTACTAGCTTCTGCTCGCGACTTCGTACGCGTGAAATTTCTTGTTTCCCCGACCTAGCCCGTCTCATCACATCGCTTGCCCGCGCTGTTACCGTTTTGGGTCACCGTTCTTTATTTTCTTGCGTTCATATTTACTCAAACGAATAATTTACAAGTGTTAGTTTCCATTAGCAAAATCAATCGATGTTGCTATGGGTAAATAATAACAGCCGCACATGTCGATCGATAAGTTTAAGCTACGCTTGCCGGGGTTGGTCTGTGGATGGGTGACCATCTTTGGGTAATTCTTCAGGGACAAAATTTTCGATGTCTGCGGGTATATTTCTGTAACCAACTAAAAAAACGGCATGTAATATTTTTTTTGTACAGTTTAGCTTTATCCCTTACTGGGACAAATGATTTTTTTTTAATAATTGCTGTCTAGGTACAAAATAAAAATATTTGAAGGTCGTTCTTCTGATTCATATAGCGCGTCCGTTAGCCATTTTCCGGAACAAAATGGTCGATGTCGCATTTTCCCTTTGATACATCAATATAAATTATAATTATATCGAAAGGAAATGAATTGTCCTCTTACAAAAAAAATGTGTATTAGTTATAACTACGTTAGTCTGTTTATAAATAAGTAAAAAAGAAGTGTCCGGCGTATAATACTGATTAATGTGGCGTAAGCTGCGCTTGACCGTACTTGGTCGGGTAATAATAATGAGAGTCTGGCTTCCAGCGCGGGGGGAAGCCAGTCGTGCAACGGACGACCTAGAAGGTGGACGTGCGGCTGGTTGGCTTAGATCCGGTGTTACGAAGGAAAATACCTGATTCATCTGTGTTTGGTTCAGGTGGCATCCTGATTACAATGCCTACTTTATAAAATTTATTTTATTGTTTTAAAACTTCAATCTGTGTTTCGTGTGATGCTTTTGGGTTATAGATTCGTGTAGAAAAATGAAAATAATGAAGTCTGTATGTACGATGAGTTATGCATGATTGTAGGCAAAATCCTGATTCATCTGTGCCTGATTCGTATGGTCAAAACCCCTTAAGAATAATAAAATAAATTAGTTTTTCCCCTCTCCAGCACGATAGGAGTGCTTTTGTTGCGTAATTCTCCTTGTCCAATTTTTGACCGTGTACAAGTCAGTAGTTTTAATCTTATTTATTATTATTTACTTAGCTATAACCTTTTGAATAATAAAAAAATGACAGGAGTATAATCTTGTTCTAAATATGATACTTTTGATATGTCTTAGTCCTATTTAAGAATTAATAATTATTGTTTAGAATTTACATTCATAACTAACGGTGTATTTATTACTTTTTATTTCTGTTTCTGATTAATATGTAATACATTCTGATTCATCTGGGCACAAAATTAATATCTTGAAAACTACTTTATAAAAACGAGTCCCTCATTCAAATATATGTTATTTGGTATACCTATTTTCATATGAACATGTGTTACAGAGCTGAAAGTGAAATTAAATTTTGGCCATATGGATCAGTCAAAGAATCAAATTTCGAAGAACTACCCCTTTACATACCGTGACCCCTCCGTGCCTCGGAAAGCACGTTAAGTCGTTGGTCCGCGTCCGTTGGCCGCGGGCACAGCTAGTTAACTAAACATTAGAATAGAATACTCTGTATTATGTACACCATATAAATTACAAATATAAATATAGAAATTTTACAAAGAGTGACACAATATGCGGTCTTATAGCTAAGAGCGATCTTTGGAGGACAACCTTTGGATGGATTAAAAAGGGGAAGGAGAGACAATACAATATAATAGGTAGTCTGTGGTGTACCATTTACATAATACAATACATACATACATAAAGCATATACTTGACGGAGAAGGTATGTGTGTCTCGTTATTATCAGCCATATTTTAATTACTGTGGGCATACTGTGGGTAGTGTTGGTTATTGCGCAATAGAAAAACCGTTTTGCAGTTCAAATCAGATTATAATTTCACGAACAAATTAATCACACCAGCTAATCGAACACTGTAGGTACACGACAAAACCAGATACAGAACGCGGACAGTTTCTGTGCACATGTTATTCGTATGATGTCCAATGTCCAAGAGTGTCCAAGAGGCTCCACATCGTTCTGTCGCACTGTCGTCGACCCTCCACGAACTCAGGCTAGAGTCTGTCAGCGCCACCAGATGGCGCTCGCCTTCCGAATAGTCAAACGAATGACTCCATCGAAGCGTTTTGTCGTCACAGCGCTGCCGCCTCGTTGTCAAGTCAGCTCCCGTCGTACCTACTAATGATTTCTCCGAAATACTAATCTATATAAATATTATAATAATCACGAAACAAAGAAAATATAATCATGATGTTTAGGGAGAGAGGAAGTACTTTTTACCATAATTTTAAAAGTGCAATTTTTTTTATTTTTTTTTAACAAAAATTTGAAGCAGCGTTTCGGCTCATAGCTTTCTCCCGTATATTCGAAACATCTAGTGAAAGTAGATCGTCGGAGTAGTGTAGCAAACCCTAGCTTAACCTCAGGTCATCAGCGATTTATTATTAGCTGCGGTGCCATAACCTAACAGTTAGTTTCTATCAAAAGGTCAACCGAAGTCAACATGATATTAGGTATCCTTCCTATCAAGATTAATTTCAAAGGAGTTGTTCGCATTGACTATTAAATGATCTTCTTAAAAATCTTTAAATCACTCTCTGACAAGCTGGGTCTTTTAGAAGCTTTAAATTTAGCAAAATAGTTCCTTTTATGCCGAAAGTGAGCATTAAGGAAGGATGTTTGAATTCGATACCTGAAAGGGACGAAATGAAAGTTGTGCCACTTATTCCCAGCGAAAGCACTAGGAAGTGTTGAAAGGCGGGCGTTTTCGGGGACTGTCTTATGTAATTTTGACGTCCGAAAAGCGCTGATTCTCAGACTAATAAAAAAAAAAACACTTTTCATTGTGATTTTTTTTATTTGGTTCTCATCAGGGGTTCTACTCCCTAAACACGAAATCCGTAGTTTTGACCGAAGTTACAAGTATTGGCCATACACCCAATTGGCCCGTCCAATGAATTGAACTGGACACTTGTTTTACCGGATAAACTACATTTGGGCACGTATCTTTGTTGACGAACTTAGAGAAACTCCCCAGTGACGAAATTGACGTAAGTTACAGCTGACGACAGACGTCATTTCCTTTCCTGAGATATAAACGCCATGTAAGGACTGGCGCCGCCGTAAAGTCTGATTGCGTCAACCGAAAAAAACACGTTAACTCACACTTGACCGGTTTTAAATCGAACCGATTAAAATTCCGATGCTGCGAACGTTTATTTTCAGTTTCTAAATATAATCCTTAGCTCAGAGATGAGGTATCCGTTTAAAGGTGAAATTATTTTGATGAATGGTATAATGCAGATGGCGAATAATGCACGACTCTTAATGCAAAGCATTATATAGAGTGCTTTACAAAAGAAAAAAAAATTGCCTCTTTTCTGCAACTGTTTCTATTGTTATACTCCTGCTAGTACACAGAACTTACTTAATTTATATACCATTGTATAGGTAATTTAATGGAGATTAAATCTGTAATTCAAAAATGCAGTAGAAACGAAAATTTATACATCAAAATATTTCTAAAAACATTCCCGTCAATCAAGTGTGAAAACATCTTGAAGAAAAATCAATTAATTGAGTATTATTGAAAATGGCTCTTTTATTCAGAGTAGTTTAATTATAATGAATAAAAATCTAACTAATATAATATCTATGTCTATGGTTTTTTTTATACGATCAAATAAGCATTATGAGTCGTGCACTTTTTGAGTTTTCCAAATTTTCTATTTTTAGAAAGCTATTTTTAATTGTCCTAACCATCATCATCAACATCTGCCTAACCTTTTCCCAACTATGTTGGGGTCGGCTTCCGACTTTTTCAGCTCAACACCAGTATTTTACATGGAGCGATTGAATATCTGACCTTCACAACCCAGTTACTGGGTAATACGATACCCCTTGGTAAGACTGGTTGTCAGACTTTCGGGCTTCTGACGAACCGTAACGACTGTCAAAGATCCACGAATGACAGCCGGGACCAACGGTTTTATGTGCTTTCCGAGGCACGGAGGGGTATAATATGTAAAGATGGTCGCCCATCCACGGACCCACCGCGGCAAGCGTATGTTAACCTGATCGATCGACCTGTGCGGTTGTTATTATTTTTCTCTTTTAAGAGTTTTGTGTGTACATAAATATCAATAAAAGCACATGAAATAAAAGATAGGTAACATGCAGACCTGTGGGACACCTTACCCAAAATACTCACGTAAGTAGGTACAGTCTCGAATTGCGTCCATAAACTTAGAGCTTACTTACCCAACAGTTACTTTACTAAGCAAGAAAAAATCAAAGTGCAATTCGTGAATCTTGACCTAACAATGCAAGGACAAAAGAAGGACACTATAGTCAAACGCTTTACTAGAATCCATGCGTTTTATAAAGACGAGTCAAGTGCCGAGTGACATTCGTAGTATATGTGACTTTTGAAAGCTTGTTCAGTTTTATGGGGTGCAGTCTAACTGAGGTGGCGATATGTCAAAACGTGGAGATTTCTGTGCTTTTTAGTTAAATATTAATGTACAGACGCCAGCAGGTCAACCTACCCGAAACTGTCAGATTTTCCCAATCAACCTTGAACCTTATGTTTTAGCAATAAAGTCGAAAATCTATTAAAGAAATCTGACAGATTGTAGTAACTTGATGTGCTGGCGTCCGTACTAGCTTCTGCCCGCGACTTTGTCTGCTTACGCAGACTTTTACGCAGAATTTCTTGTCCCCCGACTCACGCCTTTGTTTTTTTTTTCTTTTTCCTTGGCCCCTAGTAGTCTAAATATCATAGCGTTCCTCAAGAATTGGGCTATCAAATGCAAAAATATTTTTTCAAATCCGACTAGTAGTTTCAACAACAAACAAACAAACTCCTCAGCTTTATTATTAGTATAGTTAGATTACATACATACGAGTACATAAATCAGCCTTTAGTGTTCCCATTTCTGGGACACAGACCTCCTCTCTGTGAGAGTGGGTGGGCTGTAATCCACCACGCGGGCCCAGTGCGGGTTGGTAGATGTCACAATACATGTCTTCGAATTTTTGGTTCTAGGACATGCCGGTTTCCTCACGATGTTTTCCTTCACCGTTTTGAGAGCAGTGGTGATATCATTTACGCGAATGTGGTGTTGGTGGTAGGTGATATCATTAAAGCGCCGGTCTGGGTTCGAACCTACGACCTACAACTCGTAAGTCGCGGCCGTCACACTTGGCCACCACTGCTCTAGTATGTCTGTAGTCTATAGTTAGATTACGTACACAAACCGTCTGGGAGTAAACTAAAACTCCATTGTGTAGTTAAACCAAACGGCGATTTAATTTTAGTCTACATATAGAAGATATGGTAATGTTATTCGGTTGAAGGACACTGATTGAGACACAATAGAAGTTTTATTGTTATTACGTCTGGGGGCGTTTAGTGTCCCGTAAAGTGTTAACTATTAAGGTACTTTTATTTTTTTAACTTTTCCCCACTCTAGGAATTTCTCCTGCATTGTGGGTGCGCTTACAAACATTTAAACTCACATACACAAACAGCTAGACCTGGAACAACTACTTGTAGGTCATACAAATATTGGTATTGTTCGTCGAATCGTTGAGCTCCTCAAGTTCTGAGTTGAGCTGCACGATTTTTGACAAATGCGTGCACTGATTGGACAGGTCCGCTCAATCTGTGTGGTTCTATCCTCAAAAGACCATTTCAGACACCAATCTACATGGTCTTCACACGACCTGACAAAGATTTTGTCTGGACTTTAAAAGAGACTGTGACTTCTGAGTTTGTTTCGGTCTTTCTTCTCAGAATAGTCAGATAGGAAACGCCGACCTCATCTAGTTTGAAAAAAATATGATTGACGTGTAAAAAAAAGTGTTTGTATAAACCTACTTACAGAAATAAAATCTATTTGTTCCGTGCAGGAATGGAACCCGCGACACCGACACGCTTGACATGACCTTTCAAAAAACGGGTGTCAGCCGATTTTTGTGGGAAAATATTGCATGGCGTCTTGTCGGATGGGTTGTTAGAAGGACATCGAGAATCCACCTGGGGCCTGAGGGCCATCTTTTGTTTATGCATGGGAGTTCCGGCCGTTGAAGTAAGCAACGCCAGATTGAATCAAAGAAGATTTATTCCAATGCACGTATTGTAATAAATACCAGCGATTCAACTAAAGCTGCCTAAATTGTTTTTCCTTCTTTAACAATAACGTAATAAAAATAACCAGAGACTGCAATGCCAAAGGAATGATGATTGAAATCAATAGCTGTTTTCAATAGGATGCGTGGGTGGACGCCTTAGCTTATCATATTTAAAGAATTCTAACAATTTCAAGTGTAGTCTGTGGTGCGTTTTTTTATGATCTTATTTTATCTGTGGTACTGTTTGATTACCTGTTGTTTAGAGTGTTAATGGTTTTTTTGGAATTTCGCTTGCGAATCGATATTTATAAACTATGTTGTCCTACTTAGAGTTTAGTTAACTAAACCAAAAGTAGGACAAGGAAAATAACATTGAGGCTTTAATATACATAATAAGAATAGCCCCAATTAGAGAATCGCAACAATTTATAATAAATTACCAAAATATGTACCTAAAAGATGACGAGAATACAAAATCATTCTATAGCAAACTCAGATCACTTTTAATAGAAAAATGCTATTACACAGTAGACGAATTCATGACGGATAAAACTCTAAAGATCTAAGTACCTATGTCGCTTGTAGGTCCTGTATTTAATTCGTAATTCTTTTTCTATTTCTTTATTTTGTTAAATTAGGTCTGAACAAAGACATAAATATTGTATATCCCAGTGACATTAAGATTTTATTTTATTTTGTATTGTAAAATGACATAACATAATTCAATTCAATTACGAACAATGAATTGACATGACTTGATTGTAACTATTACCTAGCTATTATAATTTTTACTACCTACCTACTAAACTAGTACCATCTGACGTAAATGTGACTATCTGTGTTATTGTATTTTATTTTGTTTATTACCGTTAATTGGACATCTTAACGACATCTAGACTACTATTTCTATTAGATTATTTATTTTGAAATTGTAATTTGTTGACTCAATTTATGTTATTATCATAGTATGACCACAAACTCAGCAGCAAACCAACATTATTTTGCAGCGCCCTGACAGGGTTCATGTACAAAAACCGATACTTAGTAATTATTCTGTAAAATGTGTGATGTAAGTACATGAGAGCAAGCAAATAAATAAATAAATAATAGATAATACCGAATTACGTTATTAAATATAGAAATATAAATAAATACCTACGTAACGCAAAATTAATAAAACAATAACATATTTTTAAATCAGCCTTGGTACCACCATTGAGATATTACTTTGGGTAGGTAGGTACCACAAAATATGCGAGGCAGCATAACAATTTTCATCCATGAAGGCCATGTGGCATTGCGCGGTGGCAGATCAAGGGGAGACTAATGTTTATGGTGCGTGCCTAGAGCATAGAAATGAGGTGATATGCCAATTGATAGGGAAGTAGGTATGCATTAAGCGTCTTCATGTACGGTCGAACAAGCTATTTGGTATACAAGCAGCTAATATGCAACTACTTACTTTTAAACGGAATACCTACTTGAGTGCGAAAGCCGTATCATCGAATTTTGTTTCTTCGAAAACCTTTCAACGACATCTTTAGACTGCGACGCCTTGTTAAATCGACGCCTTGTTACTGCGATATTTCGTTACATCGAAAAACTGTACTGCGAACGATTTTACTGCGTAAATATCATACTGCGAAGCCTTGTTCAATCGATGTCACGTTACTGTGATGTTACTTAGGAAAACTTACTTCGGACGACCTTACGGCGATAACCAAGAACATCGATTATCTTTTCCAAATTAATACTTACATTTTTCACATTTCTTTAAAAACAGAGAGCAACAATTTAACTTTGCAATGATCTACAATCTTTACTTTTACACTGATGTTCATGACAAATGGCGCTCTCTGCTTTTAAAGAAATGTGAAAAATGTAGGTATTAATTTGGAAAAGAAAATCAATGTTCTTGGTTATCGCCGTAAGGTCGTCCGAAGTAAGTTTTCCTAAGTAACATCACAGTAACGTGACATCGATTGAACAAGGCTTCGCAGTATGATATTTACGCAGTAAAATCGTTCGCAGTACAGTTTTTCGGTGTAACGAAATATCGCAGTAACAAGGCGTCGATTTAACAAGGCGTCGCAGTATAGAGATGTCGTTGAAAGGTTTTCGAAGAAACAAAATTCGATGATACGGCTTTCGCACTCAAGTAGGTATTCCCTTTTAAACAATGATGTGGGTGTGCTGAGTAGTCAATTCTTTTACACCACTCTATTAAGGATGCCATAAGCTGAAAAAGTTATAACGCTCAAAATAAAACTAAATATTGGCAGTGTAGTGGAAAGATGAATATTTTTGCCTGTATACCAAATAGTTTGTTCGACCGTACTCAGGATAGGACTTTTAAGGTTCACATCCACAGTTCCGCATCGAATGCATTGGACGGATGTTGTAAACTGTAGCTGCAGCAATCAGATTGCTGACACAACTTCCAATTGCTAGCAGTTGCGTCAGCAATCGGCTTGCCGGGCATAGAATCGGCATTACTGACAGGTCGATGCATAAGCATTATCAGCCTTAAGGTGCCACTAGTCGATATTTTTTCCATACAAATTTCGGGAGAGTATTACTCCACTGTTTGGCATTGTGCATCCAAAGTTGAACATGATATCGTTTTGACTTATTATTAATTTTGTCTGTACCGAAACAGAACAGTAAAATAAACAGCCATTAAAAAGTTATGTTATGAGCCAACAAAAATTCGTTATTCTTGTTATTTTTAACGTAACTTTGGTAATAAAAGAACTGTAAAATCTTCAAAGTCCGTACCGACAAAGCGCAGTTATCGAAGAATTCAATAAACTTTACTTGTAATTGTTTTATGCAGTGGTTTTTTCATAAAACTCGATTAAACACTTTTCGAATTTTTTTACGCGCCTATCATTTCGGAACGGTGTTTCTGTGCGTGAAAACTAGCCGTTGTTGGTGTAGACTAGCGTCTAACTGCTCATCACTGATACTAGCTCTGTCGGACACGAAGCCAGGTGAGACAGCGTGCTTTTTGGCCATGACCACCAGTGAGTTCGAGCTCGCGACTAGTTTACTCTTAATGTTCCCACTGCTGGGACACAGGCCTCCTCTCTTTGAGAGGGAGGGGCCGTAAGCCATCACGCGGGCCCAGTGAGGGGTGATATCACATGTCTTAAAATTTTAGGGTGCTGGTTATTCTCATCTCTTCATGACAAGCGAGTTTTATGATACGTTAAAAAACAAAGCTTGCTCCAAATATAAGGGTCAGTGTCTGCATTCTTATTTATTTGACAGAGGAGCAATAATATCTTTAAAAATCATTCAGATTGGATTGAAAGTATGGTGGTGCAGTATTAACCCCATTTCTAACCAAATCATTTCATCTTTTGGTCAGTGGGTCGTCTTAGGGCAGTCCGTTCATAGTTTTTTTGGTGTTTTGCAGAAGAAGCCGCCGCCGTAGATTCTGGACTAGCTTCTGCCCGCGACTTCGTCCGCGTGAAAATTCTTGTACCCCCACCCCGCCGCAACACTTCGTATTCGCTTAGTGTTCATTCTGACTTTTTTTCTGTTTCCTCGGCTCCTAAGGGTCATAGCGTGATATTAAATAGCCTATAGCCTTCCTCAAGAATTGGGCTATTATGCTTCGCAGCTTCATTCTTTGCGATTTACGTTTAACATGGTGTAGTAGCGCCATCTACCGTAGGCCTTGCACGATGGTTTAAAGTCTATGATTTTTTTTTTTTTGACATTTCGCCCCACCTCTGCGCACCGCTGTCGTAGCGGACTGTCCCGACATTAATCCTCATTCTGTGTTATCGTGCTGTAGCCTTCGCACGCATTCGGTTACCCTGCCACTGCGTTCTTACTTTTTTAAATAGTGAAAATAGTAAGATGGGAAACAAAAGGAAACATCGAGAAGAGGAAGAATCTAGGATCACAAAGAAGATTAAAAGACTGGAACGGAAATTACAGCGCCGAAGGCGCGTTATTTCGTCGGATGATAGCAGTAAGTAAAAACAATAAGTATTATTATAACGTCGTTGGCGGTTAATACTTGAACTAATTACCGTCGTTGGCGGTTAATATTTAAACTAATTACCGTCGTTGGCGGTTAATATTTGGACTAAATACCGTCGTTGGCGGTTAATATTTGAACTAATTACCGTCGTTGGCGGTTAATATTTGGACTAATTACCGTCGTTGGCGGTTAATATTTGAACTAATTACCGTCGTTGGCGGTTATTTTTTCATAGTATATTACCGTCGTTGGCGGTTAATGCTTGAATTACTACCGTCGTTGACGGTTACGTGTGTCAAGTTTTGAAATGACAAAGTATTTTTTATTTGTCACACAGATTCTGAAATCGATGAGCAAGTTTTGCCCGTGATGTCACCAAGACAATCACCAACCGATCATGGAGCTTCGCCACTCAACCACAGGAATGAATGCTTAGATATGCCTGGTCTGATTTCTCCTATTCCACAAACCTCACTGTATGAACCTACTAGTTTGGAACAAACCAATGCAGAAGCTGTAATTCCGGAGCCAGGATCGTCGTCTGCTCCCGATCCATGTTTGTCAAACGTGCAAGAGGAGGATACCCAGCTAGAAGAAGATATACTTCAGATCTTAGGGGAACCACCACAGCCAGATATTGCGCTGGGTAAAAATATTCATAAAGATATCGCATTCCGTTGGCAAGATATCTTGGTTAAAGGCTTACCTAGAGATCAAAAAGAACCGCTTCTCAAAAAGTATCTTATACCGGCTAACTGTAACTTTCTTGTAGCCCCGTTATTAAATCCTGAAGCTAAAGCAGCTACCCCAGATATTCTATCCAGGAGAGACGCCAGTTTGTTACAAAAGCAAAATCAAATTGGCGTCGCATTAGCCGCGTTATCTCAGCTTACTGAAATGATTATACGTAATGAAACCTCCAAGCAAACACTTCTGCAGCCTCTTAGTGATGCTTGCCGCCTTCTATGCGACAGCCACTGTATTGAAAGTAGAACCAGACGTAGCATAATTATGAGTTCTATTAATACTAGTTTACGCGATGCTCTTGCTAACACACATCGTGACAAGTACTTGTTTGGAGAAGATTTGGCGGAGAAACTAAAAGCCGCTAAGTTTGTCCAAAAAACAGGAGAATCTCTGCAAAAAACTAATCCTATACCGTCTACTAGCAAAAGTGGTTCGAACTTCAGGGGCACGCCAAGGAACCGGAATTTAAACTTCAGGGGCCCAATACAAAGAAAACCACCGAACAAGACGAACGAGGTATCGAGAGGACGACAGCCGGCGCGTCAGACGCGCGGCTTCAACTATTCGCGTCAGCCGCCACCTCCGCCGAAGGCGTCTTCACCGACCAGGAGGAACTATCGCAAATAAATACTCAGGTAATGCAATACGCTGGACGTTTGCAATATTTCTATTTACAGTGGTCTCAAATTACAGATGACCCAACCTTACGGTCTTGGATAAAGGGATATAAAATCCCATTTATGTCCACTCCAATCCGATTTGACAGTCCATGTTCTATGCCTAAATCAGAACAGGAGCATTACGATTATGTTAAAACAATTAGAAAGTTAATTGAGGTCAATGCAATTTCACAATGTTCACATGAGGAGGGTGAATTCATATCAAGTATCTTTCTTGTACCTAAGCCTAACGGTGAAAAACGCTTTATCCTAAATTTAAAACTTTTAAATAGATTTATAAAAACTAATCATTTCAAAATGGAGGATTACAGGACAGCCATTAAATTAATAACTAAAAAATGTTACATGGCTTCGATTGACCTAAAGGATGCATATTTTTTTATTAATGTCGCTAAATGTCACAGAAAATACTTGCGTTTTAATTATAATGGAACCCTTTTTGAGTTTAATTGCCTACCTTTTGGATTATGCACCGCCCCGTATGTTTTTACAAAAATTATGAAGCCTGTGATGGAGTATTTGCGGTCGAGAAATATGATTTCAGTTATTTATTTAGACGATATATTTTGTATAGGAAAAGACCTAAAAGACTGTACCTTTAATGTTAGACAGACTTGTGCATTTTTAGAAAACTTAGGATTTATTATAAACAAAGATAAAAGTTGTTTAATACCAAGTACTAAGTGCAAGTTCTTAGGTTTTGATTTCGACTCCCAAAAAATGATCATGGAATTGCCCTCTGATAAGAAAAATAAAATAAAAAGTAACGTTCAAATTCATTTAGACATTCGTAAATGTAAATTACGCGATTTTGCCAGAACAATTGGTCTTCTGATATCTGCGTGTCCTGCGATACAATATTCTTGGATGCGTACAAAATTATTTGAGCAATTCAAATTTAATTCTTTGTTAAAAAATGATAGTTACAATCAAACAGTTTTATTGCCTAACTTTATTAGGGAAGATCTTAGGTGGTGGTTAAATAATTTGGCTTTTGGTTATTCTAATATTAAAACCAATATATATATAAAAGAAATTTTTAGTGATGCCTCATCCACTGGGTGGGGTGCATATTGTAATGGTGATGAATCGTTCGGTTACTGGAAAGAAAATGAAATGAAATTACACATTAACCAGTTAGAGCTAAAAGCCGCCTTTTTCGGACTAAAAGTATTTGCCAGTGATTGTTTTGATTGTGAGTTATTATTAAGAATCGATAATGTTACAGCCATTTCATGCATTAACAGGATGGGCAGTGTACAATACCCACATCTCAATGATGAGACTCGTAATATTTGGAAATGGTGTGAAAGGCGACGTATTTTGATTTTTGCATCATACATTAACACTAAAGATAATCAAGAAGCTGATATGTTGTCTCGGAAAAAGTTTCAAGATACCGAATGGGAATTAGGAAATTACGCATACGAGGAAATAAAACACACGTTAGGATCACCAAATATAGATTTATTTGCCAGCCGTTGTAATTCTAAATGTAATACATACGTTACCTGGAAGAATGTCCCTGATGCGTGGGCTATTCATGCGTTTACCATTTCATGGAAAGATTTAAACTTTTACGCCTTTCCACCATTTTCAATGATACTAAAAACGATCCAAAAAATAATATCCGATAAAGCGGAGGGTATAGTTGTTATCCCATACTGGCCAACTCAACCTTGGTTTCCATTATTTAATAAAATATGTAAATCTGAAATTATTTACTTTCCACCTGATAGTAATTTGCTAAAATCTCCTTACAGATCAACCCACAGTCTGCATCGAACATTAACATTGGCTGCCGCGAGATTATCCGGCAGACTCTATTAAACAAATTTCTGTCACCAAGGTCGGTGGAAATAATGTTAGCATCCTTGTCAAGTAACACTTATAAACAATACGACGGCTGCATAAAAGCCTGGATTATTTACTGTCAAAAACATAATTATGATTACACTTGTGCTTCAATACCGATAGTTATTCATTTTTTAACAGAGGTATTTGACAAGGGTGCGAAATATGGGACAATCAACTCTTACAAATCTGCATTATCTTTATTATTAGGTCATAATTTAGATGATGAAAGACTTAAACGATTCATGAAGGGTGTTTTCAAATTAAGGCCAACCAACCCAAAGTACAGTATTACTTGGGATCCTGACATTGTATTAAATTTCTTAGCCCTGAAATGGCCTAATGAAAACCTAGATTTGAAAACTCTCTCCAAGAAAACTGTAACGTTAATTGCTCTTGTGACCGCACATCGTGTACAAACCTTATCTCTAATTAAAATTAACAATATAATTACAAATCCCAATGAAATTATTATTAAAATTCCCGATACAATAAAGACAACTAAATTAAATTCATTTCAACCAATTTTAAGACTTCCATTTTATAATACACGTCCAGAAATCTGCCCAGCTAGATGTTTACAATCATATATGAATAAAACTAAGACATTACGTAAGAATAACAATAATAGTTTATTTATAAGTTTCAAAAAACCACATTCAAACATTACTTCTCAAACTATTAGTCATTGGTTAAAGGATACGCTATTAGAAAGTGGCGTAGACACTTCAATATTTTGCGCTCACAGTACACGACATGCAGCCACATCAAAGGCAAATAAATTAGGAGTAAACATAGATGTGATTAAAAAGACTGCTGGATGGACTGATTCCTCTTCAGCTTTTGCTCGATTCTACAATAAAGAAATTGTAAATCATAATCAATTTGCTGAATCATTGCTTAATTCTTCTCAAATATAATGTAATAGGTAATACAAATTATAAAACATATGTGTAATATGTACTTAAATAAAACAAGAATTGATTTTGAAAGATACCTCTTTCTTTTACTTTAATACTTACCTTGGTATTTAAATACCCAAAGTAAAAGCAATGTTCAAAACTACAAGTATTGAACATTGTTTTTTGTACAATGGCATTCTCTAGAATATCATTGTTTTAGTATTCATTTTAAAACCGTTGCTATAAACATCCTACACCATGTTAAACGTAAATCGCAAAGAATGAAGCTGCGAAGCATAATTGAAGATCAAACGAACTTACCAAGTGAAGTTCGATCCCAATTATGCGAGCAGCTTCATTCGACGCGATTTACCAACTCCCACCCATTTTTATGTTAATTATCAATTCAGTAATTAACCCCATCCCGTTAAGTTCAAACGGTTCTAAAATAAATATTCTTTACCTTTAAACAAAATGAGGATTAATGTCGGGACAGTCCGCTACGACAGCGGTGCGCAGAGGTGGGGCGAAATGTCAAAAAAAAAAAAATCATAGACTTTAAACCATCGTGCAAGGCCTACGGTAGATGGCGCTACTACACCATGTTAAACGTAAATCGCGTCGAATGAAGCTGCTCGCATAATTGGGATCGAACTTCACTTGGTAAGTTCGTTTGATCTTCAATCAAATGCAAAAGATTTTTTTCAAATCTGACTGGTAGTTCCAGAGATTATCGCGTTCAAACAAACAAACTATTCAGCTTTATTATTAGTATAGATAGATATAGATAGATAGATTTGAGCCCGCCTCATGGCAATAGGCTCGCCTCAATATTGTGGCGAATGTATACTGTACTGTACAGGTAGCATGACCACCATATTGACTTTCGTCTACGGAAGAATAGACAAAATGACAGATTATAGATAGATTTCTAATAAAATTGTCATTTTGTCTATTCTATAATTATACAGGGTTATTGGTAAAACATTAACAACGTTTTAAGAGGTCATTGTACTCATCATTATGAACAACTTTTACTATGGGACCAAACCTGAAATCGCGAAAAAATAATCAGCTGTTCCCCGGATATCTATGGCTGTTCCCTACATTTTGACGAGTTATAGGTACGAACATAAATGTAGAATAGCAGATTTTTTTTTGTTTTACCAATAACCCTGTATATCTGTCATTTTGTCTATTCTCCCGTCAACAAAACTCGTTTCTATGGCGGTCATGCTACGCGTGCAGCTCTGCAGACACCTTTGGGGACTACATGCGTTATGTTATGTACAGACGCCAGCAGGTCAACCTATCCGAAACTGTCAGATTTTCCCAATCAACCTTGAACCTTATATTTTAGCAATAAAGTCGAAAATCTATTAAAGAAATCTGACAGATTGTAGTAACTTGATGTGCTGGCGTCCGTACCTAATGTGCTAAACCGTTCGTTTCGAATAAGGCTATGCGACCGCCATTCATCTATAATACCGGATCGAATGCAAAGTTCAGAAACGTGCCTTAGTTTTGTATGTCAGGTGCTCAGGTAGTTCAGAACGAAAGACCATGTCTCGATCTAATAAATATGGTCAGCTACCTCCATACCAAATTTTATCAAAATTGGTTCAGCCGTTTGAGCGTGAAGAAGTAACAAACATATAAACACACACACCCCCACCCCCACTCACTCACAAACTTTCGCCTCTAAAATATTAGTGTGCAAAAAATATATTTTATAAAATTATTGTAATCCGCGTGTAGGTACCCGACGTACTTTGTTTCATAGGTGTGAAAAATTCATTTGTTCAACAACGTAATTATAACGTAATGAGATTGTCAAAATGAAAGGCATTGCGATCAATTGCCATTTTATGTGTGTTACGCAATTACCCTGCAGGTGGGCCACCTGTTTTATTGCCATTGAAAAACCTTGAAAGTGTTCAATAGCACATCCTCCTTGCGTCATAGTTCTGATGGTATGAGGATGACCAGATATTGTATTCCAAGGATGTTACCGTTAATATAACTCTAGTAAAACAAACAACGTGAGTGTGTTTATTGTTTTATTAATTTCTGATAATTACCAGCGCCCAGCAAGCTCTTTGTTTTAAGTTCACTTAATTTTTAGTGTATTGTTAAACGAATTGACACCTTACTTCAATATGCCGTGTTAAAGCCATTTCATATAATTGTCAAAGATTGACAGAACTTGTGATTTGAATATACGAAAATTTAAGCTGGTAGTCAATTTGCTTAAAAATTAATTTCCCTGGCTTTACATTGTGTACGTCCGTATTTCTTACAGGATAGCCAGACGTTTCACTTAAGAAAAAGTTTTTATTGTTTTTGGTTAGAATTTAGAGAGCATGGTACCCAGTGGTAGCGGCCCTGACTTACGAGTTGTAGGTCGTAGGTTCGAACCCAGCTAGGCAAGCGCTTTACTTTGTGTAAATAATGTCATCACCACTGCTCTCAAAAACGATGAAGGAAAACTTCGTGAGGAAACTGGCATCTCCTAGAATCGTAAATTCGAAGACCTGTGACACTTACCAACCCGCACTGGGCCCGCGTGGTAGATTACTGCCCGTGCCCACTCCCTCTCAAAGAGAGGAGGCCTGCGTCCCAGCAGTGGGAACATATTAAGCTGATTATGCGTTTGCTTACTGTTTTTGGTCCTTCTCTCCACGCTCACTTCACCTAAGTTTTCAAGGTGAGATTTTTACAGAATAGCACCGCTGGTTATTCCCATCTCTTCAAGCGAGTTTGATGATACGTTATACAAAGCTTGCTCCAATTATAAGGGTCAGTCTGCATTCTTATTTATTTGACAGAGGAATAACCCAACGTCCAACGGCGGGGTAATTGCGTAACACATTATCAGTAGCAATGCCTTTCTTTTTGACAGTTCACCAAACATTCGTTGCGTTATTTACGTTGTTGAACAGACATATTTTTCGAACATATGAAGCAATAGATTAGCAATATCCTTCAAAGTGATTCAGATTGTGATTCATACGTAATTAGGGTGCCGGTCACAACTGTGCTCTGAACAATAAATCAATTAAAGTGAATCCAATTTATCTGACTGACTCCAATATCTTAGACTTGAAGATCAAAGCGTTCATTGTAACCTTCGAATGTTTTCAAAGTACCTACTCAATTTTATTAATTACCTAACTGTGTTTCTTGAGAGGCAGTGTTTTAGTACCTATAGGTACAGTCAACAAAAGAGATAAGTATGCAGGAGCGTCGGATATAGTTGAAGTTTACTAAGAAAAGGATGGATGTTCTCGAATAAAATTTAATTTTATTACCTAATAGAAAACAAACAGCTCATTTATTAAATTAAATTTCAGTCCAGAACATCCATCGGTTTCTTACTAAACTTCAACTATATCCGACAATCCTGCACATATAACACATATAACATATACACATATAACACAAAATATAATCAGCCTATAATGTTCCCACTGCTGGGACACAGGTCTCTCGGTGAGAGGGAGTGGGCCGTGTCACATGTCTTGAAATTTGCTAGTTTCCTCACGATGTTTTCCTTTACCGTTTTGAGAGCGGTGGTGTGGAAATAATTTACACAAGGACATCTACGCATTCTATGCATCAAATTATGTAACTTTTGCTGGGAAATGACTTATATTTTTGGTGTGAAAATTCGCTGTTACATAAGGGGCCGGCGAACTACGCCTGCTAATGCGTAGTTCATACAAACGTAATACCAAAATAATTTGTAAATCAAACATTTTCTTATGGTAGTGTGTATTTATTTCTATTGGATTACAAATATCTAGGTTCCTAAATATATATTTTGAAAGGACTCTGATCTAAAGTAGGTAGGTATAGGTGTAGTATGAGGGATTTAAAATTTCTAAAAACTTATTTTTAAAATATTACTAAATATATATTTGGGAACCTAGATATTCTGTAAGTAATCCAATCGGAATAAATACGAGTACACACTGCATTAACAATATGTTTGATTTACAAATTATTTTGTTACTACGTTTGTATGAACTTTAACGCACGCACAATTTTGATTTTATGGGGATTGCGGGGAGTATTTAACGCTAAGTTATAACATTTAAAACTTGTCTTCGTAAAAGAAACGACTAAAAGGTGGAACTTTGAGCTTCAATATCTACATAACCAGAAGGTTCCCGGTTCCCAGGTATGGTCTACGAAAACTGACCCTAAATAACAGGACAAGTGACTCTTGGCTTCGTTAAGGGTGTTCTTATACCCGTTATACAGGAAAAGTTGCTCCAAACCATAATAGTAGCTGCAGTAACTGTTAAATTATAAATAAATATTCATTTCCCAAATGAAAATTCTTGAAAAAATGGTGTAAGTAATTATCATATCAGATAGTGAAAACTAAGTTATTACCTTAAAGTAAACAAGAATTATCTGCGTTCCAGTAAAAAAATACATCATAACTTAATATACAATTATAAAACAAACTAGTTGCGCCCCGTGGTTTCACCCGCATAAGTTTCGATCCCGTGGGAATATCGGGATAAAAAGTAGCCTATACTTATGTTAATCCAGGGTGTCAGCTACCTCCATACCAAATTTTATCAAAATTGGTCCAGCAGATTGAGCGTGAAGAAGTAACAAACATATAAACAAACACACACCCCCACACACACACACTCACAAACTTTCGGTTTTATAATATTAGTGTGATAGTGTGATGTGATAAGAAAATTAAGGTATCAATTTAGCGCACGCCTGATAACCAATCCATTCATCGCTGAATTCACAACATGAAGTAAGTGACAACGCGTTAAACTAGACATTTACATATTTTTTACCGTTCGCGTTTACGAAAAAAGGGGCGCGTGACGACGACGCGGACGTTGCCAAATCGCTTGCCCACGCGCACGTACTTACCTATTGTGTATCATCATATAACATGTTGAACTAGGTAGATGTTTTAATTTGGCGCACCCATTTAATTTTATCCTGCATGTTCAGTCTGATCTCAGTTTTTTTTTTTAAACGTTGCCCCACACTAGGAATTTCTCCTGTATCGTGGGTGTGTTTACAAACATTTAATCTCACATACACAAACAGCCAGTGATCTCAGTTTAAATCTGTCAAAAATACTTACCTCTAAATTTCCCTACATTTTGGACAAGTTTTTGATATTGATTGTCGCTGAGATGAGATTGCGACTTGATTTTGAACGTTTTTAATTACGGGAATTGGCCTTCAGGTTTCAGCTACTAAAACACATTGCATTTATGAAATAACTAGCAGCGCCCCGCGGTTTCACCCGCATAAGGGTCGATCTCGTGGGAATATCGGGATAAAAACTATCCTATGTCCTTCCCCGGGATATAATCTATCTCTCTGCCAAATTTTATCGAAATCCGTTCAGTGGTTTAGGCGTGAAAAGGTAACATACAGACAGACAGACAGATAGAGTTACTTTCGAATTTATAATATCGATCGATATCGATTTATAGTATGGATTATTATGGATGCATAAAACCATCTGCATTCTAGCAAAAAATAACAGACAAATATAAAAGAGAAACATCAAAGGAATTCTTGAAAACATTAAAACAGTTGCGGAAATTAGGTCTAGACACATTTATCTCTATTTATGATCTACGTGGGAATCAGACGGTCCCAAATCTTACATTGGTCCAAACTAGAAAATTGAAGGTTATTTGTGAGTTAAATCCCGCAGAGGACATATCTATTTTGGCGAATCATCGATTGATTGACTCGCAGACTATGTCTGTGGATTGACTGACCAATAGGCTATTTGACAATGTAAAAAATAAGGTCATAATTATTGACACTCGTATAGATTATCGCTTTTAAAATCGATTTGCATTAATTTTACTACAAAACAATGTATTATTTATAAAAAAAATCCCGAAAAAACTTCATCTTTTTAAATCTGGCGCCACGTAATCGAAAACGGTCTGGATTGGCTGAACTTAAGATGACGTCATGATTTAGTAAATTTCTGTCTATCGTTGACAGAACAGATGACTTTTGTCTAGTATCTCGACCGTTTCAACGTTTGTTTACGTGAATCGTGACGTCACGACGCCATATTGTTAAAGATAGCGTTTTGGCGGCTTATTTAAACAGTACATTTTTATTTACTATTTTTTAAAAGAAATACATTATGTAATTTGAAGTAATAGGTTTTTGTGGGCTCGTTAGACACCATTAAATAATCTGAGATGTTTATCAGAAACCAGTCAAATAGCCTATTGATTGCTGACTCGTTATTTGTACTAGAGTTGACTTAGATCTAGCGAATGTCATGTGGTTATTGACCTATTGTGTTACCTTGGTTCTCCTGCGGATCTCCTCTAAACGAAACTCTAAGCACCATTGCCTTTTGGGTGACTTTGGGTGTATGGCGAGTACGATATGAAAAGTACCAAGAATTTAGTTACAAGCGTGAGAAAGCCCTAAAATTTTCAAAATGAGTGTAAGTATGAACCTTGAAGTTGATTTATTTATAACATGGAACCCAATTTGTAAATAAGGTTTCTGGAGCAGTAGAATTTAAAGACCGTTTTCCAGAGAAAGTAAAGTTATTTTTTGCATGAGAGTCACCTTCTATTTGGGGAGTATTCCCAGGAGACTATATTAAGGCCTGGGTAGATGACATGAGATTTTAAATGGTTAGTTTTGGAGTAAAACTAACGACTTGAACTGCTGTTGACTGCTAAGTGTAAATTATTCCATCACCACTGCTCTCAAAACGGTGAATGAAAACGTCGTGAGGAAACCGACATAGTCCTAGAACCAAAATCAATGTCGAAAAACTTGTCAAAAATGTTGGGAAAATAGAGGTATTTTTGTAAGATTGAGACTGAGAACGTTCTTCAAATTACGAGAATTGCCGAAAGTGTTTACGGCTTTTTAAATTTTAACGGCCCTTCCTTCTTTCGGCGCCATACTCAATTTGAGAAGTCGTAAAAATGCTTTCGAGATGCGGTCACATAATGTCCGTGGTTTTTGGAGGCGATTTATTTTTGTTTTGAGTTGAAGACCCTGAGAATTTGACGGCAACGATGTCTGTATACGCGAAGGTCATATTGATTCCTTTGAATCAAATATCCGAGTTGGAATCGATTTTCCAAGTAACGGTACTGCTAGTCTATATAGTCTATTCTACACTCCGTTGGTAGTTAACTACCTAAACCACAAGTCCACAATTAAACAAAATTATTAATTGTATTTATTTGTTAGCACCTATGAATCACGTGTGTTTATGGTGAGACTCTGTCTGTCTGTCACAGCTGGATATCTCAAGAACTGCTAATGCTATCAACTTGAAATTTAGAATAGTTTTAGATGACGTTTGCCCAATATTTTGCAAATAAGAAAGAAATAAAAACATTTTTGTATTCCTTGCAACAGCGACTAAAAAATTCGAAGTGGGGGGGGGGCTACTAGGGCATGTGGGGTATCATATGAAAGAGCGCAGTTTGCACATTCTCAAAAAAAATTTTTTTTTGAATCCGACTCGCTCTTGCCCGGTTTTTTTTTGTTTACCTTTAGTTAATTACCTACTTAAACTAATAAAGTCAACTGTTATTCATGATAATTAGAAAAGAATTGTTCCTTAGGTCTTAAGCTTTTATGACGTTGCGTCTTGTTTGTTATAGGTACAACATTTTACAAGACCTCTCTTATAGCCTTTTAGCCGCCAGTCTTCCCTAGAAAACTCTTTGAACGTCAAATCAAATCAAATCATTTATTTCTTTGCAAACATGGGTAGATAATTGGTACATAGATGTTGTCATAGAAGTTAGATCTCCATGTTCTGCCGTCACATGGGCATGCAAATCATAATCAATTAATATAATTTAAAATGACAGAGTAATAATATAATTCCATTTTACAAATTAATGTCAAATCATTGGAATCACAACAAATAAAAAAAAAATAAAAAAAGTCATAATATTACATCAAATGTCATTTTGTCTTTTTTGATACATCGCGCTTGGTTTGAAACTTACGTCAGCTTTAGATTTGGGCCACGGGCGGCAGTGGCTTAGGGTATACAAACCATATCATCATCGTCATTATCCTACAGCAGGCCACTGCTGGACAAAGGCCTCTCCAATTGCACACCATTCGGTTCGATTCTCGGCAACTGTATAGAGGTATGAGGAACAGGGTGTAAAGTTCACTCAACCTCCATAGAAAAGGGAGGATCCTCCGGCCAGACGGGTGTTGTGTCTGGCGGGCAACTGCCCAATGATTCATGTCGGGCCGTTGTATCTATGCTAGTTGCGCGTTAAACTCTGCTTGCGCGATGCAGGATTTGCGTGACGTCCGTATGACGCGTTGTTCGCATGTGGTGTTGTAGATACCGTTACAACTGTAATCCGGCTGCCAGCCACCCTGCGAAGATCGTCACTCCACTCCACGCCTGAGGGCGTCCTACCTCACTTTTGCCGATTGGCAGTCTCCACTCAAGAACAAGTCTAAACCTACGGTCATAGGTTCTACGGCTAATATGTCCGGCCCATTGCCACTTCAAGGACTTCCGCTTGCTTATTCTGTGAGCTATGTTGACAACTTTGGTTCTCTGCCGGAGCACCATTCAGGTATTAAAGATCATCTAGGTTCGGTATTTTCTTCGTCCTTGACTTCTGTGCAACTGCACGTGGAGATCTCCAGAATAACTGTGTGCAAACACCTGATGTGCGTCATTATGTATTTGGATTCCAAACAAAAGTTAGCGCAGTACATTCCATTGGCTTGTGTTCATTTATAGTGGCGTCGGTTTGGCAACAAAACTCTGCTCGTTAACCGACTAACAGGTGAAACGACATATTTAACAGCTATTGTAAATGCACTAAATCATTTTTAGCTCATGACACTGACGATTTACAGCTTCACCCATATAAACATACTATGAAATCTTTGTTTTGACAATGGTGCCGGTTCTGTTCACAAACTAAACTAAATTTAAGTTCAGTGCATCTTTCTCTTTCTATTTCGTTAAGAAAAGGACAGAAGTTAAATTTTAGTTTAGTCCTGGCAAATTCAGCACCTTACGTAAATTGACGTAATTTTAGTAAGCAAGTTTTTAATCACGTTTAAACTTGTATAGAGTAGTGTCAGGTGCTGATTAATTTGACAGGACTGAACTAAAATTTATCTTCTGTCCTTTTCTTAAAAAGAAAAAATACACTGAACTTAAATTTAGCTTAGTTTGTGAACAAGGGAATCGGCACCAATGTCAGTGTTTAGTCGATCATATCTCCTCGACCGATTTTGGTAAAGCTTATCTGGATCTGGTTAGCTGGATCGCTAGAGAATTTGTCTGGCAACATCATTTTTCTTTTTAAATTGAATTCGGAGAATCAATACGTGAGATATAGTCGTATTTGTGGAAGGTCGTCTTGTGCGAGATGTTATTTACGGTTCCAGCTGTGTGCGGCGGAAAAGGTTCGGTGATAAAACTTTCCCGGACAAAGTCCTTCACAAAGAGGACTAGGAGAGGATTTTCTGCCATTCTAAATACTTCCTTCACATAGAGGACTAGGAGAGGATTTTTTGGCATTCTAAATACTTACTAAACCGACTTTGGCCGTCGTTTGAATGTTAGATAACATTTACGCTTTAGTTGGAGACTTACTTGAACACTGTAATAATATTTAAAGCGGTGCCCAAACGCCTGATAGTGCGACAAAAAACTAAGCCGTTTACAGTGTCCTAACATAGTAAAACGCTGTTTTTTGACGCACAGTTAGGCGTATTTGTACATATTACAAGCCAGAAAATTGAGTGTATTGTCAAATTTTAATGTTCAAAGAAACTACTCATTCAGACATATTCCATATTATAAAAAACAATATATGATAAAACAATAGAAAAAAACAAAACAATTTTTCGTTGCATAATTTTCAAAATTTTGAGCGTAAACTATCATGTTTTATGTAATGATAATAAAGAGAGTTCAATCAACCAAGGAAGACATACCAAATTATTCCACTGAGCCTTGTATTAATTTTTAAATTTAATTAAAACTGCCAAATTACTTTATCTTGGTGGTCAATGGTCATTCGATCAAACGCAGCGCTTTTTTGAACCTTATTTGCTTCTTATCATGCCTTAATTAAAAGTTCGAAACAACGAACAATGAACGTAGCTTTAAATACTGAGTAATATAATAATCAGTTGGAATGTGGAATATTTTCTAAACAACATTTATAAGGTTATTAATATCAGTGTGTTCACATTCAAGTACGGTGTGGTGTCCATTATAACGTCATAGTTCTCAAGGAGTTTTGTAATTATACAACTTATGATTATTTGACTTAGGAGCTCTTTCTGAAGGAGTTCTTTCCAGGAAGTAGGTACTACGGCCATATCTATTAAGACACGGTTTCCTAGAAGAGTGGTGGTCGCACTTAACGGCCATAGTGACGGCTGTCACGATAATGATGACAGTGGCAATGATTGAAATCGTTAGATTCGACCTACCGTGTCAAAACATAGTCGCGTTTCTATTTTGTTTTGACACTTCTGTCACACAATGACGCAGTGGACTGGATTTTCATGGAAACGCTATTTAATTATGTGTGAGCTCACTCTTCTCAGTATGGGCAGTTTTTCGCGTGACTAAGTACGGTTAGAGCAAATCTAGTGATTTAAATCTTTGGTGAGTGAGTGGTTTTTGACATAATGCCAATACCTACTGGTGTAATTGACAGATTTTCACGGTTGTTACGTATAATATGACGGAACCGCTTTCCTTTTTACTATCGCCATATAGCGTTGTTGTGTCCGCTTCGGTTTAGTATCTATGGCAACGGGCTGTGGAGCCTCTGATATTGCAAAGAAGCAAGAAGGCGGAGATCACTGACCAGCAGGTTAGCCGCCTGCTTGTTGGTGCTTGTGTATCTTCTATTTAATAAAACGCTTGATGGGAAACCTACTACAGACTCTGTCCCCATGTTTCAATTTTTGGGGAAGCTGGCGACCATCGTCCTTCAATGACAAATAACGCACAGCCTAAACCGCTGGATCTACAAGCTTGAAATTTTGCACAAGAGTTCCTTATAGATCGACTAGCGTCCAGGTCTTGCTTAGCACTATGGATAGTGGTAGACCGCGAAATTCAATTTTTCTTAGATTTTTTGCAATTTGAAGGTCAGTGTCAGATTGTATCTTGATCAAAATATGATTCGCGATAATAACAATAATTATAAATTTTATTTGACATAAAAAGGTAAGTACAGTCACGAGCACTAATATGTCAACACTTGGCAACTTTCAATGTCGATTTTTTCGTGAAATAACGAATGCACCGTTGAAATGCGACACTTTACACAAACCTATGGGCTCGAAAATACGTTGCTCGTAATGACATAAAATTTCATTCAAAACTAAAGGAGAAAATCGTCTTTGAATAAAGCCAAGTGTATACATACTTATGCTCGTGACTGTACACAAATACAGAGTGACAATTTAAGCATGCGAATATCCTAGTCCAAAATAAATGACCAATGACCCCCGTGCTAGGCAAAACCTGTGTTACAGGGGTCATCCATCCGTCCATTCTGAACATTACAATAATTTCTTACAAATTGGTAATGTGTACCTACTTTTGTAAAAAATAAACTAGACTAATACAATTAATTTTGAAGATAAGAAACGGGGAAAAGCGGGTAAAAATAGTTTTAATGGGTTTATATCAAATAAAAGGGTACATATTTAGAGAATTATAATCATTAGAATCATTAATATATCTTTCTAAGATATATTTCTACCACCAACCACCAATCTCTTACGGAAAAGTGTTAATGGTAGAAATCTAACTTAGAAAGATGTAGATATTAATGATGAATAATATTATTATAAAAAAAAAGCAAAAAAAAACAAAAAATAAAAAATGACTGACCTGTTGGTCTAGTGGTCAGTGACTATGACTGCTATGCCGGAGGTCGTGGGTTCGATTCCCACCCAGGACAAATGTTTGTGTGATGAGCATGATCATTTGTTCTGTGTCTGGGTGTAATTTATCTATATATGTATGTATTTAGAAATATATAAGTATGTTTATCAGTTGTCTAGTACTCATAACACAAGCTCTGCTTAGCTTGAGACTAGACGGCGTTGTGTGATAGTTGTGGAATATTATTATTATTATTATTATTCTAATGATTAAAATTCTCTAAATATGTACCTGTTATTGTCGCGAATCATATTTTGATCAAGATACAGCCTGACACTGACCTAAATTGCAAAAAACGTAAGAAAATATGAATTTCGCGGTCTCAATTACCGGGTATTCACCTTATCAAAACATGGAGATTTCTCAATCTTCTTTTTTTTGTATTATACACATAAACATCATCATCATCTGCCTAGTCTTTTCCCAACTATGTTGGGGTCGGCTTCCAGACTAACCGGTTGCAGCTGAGTACCAGTATTTTACATGGAGCGACTGCCTATCTGACTTCCACAACCCAGTTATTGGGTCATACGAAACCCCTTGGTAAGATTGGTTGTTAGACATTCGGGCTTCTGACGACCCGTAACGACTGTCAAAGATCCACGAATGACAGCCGGGACCAACGGCTTTACGTGCTTTCCGAGGCACGGAGGGGTCTTGGTATGAAAAATGATGGACCAACCGCGGCAAGCGTAGCTTAACCTGATCGATTGACTCGTGCGGCTGTTATTAATTATCCACAAGCCCCTGATATACATATAAGCATTCCCATTTCATTTTCTCTGGGTCTTCTCCTGCCTCCCTGAAAATCTCAAACGCCTACGAGGAGGCGTTACCGCCCTCGTTGAGAACCTATGATGTAAACTCAACTTCATCAGAACGTATAAATGACGCTGTCAATTCTTATTAAGAAGTTCATTTTAATTAATTCGGAGAATAAACTTTGTTAATTGTTTGTGTGTCATCATCATCAGGCACTTTGAAGTGTTAAACGGGCTATATGCATTTGTGTCATCTTCTTTGAATTTAATACAACACATCTTAGGCTACGCCGACCGCGCTGTGGCGCCCTCATCGTTTGTTTGGTTATTTCTTTTATTTTACAATGAAAATGCAGAAAATATGCACGTTAAGTTGTGGTTGTGCACCACAAGATTATACTTTAATATTATTATAAACGGTAGTTTTACATTGTTTAGTTTTATTATACTTAATCACTAAAACGGAAAAGTGCCGTTTCTAAGGGGGCTAGGGTAGCCTACAAAAATTCAATTTTTGTTACGTTTTTTACAGTTTGCAGGTCAGTGTCAGGTCGTATGTTAATTAAAATATGATTTTATGAAATATCAATCAATAGGATTATATGAATTTAGAGGGTAGTATTGAAGGTTTTTATGGTTATAACTTATAAATCTGTAAATACATCCTTACGCTTGCGAATTATATTTTGTTCACAAATGGGTGCCCCAATTCGAAAAATCCCCAAGTCCTACTTAGGGATTTTTTAAACTAGTAACACAGGTTGATCGGCCGTTTTTTCTCTATCGATACGTCCAACAATTTTTTTGTTATGATATCCCTAAGTGGGTTTTTGAAAACTATAAAAATTAAAATTGACGATACTTTCAGTTCCGAAAATCCCTAAGTCCTAATAAATCCCTTAGTCCGTAAGTTTTTACCGAAAAAGGACTAAATTAAAATCAAAATGAATATAAAAATACAAAAGAATATAATACAATAATATAATAATAAAATACAATAGGAACACAAAAATATGAACAAAAACAAATTATCTATTTGCTTTGATTTTCAAAAGAATCTGCCATTGCGTCACTAATGTAACTGATGAATATTATCTCAGGCAATTATGGCTTCATAATTTTGGTATACATAACTTAAATTTCTGATTCAATGACTGGCGATAACTTTAAAGATTTTTTTTTATATAGAGTAGGTATATCTAGGTATCTTCGAGATGTTCCTGCTGATTGTTATCAAGATGCTATTAAAATTAAAGAAGCTAAAATTAATGACATTAAAAAACTTATTCGATTTGTACCACAAGAAAAAAGAAAATTCTATGAAACTTTGATTATGGAACAGGCTAAATTAAATGAAAGTCAAATTGGTGAGGAATTGGATGACGAAATAGAGTAACTAGCCTTATTTTTAAAGGCTAATAGTTATTACTCATTTTTGATTAATAGAATACTGTTAAAGATGCTAATTTTGTTTTGATAAATTCCTTAGTCCTTAAAAAGAGGGAAAGATAACCCTAAGTCCTGTTGATTTATGATAAGTCCAAAACTATTTTTTTTAAATTAAAGTTATTATGAATGCTTTTTATGTTTTGTTTTATATACTAAAATAAAGAGTATATTGTGTACTATAACTGAATGGTATTTTAATTTCAACATATCCTGTGGTTTGTTTTCAAAAAAAATTAATATGTTTATTTTTTTTATTACCAAAAACTGAAAAAGTGGACTTAGCCATTTCTCGATTTGGAGCACCCAAATGGCTTTCATAGCGTTTCGTATTTTTATTACAGCGCTTTTCAACGGAATTGATAAGCGTTTCGAAAGCTTATGTTAGTCCCATCCATTTTTAAGTTTTCAATCATTGTTATTTATTTATTTTTCTTGAATGGCCTACCAACAATTCGCTCATTTGTAGAAACATCGACGTAACTGCTATTTTACTTTTTTTTACGTCTTTGTTTTTCCTAACGTAAATACGTTTCTAAATGCTTTGTCATATATCTATTTAACTCGTTTTTGGGAAAAAATACATTTACGTCGATGTTTCTCCAAATGAGCCAATTATTTACAATTTTAAAATATGTTTTTATTTAAATCTAAGGTTAGTGTAAGTAACAACTTCTATTATCATCTTTTTCTTTTCCTTTTTTTAATTCTGGATAGAATGCCACTTTGTCTCCGCGAGTCAATTGAGTCCGGTCATAAGCGGTATGACGCTCTATTTTTAAACAATATTCATTTACTAAGTATTTTATTTATGTAAATACAAGTAAACAATAAGCAATATTAATTCATTATAATTGAATTAGCTGTAAGCAACTATTTTTGTGGTTTGTCATTAATTGTTTGTCTCACAATTTTGTTAAGGAAAACTATTTTATGAATCAATTCTTATACTTACATAGATGAGTTATTAAACAATACACGGTTTTTAGTTAGTCATAGAACTATAATTGCAATTTTTTCATTATAAAATAATTATAAGCGAGGCATTCAAATTACGTCACTCGACCTTAAAATAGTGACTCCCGAGGTGGACACTCTACTTTTGATCACCCTTTATGAAAAAATAAGTAAGTGCAAGTTATGAATAAGAATATTACATTTATTTATTTACATACAATTTTGAGTAAACAATTACGAAGGAAGGCAATGCTTTTCGCGCGTTTTTATTTTGTCACAAACTTTTTTTTTGTTTGGCTCGCGCGCGTTATCTTTATCATACAGCCTGTTACTTGTTCATACAATGTTCGTGATTGATCTCTTTGGCGATTGGAACATTTACTAACAACATTCCAAATTCAAATCAATTTTAGTCCCTAGGGATTAAAGAGCTATTTTAGTCCCTGTTTACGAAGAATACACGAGCTCTTTTTGAATAGATGTGATAAAAAGTAGAGCATGTCATTAAGGAAAGGGATGCACATAGGTACGTGCGCGTAGGCGAGCGATTTGGCAATGTCGTCGAACGCACTTTTTCCGTAGGAACGCGACGGTCAAAATTATGTAGATACCGCCCAGTTCAACGCGTTGCCAATTTGCTTCATGTTGTCAACTCTGCGATGAATGGATTGGTTATCGGGCGCGCGCTAAAATTTATAAGTACTTTAATTTCTTATTATCTTGTTTTAATAATTTTGAAAAAATATTTTTTTACTACGATTTGGTTGAAAATTGGTGGGGAGGTAGCTTAGAACCAGGAGACGGACATATGATACTTTTTATCCGGTTTTAGATGGACATAGTATTTAATATTTTTATTATTTACTTATGGGAGTAGGGTAGGAGTAGTGTGGGAGTAGGTTATAGGAGTAGGGTAGGAGTTGGGTAGGAGTAGTGTAGGAGTAGAGTAGGAGTAGGGTAGGGGTAGGGTAGGGTAAGGGGTAGGACACCACGCGAACGAAGTAGCGCCGGGCAGCTAGAAATAATTTATATGGCAAAACAACGTTTGCCGGGTCAGCTAGTAAATAAATAAATGTTAATTTCAAACCAGACCTATAGTAATTACAAGAAGTAATACTTTTAATATTGTATACTTACCTATTACATTGGTTCAATTAATGTTGATTAATTCTTAAAATTATGTAATTGATCTCTTATGAATTAATAAACATGTTTATATACATAAAGACAGTACTTATTTCAATAAACATTCCCAAATTTTGAGAAGTAGCCCTAATGAGTAATAGCCCTAATGAGAAGTAGCCCAAGTGAGAAGTAGCCCAAGTGAGAAGTAGCCCAAGTGAGAAGTAGCCCAAGTAAGAAGTAGCCCAAGTGAGAAGTAGCCCTAATCAGAAGTAGCCAAAATGAGAAGTGGCCATAATGAGAAGTAGTCCATTAGCGAGTCGGTTGCCAAAATGAGAATTAGCCCTAATGCGCCTAAACCAAACCCACCCGTGTTCCTTCCTTAGCCCTTTATGTTCCGGGCCAGCGGTAACCCTTTCGGACAATCCCGCTGACAAAGCACCTAACTTAGTTTGCACTTTCTATGGCGATAATTACACGACTTTTTTCAAGAATTTAGATTTGGGAATTTATAATTTATAATGATTATGTAACAGTTACTGAACCATAACGATTTAGCGCAAGTTGTATAATTCATCCTGTTTTATCGTTTACTAGCTGCGCCCCGCGGTTTCACCCGCATAAATAACGATCCCGTTTGAATATCGGGATTAATAGTAGCCTATATTATGTATTATGTCCCCGTAGCCTATAATCGAGGGTGTCAGCTACCTCCATACAAAATTTTATCAAAATTGGTACAGCCGCAGCCGTTTGAGCGTGAAGAAGTAACAAACATATAAACACACACACTCACTCATAAACTTTCGCCTGTATTATAATAATATTAATAATCATTTTATTTCAGAATTATAAATTTTTCAGAATTATTTTGTTTTTATTAGATATAATATTAGTGTGATTAATGTGATAATTTTAAGGGAGCATAAAAGTTTTGGGAAATATTTAAATGCGCGTCATAAAAGGATAAGTACTTGCCAAACCTTGTAAGACATCAGAAAGTTGACATCATCCCAAAACATCATCTGCCTAGCCTTTTCCCAACTATGTTGGGGTCGGCTTCCAGTCTAACCGAATGCACCTGAATACCAGTATTTTACATAGAGCGACTGCCTATCTGACCTCCACAACTCAAACATACTGGGTAATACGATACCCCTTGGTAAGACTGGTTGACAGACTTTCGGGCTTTTGACTACCCGTAACGACTGTCAAAGATCATAAGACATCATCCCAAATACTTATCTATCCAATATTTCGCGTATTGATTAATTTGTCAATAAGGAAATGAAAAATTATAAATTAAATGATGAAATATTGCTCTGCATTAATTATATTGATTAGGATTTGACCTCCACCCTCCTAAACAAAGAAAAAGACTTCCTGTTAAGCCTGACATTATCTGCAAATCGGTCTCAACTGTCAAATAGCTGGCAATACACCCCGCGCGCACCCCACAACTCAAAAGGAAACGCCTAAGGTTATATGAAGGATGAGAAAAAGGAGCGCGTCAGCCCTGGCTGTAGGCCTTAATTTATTGAGGCATCCACAGGCAAGCTCGGTTAAGCAGACGACAACCTCATAGGTTGAACTGCGAGATGCAAATCCCGAAAAAAAAAAGGAACGAGTCAGCCCTGGCTGGAAGCCTTAATTTATTGAGGCATCCACAGATAAGCACGTTTAAGCAAACGACAACCTCATAGGTTGCGAAATGCCATTCCCGAAAAAAAAAAGGATAGCGTCACCTTTTTAAAATAATCATCGTCCAAAACGGCACGCGTATGTGATACTTAATATATTATGTATTATACATACAAATATATCAACAGCTATTTAAATCCAGGTGATGGTTAGCGCCTGATCGTAGTGTAGTTGCGCCATCCGTACGGACCGAACGCGAGCAACGTGCGCTTTTCCCGCGCGAATACGAAATTCAAGTGACGTTTGTTTTTTTTTTTTAATGAAATATTTTTTTAAGTCTGTGCTTTTTTGAGTTCGAAACAAAATGGGCAGTTAATAATTTTTTTAATTTAGTTTTCTTTTGGCGGACTTGTGTTTTGAAATCTAAAGAACAGAGGATATTGCATTTTTTTTTTGGCTCTAAGGTTGTGTTAGTGATAAAGTGTCATGGCTTACACGTAAGTATTAAATTCCTTTTTTTACTTTAATTATATTCAAGCGCCAGTTTGTTTTCAACAACGTTCATATAACCATGTAATTGGAGGTAGACGTGCTATGTATTTTAATGACCGCAGCGTGTCTTAAATTATTCATAAGTATGTAGGTATATTTACTGAGAAAAAAATTGACGAGGAAAAATTAATTGTTTTTATTTAAAAGCTATTTTTTTTATAAAACTAAAAATTAGAAAATTGTGGACACGTAAAAACAGTAAATCTTATACCTATTAAAAATTTTTGTTAACCTGGCACAATCTGGGACAAACGTTGCATTTATAAAACAATACGAAAATTAATTAATTTTTAAAATAATTACTTATTGTGTCATGCATCGTTATAAATTTCATTATAAGAACATAAATAAAATAAATAATCAAATAATAATAATTTTTAATAATTTTTATTTTTATAAGAAACAATAATAAAAATATGTATCTCGTAGCAAATACCTTAAATATCTAGGTTATCTTAACTTACTCATTCCGATAAAATGTAAAAAAATGCGAATCAAATTGTATTAAATTACTCTTTGAAAAATCCAATTTACTTTAGAACAAAACTATCGCTTTATTTAGATCTTAAATGGTTATTTCATTAGGGTCTGGCACATTACACCCATATTATATAAACTTCACTTTCAAGGGCGCCATACCGCTATAGCCGTCATAAAAAGAAAACTTCTACCACAGTCTATGGTTTTTATACTGTGCTTCTACTGTGTCTCGGTCCGGTTATTAGAACCGAATAAAAAAAAATACGGACATAAAAACAGTTAGAGATTACCCCTTACATAAAAACAAACAAACAAATTTTACATCTAAGGGCTGATTTATCAATCGACAGATAAACTTTATTCGTGGAATAAAATTGACGTCTGACAGATTTTGTACGGAAAAACTGTCAAAAATTCAAAATTATAACTCGAATTATATTAATTATCTGACGTTGGAAAAATCAGCCCTTTAAATAAATAATATAGTATATTATAAATAATAAGTATTTATAGTTTAGATAAGGCCCCATCGGCGCGCGCGCCACAAGGGCGCTGAGTAATTTGACAGGACTAAACTAAAATTAATCTTCTGTCCTTTTCATAATGAAATAGAAAGAAAAAGATGCACTGAACATAAATTTAGTTTAGTTTGTGAACAACACAATCGGCGCTATTATCATCTTCCTCCCCTTGTCCCGTGTAACGTGTTACTTGGGAACACGTTTTTTTTTGCTTCCATTCTGCCCTGTCAGTGTCAACCGTCACGTCACGCTACCATTCAGCACCTTAATCGCGACACACTTTTAATCACAATCTGAGTCATTTTGAAGGATATTGCTAAACCATTGCTTCGTATGTTCGAAAAAATGGTCCACTCAACAACGTAAATAACGCAATGAATGTTGTTGAACTGTCAAAATGAATGCCATTGCTACTGTTGGCGTGTTACGCAGTTACCCTGCCGGTCAGAATAAATTAAAACGGATGAGAATCACCGCCGTCATAAAACGGTAATCAGAGCCCACTGCTGGACATAGGCCTCTCGTATTGCACGCCATCTAACTCGATTTTCGGCAACTCTCATCCAGCGGCTACCAGCCATCCTGCGAAGATCGTCGCTCCACATACCTGAGGGCGTCCCACCTGACGTTTGCCGATTTGCGGTCTCCACTCAAGAACACGTCTACCCCAACGGTCATCGGTTCTACGGCTAATATGTCCGGCCCATTGCCACTTCAGCTTGCTTATTCTGTGAGCTATGTCGACAGCTTTGGTCCTCGGCCAGATCACCTCGTTGCGGATTCGCTCCCTCAGAGAGACTCCAAGCAGAGCCCGTTCCATAGCTCGCTGAGCGACTTTGAATGGACCAGCCTTACCGTGAGTGTCCACGTTTCGGCTCCGTAAATCATCACTGGCAGGACGGACTGATTGAAGACCTTAGTATTTAGACTCTGTGGAATACGCGACGAGAAGACTCCACGAAGCTGCAAACGCCTAAAACGATAACAACTAGGTATTATTATATTTTCAGTTGTTAACAAAATTATCATGACAATAGGTAGCTGAAAAACGCGCATTATAATATTATTCCTGCCTTGACTTTATGCTAAGTACCTATTTAAATATTTTGAACAAAAAAAAATACATCCAACATAATATCACGCGCCTGTATATCCTGAATAGTTTGGCAGAGGTGTAGGTACATACCTATAATACACGTACGGTCAGCAACAAAAGTCGATTAACACTTCAGCGGCTTTTGTTGCTGACTGTACATGACTGCCCCGTTGGTCTCGTGGTCACAAGCGCAACTGCTGAGCTTGGGGTCCTGGGTACGATTCCCGGGTCGTGGAAAAGTGTTATTGGGTTTTTCCATTGAAAATTTCTTAGTTTGGAAATTGGCGGTGTGGTACCCCCGTGCCGCGAAAAGCACGATAAGCTGTTGGCCCTGCGCCTGATCTCTGTCCGGTCGTGTCGGATTGCCGGCCCATCGGACTATGAGAGTGAGGGAAGAGAGTGCACCTGTGTCTGCGCACACACTTGTGCACTATAACATCTCACGTACCGAAGGCTGGTCTCCTCTGAGATTGGTCGCTATGGCCGAAATTCGGTCTGAAGGACTTTATCTTTATAGTAGGTACACCTACATTTCACCAGATATGTTTAAGTCTTTTTTATTTATTTTTATTGCTGAATGGCCCTTGACCTTGATCATGCCTGATGGAAAGCGATGGATGAGGTCTATGATCGAACGAGCGTGGCCAGAATATGCCAAAGGCACTGGAACTCCCACACATCGACGAAACACAGCAGGCTGCTTGACGCCGGACTCCGGTGACAGTGGTCGCAAACCAGGCGGGCGTTAGCCCTACCACAGGGAAGAATTGGCTAGTCAAATAGGTGTGACCGTCCAGCATGCGCCGAGCGCTGGTTCAGTTGAGTAACTGGCGGAACAAACTGCGCTACACGACGAGGCTTGTTCATGCATCCCTAAAAATTCCCATGGTAACCAGCTATTTGTAAAACTACTACACTACTAAAAAGGCTATTATCCGTTTTAGTTCAATGCGCTTAACAACTAGCCCATAATGATAAGAAGCTGATAATAATCTGTGTTTTCTTGTAGACCTCACTGGCTGGAAACACTGACCTATTTAGGGCCCGATTCAATCCATCTATTGAGCTACTGTACATTTACGTGGTCACTGCGATAATGCGATAAAATCCGTAAGTTCATGCTCATAAGAAAATCTATTTGCTATTTTAATTAAATGCCCCGAATCAACGTATTTATTAAAGAAAGTACGACTCCATAACTTAGAGTGGTGTATTTGGATTATTAACTTTTGTACTTTTTGGCATGTAAAAAGTTTTCGTTTAATCCATAAATATTATAAATTACGTACTGTATGTTACGTTTTAACGCCTAAACCACTGAATGGATTTTGATAAAATTTGGCAGAGAGATAGATTGCATCCCGGGGAAGGACATACGATCCTGATATTCCCACGGGATCGACACTTATGCGGGTGAAACCGCAGGGCGCTGCTAGTAATTATTTATTCATGGACATCTCAGTGCGAGTGAGGTTTACTTATTTGTGATGTTCTATCGAACTATGAATGGAAGGTAAATTGATGTTCATATTCATTTACTGCATTCTATATTGTAAAAAACATGTTACAAAAGCCTTAAAGCTAGGTACACAAGGACCAACCATACCATACATAACCATATTTATTAGTAACTCTTATTAAGGCTTATTAGTCGATTTGCACGAATTTACTCGCCCGAAACGGTTTTTATGAAAAAAGTACACGTTTCATAATGCTTAACTCTTATCGTTATCACTTCTGTGCACTAGTGTCCTTTATTCTACACTTTATTGTATAAAATTAAAAATGTGCCAATTCGTCCGAGTCGCTTAAAACAGAAAAAATAATAGTATTTAATAGAGACGATTCGCCCGTTTCGGGCGAGTCAATTCGTGCGATTCGACTACTATGCCGGAAAGATGAATATTGTACACAGCATCCAATACCTAACCCTCCTTCTGGCGCAGTCAGGTAAAAAGACTAACACGCGAATAGACCTTGAAAATCTGGTCAAATAGAACCGCCATCGTGTCATTATGTTTTAATCTTGACAGCTAACGATCTTTTTGACAGATAAACTTTTTAATTATAGATTAAAAATTAATGTATTAGGCGCCAGGATGTATCGAAAATTGTACTCTATTTTTTTCTAATCAGCCAGCATTCAGTCCAAAGAGATAACGTAAATTGGTGTAGACGAATAAACTACGTAATTTATGTTCAGCTAAATCGATTTTGACAGCTAAATAGCTTCGATAAAACTGACAAATGGCTGATTTGAATGTTAAGAGGCTTTATTGTTATGCGCATTGACATTTAAGAAGACTATTAAAAAAAAGCTGCTAAGTAAGTGCGAGTCGGACTTCCGGACCGTACTCGGCCTCAGCCCAATATTAGACAGAAAGCACATATTTAAAAAAAAAATAGGAAAAAACACGTTTCTTGTGTGGAGTTGTATGATTTTTTGTTGGAAGATCAGTTTAGGAGGTTAGTTTACCATTTTTTTTGTATCGAGAAAACTTTTCAAAAACGTGTTTTGAGAACAACGAAGTTTTAGGAAATATGTTCAAGATTAACATATATTTTTTCTGCTGTCTCAAACTGTATAGATTTGGCTAAAAAATTGTTGGAGACAAGCCTATTTGGGTCTATTCAGCGCCTTAATCAGCCTACAAATGTATGTTTTACCTTTTTAACTTTATTTTATTTTTATTTATTTTTTTCCTTTATATCAATCAATACGTTTAAATTATATTTTTAAATATTCGAATATAAAAAATATAAAAACATAAAACATTTACTTAAAACATTTTTAATTCACTGTAAAAATTTGAAGTGTCGACCCGATGCAAAAGATACAGCCCTGTGACAGACGGACGGACGGACGAACAGCGCGTTTGCATTCTTTGGGTACGGAACCCTAAACATAATAGTTCAATAAATTGTGTTACGTTTATTAAGTATTTAGGTTCCTACCTAATCTGACGTTGTGGTTATAATTATGTCATTGTGGTTACAATTATGGAATCCCGATTGTAATAATTTGATAGACATTATCAATACGCGATTATACAGTAGGCAAATATGAATGAACACTATTTGCAATTTGTAGTAGGTAAACAAACTTGGCTGTCCCTAGTCACGGCCACGCGGAAGACTGAACAGCAGAATTAATTATTTTGCAACTTTTTATACTATACCTAGGTATTGAATGCGTGACACTTATGATTTAAATTTAGAACACTTTGGTTTTCGTTAGCCCTATTTTACGTGGGAATTCTGACAAGCAGGTGATACATTCTTTCTTTTTTTAGACCATAGACAAGAATATCGTAGACTAAAATCAAAACTGTTAAAATGCCATAACTTACAAATTGTTTACATCGGTTTTAAACAGAAGGGCAATTCTCGTAATTAAAAACGTTAAAAATCTAGTCACAGTCTCATCTCGGCGACAAACAGATGTCAAAAACTTGTCAAAAATGTAAGGAAATTAGAAGATTTTTTGTCAGATTGAGACTGAGATCAGACTGTGAACGTCCTTAATATTACGAGAATCGCCCCTCTGGTATTACGGTTATTAGGCCTCGTAGCCATAGTAAACTTATAAAAAAAAAACTATTTTTGCTAGTCTTTATATTTTTGTAAGAATACTTTGAACTACCACATTTTGTTTACATGTTTCACGTCGAAATCGATGTTAAGATGATAATATATTTACGTTTGAAGATTCTTAGAGGCGTTTGGTTTTTTTTTAAAACGTTTTATTTATTGATCCATAATGTATTAGACAGAGACACTTAGATGAGAGATATCTTTGAGGTTATAGAAGATCTTGCTGTTTCTTAAATGAGGTCATGGTAAAAGAAATAGGTATTCTCAATTTATTGTTTTTCGGTGTCGAATGTTTTAGTTCTTATACTCGTAAAATGAAATATCTCTAGCCGGAACGCCCTTACCGATCTGCTCCGACTTTCGGTACCTCGGGTCGCTTGTCCAAGGAGATGGCGAAGTAGACCGAGACGTAACGCACCGGATCAACTCAGGATGGATGAAATGGCGACAGGTCACAGGAACAACTTGCGACCCACGGATGCCCCTCAAGTTAAAGGGGAAAATTTATAAGTCCGTGATGGATATACATGTTGATGGATGGAGAGGGAGAGGAAGGCCGAAGAAAAGATGGATGGATTGTGTGAGGAATGATATGAAAGAGAAGGGAGTGAATGATAGCGTGACGGTTGACAGGGGAGGATGGAAGAAGAAAACGTGTTGCGCCGACCCCAAGTAACATGGGATAAGGGCAGGAAGATGATGATGACTCGTAAAATGAAATAAACACATTTTTTTTACTGTTTTTATGTTTACTCAAGTTAAGTCGGATTTTCGGAATCTGTAAACTAGTTTCATTTTAATTAAGGAGAAATTGCTAGTGTGGGGCAATGTTTTATTTAAAAAAAAAAATAATGTCTCTATTTTTATTTCATCACCGCTGCTCTCAATACGGTGACGGAAAACATTGTGAGAAACCGGCATTATCCTAGAACCAAAAATTCTAAGACGTGACATCTACCAACCCGCACTGGGCCCGCGTGGTGGATTACGGCCCATTCCCTCTGACAGAGAAGAGGCCTGTGTCCCAGCAGTGGAAACATTATAGGCTGACTATGTAAATGTCTCAGAAAATTCATGAATACCTCACTAATTAGAGTTTAGGTCCTCAAATCCTTAACTACCTACGTGACCCGGCGAACTTCGTAGGTACCGGCTAGGATTTAAAAAAAAGCCGTTCCATTAAAAAAATTATTATCTTAATTTTTTTTTCGTGATTTTTTAACATGCCAGTTTCCTTGCGATATTTTCTTTCACCGTTTTGAGGGCAGTGGTGATGAAGTAATTTATTTACACAAAGTAAAGCGCTTGACATCTGGATTCGAACCTACGACCTACAACTTGTAAGTCATTGTCAAGATTGGAAGCATTATGGGTGAAAAGCTTAAACGTAAAACCGGCCAAGAGCGAGTCTGATTCGCGTACTTAAGTCTCTACGACCTACAACTCGTAAGGGCGCGTTCCCACTATGTCGTGACGACAGATTATCGTGTCGTTTAGACCTTCGTGGCTTGTGTATTTAAATGGAGGTGTTCACATATAGGACTGACGATTAACTGTCCACGACAGTCTGGCTGTCTGTGTTGTCCACGACTTTTTTGCAGTGTGACCGACTTTCAAGTCAATGGGAACGGCTAGCACCACAGTCGTAAAACGATAAAAAAATGTCACGACTTATGGTAACGACAAATCATGTGTCCTTATTGCTACTATATATCGTAGCCACGTATTACACAGATACGTATCACACATACCTACGTACACACGTTCATACCACTACTGATCTTCAAAAGAACGTAGAGGCGACTAATACTGCAAACGACAAGGCGACTGCAGTGAACAGTAAAAATGTCGTCACGATCCAATGGGAACAGTTAGATACGACAGTCGTCCAACGATAAATTAATCGTGACGACATAGTGGGGACGCGCCCTAAGTCACGGCCGTTACCACCTGGGTCACCACTGCTCACCTAAGAAATAGTCTCCATTAATCTATAACTACTTTAAACAACATGTTTACAATTATATCTCTTTTTCTAGAGCTTCATATGGATTGTGCTATTTCTATTTTTACCAGTTTATGCCTAACAATAACCCACCAATCTATTTCGGTAAGTACTGCAAGTCGACGAAGCTAATTGTGTCTCAAGAATGGTCACTTGCATCAACCTCTTATAAAGCCCATCACAGACGTAGCTATAATATAATAACCTACTAATATTATAAACGCGAAAGTTTGTAAGTGTGTTTGTATATTTGTTACGTCTTCCCACACAAGGTGTTAAGTTACATCAGATTAACACATAAAATACTTTTTATCCCAATTTTCTCACGGGATCAAAACTTATGCCGGAAAAACCGCGGGGCGCTGCTAGTAAATAAGAAAACAAACCAGTCTAAAAAAAATATCAATTGTAAACCTCAAGTAGGTAACTATTGTAACAACAAAATCACGAATACATTGTGTTCAAAAATGACATCACACCGGCCAAAGAAAAACCCTAAAGAAAAATACATTTAACTAACAATAACCGAATCAACCACGGTAGGAACCATAGATATCCGTGGTAGGAACCGAGAACCGTGAAATTGTAATAAAAATACTTTTTGTTTTTAAAAGCTTTTAAACGTTGTTGTTGCAAACCAAAGGACAAAAAGTATGATTATTATTTATGGTCATATATAATAGATTAATTTGAATTTTAGATTGATGGTTCGTTACGCAATTAGGGGACGTGCAGGTTACTTTATCCAGTAGATAGGTAACAGCGGTGCTACTCTGTAAAAATCTCACCGTGAAAACTTAGGTGAAGTGAGCGTGGAGTGAGCTGTCAATAGTGTCAATTCCTAGCAAAAACAAACTCACTTCACCTAAGTTTTCACGGTGAGATTTTTACAGAGTAGCACCGCTGTTACCTATCTACTGGATAAATTAACCTGCCTAAAATTAGTCTTGTACTTGTCCAGTCTAGACCATTGTATGTGAGTAATTTATGATTTGCCATATTAACAACGTAGTATATCGGTGAATGTCTATCCGCTATCAAAATGCAAAGGTTGTAAATCTGGTCAGCGGGATTGTCCGAAAGGGTTACCGCTGGCCCGGAACATAAAGGGCTAAGGAAGGAACACGGGTGGGTTTTAGTCAGTAAGAGTCTGACACTCCCTTCCGCTCCACCCAGAGCGGGAGGGGTCATTTGATGATTTCCAATCCGCAAAAAAAAAAAAAAAAGGTTGTAAATCTAAACGTGAATGCGTAATTGAGGCTTGTCTCGATTACGTGTACGGATTAGTTACTTATCACATTCCTATCAGATGACTTGTTATTCAACATTATCATTTTATTAGCTGCACGTCATAGTCGGGGAAATACGTAAACATTTCGATTTTCCCTTTCGTTTCTATGATGAAAATGAAAAACGATTAACATAGGAGTTTTAGAACGAGTTTTTAGCGTTATATTATTAAATGAAGGCAAAAGCATCAGGATAGGCCATGAATTTCCAATTTTCTTACGTTTTTAGGGTTCCGTAACCAAAGGGTAAAAACAGGACCCTATTACTAGGACTCCACTGTCCGTCTGTCTGTCTGTCCATCACCAGGCTGTATCTCATAAACTGTGATAGTTAGACAGTTGAAATTTTCACAGATGATGGATTTCTGTTGCCGCTATAACAACAAATAATAAAGATAAGATAAAGTTAAAATTTCAAAGGATATTAAAAGAAACGTTTGTTTCGGCGTTTTATGACTTGTGGTGCGGAACCCTTCGTGTGCGAGTCCGACTCGAACTTGCCGGTTTTTTTAAAATTTACAGGTCAGTATCAGGTTGTATGTGGATCTAAATATCATCCGCGGCCATTACAAATATCCTACTTCCTACTAATATTATAAACGTGAAAGTTTGTGAGGAAGGATGGATGTTTGTTACTCTTTAACGCAAAAACTACTGAACGGATTTGGATGAAATTTGGCACACAGATAGTTTATAACCTGGATAGAATTTTTGAAGTGAAAACTCCTTTAGGCGGGTTGGGAATTTTTTGAGATCGGAAAAAACCATTGAACTTGCGACACTGTTACCGTAACCGACACCGCCGTGTTTATAGACGATTTAAAAAATACATACGTAATTGTTCAAGATTTCACTTCTGTCGGCATCCCGGAGTGCCACTGTTTTTTTTATTTTTTATCCCGGTAGGACGGTCCCGTGGGATAAATTCCGACCTCCACGCGGGCGAAGCCCCTGGCAAAAGCTAGTTTATTCATAGAATTATAATCATAAAAATCATCGATACAATATACCCTTGAAATTAATAATTAATTATTTATTATTTTCTTGCCTTCTTCATTATTTTTATGTATTAAAATGTCAGTTGAAAAACTGGTTGTAGACTTATAGAGATAACGATGATTTATTTGTATTTTACGTAGTTTAGAAGAAACAACGCGGTCACACAGACAGACACGAAAACTGACTTTAATTTATTACCTATAGAAAACGTGTATTGCATTATGCGGGCCACTCACGATCAAGTTCACCGTCAAGTTTGCAGCGGACTTGAAGCCGCGTCCAGTAAACTTGACGGTGTAGGTATGGCTATGGGTATGCATGATCAGTCGACCTATTACTTAATATTGCAGTATGTGTGGCATTACTTTTAAGAATTAATATATTAAATTCTATGGGGGACAAACAGGAATAAAAAGTTTTATCTGTCCCCCTATCACTGATAGGGGGACAGATGAAACCGTTAAGGAGTGAATAAAGTTCGAACTGTCCCCTCATTGCTAATAGGGGGACAGATAGAGACGGAGACGAACTTTTTTTTCCGAGCTGTCCCCCTAAGGGGACAAAGTGGGGTGACAGATCGGAATAATTCATATAAAGCCATTCACCGTCAAGTGGCATCGCCCTTACTCGTGAAATAAAAATTGCAACTTTCAGAAAGGGCGTCCTACTATAATCACACTAATATTAAAGGCGAAAGTGTGTGAGTGTGTTTTTATGTTCAATACTTCTTTACGCAAAAACTACTGAACGGATTTGAATTAAATTTGACACATAGGTAGGTAGTTTAGAACCAGGATTAAGGCGCTCCACCCACTGCAACGCATTACGCAGCGGGGAGCGTGAAACGGAGCCAAATTCCCCGCAGGGAAGCGCGATTTGTATGTAAAAAATAGTAAATAATTTAATGTCTTTGGTAAAAAATAACGCGCGGGCGCGTTATCTGCGCCCCGTCGCGTGGCGCGTTGAGTGTGTGATCCGCCTAACACATAATATGATACTTTTCATCCCGTTATTCTCACGAGATCGGAACATAGGTAATGCGGGTGAAACCTTGGGGCGCTGCTAGTATTTCATAATATTATGTATTATTATAATAGTATGGTTTTCATAATACTATGTATATTCGTAACACCATGAAATAACCAAGTAGATTGGTGTCTGTAACGGTCTTTTGAGGAAAGAACCACACAGATTGAGCGGACCTGACCAGTCAGTGCACGCATTTGTCAAACATCGTGCAGCTCAACTCAGTACTTGAGGAGCTCAACGATTCGGCGAACAATACCAAAGAAAGGACATTTGGGTAGGCCGCGTAAATTACTCAAACTGCCAGATCATGATTAAAACTAACTGAGAAGGATTAATAACTATACTAACTTTAAGTTCCATCTTCATTCTGAATAATGCCAGTTGTATATTTAAGTTATGTTAAGAGTACTGCAAATCTGCATGAGGTGTCAATGCACACAGCGAGGTTTTCAAGTATGTCTCAAGCACTAATGGCTTGCTCGTTCTAAAACCCTTGAAGGGAAATAATGCGTAAAATAGGTGTAGTGTTTCTTCCATGAAAATATGTACAATTTACATAAAATTGTGTGTTAAGAACTCTTAAATCATCTATTTACACCAATAATGTAATTTGTTTCATCCACAACCCAGTTACTGGGTAACACGATAGCCCTTGGTAAGACTGATTGTCAGACTTTTTGGGTTGTTGACTCGTTCTTTCTGGGTTATACTTAATTGCTTTTCAGTCGTTTCCACATAGTTCTCTCTCTAGCTATACCCAATTACTTACGCTTAAAATTATATTTTATACTAGCTTCTGCCCGCAGCTTCGCCTGCGAGGTATGTCGATAAAAACTATCCTATGTCCTTCCCTGGGATGCAATCTATATCTCTGCCAAATTTTATCGAAATCCGTTCAGTAGTTTAGGCGTGAAAAGGTAACATACAGACAGACAGAGTTACTTTCGAATTTATAATATTAGTATGGATTATACCTATGGGCAGAGATAATAAAACTGTAGCGTTTAATTTCACGTTCGCAAATCATTTCCTTAATTCCCTCTGACATACTTTTCTCCGATCGAGTTCACTTTTACTTAAGGCGACTACATGACCTAAAGCGCGGTCTTTGTCGGACTGCATATAGAAAAGAAAGAGAAGCGCGATGACACAACGCTGGTAATTTATTGCAAAATATGAAGCAATTAACTATTTACAAAAAATCTATTGTTTGAACTAAAAAAATAAAATACTAGTTTTTTAGTGTGTTGCTTGTAGAATAATCTGACAAAAAATCATAATGATTGTATGTGTATTAGTATGGTTTTTATTGTAAAAAGAAAGTTTTTAGAGGTATCTTCATGTTTTTTTTCTATCGTATCAAATTAGTTATAATATGTTTTCAACACACTACCTATCTATCTAGCATATATCCTGAAGAATATCATTATATTAATCTGATTTTGTTTACTGTCGTCGATCATAATTATATACTTTTATTGTTTTTTAAACTTGCGTTTTTTGTGTTTAGGTCCTGTAAGCCCCTTAACCCCGAAATGTTTTTCGCTATATTTAACGTCAAAAACCGGACTTAAATGATCTGGCGCCAACGGATTAACCGGGCTTAATGTTGGCGCCAAAAGTATGGTGACGGCCATTATAAGTGTTGACAGATAATTAATTATTATTGGTTGTACTCGTATTAATTTTAAAAGGAGGAAGTTGAGCGATAATTTAAAAGGTTTTTTTAATTGATTTGTTGGATGTACTGGTCACTTAAAATCATGTTCTGCGTGTCCTGTTAGCGGCACGTTGGGTACAGGAACTGGTGGACGCTAGTCATGGCGCCAAACACATAGCCGAATTCTGGGCCGAGTCCATTAAGATTGCCATCGAAACGATAAAAAGAAGAAGATTGATTTGTTCACGACCGTTTCTCTTTTTTCTTGTAAAGAGTTTTTATCTTTTTAAAGAAATCCTGCAAGTCTTTATGAAACAAGTCAAGTCAACAAGTCTTTGTCGTTTTGTCTTTTTTTTATTTTTTTTCTCTATTTTTCTATTTTTAAATGGGTGAATATCTTATTGGACAGTTGGAAAACTGCGAGGAAAATATTGTAAAAAAAAAGTCGTCGTCGTCGTTGTTGTGTTAAAATCTGAAAAAAAAACCAGTTCTTTCCAGATCACCATGGAAACAAACATTCCAAGATTTAAGTACACAAATTGTCTGTAACTAGTCCAAGATGGAGGAATGCCAAGGTCGATTGTAGCAATTAGCGGTTCTCGCCATACTTTATTCCATTATCTATGAACACACAGATACGATAAGGGGATCAGGCAGACGAAATGTCAACAGTCATGACATGTTGCTTTTTTTTTTAATTTGTAGGGTAGGTATCTTAATTAAATCATGCATCACACTAATATTATAAAGGCGAAAGTTTGTGAGTGTGTGTGTTTATATGTTTGTTACTTCTTCACGCTCAAACGGCTGGACCAATTTAGATAAAATTTGTATGGAGGTAGCTGACACCCTGGATTAACATATAGGCTAATTTTTATTTCGATATTCCCACGGGATCGACATTTACGCGGGTGAAACCGCGGGGCGCAGCTAGTCTTAAATATAAATCACCCAAACAAAAAAACATTTAAATTCCGTTAGCATTAAAAAAACAACTTGCATTTTTACTTCCATCAAGAAATTCGTTTCTTTACCAGCAATAGCACCATTAAGCCTTCAACTGCCTATCGCAGTCCACTGCTGGACATAGGCCTCTCCCAGGCTGCGCCACAACACCCTGTCCTCCGCCTTCCGCATCCAGTCTGTCACACTAAACCTAAATTAGAGATAAGGATATTTATTCGTCGGATATGGCAGGTACAATGTCGGTTAGCAGGTTTATGTTCAGGAAACATCTGCGGCTAAAAGCGGCATGCGAATATTTACAATATTACATGTGGCTAAAGAACCCAACTTATATTCTAAAAAACAATACAAAAAGAACTGAATTTAACACAATAGTTCCTGAAACTATTTAGACCTCTGTAAGTAACAGCAATGTCCTTTCAAAAGTACAGTCAACAAAAGTCATAAGTATACAGGATCATCGGATATAGGTAGTTGAAGTTTAGTAAGAAACCAATGGATTTTGTCGACTGAAAAATTTGATAAATCAGCTGTTTGTTATAATAAATTTCGAGAACATTTCTCTAATAAAATCCATGGTTTCTTACTAAACTTCAACTATATCCGACGATCCTGAATACCTTTCTCTTTTTACCGACTTCAAAAAAAGGAGGTTATCAATTCGATACGTATGTATGTAATATTATTGGAATTACATTATATTCACATATGATGATCTATTAGGGCTTCCAAACAAATATACAAAATTTCAGAGACGTATGTATGTATGTATGTATGTATGTTTGTCCACGCATATCTCCGGAACTATTAATCGGATCGTGACCATTTTTTTTATTGGCTTACATTTTCTTCAACTTAGGGAACAGTGCAAGTTTCATCAAGATCGATTCAGTAATTTTCAAGATATGGACTAATACGTGTAAGTGTGACGGCCTGGCTTATTGATAAGAGCTACGGGTGTAGTGTCAAAGGGAAAACATCTCAAAACCTTGGTCAAATACTAGTGCAAAAACTAAAAATTACGAAATAAAAAGTAATTTAAAAAAATTAAACCGACTTCAAAAAGAAATTAACTCAAAATTATGAAATAACTTTAATTTCGGAAGTCGGTGGCATAAAACTAAAATACAGATCCCAAGACACCGACTTCCGAAATTAAAGTTATTTCATAATTTTGAGTTAATTTCTTTTTGAAGTCGGTTTAATTTTTTTAAATTACTTTTTTGTTGACTGTACGTAACAGTGTTGCAACATGAGAAAACGTGCGTGTCAAATGTGATGTGTAATGTCGTCCGCTTGTCATTTGGTTTGTTTGTTTAGTCTGCAGTACAGCCGCTGCCAACAATGATTTATTGCCGCGTTCTTCTAATGAATGACACTTCTTAATTTGAAGAAGTAGAACGCATGGAATTAGTATTTACTATACAGGGTGTCGGGGTCATGGACGCGTTAACTGAAGGCCAATAATTCTCGTAATTAAAAACGTTCATGTTCTAGTCGCAATCTCATCTCAGCGACAATCAATGTCAAAAACTTGTCGAAAACGTAGGGAAATTGGAGGTATTTTTGACAGATTGAGACTGAGACCAGACTGTGAACGTTCTTAAAATTACAAGAATTGCGCCTCTGACATACAGTACAGTACATGATTCTCGACTCCCAGAGAAGAAAGTTTTTGACGTTTGTTTAAAAAAAGGTTGTTCCACATGTTTTGACGTTTGTTTAAAAAAAGGTTGTTCCACATATTTTGACGTTTGTTTAAAAAAAGGTTGTTCCACATATTTTGACGTTTGTTTAAAAAAAGGTTGTTCCACATATTTTGACGTTTGTTTAAAAAAGGTTGTTCCACATATTTTGACCCTGTAGGTATTGCCTACATTTTTGTATGAAAGATGTTTTTTTTTTTAATAATTGGCGAACAGTTACTTCTCTTTGGGGCTAAGAATCATGTACAGACCAGCACATCAAGCTACTACAAACTGTCAAATTTCTTTAATAGATTTTCAACTTTATCGCAAAAGCATTAGGTTCAAGGTTGATTGGGAAAATTTGACAGTGTCGGGTAGATGTGCCTGCACCAAATTCATAGTATTTGCGCGTCGATGTCCCTGACTACAGATTTTTGGACTTTTTTATGTTTGGACAATTTAATTTTTTTGACAATTATTATGATTTGGACATTATTATAGTAATCCACCCAGTATAGTACAGTAGAACGAGATATTTTGTTTCAATGTTGATACTAAGGTATCACAAACACAACAGGACGTAATAAAGATTTTGCTAGCTATAACGAAGATAAGGACGAAGTTTAATGCGATGCTATTTAAACCTGCAAGAAACTGTTATTTTCTGGAGACATTTTACACTAATTTTAACTGGTTTCTCTTATCTCTATACTAACAATAAAGCTGAAGAATTTGTTTGTTTGTTTGTTTGAACGCGCTAATCTTTGAAACTACCAGTCGGATTTGAAAAATTCTTTTTGCATTTGATAACGCAATGAGGGATTTTCCTTTTTTTTTTTGACTCTTCCTTAATCGCTGGATAGATGGCGCTGACCTTGGTAAGTTACTGCAAGGAACGGAACTTCACATATTTTTTTTATTATTTCACTTGGATGTAATTTTGAGATCGAAAAACGAAAGCAAACGAAAGTGTCAGTCAACGAGCGTCGTGACGCAATGATTTTTTTCTAAGCGTTTTGGCTTTGTCACCTAGTAACGTAGTCAGTACAACGCCATCTACAGAGTTCTTGGAAACTATTTTTTTTTTAAATACTCAAATAGAAAACCTCTCATTCTTGTGGGGCTCTACGCTATTAGGTACATCATGCTATAGAAGCCGAGTAAAATTAAAAAAAGTCAGAAAGATCGCTAATCGAAAACGAAATGTGAGTGCTAAGGGTATGCAAATAAGATTCAAAATCATTACCGCTTACAAAAAACCTATGTTATGCCATGCCGCGGCCTACCGTCTGGTGGCCATTTATTCCAAAATCTACAAGGTACTAACTCGTCCCAGTCCCACTCAAGTTTGCCACTATCAGTTCCGCCTGCATTCCGCTGATTGGCAAACTTGCGTGGGACATGTTTAAGTTAGACATATTTCAACAGGTTGCCATATCCTGTATCAGTTCGAAGCCTTCCCACCAGTCTAAAACGAATGAAATTATAGCTTTATTAAAGGAGCACTTGACCAAACTTTATGGCGGCTCGGAACATGAGGCGAGGTACTGCACAGTAACAAATTCATGTGTCAGCGGACGTGAGGGGTGGGGTACTGCGCAGTAACAATTTCATGGGTCAGCGGACGTGAGGGGAGGGGGTACTGCGCACGCAGTACCTAACAAATTCATGGGTCAGCGGGGGTGAGGGGCGGGGTACTGCGCAGTAACAAATTCATGGGTCAGCGGTGGTGAGGTTTGGGGTACTGCGCAGCGAGTAGCTCATTTCGGAGCCGCTATACAGTTGAACGCGAACTATAATTATAACTGAACCATGATTCAACTTGATGAGCCAAGAGAAAATTGTGCAAAAAGAAAATTAGCATGTAAGAATCCGAATCTAAATAAAAGTGCAGAATTTTGTTGCTTGACCATGACTTTTGCGTTACAGATTGTATCGTGTAGGTAGACTGTAGAAAAAGATATTATGTCACAGTCCATGTTTACCTTAATCGGGCTTATCTCAAAAACGACTGAACAGATTTTGACACAAAAGAGATCACCCATTCTGGAACATTTGTTTTTTTTTGGCGGCCATCTTTAATATTTACATATTTTTAAAGAACACACAGAACACATTTTTTTGCAGGCGTCATAGTCGAGTAAAATTTGGGTTCGGAGATATTATAACATACTACCTTCTGCTCGCGACTTCGTCCGCGTGGAATTTCACCCTCCCCCCATTCACCCTCTTAGGGGTGGAATTTCAAATAACCCTTTTTTAGTGGATACCTACTCTTCACAAAGAACACACCCTCCAAATTCCACGGCAGTGGGTTAGGCTGTGCGTTGATATATCAGTCAGTCAGGACTTTGATTTTTTTTATTAAACATAAGTACAGGTAGATTTGGAGACGGATCGAAAGATAGATCCTTGTATAACTTTGTTCGCAAATTCTAATACAGCGTTGTCGCCATATAAATCTACCTTTTTTTTACCTATTCTGTCCCACAGTACCATTATAAAAAAAAAAAAACCTAATTAATTCCTGGCCGCTGATTTCTTTTTTATCCCAAGTCGTGCAACAAAATGGGTGATGTCCTTTGACAGAAAACGTTAAAATGATTTCAAAAGGAAGGTTAATGTTCCTATTAAGTGCTACTTTTGCTTACAAATGTACCACAATGACATTTAAAGTGTTAAATTAGTTCACAACTGTGTCAACAAAAAGTTTGAGACCTCGGTACTAATTATAATACATCCATTATTTTAGTATTCTTGTATAAAAAGAGAATACGTAATATAATTTTATGTAAGTATGTTGAAATTGGGTTATTAGTGCCGATTCTGTTGTTCACAAACTAAACTACAAAAAAGTTCAGTGCATCTTTTTCTTTCTATTTCATTAAGAAAGGTACAGAAGATTAATTTTAGTTTAGTCCTGTCAAATTAATCAGCGCATGACGTAAATTGACGTAATTTTACTAATGCAAGTTTTTAATCACGTCTATTTGTATGGAGTATCTACTGTCAGGTTCAGTTCTTGAAAAATTTGTGTGCTCGACAACGTACCTAATTAACGCAATGAATATTGTTGAATTGTCAAAATTAAAGATATTGCCCGCTGGTGTTTCACGATATCGTTAGCCCAACGTTTGCCCTAATTTGCCAGCCCAGGTTTGACCTAACCTTGGCCACCACTTGGTCAAAACCTTACTCCAGAGGACATCTCCGCGTCTAGCCAGATATTACCTATGTCCTGTCCAGATCGCCACACGAGTCATATCGCCCTGTCACCGACGTTGCGCGTCGTAGGCTTTTGTCCGACAACAGATTATAACTAGTCGCGGTGCTATTCTGTAAAAATCTCATCGTGAAAACTTAGGTGAAGTGAGCGTGGAGTGAGCTGTCAATAGTGTTGACAATCGCCGCGCTCTCTTGACCTCACCGGAGCTGCATGGTGGCCCACGGCGAGGCGAGATGTATCCTGAGTCGGCAGACGTAACGTAAACACCGATAAGACAGGGTCAAAATTCAGCATGGGAACATAAACAAGAGCAGCGTTGCGTCGGTCGTGACCATTGTTATATTAAGATTTTATATAGGGGACGTCACCGAAGACCTTTGTAAGAGGCAGTCGATTCATGTTCTAACCTGTCTTTATTATATTGTAAGCACAAAATAGTTATTAATAGTGTCAATTCCTAGCAAAAACCAACTCACTTCACCCAAGTTTTCACGGTGAGATTTTTAGATTTTTACAGAATCGACCAGCTGTAACTTTAATTCCTACATATATGAATGCAAAGCTCCCTTTTAGTACCGCTACTGATTTCTCCTCTCAAGCCCTGATCGAGTTGATAAACACCACAACTTGAAACACCACCACATTGCATCTTCAATCACAATTCCTATCAATTTTAATCACCTACATCGATCATGGTGACCAATGCAAATCAATTACAATGCAATTCAAACTATACCTCACTGCAATAAAGTTTAATTTAGCCTGCCTGAGTGCTCGATATGGGCCTTTAATAATGATACATTATTATTTGAAATGCTTTTAGTTATGATTTATTGAATTGTTTCGTACGAACTGAAGCTGTTTTGGCTTAATGTGTATGGCGTCGAAATACTGATCAAGATTGTGAATTCGAACCGAGCTGTTACACTATGAACTAGCACATTATTTGCTAAGAAGTCCAACTTTAGCTATCACTCACTACACTCACACACACACACACTCTCACCCTCACTCTCTTCATATTGGACACAAGCCCCCAAGTATCGCCATAACGACTATAGTCCGCGCGGAACTATTTGGCCACGCCTTAGGTGGGGACGGGGGTGAGGGCGGCGGGGTTGCCTAGTGTTCGCAACACACGTACAAAGCGCCCCCGCCCCTCCGTCTCACCGCTCACATACCTAAGGCTAGTTCCGCGCGGACTATAGTCCTGGTGTGCGATTCTGTAAAAATCGTACTGTGAAAACCTAGGTGAAGTCAGCTGTTATCCATCTGATGTTAGGGACTTACACTTGACAGTTCACTCCACCTAAGTTTCTACGGTGATTTTTTTACAGAATAGACCGGTTGGTCAGTAACTGGATTGTGGTGGTCAGATAGGCAGTCGCTCCATGTAAAATACTGGTATTCAGCTGCATCCGGTTAGACTGGAAGCCGACCCCAATATAGTTGGGAAAAGGCTTGGCAGATTGTGATGATGAGACCGGTTGGTCTACGCATATGGACTATCCAGCGAAGTTTCAGTGACTTTCATTAGATTCCATATTTGTACTTATTCTAATTTCTAAATCTTCTTCTACCTGTCGTTCTCCTCCTGCATGGAGGTCAGTGTATAAAGGTTGCCTATTCCGTTCTCCCTTGTTAGCTCTCACATTATCATTCATTCTCTTTCTACCATCCCACACTGTGTGTGGGATCAATCCTTCTTTTCTATGGTCTCCCTCTCTCTTCCAACCATCTACTGATGATCATCATTCATCACTCTCTTACTCATGTGCATTTCATTCCTCCTAACACTTACTCATTTGAAATAGATACAAAATAGTAGGTGGAATACACGATGTCCTGTAATTTGACAAAAAAAAAAGAAAAATTTGGTAAAATATAATGTTAGGTAATACTTTAGAAACTATTCTTTCTGTAAATATCTCATTTGACAATTAATTAAAAGACAACATTTCACTACATCAAAACATATTTTCACAAACTAATATATTTTTTTAAATTATATTTATTCGTAAAATAACGCAAAGCATACAAACGTTTGACAAAATGCATTGCTTGCTATTTACTTACTTATTTATTTGAGAAATTTTTCGAAGTGTCGGTCCAAGAGCGAGCGAACTGAGCTCGGGACTTGGGGCACCCCTACTCGGACAAGTTAGGTTCGAAGGGGGTGACGGGGGCTAAATGAGCGAGCAAAGCGAGCGAACGTCTTTTTTAGATTACCCCTTTATAAACTTTTACAAATAAACCCCGTACCTACTATTTATAGCTAACGCAAACCGAATACCATCATTTCAATGTAAATGGATTCTACATTATAAATACAATCTTAGGAGAGGAATGTGAATACAATACAAAGGAAATAGCCGATGTGATTACCACGGGAGTTAATTAGTGGTTCCTAGAATCAATCAGTTATTTAGGTCAGTTCATTTCCTGGAAACTTCTGGTCGCATTTGAAATGGTACTCATGTTATATTTGTCCCAAATTCCTATCGGTATGAAAAGCCAATTAATTGTGTTACAATTAATTAATAAATTAATCAATTCAACCATGGATTTCACACTCGGCATCTTCCACTCGCCTTATATCGAGAAATGAAATGAAAGTATATAATTATAACTTTTTCGGTGTCGATGTCGTCTGAAAGTAACAGATACCGAATGATAATGTAACAAAAATTAGCATTCACTCGAGTGTAGCATCTGATAACGGCTTTAGGACTTAAGAAGATAGTGTTATCAATGCCATTTCTAGTCAGGGTCCTAACATCGACCCAAACATGTGTGCGGATGAGTCATCTTATTAGAGAGATATTCTGCCATTCCTAGCGTTATCGAATTCGGACCGTTTTTGCCAGCATCCTGTCGCTACTGAGATTTAGAACATATTTAGGTCACAAGTGCAGTTGCTCAATAATATTTTGTTACGGCCTTCTCTCTTGTCAGCACGATTTTCAGGAGGGATCCCTTCTTTTCGCATAATGTCCTTTTTCCTAATATACTTTGGCATAACTCTTTTGGTATAATTTGTTTTGCCATATATTTTTTTGGCATAAGTACAGCTTAGGTTGGCATAATTATCTTTACGGCTAATTTGTTTTGGCATAAATTTAATTCGCATAATACTAAACTAAAGTACTTTTAAATATAATTAAAGTATTATCTTAAAAATTCAATATGTTGTGCTACTAGGCGACGTGGACGCAAGAGCGAGCGAAGGGCACCCCGAGGTTCGGTTTGGTTAGGTTTCTTTAAACCCTGCAGACAGAAATAGGAGCCCCGCGCAACCCTAAGCGGCACCCGTGGGCCGTGACTGAGAGCACCGCGACTATCGCTAGGGGTACCGTAGATGCGCGCGTCTGTGTGAGTGTGCCGTTTCGAACGTTAGTACGTAGTTTCCGCACTGTTCATAGCTTTACTGTGGTCAAGTGGTCATCATGATATAAGCTCCTGATAGAAGATCATTATCATTTGTTTACGAATTCCGATATGCATTATTTTTATCAGTGTTATCAAATAAATGTCTTGTTGACAACTTCTTCCGGTATAGCCTTTGTTTGAGTACATTTTATCCTTTACTAGCTTCCGCCCGCGGCTTCGCCCACGAGGTATGTCGATAAAAACTATCCTATGTCCTTCCCCGGGATGCAATCTATCTCTCTGACAAATTTTATCTAAAACCGTTCAGTGGTTTAGGCATGAAAAGGTAACATACAGACAGACAGACAGACAGGCAGACAGAGTTTCTTTCGAATTTATAATATTAGATTAGTATGGATGTATCGAAGTTGTGCCCAACTGAAATGTCATGCGATTTTGTACCTGAAATGATACGTGCAACTATTAAATTTCACCTTGATTTACCCTGCACATCCTGCCCTGGTAAGGCCCCAAGAAACCTGCCGGCCAGTTGCGTAACACACTTACAATGGCAATGCCTTTCATTTTGACAGTTCAACAACATTCATTGGATTACCTACGTCCTTGAGCAGACGAATTTTTCAAACATAAGAAGCAGTAGATTAGGAAGCTCCTTCAAAAACCTTCGGATTGAGATTGAAAGTGTGTTTATCAGGGCACCGGTTATACACTTCTAAATGCCCACGGTCTAGGCAACGGTCCACGTCAATATATGTCGATAATCACAGCCTTATAACCACGTCGTTAAGATCTATTTTTAAACTATTTTAAAACCGGATAATTTGGTTCGAAGTTATGGCAACAAATTAACAGGTCTATGATAAACGGTGTGCAAGTATGCTGGCGTCATAGGCCATGACCAAAAAGGCTTTAGATGTGATATAACATAGAGAACCTAACATCACGCCTGTATTTTCCAAAGGAATAAGCAGAGGTGTACCAGTATAGTGCCCTCGGAGTCGTTGGTCAACTGGACCCACGGGATCACTGAACCTAATCACATTTTGAATAGGTCGACTGGACCCACTGCCCAATTTCATCATTAGTACAGTCACGGAGTGAAGCCGAATCTTAAAAAAAAAAAAAACTGGCCAAGTGCGAGTCGGACTCGCACACGAAGCGTTCCGTACCACAAGGCAAAAACGCCGAAAAAAACACGTTTGTTGTATGGGAGCCCCCCTTAAATATTTATTTTATTTTGTTTTTAGTATTTGTTGTTATAGCGGCAACCGAAATACATCATCTGTGAAAATTTCAACTGTCTAGCTATCACGGTTCATGAGATACAGCCTGGTGTCAGACAGACGGACGGACGGACAGCGAAGTCTTAGTAATAGGGTTCCGTTTTTACCCTTTGGGTACGGAACCCTAAAAAGAGGAACCTCACTCTAACTTTCGATAAAAAAAAAATTCTTTCACTAATGTTAGGAAGATTTTTTTTTTATACATGAAAGGGTATTTCATGATAGCCCCATCGAAAAAAAACAAATCATAAAAAGAGCTTGTAGAAAAAAAGCTATTTAAAGCTATCCCAGAAGAATTTCCCCGATAACTAAAAAAAAAATATTCATACTCCCTAAACTATCAAAAATCGCGGAACATACAAGTGTTATTTTCAGATACCCCTAGGTATGAGGAATCTAATTTTTTTATTGACGTCACTATTTGGACCAGCCTGTATAAACCATATATCGTCGATCCATTGTTTGTAAGGGCTTCCTCTTTCCTCCTAGTCCTTTCCATTTTGTGGGTAAAGAACTTTCGCGACAACGTACGTCGCAATAGTAAACTTTCACAGTAACATACATATATCGCAGTAAAGAACTTTCGCAACAACGACTGTCGCGATAGTAAACTTTCGCAGTAAAGCTCATTTCAGACTACGCTGTATTATAATAGCATATAGTTTATAGCACAACAATATCGCTCGCCATACATTTATTTAGAACACGTTCACAATTTTCTATACTTTAATTATATTATTTAGATGCGAGCGATATTGTTGTGCTATAAACTATATGCTATTATATTATAGCGTAGTCTGAAATGTAAAGAACTTTCGCAACAACGAACGTCGCGATAGTAAACTTTCGCAGTAACGTAGGTACATCGCGGTAATGAACTTCGCAACTATGATTTACACTCAGTTCATCGGTCAGGTTTCTTAGTAACCTATGGCACAACTCCCGTTTGACACACATCTATTCTAAAGCAGTCAACCGACATTTGAAACAAAAGACCTTTATCCCTTCACATTATGCAAATAGAAACTCGAGATAACACAAAATACAAACTTAAATACACTACCCAATTTCAACACCTTTACATACAACTTGTTTAGGTTTCGAACTTTTGTAGCCGCAAAAATAAAGTTGTCGAAGGTCCGTATCGTAAATTTTGTATGGAAATCGACAGTAAGTGGCTAAATGATTTATATTCTGTTTGTGGAGGCTTTGTTAGGGACTTTCGACAAGGGCACTGTAATGTGCGTTTGCGATTCAGTTGCCAAACATGTAAACAAATATGAGTTTTTTGGAAAAATACCTTTAATTCCTACACAATAAAGTTCAGTTTACGCCACAACTTCAAACATTTTTGTAACTTTTCCAATAGTGCAAGTCACTCTGAAATCAACATAATAACTACTAAAATAAAGTTGATATTTGTTTAACTTGAAACAATACCAATTGGAAACAAATTTTAATAGACATTACATATATCTACATACATATATGCATGTATAGCTTTGAGAGAAGTCCCACTAGCCTCATAAATCAGTGTTTGTTTGTTGCTCAATCACTACGAAACTGCCTGACAGTTATTGATGAATTTTGGCACGAGATGTTGTATTGTGGAAAGTTTCAAACTTTGAAATAAAATTGTTTCACGTTCATTCAATGTTTTTTTAACATATTCAGCGGTTTCACTGCGAAGTAAATACCCTTCCATTGATCGCTACATTTACAATGATTAATTCCCAAATAAAATGAAAGATATTTCAGCATCTGTGATAAATGATTTTATTTTTGTAAGTAGCTTTGTACAAACACTTTTACACGTCAATCATGTTTTTTAAAACTAGATGAAGTCGGCGTTTCCTATCTGACTACTCTGAGAAGTAAGGCCGAAACAAACTCAGAAGTCACAGTCTCTTTTAAAGTCCAAACATAATCTTGGTCAGGTTATATGCATGTAGATCGATGTCTGAGATGGTATTTTGAGGAAAGAACCACACAGATTGAGAGGACTTGTCCAGTCAGTGCATGCATTTGTCACAAATCGTGCAGCTCAACTCAAGACTTAAGGAGCTCAACGATTCGGCGAACAATACCAAAGAAAGGACATTTGGGTAGGCCACATAAATTACTCAAACTGCCAGACCATGCAAAAAATACTAACAGAATAGAGAGATTAATAAAAAAAAAAAAGAAAAGAATATGTTTCTTCTTAACTCCGTACCCAAAGGGTGCCACCGGGGGGGACCCTATTACTACAAGGCTTCGTTGTCCGTCCATCCATCCGTCCGTCCGACTGTCTCAGGGCTGTATCTTTTAAACCGTAATGGCTACACTTGACATTTTCACGTAGTATGTACTACTAGGCCGCTATAACTCAACTGGCACCAATGAGACACAATCACTTTTTCTATTGTTACCGATCTTTAGGAGATTTCGCGACAGTTGAGCGGATAACAAGTAGATAATAAAATAAAATAATATTAAAAAATTATGGGTACATAAAAGAAACATGATTTTTGAGTTTTTTTCTAAGTTAAAAAAATATGTAGTGTTCAATATTGTACAATGGTTCGGAAGTCGGAACTCTTTCCGTGCGAGTCCGACTGCCACTTGACCGCTTTTAAATTTTTCTTTCCCAGACTGTCACATTAATGTATGTATAAAGTAAAGCCGACAAAAATAATAAGTGCACACGTTTAAAATAAATTTAAACCCAATGCCAAAGTAATAAAAGGTCATAATACGATGACATGTGTGACTTATGGCACCAATTGTTCTAAAACAAAAAAAGTAAATTGGACCAATTCACACGCCCATCTTCTGTTTTATTGTTTTTTTTCAGCAATTTATGAACTGACGTAATGTTTATTGTTACCAGTTAAAAATATGGGACAGGTTTATTTTAATTTGTGTTAAAATGTAATTAGATTCAGCTGGGGTCAGAACAGTTGAAAGTGCGACTACGAGCAAAGCAGGTCCTGGGTTCGATCCCCAAGTACTGCAGTCCTGCTTTTTCTGCTTGGAATTTCTTAGTACTGAGAAGCCATGAGGCTCGCCCCCTATTACGAGGAATATAAACACAGAGAGCATAACATGCCTCTCATTGTAGACTGGCATATGTCAGGACCCTGGTGTCCCGGACCTACGGCAGGCGTACCAAGACCCGAAACGAACTCGCAAAGGCCCGTTAGACACTCTTATTAAGATGAGGAGGACACTCTCATTAACTTTATTATTATGGGTATCTGGCGAAAAGTGGCTGTAGGTACTAAACACCTGTCTGCCTTCCTGTTGGACTGCAGTCGTGATATTATTTGTTAGGGTTAAAGGAGGACACCAAAGGAAAGGCCGCTCTAAAGATTTCAATAATACGTTTATTATCCTTTTATTTATATCTACATTATTGGAAGGTGTGTTTACTAATATTACGTGAGACGTGTGATGACAAGGTTAAAGAGTAGTACAGTCACTATGATAAAGTAAGGATTTCGGTCAAGTGGTTTTGTTAAACACCAACATTATTTTACCTATATTGTACGAGTATAGTAATGTCAATAAGGGTCTTTTACCTCTTAGTCCTGGCTTCCCGTGGCCGTAACGACTGCCACAGATCCACGATTGACAGCCGGGACCACGAGAGCCACGGAGAGGTCTTGATATGTAAAGATGATCACCCATCCACGGACCAACCGCGGCAAGCGTAGCTCAACCTAATAATCGATCGATTCGCGCGGCTGTTATTACTTAGCCACAAGCCCGTTCAATAAAATAAAACACTCATCTGTTGGGGATAGTAAATTATTACATGCACTTGGCTAACATAACATACAGATGAAGCCGGCTATTCTAGCAGCCATAAACCACCGAAGGAAGTTTAATGGTTTCACTAACAAAAACAAAATGAAAACTTTAACTCGACGATGGAAGCAATTTATAAATCGTAAAGATGAAAAGGCAAAGAATAAGCTGTTAAATAGTGCAGACACAACAGTTCAAACGAGATAATTGAAATAGCATAATCAGTCTATAATGTTCTCACTGCTAGGATACAGGCCGAAAATCATAACGTTACCGATCGCTTTTAGTGATAAGACCGCCCATTGTATCACCCTATTTTATATATAACTAGCTGCGCCCCGCGGTTTAACCCGCATAATTATAGAACCCGGGGGAATATCGCGATAAAAAGTAGCCTATATGTTAATCCAGAGTGTCAGCTACCTCCATACAATTTTATCAAAATTGGTCCAGCCGTTTGAGCCCCGAGCGATTCGACCCCAAACGCCCCAAAGATGTAGTACATAAAAAAAAAAAAAATTGGGAAAGGTGCGGTTGTCTCCCATTTCAACCTAGGAGGTTGTCGTCTGCCTAACCGGACTTGCCTGTGGGTGCCTCAATAAATTAAGGCCTCCAGCCAGGGCTTAGAAACTTAAAAGCTAAGCTACTACACGCTTAAGGCACGGACCTCGGCTTAGGGCGTCGCTGGGATAGGGCGGCAAGGGGCAGGCTGGATCGGAATTATTTTGGGACGAATTTAAAGGTTCAGGCTCAGCGGCGTGGGCTGGCTCGAGCAAGGGTCGGGGCGGACATGGAATGGAACGACGCGACGGGCCTCGGCGGCGAGGACGCGAGGACGGCGGTCGGTACTTGTACTTCCTGAGAGTACTGGTGGCCTTACTACCCTCCCGGAGGAGGCCATCCTCCAGGGAGTCCTTACTACCCTCCCGGAGGAGGCCATCCTCCAGGGAGTCGTAGTACTTATTAGTAATAGCTGTTTATTTTATACTTACAAGATGTGTCGCTTCTGCAAATATTCTTTGAACTCCTTGCGTGAGACGATCCATTTCTTACAAATGTTTCAGATAACATTGCTAATGGGTTTGGTGTTCCATACCTATTTTATGGTTCTAGAACTTTTAAGTTTTAATTTTTACGATTATTGATGTTTTTGTTGATAAATAATTGGCTGTATCAGGACATTGACCTCTTTGTAATAATGGCTAATTTTCCGTATCTTATTTTGTTCCAGATTACCAATTGTACTGCTGTTCTGCGGGACGGTGGGCTTAGGTCTAGCGTATTCCGGACCTGACCTACCGCCGGGTCCATACTGTGGCATTCAAGGACAATGCTGCAGAGATAGGCAGGATGCCTGCTCACATAGAATTCTAGGTAGGTTCACATCACACAAATCTAAACTCCGGACCGTTATTGAGAAATTCCTGAACTGGGAACCCTCATGCTCAGCAATAGCGCTTGCGCCACTAGATCAATTAGGCAGTCACCTAATGTGTAACTTTCTTTAATTTTTCAGATAGCAAATGTTACTGTGACGAGTTCTGCAACAGGACATTAGGGCATGACGACTGCTGTCCAGACTACCCTCAGGTTTGCCTGGGGGCGCCACCTGACATTCCTTCACCTGCCGTACAGGTCTGCAAATATAGGGGGAAGTATTACGGCCCTGGTGAAAATGTTACTCAAGACTGTCATAATTGGTGAGTGATTTTTCTCTCTAAATACCGTTAGAGAACTAGATAGAAATAAGAAAATATATTTTGCTCGAAAAGTTGTTCTTTTTCACAAATCCTAGGTTGTAAAATCGGAAACAACTTTGGTGAGAATTTCTGGATAACTAATTATCTTTGCTAGCAGATTTTATTTTTTAGGTTTTCATTGTGCATTCATTCATTGTTGTTTTCAAAACAAACATTTTAGATTATAAATATTTTACAACTATTGAGTAAGTATATTATAATATAAACCAAAGCATAAAGATATTCCACAATAGACACTTAAAAATTTAATAAAAAAACCGGCCCAGTGTGAGTCGGACTCGCACACGAAGGGTTCCGTACCACAAGACATAAAACGCCGAAAAAACGTTTCTTTTATACCCATTTCAATTTCAACTTTATTTTCATTATTTGTTGTTATAATAGCGGCGACAGAAGTACATATCTGTGAAAATTTTAACTGTCTAGCTATCACGGTTCATGGGATACAGCCTGGTGACAGACAGACAGACAGACGGACAGTGGAGTCTTAGTAATAGGGTCCCGTTTTTACCCTTTGGGTACGGAACCCTAAAAACAAAAAAAAAAATTGAAATGGTCCACTTAAAAGTTGCACAAATACATTTTTTTTGTCGCTACATTACGTTTACAAATGTCTGACTACACTCTAATTCCTACCAATAAAAGTAATAAAACTATCGCACAATATAAACAAAAATATCTTATGTTTACGAAACAGTGCCACATAAGAATTCTTCGTGAAATAATGAGGTTTCCGACCCAATTCCCTCATGGATTAATTGTAACCTAATTTTAAACCTCCTTTATTTTATGGCGACCTGGTAATTTTTGACACTTTTATTTTGTCAAGAGGCAATTTATTGTTGAAAAGCAGGTGTTGCCAGCTTATATTAATTTAAAAAAAGTTATTTATTGTTTTGAAAACTGAACTATCATCTTTAACCTAGTTGTATTTTTTTAATAGACGTCTAGAACAATACAATGTCGCAGATCAACCTGTAGGCACCTACTATTCCCATAGCTGCCTAATTGCGTAATATACTATAAATCTCAATCTGAATCATTTTGAAGGATATTGCTAATCCAATGCTTCTTATGTTCGAAAAATGTGTTTGCTCAACAACGTAAATAACGCAATGAATGTTGTTGAACTGTCAAAATGAAACCCATTGCTACTGATAGTGTGTTACGCAATCACTCCGCAGGACACAGGCCTCCTCCCTGTGAGAGGGAGTGGCCCATGCACACGCACACAGGCCCAACGCGACTAGGGGGTAGCTAATTTGAAAAATTTTGAATCGATTTATTTTTTATTTTGGGCTTTTCCAGAAAAAAAAACATTTTACTTTTTATTAAACAAAATTCAGAGAGTACTCGTACTGACATATTTAAAAAAAAATCCCTAGAGTCGAAAATTCCGGACAAATGTCTGAAATGACGATATTCAACGTTGTTTTTAGGGTTCCGTACCCAAAGGGTAAAAACGGAACCCTATTACTAAGACTTCGCTGTCTGTCCGTCCGTCCGTCCGTCTGTCTGTCACCAGGCTGTATTTCAAGAACCGCGGTAGCTAGACAGTTGAAATTTTCACAAATTATGTATTTCTATTGCCGCTAACAACAAATACTTACTAAAAACAAAATAAAAAGTAATTTAAAAAAATTAAACCGACTTCAAAAAGAAATCAACTCAAAATTATGAAATAACTTTAATTTCGGAAGTCGGTGTCTCGGGATCTGTATTTTAGTTTTTTGCCACCGACTTCCGAAATTAAAGTTATTTCATAATTTTGAGTTGATTTCTTTTTGAAGTCGGTTTAATTTTTTTAAATTACTTTTTATTTCGTAATTTTTAGTTTTTGCACTAGAATTTGACCAAGGTTTTGAGATGTTTTCTCTTTGACACTACACCCGTAGCTCGTATCAATACGCCAGGCCGTCACACTTACACGTATTAGTCCATATCTTGAAAATTACTGAACCGATTTTGATGAAACTTGCACTGTTCCCTAAGTTGAAGTAAATGTAAGCTAATACAAAAAAAATGGTCACGATCCGATTAATAGTTGCTGAGAAATGCGTGGACAAACATACATACATACATACGTCTATGAAATTTTGTATATTTGTTTGGAAGCCTTAGTAGATTGTCATATGTGAATATAAGGCATTTCCAATAATATTACATACATACGTATCGAATTGATAACCTCATTTTTTTTTAAGTCGGTAATAAAATAAATATTTAAGGGGGGCTCCCATACAACAAACGCGATTTTTTTGCCCTTCTTTGCTCGATATCAATAATGGCAACAGATAGGCACTTGAAATATTCAGTTGTATTTTCACTTTAATAATAAATAATAAAATAAATATTTAAGGGGGGCTCGGGAATACAACAAACGTGTTTTTTCGGCGTTTTTGCCTTGTGGTTCGGAACCCTTCGTGTGCGAGTCCGACTCGCACTTGGCCAGTTTTTTACTACTAGTTCAGCCCGCGACTTAGTCGGCATGTAATTTCTTGTTCTAACTTACACGCTGAATATTACATAGTATAAAATATAGGTAGATTGATACTTCGTAGACTTCAGACAGACGCCCCAATCAGATGTCGAGATCAAAAGTGAATTGGTAACAATTGTTTGGTAATGCAAACAGATCCAGAGTTCAGGGTCAATGTTATAAAGAGTACAAGTGATTCAAGGTTGAGAGGATTTGCATAATGTGTCAAGAGAGTAACCCATGTACGTATTTCAACACGCCTATTCCACTAAATGGTAATCCGAAATAAAATAAAATTATTTATTCTGTAATTAAGATACGGTACGGAATCCTTCGTGTGCGAGCCCGGTTTTTTAATTTCGGATGTCGTTGTCGTTGGTTCCGCATTTTCGTATTTTTTGGTACTGACTTCCGAAATTAAAGTTATTTATCTCTTTGTAGTGTTATTTTTTGAAGTCGGTTGTTTTTTTTTTCAAAATCAAAATCAAAATATTTTATTTCACATAAGCCTACATGGGCACTTATGAAACGTCAGAAGCTAGGTGCACGGTTCCAATTGGTCGTTTCCTATGGAGAAGAACCGGCAAGAAACTCCACGGTTACTCTTTTTAAAAATAATTGGCTTTTACAATATTTTCAAATTACAGTAGGTATGGGAGGATAGCGTAGGCCTGTCAACAAGTATCAGGTACTTACTTGATAAAATAAAAAATGGTCTACAGATCTAAAGTCTACAAGGCCTACAAAGTCCTCACATTTACAAAATAAGAATCTATCAAAAGGATAAATAAAAACCTAATAAAACCTAGTGATATGATTACCATTACAACCACTAATAAAGAGATGGAAAAAATTTGAATTTTCTGTATATAATGTCAAGTAATAAAGAGATTATGTCAAAAAAGTAAATAAAGTAAAGTAAATAAAAAATGAACATCGTAATTTGAGAGCAGTTAATAGACATTTAAATAGTTAAGCCGTTAATGAGTAGCCAGGGAAGCCACATGTGCAGAAGGAATTATTGCCAAACTACCTTGTCTTCAACATAGTCTTTAATCTTATAATATGCTTTTTTGATAAGGACACGTTTGATGAAGGTTTTGAATTTTCGATCGCTAAGTTCTGTAACCGACTTTGGCAACTTTTATAAAAAAGTTTTTATTTTTCACCCTTTACTTGTACCTACCTACCCCATACAAAGAAAGTCCTATTTGAAAGCCCAATAGATACGAAATAAAAACGTGAACTGATAACTTCTCTCTCAAATGAATTCCATATCTATTCATGAGACACGAAGGTCTACTTTTAGACTTGAACAACATTTATAGATAACACAGATAAAGTTTATTAATATGTGCAGACAATCTGGTAAAGAAAGTCAACGGCGGGAAGAAAGTATCATGTTATAGTTGTAGGTGCAATAACATTAATTAATAGCATTAGTTTTCGTCTAGACACGATAAAAGTCAACAGTAGTATAATAAGTGAATGTGTTTCTCGTTTAGTTAAAATTCATCTTTCGTGCGATCTTAGGGATGTTACACACAATCATGTTCGGGTCGGCGCGGCATGATTCGGCACAGCCGGGCGGCAAAATCGAAAAAAAAGACAACGACGACGTCTGTCTGTGTGTTACCTTTTCACGCCTAAACCACTGAACGGATTTCGATAAAATTTGGCAGAGAGATAGATTGCATCCCGGGGAAGGACATAGGATAGTTTTCATCCCGATATTCCCACGGGATCGACACTTATGCGGGTGAAACCGCGGGGCGCTGCTAGTAATATTATAAATGTGAAAGTTTGTGAAGATGTTTGTTACTCAATCACGCGTAAACCGTTGAACAGATTTAGATGAAACTTGGTATAGAGATAGTTTGAGACCCGGGAAAGGACATAGGGTAGTTTTTATCCCGATATTACCACGGAATCGAAACTTACGCGGGTGAAACCGCGGGGCGCTGCTGGTACTAATATATAATACATATATACAGGAGTAAATTCTCTAAATTATGGTAAAACCCGCATCAGAATCCGATGCGTAGTTTAGAAGAACAACGCGGTCACACAGACACACGAAAAGCGACTTTAATTTATAAAATGTAATGTGTATGATTTAAATGAGAAAAAGCTGTTAGACGTAGTTCGAATTGTGCCGAGCCGTAGATACTTACCGAATGAAAGCCTAATAATGTGTAGTAATTGCTTCGGGTCGGCTTTGTTGTTCAAGAAATACTGTCGAATCGGATGTGCGGACCCGAACATATGTGTACAAGCCCTTAATGCGTACTGCCAAAGACCTCTGCAGCTGTTGCCCGCTTAGTAGGTATGTCATGATCTGCATTTGCACCTTTGTGGATAAAGTCTCGTTCTGCAAACGTTCCTTATGATACAAACTCATAGCATTAAAAAAAAAAGAACTGTGATCCACTGCTTGAAAAAAATCCTTATGTTAAAGTAAAGGTTCCAAAACAAATCTTTAACGGTTTTATTACAAATAAAAGCTTTTTGTGACAAGGTTTGTTGAGCTACCGGACAAACAGTCAGACGACGGTGCCTTAGTAACAGGGTCCGTTTTCACTATAGGTACAGAACCCTAAAACCTGGAATGCTTTCAAGTCCCATAAAATAAACCTGCTCTTAAACCTGACCAATCGTCCAAACACTTTGAAAACATCTAAATCCGAACCGCTTTGAAGTCGTATCGAACTAGATTATGTCGCGTGAAACCACAAGTTATTTTCATAAACCACAATGCAATTATGACAGTTTAGTAACCGTGTAACTGCATTCGTGCTAATGACTATTTATATTTAGATATGACCCAGGTGGTACATCGCTGGCAAACCGCCATACGCATAGGTACAGTGGGGATCGGAAAAAGTATCGATACTTCAGAAGTATCGAGTTCTGCGATGCTTATTGCATTTTTGTTAATGCAACTTTTCAATCTGATTGGACCAGAGACTAGTGACGATAATGAAAACACCGTGAAGAAAGAAAGAAATGAAGTAAAACTTTTTAACAAAAAAGAAAAACCGACTTCCAAAAAAAAACACTGCAAAGTGAAAAATAACTTTAATTTCGGAAGTCGGTGTCTTTGGATCTGTATTTTAGTTTTTTGCCACCGACTTCCGAAATTAAAGTTATTTTTCACTTTGTAGTGTTTTTTTTGGAAGTCGGTTTTTCTTTTTTGTTTTTAGTGGGTCTGTTTATAATTTATCTAAGTTACAATAGCCTAATGTCAACTTGCTCATCGCCTTTACCAAAATATTGCTTTTCCCGATGCAGGGAAATTCATTGTTGAGAGTTCTCCTGGTATTTCACCATCAGCTCCATTTCACCATTCGCATTGTGATGAGCATAACTTGCTTAGCAACCATAATAAAGTAATCGAATCGCAACCCATGAAATACTTATTATTGAGTAGTTCCGGTGGCCATCTGTGGTCTTCATCATCAGTTCCACTTCACCAAATAGTGCTTTTCGAGAGCAAATGCACGAGTTACTATAAAAAATACCCAAATCGCTATAGGTGTGCCTATAATATCATCATCAGATCCTGACTTGATGACAATGGGACCACCTGGAAAGTATTCCCTTTCAAACAATTTTTTTGAAATCGGTCCAGCCATCTTCGAGTAATCGGGGAACACACATAAAAAAAAATAAAAATAAAAAGGTTCCGACGAATTGAGAACCTCCTCCTTTTTGAATTCGGTTAAAAATTGTTTATTTTGCACAAATAAGACGCACATGAAACAATAAACAGTCAGAAATATAACGGTCAATGCTCATTGCTTCCCTCTATGAGAAGAAGATAAAGCCCTGCCGTAAGAAAGATTTTCGCCAAGTATAGCCGATGTGATCACAATTTTATTAAAACAGACGAAAATGGTGAAGACATATATCGTGAGGAAGTCGACCTTAAACTAGGACCGAAAATTCAAAGATAAGCGACGTTCACTGGACCCACGTGGTGAGGAAGCCTGGGTCCCAGCAGAGGAAACATTACAGGTTGATGAATATACATGTGCTGTGCACCGAACACACGTGGTGAATTACAGCCCGCTCCCTCTCACAGAGAGGAAGCCTGGGTCCCAGCAGTGGAAACATATACCATATACCTAAGTATAGGCCTTATCACAATTAATTATTCGATAAAGAAGGACAGTCTTTCGTTCAGCTCCTTGATACTGAAGATGCTCGCGATGACCTTGTATCAAAAAGTGACATTGGCCTCTGTTAAGTTTTTGCGGGAATCACCGCGAAATATCGCCTTATCTGCCGACTCACTGATAACCCGTATCTCTATATCTCTATGGATGCACTGTTGAGCAATCAATAAACAAGATTAATAATCTTTCTCTTTTACGAAAAAATTATTTGCCATGTCATGTGTACCTTACCTATAAATAAATAAAGCCTTTAGTTACTGATAATCTAAAAATATTTACAATCTATCTATAAATACTAATAAATCCATACTAATTTATAAATTCGAAGGTAACTCTGTCTGTCTGTCTGTATGTACCTTTTCACGCCTAAACCACTGAACAGATTTCGATAAAATTTGGCAGAGAGATAGATTGCATCTCAGGGAAGGACATGGGATAGTTTTTATCGACATACCTCGCGGGCGAAGCCGCAGGCGGAAGCTAGTTTTTAGCTGTGTTGCGCTAATCTCTGGAATTACCCTTCGGATTTGAAAAAATATTTTTGCATTTGATAGCCCAATTATTGAGGAAGGCTATAAGCTGATTGCTAAGCGAAAACGAAGTGACAGCACGGGCAGGTGATGCGATGCGACGGGGTGGGTCGGGGGAACAAGAAATTTCACGTGGACGAAGTCGCGAGGAAAAGCTACTATAATTTTCTCAAACGAAATGAAGACAAAGATAATGCAGTACTCAAGCTCAAGAAACAAAGCTATAAATAAGATACTACCGTAAAAACAAAAGAAAATCATATACCAAGCAGTGACGTCAATGAACGTCTGGCCATACTTCATAACTATAAACGCAACGCCAATAATATATTCGAACCAGATTGTTAAAAATTGTGTCAATGTTGTTTCAATTCATCAGATTCGGACTGTAATGGATAGGTGAACGATAGAAAAAATAGGTCGAATGAATCACCGAAGCTTTGAATTTAATATTTTTTTGCATTGTGCCATATAAAATACTTGTTCTTCTTCCGCGTAAAATTTCTTGGATCATACCATCCTCCCGTGCTTTTACTTCGTTTTTGCTTAGCGTTCTTTTTTACTTTTTTTTTTAGTCGCAGCGTGTTGTGAAATAGCCTATAACCTTCCTCAGTAATTGGACTTTCAAATGCAAAAATATTTTTTCCAATCTGACTGGTAGTTCCAGAGATTAACGCGTTCAAATAAACAAACTCTGCAGCCTTATTAGATACTAGCTTTCGCCCGCGACTTCGTCCTCGTGAAATTTCACCCTCCCCCCAGTCACCCTCTTAGGGGTGGAATTTCGAAAAACCCTTTCTTAGTGGATACCTACTCTTCACAAAGAACACACCCTCCAAATTTCATGTCTCTAGGACCAGCGGTTTAGGCTGTGCGTTGATATATATCAGTCAGTCAGTCAGGACTTTGAATTTTATATATATAGATTGATGGCAGCTATATACACCCCCTTATTAATAAACGTATTATATCAGATGAATAGTTACATACCGATTTCTCTCTTTCAGTCATCAGTAATTTGACTTTCGAAAGCAGAAGACAAAGCGTTGTGTAACTACTCGTATACAGACGCTATACCACGTTTATTAGTAGGGGGGATACCTGATAACTATCTACTATCATCATCAGCCTATAATGTTCCCACTGCTGGGACACAGGCCTCCTCTCGGTGAGAGGGAGTGGGCCGTAATCCACCACGCGGGCCCAGTGCGGGTTGGTAGATGTCACATGTCTTCGAATTTTTGGTTCTAGGACATGCCGGTTTCCTCACGATGTTTTCCTTCACCGTTTTGAGAGCAGTGGTGATGAAATAATTTACACAAAGTAAAGCGCCTGACTGGGTTCGAACCTACGACCTACAACTCGTAAGTCGCGGCCGTTACCACTTGGCCACCACTGCTCCCTATCTATAACTATCTACTAGAACAAGCAAAATCCGGAGAGTTGTTGAAGGATAATGAAGAGACATCATATTTCTACTCTGATCACAACTTATTTGGGGTCAGTGCAGCATGTCTTCTTTCTCCATTCAACTCTATTGGCAATCATTTCAGAAGTCACCCCCTTTCTAGCTAGACCATAGGTTCTCAACCTTATTTTGCCCACCGCCCACTTTGAGAATATACTTTTTTCTAGAGCCTACCATTTTTTTTACTTACCATCTGTCGCGAATCTAAAACAGCTATTGTCACGATTATAGCTAGTGTTGAATACAATCAAGTATTTTCTAACTGAACAGTAGACAGCTGTGCTGCTGGGGAGTTGGTTGCGCCACTTCTTCTCCCCAGCGAGAGCACTAGGAAGTGGTGAAGGGCGGGCGTTTTGGGGGACTGTATTTTGTAATTTTGACGTTCGAAAAGTGCTGATTCTCAGTCTAGTTTAAAAAAAATACTTTGGATTTTGGTTTAAACGTGTAATATTATATAGTCGTAAGATGTGATATATTATAGTTTGGTCTGGGTCTGCTACTGCCCCCTGAAAATCTCAAACGCCGACGAGGGGGCATCATGCTAGAGCAGGCTAGACCTTTGTCCCAATATGAGAAAGTTAAGAATTTAAAAGAAATATGGCATAAACTAAACTAATGAGTATACCACCTGTTAAATCTCTGCCAAATACAACTGCAGAACATCAGGATAAGTCTGTCCAGGAGGTGCCTGAAGTCTAATTGAATTACGCCCGTCACTCACACACATCTCTTGAGCAGTCTCATATGCCTGTAATTTGATCCAGAACACGGTGAAGCTGCTTGCGGCAGGAATAGAAAATGATTTTATAAGTCGATATGTTTTGTTGTCTAAACGACCAAATCTCTACTTTTGACACTTGTTCTGTCTAGTCAATCCTTAACCTACCTAGTCAACATGACATTGGACTTGGAAAAGAATCTATGCATGCTATAAAAAAAAATTTTTTTTTTAATGTTTTGTTAATATTTTTTTGCTTGAATAGGTATAGTTTTCATTGTACCTACTTATTTATTATTGGTATATTGGCGTGGCTAAGTGACATATGGCAAATAATTTAATTTAATGTTCTGTATCTCGTATTGTAACTTTGCATACCTACTATTGTATAGAAGCAAGTTTTTGTAACCGAACAGACTGTGCTGCTGAGGAGTTTGTGGCGCCACATCTTCTTCGGAGCGAAAGCACTAGGAAGTGGTGAAGGGCAGGCGTTTTGGGGGACTGTCTTAAGTAATTTTGAATTCTGATTCTCAGCCTAATTGAATAAAAGACTTTTTTATTTTGATTTTGAATACTAGATACAGAATTGGTCATGATAAGCGAGCGAGAGAGTTTAAGCGGAAGGATGATTACTATGCAGCTTTGCTTGATCCGATCAGATGAAGCTAGATATACTTGTTTCGAAACTAAACGTGTTTTCAATTCGCTTGTGTTTGTATTGGCAGCCTCGGGAAATCCTGAGTCAGTGCGAGTAACCATTAGGCATTCATGCATAAATAAAGGGGTTAAATCAACATAAATACATGCGAAATTACAAAACATACATGATATAATATTATGCCAACTGTGGCTTTTTAAGATCCCTGGCAATGTGGTTTGCGTTATGAAGCCTCATTTTCGTGGTAAAGTTGCGCAAAGTTGTTGCAACAACATGTTTGCGTGTTGCTGGCAACATGCATCAAGCTTGGGCTAGTAGTGGATTGACGCACGCATTTGAAAACTTTGTAATAGAAAATGCGTGCGGTCGGAGCTCGAAGGCCGGATAGGAACGAAGTTCCAGAGACACTCGCACGCACACACTAGTTATAATAGAAAGACACAGAGGGAGAAAGTCGCAAGGAGGGGCATAACGCTTTTTGTTACGTGAGGATTTCTACCAGTTTATTCCTTTTTTTTATCATGGAGAAATGCTCATGCATTCTGCACTACCACGGGGAGATAGTGCAGTTATGTGGGACTCTAACCCACTAAAACTCCACGGTGTCCTCTCTACCGTTTATCCGTAAACCCGCCGCGGCTGTCCATTACCGGACCCTCCTCTGGGGAGTACTCCCATCACCGGCGCACCAGAACACGTAGCACGCCGTGACCACCCCAGGGACCAAACCAGCACATAGGCGTCAGACGACCCCGTGGCTGGGCACCCTTGGTCCCCTGCGACGGGTCAGGACCAGTTTTTTCCTGCCGCAAGCCGCGTAAAAGAAGTTCGTTCCAACAAGTTGGAGGCGTTCCGGTTTTGGTCACGCGCCATCAGATCTTTGGGCAGTTGTTCTTATCTATCCGTGCCTTAACCGCTAGGCTATTGGTCTATGAGTTGCTAGTGTGGCAGCCATGTTGCTAGTGTGGCAGCCATGTTGCTAGTGTGGCAGCCATGTTGCTATTGTGGTAGCCATGTTGCTAGTGTGGCAGCCATGACGACGCCCTGCACCCTAATTGCGTAACACGCTATCGATTTTAATTTGAAGGATATTGATAATTCATTACTTCATATGCTCGAAAAATTTGTCTGCTCAACAACGTAAATAACGCAATGAATGTTGTTGAACCGTCAAAATAAAACCCATTGCTACTGGGTTTTATATACGGGCTATCACATACCTACCTTTACTAAATACAAAATCATAGATACAGTTTTATTTACTGTTAGTGTGAGCGTCGAAATGATAACGATGACGTATGACATAATCTCCATTTCCTTTATTAGTAATCTAGCGAAGAATGTATCATTGTGAAATTCTTGGATAATATACGTAAATGACAGACACGTTAAGATGTTACTCACAGTCGCAGTTGGAACACGTCATGTGGACTTGTGTCACAGTGCCAAACTACACCTTAACAAACACCTGGATTGCATCATTATAAAAAAGTGCATATTTTTTTAAATTCGTCATTTTTCAAAGTGGTCTTGGCATATAACTGTTATTTGCGTTTGCCAGCTCATTAGAACACAGTTTCTTTTAGTTGTTAGTTACTATTAGTAATTGTGGAGATCTGCTTCTCCTTATGTCATGATGATCTAGGGGCTAAAAAGGCCATTTTGGCAGAATCATAAAAGGATCATAATGGACAGTTAACCGTTAAGTAAATCGTATCAAATCCCATTGGTGAAGCATTTTTCAGTTATTTTTTTTTGTCTGTACTAAAATACCAATCAATCCGATCCAAATCCAATCCCAATCTCTTTGAGAAAAAGACGGACTTTCTTCGCCATATTACGATTCATAATATTATCCTTTATGATTCTCCAAAGTGGCCTTTTTACCCCCTGTTTTGCTTTATGTTAGTTTATTGTTGTTCCTATTGTTGGGGACTTGGAGGGCAGTTCGTTGTCTGTAGCGCTTTAAGCGCGTGTCTCCTGGCTTCGATTTCTAGGTCGGGTAAAGTGTTTTGTATTTTCCCGTTAGAAATTTCACAGTGGTAGCCCGGTTTTTGAATTTTTGCCCGGTCAAGAGGCAATAGGCCCCTTGTCACCCCTTCCGGGTAATCCTACTATAATATTATGAATGCGAAAGTTTGTGATGATGGATTGATGGATGTTTGTTTGTTTCTCTTTCACGCAAAAACTACTGAACGGATTTAGATGAAATTTGGCACACAGATAGTTTATAACCAGGATTAACACATAGGATACTTTTTATTCCGATATTCCCATGGGATCGAAACTTATGCGGGTGAAACCAAAAGCGCAGCTAGTAGAGATATAATATATGCGCGTAGCCTGGCAGGTTGTCATTTTAGTTGAGCTTAAATTATAAAATAAACTACAGTCCCGCGAGCTAACAATTAAAAGTAGGCAATGACATACAACTGAGTGCCAATATAGCTAATAATTATTGCATTGGCACCGGTCAAAGCCACGTGTGCCTATTAGTATAATAGAGTTGTGTTTATTTATAATTAAATGCCTAGTTAAAATTGCAAGAATAAGTATATATTTATTTGCTTTAAAACATGGTACTTACATAAGGTGTTATTAAATCTCAGTATCGTTTACCTTATACTAGCAGCGCCCCGCGGTTTCACCCGCTCATGTATCGATCCCGTAAGAATATTGGGATAAAAAGTATCCTATGTGTTATTCTCATTTATAAGCTATATTACTGTAAAGTTTCATCAACATCAGTTCAGTAGTTATTGCGTGAAAGAGTGACAAAAATCCATCCATCTATACCACAGATTACTGAATAGTGTCTATACTCACAAACTTTATTTATTTATTATCTATTTATTTATGTAAACTTAAAACTTAAACTTTGGCATTTATAGTAAAGTAAAGTAAGATTTAGCTGTTACTTTTCATCACAAAAATCTTTTACACTATAAAAACAGTTACCAATAAGCCATTAGTGTAGTGGCAATAGAAATACATAATTTGTGAAAATTTCAACTGTCTAGCTATCGCGGTTCTTGAGATACAGCCTGGTGACAGACAGACGGACGGACAGACAGCGAAGTCTTAGTAATAGGGTCCCGTTTTTACCCTTTGGGTACGGAACCCTAAAAACAACGAGTGAGAGTACCATCCATACCATCCATAATCGTTGAGCTCCTTAAGTCTTGAGTTGAGCTGCATGATTTTTGACAAATGCGTGCACTGACTGGACAGGTCCTCACAATCTGTGTGGTTCTTTCCTTAAAAGACCACCTCAGACATCGATCTACATGGTCTTCATATAACCTGACCAAGATTATGTCTGGACTTTAAAAGAGACTGTGACCTCTGAGTTTGTTTCGGCCTTTCTTCTCAGAGTAGTCAGATAGGAAACGCCGACTTCATCTAGTTTAAAAAAAAAACATGATTGACGTGTAAAAGTGTTTGTACAAACCTACTTACAAAAAATAAAATCATCACCATCATCATTGACACGAGAAGAAGAAGCTATATGGACCTCTAATCAAATCATATGACCATAGTTACTAAAATCTTACGTCATAGAAATAGGATATAGCCTACTTTAACTTACCAAGATTAATTATTTCTTAGTTGTCCAATCAAATTGAATTGATCAATAATGTTTCTTAATGATCGAAATGAATGAATGAATGAATAATTACTACAGACAGACATATTCATTCAAATTAATCGTTAATTTGTTCTTTGATGAAGTTAAATGTATTCGATTAGTTAGTTGTTAACTTGTGAATTACTTATGAAATATAGATGTATTTCAATAGCATGCGAGTTGCTTATTTGTATCTCAGCGTTTTTTTTTTTGTTATGATTCAATAATGACGCTAATCATCATCCTAATTGCGTAACCTACTTTCAATCAGAATCTGATGAATTTTAAAGGTATATCATGCTAAACCATTGCTTCATATGTTCGAAAAATGTGTCTGCTCAGCAACGTAAATAACGCAATGAATGTTACTGATAGTGTATGATGCAATTACAATCTGATGCTAAACCATTGCTTTATATTACGTTCGAAAAACGTGTCTGCTCAACAACGTAAATAACGCAATGAATGTTGTTGAACTGTGAAAATGAAAGCCATTCCTACTAATAGTGTGTTACGAAATTACCCCCCGCATATAAAATTTATTCTTCGCAGATGATCTTTTCCAACTCTCACTTGGTATTGCAAGGTAGCACTTTTCATTATGGCTCTGTGTGTTAGATCGATTTAATCATTATGGAACCTATTTCATGACGTCATTGTTTTAGAATTTCGAGTAATTGGGCGGAGGTGTGCAGGTGGCCCAGTAGTAACGGCTGCGACTTACGAGTTGTTGGTCGTAGGCTCGAACTCAGACAGGCGATTTACTTTGTGTAAATTATTTCGTCACCACTACTCTTGACACTGTGAAGGAAAACAACGTGAGGAAACCGGCATGTCCTAGAACCAAAAAGTATTCTGTTTGTTTTGTTTTCACTTCTGTCGGCATCGGCACTCCCGGAGTGCCACTGTTTTTTTTTGTGTGTTTTTTTTGGTAGAACTGTGGTGGCCAAGTGGTAACGGCCGCGACTTACGAGTTGTAGGTCGTAGGTTCGAAACCAGACAGGCGCTTTACTTTGTGTAAATTATTTCATCACCACTGCTCTCAAAACGGTGAAGGAAAACATCGTGAGGAAACCGGCATGTCCTAGAACCAAAAATTCGAAGACATGTGACATCTGCGAATCCGCACTGGGTCCGCGTGGTGGATAACGGCCCACTCCCTCTCACCGAGAGGAGGCCTGTGTCCCAGCAGTGGGAACGTTATAGGCTGATTATGGTGTCTGTAATATTTATAGTGTACATACATAATATAGACTATTCTATTTTAAACCCATCACGTCTGCAGAGTTCTAATTTACATTGACACTGTAGATTAGTTGTCATTCATGGATCTGACAGTCGTTACGGGTAGTCAGAAGCCTGAAAGTCTGACAACCAGTCTTACCAAGGGCTATCGTTACCCAGTAACTGGGTTGTGGAGGTCAGATAGGCAGTCGCTCCATATAAAATACTGGTATTTAGCTGCATCCAGTTATACTGGAAGCCGACCCCAACATAGTTGGGAAAAAGCTAGGCAGATAATGATGACTGTAGATTAGTTGTAAGCACAACTCAGCCCAATTACTCAACATGTTGCCTTCAAAAACCCCATTTCCGTTGACCATGAGACAGAAAGCACATACATATCTACGAGGTTCGTTTAGGTATTGATTGTTGTTGAAAGAAATCCCCAAGAGCGACGTCGCGGGCAAAACCCAGTGTTTCAACAACGTAACATTGTGTACAGTCAACAAAAGAGATAGGTATGCAGGATCGTCGGATATAGTTGAAGTTTAGTAGGAAACCAATGGACTGTGTCGACTGAAATTTAATTATATAAAAATCAGCTGTTGGTTTTCTATTAATTAAATTAAATTTTATTCGAGAACATCCATCGGTTTCTTACTAAACTTCAACTATTTCCGACGATCCTGTATATCTATCTCTTTTGTTGACTGTACATGACGCGTTCTGACTACAGATGATTTGTAACGTGTTTCGTTACGGTTTATTTTCATATTAGTACAGCTGACTTTTAGTGAATGGATTGAAGTGTCACCTGTGTCACACTAGAAGGTACCTAATGCCATCCACGATACTTAGTATCGTCCAATCGGCATGACGCTGCAGGCTTGATCCAATCTGCAGTTCGTCTATATACACCACACACGATCAGTTTAAACTGTCCAATCGGCAGCGACGTTCAGTTGAAGCCATGGCGTCACCGGTGACAAATCTTGACCAAATTGAACTGACGATCGGCAGACCGCCATGCCCGGTCCAATCGGCATGATCCAATCGGAATGATCAAGCCAAAAGAATCGAAATTCGATTGTGCCGTCAAGTATAACTGTCATGCCAATCCACTCCCACACACGGTCAATTCTAACTGATCCAATCGGTAGCGTCATGCCGATTGGACGATAGGAAGTATCGTGGATGGCCGGCATAAGAAAATACGTCAATGAACTCAGCCTATTGCAGTCCACTGCTGGACATAGGCCTCTCCCAGGCTGCGCCACAACACCCTGTCCTCCGCCTTCTGCAACCAATCTGTTCCAGGGGGCTTACAGGACTACCAGTAAATTAAACGGTGAATGGCTACATGCATACCCATAGCCATACACGGTCAAGTTTACTGGACGCGGCTTCAAGTCCGCTGCAAACTTGACGGTGAACTTGATCGTGAGTGGCCCGCATAAAAAAAAAGTCCTCCAGACCGTATTTCGGCCACGGCGGCCAATCTCAACGGAGACTAGCCTTCGGCGCGGGAGATATTATAGTGCACAAGTGTGCGCGCAGACACAGGTGCACTCCCTCTTCCCTCACTCTCATTGTCCGATGGAACGGCAATCCGACACGACCGGAGAGAGATCAGGCGCAGGACCAACGGCTTAACGTGCTTTCCGAGGCACGGGGGTATCACACCGCCAACTTCCAAACTCCGGGCTGTTACTAAGAAATCCCTAATGGAAAAACTCAATAACACTTTGCCCGACCCGGGAATCGAACCCGGGACCCCACGCTCAGCAGCCGCGCTTGCGACCACGAGACCAACGGGGCAGTCCCCGGCCGGGGCGGCCCGCATAAGTAAAGTCGGCAACTAAAGTCGATGAACTTTGTTACTCTTACTTTTTCATACCTATCATGAATCTAAATTGATACGAAATAAAGGCTCCTTCAAACAGGCGCGAAACGCGATAAAATCGCGCGCGACTCAAAGGCCCCGCAACCGCAAGTCGCGCAACGCAACGAGCGGTGCCTTTGGGTCGCGCGCGATTATGTCGCGTGTCGCGCCTAGGAGCCTTAAAGTAATAAGGTAGTAATAATAAAGTACATGTTATAAAATTTTCTGGCAGCTGGAATTGAAACTGCGACCTTTACCGCGCAAAAAACACGTAGCCCATTGTTCTGCCAACAGCGACATGGCGCCAATCAAGCAGTCAAAACAAGTTTATTTATTTACTAGCAGCGCCCCGCGGTTTCACCCCTATAAGTTTCGATCCCGTGGGAATATCGGGATAAAAAGAATCCTATGTCCTTTCTCGGGACTCAAACTATCTCTATACCAAATTTCATCTAAATCGGTTGAGCGATTTAAGCGTAAAGATGTAACAAACAGACAGACACACATTCGCATTTATAATATTAGTATTTTTTTTCAACCGTTGCCACACACTAGGAATTTCTCCTGTATTGTTGGTGCGTTTACAAACATTTAAACTCACATACAGAAACAGCCAGACCCGGAACAACTACTTGTAGGTCATACAAATATTTGTTCCGTGCGGGAACCGAACCCGCAACACGCAGCGCAGCAGTCAATCGCGCCAACCGTGCCGTCAAATATAGTATGGATACAATGTGAGGTCAGCTAAAACTGAAAATGTATACTATCATTCTAGAATGTGACTTTAAGTCACCTCTGTCTAACCCTTTGCAGAAAATAGGCGTGAAGTTATGTTAAATTCAAACCAGTGACCGTGAACAATACAAAATATTATGTCAACAATTTTTTTAACGAGACACGGAAGCCCTTTGGTAGGCAATAGCTATAACTGTACGATTACCGAATAAATAAACAGTTTCGAATAAAAATGACATAACCAAACATGTCAGGGTTAATAAGAATTGATGGTATAATGGGTACCATCGCGACCTTCACCGCCTGATCACTTAAAAAATCCTGCGCAGGCGCCAAGCCACGGCCCCATAAAGTTTTCGCCTATTAGGAAAGCGATAACACAATTAGTGGCAACCTGCATTTCATAGCATGGTGACGCATCACGTGTACTCCTTTTATGAATTTTACTGACGAACTCTTTGACCTTTTTTTTTTGCGGATCGTAGATCATCAAATGACCTCTCCCGCTCTGGGTGGAGCGGAAGGGAGTGTCAGACAGACTCTTACTGACTAAAACCCACCCGTGTTCCCCACCCTTTCGGACAATCCCGCTGACCCGGCAGGAACTATTTGACCTTGGGGGGGTAAAACCTATCAACTTAATCAGCGCCTGACGGAGTGTCCATACAAGTTTAGACGTGATTAAAAACATGCGTAAGTACTAAAATTACGTCAATTTACGCCAGGACAGGACTAAACTAAAATTTATCTTCTGTGAAAGAAAAAGATGCACTGAACTTAAATTTAGTTTAGTTTGTGAACAACAGAATCGGCACCAGTACCTACCTTCGCAACGACCTGCGGTGCTATTCTGTAAAAATCTCACCGTGAAAACTTAAGTGAAGTGAGCGCGGAGTGAGCAGTGGTGCCAACTTTGGGGTTTTCCCCCTAGATTTAGGGGGAAGAAGTCTTGAAAGGGGTATTTTTAGGGACAGATTTTTTTTGGGGTTATTTTTAGGGGCTTGCTAAAAGTTTGCTGTGGCGTTTGGCGTTATTGACGCTGCCCGTATCCAACGCCTCCGTGGAGCGTGCCTTTTCTATTTATGCCATTATTTAAAAATACTTAGGAATCGTTTATCCCTGAATATGCTTCAGAGCATAATGATGATAAGATTTTATCTGATCAGAGAATATGGGTCTTGCGTTAAGTTTGACCCTACGGCAAATAGCGAAGTGTGAATGTATGATTTCAAAAATACATCGACCTTGAACAGTAGCACCGCTGGCGATGATGATGATGCCGTTCTGGAACTGATCAACAATATTACAATTTAGTTAGTAGTTTAGCAATACCTAGATATTTAGGTACCTAGTTTTTTTTTTTACAAACTATGTAGGTACCTATGCGTTTTATTTTGTGAGTTACGAACGACCTAAGGAGTTAGGCACTGCATCAAAGAAATTTACCTTATGTGAATTTTACTTAGGGTTTTTTTAGGGGGATTTTAAAAAAATCTTGGGGGCAAATTTTGTTATGGGTTGGTAACACTGGGAGTGAGCTGTCAATAGTGTCAATTCCTAGCAAAAACAAACTCACTTCACCTGAGTTTTCACGGTGAGATTTTTACTGAATGGCACCAAAAATTTGTCCGCTCGACAATGTAAATAACTCAATGAATGTTGTTGAACTGACAAAATGAAAGCCCCCGCTGAAACTACGAAGAAAGAAAATACCAAAAAATATATAGGCAAAATTTTTTTTTTATGTTTGGAAATCGTCAAATGACCTCTCCCGTTTTGGGTGGAGCGGAAGGGAGTGTCAGACTCTTACTGACTAAAACCCACCTGTGTTCCTTACTTAGCCCTTTATGTTCCGGGGCAGCGGTAACCCTTTCGGACAATCCCGCTGACATATACTAATATCTAAATGAAATGGGGCAACCTTCAAAGCCCGTTTGTAGGCCGCTAAAAACTAATATTTACACAATAAAAAAATGATAACACAAAAAAAAAACCGTTTACATTTCACTAAATGAGTAAATAAGGCTTATTCGTTTTCGCCGAAACAATCAAACCGCCCTGACCTAAATAAGTGTGCAAACGTTTTTTGCTCAAATCAATCATGTGAGCTATTAATAACGCTCGCGACCTATTTATCAATCTGTCCACTTAGTAAACTGCAATTGCAATGTATCAATCTTTTGGAAAGTGATGATGGATCATGTCATCTTTGCATGTAATAATAAATGGAGATTCCACCTCGGTTCCACCAGATGAAGTTAGATGACATTTTCCGATGGGCTAGCTAGTAAAATCCAATTTGCATAACTTTGGTAGTCACTAATGCTGTTTTTGGGCTGTTTTCCGACTTCGAATGATTCGATTTGTTCGTGGCCTATGGACTAGCTAGAAAGATAAGGATCACGGCACGTGTCTCTTGATTAGAGGCACTCCAACTATGTCACACTTCAACTGATGGCATCTTCAGTAATTCAATACAAACGAGACAGCTGTTGGCAAGTTACCCACTGTTCACAGTTAAAGGGAGTTACTGGTAAATTGATGCATAAATCACAAACTATTTTGAATGGTAAGGAATTTTATTATTGACTACCTTCTGTCCGTGACTTCGTCCGCGTAATATTTCTTCTTCCCAGGACCCATCCGTCGCATCGCATCGCCTGCCCGAGCTATTACTTCATTATCATTCTTCATTTCTTGCTTTTTTTTTCTTTTTACTCGGCTCCTAAGAGTGCTAGCGTGATGTTAAACAGCCTATTATTATAGCTAGCCTTCCTCAAGGATTGGGCTATCAAAAAGATTTTTCAAATCCGACTGGTACTTAGTTCCAGAGATTAGCGCGTTCAAACATACAAACAAATTCATCAGTTTTATTATTAGTATAGTCATAGACTTAGCGGTTCGTTATCCGAGTAGACTAGGACCAGCATTAAAGTCTAACCGGATGCAGCTGAATATCAGTATTTTACATGGAGCGACTGCCTATCTGACTTGGTAAAACTGGTTGTCAGACTTTCGGGCTTCTGATGACTTGTAACGACTGTCAAAGATCTACGAATGACAGCCGGGACCAATTGAAATTGATATGTGTAAGTACAAAACTGGAGATAGTTACGGTCTTTGAATTCATAAGTGTAAAAACGAGTATGTTAAAATGTAGTAAGTAAGGCACCATCGTCTCTACCTTATATAATATTATGTCCTAGAAATCAGGTTTTATTTCGCCCATTTAATTAACACTGACATTCAATCAGATTTTATTAAAGCAATCTGCTTTGACGACCATTCAAAATAATAAAAAAAAACAACAAAAAACCAAGTATCGATATCATTTTAACCTTGGGCGTCTCATCACTAATTGAAAGCGACAGTGACATTTAAATTTAATTTAAGCGAGTTCGTCACTCAACGGCATTGTCGATGTATTGCGTAATACTGCAGATTGCTGTTACGTGACCGTCACGTCATCAGTACGGTTATGACTATGACTGAGTGACGTCAGAGGGTATTTAGAATTTAAATTGCATTTTTATTATATTGAGTCATTATTTTTTATAATTGATAGACACGCGTTTGGTCACTGTCTGACCTTATGGCAAGTGGTAACCCGCTATCTGAAATACTAGAGTCATCGCAGGTGCGGTGCCATCCAAAAGACCAAGCTGAAATATCTCACTCTAGCTTCTACCCGCGACTCCGACTTGTTTTAACATTAATTATTCTATGACCCTCGGCAATACTGTAGCTTCCCATTAGTAAAAGAATTTTACCCCCCTACATACAAACTCACAGATTTCACCTTTTTAACCGACTTCAAATCACAAGATAAGGAGAATCACCGTCTGATCAGGACCAGGCCCGTGCCGGACGGCGCGTACGTGTTCCACGCGTGCCTCAAAGACATGTCAGCAACAGAGAACGGGCCCGCAAGGGCCGAAGCCTGCCGGGTCAGCGGGATTGTCCGAAAGGGTTACCGCTACCCCGGAACATAAAGGGCTAAGGAAGGAACACGGGCGGGTTTTAGTCAGTAAGAGTCTGACACTCCCTTCCGCTCCACCCAGAGCGGGAGGGGTCATTTGATGATTTCCCACCCAAAGTTAAGGAGAATTGGAAAAGTATGGTGAACACCTTTGCCTAGCAATGGGACAACATAGGTTACTTACCAAAAAAAAAACTTTAAACTCACTAATGTATTCACCCAAAAAGCCGCGGCTAGACGATGTAAGTCAGGTTATTATGCAAAATATTAACTAAACAAACAGCTGTCTGTTTGCGGACAATTATCACTTATTTGAGGCTTACCGCATCTTTAACAAGCTTTGCCTTCGAATGCAGAATGCTAATTTGCAGAATAATACCGAAATACCTACTTGAATTTTTAATGAACTTAGGTGAAGAACAGAAGTCTTTTTCCCGCGGCCATTTTTTTTCGCGGTGTGTTTTTTTTTTGTTCGGGCTTAGTGACTGTCAGAGATCCACGAATGACTTGCTTTCCGAGGCACGGAGGGGTCTCGGTATGTAAAGATGGTCACCCATCCACCTGATCGATCGACCTGTGCGACTTTTATTATTTAGCCACGGGCCCCTACAACACAATCATGAAAAAATGCAAAAAAAAAAACTGATAACCTTCTTTTAAAAATACACTAAATAAAATTACATTCAAAAGTAGATCAAGCTAATAAAATAAATACACACCTGGTCATTGAAACGTTATTTTTGTACAGTCGTTGTCATCTAACCAAGTGTCCACGCACTTTATATTATACCTATTATTACATTAAAACACTAGCGAGCAAAGTAAATAGGACAATGTTCTCTAAAACATCGCACTTTTTGTAAAAAAAAAGAAAAGAGCTTGGGTTTATATTCTTGGTATAATATTTGATTATAATAATTAACAATACATGATACTTAGTACTATCACAGTGTACTATTTTAGTCCGTGGATGGGTAACCATTCATTACATACAGAGATCCCTCCGTGCCAAGCCGTTGGTCCCGGCTGTCATAAGCCCGAAAGTCTGACAACCAGTATTACCAAGGTATAACCCCTGAGTAATATTGGTTGTCAGAGTATGTCCACCAGTGTTACCCAGTAACTGGGTTCTGGAGGTCCGACAGGCAGTCGCTCCATGTAAAATACTGGTATTCAGCTGCCTCCGGTTAGACTGGAAGCCGTACCTGATATAGTTGAGGAAAAGCTACGCAAATGACGACATTGTTATAGTGGTTTTAAAGGTCACATTTGGTAACATCCACCTGTTAATTGGACTTTTTATGCGTTTAGTAGTTATTATTAATTAATATGTAAATGACCAGTAGCTCTACGTTTTTTGTTCAGAGAGGGCAAAAAATCTTAATAGATCACGAATCAAGATAGATAAGATAGCTCATAATATTATAATTAAACAATCGACACTAAAAAACTTTGGAAAAAAACATCGACATTTCAAGTAGATGGTACTGGTACAGCGCTATGCTCCGGGCGGGTTGTTTCACGTGCACTTGAAGCACGCGTATACGTCAAAAATCAGCCAGCCACAAATTCAGAGTCCAGGTTGCATACTTACAAGAGCAACTACTTCGCGTGCCCAGCTTACGTACAAAAATCGTAAGTCAGTCCAGCAGGGTAATTGCGTAACCCACTATCAGTAGCAATGGGTTTCATTTTGACAGTTCAACAACATTCATTGCGTTATTTACGTTGTTCGGCAGACACATTTTTCGAGCATATGGAGCAATGGATTAGCAATAAGCTTCAAAATGATTCAAATTGAGAGTAATAGTGTGTTACACAATTAGGGTGCTGTATACTGCTGGTTGGGTGTGAGCGTGAGCGCTGGCGCTAGGCCTCGGGGGTAGAGCGAGAGAAATGCCGCACGCGGCCGGCGTCTTTGAATCGAATTGATTTTCCCATCACTAAGTAGTGCTTGTGACGTCATAGTAGGTAGTCAAAAAATGCCACGCTTAGTTTTCATACAGATTGTGATACTTGCGTTATCTAGGTATATCTATATCTGTGGGAAACCCAATAACACTTTACCTAACCTGGGAATCGAACCGACCTCATGTTCATCAAGCGCTTGCGAAGTTGCGACCACTAGACCGATGACGTAGGTAGTGGCCTATGAAACTCATTGAGTTTTTATAGTAGCGTAATAAAAAACAGTATTAAGTAGTTATCTTTTATTTCGAAATAAATGGGCAATTCAATCGCTCTTTATGTGTAAGTTTTTGCTTACACTTTTTATTTAAAAGCGTGCCAGTTTTTTATACGTTTTCGCTGAAGATCTTCAAACAGATTTTTTTTACTTTCTATGAAATCACCTGAGTTGAGTCATTTGGAGATTTTTTCAACGCTCTAGTTGTGTTACTATTTTAAAGATTACTATTTTACTCTAGTGAAGCAATAAAATTAAATACTCCACTATACGTAACATTTCGCACGTTATGCTATTGGTCCCGGCTGTCATTCGCGGATCTTTGACAGTCGTTACGTGTCGTCAGAAGCCCGAAAGTCTGACAACCAGTCATAAAATAATAATAATAAAGCTTTATTTAAAAATATATAGATATAGATAATAAGTAAAATATTATTATGTAGTTTGTACGGACCTCCTTCGGGTAAAAGCCTCCTTCAAGGAATGCCAGTAATCTTTGTTGTTGGCTGTGTTCAGCCAGCTTTGACCAGCCATCTCCACTATCTCATCTGCCCATCTAGCGCTAGGCCTGCCCCTGCTTCTAGTGCCTCGTGGACCACTCCAATTTATTACTCTTTTCGTCCATCTGTCATCTTTCAGCCTGGCCACGTGGCCTGCCCACTTCTATTTTCTTTGAAGTGAGAAGGTTAGGGTATCTGTTGCTTTAGTTTTCCTCCGTATTTCAACATTCCTCACTCTATCTTTTAATATTATACAGGAAGTTCTCTCCATCAGGCATCGGCCCTAGCGGACCCCGTCAGTTAGTGCTGAACTGCTGACATCTCTTGGAGGAACGCGTGAAACACAATACCAATATCCTTCAAAATGATTCAGTTTGGGATTGATAGTGTGCTGAACATTATTTGGCATACTGAATTAATTACTGGAAATAATCCTACAACCCAGTTTACTTAACCTTTTCTCACATCTTCATATCGTATTTAAAAGCGTCAAAGTTGTGTCTATAACCTCCTGGGTCTAAAACAGTCCGACTAGTTATTAAGTAAACACTAAACACATTAGCAGGTCTTAAGGTCGAATTTTGCATACACATCTGTCGTTCTAACCTACGTAAATTAATAAAAAAAAATGTATTGCGTCACAAAAAGGTAAGGTCACTCCTGTACTCAAAGGGCTAGAAGTGTATAGTCGAATTTCGCCGTTCTGTGTTGGTGTATATGGACCGATTTCCAATAAACGAGCTGAAACTGAGATTTGCTGTGGAATGCCTGACCTAAGGATCACAAACTAGTATTTAAATTCAGGGTCTAGGTTCTCAATCGGAGGCTAGTGAGACTGAAAACAGACTTTGAAAGATCTTTGTTATTTCCCAAGTTGTCATAACCTTTAATTCGTTCAAAAACAGTGTGATATCTTTTTTTTTTACTATCCAACCATGGACTATCATAACAAAAACGTAAAAATATAGCTGACACATTTATTTTTACAGTCATTTGTCAAACAGCTGCGTCCCGCGGTTTCACCCGCATAGGTCTCGGTCCCGTGGGAATATCGGTACAAAACTAATCCAGGTCATGGCAACAAATTTAACAAAGCAATTAAGTAGTGTTAAATGAATTTGTGTGGGGTAGGTAGGTACAAATAAAAATTGAAAAAAAAAAAATATATAACAACCGACTTCCAAAAAATTAAGTACTACACTACAAAGTAAAAAATAACTTTCTTTTCGGAAGTCGGTGTCAAAAAACGAAAATGCGGAACTAACGACACCGACTTATTTCTCACTTTGTGGTGTAATTTTTTGGAAGTCGGTTGTTTTTTTTTTTTGTTGAAAAATGTTTTTGTTTCAAATGGTCACTCAAACATCAACTTAGAATACATTTCACTAAAGTAGATAACTGGTGGAATGTAAATTATCCGAGATTATGAACACTGCTTTATTGTATCTCACACAAACACACTTACTCCACACTCACACAAAATTATAAATGAGAATAATATATTTATTTTATTTCAAGTTTTATATATTTTATTTTTTTTATTTTTTATTTCTCTTGTTATTTAAATATGTAAAGAAATACTTTGTTAAGTGCCATTGAGTTACAAATATTGGCTGGTGACTTTGCTGCGGAGGGACACTGATCTCTAAGATACAGGGTCACCCCTAGTTTAGAGATCAGGGTTTCAATGTATTGTGCTTAGCATAGCCACTCAGTTGTATAACATTGTTTTGGAATGTACCTACTTAGGCTTTTCTTCAATAAACATTTATTATTATTTATTATTATTATCTGAACTACCTGCTTTTATTACCTACAATGTTTATTTATTTTACCCCCTACCGGTTACAATCAATGTCAATGACAAATGTGATTGACAGCCGTGACGTCAGTTGTTATGCCATCGATCATGCAAGATGACAGCGCCAGTAGTCCAATGTTAGCCATATTTTTCTGACACATTTATTTGATAAATGTTGGCGTTACTTTGACGATAAAGTGGATCTTGGAAAAAAAAAAATATACGGTCGAATTGAGAAACCTCCTCCTTTTTTTGAAGTCGGTTAATGAAAAGGCCAACGAAGACCCAATATTTAGACATTTCAAAAAAGGATTAATCCTTTTTTAATTCATGAAAGTTTTACACTACGTACTAACATTTTGCATCATCAGATTTATAAAGTTAAGTAAGTACTAGCTTTTTCCCGCGGATACGCCCGGCCGCGTGGATATCGGAAAGTTAGTCGGAGTAGCCTAAGCCGGAACAAATAGACAGACAAACATTAAAAAAAATAGTTTTTTTGTTATTACCATATATACCTACTTTCATATGCATTTAGTAGAAAGTTGACATTAAAAACAGACACTTCAATTTTATTTATTTGTATGTAGATGGTATGTAGGTATGTATAGATTTGTATAGATAATAATGACATCAAATTATTGATTAATTAATTATATTCTACTCAGAACACAGTGTCTAAAATATCAGATTCCAGGCATTGGTCGTACCTAGTTATTACCTACATCTGCTTGCAATCTGCCTGGTTTTTTCCCAATTATACAGGGGTCGGTTTCCAGTCTAACCGCTAGCTGACTACCAGTATTTTCCATGGAGTGACTGCCTGTCTGACCTCCACAACCCAGTTACTGGGTAACACGATTCCCCTTGGCAAGACTGGTTGTCAGACTTTCGGGCTTCTGACGACCCGTAAAGACAGACTGTCTAAGATCCAAGAATGACAGTCAGGACCAACGGGGTCTCGGTATGCAAAGATGGGCACCTATACACGGACCGACCGCGGCAAGCGTACGACCCGTGTGGCTGTTATTACTTACCCAATCTGTATAAAAAAACCCATTATGTACTGACAAAGTAAAGAATACGTATTGTATGTCATAATGAACAACTTTGTCATGTATGTAGTTAATTTAGTAGGCACGGAATGAGATGACTCTATTAGATTCCGGAAATTGTGTTGTGAACCGTGATTGCATCCTATAACAAAGTAAATAGGAAACTAAATTACATACATACCTAGCTAGTGTTTGTCATCTGACATATTACGATGTAAAACCCCAATTCCTGATTCTGACAGCATCAGCATCATCTGCCTAGCCTTTTCCCAACTATGTTGGTCAGTTTCCAGTCTAAGGGCCGTATCACACTAGCGATTAGCAAGCGAGTCCAAAGCGAGGCTAGTGCGCAGCGACCTCGCCGCAATTTCGCAGCAAGCGCGCGGCGAACTCGCCACGAAGACGCAGCGCGCTCGCCTCGCTTTGGACTCGCCTGCAAATCACCAGTGTGATAAGGCCCTAACTAAGTACCTTAATTGCGTAACACACTATTTATCTCAATCTGAATCATTTTGAAGGATATTGCTAATCCATTGCTTCATACGTTCGAAAAATTTGTCCGCTCAACAACGTGAATAACGCAATGAATGTTGTTGAACTGTCAAAATGAAAGCCATTGCTACTGTTACCTATAGTGTGTTCCGTAATCACTCCGCAGATATGACCGATCTTCTCAACTCCATTGATTTATCTTGCGTTTCCAAAAAGTGTATAATTGTATAATTTGAAAACCTTCACATATAGTTCAGTTTGCGCTACAACTACGGCACAGATGGCGCAGAGGGCTGCGTGTCGCGGGTTCGATTCCCGCACGGAATAAATATGATATGACCTACAAGTAGTTGTTCCGGGTCTGGCTGTTTGTAAATGTGCGTTTTAATGTTTGTAAACGTACCCACAATACAAGAGATTCCTAGTGTGGGGCAACGTTTAAAAAAAAAAATAACTGCAATCCAATCATTTTTACGACTTTTTCGATAAGTAGTAGGTATTAGTCATTCCGAAAATTAACTTAATTTACACTCTCGTAAATTTTATATTAGTTTAAGTGGAAATAACACAAGTTGGTAACAACGATTTTAATCTGGAACAGCTTGGTAGCTTTCTAGGTTATTATGCTCATTCTCTGCTAACTAGCTGTGCCCGCGATTTCGTTCGAGTGGATGTCAGAGACTCCAAAGCATATCAAGCTACTACCACATGTATAGACTGTGCTACTACAATCTGTCAAATTTCTTTAAGGGGCTTACAGGACCTAAACACAAAAAACGCTAGTTTTAGAAACAATAAAAGTATATGATCGACTACAGTAAACAAAATCAGAAAAATATATGATATTCTTCAGGATCTATGCTAGGTAGATAGTGTGTTGAAAACATAATACAACTAATTTGATACTATAGAAAAAAATCATGAAGATACCTCTAAAAACTTTATTTTTACAATAAAAACCATACTTTTATACATACAATCATTCTGATATTTTTTGTCAGATTATTCTACAAGCAACATACTAAAATACTAGTGTTATAATTCTTTAGTCCAAATAATAGATTTTTTGTAATTAAATAATAATTGCTTCACATTTTGCAATAAATTACCAGCGTTGTGTCATCGCGCTTCTCTTTCTTTTCTATGCAGTCCGACAGTGACCGTGCTTTATTTAGGTCATGTAATCCCCTTAATAGATTTTCATGTTTATCGCTGCAGCATAAGATTCAAAGTTGATTGGGAAAATTTAACAGTTTCGGGTAGCTTAATGTGCTGGCGTTTGTACAATATTGTGTCTTTTTTTTTACTAATTCTTTTTCTATTTTAAAAGTAGGTAATATATGTATAAAAGGATGAGACAAGCTGGACAAAACAAACAACCAGTGGTCCACTTTAGACCTGGATCCAAAGAGCTGGAAGTCATGGGGAGGCCTTTGCCCAGCAGTGGGAAGATGCAGGCTGACAGTAACAGTAAACGTAACATATGTTACTCCTTATATAAGTATATAACTGCCCTTATTGCCAGTGAAAGTCCCGTCAAAATCGGACCAGCTGGGCCGTTGTCAGACTTTCGGGCTTGTGACGACTGTCAAAGATCCACTAATGACAGCCGGGACCAACGGCTTAACGTGCTTTCCGAGGCACGGAGGGGTCTCGGTATGTAAAGATGGTCACCCATCCGCAGACCAACCGCGGCAAGCGTAGCTCGACATGTGCGGCTGTTATTATTTAGCCACGGACCTCGACCTCGTTCGGTATAGATCTAAGTAATCGGCTGTTTATTATGGTTTTAGTCATTCACATGGTGAGCTAGTTTACCTACCAATCTAGAAGACGATTTACAACTGCATTTCATTTATGCAAAATTATCATTGACCTCTTTAAGCCAGACCATAGTAAAGATATGAACAGCCGGTCGATTCTGTAAAAATCTCACCGTAAAATGAATACCTACTTAGCTGAAGTGAGTTTGTTTTTGCTAGGAATTGACACTATTGACAGCTCACTCCACGCTCACTTCACCTAAGTTTTCACGGTGAGATTTTTACAGAATACCACCGCAGTACGGAAACTACGTACTAGTACTAACTAACGTTCGAAACGGCACACTCACACAGACGCGCGCATCTACGGTAGTCGGTACCCCTAAGCCGCACCCGTGACTGAGAGCACCGCGACTATCGCTAGGGGTACCGTAATATGCGCGTGTCTGTGTGAGTGTGCCGTTTCGAACGTTAGTACGTAGTTTCCGTACTGTTCATATTTTACTGTGGTCAGACGAAACGACAATAAATTCTCTTCCTCAGTTTGTAACAGAACATTTTTTACAGTTCTTTTTTTTTGCTATATTTCTTGGTGGAAATAGACGTTTGATTTGAAAATGGAGACGATATTAATTTCTATTGATGTCATCAAAAATACTGTTCTAGATATCATAAATAATGTGATTTTAAACACTTTAATGTGATATGTTCTTTATTTGGTATAATAAGATCGATATTTTATTCCTAATTTTAAACGAATTGTATCAGATAACACTTAAGACTAAGAGCTTAGACGCCGTTGTAAAACCTATCAACGATTAAAAAAAATTTGGTGAAATGCTTCAAACTGGAATTCTCGATTATTATTTACTAGCTTTACAACCGCGCGGCTGTCGAAAATTATTCTACGGGAACGTGCTACCGAGACAAAAAGTATCCTATGTCTTTCGCCAGGATGCAATTTATCTCCTTGCCAAATTTTATCGAAATCTGTTCAGTGGCTTAGGCGTGAAAAGGTAACATACATACAAATAAGCTTAGCTAGTAGTTAACTATGTTAATCCTTACAACATCAACTATCTGCCAGTGAAAGTCCCGTCAAAATCGGTCCAGCCTTTTCGGAGATTAGCCTGAACAAACAGACAAAGCTTTTAAAAATTGTTTTTTTGTTATATATAGTATCGTGTAGGTATATAATTAGATCAAAGAAATGAGGACGGACTCTAAGAAATATTCATACAGTATGGCTAGATAGGGGTTGAATGCCAAGATGGCGGCTGTTAGGAGCGTTTACGCCGTACGGCTTTTCATTAAACTTTCAAGCCCTTGTTTTTCGAAATAAATGAACCGATTCTTCGTACCTACGCATTTAATAAGCAGGATACAAAGAACATTTTCGAAAAATATAGTTACAGCCAAATTAGACCGATTTTAAATTCCATTGAAACAGACATTTCCAGTTATCTTTTTTTAAATTAGACAATTCGAAAATGTTCTTGATGAAGTTTCATTTCGAAAAACAAGTGCTTGAAAGTTTGTATGAAATGCCGTACGGCGTAAACGAAGAATAACTGACATTATGCACGGCCTTGTGCTTAGTGCTTAGCACATCGGGTCAATGACCTAAGTTTTTCTGCACAAACTGTTTTAAGAATCATTTTTATTTCAGTTTTTATTATTTTTTACTTAAGAAGGAAGCGGAAAAAACTTTACCTGTTTTAAAGTATCTAATGGTTTTTAATGCTTATTTTTGCGGAAATTCGCATGTAAGTCAAACTAGTTTTGGATGAATTGTTTCATGGCGTTATTTTTATTTTATGCATAATAGCAAGTGGTTAGGTACAGGTACCTGTTTGGACAGACGGCAGCATAATTATAAAGCTATCCGAAACTGTAAAATTTTTGCAATCAACTTTGAACCTTATGTTTTAGCGTTGACAGATTGTAGTAGCTTGATGTGCTGTGCTGGCCAGTCTGTATTTATTTCATAGCGGTATGATCTATGCAAAAAAGTATTTATTGCGACTTATACAGGAAGATCACAAACAAAACTAAACACAGTCAAAAATAAAAAACCAAATTATATATTTTTTAAAGTAACAAAAACAAAATTGAAACAGAAAATCCTTTACCAGGCCAAAAGGCTCCTATCTCAGCATGATGCGACATTTAAAAAATAATTGGCGCAGCGCTGGTATTCTGTTAATACAGGATAATTTTTTATGCATTGCGCAAATTTTCACAGGATGTTCTACTAATGAATATGAACAACTTTCACTATGGGTTCAACTCTGAAAAATTTGCGCAATGCATAAAAAATTATCCTGTATTACTGCTGGTGGTATTATGATATAGTAAAATATTGGTAGCACATAGTGTAAAAGCTACTACAAACTTGAATCACTGAAAAAAAAAGATTTTTTACTATGTAGGTATCTATCTCGTCATAGCTGTCACCCAATGTGACCGTCACAGGCTGCAGGCTGTTATTATACAGTCAGAGAAATTAATCGTTACGCAAATTGACACCCTACGTCAGTTGGCCGTGTGAGTTTCTTGCTCATCCGTCTCCTTCCGAAAGTACAGACGCCAGCACATCAAGCTACTACAATCTGTCAAACTTCTTTAATAGATTTTCAACTTTATCGCTAAAGCATAAGGTTCAAAGTTGATTGGGAAAATTTGACAGTTTCGGGTAGCTTGGTGTGCTGGCGTCTGTAACATGTTCATGGGGCTTCATCAGCCCTATAATTTTCCTACTGCTGGGGAACAGGCCTCCTTTTTAGTGAGAGGGAGTGGGCCGTTGGCTGGTAGATGTCACTTGTCTTCGAATTTTTGTTCTAGAACATGCTGGTTTCCTTACGATGTTTTCCATCACCGTTTTGAGAGCAGTAGTGATGAAATAATCACTATTCCAAATAAAAACAAAAAAGTTACTAAAAAAGATATCACTGTTAATCCAAAAACAACTAATCGCTTGGAAACATTTAAAACTAAACTCATGGGTAAATTACCACTTTTGTTCACTAATGATGACCCTAATCAACAATATAATGATTTTTTTAATATGTATTGCACACAATTTGATAACACATTTATTCCAAAAACATTATCGGTTAATAGTATTGCTTCCTTCAGTGACTGGGCCACCATTGGTATACATAAAAGTAGAAAACGACTTTATGAATTATATGAAGAACGGATTTGTATAAACACTGCTGAATTTAATTTATATGTTAAGAATTATTCTAAAATATTTAAAAAAGTTTGTAGTATTGCCAAGTCACGTTATTTGAGTTCAAAAATTAAAAATAGTAGTAACATTATTAAAACGACTTGGAATGTCATTAATAGCGAAACGGGAAGGTCATGCACCCGAAGTAGTGACTACAGCCTTGTTATTGATGACAATATAATTAAATCAGATTGTCAAGTCGCCGCGGCCTTTGAAAATTTCTTTGCAGAGATTCCCGTATCAACTACTAAATCTCTTAACTCATCACCCATTGCTGCAGAGTCTTTACTTAAAGAAAACGTTCCAGTTTGCGATTCTGAATTTCACTTCCAATATGTAACCTGTAAAGATATAATTAAAACTTTTCACACGTTAAATGTTAAAAAGACCGCAGATCTATGGGGTAATTCTGTGGATGTTGCTAAGTCGATTATAGACATTGTAGCACCTACTTTAGCTGTTATATTTAATAATTGTATTGACCGTGGTGAGTTTCCTGATCTTATGAAAAACAGTAAAATAATACCGTTGTTTAAATCGGGTAGTACATCAGACCCTACTAATTATAGACCTATTTCAGTACTACCTACCTTTAGTAAAATTTTTGAAAAACTTATTTTAAATCAATTGCAAAGATTTTTTTAATAAAAATAAATTACTTCATAACAAACAGTTCGGATTTACAAGGGGTCGTTCGACTACCGATGCAGGAGTTGAACTTTTAGGACATATTTATAATGCATGGGAGGACAAATGCGATGCTTTGGGCATCTTTTGCGACTTGTCCAAGGCATTCGATTGTGTTCTTCATGAAACATTAATCAGGAAACTGCACCACTACGGAATCCGGAACGCCTCTCTGGATCTTCTTACTTCTTACTTAAGTGATAGGATTCAGAGAGTTGATGTTAACGGAAAAAGGTCACCCGGATCTGTAGTAAGAATGGGGGTCCCCCAGGGCTCAATTCTCGGCCCATTTTTATTTATTATTTATATAAATGACTTGCCTTACCTCATAAGGGATGAACATGATATAGTGTTGTTTGCAGATGACACTTCACTTTTATTTAAACTCAAACGTCAGCAGCTGGTTACTGACAATGTAAATAACGCCCTTGCAAAAGTAGTTAACTGGTTTAATGTCAATAACCTACTTCTTAACGGAAAAAAAACGAAATGTATTAAGTTTACCATACCCCACGTTAGACAAGTAGAAACTAGTGTTCTCATTAAGGATGAAGAGTTGAAACCTGAAGATACCACAGTATTCCTAGGCATAACGTTGGATGCCAAGCTTCAATGGGGCCCCCATATAGATAAATTGTCAAAAAAGCTTAGCTCTGCAGCATACGCCGTTAGGAAAATTCGTGATTTAACTGATTTAGAGACAGCCCGTTTAGTATACTTTAGTTATTTTCATAGTGTGATGTCGTACGGTATTCTGTTGTGGGGAAATGCCGCCGATATTCAGACAATTTTTATTCTACAAAAAAGGGCAATTCGTTCCATTTATAAATTAAGTCCCAGACACTCCCTCAGAGACAAATTTAAAGAGATTAATATAATGACTGTGCCTTCTCAGTACATTTATGATAATCTTTTGTATGCACATAAAAATATTAATCTGTTTAAAAAATACAGTGATATCCATAACATAAATACTAGGAACAAACACAAATTTGTTGTTCCTACAACAAGGCTCAAAAAAATAGGTGGCTCGTTTAGATGCCAATGTATACGTTTTTATAATAAACTTCCTAGCCACATTCAAGAACTAAGCCTTACTAAATTCAAATCTTTTATAAAGCGAAAACTATGTCAGAAAGCCTATTATACTGTAAAAGACTATATTGAGGACAAAAAGGCCTGGGATTGAGCTGCTCCAATAGGTTTAGAATGTTGTTTTTATTTTGCTATTTTACACTTTAATAATTTTCTTTTTTTTTAAGTATCTATTTACTTAAATAATGACATGTACATTTACTGTATAAAGTATTATATGATTTTAATTATTGTGAATGTGAGGACTATGTGGGTAATTTTTTTGTTTTTTTCTCTCTTCGTTTTAATCATGATCTGGCAGTTTGAGTAGTTTATGCGGCCTACCCAAATGTCCTGTCTTTGGTATTGTTCGTCGAATCGTTGAGCTCCTTAAGTTCTGAGTTGAGCTGCACGGTTACTGACAAATGCGTGCACTGACTGGACAGGTCCGCTCAATCTGTGTGGTTCTTTCCTCAAAAGACCATTTCAGACACTAATCTACATGGTCCTCAAAGATTATGTCCGGATTTTTTATATACACATTGACATTGATGAATTTTATTTAGACAATGACATGAATATTTACTTTGTAAGTAATTTTTATTATTATTTTTTATTTAATTATTGTGAATGTGAGGACTATGTGGGTCATTTCTTCTTTTTTCCTTCTTAGTTTTAATCATGATCTGGCAGTTTGAGTAGATTATGCGGCCTACCCAAATGTCCTGTCTTTGGTATTGTTCGTCGAATCGTTGAGCTCCTCAAGTTCTGAGTTGAGCTGCACGATTTTTGGCAAATGCTTGCACTGATTGGACAGGTCCGCTCAATCTGTGTGGTTCTTTCCTCAAAAGACCATTTCAGACACCAACCTACATGGTCTTCACACGATCTGACCAAGATTTTGTCTGGACTTTAAAAGAGACTGTGACTTCTGAGTTTGTTTCGGCCTTTCTTCTCAGAATAGTCAGTTAGGAAACGCCGACCTCATCTAGTTTAAAAAAAAAATATGATTGACGTGTAAAAGTGTTTGTACAAACCTACTTACAGAAATAAAAATCATTTATCAATCATTTAATCATTTATAATAACTTACAAAAAGTAAAGCGCCTGACTGGGTTCGAACCTACGACCTACAACTCGTAAGTCGCGGCCGTTAGCACTACAGCCGGTCGATTCTGTAAAAATCTCACCGTGAAAACTTAGGTGAAGTGAGTTTGTTTTTGCTAGGAATTGACACTATTGACAGCTCACTCCACGCTCACTTCACATAAGTTTTCACGGTGAGATTTTTACAGAATAGCACCGCTGCTAGTGGTGGAAGTAGCAACTAGAAACAATTCTATTTTCTTGTAAATTTTTACATTCAAAAGTGCTTTTTAGGTGCCTTAATTGAATAAAGAATTTGAATTTGACTTTATTGCCATTTCATACAACTGTCCACCTGTCAAAGAATGACAGTTGGACAATATTTGGAAGCCACTTTGCTAAACTATTAATTTCCCTGACCTTATAACAATGACATTGAATTAATTTAAGTCAAACTTGATATCATCTCCGAATGATTGCTGTCTGAAACGTGATCAGTTTCCACTTCGTCTAACAAAGCTCAAGGTTCTGAAGACAGAACATTATACAGCATGATGTCAGACTTGCTAATAGTTCTGTAAAACACTGAATTAACAATTAGTGTGGGCATTCAATGCGATCATTGCATGATGATACAATGCGCTTGAAATGTGCTGAAGAGATAATTAGATGACTTTAATTAAACGTTTAGTCATAGCTTATTTCACGTTTACCGTCATCATAAAATTAATAAAATAAAATAAAATAATATCAGGGGGCTTGTGGCTAAGTAATAACAGCCGCTACGCATCATCATTATGAACAACTTTTACTATGGGACCAAACCTGTAATCGCAGAAAAAAATCAGCTGTTAGGTACTACCTACATTAAATTTATGTTCGTACCTATAACTCGTCAAAACGTAGGGAACAGCTGTTTTTTTTTTTCGTGTTTTGCTTTTTGGTCCCATAGTAAAAGTTGTTCATAATGATGAGTACAATGACCTCTTAAGAGGTTGTTAATATTTTACCAATAACCCTGTATAAATAAATAAATCTTTGACAGTCGTTTCTGGTCGTCAGAAGCCCGAAAGCCTGATAACCAGTTTTACCAAGGAGTATCGTATTACTGAGTAGGTAACTGGAAGTCAGATAGGCAGTCGCTCCATGTAAAATATTGGTATTCAGCTGCATCCGGTTAGACTGGAAGCCGACCCCAACATAGTTGGGAAAAGGCTAGGTAGATAATGACCGTAATCATGTAGTTAAACGCCAACTCATTTATTCATAAAAGTTGTTTGAAGTTATAGTAGTCATTAGCGACTCTTTAAACAAAGAAAGAAATAAAGAAAAATTGTTTATTCTGCACAAACAAAACGCACGTTGCAAATAAAAAACGACATAAAATATACACACACAACGTAATCAAAAGCCTCGTACTTAAGCTTAAAAAGTGTTGACAATTTTGTCCATTTTAACCATACATAATAATCATCGTTTATAAATAAACCCCTTTATTTTTATGCAACAAAGTTTAACACTAAGACTACAATGTATTAAAGTATTAGTTTATGCTTTAATTAAATAATTATCTAAGTTAACTAGATCTTTAATAACGGCCAATGAGGAAGCAATATATTATTATCCATGTCGTGTACAATGCAGGCCTAAATAATAATATACAACATAGTTAGACGTGGTGGTTGTTAGTTAGTTGTTATTATTTATTTCAAGTTTCATTTAAATTACCTATTAACTTTAATTTATTTTCAATTATTTATTTAGATAAGTATAATTTTTGTTTCTATTCAATCATTTGTTCCGATTTTTTATATTAACTACTTCAGTATATTATGATCTCCTCATGAAACATCTTACTTCCTACTAATAATATGGATTGATGGATGTTTGTTACTCTTTCACGCAAAAACTACTGAACGGATTTGATGAAATTTGGCACACATATAACCAGGATTAGGTTAGGATCAGTTATTATCCGGTTAGACTGGAAGCCGACCCCAACATAGTTGGGAAAAGGCTAGGCAGATTATGAGGTTAGGATTTAGTACATAGGATACTTTTTATCCCGATATTCTCACAGGATCGACACTTATGCAGATGGAACCGCGGGGCATTGCTAGTAATTCATAATATTAAAAAACTTGAATCATCGTTTAGAAAAATAAACCTGTTGTTATCATAATCACAAATAAAAACATTACATCAGTAGGTATACCAATTAAAACACATGAGTAACATTCTCAAGATTACAATTAAATTACTTCCTGAATGGAAGAATGTGTTTTCTGTTGAATTTTAAGTGTTTACCAAGAACTCACCGTTATCTATTGATAGTTTAATATACCATTAAAGTGGCACTTAATGCTGTTCAAGTAATGATTTAATACTACTAACTAGGTAACTTACCTAATACTTAGAGGGCTGGCCTATTTTTATCCGACTACGGCGTAGCAAAAAGGAGGGTTATGATTTTGACCGGTATATAAATGTATAGATGTATGTTCATCTGTTCCCTCATAACTTCTAAACTGCTTGTCATAATTTGACAAACGAGGTATCGTTGGAAGCTTCTTGATCGTCCACTGGTTATAGGCTTGGCAAAAAAGTACCTTCCCGTGGTCGCATGCCGCTGTACTAAAATACTTATAAGCTATAAGCTGCAAGTTACCATCCCTGCCTAGTTGCTATTCCACCAATTCGCACTAAGCGTTTTCAAATGTCCTTTATAATGCGCACAGCAAAAGAGTGGAACTCTACCTGCGTCTGTGTTTCCGAGCGCATACAACCCGAATCTCTTCAACGTAAGAGTGAATAGGCTTCTTCTGGGTAAGCTCACTCCATCGTCGACTTTGTCACCTCTGACCTAGACTAGAGTCAAGAGCAAACCCATTAAAAAAAAAATCTATGGTAGCACGCGACCACGGGAAGGTACTTTCTTGTTTCATCCTTTTCAGTAGTCGGGTTTTAGACTTTAAACTTATTTTTTTTTTCATAGATTTTAGAGCGTGATTTTTCAGTAGTCGGGGTTTAGTTTTTCAACTTAGTTTAAGCCCAAAGAATCAGCATTGCCATCCAACGTGGTAATGCTGCCAGCCTGCCAGCCCTGGGCACTTATCCCATTGACAGCGATGCGGACGAATTTTTTGAGGCCCAATGAGCTTCTGCCTTTATCTTTATTTTTTTTATTATAAACTTGTATATTTATTCATAACATGATAATAATTACACAATATAAGCTAACATTTAAAATAATAATATGTAGGTACTTACATGTGTATGAAAAAATAAACAAAAGAATCATAGGGCATTAAAAAATTCGTTCGCATCGCTGTCAACAGGAACAGTGCCCAAAAGGCTGGCAGCATTGCCCCGGTGTATGGCGATGCTAATTCATTGGCCAAGAAATAGGGCCAGCCCTCTGGTCATGTGCAGACTCACGTAGTCACGTCGTTCGATCTAACTTTCTTAGCGGCAGCCCAATACCTATCATCTATACCTATTTAAACTATTACTACTGCCGTCATACAGAAAAAGGGCACAACTAAAATTTTTTCCAAAACTGAGTAAAAAAAACTGGCTTAGCGCCTTTTTGTTTCTGATTCCAAATATACATGTATAATCAGATTTGAAAAAAAAAATTGCATGTGATGCCCATTCTTGGGAAAGGCTATTCAACATTACGCTAGGAGCCTAAGGAGGCCGAAAAAAATGGTTGCCTGTAAAGTCGGTTTTACGGGCGAAGATTTTACGTGACAACGACCGATCATCCGATCATAGTTGAGTGGGAGAGAGACGCAAGGCATTCGGCGGGCCTCTCTCTCGTTCGGTGACTCATCGTAACGTTACCGAGCGTTACACTTTTTCATAAGTGACTCCCAGTCGCAACCTAATTTAAGACGTTGTCACGTCAAAAAACAGAGAGAACTCTACGCCATAACGAAGTAATAGCGCGGCCAGGCAATGCGATGCGACGGGGTGGGTCGGGGGTTCAAGAAATTTCACACGGGCGAAGTCGCGGGCAGAAGCTAGGAACATCATAAATGTGAATATTGATATAACTCGTACATTCGACTTAAAAATTTCTCACTGCACGTCATAAAACGAGGTCTAGTTTTGCTCATAGACATAAAGAATGGACTGAACGTTAGCCTCACCATAGTGACCACTCTCTAGAAAGAAACAAAGCGAGTGTGCGGCCAATACCTGTCTCTTTTCTATGAACCTGTCATGTTATATGCAGCGCAGAACAATACTCTCATAATCGCCAATGACGTGGATCAATCAGAATTCTAGAAAGAGTCAAATACCTGGCCGTATCGCTTTCTCTCACGTACTTTTTGGTCTGTCTCAGTATCCATCTGAATACGGAACACTCAGTCTGTCTATGGTTTTGCTTTAAGACCAATGTGACAGATAGTTTCAGTCTCGTAATTGCATTAATAGTTTTGAAAAAAAAAATACTTAAGAGTTTTTGTCAAAACTGGTAATGAAATTACGAGGTAGTCTATAAGTACCGTGAAAAACAAAATAATGTTATATTACACAATTTTACGACAAACCATAAATAAATCCTGCAATTTAGCATCTCCTTTTAGAAAACAATGTGTTATTAATGTATAAACCTATGGTAATAAAATTCATTACTCTGACATTTATTACCTATAGGTACACCATAAATTATTACAAACCATGTTAATGGTACGTACCCAGTTTTACTTAGTATGCGACAGAAAAGGGAACTACAGTTACAGTACTGAGTTTGACGTTTAAGTGGCGTTTGTCATTGCTAGTGGCGCCAAAATGACAGTTCAATGATGGTTCAGTGGATATACTGGATGCCCTTGTATTTTATTTACATCGCAACACGGCGTTCGATGTTATGATTTTTGCAATAACGCAGATTTATGCATGATGTATAGATATACATCATGCATAAATCATCATCTATATATCGTGAATACTAAGTAAGGTATCCGTCGAATCTAACGTAGGCGTTTGTCGAACGCATGCTCAGCTCATGCTCATACGTTTTGCTGCTTCATCCTAACGTTAATTTATATTTATAAAATCACTAGCAGCGCCCCGCGATTTCACCCGCGTAAGTTTCGATCCCGTGGGAATATCAGGATAAAAAGTATTATATGTGTTATTCAGGAAATGGTCTATCTATGTGCCGATTTTCATCCAAATCTGTTCAACGGTTTACGCGTGATTGAGTCGCAAACATCTTCACAAACTTTCACATTTATAATATTAGTAGGATGTCTATTGTCCCACTGCTGGGCATAGACCTCGTCTCATACAGAGAAGGCACGAGCATTGATCACCACGCTTGCTCAAGATGGGTTGGCGATTTCAGACTTAGGTATATTATTCCAGGTTTCCTCACGATGTTTTCCTTCACCGTCAGTAATGTACCAGATAAACTCTGAAAGTACATAGGAATTGGAAAAGTCACATTTGTGCTTGTCCGGATTTGAACCCACATTCTTGTGTATGAGAGGCGAGGCTTTAACCACTAAGCCATCATCCGGGTGTAAATGACACATCCATCGTAAGATAAAGACTTGTCACATAAGCACGCTCTATAAACAAACTTTTCCTAAAACTTAATGTTGTCACATTTACAGCCGGACAATACGCCACTCGGTCTCTTCGCGTAGGCGTCGCTGTCGGTTGAAAGGCAACACAAATATTGCCCACGTAACGGAGTTATTATCATCATAAACAATTAGCAAAAGTCACTACAAAAGTGACATCTCCGAAATTGACATGCGCATTGACGCGTTGCTGACGTCATTCAGTTCAGTGACGTCATCGAGCCACCGTCTTCTCAAGACATCCACACCTATTAAGTAAATCAAGATGTCTCAGATGTCTTAAACCATTCATTGACCACAAAGAAGGGATGACAAGCCGATAAAATCAAACACCGTCATCTCGCGCTAAACTCAGAATATGTATAGGTATACTAATAATAAAGCTGAACAGTTTGTTTGTTTGAATTGAACGCACTAATCACTGAAACCATCAGTCAGATTAAAAAAAAATATGTTTGCTTTGATAGCCCAATTCTCGAGCCTGCGGTGCTATTCTGTAAAAAGATCACCGTGATAATATAGGTGAAGTGACCATTTTTTTTTACCGATGGGAAATCATCAAATGACCCCTCCTGCTCTGGGTGGAGCGGAAGGGAGTGTCAGAATCTTACTGACTAAAACCCACCCGTGTTCCTTCTTTAGCCCTTTATGTTCCGGGTCAGCGGTAACCCTTTTGGACAATCCCGCTGACCCGGCAGGCTTCGGCCCTAACGGGCCCCTTCACATGATGGATTAAAGTGAGCTGTCATTCCACCTGAAGCTAGGGATGGACACTATTGTCAGCTCACTTCACCTTAGTTTTCACAACACTCTTAGGAGCCAGGCAAAAAGAAAAAGTAAGAAAACTTGAAAACGAAGTATTAGCGCGGGCAGGCGATGCGATGCGACGGGGTCGGGGGTCAGGGGAACAAGAAATTTCACGCGGACGAAGTCACGGACAGAAGCTAGCCATCAATAAAGTAAAACAATAATATCAACGAGTATCATTGAACATTATTCATCATTGCTTCAATGATCGCCGTATTGAGGCTCGAGCGATGTATCGATAAACAGACGCCTACGATCGATAAACAATGTCATTATCGAGTATCGACCTCGATATGTCGCGGCCCTAGTTGTTACTTGTTAATGCAAAGCAAATGGGTTCAGAAGGTTTATTGATAGCTGGAGGGCTCATGTTAAGCTGCGCATGCGCGTTGTCCTGCTAACTCCTACCCAAATAGCATATAGTTACCATTATCGTGTCGCATTGACAATAAATAAAATTATTGTTGGATAGGAATTATCTGGTACTAGCTTCTGCCCGCGACTTCGTCCGCGTGAAATTTCTTTTTCCCCCGGCCCACCCCGTCGCATCTCATCGACTGTCCGCGCTTTTACTTCGTTTTCGCTTAATGTTCTTTCTGATATTTGTTCTTTTTCGGCCCATATGGGTCTTAGCGTGGCGTTAAATAGCCTGTTCCATCTCACGAATTGGGCTATCGAAAGGTTGAATAAAGGTTTAACTAACGAATGCACACAGTTTAGTGCTCATATTGAGCGGCACGCGGCAACATCAGAGGCAACTGCAGCCGCCGCCGCCGCCGACACGTCTACGTCTGACGTCGACAAAGTGCCGCTCGTGTATTTAAGCACTATAATATAATATACGAGCTGCAACGTTGTCGACTCTCTGCGGTTGACGCTTGCCGCTCGTGTTTATGAACACTTAGGCGAGCCTTATTGCCATCAACTGGGCACAAAACAGACTCCGGGCTGCTTCTGAGAAATTCCAAAAGGAAGGACCCAATAAGTCTTTGCCCAACGTGATCACGCATAGCTATGCATGATCACATTGGGCAAAGTCTGACGCAGACGCTACAGCTGTAGCATCTGCGACCAGTAGACCAACGAAGCTGTTCAACGAGTTTGTAACAATGACTAGGAAATATGACACTAATAGCACGTTAGCCTTCTACAAAACTTTGCTTTCGTCTGAGCTCTTAGTATCGACCTTAATATGATGTCATAAGGTATTGAATGACATTAGGATATATATAGCGTTTATTGTTACGCGACTCAGAATTGTGCCAACGCATACAGTTGATTCATTCATCATTTTGAGCTAGCGCAGAATCAATCGTTGAAGGAAACGTTGCTTTTTATGTCCACATGATAGATCGATATTTGTGATGTTATTTCCCAAGAAGGATATTAGTTTTTCCTCTTGTAAGTTGTAAGTCAACTCATGGATTTCGTGGAAAGAGTGTGCAGCACTTTCCTCTACTTATTGTAATCTTCTTCGTCGTATCGTAGATTTCATTTCATCGTCATCATGATCACGATGATGATGAAGCTTCGACCACTTCGACGGCGTTATCGTTGACCTCGCAAAGGTCTTCAATAGTGCAGGTTTAATAGTGTTATTGCCCAGAGAGCACGACAAGAGGTGATCGTATGCGATGTGGCTCCACCGTCGTTCCACTGTGGCTCATCGGAGTACCCAGTATAATAATAACACAACAATCTAACAAAGAAATCCAGTCCGTCTGCCCTTTCCACAAGGTTCTTTTTCTTTTCTTCTTTTGAAGAAGGCTTTTGATCTATATCCACTCTTTCTCTCTCTTTTATGTTTACTTCAACGTAGGCGATGATGCGGTAGACGTTGAATGACCTGGGGGTCTACTCCGAAGCGGTTAACCACTGTATCGGCCGAATGTTCGGTCATTTTCTGATTCGAATATTGTTGTCCTACTACGAATTTAAAAAAAAAAAGGTAAAAAAAGGGTTCTAAAATGGTTCGGATTGGCACAGTTTGGTCGGGACCAATAGTCAACATAGGAAATTAATTGTAGTAGAAAAAGACCGAACATTCGGCGTATACAGTGGTTAACCGCTTCGGAGTAGACCCCCTGAAGATCATTATGTCACCATATGTAAAATTTCTATATTTGTATCTGGTGTTATATGGTTATATGTTGTACATAGTAAAGAGTATTCTATTATAATAGAAAATATAACATACCTGGGTTCTGTTATGACCCCAGCCCCTATTAAAATAAAAACATTCTAATTCTTTCTACTAGTGACCTCCACTCCTACTCTCTGACCTCGTTATTTCTTCAACAGTGTATGCGTGCACCCGGAAGGCGAAGAACACCACTGGGAGTGCGACCGGGACCCATGCCTGATGAGTGACGACGTCGTCAGGAACGTCAGACAAGCGCGCCTTGGATGGAGAGCTACCAACTATACCCAGTTCCACGGGAAGAAACTCAAGGATGGACTTATTTATAAACTTGGTAAGTAGTATTTATTATAAGTGAACTACGCATCACACTGATGACGTCACGGAAAATCCTGAATCGCGCAAGCAATGTTCGGCACGCGACTGCCTTAGACACAACGGCCCGACTTCAACCGTCGCCGTGCGTCGGGCAGTACACCATTAGACATAACAACCGTCTGGTCGGAGTTTCCTCCCTTTTCCATAGGGGATGATGAACTTTACACCCTCTTCCTCATACCTTTATTATAGTAAAAATCCCACCGGCATTGGGAATAGGGTTCCAGAGAAGAACCTCCTGGGTTCTTCAAGTTCCAGGAGTACCCCATTCTGTATCCCCTTCTATAATCCTTAAGAGCATTTACGCCGTAGGTACGGCATTTCTTATAAACTTTCAAGCCCTTGTTTTTCGAAATTAATGAACCGATTTTAATGAAACTTCGTACGCATAAGCAGGATACAAAGGTCTAAAAAGTTAGTTAAGAACATTTTCGAAAAATAGTGTTACAGCCAAATTAGACCGATTTTAAATTTTCCATAGATTCCTTTGTATCCTGCTTAAGCCAGACTAAATATTCAAACACGAACATCTATACTAATATTATAAAGCTGCAGAGTTTGTTTGTTTGTTTGTTTGTTTGTTTGTTTGAACGCGCTAATCTCTGGAACTACTGGTCCGATTTGAATGATTATTTTAGTGTTGGGTAGTCCATTTATCGAGGAAGGCTATAGGCTATATTTTTTTTCTTCAAAATCAGGGATCCGTAATAAAATTGCTATTTTGTAACACAAGGTGTAAAATCGAAAACCTATTTTTGCGTGCGCTGCAAAAACTATTGACAATAGAACAAAATAATGTACTACGGGTTTGTAGAGCCCATTAAGACCTACAAAAAAGTCCGCGAGAACATATGTCTAGCTATCATGGTTTAATCACAATAACCGATTTTGTGTTCAAAATAATTATTAAATCGTCTGAAGAAAAAAAAACTACGTTAAATATGTATCGTAATATTAATCTTTATCGAAATTAAGCATTATGTTATCAAGAGTATTTATGAAGAAGTAAAATACTTTTTGTTTCATCTCAATCGGATATTTCGTTTAAAAGTTATCACATGTGTAAGATGTTAAGAGTTGGTACCTATTAAGGAGTTATGGGCCATAGAGTTTTTTATCAACATAAAATCCTGTAATAATCTTTTTCGAAATATAAATGTTGATGATTGTAAGTATAAGATCTTTGAAGAGTATAATAAATACATTTCTAAAATAACTCTGCTAAGGAAATCCACGCGCGCTTGATGCAAGCAAGACAAGACGCTGGCGATGGCGCATGGCGGTGCGGCGGCGGGCGAGACGAGAAGGCCGCCCGCGTGTTTTGGTTTACAAGGTACCATGCCGCCTAAGAAGGTGAACGCGGGGAAGATGAAATTTCACGCGGACGAAGTCGCGGGCAAAAGCTAGTAGAAAAATAAAAAGAAATAAAACCTACAGTTTAATAAAAAAACATTAAAAACGAAAATACTCTTGACGCGTGGGCCTCCTCAGGTGTTGACCAAGGTCTTCTTTTTTTTTAACCTGCCTTTTATTTTGCACCTGTGGGTGTGTGTTTCATTTTGCATCTCCCAGAAACCAGTTGCCGGGGAGATTCACGTCATTTGTAGGTGGAGGTACTCGTAGCTATGTCTAGAATCTTCTAGTCTAAAGTCTTATTGTGTAACGAATAGTGCCCGCGAATTGGTTCGCGTGTATGTCGGAAATCAAATTGGATTTAATTTAAAAAAATTGCGCGGAACGCTAATTATTTTTCTAAACTAAAAGGAGCAGTTACTTTACTCCTTATTAAATCAGCTATCTGACAGATAAAGTCACGTCAAATCGGTCCAGCCGTTTCGGAGAATAGCCGGAACAAACAGACAGACATCCATTTTTTTTTTTTTTAAGTACTAATTTGTGTATAATATGCATTTAGTAAAAAGCTGTTATTTGACATTACAAATACGCACTTAATTTTTTTTTATTGTTTGTATCATCTGCCTAGCCTTTTCCCAACTATGTTGGGGTCGGCTTCCAGTCTAACCGGATGCAGCTGAATATCAGTATTCTACATGGAGCGACTGCTTATCTGACCTCCACAACACAGTTACTGGGTAATACGATACCCCTTGGTAGGTAAGACTGGTTGTCAGACTTTCGGGCTTCTGACTGCAACGACTGTCAAAGATCCACGAATGTCAGTCGGGACCATAGAAATGTAAAAAACAACAATTTCTTTCTGGCCGGGACCAACGCTTTCCGAGGCACGGAGGGGTCTCAGAATGTAAAGATGGTCACCCTTCCACAGATTAACCGCGGCAAGCGTAGCTTAACCTGATCGGTCGACCTGTGCGGCTGTTATTATTTAGCCACTTTATTTGTATGTATGTAGGTGTGTATATTTGTATGTCTAAGTAGATACACAGAAACGTAGTTTATTAGTGTTTCTTTCCACTAACGTCAATTGACGTCTGGGTTGGCAACACGATCTTCAGTACCTACTTACATGTTATTCCCAACTCACTTTAAACAAGTCCTGAACTCCTGACATACAATCCGTTATGAGACAATGCATTTCTATTAAAATAACTGACAGCTGTAAATCGTCAAATCGTACCATCATGAACTTACTTTCCTTTATTGCTTGCGCAATAAGATTTGAAATTGTATGGCATGCCTATTATTATATCTTGCTTGCGATAGGTGAATTTGCATAGCGAATGAATCAGTGTCTTAATTATTAATTTTGTGGTCTATAAAGTGTCCAATTATGTTGACGTTTATTATAGATACAAACAGGCGCGACATGCGACATAATGCGACTGATTCTACATACATTTTTGACGTTTAAACGTCACTTAGCTTTAATCATCGTTTATAAATAAAGGCTCCTTCAAACAGGCGCGACACGCGACATTATCGCGCGCGACACAGGCACCGCTCATTGCGCGACTTGCGGTGGCATTGTGTCGCGCGCGATTTTATCGCGGCTCGCGCCTTTATTTATGAAAGCTAAGTGATGTTTAAACTTCGAACATCAAAAATCTATGGTTAATCAGTCGCTACAACGTTTATGAATAAAGGGGTTTAGTGTCTTTAACTGCCTAACAACAATTATTATGCCAGCTGATAGTGCGTCTAGTTTGACTTATACACGGTTAGTGTTTCGAAAGATCTTTTCTCAGTACAACTGTAAGGAGTAAGGACCATTACCTTATTTCTACTTGCAACGGTTCAAGCTGGGCCTTGTCTGAGCTGCAACACTTCGTAAAAATTACTTCAAGAAAAAAAAACCGGGCAAGAGCGAGTCGGACTCGCGCACCGAGGGTTCCGACGGTTCCGTACCATCATATGTTTTTAAATTTTCACCGGCGAGCTACTTACTAGATCTCGTTCAAACCAATTTTCGGTGGAAGTTTACATGATAAGGTACATCATATATTTTTTTAGTTTCATCATTCTCTTATTTTAGAAGTTACAGGGGGGGGACACACATTTTACCACTTTGGAAGTGTCTCTCGCGCAAAAATTCAGTTTAGAAAAAAATTATATTAGAAACCTCAATATCATTTTTGAAGACCTATCAATAGATATAAAAAAAAATTGAGTTTCAGTTCTAAGTATATATATATACCCTCATAATTTATTGTTTTTTTCTACTTTTTTTGTGAAAATCTTAATGCGGTTCACAGAATACATCTACTTACCAAGTTTCAACCGTGTAGCTCTTATAGTTTCGGAAAAAAGTGGCTGTGACATACGGACGGACAGACAGACAGACAGACATGACGAATCCATAAGGGTTCCGTTTTTTGCCATTTGGAAATGGAACCCTAAAAATGTCCCTTAGGTTCCGTTTTACCTTAAAATCTTGATAGTGATGTTTGATTAAATATTACCTAAAAGTCGTGAGGAGAAAATATAGACACAAGAGAATACCAGACAGCCTTTGAACGACTTTATCACCGATAGTCTCAAACCCATTTAAATGTAAAGAGCCATTGAAACATGAACATTAGTACTCGAAAGTAGACCGATCTAGACAGCTATTGAAGTAGTAACAAAAGGTGAAAGTGTAGTTAGCCTGTCGCGAAACAATGAAATTAGATCTAGGTACCGTAAAGCCAAACGTCCATAACGCTACTCAAAGTAACCAGCGGTGCTATTCTGTAAAAATCTCACCATGAAAACTTATGTGAAGTGAGCGTGGAGTGAGCTGTCAATAGTGTCAATTCCTAGCAAAAACAAACTCACTTCACCTAAGTTTTCACGGTGAGATTTTTACAGAATCGACCGGCTGTAGTGGTAAAGTGAGTAACACACTAACAGTAGCAATGGCTTTCAATTTGACAGTTCAACAACATTCATTGCGTTATTTACGTTGTTGAGCAGACACATTTTTCGAACATATCAAGTAATGGATAAGCAATATCCTTCAAAATGATTCAGATTTTGATTGAAAGTGTGTGCAACTAGGGTGCAGTTACATACTCAAATCACCAATGAGTCAGGATGTCACGGTGAAAGTGTAGTCAGCCTATCGCGGAACTTATTGAAATCAGATCTAGGTAGGTACTGTTAGAGCCTCGATCGTCCACGACGCTACTCCAAAGAACGTCAATCAGTAATAATAATTTTATTGCTAATCCATTGCGTAATAATAATAAAACCTTTATTTTCAGGCTATTTTGGCCCATAGATAAATATCCTTACTTACATTACATTAACCTTAGACTAACATAAATATAATAATAATACAATAGTTGGTGGTGTGAATATTTACCTTACAAAAAAATTACTTCGTAAGTTTGTATAACTGATTCAAAATAGGGAACTATTATATAAATCGAGCTTAGATAGCCATTTGTTGCTCCATTTTTGCACTTCACAGACGCGTGTCTCAAGCGGATGGCACTCGCGCTCGCACTACTCCCAACCAGTCCGAGATAACGTGTCCGTGAGCGGTGTCTATGTGTGCGTTGCTCGAGCGCACTTTGTATGTAGATTGTCTTCTGCAGTACGATTCTGTAAGCACCTCACCGTGAAAACTTAGGTGAAGTGAGCGTGGAGTGAGCTGTCAATAGTGTCAATTCCTAGCAACAACAAACTCACTTCACCTAAGTTTTCACGGTGAGATTTTTACAGAATCGACCGGCTGTACTATCTTTATTTTGTGCTGTTACTGTGTTACGCTATTACCCCCCTGGTTACTTTTGAGTAGCGTCGTGGACGACGGGCCTAAGCATTATCGCCCGCGGCTTTCATTGTGGTCGGATACAAGTCGACTGGTTTGTATTGTACCTATTGAATAGAAAGACTAAGTAGGTGCAATCATTACGAGAAAGGACGATGGATTAGTTCGATGAATGCCGTACCAACCGATAAATAATTACCTACTGTCATATTTTTCCCGATTTCGAAGCGTAGTTTTGTTAGCTTACCAACCTAACCGTTTAATCAAGCAAAGCAAAATTCGTAGACGGAGTAATCTATAGACTCATGGCATATCCGTGTCACCGAAAGGGACAAAAAATTCCGGCAATCTTCATCATACTATCATTTTTACAGCTTATTACACTAAGTACACCTTACCATTTTCACAGTTGCGCAAATGTACTATTATTGAATTATGCACGAAAAAGATCTTATTTTCCGTTAAATCGCGGTGTAGTTTTTATTAGTTCATTCATAATTTTTCTCATTTCATTCATAAACGTCAAACTTGTTGTGCACATTGATGTGCTTAGCCGACACGCAGTAAGGGACAGAAATATTCTTACTCTGTCTCTTTTCTTTGCTTATATTTCTCTTTTTCTTGTGCGAATGAAAAAGAAGATATGCAGCAGTCTATAGTTTACTCTGTCTACGGCAAAATTTTACAAATACGCTCTCTTACACACACACATCACGCACACACCACACAAACGTTACACATACACACGTACCACACCATACCTCAAAACAGCTCTCTAGTCTTCACTCTGGAATTCGCACCCAGCAGGGTAATTGCGTAACACACTATCAGTAGCAATTGGTTTCATTTTGACAGTTCAACAACATTCATTGCGTTATTTCAACCGGGTACAGACCCAGACTCCGGGCTAGTACCTACTAAGAAATTCAAATAGAATTTATATTTCCTTTTTTCAATTCCAGGTACTTTACCACTGAGCCGCGAGACTTCCCGCCTCGGCCCGATCAACATCGACAAGGAAATTAACTACCCACGCCAGTTCGACGCCAGGACCCACTGGAAGAACTACATCTCACCTGTTGTTGATCAGGGCTGGTGTGGATCTGACTGGGCTGTGTCTCTGACTACTATTGTTTCTGACAGGTAAGATCTAACTTTCCTTTTTTTTTCACACGCAAATAGTTACAAGCATTCTCTACCAGTCAACCAAGGGTGGTGAAGAGTTTAGATGGCAGGTGGGTTTTTGAGTTGTCGTAGATGATGGGACGAATCCATACTATCCATACTAATATTATAAATTCGAAAGTAACTCTGTCTGTCTGTACCTATGTTACATTTTTACGCCTAACCCACTGAACGGATTTCGATAAAATTTGTCAGAGAGATAGATTCCATCCCGGGGAAGGACATAGGATAGTTTTTATCGACATACCTCGCGGGCTAAGCCGCGGGCGGAAGCTAGTAATACCTACTCGTATTATAAATTCGAAAGTAACTGTCTGTCTCTCTGTATGTTACCTTTTCACGCCTAAACCACTGAACGGATTTCGATAAAATTAGGCACAGAGATAGATTGCATCCCGGGGAAGGACATAGGATAGTTTTTATCGACATACCTCGCGGGCTAAGCCGCGGGCGGAAGCTAGTAATACTCGTATTATAAATTCGAAAGTAACTGTCTGTGATGTCTGTCTCTCTGTATGTTACCTTTTCACGCCTAAACCACTGAACGGATTTCGATATAATTAGGCACAGAGATAGATTGCATCCCGGGGAAGGTCATAGGATAGTTTTTATCGACATACCTCGCGGGCTAAGCCGCGGGCGGAAGCTAGTTATAGAAAAAGAAAGAAAAAAAAATATTTGGGATAGTCACAGGAAATACAAATAAGTAGTAAAAAAAACGGAGCATTTAAAACTAACAAAGAAGTACGGTATGTAGAAGTTTATCCAGTGTATCTATTTTTATTCTCCTCATTATTCAGCTTCATAATTAATGACTGCTTTATCCCCGTTTATTAAGCGCCGACATTATCAAATATATCGCATAACTTAAAGATTTTACGACAAACACAGGCAGATTAAATTAAGCATCAAATTCCTTGGTCTCGTGTTCAAGATATTAAAAAATAAACCAGACCTCAAGAATGCGACACAGCTAGTAATTTAAGAATGATATGCGATTCTTATTTCTCCGTATGCAAACTGAGACGAGGCGAGGCTAAAAATAAAGGCTTGAGGGCCCTTGCCTTGACTAGAGGGTGCCTCCGTCTGCGTAGAGGCAAACGTGCAAAAAACTTGAATTAAAATATGGAAGCATGGTCGTCGTTTGTTTTATTTTTCGCATTGTTTACTTAATTGTAACTTCGAAGACTATTTTTGGAATTTGATTGTTAGACGTAGGTACCTATTCTGGCATGGCATCTAACTTTTAAGTTAAGATTTCAGGTTTTCAAGCCACGTTCACAGATGATGTAGGTACTTCTGTTGCCGCTATAACAACAAATACTAAAAACAGAATAAAATAAATATTTAAGGGAGGCTCCCATACAACAAACGTGTTTTTTTCGGCGTTTTTGCCTTGTGGTACGGAACCCTTCGTGTGCGAGTCCGACTCGCACTTGGTCAGTTTTTGTGTTTTTTGTTCTTACCCTGCGTCATGTTTACCGCAAATATACGTATTTTCTTACTTTCTAAATGAATGATTTTATTACTTGTTGTTTCTTTCCTGAAAATTTCAGACATTATCATGTTCCTCATGTGGCCTGACCAAGACTATGTCTGGACTTTAAGGGGGAAGCTCTAAGGTGGCCCGCGAAATTCAAATTTTCTTACGTTTTTTGCAATTTGCTGGTCAGTATTAAGTTGTATGTTGATTAAAATATGATTCGCGGTCGTAACAAATATGTATTTACAGAATTATAATCATTAAAGTCATCAACACAACTCTCTAAGACCATGTAATCCCCAAATGTCAAGATTTCATGAAATAGTTTCTTGGGGATTACATGGTCTTAGAGAGTAGTGTTGATGACTTTAATGATTATAATTCTGTAAATACATATTTGTTACGGCCGCGAATCATATTTTAATCAACGTACAACTTAATACTGACCAGCAAATTACAAAAAACCTAAAAAAAATTGAATTTCGCGGGCTACCCTGGCGCTTTCGCCTTAAAAGAGACTGTGTGTGACCCGACCCATACATTTCTATGCTGTGACCTCTGAGTTTGTTTCGGTCTTTCTTCTTAGAGTAGGTAGTCAGTTAGGAAACACAGAAATCATCTAGTTTCAGTGTTGTGTTGTGTAAAAGTCAGCTGTTCCCTACATTTGTGTTCGTATAACTCGTCAAAATGTAGGGAACAGCTGAGTTTTTTTCGCGATTTCAGGTTTGGTCCCTTATTACTTAAAAGTTGTTCATAATGATGAGTACAATGACCTCTTAAGAGGTTGTTGGTGTTTTTACAATAACCCTGTAGAGCTCTGATGTATTCTCAAGGCTCGATTCAACATCGAGAGTTGAAAATCCAGTGCTCCATAAAAAATCGTGCGTACACAGCCCAAGGTCAAAGAGTTACCACGGACGTACAGTTGTGTACTTACCTACAAAACAGGAAAACGAATCCCTTGCTAGTTCAAAAACGTGCTTCCTTGTTTTGCACTTTCGGCTGGTCACGGAATCGTGACGACTTCGAAATGGTTTCTGATTTACTGCTAAGTGGTTGTTTTATTCATATCGATGTACCTTTATAGAATTATTGTATGATTTGAATGGTCACATTTTATCCTGCCGATGTAGCACGATAATGTTGTCATGTGTTTTTTAGGGTTCCATACACAATGGATGTCAACGGGACTTATAAATAAGGCTCCGCTGTCCATCCGTCTGTCACAGGGCTATCTTTATATTTTCACAGAAATAAAAATAAAACAAAGTTGGAAATTAAAGGGGGTCCAATGGTCCATACAAGGAACGTGTTTTTTTCGGCGTTTTTAGAAAATATTGTTAAATTGTTAAATATTATTGTCGTACGGAACCCTTCGTTTGCGAGTTCAACTCACACTTGGCCACTTTTTACCCAACTGCGGTGAAACTCAAAAGGAGAGTTATGTTTTTAGTCTAGAAAGGGTACCTACACCGTACACCTAAATGGTTCTACCGTTCTATCGGGAAGATTAGTAGGTCGACGTCAATATGCAAGATTGAGTTTCTACGTCCAACTGATTTTAAACCGAAATTCGGCAACTTCGAACCTAAAAGACGAATAGAGTATGTACAGTAAACAAAACTTTGTTTAACTTTGGATGCTAAGCTTCAGTGGGGTCCACATATAGATAAATTGTCAAAAAAGCTAAGTTCTGCAGCATACGCTGTTAGAAAAATTCGAATATAGAGACTGCTCGTTTAGTGTACTTTAGCTATTTTCATAGTGTAATGTCGTACGGTATTCTATTGTGGGGAAATGCCGCCGATATTCAGACTATCTTTGTTTTGCAGAAGCGAGCTGTTCGATCAATTTATAAATTAAGTCCGAGACACTCTCTCAGAGACAAATTTAAAGAGATTAATGTAATGACTGTGCCTTCTCAGTACATTTATGAAAATCTTTTATATGCCCATAAAAATATAAAATTGTTTAAAAAATACAGTGATATCCATAATATAAATACTAGAAACAAACACAAATATGTTGTACCTACAACCAGGCTCAAGAAAATAGGTGGCTCGTTCAGATGCCAATGTATACGCTTTTACAATAAACTACCAAGCCACGTTCAAGATCTAAGCCTTAATAAATTCAAATCTTTCATACCTATTTAAAATAATAATAATATGTACATTTATATGAAAAAAAAAATTAGCAAAATGATCATAGGGCATCAAAAAATTCGTCCGCATCGCTGTCAACAGGAACAGTGCCCAAAAGGCTGGCAGCATTGCCACGTTGTATGGCAATGCTAATTCTTTGGCCAAGAAATAGGCCAGCCCTCTGGTCACGTGAAGAGTCGACTAACCGCTTGGCGATATCTCAAAAAACCAAGTGGGCACTCGGACCCCATGGCCCTAGTGTTTCAACCCCAAACGGCTCGAACATATAACTCCCAATCAGGTTGGAATATTTTCGCCGTTTGAGGTTTTCTGCACCTGCAGCAGCCGCCCCAGCACAGCCCACCGTGCTAGGAAGATGGGATGGTGCAAGGGTGTCGACACATGTTGCATCCCACACCAAAGGTCTGCCTAACTTCCAGGGCATTATGGTCATTCCGTCTGGTCTCTTCCCATCGTCGCGTGCCAGGCCGTTGGGTTCTAAAACAGCTGGCACCCCGGCGGTGACAAGAGCACGGCGGATGATGTCATTAATGCTGGCGTGCCGTGCTATCCGGCCTGCGCTCCTACTACAAGATAGGCCATGGTGCCCGAGGCAGTCGACAGCTTCACCGCACTGACAGCGATGCGGAGCCCCGCAAGGAGCGCCCAAACGCAGACAGGTAGCGAGCCGGAAGGTGGTGTCACCCAGCATAGTGCCTATGTTGGGTGATGGGAGTGCTTGAAGCCAGAGACCCGACTCCCACTCACCCACAGCCAGCCGCTCAGCAGAATTGGTGGACGTATTAATAAGATTATTCCGTACCAACCTGCAGAGCGGCTCATCCCACTGTCTCTGGGAAGATGGGTTTACGGGCCGATCTGTATCCGGGCAAGCCGCTTTCCAGGCGTTCACCGCGTCGGTCAAGCACGGCACTTCAGAGTCGACTAGGCAAGGGGCTAAAATTTTCCCGGTCAACTTTTCAGTGCTGTGGACAGAAGATAGGAACGCCGGTAAGCTAATACTGGTAATTTTGCGGACGCCGAGGCCACCAAAACGGATGGGTAGTGTGGCTTGAAGCCACGCTCGGTCGTCCAAGGCCACATTTAGAATGGACGTTAGCGTGCTGCGAATAATTTGGTCAATTTTGTCCAAGAGGTGTGGTTGCTTCCATAAAGTGGAAGAGCGTAGAAAATACATAAAATTTGGGCCAAAACAACAATATCTAATCAGGGTGAATGCCGAATGTAAATTAATTTTGGAGAGTCTGTCCGAAATCTCGTTGAAATTTTGAATTTTTTCGTCGATGAAAGGAGTAAAACTATCTTGCGTTGTGCCAGAAAGCCTTTTATACCGTTAAAGATTATATTGAGGACAAAAAGGCTTGGGATTGAGCTGCTTCCAATTTCTGCATTTTGAATGATTTTTTTCTTTTTTATATACACATTGACATTGATGAATATTTTTTTTTTTTAAACAATGACATTTGCTTACTTTGTAAAGTATTATATTATTTTTTCATTGTGAATGTGAAGACGATGTGGGTCATTTTACATACTTATATATATTTTTTTATTATTCTCTCTGTTCTGTTTTTTTTTTCATGGTCTGGCAGTTTGAGTAATTTATGTGGCCTACCCAAATGTCCTTTCTTTGGTATTGTTCGTCGAATCGTTGAGCTCCTTAAGTCTTGAGTTGAGCTGCACGATTTTTGACAAATGCGTGCACTGACTGGACAGGTCCTCTCAATCTGTGTGGTTCTTTCCTCAAAAGACCACCTCAGACATCGATCTACATGGTCTTCATATAACCTGACCAAGATTATGCCTGGACTTTAAAAGAGACTGTGACCTCTGAGTTTGTTTCGGCCTTTCTTCTCAGAGTAGTCAGATAGGAAACGCCGACTTCATCTAGTTTAAAAATAAAAATGGTTGCCTGTAAAGTCGGTTTTACGGGCGAAGATTTTACGTGACAACGACCGATCATCCGATCATAGTTGAGTGGGAGAGAGACGCAAGGCATTCGGCGGGCCTCTCTCTCGTTCGGTGACTCATCGTAACGTTACCGAGCGTTACACTTTTTCATAAGTGACTCCCAGTCGCAACCTAATTTAAGACGTTGTCACGTCAAAAAAAACATGATTGACGTGTAAAAATGTTTGTACAAACCTACTTACAAAAATAAAACCATTTCATTTCATTTCAAAAGAGATGAGTATGCAGGATCGTCGGATACAGTTGAAGTTTAGTAAGAAACCGGTGGATGTTGTCGACTGAAATTTAATTTGATAAATGAGCTGCTTGTTTTCTATTAATAAAATTAAATTTTATTCGAGAACATCCATCGGTTTCTTACTAAACTTCAACAAATGATTATTATAAAGTTTTACACTTATAATATCATTGACTTCAACTATATCCGACGATCCTGCATACCTACTTATCTCTTTTGTTGACTGTACACGATAGCGGAGCTATGACTGAAAGCGGTTCATTAGACTGCGCTAGCCGCTACAAAGCGTCCGCAATTTACCGTCGAATCATTCGAATGCCGTCGCCGAAACGTTGTTTATGAAAGTAAGTTGTTCTGTTTCTCAGGAGAGCGTTATTTGACACCGGTAAATCACATTAAAGATATTAACAGTAGGTACGGAATCTACGTAGGTACTAACGTTCGAAACGGCACCCTCACACAGACGCGCGCATCTACGGTACCCCTAATGCCGCATTTACACAATCGCGCGAACCGCGAGGCGAGCCACGAGGCGAATAACGTTGTGTAAATGCGGTATAGGCCCTGCGCAGACGACAGACTATCCGTGACGCACTTTTTAGTCTGTGAAAATAGAACCTATGCAATTATATGCAGTAACGCACACGACGCGCAAAAAGTCCGGCGCACAAAAAATCCGTGTAATTCGGGCAGACCGCACCGCGCCGCGGCGCGCCTCTCCGCACAAAAAGTGTGTGAAAAAAATTTAACGTTTACTTCAACGCGCGCTAACGCAGACGGCACACACTTTAGTCGGCAATCTGCATTTGCTAGGGGGGTGGACGTAACGCACGCGATCTATTATCATGGCGCCAGAGGTCGATGTAACTATGTTAATTGATTATTAATGTAACTATGTTAATTGATAGTTAATTGAATTGAATGTTTAGTATGGAACTGTCCCTTCAGTAATCTTTCCGAAAGTAGTACCCAAAATTCTCTATTTCTTCTTCTTTTTCTGTACTTCATGTACAAAATAATACTTCGCGATCTCTGCACGATTTCCATAGCGTCTACGTCCCTACAGCTCTGCCGACAAAATGATCGAAGATGTGCGTCGTGTGCGTTGAGTCTGTGAAAAATCCGCGACCGACTTTTTGCGCGCCATGCAGACTTTTTGTGCGCCGCAGACTCGATCGCACAAAAAGTGTGCCGTCTGCGCAGGGCCATAAGCGCACTCGTGTGACTGAGAGCACCGCGCGACTATTGCTAGGGGTATCGTAGATGCGCGCGCATAGACTACTATTACATGTGCGCGCGTCTGTGCGAGTGTGCCGTTTCGAACGTTAGTACGTAGTTTCCGTACTGTTCATATCTTTACTGTGGGTAAGTCTAACCTCGATGCCATCATTTCCATGACATCCGTGACTATGACCGTCATATCGCAGCCACAGCTTTCGTATGAAACTAAAGCATTAGGTACAGAAGCACCACTAACCTGTATTATACAGTTTATAGAAAGAAAGAAAGAAAAAGTATTTATTGCGACTCGTACAGGAAGATCACAAACTCTGAACTGCGAGCTGCAAGTTTCTGGAATCGTTGTATAATTAATATATTGGTCTGGTTGGTGCAGCCCCACAGCTGAATACCATAAGTCCAAACTGGCATTAGGACTTGTCTGTATAACAACAATTTATTTTGCACGGACAGCTTGGAGTTTCTTCCAAGTAGCCAATACATTCTTTTGAATCGGAGGTCGAGTTCATCTTTTTTCTTCTTGACGTGGGCTTTCCAGCGTAGCTTTGCGTCAAGGGTCATACCGAGCAAATAATATAATAAAATATTTTTATTCTTTAAATCTTTAGTATGTTAGAGGTCAGTGAGTAGCACAGTCTTCACAGATGTTTACTATAAAGCCCAACATCAAATAAGCGTAATTTTAACATTCTAATTCAACAAATATATTTGCCAACAGATTCGCGATCCAATCCAATGGTGCTGAGAAAGTGATCTTGAGTCCTCAGTATCTATTGTCTTGTATGAGGAACCTGCAGCAAGGATGCCGCGGAGGAAACATCGATACTGCCTGGATGTACGCCAAAAATCGTGGGTAAGTGGAAATTAAGATTATTCTTGGGTCTCAGCATGAGCTATAAGAGAATGGCTCACGTGTTAGTAATCTACTGCAGAATGGGTGAAAAAGATGCGTGGATTGTGTGTCGTGCGTCGTCGCTGATCGTAGCACGTTCCCACGAATTCTGTTCCGTTTTTCCGCTTTTACAGGTATCAGAAGCAGGGTGTAAAGTTCACTCATCCTCTATAGAAAAGGGAGGATCCTCCAACCAGACGGGTGTTCAGTCTACTATTTATGTTGGTGGGCTACTATTAATGTCGGGACGTGGTGTTAAGCTAGTCGCGCGGAAAACTTTGCTTGCGCGATGCAGGATTTTGCGTAACGTTAGTGTGATGCGTAGTTCGCATGTGGCGTTGTAGATCGGTCATATGCTTAGACTTCCCCCTAAGGCCCGGCGCCCAATATCGGCATCGGCACGGCTGAGGATTTTTATGCGACAAATAGAAATATAACTTAATAGTATGACAATAAAATTTAAATTTCAATGACACGGTATGTCGGATACCCTATCTTTATTTTTGTACCTACGATGATTATTATCATTGAAATTTCAATTTTATCGTTATACAATTAAGTTACATTTTTATTCGTCGCATAAAAATCCTCAGCCGTGCCGATGCCGATAGTGGGCGCCGGGCCTAATCTAATTCATCGTCACTCTTTGACGTATGTTACCGACATTTGATAAACAAACTTGTTTGTAAATTATTTCTCGGTCACTTCTTTTGGCCAAGCATTGACGTAATCAGCAATTTTCTGACAGTTTTTCTCCGAGCTAATCCAATCAATTTCTAACCACCAGGGTAATCGATGAAGACTGCTTTCCTTACACGGCCAAGGAAACCCACTGTCCCTTCAAGAAGGGAGGAAACCTCGTGAAAGACGGCTGCACGCCCGTGCTACCGCAACGCACCTCGAGATACAAGGTCGGACCCCCCAGCAGACTGATTAAGGAACAGGACATCATGTTCGATATTATGCAGTCTGGACCTGTGCAAGGTTTGTTTTGTTTTTAGGGTTCCGTAGTACCTACAAGGAACCCTTATAGTTTCGTAATGTACGTCCGTCCGTCTGTCGGAGGTTTTGCTAAGAGACCGCCCCCCTCTAAAACCTAAACTGCTGGCTTGAAAAATCTGGAAAAATTCACGATGACAGTGCATTTCATGAACTTTAAAGGAAAATTATAGCGGTTATGATAACTTTATTAGTTTAGCAGTAATAGTCGTTGAACTTGGGTGTTGGATAATTTTGTACCAAATACAAAATCCTTAGCATTAATCCTGTAAAATGACTAAGATGAATTAGTTGCTTGTTTATAAACAAGCAACTAATTCATCTTAGTCATTAAAAAAAAAAAAAAATGTTCATATTTTATTTTTCAATGCAAGTCTTTACCCGTTGGGGACGCGGACTGTGCCGCCAATATATACGACCCGACCGACGCCTGTCGACTGAAATGATCTGACTGATCGAAACTGTCGTGTCTACTTATCCCTAACAAATAATTTAGGAGTAGACAGTTCAATAAAATTTTATTTAAAAAAAAAATGGTTGCCTGTAAAGTCGGTTTTACGGGCGAAGATTTTACGTGACAACGACCGATCATCCGATCATAGTTGAGTGGGAGAGAGACGCAAGGCATTCGGCGGGCCTCTCTCTCGTTCGGTGACTCATCGTAACGTTACCGAGCGTTACACTTTTTCATAAGTGACTCCCAGTCGCAACCTAATTTAAGACGTTGTCACGTCAAAAAAGATAAACCCCTCTACTATACACACTCCCACACACTACGCACTCTGACGCACAGTGGATGAGGCTTACGGGGCGGCTCCGGGGAACGGCCGTTGAACGCACCTAAGTGGCTCCACAGAACGGCTGTCGACGCCAGTCGGCGGCTCGTCGAAATGGCTCAGCAGAACAGGCGTCGGTCGGGTCGTATGGCGGTACAGTCCGTCCGCACAAAACACCACGGCTCTCCGTTATTCTTAACAGTCTCCTTTTAGATGTTTTCTTAGTTTTTTTCTTTACCGATTTTTTTAGCTCCAGCTCTCGTAATTTTTCAAATCGTCCTTCCACGAATTCCTTCGTTCTCCCATAGAGTAAGTAAACCTGTAAACATATATAAGAGACGGAACTCCCATAGAAAAAGTTGAAAAACGTCGCTTGTATGAAACGTGCACTAAATTTTTAGTATTTTATCTATGATTAGCGCACGTTTCATAGTTAATTTTTTTATTAGACAGTTGCGATAGTTTCTTTTTTTATTAGAGAGTTGCGTCACACTGCGTTCTCCCTCCGCCTTTTCTTTTTCCTAGCCATCTCCGTCTGACCTGCCAGTTTTGTCAGCCAAGACGTATATAACCTCCTTGTTAATGCCGAGAGTGCGTTTAAGAATATTATAATTACCTATAATTTAGAATTTCGTTATTTAGTAGACAGAGCAATTAAGTATAAAAACCAAATTTAGATTATCCAAAACGATATAAAATGATTTTTAGAAAATACAATCCTACTGCAACCTTCTTTGAATAGACTGCATAGGAAATTAGAAGAATAAGTAGACATCAGATTGACGCGTTTGACATAAATGTCATAACAAGAATATTATTATGTAAAATGATGGAAAATTATAATTTATAATCAGGTACCTAATTCTTTAGAGAAGATTCGTTTAAGAGTGATTCGCAGAGTGCTAACACAGAAACTACTCGAGTTCTATATTTTGTGTAACAGCCAAAGTGCGAAATATAATATTTAGTAAGAAACACATAAAAGGATACAAAATCATAAATATGATGAGAATGAATGAAAATGAAGCGTAAGTACAGTATCAGTAATATACAGATTCCCTATATTTCCCCAACGGGTAAAGACTTGCATTGAAAAATAAAATATGAACATTATTTTTTTTTTATATCTGAATAAAGAACAACAGAATCGTACTACATTGTGATAGCGGGCTACTACGGAACCCTACACTGTGCGTGGCCCGACACGCACTTGGCCAGTTTTTCTAATATATCTTTTGTAGGTTTTTGGATGGCAACAGCTACATCAGATGTGTTGCCATCAAAGAGACAAGGCTGAAATTTCTCAGGTGCCTGTAATTACAGCGGCACCCATACCGTACGAATCGGCACACAGCATCGCTCCTTGGTCGCAGAAATGGGTGTAGTGTTAAATAACGTAGATATTACTACCAAACAGGGAGTCTAAAAAGGCCACTTTGGCCGAATCATGAAAGGATAACATAATGGACATAATCGTATCAAATCCATTGGTGCTAAAATACCAATCAGAACATAAAGGGTTAAGGAAGGAACACGGGTGGGTTTTAGTCAGTAAGAGTCTGACACTCCCGGATTCCGTTCCACCCAGAGCGGGAGGACCATTTGATGATTTCCCATCCACAAAAAAAAAAATCCTATCCAAATCCAATCCCAATATCTTTGATTTTATACCTACGAGCACGGAATAGAAAAAAATTTTCTATTCCGTGCCTACGAGCTACGTAGTGCAGCGAAAAAAAGAAAAACACGGACTGTCTTCGCCATATTATAAGTCATAATGTTATCCTTTTATGATTCTCCAAAGTGGCCTTTTTAGGCCCCAAGATTTCTGCCAGCAAGCAGCGGTTCGATTGTTGGTTCTTTTTGCTTTATCCTCTCTTTGATAGTAGATTATTCACTAAGGGGATAAAGCAGTATGTTGAATCCCGAACATAACGAAGGATTCCAGGGCTCCCGCAGCGAGTGAGCCCTAAGTTAACTCCTGAGCGAAGCGGGGGAGTTTAGACTAGAATCCTGAGTGCAACGAGGGATTGAAGCTCGCCTAAGACGAAAACACCTTTCTCCCCGAGGAGAATTGCTTTTTATTATCGCTCAGAAGTTGTAAGAAGTACTGTATTCTTCTTGGGGATAAAGGTGTCTTCGTCTTGGGCGAGCCTGAATCTCTTGCCACACTCAGGATTCTAGTATTAACTCCCCCGCTTCGCTCAGGAGTTAAGAGCGTAGACGGGCTGCATTTTTTCCATACAAACGTATTCCCCTATTCTCTTCCTGGATAATGCCTCTAGAGTAATCATTTTTATTTATAAAAATCTAGGTCTATTGAAGGCATGCCCCTGTTATTTTTTTTTTTCAAAAAAATTATTACAAAAATAAATATGATTTTCTGAAAACCTAAAAAAATGCCCCGTTTTTACCTACGTAATCAGACGACTACCAAAGAAAATTTAAATGTTTTTAAGATAAAAACAAATGATAGGGGCATAGATCTATTCTTCCTTTAAATTTTGATACCAAAAATATTTTAATCGGCTTAGGTTTTGAGGAGAAAACAGCGGAATACGAAACGTCGATCGGTCATGGTTTTTTCTAGGTAAAATTGTTCTGAGCTGCAGTTGTCCCTATCGCACTCTACGGGGAGAGACTAGAGGGAGAGAGACAGCAATAGTTTCTTCAAATACCTATTTCTCAATTCTCGCGCAGCCCGTCTACGCTCTTAACGCGGAACTCCCTTGCTGCGCTCGAGAACACTACAATCACTCGTTACGATTTAAATAAACACAAGTAACATAAGATACTGCTTTAACCCCTTGATGAATAATCTACTATTGTTTACTTTACGATAGTGCAAAAACATGCTACCAAATGGCTAGACAGATAATTTGAACAATGATTTCAATCATTAGATATTATCGAACTACACACATCAAAAGTGTCTAGGGATCAACATATATTTTTGCAATAACTTTTCTCCTGATTGATATTAATTAAAATTTTCTTTAAGGATTCATCAAATAAAGTGTTTTCGTTTGTCACAGTAACGATAAACCAAGTCACCTTTGCATTAATAAAGAAATTTGCCATTTTCCTAATAAAGGGATTTTTGACATTTGAACCACTAACACAAAAGTTCGAAAAAAAGACTGAAATAACAGTTTTCTTTAAAATTTTATTGGGTAACTTAAACAATTAATAATCCGTGTTTCTACCGCGAACACTAACAACACAAGAACATCGGTTTGGCATACTCAAAATGAGTTCATCCAAATCACGCTGTGGAATGGCCGCCCATGTTCGTTGCAACAACAAAAAAAGGTCTTCTTGCGACTGGATACCCTCCATATTCGGCAGAGCTCTTCTCTGTAGCATATCCCATGCATGCTCAATCGGGTTCAAGTCTGGCGACTGAGCAGGCCAGGGCAGGACATTGATGTTAGCTGCGGCGAGAGTCTGTCTTACAACTCTTGCGGTGTGCGGTCGTGCATTATCATGCATTAACTGAAATAAGGGACCGATTTGCACTTGTAGAGGAACGATGACGTCTGATACAATCGTCTCAGCATAAATTTGAGCGTTGAGGTTGCCTCTGATCCAAATCAACTCAGTTCTTCCGCCGATCCAAATACCCGCCCATACCATGATGGTTCCACCACTATAAGGATGGACTTCCTGGCAGGATTTTAATCGCTGTTGGCGTCCAGGGGTTCTCCAGTGTCGTATACGTCTTGTATCCGGTCTCATACCAAAACGAGACTCATCAGAAAAGCACACGAAACGCCATTGTTCTTCTGCCCAATTTCTGTGTTCAAGAGCCCATTGATATCGAATCCTACGATTGTGCATTGCTATAGGTGGTACCCGTAGCGGTCTTCGGGAATGAAGGTTCACTTCATGCAAGCGGTTTCTGACTGTTTGGTCGCTAATTAAGTTCCCTGAAGAGTGATGAAGCCTCACGGCTAACATCATGGCGGTTATTGTTGGAGCTCTTCGAGTTAAGATTTGAATGTATCGGTCTTGTCTCCGTGTGGTGCAGCGATACCGTCCTCCATGGCGCTCAGCCACGGTACCAGTGCTTCGGTAACGTGTCCAAAGTCGACTGATAACACTCTGACTTGTATTCAGAGCTAAAGTCACAGTACGTTGCCGGGTTGCTTCTATCATTCCCACGGCTCTGAGCATTTCTTCCCTGCTTAAATGACGTCGCCGCTCCATAATAACGTTGGTTTTAATCAGTAGTAGGGAAACAGTAGCACTAATAATGTCTTCAATGCGTTGTATGTTTTTATAGGGAAAATATTGACAGCTGATTTTCATCTTTTACTCGAATTTGATTCACAGTTCCTGATTCAAATTATGAAATGCACCAAAAAGGATCCATATAAATTTATAAAATCATAAATTTATTACAAAGCCACATCTCAATCTCAAGAAATCCGCATAAAAATGCTTGATCCCTAGACACTTTTGATGTGTGTATTTTTATCGACTTTTCAACCTTGGCAGTGCTATCATAGTTATCATACAGACTATACAATGAGTAAGTATCCTTGTATAGTTAAGATAAGAAAATCACGGCGCTTCGCTGGTTTTAAGAGATTAAATTTAACAGTAGCCTTATTGAGGAATGAGGACTGTTTACGTAGTCTTTTTTATTATTTGAATTAGGCCAGTTATCTTTATGAATGCGGCCGCCATATTTGTGTTGCTAGAACTGAAAATCTGGGGTCACCTTGGCATGTCCTATACTTCGAAAAATTTCGCGGTGTTTTGCAAACAATGCCTTTCCTGGCTTAGCCAAAAAGCTGTTTAGTGATTAGGAAGTAGGTACTAATAATATTATAAAAAACTGGCCAAGTGCGAGTCGGACTCGCACACGAAGGGTTCCGTACCACAAGGCAAAAACGCCGAAAAAAACACGTTTGTTGTATGGGAGCCCCCCATAAATATTTATTTTGTTCTGTTTTTAGTATTTGTTGTTATAGCGGTAACAGAAATACATCATCCTAGCTATCACGGTTCATGAGATACAGCCTGGTGACAGACGGACAGACGGACAGTGGAGTCTTGGTAATAGGGCCTGAAAAAAGGATGGTGCTATGCTATCGGTCATGCATAGTTCCGTCTCTCCCTCGCAGTTGAATCGTGACGTCATTAAAACGTCATAAATGTCATAATACTGCACCAGGCCTCCTCTGTGTGAGAGGGAGTGGGCCATATTCTAGCATGCAGGCCCAGTGCGGGTTGGTAGATGTCACAATGACCATCATTGCTGCAAACGAAACTAATTAGTCTCATCTGCACCATTGACCTGCACCGTCAATGGTGCAGATGAGACGGTACAACGGGCGTACATGTATGCCGTTTCCTCACGATGTTTTTCCTTCACCGTTTTAATTCCAATTTTCTTCTTCCAGCTATAATGACGGTCCACCAAGACTTCTTCCACTACCAGGACGGCATCTACCGTCGTTCGCGGTTCGGTAATAACCACTTGAAGGGTCTACACAGTGTCAGGGTCATCGGCTGGGGAGAGGAGAATGGAGACAAATACTGGGTAAGAATTGACAATCAAATATGAACCAACTGCGCCAAAACTATAAGCCTCAATATCCTTTGCAAAGGTCTTGTAACTGGAAGTGAATTTCGCAATATTTTGAGATAAGCACGATTCCGATCAGCTCTTATGGAAGCTTGTTAAAGATGTGACTTGGAAGGTATAGAGATGTTACAAGAGAAGGCAAGAAAGGTCAAAATATCTGTACGTTTTCCCAAACGTCCACGTGCACTCAAGATCCTAGTGCATTAGGTATTTCTTTCCAGCTAAGGTGTCTACCAGGATATTTCAATATCATCTTCATATATTTTTCAACTATTACCAGATACGATGGATGGATTGTGTAAAAGATAATATGGCTTGAAAGGGGAAGTACTGACATGACGACTAATAGAGAAGTATGGAAAAAAAGACATGTTGCGCCAACCGCATATCAAATAAATTGGGATATGTGTAAGAGAATTATGATGACATAACTATTGTAGGGTCTCTAACCAGACCGTAATTTTATGCCGCCTGTACACTCTTCCTCGAGTGCTCTCACCATGTTTCGCCGAGAGCACTCGCGCGAGTCGAGTGACAAGTGCCGAGTGCGACCCCGTACACTCTCGTTTATTTTATTCAGTACAGTTGCGAATGCGAACGCCGAGAAGATGGTCGCGCTACAAGTTACGGCAGCTGTTACCCTATGCGCATATCAGTTATTATAATCACGTGCATAATACCATACAGAAAAAAAGACTCGTTTTGATAAATATTTCCATAAAATTTAGTTCATCTTTGTTAATCCACATAATGATAAAGTCAAACGTCTACGCGGTTAGAAAGCTTGCGACGCGAGAGTGTACAGTGACGCACTCGCGTCGTCGCCGCGTCGCCTCGCGAGTGTAAGCGAGACCCTTTGAGTCGCGCACAAAAAACCGACTCGGAACGGAGAGCAGCGAGGCGAGGCGAGACAATTAGAGACGAAGCGAGTGCAGCATTGTACACTCTCGCACTCGTCATGCCTCGCGGTGCCTAGAGGAGAGTGTACAGGCGCTATTAAATATTATTATTGATATTTTTTAATTTCCCTCTGCAGATTGTAGCCAACAGTTGGGGCACAGCATGGGGTGAAGACGGCTACTTCCGCATCGCTCGCGGTGAAAACGAATCAGGGATCGAATCGTTCGTGGTGACCGTCCTGAGTGACGTCACGGAGGCTTTCAGGCGCAAATAACATCCGACCCATCTGGTCACCCCTCTTTGCATCATCACGAGATTGGTTCATACCAACAGGGGCATCTTACTGCTGAATAGTACCAGAGAATTTGGTTAGCGGAGATAGTACAAAGGTTGAACATTTCGGGGACGCAAAGTTTTTTTCTTTCTAATTCAGTAGTACCTAGTTAAATAGCTCTCAAAGAAAAATTTTGGGGATCAAAAATTTTTTTTGGTAATTAGTTCGGGCGCTTATAAGTACGAAGGTAGGTTGCTCTATAAGGTACAACTAGTATTTTTTTAATCAAGGGTGTACCTAGGTCTAAGGTATCTTTAAAACGTGAAAACGTGAGATGTACCTAAAAAAAAAAATCTTGCAGAGTGATCTAGGAATTAGAAGTGCCTCTAAAATTATGTAAAGCAGTTTTATGAAAGTAAAATTAAGTACCTAAGGATTATCTTTGCTAATCAAAATAGAGAATCACAATATTGTTTAGATCCGGCGATTAAATCATTTACAGTACGATCTCCGACCGATTAGGTAATAAGAGATTAAAATTATATTTTTATATAATTAATCATGAATTTTACAACTAAAATTGGCGTAGTCACTATTCAATAAACGCATAACGATATTTTTAAATTTATAGGACGAGAAATGGCAAAGAAAAATAGAGAACATTATATTTTTTACTCTGGCAATTAAAAGTTACAAACATCCCCGCCGGATGACAGCCCAGTGTTGCCAATGAAAAAAGTGACTTTCACTAATAATACCAACACAAAAAATAAAAACGAAAAATTCCAAAAAAAAAATGCTTTTATTTTCATATTACCTATGTTATTTTATTCATATTTATTGTACAGTAGATCATTTTTGTGAATCTTTACTGCCATGTTAGATGTGGACACTTAATTAAGTTACTTAAAGAAATCTAACTAGTCTTAGGCACATTTAAACTTTAGATTAAGTCATGATCATCTCAAAATATGCTTATAGACAATAACTGTTAGTGTAGCGATAACGTTATTTTTAATAACGGTTTTATATTTACCGATAACGATACCGATAGTTTTAGAACATCGATACAGGAGACAAATAGCTCTATAGATCCCTTCAGGCCATCACAGAAACAAAAAAAAAAAAATTGTCGCATGCCTTTAATTCTTTAATGGCATATTACAGAAAAAATGAGAAACCTTGACGTCAGATACAGACTCGTACCAATCGACGCAGCCTAGCCTGTGCTCATCGGCTACATTTTACTGATAAGTAGCCCCGTCCCTCTCACAGAGAGGAGGCCTGTGTCCCAGCAGTGGGAACATTATAGGCTGATTATGCTATGGCCATTGAAACCTCGTGAATTGGACGACGCGTCGATAGTTACAAGTCTGCTTTCACTTTGCCCCGCAATTTGTTCCTGTATCAAATGCTCTTAGAACATTAGTCTACTCTTAAGGAATGCAATGCCAATAGCAACTTACTCTTTAAGCAGCTGTATTTAAAATATAGAAAAGAGTTTCAAACCAGTTAAAGATAATAGTAACAGCCTGAGAGAGATGCAGCTGCTATTCATACTGTAATAGGTGTAAAACTACCCTTGAAGCCGAGCGTCATTTGTTCTTCCGGTTATTACCATAACTTTGAACCTTCCGGTTACTGACATATTGAAGGTTAAAGTTCCAACTTTTAAATGTTTTTTTTAAGAAAATTAGTTTTAAATGTTCATATAACTTTAAACACTCTCACGATCCCTGTACCGTTGAATGCACCATAAACACAATGTTTTGCGTGCGTCACGTTACGCACTACCGCAAACTGCAAATTTTCTCACCAAAAATAAAAGTCTTTTCCCAGAAATTATTTTTGCACGAAGTTACTTAGTTTGATGTACAGAATGCGTAGATGACGACGACTTCGTGAAGGGTCTTGTTACACCTTGTATAGCTCCATCTCTTTCTCGCGCTGAATCAATGATGGCCACTTAATGATACGGCGTAATGACATGTAAAACATTTATAAAATACGTAATTACGATGCAAATTAGTGCAAATTATGCAGTTCAATAAATATAAAATTCTCTTTTTGTTAAAAATAACCAAGAAAAATTCAACATTTTAATGTAAAAAGTATATTAATCTTATCCATACATTTTTAAGTGGGCCAAGCGGAAGTGGCGACCTCTATATTTTTTTTGTTCTTTAATTATATTATTATACCAGTTGCCGTATGGCTTTTAGCCTTACAATATTTTAGTAAATAGCTTTGTTATGATTATTATAATTAAGTAAGATATAATATTTATTTTTAAATAGTACTTACAATTTATTGTAATTTAAGTTTAAAATGAATAAAGTTTCAAAATTATTTTGTGTTTTATTTTAATAGAAGATAATTTACTAAATTGTATTATAGGATTTCTCTTGAATTATTTGAAATTGAACCTTATGCCATAGACATAAAAGTTAGGTAGGTATATGACATGACATGTCATTATGAAATGCAAGTACATATTATGCAAACATTGCCTGCCTAGCCCTTTTTCTCAACTATGTTGGGGTCGGCTTCCAGTCTAACCAGATACAGATATCCCTGCCTATCTGACCTCAACAACCCAGTTACTGGGACCCAGTTAACGCGATGCCCCTTGGCAAGACTGGTTGTCAGACTTTCGGGCTTCTGACTACCCGTAACGACTGTCAAAGATCTACGAATGACAGCCGGGAACATCAGCTTAACGTGCTTTCCGAGGCACGGAGGGGTCTCGGTATGTTGTGGATAGTCACCCATCCACGGACCGAGGTCAGCAAGCGTTGCAATATTATGCAGTAACTATAAGACGAAAACCTCGTACTCATAGATAAATATGGCTCACATAATACATATTTAATGTATTTTATGAACTACATAAGATTCTGAATAAAGATACATTTTCATTTTAATACACTACATAAATATCTTGAATACATTTTAAGCATAAAGTCAACAAGCTTTAACAGAGGACACAACAAATAACGGTGCAACTTTATGTTGCTTCAACTTATGGTACAGGCGACGCCAGCACACCAAGCTACTACAATCTGTCAAATATCTTTAATAGATTTTCAACTTTATCGCTAAAGTATAAGGTTCAAAGTTGATTGGGAAAATTTGACAGTTTCGCGTAGCTTGATGTGCTGGCGCGTCTGTACATAGGTATGCCACAGGCAATTAAATTGCACCGTGTAAATCAGCAGGGTAATTGCGTAACACACTAACAGTAGCAATGGTTTTCACTTTGACAGTTCAACAACATTCATTGCGTGATTTACATTGTTGTGCAGATATTTTTTTTGAACTTAAGAAGCAATGGATTAGCAATATCCTTCAAAGTCATTCAGATTGTGATTGATAGTGTGTTACGCAATTAGGGTGCTGGCTTAACATTGTAACTATACTAAAAACAACAGTCGATTTTACTCAATAGAGGATTCTATAATCCTTATTGAATTCCTATTGTTAGATGCAGTTAAGTAGATGTGAACCTTATGCTCTATACACACGGTTCATTTTTGCTTGTTAGTTTGGAATAAGCAAATTTAATTTTGGACTGTGTCCTAACCGAAAGCGACTGTCGCGCTCATTTATATGGATATGACGTACTTACGCTATCAATCAAGTCGCGTCTATGCGTTATCTATACAAAAAAAAAAACGGTCAAGAGCGAGTCGGACTTGCGCACCGAGGGTTCCGTACTAACATGTTTTTAATTTTTCATCGGCTAGGCCTATACAACATTAGTTTTTGTTTATACTAAACCCGAAAAGGAGTCATTGTACTCATAATTTTGAACAAATTTTTCTATGGGACCAACCTAGCAATCGCGAAAAAAAAATCAGCTGTTCCATACATTTTGTCGATTTAAGTGAACACAAATGTATGGAACAGCTGATTTTTTTTTCGCGATTTCAAGGTTGGTCCCATATTACTGATTCTAATGATTATAATTCTGTAAATACATATTTGTTACGGTCGCGAATCATATTTTAATCAACGTACAACTTAATACTGACCAGCAAGTTGCAAAAAACGTGAGATAATATGAATTTCGCGGGCTACCTTAGCGCTTCCCCCTAGCCTGTCGGATGGTTCTATATAGCTATGCAGTAGTTCTACTGATTGTCGTCAACTTTTCAGACATATTTATTTTTCATTTAATCCTAAATATAACCAAATAAGACTAGCTGCTAGATGCTCCTGGTTTGCTGGCTGCCTTTATTTTAGCTGCTTTTTCCACATTTGCTGCCCTTGTCTAGAATAAGAAATAGATTATTCTAAAATATATTTATCTAAAGAATTAAGGGAAATAACATAATAATCAGCCTATAATGTTCCCACTGCTGGGACACAGGCCTCCTCTCTGTGAGAGTAAGTGGGCCGTAACCTACCACGCGGGCCCAGTGCGGGTTGGTAGATGTCACATGTCTTCGAGTTTTTGGTTCTAGGATATGCCTCTTTCCTCACGATGTTTTTCTTCACCGTTTTGAGAGCAGTGGTGATTAAATTAAATACACAAAGTATAGTGCTTGTCTGGGTTCGAATTCACGACCTACGACTCGTTAGTCGGGCCCGACACCACTTAGCCACCATTGCCCTTAAGGTGAATGTGTAGTTGAGAGCGCGAAATTCAAATTTTCTTACTATTTTTGCAATTTGCTGGTCAGTGTCTTGATCAAAATATGACAATAACAGGTAAATATTTAGAGAATTAGAATCATTAATACATCTTTCTAAGTTAGATTTCTACCACCAACCTCAATCTCATAAGGAAAAGTGTTAATGGTAGAAATCTTGAATTTCGCGATCTACCACTATCCATTCACCTTAAACAACAAAAACTAACTATACTTTCATGTTTCTCAGTGAGAAACAAAACTACATTTTATATGTAGTTTTGTTTTTTAATAAGACACTCAAAATAAAATACATGCAATTATAGTTTGTCATCATGTATGTTGGCGACTGCCTATCTGACCTCCAAAACCCAGTTACTGGGTTACTGGGTGACACAATACCCCTTGGTAAGACTGGTTATGATTTTTGAGCTTCTGACTTCCCATAATGACTGTCAAAGATCTACAAATGGACAAGATAATGTATTGAAGAATGTAAAGTAGGTTAGGTTACTACCTAGCTCAGGAGTCAGGGCTTCAATAAACTATGTAACAACTGTATTATGTCAATAAAAAAATATTATTATTATTATTATTATTACCTGTAAGGACTGAACCCTCTTGTGCAATGACAACATTGAATTTGATATGGTGACCAGTTTCTCTCTGTTCGTTGCTATGTCAGCCAACTGAAAGGGAAATAATATTTAACATATTGCATATTGAAAACAAATGAGGCCTCAGAAAATAAACCTTAGAGGTATGAGGAACAGGGTGTAAAGTTCACTCAACCTCCATAGAACAGGGAGGATCCTCCGACCAGACGGGTGTTGTGTCTGGCGGGCAACTGCCCTATGATTTATGTCGGGGCCGTTGTATTTATGCTAATTGCGCGGTAAACTCTGCTTGCGCGATGTAGGATTTGCGTGACGTAGTATGACGCGTTGTTTGCATGTGGCGTTGTAGATACCGCTACATTCCCAGTCCTTAAAAGGCTCCTAGGCCTTATGAAAGTAAAAAAAAAAAATCGCAGCTGTCTTGGATTTTCATTTTGACCTCAGTGTTGGCTTCAGCACCCTCGAAAACGATCTAAAAACTGTTTCTCTCTCTCTTTCTATTATATAAGTTACAAAACATTGCATTGAGGGGGCATAAAATGAATCGCTGAATGTGTTGCTAAGCGTAAATCTCGAGAACAGCTGAACCGATTTCGCTAAATAATTTTTTAGAATATTCCTTGAAGTATGAGGATGGTTCTTACGCAGCGAAAAATTTAATATATCTATGGGAGTAGGGTAGGAATAGTATGGGAGTAGGTTAGGAGTAGAGTAGGATTAGGTTAGCAGTAGTTTAGGAGTAGGGTAGGAGTAGTGCAGGAGTAAGGTAGGAGTAGGGTAGGGTAAGCGGTAGATCACGCAAACGAAGTAGCGCCGGGCAGCTAGAAATAATTTATATGGCAAAACAATGTTTGCCGGGTCAGCTAGTATTTGGATAATAACATCATCATCAATTTATCTGTGCAAAACAATAACATACATAGTCTGCCAAACTACTGTTCTCGTTTGTGAACTGAATTTCACCATATGACTGTGAAAATATTTTTTGTATCATCATCATACTGGATTACCCAGTAACTGGGTTGTGGAGGTCAGATAGGCAGTCGCTCCATCTAAAATACTGGTATTCAACTGCATCCGGTTAGACTGGAAGTCGACCCCAACATAGTTGGGAAAAGGCTAGGCAGATGATGAATGGGAATATGTGCAAAGTAAATTACCAGTGCATCAAGCATGACATCATTCTGTAGGTCTTCAAGCTTTCGCCTCTCTGAAGTGAGCATACCCTGGACAGCATCTTGTTTTTCTCTGAAATAATAAATAATAGATAGAATAATACATTTTCTACCGGATTAATAATGAAAATGATACCCTATAGTGTAATTATTAATTCACTGGAGTAAACTGACAAATGCTAAGCCATATTTATTGTAATAGTGATGAGTTCCGTTCGTTGTGATTCAGTTCATCACACAAAGTCAATGTTTCTATTGACTTTGTGTGAATGAACTGAATCACAACGCATCAACAAATATCGCATCACATCAACGCATGGCTTAGCATCTGTCAGTTTACTCCAGTGAATTAATAGTTAGACTAGACAAAGAAAAGAAAAAGCTTGAAAAGATGGTGGGATGACTTGGTGAGGACGGCTGCAAAGCCATGTGACCAGACAGGCAAGGAACAGGGAGAACTAGAAGAGGCTGGAGGAAGCCTTTGTCAAAGGTGTGCCGTTTGACAAAGGAAAGTCTCAGAAAAGAAAATATGTTTATTCATAGTAAACATCCACACCCTTTGTACAGTTTCTATATTTATGTCTCTAATTTATATGGTGTCAGGTGTACATAATAAAGAGTATTCTATTCTAAATATGATGCAGAGAAGGAACGCTAAACACAAAAAAATAACAAGTTGCAGGATAATGTGTTGCGTCCTTGCAAAACAATCATTGCTCAGCATAATGCCCTATGCAGCTCAGATCCTTAGCAATAGCACTGTTGCTGGCAGTATCTACTGATATTAAATGTTTTGTACTACAACTATCACCCGGAAAATTTCTATAAAAAATATATAATAATGAACTCAGGTTTGGATTCATAAACCCAGGCAAACAGCAAAACAAATCGGTTTTTATTAATATAATACTAATTTTTTGGCGAATTACTTAAGAGCGTTTACACCGAACGTCATTTCATACAAACTTTCAAGCCCTTGTTTTCCGAAATGAACGAACTGATTTAAATGAAACTTCATACGCATAAGCAGGATACAAAGGTCTAAAAAGTTAGCAGAGAACATTTTCGAAAAATAGTGTTACAGCCAAATTAGACAGATTTTAAACTTTTCATAGAAACAGAGATTTCCATTGCAGTTATCTTTTTTTAAATAAGACATTTCGAAAATCTTCTCTGCTAACTTTTTAGACCTTTGTATCCTGCTTATGCGTATGAATTTTCATTAAAATCGGTTCATTCATTTCGGAAAACAAGGGCTTGAAAGTTTGTATGAAATGCCGTTCGGCGTAAACGCTCTTAAGTATTTTTAACGTTTGAAGCGAATTTATAGTTATTAGGGATTCAGCATGTTATCACACATTATGACAGAGCTGTGGAAGGGGAATTACCAATTTATTAGTATTATTAAAACTTACGTTAATTCCTTTAAATGGGTATTAATGGTTGTTAGAGGTGGTTCATACATCTCCATGATACCTTTGGCTAGTAGTTGCACAGTCTTTGCTTCTTCTTCGGTTGAACTGAAAATGGTTTTGATAATACGAAATCAACCAAAATATCAACACAAACAAAGTGGCTCTATGAGAGTTCGGTGATCAAATTCCGTGCATACCTTTCCATTTTGTTGTATATATGCCTTTTCTTGTCATAAACAATTTTTTTAAGAGGATTTCAATTACATTTACAGTAAAAATGAAAGTTTTTCCTTCCTGAAACTGATGACCTGATGACATTTCATGAATGACAGCTACTTGACTTGACAGATGACCACAGAACACATATACCCTAGCAGATGACCGACAACAAATCGTAACACAAAATCTTGGTATTCTCGTCTTATTAAACTATAAAGTGGAACATGTCCTATTAAAATGTGTGCATTGTAATCAGTGGCGTAGCTATCGGGGGGCTAGGCGGTGCCGTGCACCGGGGCCTTCAAGCTCAGGGGTCCCCTCGGCCCCGGACCAGCAAACCTCGAACTGACCTAGCAAAAAATTTAATTTGGTAGCCGAACATATTGATAAAAAATGACAAAAAGTTTATTTTATTAATTCTCATTTGTTAGTGTTAGCCCGAGGCCTGCATTGCGATTTTTTGCCACGTGCGGTTATGATAAAACCGTGCTCGCATTTGGGGAAACAATCAATCATAGCAAAAAACCGCCAGTAAACTGTGCGCTTGCATTGATTTCCTCATACAAAATCCTGTGGCTAGAAACTGCGCCAACCTCACAGACGCAGCGCAAACATGTAATCATGTAAAACAGAGTACTTTTCGATAAACTGATGTAAACTAAACACACCTGTCGCGAATTTTATCCAAAATGACGTTTAAAACAATGTTGCCAAGTTTCTACTATGCGTTTCGTTGGATCAAATAACTATTATTCCATTTTATCTATATTTTTGTTATCGAAATCTAAGAAACAGTAATCAAAATTGACGTTGAAAGACTTGTATATAAATAATTATTTCAAATTATAAAGTCTTGTAAAATCACACATTTTTATTAATTATTTGGCTTGAGTAATCCGGTTATCAGTAATCAACTCTAGGGTAAACGAAACGCAGCTTTTTTATGGCCGCTAGATTCCCCTTGTTTTGACGTTCTTTCATTTCATTTTTCGTAAAACGAGAGGGGATTTCTTATTAGCGACGGTATAACGAGCACGATTGCGCTGCATTTTATCCGTTAATAATAAAACAAAGCCGTCAAACTGGAAGTTCTGCAGGTTACGAGAGAGGACGCCGATATGACGTCCGTGGCTAGGAGACGAGATCACGAAGATTCCGGAGAATATTCGGACGCATCGCAGGATATCAGGCACAATAACTCCGGGAACGTAAGTACACGGTCTAGTCACAGTAGCGTAAACTTTCGTTTTGGCGCTAAAAAGTATTACGGCTTACTTTCTCTCGGTCGTTCGCGTGACGGAATGTTCATTTCTTTTAGTAAGTACTATTGAGGTCACGAATTGGGCACCACTCACTGAAACGCCGCCGATGTGTTTAGACTTTAATTTTAGAAACGTTGCCGCCACGTAGGTTGTAAACAAAAAGAGTTTGTGTGCAAAATGCAGTTGCTAAAGGTGGAAGGATGTTTGCAGGATGCTGGCCAGCACGAGTCGGATTATGACTCCCAGGGGAGCGACTCTGAGCATTCTGACCAGGATTCCGAGAACAAGGTACAGTCACTTTAACTACCTACTTTATTAATATTACTTTTTGTAAGTAACACTTTTACCTGCATAACCAAAATAATTGAAAACTCCATGCTTTAATTTTATTGTTAGTAAACATTTATAGAGAAAAAGTCTATGGATAGATTAGTTCGTAAACTTTATGTAGCGACCTGTGACTGGGTCATTGCCACTATTGAATTGCAAACTAATATTAGGCAGTACATCCAAACATTGCATGTTGGTATTAGATTTTATAATTCAAAGTTCTCGATGAATTACCAGATTTTTTTTTGTGCGTGCAAATTAATCATATTATTTTATTTGATTTGAACAATGCCTCTTGCTAAATGCAATATTTTCCATGGTTTAGTTTCAAAATTAACTTGGATTACTTTGCTAAATACTGCATTCAAATCAAGATTCAACACAACTAGTTTTTTGTTTTATTTTATAAATCTTGTGTAAGAAGTTCAATTAAGTATTAAAATCTGGATTATCAAACATTAATTTGTGCAATATCATAAATAAATATTATGTTATAAATTAGTTTTTAAAACAGTGTAAACAAACCAGGCCATCTCGGCACTTTTAAGTCATCTTAGAACTCGGCTTGCAGCTAATCTTCAAAACAATGCCGCCCTTGAGAAGACAGGATATATAAATAAACTCTTTCTATTTATAAAATGTACTTTATGATGACCTAGTTTTCGTTGTATACCTATGTTTGTAAGTTGTGAAAAGTATTTGCCTAGTTTTAAAGAAAAGTAAAAGTTAGTTATAGCCTAGTCAATTATTATTTCTAAATATTTCAATAGATTGCTTAAAACTCAAACTCAAGGCATTTATTTCAATTGAACCAATTATAGGCGCTTTTGAATTGTCAAGGGGTCGGTCAGTCAGAAAGATTAAGCTAGTAGGATACTTCAAAGCGCAGTGGGTTTCTATGGAGATGAATGGATAAGAAACTCCTATTTTAAATCAGTAGGTATATTAAGATTGGTATAATTTTAAAAGTAACCACAAGGTTAAGGGTCCATAGACAGAAACCTCCTTGCTAAACATGATGTTCAAGAGCCTTTAAATTATGATTGCTGCTTTTAAATATTATTAAGCATGTTGACTGGTAGGAAATGCCCCAGGCATTAACTAACCCCTTTATTTAGAAACATTGTTTAAAGTTAAATAGATGTTGAAACATCAAAAATGTATGGTTTAACAGTCATTAATCATTACTGTATAAGGTTTATTTATAAACGTTGCTTAAAGTTAAAAAATAAATCTACCTAAATCTGCCTTTGTACAGATTTTTTTGCTTGTGCATAAAATTTAAAAAAAAAAACAAATAAGAAAAAGTCACATCAAGGTAATAAGTTGTAAGTACCTACATAATTCAGTATTTTAAGAATGCTATGTTAAAATATTTTATTTATGTATGCATATTATCGGTAATTTAATTATGTATGTTATCTCTGACTTCATTCATGTTGCAATGTTATGATATCACTCATACATTACCAAGTATCATAGACAAATAATGCATTTATATTTAAGGGGGAATTACCTTATTATGTAGTCATAATGATGTAATTTATCTTGTTGGTGAAGCAGAATAATATTGATTGATTCAAGAGGTACTTTAATTACACCAAGTTACAAATGAACATGTCATGCTGGTTTGTCAACTTTTGTCCCTTATTGATCTACTAGCAGCGCCCTGCGGTTTCACCCGCATAAGTGTCGATCCCGTGGGAATATCGAGATAAAAATTATCCTTTGTGTTAATCCTGGTTGTAAACTATCCTGTGTGCCAAATTTCATCCAAATCTGTTCAGCCGTTTGAGCGTGAAGAAGTAACAAACATACAAACACAGTCGCAATCTTTCGCCTCTATAATATTAGTGTGATTAGTGTGATACTCTACTGCCTAGAACTGGGCCATTGGTATAGTGGTCGCAAGCGCTATTGGTGAGCATGAGGCCCTGGGTTTGATTCCTAGGATGCAGTAGCAGCAGCAGAATCAGCCTATAATGTTCTCACTGATGGGACTCAGGCTTCCTCCACTCTGTGAGAGGGGCTGTAATGCACCCGGGCCCAGTGCGGGTTGGTAGATGTTACATGTCTTTGAATTTTTGGTGCTAGGACATGCCAGTTTCTTCACGATGTTTTCCTTCCTCGGGTCACCTAGGGTGGGCTAAGGCCCGCATTACAGAACGTCACTACGTCGTCACTAGATTCAAGCCTTTGATTGGTTGAAACTACTTTTAAGTAATGCTTGAGTATTGAGTGATGTTCTGTAAAGTTAGACATTTTAATGATCAAAGTTTGCGCTACGATTTTTCGAAATCTTATGGAGGGAAAACATACCTTAAAACGCACATCTTCATCTGCCTAGCCTTTTCCCAACTATGTTGGGTCGGCTTCCAGTCTAACCGGATGCAGCTGAATACCAGTATTTTACATGGAGCGACTGCCTATCTGACCTCCACAACCCAGTTACTGGGTAATACGATACCCCTTGGTAAGACTGGTTGTCAGACTTTCGGGCTTCTGACTACCCGTAACGACGGTCAAAGATCCATGAATGACAGCCGGGACCAACGGCTTAACGTGCTTTCCGAGGCACTGAGGGGTCGCGGTATGTAAAGATGGTCACCCATCCACATACCAACCGCGGCAAGCGTACCTTAACCTGATCGATCGACCTGTGCGGCTGTTATTATTTAGCCACGGGGCCCTCATTTTATAACGCTCGCCGGTTACAAATACCTACTAAGATTGACCTTTCTGATGGACGAACAGGTTCAGTGTAGGTATGTCCTTCTAAACTGTCCCCTCCCGTTATTTCCACAAAAGGGTTAACAGAACGGACATAACGTACTGAGATCTCTTTTGTTGTTTCACGTCCATCCTCTCTGTGTAGCCAAACTGGATTGCTACTTAATTATTTTTAGGGTTCCGTACCTGAAGGGTAAAAACGGGACTTTATTACTAATTAGACTCCACTGTCCGTCTGTCACCAGGCTGTATCTCAGCGATAGTTAGACAGTTGAAATTTTGACAAATGATGTATTTACACTACAACTTCAAACATTTTTATAACTTTTTCAATTAGTCCCAGTCACTCTGAAATCAACTTAATTGCCATTAAAATAAAGTTGATATTTGTTTAACTTGAAATAATATTAATTTCAAACAAGTTTGAATAGACTTATGTATTTATACAGCTCAGAAATGTCGAGTCATGATTTGTATACCTACCAAATGAAACCTATACTTACTCTAGACATTATCTTTATCTTGTCCTACATCTCAGATCAAAAACAAACAGAACTGCTTTGACCGGAACTAACGGATCTTAATTTCGGTACAATGCTGGCTGTTTGATATCTGCCATTCTATTTTTTCATTTAATCAGTAGTACCTACATACATTTTATACATTTCAGTTGGTGCCAACATAAACTCATTAGAGTTTTACCGTGCACCAAAATCATCGACTACATAATTTATTTATTTATTTTATATTTTACTAGCTGACCCGGCAAACGTTGTTTTGCTCCTACACTACTCCTACCCAACTCCTACCCTACTCCTACACTACTCCTACCCTACTTCTACCCTACTCCTATCCTACTCCTACCCTACTCCTACACTACTCCTACCCTACTCCTACACTACTCCTACCCTACTCCTACACTACTCCTACACTGCTCCTACCCTACTTCTACCCTACCCCTACCCTACTCCTACCCTACTCCTACACTACTCCTACCCTACTCCTACACTACTCCTACCCTACTCCTACACTACTCCTACCCTACTTCTACCCTACTCCTACTATAAAAAAAAAAAAAAAAAAAAGTATCCTATGTCCGTCTCCTGGTTCTAAGCTACCTCCCCACCAATTTTCAGCCAAATCGGTTCAGCCGTTCTCGAGTTATAAGTGGTGTAACTAACAGACTTTCTTTTATATAATATATAAAAGAAAGTCTGTTAGTTACACCACTTACACACTTACTCCCAAATCTATATATTATATAGATTTGGGAAACAAACAGATGCAATAACAAACATAATAATTAATTTTAATTAATTATTCCGACGACTAATCATTTATTGGATACAATGGCGCCGATTCCCTTGTTCATAAACTAAATTTAAGTTCAGTACGTCTTTTTCTTTGTATTTCATTAAGAAAAGGACAGAAGTGAAATATTAGTTTAGTCCTGTCAAATTAAACAGCGCCCAACGTAAATTGACTTAATTTTAGTAGCCATGTTTTAATCACGTCTAAACTTGCTATGGTGTATCTTAATTTTCAGTTATATTTGTGTATCTCTTTCATCATCTGCCAAGCCTTTTCCCAACTATGTTGGGGTCGGCTTTCAGTCTAACCGGATGCAGCGGAATACCAGTATTTTACATGAAGCGACTGTCTACCTGACCGCCACAACCCAGTTACTGGGTAGTACGATACCCCTTAATAAGACTGGTTGTCATACTTTCGGGCTTCTGACTACCCGTAACGACTGTCAAAGATCCACGAATGATAGCCGGGACCAACGGCTTAACGTGCTTACGGAGGGGTCTCCGTATGTAAAGAAGGTCCGCCTATCCACAGACCAACCACGACAAGCGTAGCTGAACCTGATCGATCGACCTTTGCGGTTGTTTTTATTTAGCCACGGACCCCTATCTCTTTCATTCTCACTAATTACGATATTGCTTCGTCTTTCTCGCTCATTGCGCGTTATCCACGATATTTTAGTTGGAAAGGGTGCATGTCATCAGCCACAGCACGGCTTCACGGACTGCTGGACATAGACCTATTTGTTTGTGTCAATCCCAGCGCTCATGTGTCAGTTTCATCTAGCGGTGTAATTGCGGAACACACTATCTGTAGCAATGGCTTTAATTTTGACAGTTCAACAACATTCATTGCGTTATTTACGTGGTTAGGCAGACAATTTTTTCGAACATATGAAGCAATGGTTTAGCAATATCCTTCAAATTGATTCAGATTGTGATTGACAGTGTGTTACCCAATTAGGGTGCAGGTGTCCTACCCAATTAGGGTGCACCGTGCAGGTGTCCTGCCCAATTAGGGTGCAGATGTCCTGCCCAATTAGGGTGCTGGTGTCCTACCCAATTAGGGTGCAGGTGTCCTACCCAATTAGGGTGCAGGTGTCCTACCCAATTAGGGTGCAGGTGTCCTACCCAATTAGGGTGCAGGTGTCCTACCCAATTAGGGTGCAGGTGTCCTACCCAATTAGGGTGCAGGTGTCCTACCCAATTAGGGTGCAGGTGTCCTACCCAATTAAGGTGCAGGTGTCCTACCAAATTTCACTCGAGTTCCATCGCCCGTTTTCCAACAAATTTTCTAAATATTTCCATGTCATCAACTCCCTATCCAATAGCTCTGTCTGGTTACATACGGCCCCCTCGGGGTTTTCTTGTCATGTTACATAAACAGGGTCAAATTAAATTCGCTAGCGAAATTCCATAGGTGTGATAGGTATCGATATCTAAACGTGATAAAAAAAAAAAAACAAAAAAAAAATTATAATAAAGAAATTAATTTGATACTTAAGTTTTTTGTGGGGTCGACGACCGCAGTTAGTGTAGTGTAGACACTATAGTCGTGTGTCGCCTATCCTATTACGAGCGACACAAATATGTGACAAAAAATGCGGTGCACTTTATCACGAAATAAACAATTAAATCATTACTTTTGTGTTTTTATTTGTATACCTTAAATATTTATAATTGTGGCTTGGCGTGGAGGGCACGCGCGTGCGTTTATGCTCTGGCGTTCAAAAGGTTAAAACGTGTCTCCAACTCTCCATACGGCGATATAATCGCGGCGAAAACTTGAAGGCGCGGCGGCGAGACTATCGCCCTCGCTCGTGGAGACGGCCCCTTACAGTTCACGTAACAAAACTACCTGCGGTCGTTGACCCTCTAATAATAATAATCCATTTATTTCAGGCATCGCAGGCCCATAGATAAATACCTTAACCTAAACATACATATTTTAATAAAAACTAACTACTGTGCACGAAGTGATGACTGTGTCGGCGTCGTGTTGCGCTGCGTGGTGTCGCGTAACCTTCCACGAAAACGTCGGTACGCTACACCTATCGGCCAAAACTCTTCCTTCATGAAGGTTTCCAGGTACTGAGTTGGAACCCGCACCACAAACGATTTGAAGTTTATGTTGTGGCGCGATTCCAACTTCTCTACTCTCAAGGTCCACTTGGTCTTGCTTGGTCATCAAGTCTTTTATTTTATCGTGTATAGATTTCGATACTCGCTAATTTAATTTGAACCTCTATAATCGCTAATTAATTAATTTATTTATTTATAATCAGCCTATAATGTTCCCACTGCTGGGACACAGGCCTCCTCTCTGTGAGAGGGAGTGGGCCGTAATCCACCACGCGGGCCCAGTGCGGGTTGGTAGATGTCACATGTCTTCGAATTTTTGGTTCTAGGACATGCCGGTTTCCTCACGATGTTTTCCTTCACCGTTTTGAGAGCAGTGGTGATGAAATAATTTACACAAAGTAAAGCGCCTGTCTGGGTTCGAACCTACGACCTACAACTCGTAAGTCCCGGCCATTACCACTTGGCCACCACTGCTCTCAAATTTTTTAGCTAATAAGTAAATTATCATTTTCCTTTAGATTGTTAGTAAACTTGACACGCTTTCCGAGTTCATAATGTTATCCTTATCACTTCAACGGTTTAAAGTTTGATTTGTCGTAATAATTATTTTACCCAATGACTAATTTTAGAGAAGTGATAATTACACCAATGCAATGTAATGAATTTTCCCTACAAAACATGTGGGTACGACAAAAATAAAATCGAAGTGTCTGTTTGTAATGTCAAAATAACAGCTTTTTATTAAATGCTTATGAAAGTATATACATACGGTACCTACTTTGATAAAAAAAACCGGTCAAGTACGAGTCGGACTCGCGCACCTTGGGCTCCGTTTAAATTTGTAGGTATGTAAATATGTAGTTTAATTTTTTTTTGTAATTTAATTACTTACATATGTACGGTTTTCGGATTTTTTCTTTTAGGTACTTACCTACTTGTGCTACGTGACATTGCTTTTTGCCAAATTTCATGATTCTAGGTCAACGGGAAGTACCCTATAGGTTTTGATTTCGGAACATACTCCCGTTTCTTTTGATTGCGTTGATTAAAGGTGCTGCCACACTGCTTTTATAAAATGTTTACAAACATTTTCTAACATTGTGACATTTAATGAAAAAGCTTTTCAGAAATAGCAGTGTGGCAGCACCTTTAGAAGTTTGATTTTTTTCACTGCTTCAAGGGATTGCAGCCCTGAGAATTTGATATTAATTTCAACTTGATAACTCCACGTGTTCCTGAGAAAAAGGGTCTTGACAAACAAACGGACCTCGTTGTCAGTTTGTCTTGACAGACAAACGGACAACGAGGTGATCTTATAAGGGTTCCGTTTTTCCAGCGAGGCAGTTACAATACGCCAAAACAACGCCTAAATACACCGTTGGCCTTCGACCTACCCTTATAAAAAATCTTATTGAAAGGACATACAGTACCGACCCGTGCCCATATAATTATGTATTTATCTCTATACTCGTACTACATTATAATCTTAACCGGTCTTTATTAATAGTCTATTATAAGGGTGATTTTGCACTGATCAGATCCGTCATCCGGTAATTTTGTCGTCCAAACTCTACACTATAATTTTGCCGGTCTGTTGATACAGTTAAAGATCACGTTTTGCTGGACCGTGGTAGATGTACGAAGTCAATGCTCATTTGTGCACTTTGCATCTTACTTATCAGGTAGAGTGACAAGCCGATGACGCATAAGTATGTGGGTAGTTGCACAAATATAGTTTGCACACAAAACTGCTTGCAAATGAATGCCACATGCCTTCAAATTTTTGGTGTTATTATGTCAGTTTCCTCACGATGTAACAGCCTTCTTATAACAAGCCTATATATACATATATAGTCCAGCCTAATTTAGCTTTTTGAGTGAACTTTTGCGATAAGTCATTCAAACATCTAACGACTAATTTTATTATGGGTGCATCGTGTTCACATATAATTTTTATTATGTATACAAGACCTTGTAAAACATTTTAAAAGAGTAACGGTGGAGTTTCTTGCCCATTCTTCTCCATACGAAAACTACCTTTTGGAATGGGCGACTAGAATCATTTCTATTTAGTTTTTTTTTGACGTTCAAAAGTGCCTTTAATGTGCCTATTTGAAATAAATGATTTGACTTTGACTTTGACATCGGCCGGGATCGGATGCCGTGATCCGATGCCGTGATCCGATGCCGTGATCCAGTGCACAACTAGCCTAAAAATCTTTAGCCCAATCTCCATTATTATAATCAGATACATACAAGAAATGACGATTTCTTCACTGTCACTAGGTCAAGGCTAAAGAAAACAGTCTCTATGCTAATGTATAATGTGCTTCACATTATAACATGTTTCTATTGATATCAGAGATGAATGCAAATTGTAGTTTTTGTTGCGTACACAGCTGCCTATTATTTTTTTATTAGGGTTCCGTACCCAAAGGGTAAAAACGGGACCCTATTATTAAGACTTCGCTGTCTGTCTGTCCGTCCGTCTGTCTGTCACCAGGCTGTCTGTCTCAAGAACCGCGATAGCTAGACAGTTGAAATTTTTACAAATTATGTATGTCTGTTGCCGCTGTAACAACAAATACTAAAAACAAAATAAAATAAATATTTAAGGGAGCCCCCCTTAAATATTTATTACCCATATAACCCTTAAATATGTATTGCCCATACAATAAACGTGTTTTTTTTTCGGTGTTTTTGCCTTGTGGTACGGAACTCTCCGTGTGCGAGTCCGACTCGCACTTGGCCAGTTTTTTATTTAATTGAGATGTTTATTTTGTTCTTTCGTTCATTCAGTTTTGAAGCGTCATTTTATAAAGTAGATAACTGACGTTGTTATGTATGTTTGTTATGGTTTAGGGTGTCGAATAAATATGAAATATCAGAAGTGAAGTTCCTACGTCAACTCAATGGTTGAACTCTCGTTATTCCGTCAACTCAATGGTGGAACTTTCGCGTTCCCCCCTCAACTCAATGGTGGAATTCTTGTTCCTCCATCAACTCAATGGTGGGACTCGCGTTCCTACCTCAACTAAATGGCGGATCTCTATTTTCTCCTTCAACTCAATGGTGGAATTCTTGTTCCTCCCTCAACTCAATGGTGGGACTCGCGTTCCTACCTGAACTAAATGGCGGAACTCTCGTTCCTCCTTCAACTCAATTGTTCTAAGTCATTCAATAATATGAAGATTAACAGCAAGTTTCATTAATTTTAAAATGTATTGATGATGTTAAAATAAACATATTACATTCGACAAACTACATATTTTCAGAAACAATCTCCTCAAAATTGCTTCTTGGCCCTTGATTTAAGCGTTATACTATTCAAGAATGATAGAGGATTAGAAAATACAATTTCCCATTCTCCTGTTGAATCATAATGTGATCACATTATGATTCATAGTGGTTGTTTAACTATTCTGTTTGCGTCGCGGACAGTGAAAGTGTTAAACTTCGTAGTATAAAGTAGGTAAATAATCAGATTTCTTAACGTACCTACTCATTATCTGATCTTTGTTAGTTAAAGCTAACACTCTAATTTTTGCCGACATCGAAGCGTTGTTTTAATATAATTGTAATTAACACCAGTACGGTTTCACCAAAGGGCGTTGCACTACTGACGCCGGTGTTACCCTAATAAAGAACATTTTTAACGCCTGGGAAGAAGCACAAGATGCCATTGGAAATTTTTTGCGACCTCTCTAAGGCGTTCGATTGCGTAAACCACGAGACACTTCTGATGAAACTGGAGCACTATGGAATTAGAAAAACAGCACTTGACTTGCTAAGATCATACCTGAAAGATAGAAAGGTTAAAGTTCAAGTAAACGGCGTAAACTCATTAGGGTTTGAAATGACAATGGGTGTTCCTCAAGGTTCGATATTGGGTCCATTCCTCTTTTTAGTTTACATTAATGATTTACCCCAATTACTTCAAAATCAACCGAAGATGGTGTTATTTGCAGATGACACATCATTAATCTTTAAAATAGACCGACGACGGTCACAAAATCTTGACGACGTGAATAACTATTCTTCAGGTCCAAGATTGGTTTACGGTAAATAATTTAGTACTTAATGAAAAAAAAACCAAATGCATTAGATTTAAATTACCGAATGTTAGAAGTAGCGAATGTGAAATCATATTGAATGGCCAAAAACTAGAATTTATTGATCAGACAGTTTTCCTAGGAATCACGCTAGACGAGAAATTACAATGGGGACCTCATATAACATCTATTGCGGGGCGGCTAAGCTCCGCCGCTTATGCTGTTAGAAAGATAAGACAGTTAACAGATGTAGAAACCGAGCGTTTGGTCTATTTTAGTTACTTCCACAGTATTATGTCATATGGCATTTTACTATGGGGTCGGGCTGCTGACATTGAATCCATTTTTATTTTACAAAAGAGAGCTGTCAGAGCCGTTTACAATCTACGTCGTCGCGAATCTCTTAGGGAACTATTTAAAAAGGTTAATATCATGACGGTACCTTGCCAATTCATTTATGTAAATATTATGTATGTAAGAAAAAATCAACATCTTTTTAATAAAATAAGTGATAGGCATAATTTTAATACTAGAAATAAAGATAAATTAGATCAACCTTTTTTCAGTTTATCTAAAGTACATACATCTTTTATGGGGTTCTGTGTTAAATGCTACAACAAAATACCTTGTGACATATTGCAATTAAATGAAAGAAAATTTAAAACTCATATTAAAAGTACACTTTGTAAACAAGGATATTACAAATTAGAGGATTATATCCAAGATAAGAATGTTTGGAAACATGCTGGTCCTGCTCCATAGGACAATCTAAAAGTCTAGACAAAATCAAACTTGTTCCTAATTTAATTTATATTATATATTATGTATATATATTTTTTTATTATGACATTATTTTAATTCATTTTTACAATCTGCGACTACAGTGGCTCACACACTTGTTAAAGTTCAACTACTTTTGCATTTTTTTTTTAATTAACTTTTAAATATGTGAGCACCATGTATCTATCACTTATTTGATTTACCTGTCATTGCTTAATTTTTAATTCTTTTTACCTTTTGTGGTAGACTAATTTTATTATGGGTGCATCGTGTTCACATATAATTTTTATTATGTATACAAGACCTTGTAAAACATTTTAAAAGAGTAACGGTGGAGTTTCTTGCCCATTCTTCTCCATACGAAAACTACCTTTTGGAATGGGCGACTAGAATCATTTCTATTTAGTTTTTTTTTTGACGTTCAAAAATGCCTTTAATGTGCCTATTTGAAATAAATGATTTGACTTTGACTTTGAATACTTCTTGTACACAGAAGGCCAATTCCCGTAATTAAAAACGTTCAAAATCTCAGCGACAAGACAATCAATGTTAAAAACTTGTCAAAAATTTAGGGAAATTAGAGGTATTTTTGACAGATTGAGTGACTGACAGACTGTGAACGTTGTTAAAATTACGAGAATTGTCCTCAGTTATTTTTCACAAATGAACACTGACAGACAGACTGTGAACGTTCTTAAAATGACGATAATTGCCCCTCAGGTATTTTTGACAGATTGACTGACTGTGAACGTTCTTAAAATTACGAGAATTGTCCCTCAGGTATTTTTGACAGATTGACTGACTGTGAACGTGCTTAAAATTACGAGAATTGTCCCTCAGGTATTTTTGACAGATTGACTGACTGTGAACGTGCTTAAAATTACGAGAATTGCCCCTCAGGTATTTTTGACAGATTGACTGACTGTGAACGTGCTTAAAATTACGAGAATTGTCCCTCAGGTATTTTTGACAGATTGACTGACTGTGAACGTTCTTAAAATTACGAGAATTGTCCCTCAGGTATTTTTGACAGATTGACTGACTGTGAACGTGCTTAAAATTACGAGAATTGCCCCTCAGGTATTTTTGACAGATTGACTGACTGTGAACGTGCTTAAAATTACGAGAATTGACCCTCAGGTATTTTTGACAGATTGACTGACTGTGAACGTGCTTAAAATTACGAGAATTGTCCCTCAGGTATTTTTGACAGATTGACTGACTGTGAACGTTCTTAAAATTACGACTGACTGTGAACGTTCTTAAAATTACGAGAATTGTCCCTCAGGTATTTTTGACAGATTGACTGACTGTGAACGTGCTTAAAATTACGAGAATTGTCCCTCAGGTATTTTTGACAGATTGACTGACTGTGAACGTGCTTAAAATTACGAGAATTGTCCCTCAGGTATTTTTGACAGATTGACTGACTTACAGACTGTGAACGTTCTCAAAATTAAGAGAATTGCCCCTCGCCCTTAGGTATCATTTACATCCATGTTAATTTTGTTTCTAAGATCGTTTCTAAACATAAGATTGGTAACCAATCTGATCTTGCACCCCAATTGAGTTGCGTGAAGGAAATTCGTAAACCATTGCTACATTTGTTTAAGAAAAAGTCTCCTGCTCAACTACGTAAAGAACGCAAGGAATGTTGCTGAACTGTTAATTGGCATTGCCATTATAAGTGTGTTTTGCAAATACCCCACAGGGTTTTAGTCATAATATTAGTACATATTAGTAAATTTTGACTGTTTATCGTTACAGGAGACCGAACGCCGGGTAGACGATGATGAGGACCGAAGCAACCCGCAGTACATCCCCAAGAGGGGAACCTTCTATGAGCACGACGACCGGACTGCGGCCAGGTAACTACTTTTAATTAAGAGCCTATACTACCTCAAATGGCTTAGCATGATCCTCCGTTATGTCGAAAATACCGCAGCATTAATTTGAAATAAATATATGCTAAAGTTGAGGATTAATGTAAGGTACTATGTTAGACGAAAACACGATTCCATAAAATTTTCTCGATAGAAAAAAATTCCAAAGTTACCTCCAAACCGAACAATAAACCGCTGGTATTAAAAAAACACTTCAAATTAGATCATGAAACTTTGCATACTAACTGAACTAACTATAAAGCAGGTCAGTTAGTTTTTTTGAATTACCTTTATTTTCACCGTAAAAAGCAAATACCTAAACTATTGGCGCTGCCTTCCGCCCAGCACCGCACTGTCTCGCTTTCACACAGTCCGCGAGCAGTATCGTGCGAGCGAGATATAGAGTGAATTTTAGCTGAGGTAGTAATTAAGAGCCTAACTCTTAATTATCCCGCAAGAGTTAACATGTCCCGACTCCCGCGCTGTATCGCCCTCGCCTTCGACGCCTCAGTATCGCGCACTGACGTCATCCGAGCAAAGTCTCAAGATAACTCTTGTGAATTGTATGTACAGAAACCAGCATATCAAGCTACCTGAAACTGTCAAATTTTCCCAATCAACTGTGAATCTTATGTTTTTCCTATAAAGTTGAAAATCTATTAAAGAAATTTGACAGATTGTAGTAGCTTGATGTGCTGGCGTCTGTACCTACCCCTCATACTTATGAAACTTTCACTGGTCCACGTAAGTTTTGCCTTGGAGAGGTCTTCAATTAGACTCCTGGATTCCTAAATTGAGTCGGTATTAATTTCCATGTAAAATATAAAGGCTATAAACATTTAAAAAAGCTGAGTCAACGAAAACGTATTTAAGCAGTTTCGAAGCCAAAATACTGGCCATCATTTTGATATCATCAATGTTCCAAATTTGAATTAAAAAAAAAAACACCAAATCCACCCATCACGTCTGCGGAGATTTCCTAGCTAATTTAATTTGATCCTCTATATTTAATCATTTCCAGCATCAGTTAGTATTAGTGAATAGATGAAGCAGCGCTAAATCTTCCAGAATTATTATCATGATCACACTAAAACGTTGAAAAAACAATATTGATAGATTTATAACTGCAGTGTTGGCTTCGCGTGCGTGAAAATCGCGCTAAACGGTGAAAATCGTACCAAAATCCGCTCGCTAATCATTTTGCAGATTCTTAATGTGCAGAGCTGTAGTCGTTAATATTGTTTCGTAATATGCAGAGAATACCAACCAGTCTTACCAAGGGGTATCGTATTACCCAGTAACTGGGTTGTGGAGGTCAGACAGGCAGTCGCTCCATGTAAAATACTGGTATTCAGCTGCATCCGGTTAGACTGGAAGCCGACCCCAACATAGTTGGGAAAAGGCTAGGCAGATGGAGAATATGCAGACAATATTCACAAAAATGTGCTGCATTTCATTCAATTAGAATACCATACGAATATTAATTGATAATATAATATATATATATTAATTTAATTGTGGAACAGTGGCTCCATCATGGCATATTTTCGGACTGCAATATCATCATCATCTGCCTAGCCTTTTCCCAACTATGTTGGGGTCGGCTTCCAGTCTAACCGGATGTAGCTTAATACCAGTACTTTACATGGAGCGACTGCCTATCTGACCTCCACAACCCAGTTACTGGGTAATACGATACCCCTTTGTAAGACTAGGTGTCCGACTTTCGGGCCTTTGACTACCCGTAACGATTGTTAAAGATCTAAGAATGACAGCCGGGACCAACAGCTTAACGTGCTTTCCGAGGCACGGAGGGGTCTTGGTATGTAATGATCATTCATCCGCGGACCAACCGCGGCAAGCGTAGCTTAGCCTGATCGATCGAGAGATTAATAAATAAATTAAGATTTTAGGACAAAAAACCTGCAAGAATTGACGATTTTTTTTATTGGCTCGTGTGGTACCACTACTACGCAGAGGCCTCCCTACTCTCCTTCTACCTCTCTCTACCCAGAGCTGCCAAGGGCCAATCTTTGTTAAGGGAGAGTCCAGGGCCTGCAGTCTCGACATAGATAGCGATCGCTTTACGACCGAATTCGGTCGCAAAGTCCTATCGATCCGGATTTAGCGATATTTGGTAGTCTCGACTCTCAAAGTTATCGATTATCATCGGTATCTTACCGAAGTTTGTCGCAAACTTTACGATTTTCGTAATGTTTACGAATATATTTTGCGAGCGTTTTTGACAGATGTAGAGACTTGCGTTTGTCGTAAGGATCGCGATTATTGTCGGTATTATTTAGCGATCGGTAGTTTGCGACAGCGTCGCTATCTATGTCGAGACTGCAGGCCCAGCTCATCCCGCCATCTCTATCTGGACCTGCCACGATGTCGTTTGCTTTTTAGAGGGGCCCATTGGACCGTCATTCGGGCCCATTGATCGTCTGACATGCAGCAGATGTGTCCAGTCATATTCCAAGAATTGACGTTCGTCATCGATAAAAAGTCCACTCTCATAGCACTATACTCCATTTGAAATAAGATTAAGACGTTTAAATAAAACTTTTTTACAATCCGTTCAACCGATTTTGAATACTATTGCGTTGGTGTCATGACATAATATAGCAGCTGCAGTAAACTATTGGTATTGTAACCACTTTTTTGCTTTTAATACCATCCTTATGCCTACGGTATAGAAGTCAAAACCGGTTGAACGGACTGTAAAAAAGGTTTATTTAAATGTCTAATCTTATTTCAAATGGAGTGTAGGTGTCATAATCCTGTTACCATTTTCGTTAGGTAATCAATCACATTAGGTAAGATGGGAATTTGACAGCAGATTTACTGAAACCGTCATGAAGGAGAGTATAATAACGGTTTAAGACATGTATTTCTCAAAAAGAATACAATTCACTTATCATGAGAAATACAAGTTAGACTACTTGATACGCCAACTTATGAAGAACGGCAGGTATTCGTAAATAAACTAGTAAGTTGGAGATGCGCAAATATTTTTTTTGCAATTTATGTGGGTATTAAGAAAAAGTTAGTGTACCGTTACATGTATCGTTTATAGATAGCAAGTCAATAGTTATTACACATTGTTAATAGTAGCAAGCTGACAATACTTTTAATTTGATAATGTGTCAAAATTTGAAGATAGTTTAGTTCCTAAATGTGTTTTATTCCTTGGTATGTATTTTATTTAAATAAGTAATAATTTAATGTGTTAGAGGCAAATTAATTAGTCATAAAGAAATAATACTAACTTTATAAGTAGGTGATCGAGAGAAATCTCTCAAGATGTGGTGCTTTATGGTTTTTTTTTTGTATAGAGGACTGGATTTCTTTAAGTCATAAGGCAATTTATTATATAATTCTGCTCCTTCATAAAATATGTTTTTCCTTTCGTAGTGGGTATACGGTGGTCTTAGGCAGATATTGTTTTTTCGTCTAGTAATACGTTTTTCGGCATGTGTCCCAGCAGTGGGAACAATATATCGTCGTGGCGCGTGCAAAAGTCGCTGTGTTATTTAGTTATTTTCGGTTCTATAGGCAGTTTTAATCGTTATTTCAATACACACATACTGTAAAAACAGCTATGTGATAAATGCAATATGAGTTACGGAATGTAGCTATGTGACATTAATACACCGAAAGTTCCTTAGAAACACGCTTATAATTCACATAGCTAAAATAAGTTTACAAAAAAAAGTAATTAAAAAAAATTAAACAGACTTCAAAAAGAAATGAACTCAAAATTATGAAATAACTTTGATTTCGGAAGTCTTGTGTCTTGGGATCTGTATCTGTTTTAGTTTTTTGCCACCGACTTCCGAAATTAAAGTTATTTCATAATTTTGAGTTAATTTCTTTTTGAAGTCGGTTTAATTTTTTTAAATTACTTTTTTATTTCGTAATTTTTAGTTTTAACGTAAAAATACGGGAATTGTTCCTCTGATCTCTACAACCCAGTTACTGGGTATCACAATACCGCTTGATAAGACTGGTGGACTGGGATCTTTTGACCGCCACACGTCAAAAAATCAAAAACGTGCCCTCGGCGTCAAAGTCTGTCATGTAGTCGAACCGTGGCGTGCTGGGCACATTTTGGTTTATCATCTATACATGACTGTGGCGGTCAAAAGGTTTAATAAAGTCTTAGGATCAGATGAGCCAATATTCCCGATATTAGTTTGAAGAGTTTTGAGTATAAATCCAGTTTATTCGCAGCTTTCTATTGCCGCATCACTGCACAGTTCGGTCATTACCGCTTCACTTGGTTGTAATTATAAATTCACACGCACGGTTTGCAGTTATGTAATGCTATGTGTGGGGCGTTTGCCTAAGTACTTTAAAATGTATTGATAGGAACATCTTTTTAACATAGGCGCCACAGACAGCCCCCTCTACAGGGGCTGCCTTGACGCCTAGAAATCCGCCGCCCATGTCATCCTGGAATGCGAGACCGTGGCTTCTCAACGTGCAGAAATCCTCGGAACAATGAGATCGCTCCGCGAAGCCTGTGAAGCTCCCAGGAAGCTTCTGTGCTTTTAGGAGGAGCTAGGCTGGCTCTGTTAGCCAGAATCCCCACGCACAACGGACCGAATGAGAGTCTAAGTGCGGAAAAGGGAGTCCTATCATCATCATGGTATTGATAAGTTTCTTTTACAAATGAAACGTCAAAAAATCCTTTTAATTAATTTCTAGAAGGTGTTTTGTAATTCATGACAGATTCTGCTGTTTTACTCATTTTTAGGTAGGTATCTATACAGGGTTATTGGAAAAACACCAACAACCTCTTAAGAGGTCATTGTACTCATCATTATGAACAACTTTTACTATGGGACCAAACTTGAAATCGCGATTAAAAATCAGCTGTTCCCTTACACTAATATTATAAAGGCGAAAGTTTGTGAGTGTGTGTGTGGGGGTGTGTGTGTTTATATGTTTGTTACTTCTTCACACTCAAACGGCTGTACCAATTTTGATAAAATTTGGTATGGAAGTAGCTGACACCCTGGATTAACATATAGGCATTTTATCCCGATATTCCCACGGGATCGAAACTTATGCGGGTGGAACCGCGGGGCGCAGCTAGTACGAACATAAATGTAGAGAACAGCTGATTTTTTTCTGGCGAATTCAGGTTTGGTCCCATAGTAAAAGTTGTTCATAATGATGAGTACAATGACCTCTTAGGAGGTTGTTGATGTTTTTCCATCATCTCATCTGCCTAGCCTTTTCCCAACTATGTTGGGGTCGGCTTCCAATCTAACCGGATGCAGCTGAATAGCAGTATTTTACATGGAGCGACTGCCTATCTGACCTCCACAACCCAGTTACTAGATAATACAATACCCCTTGGTAAGACTGGTTGTCAGAGTTTCGGGCTTCTGACGACCCGTAACGACTGTCAAAGATCTAACGAATAACAGCCGGGACCAGTGGCTTAACGTGCCTTCCGAGGCACGGAGGGTCTCGGTATGTAAAGATGGTCACCCATCCACAGACTGACCGCGGTAAGCGTAGCTTAACCTGATCGATCGACCTGTGAACTATATATTTCTGAACTGCATGTCTTCACTTTATTTATAAAGTAGTTAAATTAATATAGTGTCGACAAGAAAAGAAGAAGACATAATTTATCCGAACTACCTTATCTCATACACACTTCCTTCTTGCAGTGGCGAAGAATCCAGTAACGCAACGTCGGAGGCAGCCTCAGAGAAGAAGGAAGGCACCGAGCCACCCACTGAGCGTCGCCGACCGCCGCGCAAGTCCGAGATCGTCAACAAGTGGTCGCACGACAAGTTTAACGAGAACGAACAGGTCTGTAACATACTTATTGTTAAGAATGCGCTAAGCTAGCCAGCGAAATTCAAAGGACCATGCGTCATTTTGGGCCCACTTTTTCAACATTGTTCAACAGTGATGAATTATGAAAGCTCTTAAAGTGTACTTTATTTCATTCTATGGCAGCTAAGTTCAAATCCAGCGCGAAAACGGTTTTTTTATGCGTTTTTAAAAAATGTTCAACATTGTTCAACAGTGATGAATTATATTTTATGTCATATGAAAGCTCTCAAAGTGTACTTTATTTCATTCTATGGCAGCTAAGTTCAAATCCAGCGCAAAAATTCATCACCGTTGAACAATGTTGAACATTTTTCATCACTGTTGCACAACTTTGAAAAGTGGGCCCAGTGTTCATTCAAAAGTGCCCATGGTCTTCAAAACGGTGAAAGGAAACATCGTGAGGAAACCGGCATGTCGTAGAACCAAAAATTCGAAGACATATTCTGACATCTACCAACCCGCACTGGGCCCGCGTGGTGGATTACGGCCCACTCCCTCTCGAGAGGAGGCCTGTGTCCCAGCAGTGGGAACATAATAGGTTGATTAAGATTTATGTAATTTACAGCTTGGGTCAGGTTGTATAATGATTAAAGCGTCGCGCGCTTTACTTGTGATTACCAAGTGCACAAACAAGCTGTGAATGTGTGCGTAAGAGTAGGAGCTCTCGGTACCGTTCGAGGCAATGGCGAAGGCGGAAGTATGTGTGTGTGTTTGTTATGTGCTGACGCTACTCGTCTTGACGCACACATTAGCAGCGTGTTTTTACACTTGGTAACCATAAGTAAAGCGCGCGTCGCTTCGTGAGATAATAATACTGTAACAAATATGTTTTATATCAGAAACATTAGACACCTCTGTAAGTTAGAGTTAGCCTTCCAGATTTATTGAAATAGTAATATGAACTTGAGGGATGGTGAGGAGGTGACGCCCAGGGCGTCGGGAATCGGTAGTCGATTCCCGGCCACCGTAGGCGCGGGCTTGCGGATGGCGAGCAATGGGCAGCTCGCCGTCCGGTAAGGACCAGGCCCGGGTCGACGGCGCGTTGTGTTCTACGCGCGGCTTAAAGAGATGTCAGCACTAACTGACGGACGGGGTCCGCTAGGGCCGATGCCTGCCAGGGTTGCAGGTTGTTCCAAAGAGATACTGTGGCCCCTGGCACAGGCATCTGAAGGAACACGGGTGGGTTTTAGTCAGTAAGAGTCTGACACTCCCTTCCGCTCCGCCCAGAGCGGGAGGGGGGTCATTTGACGATTACCTACCCAACAAAAATGGATGGTGAGACTGTATACCTATATTTTTGCCACAGATGCCGAAATCTCGCGACGAGTTGGTAGCTATCTATGGGTATGATATTAGAAACGAGGACGCGCCTCCACACGCGAGGCGCAACAGACGATATGGGTGAATAATGAATATACTTTAATAATATAATAATAGTACACACGGCGACACATCAAGACAGACATTCCAGTTTTAACTGACCTCGGATTATACAGGTTTTTCGTACAATCAGAAGTCAGGTTCCAGTATAATCAGACTTCTGATTGTACGAAAAACTATAATATATAAGCTATACATAACCATGTATAGCTTTATGTGTAGCCGTGCGTACATGAGAATAACCTCCTTTTTTTTGAAGTCGGTAAAAATATGGAAGCAAATGTTGATAAATTATATTTATTTCTGTAAGTTGGTTCAATTAACACTTTAACATCTCAAAAATAAATTATGTTTTAAAACAAGATTACTTCAGTGTTTCCTATCCGATAATTCTGAGACGTCTAAAGATTCTTAAAATTACTTGGGACGACAGAAATTATGAAGTTTCTCGTAAAGTTATTTGGTAATTTCAACAATAATATTTGTAACTACAAGGTCAAATTGAATTAACTAGCTAAACTCTGCAGACGTGATGTGTATCGTTTTTGAAAACGATATGATGTTATTTTTTTGGACTGCTGGTTGTGTAGCTACATGAAGCATTCGTTGACAAATCGTTTTCTTTTATTTTATCGTTTTTAGATATCAATACTTACCCATTCTGGCTGTGAAGTTTACACAAAAAAAAGGCCTTTTTTAACTCATATTTCAAGTGACTACACTAACAGCGGTCGGGTGATTGACCGCTGTTAGCACAAAAAAGTCATCAAATTAATTTCTTCTTTGTTTGATCATGTTCAGATATCGATACCCGTCAAGGGTGAGGAGTTTCTCTAGCTAATTTAATTTCACCCTATAGTTGAACTAGATTACTAGACACAGATTTTTTTTTTTCATAATTTTTGTATTGTGTCAGAAGATTTCTGTATTTGGAAAATGGTCTTTAAATAATGTCAAGAAATTATATTGTGTAAAATTTTCTATCCTGCATCATTATGGAGATTCCGACAGTCGTGGCGGTTAGTGGAAACTAATGTATCAGCATGCTGTGTTTTAAAAATTATTATTATTTTAGCTTATTTGTCAATATTCAATCATGACCATTTGATTTGCTTTCTGCCTATTTCTATAATTAAAGTATTATTATGAAGAAATAGATTAGTGGTGGCCCAGTGGTAACGGCCGCGACTTACGAGTTGTAGGTCGTGGGTGCGATCCCAAGCAGGAAATTTCCTTTGTGTAAATTATTTCATCGCCACTGCTCTCGAAACGGTGAAGGAAAACATCGTGAGGAAACCGGCATGTCCTAGAACCAAAAATTCGAAGACATGTGACATCTACTAACCCGCACTGGGTCCACTTGGTGGATTACGGCCCACTCCCTTTTGATGAGATGAAGGCCTATGTCCCAGCAGTGGGAACATTATCGGATGATTATGCAATTCCTGTTTGAGGGGCTTTCTGCATATTTCTATAGTTAAAGGATAAATAATCCTTTAAGTAGGGTTACTCGTATTGCCCTACTTAACCTTTTGAACGCCAGAGCATAAACGCACGCGCGTGCCCTCCACACAATTTTAAATATTTAAGGTATACATTTAAAAACACACAAAAGTAATGATTTAATTGTTTATTTCGTGATAAAGTGCACCGCATTTTTTGTCACATATTTATGTCGCTCGTAATAGGATAGGCGACACACGACTGGCGTACAGGGCTCGCGCTTGCTTGTCACGTATATGTGACAATGGCGTTCAAAGGGTTAAAGGTTTTTTTTTTTAATTAATAAACTTACTACAGTTCGACCGTCGGGAGAACGCGTTCCTTACACCTGTCAGTGCGACAATTCTACTAATTCTATTCTATTTTTAATAAATGGCAAGCAAAGCCAACGTCGACTATTCTGCCAATGTCTAAAGTGAGCTGAAAAAACAAGTGTGTGAAAGAGAAAAAAAAAGAGAAAACTAGTAGCTAATAAAGTTCAAATTCGCAAAACATATTCGTTTGTATGAAACTGACAGGTGTCAAGAACACATTCCGTCGGCCGCACTGTAGTAAATACTCTTTAAAGCCTACAATCCTAAATTAATTTCTAAATATTAAATAAAAGCTTTTGCATGAACTGCCTTTGGCTGTAACTTATTTTTGTTTAGGTGAATATTATGTTTCATTGAGAGTATACATGGCAGGGACGTCTATGCGGAAACCGTTACCATGGATCACTACATGTTTCTGAAACCCCTGTGTTGAAAATTTTCATCAAAATTTCTACGCAGGGTGGGTGAAATTTTTCATCGGTTATTAAAAAAAAATGCTGTTCCATACATAAGACCACGTAAGTTTTTCACTTTTCTATGAAACAGTAGTTTTTTTTTTATAGATAACCAACGAAAAATTTCTACGCTCGGGGTGGAGAATCATGTGCTGAATTCATGGTAACAGTTTACTCGTTGATGTCAATTTCACCTGTGCTTTGGATTTGCCTAGGGAAGGTGGACTTATGGCGGACTCATACCAACTTACAATACGACCGACGTAACTATTACGAACTTTCGCGCATGTTCTCTCACTCACACTCGCCTCATTCAGCCTTCAGCGCGAAGTTCAGGCCCGCCAAGTTACGTCGTCGGTCGTATTGTACAGTAGGCCGATTCATCTTGGCAAGTCTGAACTTCGCGCAGAAGGCTGCGCAGTAAGATTTTTTAGGAACCAAATGGTGACATGAGGCGAGTGAGAGAACATGCGCAAAAGTTCTTAGTGCCATGTTCAGACTTGCCAAGATATTTCGGCCGTAGTGTACATCTTTTCGTTTTATCTCCTTATGCTGAAAACATTGGGATACCTTTGAAGACCTGTCTTACATTCCAACTTAATAAATCGGGCATCTAACCTCTCTTTCTACCGACAGCCGCGGCCCCAACAAGTACACTCGAACTTGGGAAGACGAAGAAGCCTATAGAAGACAATCAGCCGCCCAGCAACAGCAGTTACCAAGGAAACCTCCAACTGCTGAAGATTTCCCAGAACTTGATGCTAGTAGGAGACATGGGTATGTAGCTTTATTATTGCCTAGTAGTAGCAGGGGCGAGCGATGGGTTTTCGCTGTCGTGGGTCGGAGTCCATTTCACCCACCAAATTTGAACCCTCCCATCGGAGTCCAGCGTCAAGCAGCCTGCTGTTTCGTCGATGCGTGGGAGTTCCAGTGCCTTAGGCATCTTCTGGGCACGCTCGTTCCATCATATACCTCATTCATCTTTTTCCAGCAGGCGTGATCGAGGTCAAGAGCGGGGCCCATTCACCAATAAATAAATCAAATCAAATCATTTATTTCAGGTATACACCCATAAAAAATAAAAATAAACTGGCACTCCAGAAGTGCCGACAGAAGGGAAAACTTGAAAAAGCATAGTAATTTTATAAATATGTTTCAAGGTCATTCTTCCCAAAGAAAATGTCTCGCGCGTTGATGTCTTTATAATGGCCAAAACTTAAAACAGAAGTGTCGGTTACGGTACCAATGTCGCGAGTTCAATGGTTTTTTCCCATCTAAAAAAATGACCAACGCGCATAAAGAAGTTTTCACTCAATTCACGCGGAAGAAGAAGCCTTTGGCAGAAGCGACTAGTTAATATAAGTCCAAAATCGGCACCCGTGTGGAGCAAGCGCAATGCGCTATGCTCGTGGCTTCTCTGTATGAGAAGCGGCCTTGCACTGGGACAGTAATAGGCTGGTATTATTATTTTATTCTTGGGCTTGTGGCGAAGTAATAACAGCCGCACGGATCGATCGATCAGGTTAAGCTACGCTTGCCGCGGTTGGTCCGTGGATGGATGATCTTTACATACCAAGACCCCACCTTGCCTCGGAAAGCACGTTAAGTCGTTGGTCCCGGCTGGCATTCGTGGGTCCGAAAGTCTGACAACCGGTCTTACCAAGGGGTATCGTATTACCCAGTAAGTGGGTTGTGGAGGTCAAATAGGCACTCGCTTCATGTAAAATATTGGTATTCAGCTGCATCCGGTTAGACTGGAAACCGACCCCAACATAGTTGGGAAAAGGCTAGGCGGATGATTATTATTATTGTTTCTGTGGACAAGTAATAATACATGTAGAAAATGCAATAGTTCACCAGAGACAATCCAACATATCACAGGCGCCTGTAAATCAATAGCCCAGACAGACTACAAACATCGACACGATCAGGTAGCCAACGTTATACACCAAAAACTAGCTCATAAATACAAATTTATAGATACCATAGCACCATATTATAAATATAACCCTGAAACGGTACTTGAGAACCCAACAACAAAATTGTATTTCGACCGAGCCATACTCACCGACCGCACAATTCATTTTAATAGACCAGATATCACATTAATTAATAAAGTAAATAAAACTGGGTTCCTAATAGACATCGCCGTGCCAAATACACATAACTTACAGACTACAATAGCCGAAAAACTATCCAAATACATCGAACTAAAAGACGAAATAACCCGACTTTGGCATCTTCAAAAAGTCACAATAGTCCCTATAGTGCTATCTACAACAGGTGTAATACCCAAACAGCTTCATCAGTCCCTTAGTTCTCTCAACCTGCCATCTAACACCTACCACCTGCTGCAGAAGGCAGTGATTCTCAATACATGTAGGCTAGTAAGAAAATTCCTCCAGTGTGAGTCCGATAACTTGCACCATCCCTCCCACTCAAATATAGTTTCGGCTAACATACAGCCTACTGCGGATAACCACGCAGTATCTATTATTACTCCAACACTTAATCCCACTGATGAACACTTGGCTTAGGCCCGTGCCATCAGCTATCCGGCTAGGCCGAGGAAAACAAATCTCAAAAAAAATAATAATAATAATATTCCACAACTATCACACAACGCCGTCTAGTCTCAAGCTAAGCAGAGCTTGTGTTATGAGTACTAGACAACTGATAAACATACTTATATATTTCTAAATACATACATATATAGATAAATTACACCCAGACACAGAACATATGATCATGCTCATCACACAAACATTTGTCCTGGGTGGGAATCGAACCCACGACCTCCGGCATAGCAGTCATAGTCACTGACCACGATCGCACAAAGACAGTGCTCGAGTGAAGTGATTTTTACTAACATAGTTTTAAGTTTATACATTAACACACATTGTATTATATTATAATATATATGTTAGTCTGTAAGGTATTTATCTATGGGCCAAAGTAGCCTGAAAATAAAGGTCTTATAATTAATTAATATTATTATTATTATATTCACTTGTTAATCTCTTTCAGCAAACCACGCACCCCGCGTCCCCGCTCTAAATCCCAGCCTCCAGACGAGGCACCCATAGAGAATGGCTCACAGCTTCGTCGCAACGCCTCTATCAAGACTGCTAAGAAGCCGATGGTGAAGCAAGGCCCCCCCGGCCGCGTCGCAGTGAAGGTGCCTAACAAACAGCCGGTCAAGGACAAGATGCCTGCCTTGGAGAACCTCACCATTACAGCCAATGTTACCAACAAGTGAGATTTTTGTTATAATTTAAGTTTAATACGTGAAAACGGTCCGAAAAATGCATAATTTGAGGTCTTGATACCCCAATTTGATGTAAAACATCTCATTAAATTTCATTTTCATTTCATATCAATAAAAAAAATATACTGAAGACTAAGCTGTATGGATAGTTCCCTTTGCCTACCAAAATGGGTGAAGAAAAAAAAACTGCTTATATTCTACGGTTGGCGCCATTTTCCAGAAATTTTCTTTGCGAGTTTAGTGGTTTGTTGCACAAAATGAGTAATTTCGACCTTATTTTTTTTAAATTAACGCCACCGGAACTCAGTATAATTGCACAAAATGCTTCGGAGAACATTTTACCGGAAAAGTCAAAAAGTCGTTACATATCTACATACGACTAATTTATTGCGTGGAGAGAAGAGAAAAAAGCAATATTGTGTTTTTATTATTTTATTAAATTGCTTAATTTTTTTGCAACTGTATTAAAAATAGTCGTTCAGTACACCTGCGGAACCGTCATTGCAACTTGTTCCGACTGTCAACCCTCGCCTTCGGCTGCGCCTCGGCTCGGGTAGACATTTGTCGGAACTCTTTGCAATGACAGCCTTTCCGCACTTGTAATGAAATATACTATTAAGTAACGCAGTCCATTACAGATATAAAATCATGTTATAATTTCCAGTCAAGGTCAGGCCCCGCGCAAGGTGAACGCGACGGTCGCGCAGCAACGACCGGTACCTACTGACCAGGCCAGGAAGAAACCCAACGCTAATGCACAGGTGAGCACATTTTTATTTATTTTATAATTTATGTACACACAGTAAAATACATAGGGATATGACAATTATAATTTGAGTACAAAGGTACTGCTTATTTCTTAAGAAATTTCTTCCAGCAGACCTGCGAAAGGAGAAGTAAAAAAGAAATGTAGACAATAGTGTGTGAGAACAAGAAGAGAAAATATGAATGTGTGAAGTCTAAAACCAGAATATTAAATAAACCAACACATCATATAATGCAAAAAAAAAAACATAAGTAGGTATACTTAAATAAATACATTAGGCTAAAATATATAAACATATATTATTTTATATACCTACTTACTACTACTACTACTTTACCACATAAAATATATATGTATATATATACATATATATTTTATGTGGTAAAGGTATTAAGGGCTCTTACGTCTACGTCTTGTATAGCTCCATCTCTTTCCCCCACTGAAATAAGATTCAAACAATGCTGTGCAAAAAAAAAACAGCTGTTCCCTACATTTTGACGAGTTATACGAACATAAATGTAGGGAGAAGCTGATTTTTTTTCGCGATTTCAGGTTTGGTCCCATAGTAAAAGTTGTTCATAATAATGAGTACAATGACCTCTTAAGAGGTTGTTAATGTTTTACCAATAACTCTGTATATTATAATCTAAAATTACTTGTACAGCAGCCTCAGCCACAGTCTAATCCTGCGCCGAACAAGTCCCCGCCGCAGCAACAACCCGCGCCGCAACAACAACAGCAACATAAGCCGCAACAGAACCAACAACAACAACCGGCTACCGGTGAGTTTAGAGCAAATGTTTGTGCAGAATGTTTTTTTTATCGATTTTGGTGATTGGTTATGTTGTTTATGGAGAAATCGATGGGCACTGTAGTATTCTGAAAGCATTATAATCGATCAACATTAGTTCGTGCTTTTACGCGAGTAGATAAATCGATTGCCAATTTCAATAATACACGGATCAAATCGGAAAGGGATCGGCTAGGTGACGCCGCGCTTACGGCTCGCCGACCGCTGGTTAATGGTACAGCAGGCAGGCTGGAGGGGGGAGAGGGGCAAGGGTGGACGAAGAGATGTAAGCTCGGGTACGGAGAGACGTAAGCGCGGGGACGGAGAGACGTAAGCGCGGGGACGGAGAGACGTAAGCGCGGGGACGGAGAGACGTAAGCGCGGGGACGACGTAACGCACCGCACCGCGGTTCGTGAGCTTGTCCCGAGAGACGTTACGATTCCGTTTAGTGTTCGTTGCAGTAGTAGGAGTTGCATACAAAGAATACTGAATGGCTCGAGTTGATACGGTGACGATCTCTTTCCGAGTGGATACGTGTGTTATGACCTTAAGCATGCATTTCACCGTCAAAATTCTATGTACGTATAAAGTTAAGACATATTTTAAATACAGTTTTGATTTATTTCCCACAGGTGGCGGTAGCAAACGCTATAGCAGCTTACGACAGCGTCCACTCGCCGACTCATACTCGCCTCAACAACCGCAGCAACCACAACAGCAACAGCAACCCCAACAACAGGCCCCAGCTCAGCAACAACAACAACAACAGCAACAACAGCAGCAGCAACAACAACAACCGCCACATAGATATCATGCTGGTATGTATTTATTACTTCTATAATGGCATAAGGAGTGATTTTTGCATCTAGCGTTAATTATTGTTTTTATGCAAAATCACACCACCAATTGGCGCCACTTTGACTAGACATCTTCCATTTCGACAATGAATATAAAATATAAATGATGACGTTCATCATTCGTTTCATTCATTCGTTCATCATTTAGTTACGATACGAGACTTAAGAAAATATAGACGCTTTGACACTTTGAGAGGTGCCCGGACCTGAGCTCTCAATGCTGCCATCTAGTGAACGTCATTTCAGAAAACCCCCATTGACTTCGCGTCAACGCCATAGTAGGCGTGATTGTAACAAAACTAAGGGTGCAGCAACGCGGTGTTAGCGTCGCGTTGTCGCAGGGCTATCGTCGCGTTAGGTTACTTAGGCGCTATCTCCACGGGCGAGAGAATCGCGGCGATAGTCTCGCCGTGCCATCAAATTGAAGAGATTATTGATTTGAGAGAGTGAATAGAAATACGCGGCACGACGATAATATCGCCGCGGTTCTCTCGCTCGAGGAGACGGCCCCCTACATCCAAGATACCTCACTGCGATACATAGCGGGCTGCTTGGGGGTTTACCGCTATGGTTTGCATGTGCGTGCGTGTCTATTGAGGTGACATCGAGGTAGCGAGCCAGACCGCGAGGTATCGCAGTGAAACGTCTTTGGCATGTAACTTCCCTTAGCATAGCACCACCGATGCAGTCGAAACATTGCGCACCTCGCGTCCTCACTCGCATGTCGCATTGTTTTGTGAGAAGCTGACAAGAGTATTAGAGAAGAAACTGTGAGAGAGAGATAAGAAGTGTGTCGGTGTACGTAGCGAGGTGTCGGTGGTTTTGAGGAGAAACAAATGTTTATTTATTTATCCATTTATTTCAGGCATCAAGGCCCATATAAATACATAAAATACAATATTAATATAACTTACAAATACTATAAATACATACAACATTATATTAACACTAAAAAACTAACGTACACGAAGTGTCGGCGTCGTGTATCGCTGACTGGTGTTTATGTTGAACACTATTTATTGAATCACTTTCCAACTGTTCTTAGTGATAAAATGTTGATGGAATGTTTGAATACACCCGGCTAACGCGGTAGACACAAGTGCACTGAATATAATATCTAATATAAAATAATAAGTAATAAAATTAGATCAACGCTTAGCGCCGATATTGCTAACTAAGGTGTTCGGTGGAAACACCGAACAAAGTGTATAGTTCTTTTGTAGAGATGCAGATAGCGATAATAGCTCAATTGGTTTATTCACGTCAATAACACTAATGGCCAGCAGATCAAGCTACTACAATCGGTCTTTAATAGATTTTCAACTTTATCGCTAAAGCATAGGGTTCAAAGTTGATTGGGAAAATTTTACAGTTTCGGGTAGCTTGATGTGCTGGCGTCTGTACATTGCGCTAAAATAGCCCGCGAAATTTAAAATAGCCCGCGAAATTTAAAATAGCCCGCGAAATTTAAAATTTCTTACGTTTTTTGCAATTTGCTGGTCAGTATTAAGTTGTACGTTGATTAAAATATGATTCGCGACCGTAACAAATATGTGTTTACAGAATTATAATCATTAGAAAAAAAATCTATTTCGCGGGCTACATAGCGCTTCCCCCTCAAGAATCAAGAATTCTTTATTTGCAGAAAAATATAAAGTCAAAGTCAAAGCATTTATTTCAAATAGGCATATAAAAGGCACTTTTGAACGTCAAAAATTACGATAAAATAGTTTTTTTTTAATTTTTATTTATTCTTGTATATACTTAGGGTCTCCCCACATTTATCGACGCGGAATCGGCTAACACCAGTCAAAACAGCCTTTATGTCTACGTAATAAAGGTGTTACTAATACCATTCGCATCGGCTCGGCTCGGACGACGCGTCGCGACGCCGGCCGACGGCGAAACGAGCGATAAGGGTGATAAGTCGAGTAGTGTGGTAATACGCACTCAGCTTCAGCCGATTCCGCGTCGATAAATGTGTGGAGACCCTTATGAGATTTTTTTAAAAATTTAAAATGACAAAATCCCAGGATTCCGGAATTTTCGTACGCTATTTCCGTACTACTCGCTCGCACTAGTAATATTGTATGAGGTTGTTGAACCTAAATTGAACTAAGTACTAAATCCGATCACTGCTTATTGTGCACTCAACATTGTACTAATGTCTCATTCTGTTCGCTCAGGTCCGGCCGGGTTCGTATCGGACATCGCGCACGCTCCCTCCTCACAGCCGCACGCGCATCCACAACACATTATACACCAGGTAACTATGCACACAACGCGGAATCATGATTATGGTGATTATTCCTATTTCCAGAGATGGACGGAATATTTGGTTTATAATCAGAAAAAAAAGTGTTTATTTTTTAACAAAAATATGCTTACAAAAATATGATAACCTTTTGACTGAATTTCGATCACGGTGCCTAAGCTGAACGGAGTCTAGCCAAGTACACAAGAGAAATTATAGTGCGGGCGTGTGCGCAGACACAGGTGCACTCTCTCTTCCCTCACTCTCATAGTCGTCAGGGGGGCGACACTCGCGTGACTCTATCAGGCGCAGGAGCAACAGCCCCGTGCGCGCTCGGCTCGCGGTAGCACAGCGCCTACTAACGACACCATCGGGGCAGCCAGTAGCATCCGGAATTTGGCTCCGTGCGGTTTCTGGCTGCCCCGATGGTCTCGTCGCAAGCACGACTGCTGAGCGCGGGCTCCTAGGATCGATATCTAGGTCGGGAGTTAGTAAATAAATACATGCGCTCGCGTCCCTCCCCAGGTGCTAGCGAACAGCGCGGCGGGTAACCACGCGTCGCCTCCGCCACATGCGCTCCCCGCCACACAGCAACAAGCACAACTAGCGCCGCAGGTAACTTACCACTACAGCCGGTCGATTCTGTAAAAATCTCACCGGGAAAACTTAGGTGAAGTGAGTTAGTTTTTGCTAGGAATTGACACTATTGACAGCTCACTCCACGCTCACTTTACCTAAGTTTTCACGGTGAGATTTTTACAGAATAGCACCGCTGTACATAATGACGAGTTTCACACGACTGCCACAAGCTGCAGGCCTACTTTTTTAAGCAAATAAAGGAACACTTGAATTATCAACCTATATTAAAATGAACCTTTGAATATAATTACAGCCAGATTCAAACTATGGCGGGTCTAAAATGTGCTACTCCCTGCCCAGTACCTCACCTTTCACCCCCGCTGACACATGATTTTTTCATTGCGCAGTGACTCTCCTCATGTTCCGAGCCGCCATACTATTTCAATCGGACTGTAATCAGTAATTAAAAAAAAAATCTTTCTACAAAAAAAATTTAGTAAAAAAAGAACAAAGTTCAGACGCGAGCACATCAAGCTCCTACAATCTGTCAAATTTCTTTAATATATTTTCAACTTTATCGCTAAAGCACAAGGTTCAAAGTAGATTGGTGAAATTTGACAGTATAGTACTTCAATTATTCTTGCGTTCACAACCTTTATAACTTCCTTTTCACCCTCTAACACACAGGTTCTCAACGTGGGCGATAAAGCCCCCTCATTGAGACTTTCAGGGGGCAGTAGAAGACTCAGAGAAAATTATATATCCTATCCTACGTCTATATAATATTACACGTTGAAATACAATCGTGGTAATAGCTGTTTCAGATTCGCCACAGATATAACTAAAAAAAAATGGGGGCTAGAAAAAAAGGATTAAATTTAAAAAAAAAAAATATTCACAATAGTAGTCAACACAATAATATTATTTAACAATAATAATAATCAACACAATAATATTATTCAACAATAATAATATTCAACACAATAATATTATTCACAATTTAATTGCACCTATGCTATGCTTTCATGATAATGCCTTTAATATTATACAGTAATGTTAATAACAGATTTATATTTATTTAATTGAAGGAACAAATTAGTGCAACTTCTGCTGTTGCAAACTAGATGACTTAGGTATGTACAAACGCCAACACATCAAGGTACTATAATCTGTTAAATTTCTTTAATAGATTTTCAACTTTATCGGTAAAGCAAAAGGTTCAAAGTTGATTTTGAGAATTCGACAGTTTCGGGTACATCAAGCTATACGAAACTCAAACGGCATAATTTTTCAGGAATTTAGGTACAGACCTAAAATCCTAAAAAATGATGCCGTGCTCAAATTATTTTGTTACATGCCACCATTAACACGCGTGCCATTGGTTCGCCATCTCTGCAGTCTCTTACATACACACCCCTATGTATATAATTACGTATATAATTTATTATCGACACCAGAAATATGGGTAACTGAACACTGCCCATATTTCTGGTGTCGGTATCTCAGCCGCGGTTGCCCGCAGGTGCGCCTGGGCATGTTGGAACAGCCGCAGATGTCGCAGGTTCCGCATCCGCACCATAACCTACATAACATACCTACGCCACATACCATGGGTGAGTCAAATATTTGATTATATTTTTATAAACTAACCGAGGTCCTTTCTTCGGAATTAAAACTTTAAACTTGCACTTTGACTGACAATTAAAGTACTTTTAGCTGTGAAATAGAATAGAATAGAATTTATTTCCAAAGTAAGTGTTACATTGTATACCACAACTTAAAACTAAGTATTAATCATAATAATATACAAGTTAGTGAGTTTTCAAATATGTATACGCATTCTTAAAAATTAATCATCCTTAATTAGTATGTAAACATTTCGTACGCTAAAAAAATATCTGATGTTACAACTATGATTGAGCAAATAAACTAATTGGCGGTATACAGATAAAAATTCTTTACCTTCCGCGCTAATCATAGACTGTGTTACGGCAAGGTAAAAATCTATACAGAGTAGTCCAAATAGTGACGTCAAAAAAAAAGTTATATTCGTCATACCTAGGGGTATCCGAAAACGCCCCATGTATCGATTTTTGATAGTCTAGGAGTTATGAATATTTTTTAAAATTTTTGGGCAAATTCTACGGGGACATCTTTAAAAATTTATAGCTTTTTTTTTGACAAGCTCTTTTTATTTTTTTTGCGATGATGTTCTTGGGCTATTTAACTATAGGCTATTTAACATCACATTAGCACCTTTAGGAGCCGAGCAAGGTGGGTCGGGTAACAAGAAGTTTCACTCGGAACTCGGCACTCAGAAACTAGTCTATAATAAGATATATTTCTCTCTCCCACATTTTATTGCAACGGACGCTCGTGGTTGAATCTCAATAAAAGAACACCGCGTCGAGCGTAGCGTTCGTGTAAATTAGCGTCTTTTTCGCAAGAAAAATAATAAATAATAAGAATTATGTTTTCTGCAGGTCAAATACAGCCAGCACAAGGATATGCACCGCCAGCCATGATGCCCGCTCAATATATGCAGGTAAATATTCGCTGCAGAATTTAAAGAAAAGAAAATCATTCAAAAGGTCGCTTTTAGCGATAAGACCGCCCATTTTGGCACCCTATGTACAGTTTCTATATTTATGTCTGTAATTTATATGGTGTACATAATAAAGAGTATTCTATTCTATTCTAAAATCCCCAATCGGCGCTTGACAAATCATATGAAAAGTCATTTATTCGAACTAGGGTGATAATCAGCACTTTTTGAACTTCAAAATTACATAAGACAGTCCCCAAAAACGCCCGCCCTTCACCACTTCCTAGTGCTTTCGCTGGGGAGAAGAAGTGGCGCAACAAACTCCCCAGCAGAACAGCTGTCTACAGTTATTTTATAAAATAGTATGCAATATTTGTAATTAACAGGCTTCTTCTGGGTAAGCTTACTCCGTCGTCGACTTTGTCTCTGTCACCTCTGACCTAGACTAGAGTCAAGAACAAACCCATTTCTAATAAAAAAAAAACTTTACGAAACAAACTAAATATCAACTACATCGATCAATAATAGCACTATTTAGATTATGAATTAGGAACAAAAACACATCGCTCAAATGGCCACGATTGCATATAACTTGATTATAAACTTTAACTTTCAAACATAAAGTTTATTATAGTTTGCAATATACACACATCAAAAGTGTCTAGGGATCAAGCATTTTTATGCGGATTTCTTGAGATTGAGATGTGGCTTTGTAATAAATTTATGATTTTATAAATTTATATGGATCCTTTTTGGTGCATTTCATAATTTGAATCAGGAACTGTGAATCAAATTCGAGTAAAAGATGAAAATCAGCTGTCAATATTTTCCCTATAAAAACATACAACGCATTGAAGACATTATTAGTGCTACTGTTTCCCTACTACTGATTAAAACCAACGTTATTATGGAGCGGCGACGTCATTTAAGCAGGGAAGAAATGCTCAGAGCCGTGGGAATGATAGAAGCTGGTTCCCGGCAACGTACTGTGGCTTTAGCTCTGAATACAAGTCAGAGTGTTATCAGTCGACTTTGGACACGTTACCGAAGCACTGGTACCGTGGCTGAGCGCCATGGAGGACGGTATCGCTGCACCACACGGAGACAAATCCGATACATTCAAATCTTAACTCGAAGAGCTCCAACAATAACCGCCATGATGTTAGCCGTGAGGCTTCATCACTCTTCAGGGAACTTAATTAGCGACCAAACAGTCAGAAACCGCTTGCATGAAGTGAACCTTCATTCCCGAAGACCGCTACGGGTACCACCTATAGCAATGCACAATCGTAGGATTCGATATCAATGGGCTCTTGAACACAGAAATTGGGCAGAAGAACAATGGCGTTTCGTGTGCTTTTCTGATGAGTCTCGTTTTGGAGAACCCCTGGACGCCAACAGCGATTAAAATCCTGCCAGGAAGTCCATCCTTATAGTGGTGGAACCATCATGGTATGGGCGGGTATTTGGATCGGCGGAAGAACTGAGTTGATTTGGATCAGAGGCAACCTCAACGCTCAAATTTATGCTGAGACGATTGTATCAGACGTCATCGTTCCTCTACAAGTGCAAATCGGTCCCTTATTTCAGTTAATGCATGATAATGCACGACCGCACACCGCAAGAGTTGTAAGACAGACTCTCGCCGCAGCTAACATCAATGTCCTGCCCTGGCCTGCTCAGTCGCCAGACTTGAACCCGATTGAGCATGCATGGGATATGCTACAGAGAAGAGCTCTGCCGAATATGGAGGGTATCCAGTCGCAAGAAGACCTTTTTTTGTTGTTGCAACGAACATGGGTGGCCATTCCACAGCGTGATTTGGATGAACTCATTTTGAGTATGCCAAACCGATGTTCTTGTGTTGTTAGTGTTCGCGGTAGAAACACGGATTATTAATTGTTTAAGTTACCCAATAAAATTTTAAAGAAAACTGTTATTTCAGTCTTTTTTTCGAACTTTTGTGTTAGTGGTTCAAATGTCAAAAATCCCTTTATTAGGAAAATGGCAAATTTCTTTATTAATGCAAAGGTGACTTGGTTTATCGTTACTGTGACAAACGAAAACACTTTATTTGATGAATCCTTAAAGAAAATTTTAATTAATATCAATCAGGAGAAAAGTTATTGCAAAAATATATGTTGATCCCTAGACACTTTTGATGTGTGTATTTACTACTTTGTTTGAAAAGAAAACTTATTTTAAAAATAAGAACAAATATATTTATTGAAAAATAAAACATAATTTCTAAGCAATAAGGTTGAAAAACGCGCTCATTGGAAATCAAGTACAGCTACTTGCCTCATAGGTTTTGTATCGCCAAACGACTATGCTCTATATGCGCCAATACTAATATTAATTCCCTTTGATTTCCAAGCAGCAAACCAGCAGTGGTGCAGTATTCCCGGGGGCGATGTACCCGGCGGCGCCGCACGCGCCTCCCCACGCCCCGCCGCACGCCCCGCACGCCCCGCCACACGCCCCGCACGCCCCGCCACACGCCCCACACGCCCCGCCACACGCCCCACACGCCCCGCCGCACGCGCTTCCAAACGCCCCGCTTCACGCGCCGCAACACCCGACGTATCCGCAGCCGTTATACGCATCGCATCATAATTACGTACGTATTCTCTTTAATTGTTTAAATATATACATATTAATTAAGTATATAAATTTTAATAAAATTACCACTCCTCGCGCAGTCGGGTAAAAAATAATTATATATTATTTTTTAAATTTTAAATTAATTATATAAATTTTAAAACCTACTTTTGTAATCGTTTTCATCTTGACCTTTAACAATACAGGGTAATAATAACATCTGTCATTAAAATCAGAATTACAACGCACGAGAACCTTCCGTGGCTGCCATCTTTGACAGATAAAATAGAACGGAATTTTGCCCCGTTGGATATTTTTACGGTGCGATTTACGACACCAGCCATAATCTAAAACGAATGTTTTTTTTTTGTTTTTTGATAAACGTCAAAATGCCAAAAATTTATTAACGAAAAATGTTTTATTGTGTATGTCTGCGAGTGTTGTCTTGTTCCATAAGTCCTACTTTGTAAACGAGTATACAATGCCTCGGTGGACCAGTATTCGCTACTGCTTAGCTTGAGGTCCTGGGTTCGAGTCCTAGGTCGGGCAAAGTTTTATTAGGCTTTTCTATCTGGAAATTACCATGGGTTGATGGCAATAGGCTGGCCCCCTATTACATGGGACTTAAACATAACTGGCAAACTGTGGTCGTAACCAATTTGGTATAGAGATAGTTTGAGTCCCGGGAAAGGATATAGAGGTATGAGGAACAGGGTGTAAAGTTCACTCTACCTCTATACAAAAGGGATCCTCCGACCAGACGGGTTTTGTGTCTGGCGGGCAACTGCCCGATGATTCATGTCGGGCCGTTGTATCTATGCTAGTTGCGCGGTAAACTCTGCTTGCGCGATGCAGGATTTGGCGTGACGTCAGTATGACGCGTTGTTCGCATGTGGCGTTGTAGATACCGCTACAAGGACATAGGATAGTTTTTATCCCGATATTCCCACGGGATCGACACTTATGCGGGCGAAACCGTAGGGCACTGCTAGTTTATCATAATATCACGCGTTGTTTCACCGAAAGGTTGGGCAGAGGTGTTAGGTACACCTCTGCCCCCTGCTCTCTCGATCCAGTGGGAATATCGGGATAAAAACTATCCTATGTCCTTTCCCGGGACTCAAACTATATCTATACCAAATTTCATCTAAATCGGTTCAGCGGTTTAAGGGTGAAGAGGTAACAGACAGACAGACACACTTGCGCATTTATAATATTAGTATGGATATGTTAAACGTGTATGTCCGTGAACAGACGGGTGGCGTGACATACTACAACTGTGTGGAACAAGAACCGCCCGTGCCCGTGCGCACACAGCGACGCCCTACCGCAGCTATACCCATCGTTAGCCCGCACCATGCCGACAGGTACGTACTCTGAAGCTACGATATCATTAAACAGCCGTACACAGACAAAATAATAGGCACTAGGGTTTTTTTTTTTTGATGGGAAATCATCAGATGACCCCTCCAGCGGAAGGGAGTGTCAGACTCTTACTGACTAAAACCCACCCGTGTTCCTTCCTTAGCCCTTTATATTCCGGACCAGCGGTAACCCTTTCGGACAATCCCGCTGACCAGGCACTAGGCCTCAGAATCGAATTAAAATATCGTATTGTAAGCGCAATAAAATACAAAATCTTCTTTTAAAATTTGCTGGCGTAACTTCACAGGGCTTTAATTTGCTCATCATCTGCCTAGCCTTTGGGAAACTATGGTCAACGTTAATCGCATGCAGCTGAATACCAGTATTTTACATGGAGCGATTGATTGCCTATCTGATCTCGTCAACCCAGTTACTGGGTAACACGATACCCTTGGTAAGACTGGTTGGTGGACAGGGCTCTAATTTACTAAGACCACTTAATGATTCCTAACTCGAAACCACATCATTTCCTTAGTTTATGATATTATGAAGTATTTGCATTTCCTAGTTTTAGGATCACATACTGTCGAACAAAACTTCAAAACGCACGCGTAATTTCATAATATGCCATAGACAAATTTGTCTTGGAGCATACAGATTATGACATTTTTTTTTTTTTTTTTTTTTTTTTTTATTAAAACGTTGCCCCACACTAGGAATTTCTCCTGTATTGTGGGTGCGTTTACAAACATTTAAAGTCACATACACAAACAACCAGACCCGGAACAACTACTTGTAGGTCATACAAATATTTGTTCCGTGCGGGAATCGAACCCGCGACACGCAGCGCAGCAGTCAATCGCTTAACCACTGCGCCAACCGTGCCGTCATTTGGATTCCTTGCCGTTACCACTTGCAAACAACATGGTTTGCACGTGATAAAATTACGCGGGTAATAATAATTACCATAGAGAATTGGGGCCCAGATGACACCCATTACGTCTTAGATTCGCCTCCTAAGATCGGATTTGTGACTCATTGCAGTTTTATTTTAATATTTACGTGTTTTCATAAATGTTTGACAAGTATTTTTATACAAGGTGTAACAGAAGAAGCGCAAGTCCTGAAAGTAGTTTGTTCATAATTGACTACTGAATCGATATCAGTGACTTTTAAAAAGGTATTTAAAAAAAAAAAATGTATTTTGCCATATGTACTGACAGGCAGTGGCGGTACCTTCATAGAAGCAGAAAAGCCCGGCTTGCCCTAATAAAATCATAATTCACAACAACAAAATCAATAAAAAATATATTAAAAAAATTCCAGTCAATTAACTCAAACATTCATGACATATTATAATACAATTTCGAAATCCGAACTAGCGCTAACTTTGGGATAGGTTCGCGCCAAATTCGGAATTCGGCTCTAAACGCTATACAATGCGTTCAAATGCGCCATCTCGCTCACACTTAGTCTGGCTTTTTACCTGGCTTGCCTTTCCTTTCTCTGTCTCGCAGTTTTCGCATACAAATTGCTATAGAAACGTTTACATTTGTTGATATATTGGTAAGTACTTATACACAGAGTTCTATGAAATGAAAAGCCAGGCTTTTGAGAGGCATGAAGTTCGCGCAAATGCACTATCCGCGCGTTGCGTTGACCCGCGTAAAGTTAGTTGCGAAAGCACGTGTGGCGGGCGCGATGAGTCGATGACACGACGCGACTCAAACAAATTGTTATTGTTTTGAAGTTTTGAATACTTACTTTGAGAATTAGTTTTATTATTTGAAAAAAATATTGATTGTGGTGATCGGTGATGTCATTCCCTATGATTTTGTAAATGGGTGTTCTTTTATCATTATGTGTTCGGAATCTGTCATCGAAAAGGTACAGACGCCAGCAGGTCAACCTACCCGAAACTGTCAGATTTTCCCAATCAACCTTGAACCTTATGCTTTAGCAATAAAGTCGAAAATCTATTAAAGAAATCTGACAGATTGTAGTAACTTGATGTGCTGGCGTCCGTACGTAAATACATTGAGTTTTCTGCAATTCAATAATTTCAATAATTTCTGCCAATAAATAACTCTTTACTTCACCGTAGCCAATCTTAAATTACTGTCGGACTGTCGGTACTTCTCGGAAATAAAAACAAGTATTTTTGTCAGTCAAGAAGACAGAATAAATAAAATAGGTACCTACTCATTCGATCGTTTATTAGGTATGAATATGATATGACAAACCTATGTAGTGGCTCATGTTAAAATTATCAATTGACTTTAAAAATGTAAGTACCTAATTCATAAAATAATGCGTACGAGAAAATAACAATAAATCGATAATATTTGGAGGCCATCTAGTGCATTTTGATTGAACAAATTTTGCAAGTGACAAGCAAAATGAAAAAAGGTCCGGCTAAGCGTTGTGGTTCATTTATTTTACGCATTCATTAGTATAGATGGCGCTTATGACAATTACGTACTGATGCTTGAAATAAGTTTTTCTTACCAAAATTATAATAATGATGTTAGTACTACTAACAACCATTAACAACAAGAAAATCAGCCAATCCCTCAGTTGGGCGTTTTTTTTATACCTTGAAAATCTGTGGGCTTGCCCTAATTTTGACCCCTAGGCACGCCACTGCTGACAGGTGATTGAGCCAAAGAAAATTAAATCTTATTTCAAAGCAATAAGACTCAATTTTAAATGCATAAACAAATTTTAGGGTCAACACGATTTTCTTTATACTTAATAATAGTTAGCTTTAAAAAAAAAAGTTTTGGTTATTGTATTATGCTTTTAACTCAATACTCTAATTGGGGTGTATGAGGTCTTGCGTTAATTGTGTTACACATTGTATAAGAATCTATGGTTATTTTATATTTCTGTTTGATATCAACAGGCCCGCGAACTCCTCTGAAAAGGACAACATAGACAGGATTGTGGAGAACATGTTCGTTAGGAAACCCTGGCCAGCGACACATGGAGCTGGTAAGTTATTAAATTATTCTGTAATTTTTTTTTTCATAACTTATTAATATTTCAATGTCTATGCAAAAAAATTGGTCACTGCTTAGCTCTTGCAGATAGTATTTAGAAATTCATTCTAATGGGCTTACTGGCTTAGTTTTAACTTCAAAACACGTAGGGCCTGTGCACACCACGTTTTTTAAACGCGCCGTTGACGCGCGTTTTAGAAACGTGCGTCGACGACGTCAATACGTCGGCGCCGGCTGTCGCTGAAAACCAGCGCTGGGACTCTGTCTTGCATAGGGTCGCAGCATAATGCTGAGCGATAACCGTTTTGCGTGGATGTGACGCATGTTTCCCCTTACTCTTTCTTATATTTTTTTTTGTGTTTATGTTCTTTATTGCGTCATGTTTACCGCAAATAAAAGTATTTTTTATATACTTATTTAATTTATTCGAACGCAGTTTTAGTAGAAGTGTTTTCAAAATACTCCAAATAGTTAATAAACCTTTCTCACTCAAAGATTTGCTCTGGGCGAAGTTATCGTTGCAAGCGTGGCTGCGTTCTCGAATGCAATAGAAGTCTTTCCGTCACGGAAAACGGAAGAGTTTTACACAGGGATAGAAGATCCCATTTTAAGTTGAATACTTTTTATTTTACTGTTAGTACCTATTTATCATTTTATTAGGTATTTAGTGCCTGTTTACACCGGGCAATTTATTGCGTTTTTGATAACAATTAAAAGCGATATCGATGATTTGTTATTCTCTTTGCAATTGACGGGCAATTGAATTGCTCCGTGTAAATGAGCTTTTAGTAGATTGTTGTCAGAAATGAATACAGGGCCGTCTTAACCATATTGGGCGCCGGGGTGCGAGAATCAGCCTGCGCCCCCTTACACCAAAAAAAATCGGTTAGGTGCCAAAGTTGTCACCTATTTAGTTCATTAACTCCGAACTGACTAACAACTGGCAAAAGTTGTTTTAGTAGCAAAGGTTCTACTTGAAAAGCTCTTTTTCTTGTACCTAGTAATAGGAGGCTTGCCAATCGCAAGTCGCAAAGCGAATGTGCTTAAAGCTACATGAGGCGTATACAGGGTTATTTGTAAAACACCAGCAACCTCTTAAGAGGTCATTGTACTCATCATTACGAACAACTTTTACTATGAGACCAAACCTGAAATCGCGAAAAAAAAATCAGCTGTTCCCTAGATTTTGACGAGTTATACGAACATAAATGTAGGGAACAGCTGTTTTTTTTTTCGCGATTTCAGGTTTGGTCCCATAGTAAAAGTTGTTCATAATGATGAGTACAATGACCTCTTAAGAGGTTGCTGGTGTTTTACAAATAACCCTGTATAGACACAATATTGGTGCCTACATTTTTAAACGTGTAATGAATATTTTATCAGTAGTTTTTAATACTGATCAATCATTACGCATGGTATGTCAAAGTCAAATCATTTATTTCAAATAGGCACCTTAAAGGCACTTTTGAACGTCAAAAAAAACTAAATAGAAATGATTCTAGTCGTCCATTCCAAAAGGTAGTTTTCGTATGGAGAAGCAGAATGCAGAATGCGCGGGCCCTATCAGAATACCAGCGCTGCGACCTTTATTTTTTTTTTAAATGTCGCAGCATCATGCTGAGATAGGAGCCTTTTGGCCTCGTATAGGACTTTGTTTCATTTTCCTTTTGTTACTTTTTTTTTTTTTATATAACTTGGATTTTTATTTTACTGTGTTTAGTTTAGTTTGTGATCTTCCTGTACGAGTCGCAATAAATACTTTTTCTTTTCTTTCTTTCTTTCTTTCTTTCAGAATGTGCAAGAAACTCCACCGTTACTCTTTTAAAATGTTTTACAAGGTCTTGTATACATAATAAAAATTATATGTGAACACGATGCACCCATAATAAAATTAGTCTACCACAAAAGGTAAAAAGAATTAAAAATTAAGCAATGACAGGTAAATCAAATAAGTGATAGATACATGGTGCTCACATATATACAAGTTATAATAATATGTGTAGGTATAAGGCGATTGGCTTGCGCCCCTAAAACCTTGCGCCCGGGTGACACGCACCTCTTGCAACCCCGGGTAAAGATGGCCCTGAATGAATAATAAGTATATAAAGGAAAGATTTGTAGAGAATCAGTAGGTCTTACTTAAATACAAGGTGTAACAGAATAAACGCGAGTCCTGAAAGTAGTTAGTTCATAATTGACTTCTGAATCGATTTCAGTAACTTTTAATAAAGATATACATATTTTTCAAAAATTATGTATTTTGCCATACTGACCCCGTTTGAGCCAAAGAAAATTAATTATTTCAAGGCAATAATCTTATTGCCTTGAAATAATTAATTTTCTCCAAAAAAAATCGCCAAAAAAATTGGTTTGCTCTAGAGCAAACCAATTTTTTTTGGCGATTTTTTTTTGTGGCAATTTTAAATGCATAAAGTAATATAAGGGTCCGATTTTCTCAATAATAATAGTACCATTAAAAAAAAAAATTGTTGGTCATTGTACAGACGCCAGCAGGTCAACCTACCCGATACTGCCAGATTTTCCCAATCAACCTTGAACCTTATGCTTTAGCAATAAAGTCGAAAATCTATTAAAGAAATCTGACAGATACGCTTGATGTGCTGTCGTCTGTACAAAGCTTTTAACTCAATACTCTAATTAGGGTGTAGAAGGTCTTGCGTCAATTATGTTACATATTGTATCTTAGAATAAACATACATTTTATGTTAAATTGGTAGTTAGTTCATTTCATCTTTATTTTCAATAAGTAGTCATTTTCGTTAAAGCATCAATTTTTGGAGTCTCATAATAATTAAATGTCACTAGAAAATTATCTTAAACTATAATAATCATGAATACGTTGACATCTTAAGTTAACTGTTTTTTTTTTAAAGTCTATCGTTAAATAAATTCACAGCGACTTCCAAAAATCGGCTGCAATATCAACAACCCACACCAAAAACACAGTCTTTTAGGTGAATGGATAGTGGTAGATCGCGGAATTCAAATTTTCTTACGTTTTTTGCAATTTGCAGGTCAGTGTCAAATTGTATCTTGATCAAAATATGATTCGCGACAATATCAGGTACATATTTAGATAATTATAATGATTATAATTCTCTAAATATGTACAGTCAACAGGAAAAGTAGATGATCAACATCAGAAATTCAATACTAATGAACGGAGTTCGCGTCAGAACTGTGTGGCGTCGAAGTGATTCAGAAGTATTCTACGTAGCAAGTATTCTAAGTAGTAGTACTTCGACGCCAGACAGTTCTGACGCGAACTCCGTTCATTAGTATTGAATTTCTGATTTTGATCATCTACTTTAGCTGTTGACTGTACCTGTTATTGTCGCGAATCATATTTTGATCAAGATACAACCTGACACAGACCTGCAAATTGCAAAAAAAACGTAAGAAAATTTGAATTTCGTGGTCTCAACTACCCATTCACCTTAAACATAAAAACAATCCACAGATTCAAAAGAAAAACAGCCGGAAAACCGCAGTTCACAAGAGCCACCAAGCAAAGAGTCTTCTCAACCGAACAGCCTAACATCCAGCTCAATCTCCACCGACTCCAAACCCTCAGAGAGTAGAGAAGAGAAGACAGAAGAAGTAAAAGAAGAGAAAGAAGAGAAAAGCGAGACAGTAGAGTCAGCTGTCACGCAGGAGAGTATAGCAACAGATGCCTGACTGGTAAGAATCAGGTTGTACGAATGCTATCAAGCAAAGTACTTCAGCCGGAGATAAAATACTTTTTTTTAGTCTGACGGTCACGCGTTTAGGAATTGGTTTGGAGTAAGTGTAAAAATCTAAAAAAGAACATTAAAGTTAGTCTAGTTAAAAATTGCGCTCCGTCCATTAGTTGTTACGTACACAATTCAGTTGTTTGTATAGAACATTTTGTTAACGGAGCGCAATTTTGAATTGGGTGTACTTTACCGGGTGGTAAAATATAACACATCAAGTTTTAGTCTCTGTTTGCTCATACCTGTGCGACAGTCTATCTATAAAGTGTAATTTTTCGCTCTCGTACTGTTATTCGTATATCATCGGAAACTTTCGGAACAAAGGTAAAATAACCGTCAACGAATTGGTGTAATAAACTTTTAATCACTTGCTCTAAGATATAAAATTAAGTCTTGTAAATTGTAGTCGTAATTTAAATAAATAATCTACTAGAATATTATACGTAAAGAAATCTTACATTAAATAAGGACTAAAATAACTCAAATATAAAACGCAATGAAATCTCTATGGTGTTTTCATAACCTTAAACGACGTTCGCACGGACGTAAAAATATCGCGGAGGGATTTTATCGCGCACTGGATTTTCAATTGTCGGTGTTGAGCCGAGCATTGAGAATCCAACAAACCGCATTCCAGTGCGTCATAAAACCACATTGTTGGATTTTCGACCCTCGGCGCTAAGCAGAGCGTTGTAAATCCAGTGCAGTCTCTCGCGGCGATATTTTTGTGTCCGTTCGACCGTCGCCGTCGGCTAATTTTAAAAACTCCAGGCCGAATCCTAGTTTTTTTTATATTTTAAGAACGTTTTATGATTCTATGACCGACTTGGCCTAGCTCTACTAGCGCGCACTACGATTTTAATCGTTGCGATTTAATTATAAAATCGCAAACACAAAAATTGTTCAAGCGAATTCTCAAGCGATTTTTTTCCGCAGTGCGCGGATTCTAGTATATTAGTATTGTCTACAGATTGACGATTATTTATCGCAACGATTAAAATTCGTAGTGCGCGCTTAGCCTAAAACATGTTGGGTGTCAGTGCGTATGGAATTTTAGTTAGAGTGGTCGTCAGACAATCTAAATTATGGTAATGTAGTTTTCAAATTATGTACCACTTTGGCTGTGTTAAGGTCTGTGCGGTTGTAAAAATAATAAATCCGTAGTATCGAATTTGATATTAATCAGGGTTGCAAGATTTAAATCAATATTGCTAGAACCAAAAAAAAAAAAAAATTGTCACTTTCAACAATTATTTTTTTGAAAAAAAAAATGTTTCTGTAACGACAACAACCAATTTTTTTTAATAAAATAAAAATATCACTGTTTTTACAGAAAAATTGTAACCAACAATTTTAATGGTCAGTTTGGCCCATATATTTTTCAACTGTTATCTAAATCAAGAACTAGATATAGATCAGTCAAAACCATCTCGTGTTTGGTTAATTAAAATAAAATATTCATGAATTCTCTCAACCCTGAGAAAAATTAACTAAAGATTTCTCTTTGAATCTAATACCGTAATATTGGATTAGGACTTGCGTTTCTTCAATAAGGCCAACGATTGGAAATTCCAATTTTCGGACTAATTGACAGAACTTTAAAAAAAACCTGGAAATCTTATGAAAGTTTAGAATTGGACTAGCTTTAAGTGAACTAGCAATTTATTTAAATTCGAGAAAGAATAAACATCACAGTACCTATGCTAGGTAATTATTATCCACACGAAAAAAAAAATACTCAAAAATCTATTATTTTTTACAACCAAACAGAAGACTATAAACATTAAGAAATGAAATCTAAATCCCTATAAGTAATCTTTGTAATACTTACTATCATATTATCTTTGTTGACTTATTGTTCAATTACTTAGGTGGAAGCCCTGAGGCAGCCCACGAATCAAATTTTTTTTCTTATAAATTTCGCAAAAAAAAATGACGTTTCCCTTTAAATGTAACTTAGATAGCTGTGTTGATGATTATTATTCAGAAAATAAGCTATCATTGAATACATGAGTCGCAGTTTGATCACTAGACGAGACGACGTTTGCAAAAAAACGTAAAACAATTTTAATTTCACGGGCTATTTAGGAGCATCCACCTTAAGGAGGAATCGCCAGCTCGCGTAGCATGACCACCATAGACACGGGATTTGTCGACGGAAGAATAGACAAAATGACAGATTGTAAACATTCTGTCTATATGGTCATTTTGTCTATTCTTCCGTCAACAAAACCCGTTTCTATGGTGATCATGCTACGTGTGCAGGGTAGCCCGCGCATGATTAATCATATAATCCCATTGACTATTCACGAAATAGTCATTCAATAGGATTATATATGAACTTAGAGGGTTGTATTGATAATTTTAATCATTATAATTGTAATTAAATTATTAAAATTCTGTCACGAATCATATTTGGTTTAACATATAACCTGACACTGACCTGCGAATTGCAAAAAACCGTTAGAAAATTTGAATTTCGCGGGTTACCTAGCGCATCCCCCTTTTTATTGTAGACTAGCTTATGCCCGCGACTTCGTTCGCGTGAAATTTCACCCTCTTAGGGGTGGAATTTCGAAATACCCTTTCTTAGTGGATACCTACTCTTCACAAAGAACACACCCTCCAAATTTCATGTCTCTAGGACCAGCGGTTTAGGCTGTGCGTTGATATATCAGTCAGTCAGGACTTTGAATTTTATATATTTAGATGTATATGTCTCAGCTAGTTTGTCTGTCGTGTGTCTTTGTGTGGGAACATGCTTGGTGCAGCTGCCAATTAAATTAAAGGTATGTCGTTAAGTGGAATAAATTATTTTATATCAGTGAAGATTTTGTATCTCTGAAATTGTAGGTAGGTATGAAAGTATATAAACTCCATTCGAATCAGGCCATGGCATGGACAATTAGCCTTATAGTTTTGTTAAAAATTAAATTCTGAAATGTTATTATTATATTAATATATTAGTACTAAAGTTTTTTAAGAACTTCGCTTCATAATTATATAATGCCGAATCAGGTTAGGTATTCCCTACCCGCATGCATAATGGAACATTGACCCATTGATTATTTTTTTTACTCAGATCTCATCAATAGTTAATCACACGTTAAAAATACAAGCATTCCTGATTAATTAATATTATTCAAATCAAATCAGTTTTAATTTTATGCGCCAACAAGTAGGATAAGTCCTCTTAGCAAGATCTTCTTTTGTGATTTCCCAAAAATCGTCTTTTTTTAGTTAAGTCCGTATTCCATTAAGCATGCGTACCATCCGACAGGCTATCGTAACGAAAATGACACATTTCGATACCCAGATTTCCCTTACAGCTGTCGGACGAATAGCGGTCCATTTGATTTAAACTGACATTTTCGGGTTTGGGTCTTGTGAATAGCGTTTAGAGGCATAGAGGACTCCTACGAGAACATTGATTGACGTTCGATACGGTACGAAGTGTACCGAGGGGTTGTGAATAGCTATGCAGTTGTCTAATATAATACAGTATACTCAAAACAGTCTTCTAATGCAGGGATTTCACAGTGAGATGGGCGGAAGTGTTTCCCGAACTTGACCATACGCAGAAAATGTAAAAATCGTTGAACAGCCTGTATAAAAGTAAATATTTAATCTGTGGTTACACCGTTTTTTTTAACAAAACTGAAGGCGCAGCAGCTTGAGCCATTGTATGATACGAAGCCATGGCCTTAAATTAACGAAAGCGGAAACACGCTGCATTCGACGGATTGTCAATTTTGCGTGACTTAAAAAAGTTTTTTTTTTGTTTTTTTTTTTTAAATTGCGATCTCATTGCTTTTTTTATTGTATTCGCATCTTGTTATTATTATTTTTATATTATAAAATTGATGACGACACTTGATTTTATTTTAGCGTTAAACGCTTCCAATATTTTTTTTAATCACAGAGTTTTATGTTTTTTTTTTTTTGACGAATTCATAAAAACGAATTATCACAATAAATATGTAAAAAAAACTTCTACATTATATTGTTACGGTGTTATTAAAAAAAATAAAGTTATTTTTAACAAATTCACACTACTTTTTTGTCGTATGTAAATCGGATGTCGTATAGAAGTTAGTAGTCGTGTTGTCAAAAATTAAATCGCAATTGTATTGTAATGTTAAAATTTCCACATTTTGTATGAAATAAACGCATATCGGATATCGAAATACTAAAGTATAATATTAAAATGTAAAACTTTTAACTTAGTGTAGTGTGAGATTATCGTGTTGGGAAATAAAGGGTATATTTTCGAGATTTTCCCACAAACTTACGAACATATTCATATTGTTAAATACACCGTATTCGAAAGCCTAGAGACGTTCGAAATTACAGCCAGTACTATCCTTAAGGGCCTTATCACACTGGCGATTTGCTAGCGAGTATAAAGCGAGGTGAGTGCGTAGAGAGCTCACCGCGAATTCGCTGTGGACTCGCTGCGAACTCGCCGCGACGCTATTTTGTACACGGCGCTATTAGCGGCGAGCATTTTTACACGACTGCCCCAAAAAACCTCCTTTTTTGGGGCAGTATTGTAAAAAATAATAATTCTAAACATCTCTCTTGGTTGCGGATTTGAAACGTCCATCGTTGTTTGTACTGACACACATGTTAAAAGAAATAAATGAGTATACAAAAAAAAAAATGTATTGTAAAAATACTTCAGATGCCTTAATAATTGGCTTATATCGGCTACAAATTAGACTTTAGTTCTAGAATTGAGGACCAATTTTGTTGCTCGTAAAACACAACAATTGGGAGCAATATTCAAAATTTCACCATGGAAACTGTGTGCACCAAAAAGTAATTACTCCAATTATGTATTGTATTAAACGAGCAATGAAATTGCTCCGGCTACCGGTTGCCTTTAAAATAGTAAACTTGATAGCTAAAGTATTAATGATAAAAATGTGTGTTTTGTATGTTCCTAAAATAGCATATTGTATGAATGTTAGTCGTTAATGTTATTTCATACAAAATCTCTTCAGTCTTTGTTTGTATATCTGTTTCGTGATTTCTGACTACCGACTTATGTTATGGGTGATCTTAGAGGCCTTTTAGTACACTAATCTTCTAATTTTAGGGTCTCCCTGCATTATGACGTAACATGTGGTTGAAAATGGTCTGAGAAGGCCTTTCGTGACAAATAAGGTTTCAAAATAGTTCCATTATCATTATATGATTGAAATTGGCAATATACCTAGTTAATTTGACAGTGAAAAAATAAATAAAATAATTTTTTCAGCATTCGAAACTTAATTAGGTACCTACTATAGACAAAAATGACGAATTAAAATGAGATTTTGGACAAGTTTAATCAATTTTCAGTGTTTTATTTTATCTAGATAATAAATTCGGTAAGAAAAAATTCTCCAACATGTTACGCCGTAAGGAACGGAGTCCGGCACCACATATTATGTATAGAATATAGTTATAAACAACGTTGTACGCAACTAGTCTTTTTTATAAGTGTCGAGCGAGTAAGAAGCTAAGATCATGTTCCCGCTTTACGAGAAATTGGAACAAAAAACATATATTGACGACATCTTTGGTACAGTCAGCAACAAAAGTCGATTAACACTTCAGTTTTTTTAATCTCAGCTAATGAGCAAAATATTTGTTCAAAATTGCATTGTACTTCTGCTGCAATTTTGAACAAATATTTTGCTCAAAAACTGAGATTAAAAAAAACTGAAGTGTTAATCGACTTTTGTTGCTGACCGTACCTTCGTAATATTAACAAATCATCGTCAATGTAAACTTTTAGGCCACTTGATGATAAGTCGGAGCATGATCTAAGGAAATATTTTTTAATAAAAAATTAAAATCATTGACAGATAAACACTTAAACTGGCAATAATTACAATTGAGTTATAAACGATATTTTTTAATAAAAATGAAGGGGAAAAAATGTAAAAAAATAATGCTTTTGTAAACTAAGCTGGTTATTTATTATGATAAGTAAATCTTCTAAAACTGGCATTTTTGTTTTATTTGATTAAATCCTTGACACATTTACCTACCTATTGCCGTTTAATGGGCTTAGCATAATAAGCCTATAATTTTCCCACTGCTGGAACACAGGCCTCCTCTCTTTGAGCCATAATCCACCACGCGGGACTAGAGTGGGTTGGGTGGCCAGTGTTTTAGAAGAGCAGACGTTCTAAGTAAAAGAACAAAATATTTTTCAAAGTATTTTTATTAATTATCACATACCTGTTTCTTTTTCAAATTACTTACACCTATTTATTACACAACATTCTGACTTAAAAATATTAATGTGTATCTTATCGCTAACACAAGATTTTCTTAAGTGTTTTACTAACTTAATACAAACTACCTTCATCATAAAAATTGTGCTAATAGAAATACCTAGGTCCTAATAAAATTATATTATATAAAAAATAAACCTAGCTTGTAGTTGGTGTACTTAATGAAATTATACAACCTAATGCAATATGGCTTCTATCTATTATTATTTTATTGTGTGCAATTTTACGCTATATAAAAATACCTACAATTATTTCTTTCTGGCAACATTGTCTATTTGTTTTTATTCATGAAGAAAAACCAATTTATTGCCGAGAATATTGAGCAGATATTTTGTACCGGTGACTAGAAATAGACAATGTAACCAAGTAATCTTATATACCTACACCTATTATTTTAATATGGCAACATGGAATGACATGAAAATGGCGGTTTAAAACAGAGATTCTTAAATTAAACTTATGTACAATGAGTAATACTGAATTTTGTAGATTTTCTACAGAACTCTTGCAATGAAATGAATAATGAAACAACTTAAAGATAAGTACCTACCTATTTATAACATGCCTAAACTATGCACTTTAAATTGTCTTTCACATTTATTCAAAAATAAGATATACCTACCTATCAAATAATTACTTATCAAAATCTTAAAAATAACGTCCATAATCTTTGTCTATTAAAATAAAATATTTGCCTACTATTAGATCTAACAATACCCGCCATTATATTTTCACTGGTGGCATTTTCCTTACACATATTTTTTTACGGATTTTATGAGAGAGAACGGAGTGAATGATAGCGTGACGGTTGACAGGGGAGAACGAAAGAAGGAAACTTGGTGGCCGACCCCACTGACCTCTACCATACATAATAGAGGTCAGTGGCCGACCAGTAACGTGGGACAAGAGCAGGAAGATGATGACGATGGCGGTTTTTACACAAAATGGCCAATATTGACAGATTCAAATCACGATCCTAGTGAATATCGCTGTCTGTACAAGAATATTTTGGCGCGTGGCTAAAATCGGAACTAACGCCGCTATCTTGTTTTTTCCACAAATGTTTACCAACAGCGCCACCTTCTCAATATCATTCAAGCGCCTAAAGATCCTTGTATTTAAAATCCAATATCTGGGTATTTACAAATTTTGATTTTACTTCTTTTCGTCATACCTACTCTACCTACTTACTAAAATCTATAGGCACAGCAATTCTAATCATTGCGAAGATACGAATACATTAATAAAACATCATCCGCCATTTTATAAGCACCTTTCAGATCAAAATGGCTTCACATTTCAACATTAGCAAACTCAATAAACAAGTAGTTTTCTACTAAGAACACAACCTAAACATGATTCGTCTCCACAACATCTTCTACATCCTTCTTTTTCGTCTTCTTTCCTTCCAAATCCGCGTAAATGTCTTCTAGACTCCTCATTTTCGTCTCAGGAACGCAGAAGATAAGGTAGAATACGTTAGAGAGACAAATGAAACTGAACACCCAGAAGGTAGAGTGGTATCCTATCCAGACGTTGAGAGGAGCGAAGAGTTTAAGGAGTGCGAAGTCTGTGGCCAGGGATATTGCCATGATGAGTGTCGCTACTGTGCCTCGGAGCTGAAAATAAATAATAGGTCGATTAGAAAGTAGCACAGAGAAACACGTTTAATTTTAGGTTAAACGAATTTTATTCTTCTAGAAGGTGATCGAAATTTTATTAGTGATCCATATAGTCAGGTACTTAATCGAGTTTTAGCGTCTTGACTTCTTCACTTCTTAGGTAAATGGCAAAGGACTATCTTTTTCATGAGGCTATGTTTACCTACAGACTCTTCGAAAATCTTGGAAAAACTGATTTAATACTTTCGGGTGACTACAGTGACATCCTTGAGTTTTACCCACTGGAGATAATCTTCTTATTACCCTTTTGCAGTCTCCATGCTGAACTTAGACCCCTCCCATCTCCAGCTTTCATGCCTAAGCAGCGACTCTTTAGACCAAACAAAAGTACCAGACTATAAAACCAAACAAGCTAAAGACCAAACATACCTGGAAGTTGAACATCTCAGTCATTATCACAAACGGCAGGGGTTGCAAACCGGACGCGTCAGCGAATATGCACACGCATAGCGCGACGATTGGCACCCAGCCAGGCATTAAGACTCCGATACTTTGTAGGTAGAACCAGACGCCTAGCAGACACATGCTGAAGCCTGCTACCACGCTTGTCACTGCTAGAAGAGGCTGAAAATAGAAGAAAAAAAAAAGTTAACGTAAGGTTACTTCTGTTGCAAGGAGGTACCTACGTAACTTTGTATCAGCCATTTACAGTTATTCATATTATTTAGTAAGATACACTAGCAGCTATGTAATTAGCTGATGCATGTAGGTATTTCAAATAGCATGGAGATATTTCCTAACTATTAACAGCCGCACAGGTCGATCGATCAGGTTAAGCTACGCTTGCCGCGGTTGGTCTGTGTATGGGTGACCATCTTTACATACCGTGACCCCTCCGTGCCTCGGAAAGCACGTTAAGCCGTTGGTCTCGGCTGTCATTCGTGGATCGCTGACAGTCGTTACGGGTAGTCAGAAGCCCGAAAGTCTGACAACCAGTCTTACCAAGGAAGGGGTATCGTTTTACTCAGTAACTGGATTGTGGAGGTCAGATAGGCAGTCGCTCCATGTAAAATAGGTACTGGTATTCAGCTGCATCCGGTTAGACTGGAAGCCGACCTTAACATTGTTGGTAAAATGCTATGCAGACGATGAGGTTATAAACTATAAAAAAATAATGCGAATTGAGGATTCCTAAATGGTTATTTCGATAGTTTATAATCTCGCGAGATAGATTATAAGCTAAAGAGGTTCATAATTATACGGTGACTTAGACATCTTTTTAAGGCTGACAGTGTCATTATCAGTAATAAGGTATAATTAGGTTTTCTTGGCGGTTTCCGTCGTTTCTATGGGTTAAGTACCCACTAGTGGAAGTTACCAAAGTAGTTGTGTTTTATTGTTCCTCTGATTGTCTAGTTTTATAGGCGTCTGAATGGCTTCATGACCCACACAAGCCGTAATCTTGATAATGACAAGCTAGGTTTTTATTCAGCTATTAAATCTAATCGCTCAAGACAATAATTATAGAAGAAAATGTCCACTTTAAGATTAACTTTGGGTGTCCTGAATCTTAAATCGGTACCTACCTATTATTGCTACATATACGTTTACAGACAGAGCTACTACATACAGGACACACATCTTTATCTTAACAGGCCATACAATTTGCCTCCGATCGGGAATCACCCTCGAGAACCATGAAAACGACACCCATGAAGAAAAATTTTAAAATGTCTTGGATTTTCATTTTGACCTCATATCGGCTTCAGCACCCTCGAAAACTACCTATCTTTCTCTCTCTCCCTCGTTCCATAATTATAAAAAGGTCGCATGAAGGGGGCATAACGCTTTTTCGTTACTTACGTGACGATTTCTCCCAGTTTACTCCTACCGTAAGTTCCGTAAAATAAATAAGTAGGTACCTACCTACGCTATGTTTTGATGCTACAAAATCGAACCTACCTACATGATAATCATGTAGGTAGGTACTTATTTATTTAAGTATTGGAACGAAGTTCTTCAGCGGAACTTGCGGTAGGCAACAAACCCTACCTCGTGGCAATTAATCCACGAGGTAGGGTTTGTTGCCAAATGAATGAAATTCCAAAAGACTGTTCTATTAGGTAAGGGTTTCTGCACAATATCTATACATCGTTACTTAAACAAATAAATAAAAATTACAGCGTTTTACTAAATGCATAATTATGAAAGTATATAACATTTGTCTGTAGGTCTGTCTGTCTGTTTGTTCCGGCTAATCTCCGAAACGTCTTCATCTATTTTGACGGGACTTTCAATGGCAGATAGCTGATGTTATAACCGGGTAACTTGGGCTGTTTTTATTTTACAAAAAGAATTAGGGTTCCGCGCAAAAAAACAATTCACCCCATGAAATCATGCACGCGAACGAAGTCGCGGGCACAGCTAGTCTACATTAAAAACGTAGACTAGCTTAACCTTGATTCTTTTGTTTTACGAAGCGACATTGGTAAACTCGAGCACTTTCATAAATTCACCGGAAGGAAAATCGCTATAGGTACCTACCTAAGCTATCAACGATGCCCAAACTCATCCAAGTAGGTAAATGGAAATATCAGTAGGTAGGTAACTATACGGGAACCTACGCAGTGAGCTTGCTTGCTGATTGCCAGGATCTACCATGAGCCCCAAGACATCTGAATAGTTCATTTGTTTGCAAACAAATCGCACCTGTTTGTGCAATGTGCACATGCCCTTAGTCGTGTCTAAAATTATATATATCTAAAAATAAATTGATAATCACTCATTCGGAAGCCAAAAGACATTTTCAAGACAATGCTAATGTCGCAGGCGATTAAATTAGGTAATTACGAGTAAGTAGCATCTGGGCCCCAATTCTGTATTATTACTTTAAAATGTTTTAATTTATAATGTTGGTAAAACAGTTGGTGGTAGGCTTAAAATTATTGAAACAATTAATGGACCCTGTCGGGCACAGCTTATTAGGAGAGAGGAGGAAGAGCGCTTACCTATTTGTCTTTATATTTTATATTATTCATTCGTAGATTTTTGACTATCGTTATGGTAGTCAGAAGGCAGAGCTCGACATTAAAAGTCCTGTTAGAGCCTAAATTGAATACGTCGTTACACAAGGTAAATCAGTTTAGCGTATTCCATGCAGAAATTTTCCTACTTTTCGCAAAATCAACAATGACAATTTTTCATTAGTCAAAATTTGTCTATATGGCCGCCCGTATCTCCAAACATTATTTATTTTAAACGCGTGAGTCGTGTGTTTCGTCTGTATGTTTTTGATGTTGTCTTAGAATGGCTGTCTATTTTTTGTATACCTACAAATTACACATTTTGCCAGAAGTTTGTGGGTCAAAGATGACGTTCAATCTCACCATCAAAGTCGCATAAAAAGATCTTTTCATCTCTCATGCTCGGAAAGTAGTGTTTGTTTGATCCGAATAGCGGGTCTAAGACGCTGCTTCCCACCATAGGGCGGGAAAGACTCATAGTAATTGCTTCCCTCCCTAAGGCGGGAATGAATTTTAAAAATGGAACTAAATTTGGTTAGGTAGTCAGCTCAGTCAGACACCCTTAATTGATTATGTAAATATTGATTAGGCTACCCATCAAATCTTATAAATGTGCGTTAATTAGGAGAGTTGGATAAAAAGCTCATATGTTAACGCCATTAAATCTTTCATATTTAGCGCACAAGTTTAGTTAACAATTTACATTGAATAAATTCAACATACTTAAAGGTACGATAATAATTTTGATGTCAGTTGTGGTCGAGGCTAAAAAACATAAAAATTGGGGATTTCGAACATCCTGACTTCACCATAGGGGCTGTGCATATACCTACATCATTTAATTATTCGACGAATTTAGCCATAGTTTAAGGTAAATAAGTAGTGGTAATGAAGTTTTTTTATATCTAATGTCCAAGTTTCGCGCCAATCGTGCGTGTTTTCTTTTCACAAATTTCACACACAGATGTACTTAGATAAGATTTAAAATGTGATAAATATTATTGAAAATATTATAAACAACACGAAAATGCCCAGGTTTTAACGTAATATTCAAATTACCACTACCTACTCAATTTGTGTTCAAAATCGTCGACCAATCCATTATTGTTTTTTTTTTATTGCTATGATGTGTGAAAGCGATTATTCCAACAATTTTTTTTTTAATTTCCACTGACGAGTAATTAATATGAGGAATGTAATCGATACTTGAAAATTAAATAAAATTATTTTAAGCAATAAATACATGCATTGTTTTAATGAGTTATGCTTTTCTAATAGATCATATCATTTCAATCTCTTCTAATAATTGTCATGTCACTAGCAGCATATATTGAATTTCGCGCCGAAATGTTTCTATATTTGAATTTATATTCGGAAAGCGCTCGCTGTTTAAAATTATTTTAATTTATTGGACAATTATATAATGTGGATTTTATTTTTGATACTTTGTAATAGGATGTAGCGGTATCTACAACGCCACATGCGAACAACGCGTCATACTACGTCACGCAAATCCTACATCGCGCAAGCAGAGTTTACCGCGCAATTAGCATAGATACAACGGCCCCGACATAAATCAATGGGCAGTTGCCCGCCAGACATAACACCCGTCTGGTCGGAGGATCCTCCCTTTTCTATAGAGTATGAGTGAACTTTACACCCTGTCCCTCATACCTCTATACTGGTGACCCCGAACATGGACGTCAGCGCAGCCTTCGTGCAAATACTACAGCGTGACGTCATCATCATCACTCCCGCAAGCTTTAGAGCGGCGAGTCACCCAGCCAGCCAGCTTCCACGGCTTCAACGGGTATCCTGACCACCAGCATGCAGCGACCGCGCATTCCTGGTCATCACCCTCAGCCTCATCAGCAACCTCGGCACAGCACACTACACTTTCGGCCGGTCCACAAGCAGAGCCCTTGAAAAACGCTCTCCTGGTCGACGCCAGCAGTCAGCCTCAACCCGGCGCTGTACCACATCCGACGCACTGGTGCTTAACGCAGCGCCACCCCGACTCACTGGGGACATCTTCGCAGACAGTTCCGACTCACCGTGAACTATGCGGCAACCGCAGACAGTTCCGACTCACCGTGAACTATGCGGCAATCGGTTCCGACTCACTGGAACCTCAGCTGGCCTGGCAAGCATCGCAAGATACAAGACTCAGCCCACTATCGACCTCCGGTCTCCGGGGGGGAGTGATGTAGCGGTATCTACAACGCCACATGCGAACAACGCGTCATACTACGTCACGCAAATCCTACATCGCGCAAGCAGAGTTTACCGCGCAATTAGCATAGATACAACGGCCCCGACATAAATCAATGGGCAGTTGCCCGCCAGACATAACACCCGTCTGGTCGGAGGATCCTACAGAATTCCCAACAAACATTTTTAAGGTAGGCTTAGCAAAAGTTTATTTGAGAATGGTGATAAATTAATTCTATAAATTGGGTATTCTGCAAACACTTTACATTTCAATACATTTTGTTAGTTAAAAGAGTTTTTTCAGTTTCTACAATTTTTTTTTATTGCGAATATCAATTAGGCTGAATGCAAGTTTTGAATCTAAATAGAAAGTTTTGGGGACGGTCAGCACTAAAAAGTGACGCGGTGTGTTCCATATTTCAAATTTAAAAAAGACTAATATATAGTATCTACTATTCATGTTATTATTATCAATTAATATTTTAGAAAAACTGCTATTTTTTACTTTCCTTATATTCGAAATGAAAAGTAGAGTGTTTAACACGGGTGAAAGTCATCAATTCCCACTCGGACTATAGCCGCCCTCGCTGCGCTCGGGCGTCTAAATGCCTCGTATGGGAATTGATTCCTTTCCACCCTTATATAACAATCTACTATTATAGAAACCAATGAAATCTTACCTTTCTCCCAGCCCTGTCGACTAGCTGGCACGCCAAAAACGACCCAAAGATCTGCACAACAGCGAGCAATATCGACTGCTTGTTCGGCGACAAGGCGATGCGTGTGTCAGGATCTTTGCTGGCTTCAGTGAAGATGTGGCTGGCGTAAACCAGGACAGCGATGCAGCCGCAGAACTCACGGGTGAGGTTCACTATGAGGGCCACCCAGAACGCTTTAACGGTCGTCTTGTCAGAAACTGTTGGAGGAAAATAGTCTTTAGTATCCTGAGCACTGATCTTAGTATTAAGAGCAGTGGTGGCCCAGTGGTAACGTCCGCGACTAACGAGCTGTAGGTCGTAGGTTCGAACCCGGAAAGGCGCTTTACTTTGCGTAAATTATTTAATCAGCACTGCTTTCAAATCGGTGAAGGAAAACATTGTGAGGAAATTGGCATGTCCTAAAACCAAAAATTTGAAGACATGTGACATCTGCCAACCAGCACTGGGCCTGTGTGGTGGATTACGGCCCTTACTTCTCACAGAGAGGAGGCCTGTGTCTCAGCAGTGGGAACATTATGGGCTGATTATGTTATGCTTCCTGATCACATGGGTGGAAATCTACAAGAGATCAAGCTTAAACTATTAAAGAAAAATACTTAGTCATAAGTATTCGACCTAAGTACATGGGTGGTGGAAATCTACTAAATATCAAGATTTAATATCAAAAGCCTGCAGCGTGTATCGAAATATTCCAGTTTCATTTCCCATGGCTGTCGTAATAGTAGATTATGTAACGAGGGGCTAAAGTTGTGTCTTATGTCACGGGCGTCATATTGAATCTCGAGCGCAATGAAGGATTCGGGATTTAACTCACGAGCGAAGCGAGGGAGTTAATACAAGAATCCTGAATGCAGCGAGGGATTCAAGCTAGCCCAAGGCAAAGACACCTTTAGCCCAGAGGAGGATACTCTACTTTTTACACCTACTGTGAGAAAATAATAGCCATAGTATTTATTAAATAAACAAACAGTAAGAATAACATATTTGTTGATAAATTTAAAGTTTAAATGCCAAAAGTTCGCGCCTTTATTGCGTCTACCAATAAGGAGCCAAGACACGATCAATTCGATTAAAAAAAAAAAAGTCTCTTCTACGGTTTTGTCGTGTGTGTCTATTGATATCACTCTCATGGAAGTGGCGTTTGTGTAAACTAAGCTTTATACAGGGCTGGTAGAATGGTTTTGGATGATTGGCTGTATGCATTTTGAATTTAGAACGCCATTGGAGACGCTCGTGAAATGAAAATAGAGTATTTTTGATAAAATGTGATAAATCGACTGTAGTATAGATAGGTTTTATTATTTATTTATTTATTCACAAAATCCACAGCAATCTTTGCGCAGTTTACTTAAAATAAATTAACTAATGTTACAGCCAATTACTATTACGGCGCGGTACGGTATTTGTTATTATTAATGCCAGTTTTAATGTTATTCCATTCCTTTTAAAAAATGGTTCGTAGTTATCTAATTATTCTTACAATATTATGTCTTCGAAAACATGGCAACGATATGAAGAAGCAGTCGTTATGATTTTGTAGGAAATCGAGAATATCATCCACGCGTAGTAAGGGTATCGAGAATAGCTTTCCTCTTTCTGGCACCAAAGGGTGTTTGTAAGTACAGACGCCAGCACATCAAGTTACTACAATCTGTCAGATTTCTTTAATAGATTTTCGACTTTATTGCTAAAGCATAAGGTTCAAGGTTGATTGGGAAAATTTGACAGTTTCGGGTAGGTTGACCTGCTGGCGTCTGTACTATACTGCCAATTTAGCTGAGCATGTGAGATTCCAAATTCAAATCACATTATTGACCAGCGGGTCATAATGAAATCCAGTACAACATTATTGACCGGCTGTGCCCCCGGCCACTAATGACTGACTCACTTTAGGTTAAGGTTGCTTGACATATAATTTGACATTTTCGAGCAGGTGGTGTGAAAAATATTTTATTAGGGAGTAATGCTCCAAAAATAAGAGTGTTCCTAATTATTTTTGTTACCAGAATACTTTTCACATAGAGAAGAGTGTATAATTAATTAATAAATTAAGCGTTTCATTTGTATTGTTGAGGTTTAAATTGATATTTTATAAATAGGACAAAGAATATGTTTTTATTTTATTGTAATTTTTTTTTCGAGGGAGTACGGGGTTTTTTTTTATTTCACCGAAATGTCCAGGGTTTTGAAGTTTTTATCCGGGGTCACCAATTTAGGTGATGGCGGCATGATGAACTTTGGGAGATCTCGTTGTAACCCGTCTCTTTAAAAACGAGATACTTAATATTATTCTGAGAGAGACTCTACGAGAAATTCATTATGAAGGAGGTTCTTACTTTAGTTTCCGTAGGTATTGTTTGTCCTACCTACGATTACCTACAAGTATTAGGTACCTACACACCCCGACCTTTTTGAAGGTCATCACTAAAAGGGCGGCTAATATTATTCGCGTAAAGCTTCGTTTTAGCAATGTAAATTTTATTCAAAGGGGTTGGAAATTACAAGGGGCAAAGAACTCAACGTTTTCAATTTTAATTGTAGGTAGGTTCTAGGTACCTATTAGTACCTACCTATTTGAAATTCTTCACCCACGCTCAAATTCCACAGTAGCCTGGGTATTGAATTTAAATAATTTCCGAAAACAATAATTGTGTTAACAATAATTCTGATGAATTGAAAACAATTAATCAGGCATATTATCTCCGGGTGTTCTCGTCTAGCTAACTGGGAGTACTTGCATAGACACAACATTGTAGCCAGGATAATCCATCAGCAAATTGCTCTGAAATACAGTCTTGTGGAATCGGAGGTGCCGTACTACAGGTAGGTATGTTCCCGACCCAGTTCTCGAAAATGGTAATATCACATTATATTGGGATCAATCCATCATCACTGACAGGACTATTGTTGCCAATAAGCCTGATATAGTGGTGGTGGATCGATCAGAGCGGCGCGCAATGATTGTTGACATATCTAACCGTCCCGCATGATGAGAACCTCGTGAAAGCCGAGAAAGATAAACAAATCAAGTATCTTGACTTGGCTCTCGAGGTTGTCAACATGTGGGATGAGGACTTAGCGATCATTGTGCCGATAGTCGTAACAGCCAATAGAGTAATAGCCAAGAAGGCGTCAATTTATGTAGGTAACATACATATATACTTATTCGAGTACTGGAATTGAGAATTATCGCACAGAAAATCGCGAAAAATCATGCAACATGCATGCATGCATGTTGTTATTTAACAACAACAAAACACGGGCGTGTTTTGTTGAAAAACAATAATTTAAAGAGGCACGGTCTACCAGGAACCCATAAACAAAAGGCGTTTGACACCGACGCAATGTTTAACCCCAAACAAAACGTTACCAATTGACATTTGACACATGCAAAATGACAGAAGCTAATTAAATGGCCGCCAGAATTGAGAGTGATGGTGGCTGGTCAAGAATCAAGGACGTTTTGGTCGCCATGTTTTATAAAGAGGTCGGGTCAATCAGTTCGTCATCAATTATTGGCGTCGCACTCAGAATAATAACCCACACGTGAATATTTTGTTGTTTAGATTCGGTATGGTTTTCAATCAAGGCAGCCTACACTTCTACACGCATAGCATGACCACCGAAGAAACGAAAGACATAAGAAGGATTCCTACGCCGCGGGATGTCAAAATTTAAGAAAAGAAAATATGTCAATCTAAATATATAAAACTCAAAGGCGACTGGCTGACTGACTGACATAGTGATCTATCAACGCACAGACCCAGACCAAACCACTGGAGGGATCGGGCTGAAATTTGGCATGCAGGTAGAAGTTATGACGTAGGCATCCTCTAAGAAAGGATTTTTCGAAATTCCACCCCTAAGAGGGTGAATGGAGGGAAGGTGAAATTTCACGCGGACGAAGTCGCGGGCGGAAGCTAGTTTGTATATAAAGCGATGTGTCTATTATTCGTAGGGTGGAGATAGAAGTGTTCAGTAGAGAGAGGGGCCCGTGGCTAAATAATAACAGCCGCACAAGTCGATAGATCAGGTTAAGCTACGCTTGCCGCGGTTGGTCTGTGGATGGTGACCATCTTTACATACCGTGAGGCGTGACCCCTCCGTGCTTAGGAAAGCCTGTTAATGCGTTGTTGGTCCCGGCTGTAATTCGTGGATCTTTGACAGTCGTTACGGGTAGTCAGAAACCAGAAAGTCTGACAACCAATCTTATCAAGGGGTATCGTATTACCCAGTAACTGGGTTGTGGAGGTCAGATAGGCAGTCGCTCCATGTAAAATACTGGTATTCAGCTGCATCCGGTTAGACTGGAAACCGACCCCAATATAGTTGGGAAAAGGCTAGGCAGATTTTGGAGATAGAAGTGTTCATGCTACGCATGCTGGACATAGGCTTCTCCCAAGCTGCGCCTCAACAAACAGTCATCTGCGTTCCGCATCCAGTCTCTTCCAGTCAACTTTTTAAGCTCGTCGGTCAATCTAGCTTTAGGGCGTCCACACCGTACTGGGGCGGCGTACTCGGTTTTAATGTATATCCGTTAAGTCAGTGAGTGATGGCGCAAAGTATTCTGTTTGTGTTTTGTTTTCACTCCTGTGGGCACTCCCGGAGTGCCACAGTTTTTTTTTCTAAATAGATAGGTAGGTAATGGTCGTAAGTAATATTTATCCGGATCTCTGGATTTGTGCCTCGTTCATGGCAATAGACTCCCCATAATTCCATAGCGATGGACATAAACATACTCGTAAGTAACTGGCGACAAAATGGATTTATTCCGGTCTGATCCCCTGAACCCCCCTCCACCCCTCCCTCCTCGATCCCCTGCTAGTTCGTCTTCTGTTTTAAAAGTGCACAAGTATAGTTACACCTCTGTCAAACCCCGAAAAACAAGCGTGTCGTTAAGTTATTATACTACTCGGGAAAAAAAACAATTGAAAACATGGTCTAAGTATGGAGTACTATCTACTAGGTAATTATTAGACAACTAATTTGTTTACAGCAATGACGAGGCAAACTATTTTTCAGGAGGAGTGACGTCATTTTCGCAATCACCGTCTCATTTAATGTACGGACTTCTATCTCTCTAATATATATAATATTCTTCTGCTAATTATTATGACACTGAGTTCGAAGGAAGTAGATGCGAACTCAAGCCTATTCCAATTTCCGCGTTTAAAATGAATTGTTTGTTTTTGTTTGTCGACGTTGGAGATCTTATAGGTCACAGGGCACTTTGTTCTTGGCAAACAATCAGAGAAGTCAACGGGGAATTGATTAAATTTCCACGTTTTGCAGGCGGGTTGGTGGCCGCACTGGGTAGAAATAGGTTAGCATACCTACCATAATCAGATAATCAGCCTATGATATTCCCACTGCTGGAACCACAGGCCTCGTCTCGGTGAGAGGGAGTGGGCCGTAATCTACTACGCGGGCCCAGTGCGCGTTGTTAGATGTCACATGTCTTCGAATTTTTGGTTCTAGGACATGGCGGTTTCCTCACGATGTTTTCCTTCACCGTTTGAAAAGGTGGACCACCGGCAAGAAAAAATGCTCGTGGTCCACCGAGGTGAACTAAGCAGGTGGACCACGACCGAATCCCGAAAAAAAAAAGGCCCAGAAATAGGTTAAAACCGGAATTTCCGAAAGGTAGTTAAATCCCAAGGGAGTTACAGGTGAGTTAGTCACTAAACATCTTTGAGGGACTTTCCAATATACCAATAACGTTTCAGCATATAGCTGACTAGCTTCCGCCCGCGGCTTTGCCCGCGAGGTATGTCGATGAAAACTATCCTATGTCCTTCCACGGGATGCAATCTATCTCTCTGCCAAATTTTATCGAAATCCGTTCAGTCGTTTAGGCGTGAAAAGGTAACATACAGACAGACAGGCAGACATGAGTTAGGTACTTTAGAATTTACAATATTAGTATGGATAGTCTGAACAGAGTTATAAATTAAATTACCTAGCGAAACTTAACAGATGGCGAATCTAATGACGATCCACCAACCTCTGTCGAATCATGCCAACGCCAAAGTAATTTGTTAGTAATTACTTTAGCGTATGTACACGTACAGATGCCAGCACATCAAGCTACTACAAATTTTCAACCTTAACGCTAAAGCATAAGATTCAAAGTTGATTAGGAAAATTTGACAGTTTCGGGTAGTTTGATGTGTACCTATGCCAAAGTAATTACAAACAAATTACTTTGACGCTTCCCTATGCTGCTTCGTACCACTACTAGATGAAAACCCCCCCCTAGATAACTGCCCCGTTGGTCTCGTGGTTGCAAGCGCGACTGCTGAGCGTGGGGTCCTGGGTTCGATTACCGGATCGGACAAAGTGTTATTGGGTTTTCCATTAGGAATTTCTTAGTAACAGTCCGAAGTTTGGAAGTTGGCGGTTTAATACCCCCGTGCCTCGGAAAGCACGTAAAGCCGTTGGTCCTGCGCCTGAACTCTCCCCGGTCGTGTCGGATTGCCGTCCCATCGGACTATGAGAGTAAAGGAACAGAGAGTGCACCTGTGTTTGCGCACACACTTGTGCACTATAATATCTCCTGCGTACCTGGCTAATCTCCATTGAGATTGGCCACTGTGTGTGACCGAAAACGGTCGGGGAGGCTATTATTATTATTAGATGAAAAAAACTTACACAATAGTTTAGGCGAGAATTTAGGTTCACTAGTTGTCTGCTCAATGATCAATCTGTCAACTTCTTCGGATATAGACTTGTCATCTATGGGCAGGGAACGCAGCCAAGCTAGCACCTTCGCTGTTTCCTGAAACACATTTTAATTTAGTACTAGCAGCGCCCCGCGGTTTCACCCGCATGGGAATATCGGGATAAAAACTAGCCTATATGTTAATCCAGGGTGTCAGCTACCTCCGTACCAAATTTTATCAAAATGAGTCCAGCCGTTTGAGCGTGAAGAAGTAACAAACCATTTAAACAAACACACACACACACACACACTAACAAACTTTCGCCTTTATAATATTAGTGTGATAAGAAGAATGCCAGTGTCTAGCGGTGTAATTGCGTAACACACTATCTGTAGCAATGGGTTTTATTTTGACAGTTCAACAACATTCATTGCGTTATTTACGTTATTGAGCAGCCTTTGAACATATTTATATGAAGCAATACCTATCTTTCAAAATTATTAGATTGAGATTGAAAGTCATCATCTGCCTAGCCTTTGCCCAACTATGTTGGGGTCGGCTTCCAGTCTAACCGGATGCAGCTGAATACCAGTATTTTACATGCAGGGACTGCCTGTCTGACCTCCACAACCCAGTTACGGGGTAATACGATACCTACCCCTTGGTAAGACTGGGTGTCAGACTTTCGGGCTTCTGACTACCCGTAACGACTGTCAAAGATCCACGAATGACAGCCGGGACCAATGGCTTAACGTGCTTTCCGAGACACGGAGGAGTCACGGTATGTAAAGATGGTCACCCATCCACAGACCAACCGCGGCAAGCGTAGCTTAACCTGATCGATCGACCTGTGCGGCTGTTATTATTTAGCCACGGATAATACAGATATTGATAGTGTCTTACGCAATTAGAGTGCAGGGATTTTATCCTCAGAGAAAATATGTTTTATCCTAAAAATGATTTCTGGAGTCCAGCCTGTCTATTATGTTAAAATCTCACCGTGAGAACTTCGAAATCATTCCATCTGATGCTAGGTATTGACACTAATAATAGGGTCGCAGCATAATGCTGAGTGATAGCCGTTTTGCGTGGATGTGACTCATGTTTCCCCCAACCCTTTCTTCTTATTATTTTTTGTATAAGTTCTTTATTGCGTCATGTTTACCGCAAATATACGTGTTTACTTTCTTTCTAATGACAGCTCATTTTAAGCTCACTTCACCCAAGTTATGACGGTGAGATTTTTAAAGAATACCACAACAAGTATCAGTGAAAAGAAGACAGGTCGGAAACAAAAGAGAGTGTTCTATGAGAAATCCATTACACGTTGACTGCCAGACAACAGACACAATAGAAAATCTATTGTTCGCGGGCCGGTGACCGCGGTGGCAGTCAATGCCTAAGGCCGCTTTCACATTAGAGCGTTAGCAGCGCGACAGTAGCGCGGCAGAAGCAGAAACCTTCACGCACGCTTCTGTTTATAATATGAAATTCTGACTGGGCGACGGTCGCGCGTCAGTCGCGCACGCGCTGCTAAAGTGGCCTAAATGTGAAAGCAGCCTTAGGGTCAGTACACACCGAGATGCGACGCGACGCGCAGTTTTCAAGATAGAAATACAATTACAGACCTTATCTACTACACAAAAAGGTACACGATTCAGTGAGACGTAGTAGACACTGAATTAATAATAATAATTTATTTATTTCATAAGCCTAATACAATAAGGAGAGATAAAAGGGGTAACAATGCATTATGTATTTAAATATCTTATAATCCTTATATTAATAGGCTAGTATATGCACGTTGTGTGAAACTCCTGACACCCAAACTAGGACAATACTCAGTAGACAGTTATTTAGTAGACATAATTCAGTGTCTACTACGTCGAGCTATGCTCTTACTGAATAAAACCCACCCGTGTTCCTTCCTTAGTTCTTTATGTTCCGGGGTAGCGGTAACCCTTTCGGACAATTCCGCTAAGGCGTATCCCTCGAAGTCCCGCCTGTCTCGTTTAGCCCTATCCTGGGTTCAATTCCCGGGTCGGGCAAAGTTTTATTGGGTTGGAGCAGCGCGGCGTACCTCACTGAATCGTATACCTACGCTACGTGTACTTACGGCTATCGTTATACCCAGAAACTGGGTCGTGGAGGTCAAATAGGCAGTAGCTCCATGTAAAATACTGGTATTCAGCTGCATCCGGTTAGACTGGAAGCCGACCCCAACATATTGGGAAAAGGCTAGGCTGATGATGATTCTACGTTCAATCTTACCTCATTCTTCCCGCACTTGACCAAGTACGAGGGTGTCTCCGGCAGCCGCAAGAGGATACAGAAGTGGATGAGAGGAATCGCGAGCAAGATCCAAAGGACTGTGTTGAACGGCAGCAGGTCTCCCAGGACGAAGACTAGCAGGTTTCCAGCTGTCTGGGGACAAAAGGAGAGAATTTTAGAATAGTTAAACAAACATGCCGATTGTCGGCTATTGGGAATTTTTTTTTTTCTTTCTTTCTCAGCACACGAAGATCACAAACTAATCTAAACATAGGTAATCATAAAAACATAAAAAAGTCAAAATTACCTAAGTGGAAATAAATAATAATTAATTATTATCAGCCTATAATGTTCCCACTGCTGGGACACAGCCCTCCTCTCGGTGAGAGGGAGTGGGCCGTAATCCACCACGCGGGCCCAGTGCGGGTTGGTAGATGTCACATGTCTTTGAATTTTTGGTTCTAGGACATGCCGGTTTTTACGCAAAGTAAAGCGCCTGTCTGGGTTCGAACCTACGACCTACAACTCGTAAGTCGCGGCCGTTACCACTTGGCCTCCACTGCTCCATAAATTGTACCTACGTACTGTAAAATAAATGTGGCTTTAGAGGGAAATGCAAGGAATTAAGCGATTTTTGCCAATGATTAATTGACGGCGTAACGTCTCTACTCACGCAAGATTTTCTCAAAGTTTTTGCGCGCATCTTACCATCATTAATTCTGCGGAGTCATCTGTTTAGTAGCTTAGTAAGTCTTTGACAGGGTCAAATTAAATTCGGTAGCGAAACTCTGAAGACGTTATGGGTATCAATATTTAAACATCACACTAATATTAAAAAGGTGACAGTTTGTGGGGGTGTGTGTGTGTGTTTATATGTTTGTTACTTCTTCACGCTCAAACGGCTAGACCAATTTTGATAAAATTTTGTGTGTAGCTGACACCCTGGATTAACATATAGGCTACTTTTTATCCCGATATTTCCACGGGATCGACATTTACGCGGGTGAAACCGCGGGGCGCAGCTAGTGACAAAGTAAAAATAAAGATTTGACAAAAAAAATGGGTTAACGACCGTTAGTAGTGTGGCTATTTGAAGTATGAGTTGGTCTCAAATTATATTAAAAAGAAAACTGGCCAAGTGCGAGTCGTACTCGCACACGAAGGGTTCCGTACCACAAGGCAAAAATGCCGAAAAAAACACGCTTGTTGTATGGGTATAACAAAATAAAATAAATATTTAAGGGGGGCTTATTTCCCCTTAAATATTTATTTTATTTTGTTTTTAGTATTTGTTGTTACAGCGGTAACAGAAATAAATAATTTGTGAAAATTTCAACTGTCTAGCTATCGCGGTTCTTGAGATACAGCCTGGTGACAGGCAGACGGACATACGGACAGACAGCGAAGTCTTAGTATTAGGGTTCCGTTTTTACCCTTTGGGTACGGAACCCTAAAAAACACTGATTTTCTAATCTGTTTTTTTATCGTTTGTTAAAATATTGATTCCCTAAAGTTTACAAAAATAAACAGATTTTTAAACGGATAAGTATTTCAAGTGACTTCAATGAGTAGGTACGGTTGATGACCCGAAAAAAAACATCAATACATATTTTTGTTTTATCATATTTAGTTACCTGTACCCTAATTATTTTCTTTTGACTGTACTTACCTGTTAAAAATGGTAAGACAGAGACTAAAACAGAAGACGAACTAGCAGGGGATCGCGGAGTGGGGGGTGGAGGGGGGGTTCAGGGGATCAGACCGGAATAAATCATCAGGTCTGTGGAGTATTGCTAGCTCAATTAATTTGACCTGGTATAAAAAAACTTATCAAGCTACCTACCTATGGAAAACCAAACAACTCACTACATTTTAAAGTCCAAACAAACAAAAACAAATATTAACTTTCCAATTCTTCAAAACCACAAAAAAGTTGCAGTAGGTACCTACACATCTACCCATACTACACAACATTATTCTAAGAACCTGTACGATGAACAGCATATATTGCCAAATTGTACCGAGAACTTACTTTATCAATTTTCCTCTAGCACTTTTTGTCGCACTCGCAAATATATTTACTCATTAGCATCTCAAACAGAATTATTTCTAAGGGGATTACCAAATGTTTAGTACGTACTTTGACTTATAAGAAGACTTCCTCGAACTGAAAAGATAACAGGAAAATCGTACGCCTTTATTTGAAAGGGGGAACACCTGAGTTATGTTTGCAAAAAAAAAACGATAATTTACCGTATTTTCCATAAATTATCGTGCCGTACCTGACACGATTTGCTTTTGTTTTTGTACCTAATTAGAATAATCTATTGTGTCTACACTATCATTATAGTATCTATGATAGATCTATGAGTCATATGACAATCCATATTCCCCCTTGCTAGTATACGTATTTATCAGATGAAATAATTACACACCTATTTCTCTCTTTCAGTCTTCAGTAATTTGACTTTCGAAAGAAGAAGACAAAGCGTTGTGTAACTATACAGTCACTATACAATATATATTATTATGGGGGTTATATTATTACCTACTAGCTGCGCCCCGCGGTTTCACCTGCATAAGTTTCGATCACGTGGGATTATCAGGATAAAAAGTAGCCTATATGTTAATCCAGGGTGTCATCTACCTCCATATCAAATATTATCAAAATTGGTCCAACCGTTTGAGCGTGAAGAAGTAATAAACATAAACACACACACAAACTTTCGCCTTTATAATATTAGTGTGATAAATTCGAAAGTAACTCTCATCTGTACGTTACCTTTTCACGCCTAATCCACTGAACGATTTCGATAAAATTTGGCAAGGAGATTGATGACATCCTAGGAAAGGATATAGGCTACTTTTTGTCCCGGTAGCGCGTTCCCGTGGGATAATTTCCGGCATACACGCTGACGAAGCCAGTGCAGAAAATAGTGTAATATAAAGTGCCATACTACATGGGACTTTAATATAACTGGCGAAACGTGGGTGTACGATAGGTATCTACATCTCTGCCTTACCATTCGGGGATTACTGACGTGACATTATGTTGTGTTATGTACAGTCACGAGCATAAGTATGTATACACTTGGCTTTATTCAAAGACGATTTTCTCCTTTAGTTTTGAATGAAATTTTATGTTATTACGAACTAAGTATTTTCGAACCCATAGGTTTGTGTAAAGTGTCATATTTCAACATTGAACTCGTTATTTCACGAAAAAATCGCAATTGAATGTTGCCAAGTTTTGACATATCGTCGACCGTAGGTTCAATTAAGGTAAGGGACAAAATACCCAAAATGAGTTGAGTATACAGTTTTGTTCAGAATTTTGCGCTCTTTCGAATGGTGTATATGAAAAAATTCTAGCTTAAAAAAAATGTCCCTTACCCTACTGATTTTTGGATTCGAATTTCGAATCAGCCCCATAATAACAATGTATCTGAAAAACTATGCAATATAGCAACTTGAAATGGTGTAATTACCGCCGCCAATCCACTTCAAATAAGGTAAGGGCTCCCAATCAACGAATTATTCTTCACACATTTTTTCAACAAGTCCTTTACACTATTTTTTCATTATAGATTGGATCCAACGTAGAGATCAATTTAATGTAAGGGACATTACTAACAAAATACGTTGGTGTAAGGGACGTCTATTTTCTTAAATAGCTAACTTATTTAAATAAATGTTACACAGGTAGATAGAGCACTAAAATACAAGATTATGTGTGAAATCAGATCCGAAAAAGGGTAATAACAAAAAAAGTTATAGGCGATTTAGTCCGAAAAAAAACTTTGTCGGCCCCTCCTGAAAAATCGTATTATGTCCCTTACCTCAATTGAACCTACGGTCGACGATATTAGTGCTCGTGACTGTACAGTCAACAAAGGAGTTAAGTATACAGGAGCGTCGGATATAGTTGAAGTTTACTAAGAAACCGATGGATGTTCTGGACTGAAATTTAATTTAATAAATAAGCTGTTTGTTTTCTATTAATAAACTAAAATTTTATTCGAGAATATCCATCGATTTCTTAGTAAACTTCAACAATATCCGACGCTCCTGTATACTTAACTCCTTTGTTGACTGTACCTAATACTATCTGTTGCCCGTGACTTCGTCTGCCATACCGGATGAAAAGTAGCCTATGCCCTTCTACAGGTCATGGTCTACCCATGTGCCATGTTTCATTCAAATCCGTTCAGCCGTTTTAGCGTGAAAGAGTAACAAACAAACATACAAAAATCAAATCTTTTATCTTTTTATGTACTTAACTAGCTGCGCCCCGCGGTTTCACCCGCATAAGTTCTGTCAGAGTCGAAAATAGTTAAGAGTTGAAAAATTCTATTTGCATTTGATATCCCAACTCTTGCATCACGCTTGGACTCTTAGGAGCTGAGCAGAAAGATAATAAGTAAGAAAAAACGATAATTATGTGAAAATAAAGTGATAGCGCGGGCCGGCAATGCGATGCGACGGCGACGGGGTGGGTCGGGGGAACAAACAATTTTACGCGAACGAAGTCGCGGGCAGAAGCTAGTATAACATATAATCAGATAAAGTGCTAAAAGGATCATTTGGCGCTTGAATGACGTGACAGGCGCCTCCCTGCACGTTATTCAAGCACTGTTGGTAAAGATTCGTGAAATTGTTTGGTGAAATGTGAAATTGTTTGGTGTAAAACAAGATGGCGATGCTAGTTTCAAACTTAGACACGCGCCGAAAGGTCCTTGTACATCTTGTAGACATTATGTATGAATCATTGAATTTGTGAGCTACCTATTTCTTAACACACTAGCTAATATTATAAGGGCGAAAGTTTGTGAGTGTGTGTGTTTATAATTATGTTTGTTACTTCTTCACGCTCAAACGGCCAGACCAATTTTGATAAAATTTTGTATGGAGTTATCTGACACCCTGGATTAACATATAGGCTACTTTTTATCCCGATATTCCCACGGGATAGACATTTTCGCGGGTGAAACCGCGGGGCGCAGCTAGTCTAGAATAATTGCGTTACACACTATCAATCTCAATCTGAATCATTTTGAAGGATATTATTATTGCTAATCCATTGCTTGATAATTATGTTCGAAACGAAAACTTTGTCTGCTCAACAACGTAGAAAACGCAATGAATATTGTTGAACTGTCAAAATGAAAGGCATTCCCACTGTTAGTGTGTGACGCAATTACCCCGATGGTCGTGTAATGCTAGTTATAAGTGTGATCACACCGCCAACTTCCACACCACCAAACCGCGAACATCCAAACTCCGGGCTGTTACTAAGAAATTCCTAATGGAACCCCCCCTTCCCCCCGACCCCGTGCCTCGGAAAGCCGTTGGTCCTGCGCCTGATCTCTCTCCGGTCGTGTCGGATTGCCGTCCCTTCGGACTATGAGAGTGAGGGAAGAGGGAATGCGCTTGTGTGAATATTTTATTTCACTTAGACCTACATGGGCACTTATGAAACGTCAGAAGCTAGGTGCACGGTTCCAATTGGTCGTTTCTTAGGGAGAAGAACTGCCAGAAATTCCAACGTTACTCTTTCTAAAAAAAAGTTTGTGCGTAAAAGCAACATATCTAGCAGAAAAGTAGGAGGATTCCTAGTAGGTATGATAGAAGATTATTCACTAAGGGGATAAAGCAGTGTCTTAAGACACGCGCGTTATTTTGAATCTCGAACGCAAGGAAGGATTCTAGCCTTAGAGTAAGAAAGCTATAGAGCATCGGGTAGCGTGGCCACACATGAGACAAAAAACTAACTTAAATAACATTGGCTACTTATGTAGCTGCCTTGAAAAAACGGGCACGCACTGAGAGACGGAAATAGTATAGCTTTATCCTTTTCTGTTACTTATAATAACTCAATACTTTATCCCTTTCTTGTGGAAATGAAATGGCGCTACCCGCCGTCTATACTTTTCCTTGTCTAAGATTATAGCATTAGGCTCGCGTGATGGATTATGGTCCACTCTCTCTCACAGGAGAGCCCTGTGTCCCAACAGTGGGAATGTCATAAGCTGATAATGCTAATTTCTTTATACTTATCATCTGCCTAGGCTTTTCCCAACTACATGTGTTAGGGTCACCTTCCATTCGAACCGGATGCAGCTGAATACCAGTATTTTACATGGAACGACTGCCTATCTGACCTCCGCAACTCAGTTACTGGGTAACACGATACCCCTTGGTAAGACTGATTGTCAGACTTTCGGGCTTTTGACGACCCGTAACGTTTGTCGGAGGTCCACGAAAGACAGCCGGGACCAACGGCTTAACGTGCTTTCCGCACACGGCACACAGCACGGAGGGGTCTTGGTATGTGAAGATGGTCACCCATCCACGGACCAACCACGGCAAGCGTAGCTTAACCTGATCGATCTACCCGTCCGGCTGTTATTACTTAGCCAGAAGCCCCTCCTTATACTTATCTTAATGGAAATCCTACTTATCTCTGTAACCATTAGACCGGTCCATTCAGTTAATTAATATAATATGTATGTACTGATAACAGGACATGCTAACTAACCGTTTGTTTTGTCTATTTGGGGCCGTATTACGAAATATTAATGTCGTCATGATTCCAGTGCGAAAAAGGGATGCTGCTATCGGTCATGTATAGCTCCGTCTGTCTCTTACCTACACTGGAACATGATGGAAGTGGTAGACCGCGAAATTCAAATTTTCTTACGTTTTTTTGCAATTTGCAGGTCATTGTCAGATTGTATCTTGATCAAAATATGATTCGCGACAATAACAGGTACATATTTAGAGAATTATAATTATTAGAATCATTATTACTTATGTCTTTCTAAGTTAGATTTCTACCACCAACCACCAATCTCCTATGGAAAAGTGAATCTGACCTGCAAATTGCAAAAAACGTAAGAAAATTTGTATTTCGCGGTCTACCACTATCCATTCACCTACCGTCAAATTAAGGCACCTGATACGTATTTTAATCTCGTCACTACTTTGACCTAAGTTATTAGATGTCAGTGTATCATAAAGAGAAAATACCTTCCGGAAGCGTATCGTGGGTTTAACCTCCACCACCCCTGCCCCCAATTCTGTATGTAATTATTATTCCCCGCGTAATCTTACCAATTACCAACCACGTCAATATCGTGTCTTGTAGAAACCCTTGGGGCCTTATTCTCCATGACACAATGAACCAAACCGCGCGAAATGAACTCGGGATCGACGGGATTAGGTAAGGAACTGACGCGGGATTGGCGGGAATACCGTTTAGGTAAAGCTGACGTGGTTTCGAGTAAGGAATCGTTAAGTGGTCAGTGAAATTAGGGCCTGGGGGTTCCTTACCGTGACAGAGTAACGGTAGAACGGATATTTAAACTAATTCTGGTACTAAAAAGTACTAAATAAAACTTACATTAATGCTCAACTCAATCTCAAAGAGTGTCGAAGCGCAGCGAAGCGGAGCGCCGTTTCAGTGTCATATGAATTTTAACTTTATTTTCATTACTACAATAGGTACTTATTAGGGGGGGGTCTGTATGTATGCTTTTGCGGTTGCACAACGACATGCTTTGCTTTGCTTTGCTTGGTAGTATAGATGCAGGCCTACCCTGCCGCCTCCTTCAGAGGCGGTAGGGTGGCGGGGTCTTGAGGGAGAGCGCAACGGTCGTGTAGATCCTCAAGGCAAGTCTGGCGGATGCACCTTCCCGAGGTTGCCACCCCGTTCTTGGTCTGATTCCCTATGAAACAGACGTAACAAAAACCACCAGGCGCCAGCACATCCTTAGTCCAGTTCCCTTTACCCCATTATTTCCCGTCTTTCATCTTCCTGCCCCAACTCTCACAATCCTCCTATACTCCATCCCACCCACATCCTCATTCCTTCCACCTCCAATATCCCATACTCCACTCCTAACTGCGACCCCCTGTGACTGGGTGGTGGCGGGCTCGCCCATCACTAAAATCAGCTGGTGGAGAGTAGGAGTAAACAGTCACCTGCGCTAGGACCTGCGCAGTTGAGCGCCGTAAGCGGGGATGAAGGAGTCCTGGGGGGTTGAGCCGAGCGGCTCTGGGTGTAATGTGCCCGTAAGGCAACACGCCCCCTTTGGTCTGGATTTCAAGCGAAACGGTGGCCCTACCCATTAGCCAGGGGTAGGGAAATGGTCACGGTGTCCCGTCAGAGGGCCACAGGCGAGGTGCGTGAGGTCCGCTGAGGTCGTTCTTGGACGGCCGAAGCGGTAGGTAAAGGTCATGCTGACGGTGTAAGTGAGGGTTGATCAGTTCGTAGGGGGTTTGGCCCTTTGAACCTTCCACGCCAACCCGATCGAGCACCCGATGTCGCACTGTAAACCAGCCTTGCGCACCTATATCTCTCTGGTAGTCCTAACGTTCGAGCTTTTTTGTAGTGAGACGTTCCCAGGTGCGGGCTCCATGGAGGGTGGGAAGCCAGAGAGATGAATTTTAAAAAACTTTTTAATATGGACAATTTAAGGCCAATTAAAACCCAAACCGGAGTGGAGGCGAAAGCCAATGAGACTCCCAAGGGAGGTGCTTGCACTTCCCTCGCCCCTGGTGGCCTTGCAGTTAACGCTGCGGGTACCAGCGCGGGTGCAGGTCCGGCTGTGGCGAAAACCGCAGCCAAGACCAAACAAAAAAAGTCCCAAAATATACGAAGGACGTCGGCGCTGACTGGGACCAGTACCGACCCTTCTAAAACTAAGGTGAAGGCCAAGGCGACGACTAATACCACTGCCGGTCTGACCCTCACCACACAGATCCCGGAGCTGGGTAACACCAGCGCCGGGCATCCCGCCAAACACCCTCCTTCTTCCTCAACCCCTCAATCCTCCTCTCAAGAGGCGGCCGTCACCGGTCAAACGGAGACGGTCGGATGCACTGAGGACACGTTCTCACGTGCCTGGCAAGTCCAGAAACGCAAGGGCAAGGGTAAAGGCATTCAACAAGCCCGAGGCCCCCGCACTGACCCTTCAGGTCCAACAGCTTCCTCAACACAGAGCAAGCAGAGGGAGAGAATGACGAGGAAGGAGCGACGTCAGGAACGCCGGCTGCCAGGTAAAGGTAGTCGACACAAACAGGCCACTGCCGCTAGGTCGGCCAAACCGACCAGCGGCCAGCTGAACTTCGCCGCCGGGAAGCAGTCGCAGCCGGAGGCCGGTACAAGCCAACCTTCGTCCGGCCAGCAGCCAACCGGCGTACCGGAGAAACAGGCTGAAGGTAACTCCACCACACAGCGACCCGATTGGAAGGATCAGGCCGCGGCCAAGCGAGCTCTCAACGAGACTTTAACACCTCGGGGAGAGCATAAGCGGCCGCGTCTTGATCAATCCAAACGGGTCCCTCAAAAAAGCTACGCCCAAGCTGCAAGCGCAACCCTAGACGTCGCGATCACCTGCGAGCGCACGGGAATCCTCAGCAGGGAGGTATCGGACCAGGTACTCGCTGCCATCCAGAGGCAGATCATTCTCGAGGCCTGCTCCCCCAAACAAGACACCCCGGGGCCGACGTTTAACGCCAAGCCGATGTTCGCCGGAGGAGTCCTGAAACTGTGGTGCGGAAACGACCACACCTTAGCCTGGTTAAGGAAGGCAGTCTCCGAGCTTTCTCTTCCTACTAGCATTTCGTTAGTAGTGAAGAGTCAGGCGGAAATACAAAAGCGAGCACGATGTGGCATCGTGATCCCAGACGAGCAGGGGGTCTATGGAGAGTCGTCCAACATTGGGCGCGCTCTCAGTTATCAGAACCCCTGGGTGGACATCAAGAGGTGGGTGCTTCACTTTGCTGACAAACAAGCCGAGCAATGGTTCGTGGTGGTTGGCGTCCCTGTCGACCAGATCCCGACCCTGATGGAGGCCGAACGCCGTCTCTCAATTGGATTGGGGGCGGTGTACGTTAAGTTTCAGGGTCGAAACGGCAGGTTCACCGACGTCCCACAGGGATGGGACCCTGCCACGGGCACCATCGGCGAGGTAACAGACCAGCCACTACCATCGGCGGGGGAGTCATCTCCCATAGCAGACAACCCGGAGGCATCTGCGGCTGAACCTGCTCCGGCAGGGTCGGCCGCCCCTGATGCTGCCACCGTGGGCGCCGTCCCTTCATCGGGCGAGGAGCTGGACGACATGATCCTGTCCCCGGCTTCGAGCCAGGTGGGGGACGGCTTCGACGAGGGCGACCTGTTTGCCGGGCTCAAACTGGGGGGGGACGAGGAGGGGTTGGCCAGCGATGGCGTCCCTTTCGTCGGCCTGTAAGATCCTCCAGGCAAACCTCCACCACAGTCAGACCGCGACGGCTCAACTGCGCAAGTGGCTGGAGGTTCAACACACGGCCATAGCCTTGATCCAGGAGCCGTGGATAAGGGCGGGCCGCATACAAGGACTCTCCAATCTTGGTGGTAAGCTCCTGGTTACCACAGATCACGAACATCCCAGATCGTGCATCTATATCACAGGTAACCTCAAAACACAGCTCTTAACTGACTTCTGTTGCAGAGATGTCTCTGCAGCTAAGCTGATAATACAGCGTGACGACGCCATGGAGATGGTGATTGTCCTCGCCTCGGTCTACATGCCCGAGGCGGAAGCGCCGCCCCCGCACGACTTCGCTCGCCTGGTGAGCCACAGTGAGAGGTGCGGGCTCGAGGTCGTCGTCGGGGCTGATGCCAACGCTCACCATCAACTGTGGGGTATGGACACGCAGAACGAGAGGGGTAAGGCCTTAGTTGACTACTTATTCTCGACTAACCTATCTCTACTAAACACGGGTTCCGAACCAACGTTCGTGACCAGGCGAAGCCGCACTATCATAGATCTCACTCTGGCAACAGAGGGAGTGGCGGAAGCTATCACAGGGTGGCATGTCTCCAATGAGGCGTCCTGCTCTGATCATAGGTGGATCCGCTTTGACATCCAGGTCTGTGTTCCACCCACACAACCTCGGCGTAACCCGCGCAATACGGATCGGGCCACCTACACACGCAGTCTTGAATCAAAGCTAGCGACATCAAACGATCCGACAACATTTGAGGATCCAACACAGATTGAAGTACAAGTAAGGCATCTTACTAAATCAATGATAGACAGCTACCAAACCGCATGCCCAGTGACCACCCCGCGCAGCACACCGGGCAAACAACCCTGGTGGGGCGCTGAGCTGGAACGCAAGCGCGGTAAGGTAAGAAAAGCTCTGAATAGAGCAATGAATACATGTGCGGATGAGGACTGGGACAACTATTACGCAGCCAAATCCAGCTACAAAAAATGCATCAGGTTCAGAAGCACCACGGGATGGCGCAAGTTCTGTGGCAGCATTGAATCTTGTCAGCAGGCTAACAGGGTAAGGAAAGTTCTAGCACAACAGCTTACACCTGGGCCCGCCACCCTCCGGAAACCTGACAACACACTAACATCCTCGCCAGAAGAAACGAGACGCGTCCTTATTGAAACTCACTTCCCAGGATGCACTTTCGCACAGGTAGTTGACTGGCAGGATATAATTCAGACACCGTCAGACAATGATTGGCACTACGCCAGCAGGGTGATCACGTTGGAGAAACTCCAATGGGCCATCCGGAGCTTCCATCCTTTTAAGGCAGCTGGTCACGATGGAGTGTTCCCCGCCTTACTGCAGTGGGGGGGCACCACCATCACCACCAAACTGCTGCCTTTATTGAGAGCGTGCCTGGCCTTTAGATACGTTCCTAAGGGATGGAGGGAGGTGAAGGTAATATTCATCCCTAAGCCAGGTAAGGGTGACTACACAAACGCTAAATCCCATCGACCAATCAGCCTGACCTCCTTTCTACTGAAGACTTTGGAAAGGCTGTGCGATAGGGAACTGAGGGATGGCGCTCTAAAGACTATACCGTTACACGGTAACCAACACGCATATAGCTCAGGTAAGTCGACTGAATCTGCCCTTCACCTGGTAGTCAGCCAGATAGAGGAAGCGATTCATCAGAAAGGCACTTGTTTGGGTACTTTCATAGACATCGAAGGAGCCTTCGACAAAACCAGCTTCTCCAGTATCAACAGCGCCCTCTCCAGACACGGAGTGGAACAGGTACTAACGGACTGGATCACAAACATGCTAAGTAAACGAGTGGTTCGACTTGAAGGAGAGCAGCAGCTGGCTATGATAGCCAGAGGCTGCCCCCAGGGGGGGGTCGTGTCCCCCCTTCTATGGAATCTGGTGATTAATGACCTCATCACCAAACTCAACGCCAACCGCTATTACACAGTAGGTTATGCTGACGACCTCGCCATCCTGGTTTCGGGGAAGGTAACGGGCACGGTATGCAACCTCACTCAGCAAGCGCTACGTATCGTGGAGAGATGGTGCAGGGACTTTGACCTTTCAGTGAACCCAGCTAAAACTGAACTGGTCATGTTTACCCACAAACGAGCTCTAGGTCCTTTTCGCCTACCTAAACTGTTCGATACTGAACTCCAGCTGGCCAACGAAGTCAAGTACCTTGGTGTAACACTAGACAGTAAGTTAAACTGGAGCAGTCATCTGGACAACATACTAAATAGAGCTTGCATAACCTTTTGGCAGTGCAGGAGAATGATAGGTAAGAAGTGGGGCCTATCCCCAAAAATTATACATTGGCTGTACACGGCAGTGGTCCGCCCCATGATCAGCTACGGAGCTGTGGTTTGGTGGCCCCGTACCAAGTTAGTGACAGCCTCTAACAAACTGCAACGCATGCAAAGACTAGCCTGCATGGCGACGACGGGCTGCATGAGGACTACTCCGACTGCAGCAGTTGAAGCCATCCTGGGAATCCCACCGCTCCACCTGTTCATACAGCAGGAAGCGACGATGGCGGCAGTACGTCTTAACACACTAAATCTCTGGGGTAAGAGTAATACACCACACACCACGCTGCTTGAGGGACTACATAAGGAGTTCCCCATCACGAAAGCTATAAACGACCGTGTTCCTAAACAATTTATGTTTAATAAAAAATACAAGATCCAGCTTCACGAGGATCGCCGATGTGAGGGGCTGTGCCCTACAGAGCTGCGTATCTTTACGGACGGATCCAAAACAGATAGTGGCACAGGTGCTGGAATCTTCTCGGAGGATTTCAACATACATATAGCCACACCACTGGGGGTCCATAACACAGTGTTCCAGGCCGAATGCTTGGGCATCTCTTTAGCCGCTTCAGCCATTATGGCCAGGGAAGTAAAGGAACACTCAATCCGCATACTCTCAGACAGCATGGCTGTTCTGCAAGCGCTGAACAGTTACACTGCTGACTCTGGGCTAATATACGAGTGTCACCAGCGCCTCAACCAGGTGGGTAACCTCAATAATATAACCATTCAATGGATCAAAGGACACAGCGGTTCGCTAGGCAACGATGCAGCCGACGAACTAGCCAGAAGAGGGTCGAGCATGGCACCAGTGGGACCAGAGCCCATCGCGCCACTCCCCTTCGGGTACATACGCACTCTGGTAAGGAAACGCACTAGAGACCAACATAGCAAACTATGGACGGACCAAGGCGAATGCAGGCAGGCTAGGGAAGCACTTCCCACACTGGATGGCCGCCTCACGAAACAGGTTCTCCGTCTAACAAAGCAAAAGCTGCGTATAGTTACCGCAGCTTTAACTGGCCACGGGTCATTCAATAAACACCTCTTTGTCATAGGAGTAACAGACAGTCCGCTGTGCAGGGCCTGTATGGAGGACGACGAGACAGCGGCACATGTGCTTCTAAACTGCCCGGTGGTCGCCACGTACAGGGCAAAGTACTTCGGTAACCCAGGTACCCTACGTGAGACGGTCAGTAACATAAAGGCGTTGCTGGCCTTCCTTGAGGAGCTGGGGTGGATCGAATAATCGATTTTCCCACCCGTACGCAAAATACGCGCATTGACGTGGAGTTGCGGATACCAGCCCGTTGTACCTATTACCTATTACCTAGGTACTTATTATCGCAACCGCTCGGTAGAGAAGGCTATTCGCCGGAATTCCAGCGGCGCCGCGGGCATCCGCGCGACTCTTTCGAGTTTCTCATGCGATAATAAGTATTATAGTAATGAAAATAAAGTTAAAATTCATAAGACACTGAAACTGCGCTCCGCTTCGCTGCGCTTCGACGCTCTTTTGGTGTGAGTTGAGCCTAACAAAAAACTTTAATATTTTCTTAAAAGCTTGAGGCCTGAAAGTCCTTCTTACACTTTAAGATAAGCAAACTTTTCACATCACATCTGTGAGGTAGACAGATGACAGAGCAGTACAGAAACAAAACAGATTTTCGAACTGATATTTCAAGCTACATACGGTTTTGGTCACAAAATAAATTTATCATCAAATTTTTTATGTTGTTGTTTTATCAGGTTTAGAACTTTAGACATCGATTCCCACCACGTTTGCGGAGTTTCGCTAGTTCATTTAATTTGACCCTGTTGATCAAGATAATCCTGCACCCTAATTTCGTAACACACTATCAATCGGAATCTGAATCATTTTGAAGCAAATTGCTAATCCATTGCTTCATAAGTTCCAAAAAATTGTCTGGTCAACACGTAAATAACGCAATGAATGTTGTTGAACTGTCAAAATGAAACTGATTCCGATTGATAAATGTGTTACGCAATTGCCCCGCTGATAATTCTCGTAATTTAAAACGTTCAAAATCTAGTCGCAATGTCATCTCGGCGACAAACAAATGTCAAAAACTTGTCAAAATGTTGGGAAATTAAAGGTATTTTTGAAACATTGAGACTGAGATCAGGGGGCCTAAAAAGGCCACTTTGGCAGAATCATAAATGGATAACATAATGGACAGTTAACCGTTAAGTTAATCGTATCAAATCCCTTTGGTGAAGCATTTTTCAATAAATTTTTTTTATCTGTGCTAAAATACCAATCAATCCGATCCAAATCCAATCCCAATCTCTTTGATTATAGATACCTAAGTACGTAGCGCAGCGAAAGAAAGAAAAACACGGACTGTCTTCGTCATATTATATATTTTTTTTTTTTAAAACATTGCCCCACACTAGGACTTTCTCCTGTATTGTGGGTGCGTTTACAAACATTTAAATTCACAGACATAAACAGCCTTCAAATTCATAATGTTATCCTTTTATGATTCTCCAAAGTGGTCTTTTTAGACCACATTCGCACGGACTTTAAAATATCGCGGCGGAATTTTATCGCGCAATGGATTTTCAACCCACAACTTAACACCGAGAGTAGAAAATCCTGCAATGTGTTTTTTTGACGCGCTGGGATGCGCTCTGTTGGATTCTCAACGCTCGGATCAACACCGACAGTTGAAAATCTAGTGAACGTTTTTATATAAAATTACGAGAATCGCCCCCAGATACCCTGATAGATTACACGTGGTATTACCTACTTAGGCATTTGTTTAATTACAATAATATTAATGGGTTAATACATAATTCCTATTGATAAATCATGGCGCATACCGCAGCCGTAACCATTTATCTTGGAGCAATTATAAATGGATGAAAGATATTTATTAATTACGCTACTACATTGCAGGTTCTTGTTGACAGTTTTAATAAAATAGGTACTTACATAAATTATTATTTTTAAGGTTCCGTACCTCAAAAGGAAAAACGGAACCCTTAAAAGATCACTTCGTTGTCCGTCCGTCTGTCCGTCTGAATTTGGCGAGCTACCTAGCGCATCCATTATAGGCTATTTCAAACGGTAAGACAAAGACGCGCGTCTTTTTTAAACCGCATGGCAATGCGTAACTGGTCAAGCTGTCATACTATACAATGCGTAACATAATGAACGCAAGACCTCATACACCCCAATTAGAGTATTGAGTTAAAAGCATAATACAATGATCAAAACAATTTTTTTTTAAAGCTAACTATTTTTATTAAGTAAATTGTGTTGACCCTATCATTACTTTATGCATTCAAAATTGAGTCTTATTGCCTTGACATAAGATTTAATTTTCTTTGGCTCAATCGGCGATCAGTATGGCAAAATACATAATTAAAAAAAATACCTATCTTAAATGTTACCGAAATTGATTCAGTAATCAATTATGAACGAACTACTTTCAGGACTTGCGTTTATTCTGTTACACCTTGTATACAGGGTTATTGGTAAAACATGAACAACCTCTTAAGAGGTCATTGCACTCATCATTTTGAACAACTTTTACTATGGGACCAAACCTGAAATCGCGAAAAAAAATCAGCTGTTCCCTACACTTTTACGAGTTATACGAACATAAATTTACGGAACAGCTGATTTTTTTTCGCGATTTCAGGTTTGGCCGCGGGCAGGCGATGCGATGCATTGGCAATTCCCTTAAAAATGGTTTAGATTGAGACTGATAACTTAGTGTGTTACGTGTGTGTTATTAGGGTGGTAATCTCTCTCCGGTCGTGTCGGATTGCCGTCCCATCGGACTACGATGGTGAGGCAAGAGGGAGAGCCCCTGTGTCTGCGCACTGTAATATCTTGCGCCGGAGGCTGGTCTCCGCTAAGATTAGTCGCCATGGCCGAAATGCGGTCTGGAGGACTTTTTTATTATTTTGGTTATTCATTTGTGCTTTTCGTTGAATTAGAAATAAAGAAAAATGCGTTTAAAGAGGCATTACAGTAAAAAAATACCTTAAAACTATAAAAAACAGAAAACAAAGATTATAATGCCAACAGGGCCTTTTTTTTTTTTTGGGTGGGACATCATCAAATGACCCCTCCCGCTCTGGGTGGAGCGGAAGGGAGTGTCAGACTCTTACTGACTAAAACCCACCCGTGTTCCTTCCTTAGCCCTTTATGTTCCGGGCCAGCGGTAACCCTTTCGGACAATCCCGCTGACCCGGCAGGCTTCGGCCCTATGGGGCCCCTCCTCGATGCTGACATCTCTTTGAGGCGCGCGTGGAACACGTACGCGCCGTCCGGCACGGGCCTGGTCCTGATCGGACGGTGAGCCACCCATTACTCTCCGCCCGCAGGCCCGCGCCTACGGTGGCCGGGAGTCGTCGCGCGGCTCCCGACGCCCGGAGCGTCTCCCGCGGCGGCTGGGATGGGAGGCTCTCTACCTCATCCGTCCCGCCACCTCCTTCACTAGCATAACGGCTTCGCAGAAGGAGGTGACCAGGGCCGGACGCGAGAGGTCGCCGCCTCTGCCGATCGCCTCTACGAGGACACGGTGCTCCGCCGTGTCCTCTGGGCGATCCTGGCAATGGTGACACTCGGGCGTTTCCTCCCGCCTGATGATGTGCAGGAACCTCCCGAAACTTCCGTGTCCGGTGAGGACCTGCGTCAGGCGGTAGGTGAGGGCGCCGTGGCGCCTCTCTAGCCACTCCTCAAAGAGAGGTCTTATCGCCGCTATCGCGGCGTGCCCTGCCAACAGGGCCTCAGCTCAGCATAATGTCAGACGACAACACAAGGTGTACCACCTGACGCTGACTTTCAGCTGTAATGTAACCCCGCCATACGCTAGAATAACAAACACGTAGGGAATTGAGCTTAGCGCAGAGTTAGCTAACTGGGTAGGTATATTAGTCATCTGCTTACCTAATAGGTACCTACCCTGCGCATCATTTTCCTTTACACGATTTTACAACAAAGATATCTAATAACACCATCTAATAAAGTCATTACATAATCAGCCTATAATGTTCCCACTGCTGGGACACAGGCCTCCTCTTGGTGAGAGGGAGTGGGCCGTAATCCACCACGCGGGCCCAGTGCGGGTTGGCAGATGTCACATGTCTTTGAATTTTTGGTTCTAGGACATGCCGGTTTCCTCACGATGTTTTCCTTCACCGTTTTGAGAGCAGTGGTGATGAAATAATTTACACAAAGTAAAGCGCCTGTCTGGGTTCGAACCTACGACCTACAACAACTCGTAAGTCGCGGCCGTTACCACTTGGCCACCACTGCTCCCTATAAAGTCATTATTATACCTTATTTAAACAACAAAAGTCTCACCTAGGTTTTCCCTAATCAAAAGAAATAATTTACCTAGGTATACCTGTTTCAGAAATAGCCCTAAATGCCTGTTTTCTACAGGTTTAACTGAAGATGTCCGATAAGGGGATGCGCTAAGGTAGATATTTCATAGTCATTCAATAGGATTATAGCGTCAGGCACTAGTTGTCTGGCATTTTTGCTGAACTGGGCCTTTTTGGCGCAGCCGTGAGGCACACATTCCTGCTAATTTCATGTATCGGAATTTGCACTTTTTTTTTTTTTAATATCTTTTTTTGTTTTTAACTGATGTATGTACGATTACTGTCTAACTATTTGGTGTATTGTGTGTCTTTTAGTCTGTGCTAAATAAATGTATTTCCTTTCTTCTTTCTTTCTTTATATTATGAACTTAGAGATTATTATACCTCCTAATTTACTTAACAAATCTATTTTATTATTGATTTACCTATTTCTGTAACTGCCCGTGACATCACAGCGGGCCCTATCAGAATATTCAGAACACCAGCGCTTATTTTTTAAATGTCGCAGCATCATGCTGAGATAGGACCCTTTTGGCCTCGTATAGGAGTTTCTGTTTAATTTTTCTTTTTGTTACTTTTTTTTAGGGTTCCGTACCCAAAGGGTAAAAACGGAGCCCTATTACTAAGACTTCGCTGTCTGTCCGTCCGTTTTTCTGTCACCAGGCTGTATCTCAAGAACCGCGATAGCTAGACTGTTGACATTTTCACAAATTATGTATTTCTGTTGCCGCTATAACAACAAATAAGTACTAAAACAGAATAAAATAAATATTTAAGGGGGGCTCCCATATAACAAACGTGTTTTTTTCAGCGTTTTTGCCTTGTGGTACGGAACCCTCCTTGTGCGAGTCCGACTCGCACTTCGTTAGTTTTTATATAACTTGTATTTTTTACTGTGTTTAGTTTAGTTTGTGATCTTCCTGTACGAGTTGCAATAAATACTTTTTCTTTCTTAATTCTGTAGTTACATACTTGTTACGCTCGCGAATCATTTATTTTGTTCAACCTGGACCTGCAAATTGCAAAAAACGTAAGAAAATTTGAATTTCTCATCCTACTGCTTTACTTTGTGTAATTTATATCATCACCACTGCTCTCAATACGGCTAAGGAAAACATCGCGAGGAAACCGGCATGTCCTAGAACTGTGAATTCGAAGACTTGTGACATCCACCAAGCCGCACTGGGCCCGCGTGGTAGATTACGGCCCACTCCCTCTCACAGAGAGGAGGCCTGTGTCCCAGCAGTGGGAACATTATAGGCTGACTAGCTTCAGCCCGCGGCTTCGCCCGCTAGGTATGTTGATAAAAACTATCCTATGTCCTTCCCCGGGATGCAATCTATCTCTCTGCCAAATTTTATCGAAATCCGTTCAGTGGTTTAGGCGTGAAAAGGTAACACAATACAGACAGACAGACCGACTGACAGAGTTACTTTCGAATTTATAATATTAGTATGGACTATAGCTATGTAAATGTTATGTAGTCTGAAAAACTAATCTCGTGTTACCCGGGCATAATTGGTAAAAGTAATTAACAGCTTGTTCGCGCACGCGCTAAAGAACAATGGCGAAATCTTAGCTGAATTTAATTTGAGCGTCTAAAAGTGACTTATATACGATGGAAGTTCGATTATTTTTCTACGTTTTTTCAAAGTATCACATTAACGAGATAAGGCCGGATAAAAAAAATATTTTAAATGAAAAGTTATTTGATTTTTTCATTGACATTTAGTGTTGCCATTTTATATTTATTCTGCCAAGTGTACAGCATTATTGTATTGTATTCAGTTTTAGTTTGTTATTGTAATTAAACGGTGTTAATTAATTAACAATACTGTTTAGCTTTCTAAGAGGAAGTATTCCATGCAAGGAGGTAAAAATATTGTAGTGTAACAATAAATGAATTACTTTCAATTAATGACTGGCAAAAAGCACAGATTACTAAATAGAAAAGGCTATTTCCCAAATCTAAAAAAAAATATTTTTATTATTTTAAGGGCTGATTTTTCCAAAGTCAGATAATTTTATCAGTGGATTAGTTTTAATGAAAATAAGTTTAAATGAAAAATTAATTGATTATTTTTGTGAACTTTTATTAATTTAGTGTTGCCATTTAAGTTTTTTAAACACCACTTTAGAATAAATTAAATGCCGGAGTTTGTAAGTCGTGATAATGAAATCATTTTTAATTCTAGATATAAATGAAATGAAACAATTTCTTTTTCTTAAATAGGTATGCCTAATTTAGCACGGTGGTAATAATAATTGGCATGAAATAATAAAATTATTCTGAACTTTTTTTCACGATGGTTGCAGCAAAAAGACTTATGTCTAAAATAGCATAGCTTAAGTATAGTTTTAGGTTGGCAACACTAGTTTGGCTTGGTTGACATTGATGACACAGACGCTTGCGCTATGTTCTTGGCTGTTGTGTTTTGCTTTCGATTGTGTTTCCTTTTCTGTATTCTCCTTTGACCTGGACTGCTAACGGACTCTGATTTTGCCCTGTGTGACCCTGTGCTTGTTTATGGACATCGAGAATTGCTGTTGCGACATTGTGCTGTTTTTTACTGGACACCGATTTTGCCTCAACGTTACCGCTAAAATGGAAGGTCGTCGTCGTAGCGGAATAACACGAATCCTGTGTGTTAACTGTAACATTTGTGTTAATACACTACGTCGATATCGTGCTTTGGAACTAGATACCAGAGTTACCACCTTACTCTGTAACGGATAACCTATAAAAAAGTATAAGTTCATATTTGAATATCTATTTTTCTCGGCCTTTTATAATTAAAATTCTTGTATATATGGTGTCAGGGGCTGAAGCTGAGTCAAACAGAATATTTTTCAATTAAAGACATAGAGTTTTAATCACAACTAAAACAATGTATGGGAACCTGCCATTGTTCTTTAATTAGTTCACATGTATCGTACTATTGAACTTGACTCATATTGAAGGCACGAGCATGCGGTAAGAATAAATTGGCGCCTAGCTTCGCGGCGGGAATTTAAACGCGCGTCTGCATGATTAAATACTGCTGAGTCAGTCCTTATTTTATTTTATAAGTAGGGCGATTGAGTTGAGGGACTCATGCCAGGATAATTACCATAAGGAACCACCTATTTGTGAGGTTAAATCTTGGATGAGGAAGCGTGGTTTATGTTGTAGAGATAAACATAATTTATTTGATTTGATCCTGCAATGATCTGCGGAGTAATTGCGTAACACACTATCAGTAGCAATAGCTTCCATTTAAACAGTTCTTGCGTTATTTACGTTGTTGAAATTTTTCGAGCATATGAAGCAATGGATTAGCTATATCCTTTAAAATGATTCAGATTGACATTTATAGTGTGTTACATTAGTGTACTGCAAACTATTGAGACAAAAGTGCTTGTTTATAATAAATTTTCGATTGCTAATAAATTCATCATCTTTCGTCATAGAGCTCAAATCAATAATCTGTATATAACTACATCTTTGAAAAAATGCTCTGCCTGGGGTGAACGGAGGGTTATATCGGACTCCTGCTGACTAAAACCCAACTGTTCCTTCTATGACCATAAGTCGGGGGCCCGGGAGAACACATCCATCGAAAGATGGAGAGAACTCCATCTTTCCTGGGACAGGGACAGGCCTTATTGACGACGCGACGCCTAATGCGGGCCACTCACGATCAAGTTCACCGTCAAGTTTGCAGCGGACTTGAAGCCGCGTCCAGTAAACTTGACGGTGTATGGCTACTTATCATGCATACCCATAGACATACACCGTCAAGTTTACTGGACGCGGCTTCAAGTCCGCTGCAAACTTGACGGTGAACTTGATCGTGAGTGGCCCGCATATACGAGGCGTTCGTGTCGTCCAGCTTACGAGGAGTCCCGTCGCGTCGTAGTTATTGATAAGTAATATAATTACCTGTGAAAATATAATGAAGGTGCCCGTCATGCCTCGGATGCTGTCCTCGCTGATCTCCTTGACGTAAAGCGGACAGACCACGAAGCCTCCTCCCGAGCCGAACCCGATGAGAGCGCGGGCGGCGATCAGCGCGATCGGGTGTGCGCACATCAGCTTTACTGCCCAGCCGAGCTGTGGATGGAAGATAATTTTAATAATGGACACACAATTTTGATCGTAATGTCAGTGGTTAAGCTTTACTACGATCTTAAATTTTCCGTATATTCATAGCACAACTTTGACAGCTGTATCATTATCATCAATCATCAATTAAGCCAAAAGACGTCCACTGCTGGACCTAGGCCGTAGGGTTAGGCGGTCTACCTACATCCTACTTAACACAGTCAACAAAAGAGATACTGCATCGCACAAATATCACTTCCAACAAATCGTTATCAGCACGAAGCTCTAGTATTTGTTTATTCAAGAAAAGTAATGCGCGTTTTCGTAATAATTTGTTGAAGTGATATTTGTGCGATTTTCTTTTGGGTACGAAACAAAATAGTTCTTCGTATACTCTTCTGAGATGGCGAACCCAAATGGAGACACAAATGAGCGAGGTATGCGTAGTTCCTCAATTCCAATGTTCACCCTACATAATAGAGAAGGGTATAGTACGTGGAAGTTTAAAATGCGTAATTATCTTATACATGAGGAGTTGTGGGAAGCGATCAGTGGCTACCCAACAGGGATGAACGTTTCCAATGTCACAAAGATGAGGAGCGATCAGAAGGCACTAACAAAAATTTGTCTTACCCTTGAATCATCTGCAATTACGCATGTCCGAAGTGCAACCACGGCAGCGGAAGCATGGAAAGCTCTACAAAATGCTTATGAGGACAAAGGTATGGGTCGGCGTTTATATTTAGAACGGAAGTTATACAGATTGAGACTTGAAGACTTTGATAATAATATTGAGTCGTATATAGTTGAAGTTTAGTAAGAAACCGATGGATGTCGTCGACTGAAATTTAATTTACTATTAATCAAATTAAATTATATTGAGAACATCCATCGGTTTCTTACTAAACTTTAACTATATCCGACGATCCTGTATATTTATCTCTTTTGTTGACTGTACATCCATATTTTGCCAGTTATTTTGAAGTTCCAAGTCATGGGGGGCGAGCCTGTTGCCATCAACCAGGCACATATCCAGACTCCAGGCGGACCAAACGTGAAATTGCGAAAAAAAAAACAGCTGTTCCCTACGAAGCGTTCCGTACCACAAGGCAAAAACGTCGACAAAAAACGCGTTTGTTGTATGGGGGCTCCCATACAACAAATTGAATATTTTTTTATTCTGTTTTTACTAACGAAAAAAAAAAACCAGTTGTTCCCTACTTGTGTTCGTATAACTCGTCAAAATGTAGGGAACAGCTGTTTTTTTTCCCGATTTCACGTTTGGTCCCATAGTAAAAGTTGTTCATAATGATGAGTACAATGACCTCATATGAAGTTGTTAATGTTTTACCAATAACCCTGTATAGCCGCGTGCCGCCATGAATCTTCCGTCTCGCTCTCGCTTAGGCATTATAAGGGTTGCGAAAGGGAGAAGGAAAGCTGAAGGATATTTGTGTCGCACTGATACTAATATTATTTAGAGCTGCCAGTAATTAGGCATGAAATATAAACAAAAATGAGTTATGGCGTCAACAATCCCCGCGGTATATAAACATCAAAGTCCTGTCTGACTAATATATCAACGCACAGCCTAAACCGCTGGTCCTAGAGACATGAAATTTGGAGGGTGTGTTCTTTGTAAAGAGTAGGTATCCACTAAGAAAGGGTTTTTCGAAATTCCACCCCTAAGAGGGATGTGCGCGTGGGTTGAGTGCTGGTGAATGGGGGAGGGTGAAATTTCACGCGGACGAAGTCGCGGGCAGAAGCTAGTTAAAATATATGAATCCATGGTAACAGAACACTGCCACAGAACCCAACACTGGGATTATCCTTCCTTATCCTTCGGTTCTGTGCTTTTCGCATCCAACGGCTTTCTGCGGCCTTCATTAGGTCGTCGGACCACCTTGTAGGAGGCCTTCCAACGCTGCGTCTTCGGGTACGCGATCGCCACTCCAGAACCTTTCGGCCCCATTGGCCATCAGTTCTGCGAGCAATGTGCCCTGCCCACTACCACTTAAGTTTGGCAATTCTTCGGGCTATGTCGGTTACCTTGGTTCTCCTGCGGATCTCCTCATGGGTTACTTACAGAAATAGGTATAGAAGCAAACAACAAAGCATTCTTCCTTCCAAACTTGTCAGCTGCAACCCCATACACGAACACAGCGATAGGTGCGAAGATAAACATGATGGAAGCCATCCAGGACACGTCCTCTTCAGACAGGGGGGAGTTCGAGGGGGAATAGTCCCCCATGAGCAGCGCCTTGTTAGGGGATATCCACCCCATGGCTGTTCCGTACGCCAGGATCGGCATACATACTGGAAAGGGAAAAAATTGTGCGTTAGTTATAGACGTTTTTATAAACAACTAGCGATTCTCCTCTGCTACGCATGGTGTTTTCTGCTTAAGGCGAAAGCGCCAGGGCAGCCCGCGAAATTCAATTTTTTTACCGTTTTTTTTGCAATTTGCTGGTCATTGTCAGTATTAAGTTGTACGTTGATTAAAATTTGATTCGCGGCCGTAACAAATATGTATTTACAGAATTATAATCATTAAAGTCATCAACACAACTCTCTAAGACCAAGTAATCCCCAAGAATGACTATTTCATGAAATCTCACACGCAGTCACACAGCGTACGAGTTAAGCGACTTCGTGACACGAGAACCACCCGTGATCGCACTCATTTGTGTTAGCATATATACTTTCCACATTCAACCATTCTCGCTTCCGGTAGAAAACTTCTGTAATTCGCCTTTGTACAGACGCCAGCACATCTAAATTGCCTAAAGCAAAATTAGTGTGTTCGAACCCAGGACCTACAACTCGTATGTATATTTAAGACCTTTTATGTATATCTACCTATGTTCACAAATAAAGATTGATTGATTGATCGTAACTCACGGCCGTTGCCACTGCGCCACCACCGCCCTCGAACTCATGAGTTTGCAATAAACTTCGGCTCCCATTTCGAAGTTCGAACACACTACAGAGATACTAGCGTAGCTGTTGCGGCATCTATACAGGGTTATTGGTAAAACAATGATACCCTCTTAAGAGGTCATTGTACTCATCATTATGAACAACTTTTACTATGGGACCAAACCTGAAATCGCGAAAAAAAAAACAGCTGTTCCCTATTATGTTCGTATATCTCGTCAAAATGTAGGGAACAGCTGATTTTTTTCGCGATGTCAGGTTTTTGTGTATACCTATATAAGTAGTAAGTATAGAAAACCTACTATTCCTTAGGTAAAGTACCTAATCATCAAATGGTCGTAACTATGTGTAATGTAATCTATCCGTCCATTGAACTTGATAAAGGCTGCTTACGCAAGCTAAAAATAGGTACCTAGAGTAAATATAGCCTGTGGTGCCTTACTTGGCACTAAGCATCTAAGCAGGTATGCGTCCCTGGTACCTCGAGACACGATTGATGGTATTTTTAGATGTAACAGAACTTGTCTATGACTCAGTCTTTGATTCGTAACGTGTCTATGGAATGAGGAGGACAATTCGATTTTAGAATCGATGTTCATTTGTTTTTTTTTTTTTTTTTACATTATTTTTGGTGTTTGATTTTATTACGTATATACAGGATGTATAAAGATTTGATATTATTACGTATATATTACAGGATGTATATATGGATTTGATATTAAAGATGTGCTTTCCTAAAGGGAGAAAATTAATGGCTATGTACGCCGCATAAAATATTCTGTTGTGTTTGTTCAAAATGGAAAGGGATGAAAGAGATACACTACATCATTACTTATCAATGCTGGGGCTCTGTCTCGCGCAGGGTCTTAGCATTATGCTGAGCGATGGCCGTTTCTGCGTCATGTTCACCGCAAATTAATGTATTTTCTTTCTTTTCTTTACATCTCAAACACCAGCCGATCTATCCTGTAAATATCTCACCATGAAATTTTTTTTTTTGTTTTCGTGGAGCGTGGGATTTCTACCTTACTAAAACCACCCCGGTGATCACCACCAGCACATAGGGGTGGTCCCGGTTCCTTTTAAAAGACCAATTCTGGAACCCCCCGTGCAACGCCTGTAAGGCACATCCCTGGGAAGACGGTAAAGGGGCCTTCCATGAGCCTCGCTATGTACGGCAGCACGTGACCACTGTGCCACCGTCTTCCCTGGGGTCACTTGGTGGTCGGACAGAGTCCCCACTCTGTGCGCCCGCGACCCCAGAGGTCCACCTGCCTTCATTGGTAAGCGGGTTTCGCCAAGGCAACGAAACGTGAATGTAGATCTAATTTTAAGTGTCAGAAGGCATTTCAAATGTCAAATAGGGGGTGACATTATCACTAAGTGATAAAACCCTTTCAAATAAATAAAGATAAAAAAAAAGTCAAATATTTTATGAGGATAAAAAAAATATATAAAAATAAATTACTTACAAACGTGAATTAAACCACCCCCTAAACATAGTTTTATTGAGGGGCCCGTGGCTAAATAATAACAGCCGCACAGGTCGATCGATCAGGTCAGGATCAGGCTACGCTTGCCGCGGTTGGTCTGTGGATGGGTGACCATCATTACATACCGTGACCCCTCCGTGCCCCGGAAAGCACGTTAAACCTTTGGTCCCGGCTGTCACTTGTGGATCTTTGACAGTCGTCGAAAAAGGTTGACAACGACTAAGTACAGTTCATTCGTAGCTATTTTATTACCTCTGATTTTGCATCACTGTTAATAGTTATAGCACCCTAATCGCGTAACAAACTATGCGCTTCTCTTTCTTTTCTATGTAGTCCGTCAAAGACCCCGCTTTAGGACGGGCTGCGCGAGAATTGAGAAATAGGTATTTGAAGAAACTATTGCCGAGACGGCAATAGTTTCTTCAAATACCTATTTCTCTCTCTCGTCTCCCCCGTAGAGTGCGATAGGGCAAACTGCAGCTCAGAACGATTTTACCTAGAAAAAACCATGACCGATCGACGTTTCGTATTCCCCTGTTTTCTCCCCGAAACCTAAGCCGATTAAAATATTTTTGGTATCAAAATTTAAAGGAAGAATATATCTATGCCCCTATCATTTGTTTTTATCTTAAAAACTTTTCAATTTTCTTTGGTAGTCGTCTGATTACGTAGGTAAAAACGGGGCATTTTTTTAGGTTTTCGGAAAATCATATTTATTTTTGTAAAAAATTTTTTGAAAAAAAAAAAGACAGGAGCATGCCTTCAATAAACCTAGATTTTTATAAATAAAAATGATTACTCTTGAGGCATTATCCAGGAAGAGAATAGGGGAATACGTTTGTATGGAAAAAATGCAGCCCGTCTACGCTCATTTTACTACCACAACTCCTCACAACTATACTTTATATTCAATTAAAGTGTCCTAACATAGTTAGCTCGATGTAATGACTAGTTTTACTGAAGCCACTTCATTATTAATTACTGACATAAGAATATACAACACAAATGCTCCAATTATTTCATTTACAATACAATTGATTCCATTTTACTCTACGGTAACTGAGTCACGAGTGAGTGTGTCGGGTGAGTGAGTGTGTGTGAGTGTGAGTGGCTTGGTCTTACAGCATGGGTTTTTAGGGTTCCGTACCCAAAGGGTAAAAAGGGACCCTATTACTAAGACTTCGCTGTCTGTCCGTCCATCTGTCTGTCACCAGGCTGTATCTCATGAACCGTGATAGTTAGACTGTTGAAATTATCACAGGTGATGTATTTCTGATCCTGATAGAACAACAAATACTAAAAACGGAATAAAATAAAGGGGCATACAACAAACGTGTTTTTTCCGGCGTTTTTGCCTTGTGGTACGGAACCCTTCGTGTGCGAGTCCGACTCGCACTTGGCCAGTTTTTTTTATTCATGCCTGCTGAACAATCTCCCATGACGCGACTTTTTAAAAGAGGAAGTCGAGAATTATTATTGTTTCGCAATTTTTTTTTCAAATTAGATGTCAAAAAAATACAACCGAAACTTCTTTTCGCCATTAATTTCAAGGATTGAATTTTGAAAATCAAAATATTGTGTTTTTTGTTATATTAAACGGAAACAAACAATCAACAACAACAATCTTCCTAAAGATTAGATTTTCAATTTGACAAGTCATCATCTGCCCAGCCTTTTCCCAACTATGTTGGGGTCGGCTTCCAGTCTAACCGGATGCAGCTGAATACCAGTATTTTACATGGAGCGACTGCCTATCTGACCTCCACAACCCAGTTATGGGTAATACGATACCCCATGGTAAGACTGGTTGTCAGACTTTCCGGCTTCTGACTACCCGTAACTACTGTCAAAGATCCATGAATTACAGCCGGGACCAACATGCTTTCCGAGGCACGGAGGGGTCTTGGTATGTAAAGATGGTTACCCATCCACAGACCAACCGCGGCAAGCGTAGCTTAACCTGATCGATCGACCTGTGCGGCTGTTATTATTTAGCCACGGACCTTTTTCTTCAATTTGGCAAGTATGTTTGTGTATTCTTACGTATACTTCGTTTATTTGTAATTCTCTTATTAAAACATCGTTGATCGTAGATAAGAATCTCAAGAGCGTCCACGTAACATAAATAATTTGGCACAAGTTGTTCTGCCGTATGAAACAATGGTGTAAGAAAATACACAGGTCAAACTTTTATTCTCTAGTAAGTAATTATGTATTGAGAGCAGTGGTGGCCGCGACTTACGAGTTGTAGGTCGTAGGTTCGAACCCAGACAGGCGCTTTACTTTGTGTAAATTATTTCATCACCACTGCTCTCAAAACGGTGAAGGAAAACATCTTGAGGAAACCGGCATGTCCTAGAACCAAAAATTCGAAGACATGTGACATCTACCAACCCGCACTGGGCCCGCGTGGTGGATTACGGCCCACTCCCTCTCACTGAGAGGAGGCCTGTGTCCCAGCAGTGGGAACATTATAGGCTGATTATGATGAATTATGTATTGCCTACTTTTAGAGCTCCGTACCAAAATGCTAAAACGGAACCCTTATGGTGAGACTCAGTCTGTCTGTCTGTCACAGCTGGATATCTCAAGAACTACTAATGCTATCAACTTGAAATATGGAATAGTTTTAGATGACGTTTGCCTTACTATTTTGCAAATAAGAAAGAAATAAAAATACATGTACTTATATTTTTTGCAACAGGGACTGAAAGGGGGTCTGAAAAATTCGAAGTGTGGCTACTAGGGCATGTGAGGTATCGAATGAAAAAACGCAGTTTGCACATTCTCAAACATTTTTTCTTTTATTTTTTAGGCCGCAAAGCGTTCGACTTTTGATGAAAAATGTAAAAAAAAAATACTGTTCCCCCTTATACCCGAAGTTTGCAATAAGTAAGAAAAATCTGAAATAATTCTACGTGATAGAAGTTTAGTCCGACTCACTCTTGACCGGTATTTTTTCAGTAAAGAAAATTATGTGACAGGAATGAGACTTGTAGTGGCTTCAAAAATGCTCACATTCTCTTTTATAATCATTTGAAGTTTGGAATATTTCATAATAATATAATAATTATTATAAACCAGCCGCGCCCGCGGTTTCACCCGCATAAGTTTCGATCCCGTGGGAATATCGGGATAAACGGTATTCAGGGCCGAAACCGAAGGGTCAGTGGGATCGTCCGAAAGGGTTACCGCTACCCCGGAACATAAAGGCTTAAGGAAGGAACACGGGTGGGTTTTAGTCAGTAAGAGTCTGACACTCCCTTCCGCTCCACCCAGAGCGGGAGGGGTCATTTAATGATGGTATAAAAAAATCCTGATTACAATCTGTCTGTGTGCCAAATTTCATCCCAATCCGTTCAGTAGTTTTTGCGTGAAAGAGTAACAAACATTCATCCATCCACTCTCACAAACCTTCGCGTTTATATTATTAGTAGGATTACATAAAAATTACAATTAATAGTGGTTGGAAAATAGCCTTCAATCGATCACGCCTAATGGAAAGCGATATATGAGGTTTATGATGGAAAGAACAATAAGTAATTTGTTACAAAACAAGTAAAAAATAACAAGTTTTCATTAATAAATCTGTTCTGTTTATGGTATTAACCTACTTTTAGCGGTGATTGTTTAACCCAATTCGTTTTATTGTCCTGGAACCCGAAATAGGTCGTCACTAATGCCGGCTTGACTCAAAATTAACCTCCTTACTAATAAACGTTGTAAAGCGTCTGTATAGTTACACAACGCTTTGTCTTCTTCTTTCGAAAGTCACATTACTGACGACTGAAAGAGAGAAATCGGTGTGTAACTATTCATCTAAATATATAAAACTCAAAGGTGACTGACTGACTGACTTAGTGATCTATCAACGCACAGCCCAAACCACTGGAAGGATCGGGTTGTAATTTGGCTAAGAAAGGATTTTTCGATATTCCACCCCAAAGAGGGTGAATGGGGGTAGGGTTAAATTTCACGCGGACGAAGTCGCGGGCGGAAGCTAGTCTGATATAATACGCTTATTAGTAAGGGGTGTACAAACATGCTGAGAAGACAATTATCGTGAGCAAATAACACGCAGCTCCTACACTTACACGCATTCACAGTGTGTTTTTAACTTTACCATAAGGAAAGTGTATAAGGTCCCATTAAAATAGATGGACAAACTTTTAGAAATAATTCAGACCACCAAAATAAGGACGATGGTAAAAAAATATATAAGAAAAACGCATAGATACTTACAAGAAAAATAATCAGCTAACGAAAATACACTAATGTGCTTGATCGAAGTTATTTTAGGGCAAAATAAAATCACTTTAAAATCAGTGTTTTTTTTTTGCTTGGATATCTTTGTTTAGACGAACTGAGCACTGTGTTAAAATTTGTCCATCTATTTTAATGGGACCCTGTATCGTCACTGGAAAGGAGAAAATGCTAAAACACCATTTGGGCCAAAATGAGTTATATACTCGTAATATTATACCGTTGGATTGTTTTTTTTTCTGCGTCGATCTGTTTAGGTTTTAAGACAATCTGAGCCAATTAAAATTGGCAGATTGTTTGTTGTTGTTTTGTGTGTCATTTATCATTTTGGCCCAAATGGCGCTTGAGCATTTTCTCCTTTCAGTGACGCTATAATTGCATAGAACCGGTCGAAATGGCGGTGCTTGGTCCCAGGCCTATGTCCAGCATTGGATCTATGAGATCAGTAAATTATCCTAGGCCAAGCAATCACAGGAGTCCATGAAAACGCACCAATAAATCTGTCTAGCCTTTTCCCAACTATGTTGGGGTCGGCTTCCAGTCTTATCAGTATTTTACTTGAAGCGACTGCCTCTCTAACCTCCACAACCCAGTTACTGGGTAACATAATACCCCTTGGTAAGACTGTCAGTCTACTGGGCTTCTCATTAAATCTGACTACCTGAAAATCTGGCTACCCGAAAAGTCAGTGGATATTAAAAAAAAAATATGCCACATCCAATTTTTTATGATTCTGTTTGAGGCATCACGTGCGTAAACAAAATGTTTCTAAAAATACAGTCCCGAAATAAACAGAAGTCGTAACTTCTGTAAATGACAATTTGCTTTGTTTCCTGAAGAGAACAAGGGTTTTCATGTGGAAATGTTGTTTGTTTCTAAACATCTCTATACTAATATTAAGCTGACGAGTTTATTTGTTTGAACGCGTTTATCTCTGGAACTACCAGTCGGATTTGAGAAATTCTTTTTGCATTTGATAGCCTAATTATTGAGGGAGGCTTTAGGCTACTTAACATTACGATATGAACCTTCGAAATTCGAGCAAAAACAAAAAAAGTCAGAGAGAACGTTAAGTAAAAGCGCGCGCGGGCGACACGACGAACGGGTCGTGAAACAAGCGAGGCCGAATTTTTTTATATTTTCTTTTCACTGAATTTCATGACTTTGGAAAGTAGGTAAAAGGTTAATTAACTGTTAGTTATGTTCCTACCTAAAAGTGAGTTGGTTAATTAGCAAATTATCTTGATAGGTAGGTAATTAGTACTTAGTTGAAATTTGTGCTTACGAAGTCAAGATCACGTCTTAGACTCTAAGGGATTATAACTTTACGGAAACTTGAAGGTAGGCATTAATTAATTAAAATTAAGTTCAATTCAAGGCTTTGTGCTCATAGTTGAAAACCAGCGTCCGGCACTAGATGTCTGGCATTTTTGGTACAGGGGCGAGGAACACATTTTTGCTGATTTTTCAACTAGTTTATTTTTATTGTGCCTTTTAATCTGTATACGATCGAAATGTAATATACTTCTTTCTTTCTTTTCTTTATCACAATAAAAAAGATACTGGTAGGTATTCAAATAAACATTCATTAAAAAAAAAATACCACTATCTTGTTGCGTCATAATTATTATTCAAATATAAAAAAAAAACTGTCATCAGACTGTGAAGAAAATAATTACAATAATTACTTACCAACAATAGACATTAGAATCTGATTGTGTTTGCTCCCAACCTTCTCTTCTTTTGCAGAACTAACTTTATACACTTTGTTCACCATTTTTAATTTTTATAAAAAAAAACACCACAACAAAAAAAGTCTCACCAAAATCCTATTCAATTCACGCGAAATAAAAAAAAATCTCAAAAAAGTTTTTTTTACTTATAAAAGCAATCAGTAATAATAACAAAAAAAAAAAAAACTATTAATATTCGAATGTTATTTAAAAAACAATTAACGGTTGCAATTTTCGAAACTTAAATCGGTCTATTTTCAACCGCGGCGTGCGTTTCGCGTGGTTGCGTGACCACGATGTATGCGTTCGCGCACTGCCCGTGCTATCATTATCCCTAGCTTTTATAATGGCGTTACGAGATGAGGGTGAACATCGTTCATATCCGCAGTAAACAGAAGTTAGAGCTGTCATAGTTTATTTTTCCATTGTCGTTTAAGTTTAATAACATTCTGATAAGGTGACAAAATTCTGAAAAGTCCCTAATTTAGATGACAAAATAGAGAAAAAAAATCCCCGGTTTTCTCGGAAACGATCGAAGAATCTATTCGCTGTTGCACTCATATATTGCCGACAGAACATTGTTCTTTAAAAAACGTGTCATCACTTAGCAGCCTCGGCTTATTTTTATTTTAAATTATTTTATTTTGGGATTGTTGTTTTCTTACTATTTGCTGTACTCCGCGTACGTCTTTTATCGTTCTAACATATAATTGTAAATTCAAGTATTCAACATTAATGATGTAACTAATATTTTTGTAAAATATAATTTAATAGAGTGTCCATGGAATTTCTTGCCCGTTCTTCTCCATAGGTACCTACACTTTGGAATGGGCAACTAGCTTCATATTTTCTGACTGACCGACTTCTTAACAATTCAAAAGTGCCTGTAAATTGTTTAATTTAAATAAATGCTTTGAGTTTTTGAGTTTTGTATCACCAAAATTCGGATATTCTGGAAAAAGTTATGCATAGTCATTCATTCAGTCAGTCATTATAAAAATATACACGGTCAACTTAAATTAGCTAACAAAACTCCGCATAGGCGATGGGATTCGATATACCTACGTCTGTGAACAAAAACAGATATTTGAACTGATATTTCAAAACAATTTATTCCGGTCGGATCCCGTGATCTGGGGGCCTAAAAAGGCCACTTTGGAGAATCATAAAAGGATAACATTATGAATCATAGTATGGCAAAGACAGTCCATGTTTTTCTTTTTCTCGCTGATTGCAGCGAGAAAAAGAAAAACATTGCATTATACCTATTGAGGTATAATCAAAGAGACTGGGATTGGATTTGGAGCGGATTGATTGGTACCTATTTTATCACAGACAAAAAAAATGTATTGAAAAATGCTTCACCAATGGTATTTGATACGATTAACTTAACGGTTAACTGTCCATTATGTTATCCTTTTATGATTCTACCAAAGTGGCCATTTTAGGCCCCCTGATAGATATTCTATCCTGATAGATAGCTAGATATTCTTATGTTTTAATTTCTGTCCCACTTTATCTAGGTCTGACCCCCTTACTCTTTTTGAGAGGTAAGTACAGTCAAGAGAAAACAGTCGTCACGTCTGCGGAGTATCGCTAGCTAATTTAATTTGGCCTTGTGTTACCCAGTAACTGGGTTGTGGAGGTCAGATAGGCAGTCGCTCCATGTAAAATACTGGTAATCAGTTGCATCCGGTTGGACTGGAAGCCGACCCCTGGGAAAAGGCTTGGCATAATATATGATGAAACTAGCTGCACCCCGCGGTTTCACCCGCGTAAATGTCGATCCCGTGGGAATATCGGGATAAAAAGTAGCCTATATGTTAATCCAGGGTGCCAGCTACCTCCATACAAAATTTTATCAAAATTGGTCTAGCCGTTTGAGCGTGAAGAAGTAACAAACATATAAACATACACACACACAAACTTTCGCCTTTATAATATTAGTGTGATGTGTGTGCAGACACACAGGCGTACTCACTCATCCCTCACTCTTATAGTCCGATGGGACTGCAATCCGACACGACCGAAGAGAGATCAGGCGCAGGGCCAATGGCTTCACGTGCTTTTCAAGGCACAGGGGTAGCACACCGCTTCCAAACTCCGGGCTGTTACAAAGAACGTCCAGTAACACTTTGTCCGACCTGGGAATCGAACCCAGGATCAGCAGTAGCGCTTGTGACCACGAGACCGACGGGGCCATCATGTCAGTCAGTCAGTTCCGAGAAATACTGGCGTGATCTTATGTTATGTTATGTAAAAAACGTTACGCATGTAATATTAGTCACAATAAGCCCTTGTTTTGAACTTGACCGATTATTTCAATGATTGGCTCAATTGATTGTTATTATTTTGACCTGTTAGAGGCTCGTCTATATGTTTTCCGCGCAAATCAATCAATCATCGAGGTTGGACAATATTTCCGTGCGTCGGGAGCCGCGTGACGACTCTCGGCCACCGTAGGCGCGGGCCTGCGGGCGAAGAGTAATTAGTAGCTCACCGTCCGATCAGGACCAGGCCCGTGCCGGACGGCGCGTACAAGTTCCACGCGCGCCTCAAAGAGATGTCAGCATCGAGGAGGGGCCCCCCTTAGGGCCGAAGCCTGCCGGGTCAGCGGGATTGTCCGAAAGGGTTACCGCTGGCCCGGAACATAAAGGGCTAAGGAAGGAACACGGGTGGGTTTTAGTCAGTAAGAGTCTGACACTCCTCATTGGGTCATTTGATGATTTACCATCCGCAAAAAAAAGGCAATATTTCCGTGGACAATGCTAGAATGACGCAGTGCTAAAGATAGACAGGTTCGTAGGTGCCTAAACGAGAACTTTCTTAAATGATTTTCCTTCTAATTTTAATACGATTTACTCCCTTCCATATCAGCGAAACCTCCCAAGTCGGAGAACTTGTTAAGTATATTTATTACCCATCTCTAAGAATGTGCGATCCTATTTATACAGGGTTATTGGAAAAACACCAACAACCTCTTGAGAGGTCATTGTACTCATCATTATGAATAACTTTTATTATGGGACCAAACCTGAAATCGCCAAAAAAAACTCAGCTGTTCCCTACATTTATGTTCGTATAGCTCGTCAAAATGTAGGGAACAGCTGATTTTTTACTGAGGAAAATTATTTTGAAAAATAATATCCATTTCGTTTAACCAAAAATATGTGAAACACAACATACTGAAACAGAATCATTATAACATTATGAAATAAGTTATTAGATACGTACACTGAAAAAAAAATCCATTAAGACTTAGGTACTGACATATATATATACAGCAAGAAGAAATGTTTGTAACACAGTAAAAGACAAAACAGTACAAAAAAACAAAAAAAAAAGGAATTCCAGAATTACTGTAACGTAAGTAAATTTCAGTGGTTTGAACGATATCACCAAATTAATAAATAAAACAGTTAAATTTGTGACCTTTTAGCTACTTAAAACTTTAAAGTTTACTATTTTGCCTCAAGCTTTAACTGTTTTCGGATCAGGGGGTCTACTCCGAAGTGGTTGATTGTCGTGTCGGCCGAATGTTCTTCGGTCATTTTCTGATTCGAATATTGTTGTCCTACTACGAATTAAAAAAAAAAAGGTAAAAAAAGGGCAAGGGTTCTAAAAAGGTTCGGATTGGCACAGTTTGGTCGGGACCTATAGTCATTATAGGAACTGAAAGGTAGTAGAAAATGACCGAACATTCGGCCGATACAGTGGTTAACCGCTTTGGAGTAGACCCCCTGTATCTAAATATAATGTTTTGAACGTTAAGCTCATAATTATGGAACTGTTGACGACCCTAGTTACTTATCTCCTTTGGTGACCGTAGGTACTTACACTAATATTTTGACTTTCTCCAAAAATTGAGCTCAAGATTCTTAGGTTTCAACTTTTCTTTTTGCTCACACAATTCCTTACCACAATGTTGTTGTCATTTCATTGCACTATCCTTGTACAGTCAACAAAAGAGATAAATATGCAGGATCGTCGGATATAGTTGAAGTTTTGTAAGAAACCGATGGATGTTGTCGACTGAAATTTAAATGGATAAATGAGCTAATGGTTTTACCCTACTTTGAGGAGTGGCTAGAGAGGCGCCACGGCGCCCTCACCTACCGCCTGACGCAGGTCCTCACCGGACACGGAAGTTTCGGGAGGTTCTTGCACATCATCAGGCGGGAGGAAACGCCCGGGTGTCACCGTTGCCAGGATCGCCCAGAGGACAAGGTGGAGCACACGGTGGAGGTCTGCCCCGCTTGGGCGGAGCACCGCCGTGTCCTCGTAGAGGCGATCGGCAGCGGCGGCGACCTCTCGCGTCCGGCCCTGGTGCAAGCCATGGTCCGGGGCGAGAGGAAGTGGGAGGCAGTTACCTCCTTCTGCGAAGCAGTCATGCTAGCGAAGGAGGTGGCGGGACGGATGAGGGAGAGAGCCTCCCGTCCCAGCCGCCGCGGGAGACGCTCCGGGCGTCGGGAGCGACGGGACGACTCCCGGCCACCGTAGGCGCGGGCCTGCGGGCGGAGAGTAATGGGTAGCTCACCGTCCGATCAGGACCAGGCCCGTGCCGGACGGCGCGTACGTGTTCCACGCGCGCCTCAAAGAGATGTCAGCATCGAGGAGGGGCCCCATAGGGCCGAAGCCTGCCGGGTCAGCGGGATTGTCCGAAAGGGTTACCGCTGGCCCGGAACATAAAGGGCTAAGGAACATGGGTGGGTTTTAGTCAGTAAGAGTCTGACACTCCCTTCCGCTCCACCCAGAGCGGGAGGGGTCATTTGATGATTTCCCATCCGAAAAATAAAAAAATAAAAAAAGCTATTGGTCTTCTATTAATAAAATTAAATTTTATTCGAGAAAATCCATCGGTTTCCTTAATAAACTTCAACTATGTCCGACGATCTTACATACTTATCTCTTTTGTTGACTGTACATTACTCATAACAAATAATACAAACACTTATTTACAAATAATTACTTAAGACCTGCGGGAAAATCCATCGTTATCAGTGGCTGTAACTTGCTCTTGGGGTCGGCATACAAGTGATAAGGGAACACGGTCTAGCTAGGGGAATCTTTTTTGCTGTAATATACCTAGTTAGGGTTCCGTACCCAAAGGGGAAAACCGGGACCCTATTACTAAGACTCCACTGTCCGTCTGTCTGTCTGTCTGTCACCAGGCTGTATCTCATGAACCGTGATAGCTAGACAGTTGAAATTTTCACAGATGATGTATTTCGATAAAAACTCTCCTATGTCCTTCCCCGGGATGCAATCTATTTCTCTACCAAATTTTATCGAAATCCGTTCAGTGGTTCAAGCGTGAAAAGGTAACATACAGACAGACAGAGTTACTTTCGAATTTATAATATTAGTATGGATTTTTCATTTACAAATGTCCGTGAATTTTGAGCTTACAGTATTTTCCAAGTTATAGTCCAAGTCATACTTTTATTATAACTTCCAGAAGTCAATGTAGCAAAAACTGTAATCTATTTCCTCATATTTTTTTAACAAAGAACTGCAGTACGTACTTAAAGTACGAACAAAGAGCCGAAGATGTTAACCAAGATAGTAAGGAAAACGACTGTGATCGGGGATTCCTGTGCGATGTTCGTATTCCGATCACGATTGTACGTGAATTGAATGAATGCTGACCTAGTGAGCGTGATGCGACAACGCGGTGAATGAGCCAATTTGAAGGAGATTTTGAGCAATTCTATCACTATTTTTACCGACTTCACAAAAAGGAGGAGGTACTATGTTCGGGTGTTTGTATGTTTTTTTTTTTATGTTTGTTCATCGTTTACTCCGCCAATTGTCGACAGATTTTCAAAATTCTTTTTTTGTTCGAAAGTAGATAGTTCTGAGGTGGTCCCATTGTCACCAAGTTAGGATCTGATGATGGGATCTTAGAGAAATCGAGGGCAACCCTTAAATTTTCTAGGCTCACTTATTGTTTTTCGCATATTTTATGAAGTATCTTGTGTATTTGTGTATGGTTGTCAACATCTCAGGTAGCTGGGCTGATGATGGAAGGTACAACTCCTTAACAGTAAGAAGTTACTCGAACAGGCAAGGACTGTTTTAGTAAATTGTTTTGATGTTTGATAGGGCATTTGCCACATTTGGTCTCATGATCATCAAGTCATGACCTGATGCTGCAGTCAGGATAGTCTGCAGAGTACCTAACTCCTCGACAACTAACAGCAGATATATCGTGTTTAGGCTCATTGAAAAGGGCTCGATGTGTGGATAAACGTACTGTTACTGAGGAACACCGAATACCTGATGCTGAAGCCAGGAGCATCAGAAAAAGTACAAACCTTGAAATTACAGCACCGTAGTCGTGTTTGGGCTCATTTTAAACAGGACTAATTTTATGTTCAATGCAATGTTGACATAAGTTTGGCCTGATGCTGCAGCCAGGATTATCAGCATCTAATCTAAAAACTAATAAAAGGAGAACTCCTCAACAATTAACGTCCCTGCATCGAGAAAAGGAATATTTTATAAAAAAACAAGTAATTAAAAAAACTAAAAAACCCGACTGCGGTAAAAAAAAATAGTTTAAAAAAAACTGAAAAGCTAAAAACAAGGCCATTTTAAATTAAATAAAAGTTGGAAGCAGGCGGGACCCATACCATTTTTTTTCCATACCAGCTTCCAACTTTTGTTTAATTTAAAATGGCCTTGTTTTTAGCTTTTCAGTTTTTTTTAAACTAATTTTTTTTACCGCAGTCGGGTTTTTTAGTTTTTTTAATTACCTACTTGTTTTTTATTTCCAGCTTTTTAGTTTACAAATTTGAAAGATTTCGCAGACGATTTACTTATGTATTAATTATTAGCTGACCCGTAAAGTCACTCAACAGGGAACAAGAAATAATTATTTTATTTAACGTGTTTTTTACGATTTGTCACTTCGAATTACTTTTAACCATATAAGTTGTATATATTTTTGTAATCACCTTTTAAAACCCTTAATTTTGATATTTCACTCGATGGTATTAGAAGAAAAAAAAAATCGAACTCCACAATATGGCACCCTAAATCCGCCATTTTACTTTGTTTTTGATTTTAATGTAGCCAGTGATACTCGCGCTACCTACCAAGACAAATCTAAAGACGTATAATTTATCTAAATCCGTTCATTCGTTTAGAAGTTACGAGGGAACAAAGAAACGGACATACATACATACATACATACAGGTCAAACACATAACCCTCCTTTTGGGCTTCGCCGCAGTCGGGTAAAAAGGCGATGGGCAAGTTGACATTAGGCTATTGTAACTTAGATAAATTATAAATAGACCCACTAAAAAGCGAGAAATAAAAACTTTAAAAAAAAAAACCGACCTCCAAAAAAAAAAACACTGCAAACTGAAAAATAACTTTAATTTCGGAAGTCGGTGGCAAAAACTAAAATACTGATCCCTAAGACACCGACTTCCGAAATTAAAGTTATTTTTCAGTTTGTAGTGTTTTTTTTGGAAGTCGGTTTTTTTTTGTTAAAAAGTTTTTCTATTAGTATAAAGTCGCTTTTCGTGGCTGTCTGTGTAAGTGACCGCGTTGTCCTAAACTGCGGAATGTATATATTTTCAACATCATTTAGACTTTAGAGAGTTTATTCCGGAAGGTTTACATAAATATTTTTTATTTTTAGCCGTTAATGTTCCACTGCTGGGCAAAGACCTCCCTGCTGTCTTTCGACCTCTCTTTGTCCAGAGCTGCCAAGGACCAATCTTTATTAAAGGACATCCCACCAACTTTTTTTTTTTGTTTGAAGTGGGTTTGCTCGTGACTCTAGTCTAGGTCAGGGGTGACAGAGACAAAGTCGACGATGGAGTGAGCTTACCCAGAAGAAGCCTGTTCACTCTTACGTTGAAGAGATACGGGACAGAGACGCAGTTAAAGAGTTCCACTCTTTTCTTCATCTCCGTCTGGGCCTGCCGCGATATTTGGCCCAGTCTGACTTGCGGCAGTTATGTCCAGTCATTAATACTAATAATTAACATAAACAATGAAGAAATCTCTATGCTTTTTCTAGTCGTAAAATAAAACAGGATCAAATAAAAAGCTACAAAAATACGTGTAAATCTGAAATATATCGTCATTTTTTGTTTTTGAGTTTGGGAAATCATCAAATGACCCCCTCCCGCTCTGGATGGAGTGGAAGGGAGTGTCAGACTCTTACTAACTAAAACCCACCCGTGTTCCTTCCTTAGCCCTTTATGTTCCGGGCCAGCGGTAACCCTTTCGGATAATCCCGCTGACCCCGGCAGTCCTCGGCCCCTCACCCATACTTTCGAGGAATCGGTTCAGGGGCCATATTTACGATAACCAGATGTGGCTGAAATAATGGTCTGTCAAATTTCTTTAATAGATTTTCAATGTATCGCTAAAGCATAAGGTTCAAAGTTGATTGGGAAAATTTTTGAAGAAAACCCTCGCACAATGTGGGCACGTGAGCACACCATCTATGAAATTATAGTTAATTAATTAAATACTGTCATCTATCACTTCCTTAAGGGTCTAAACAGACGGACTGCATTTGAACTGCATGCCAACTGCAACTTTGCAGTTTGGATGCAGTCGACATAGCTAGGACTGCATCCAAACTGCGATGTTGCCGTTCGTCTGTAGGAAGCCTTATGCTTTGCACTCAGCTTCCAAACACCCTGTATAATACGCTCCCAGAAATTCACTCTAAGAACGTGTAGCGTAGCAACATAAAGCTGTTCTAATTCAAAACACGTGCAGTCATGTGTGAATCAATCGAACTCATTTTAATTGGCTCTCTCGGCACGTGTCACATTGGCTAACAGTTGACGATGTTTTAGCGTTCAATTAGTCACGAGATGAAAGGAAACATGCTAAAAACGTTTTTGAAAACTTTGTAATCTTTTTTGAAAGGTTGGCTCGTGGCTAAGTAATAACAGCCGCACGGGTCGATCGGTCAGGTTAAGCTATGCTTGCCGCGGTCAGTCAGTGTGTGGGTGACCATCTTTAGATACCGAGACCCCTCCGTGCCTCGGAAAGCACGTTAAGCTGTTTGTCCTGACTGTCATTCATGGAACTTTGACAGTTGTTACGGGTTGTCAGAAGCCTGAAAGTTTGACAACCAGTCTTACCAATCGTATTACCCAGTTACTGGGTTGTGGAGGTCTGATAGGCAGTCGCTCCATGTAAAATACTGGTATTCAGCATAATAGCGCGGGCAGGCGATGCAACGCGACGAGGTGAGTCGGGAGAGCAAGAAATGTCACGCGGACGAAGTCACGGGCAGAAGCTAGTGAATAAATACAGTCACAGTAAATTAAGAGCCTCTGGGAGGACTTGAGAAACTTGATTAACTTAATATTTCGTCTTTAAATCAACATCAGGCACAAACGCAATGAGTTTACGCCACTGAATATCACACTGATTCCCCAAAGCGACGCGACGGCGAGAGGTGTATTTTACAAGTTATAATTGAAATAATTAAAATTAACACTTTCTAAAGGAAATAATTCTAAAACTGACGAACGTTTTAGCAACTGGGCTGTATTTCAAGATTATTTTTAGATTAGATAAGAAGCTATTTACTTAATTGTTTCGTTTTTGTAGAATGAGTTGAACAAATGAGTTTTGAACACCCTTTCGTTTTTGTGATTATTTTTGTTAATGACAACATTTATTGCTTTTTAAATTAACTTTCTCTCAATCGCGAGGGCGTTGGCCTGCTGACGTCTGGACTTACATAGAGGGTCTACCTTTAAAGTACAGACGCCAGTACATCAAGCTACGACAAATGGATTTTCATCTTTATCGCTAAATTATCCACTAAGGTGTACCGCTCCCGCGCAAGGCGCATCGTTATGTCCCCATACATTTTTTATTTTGGGCCGCGGGACGCCCGGCGCCCTCGCCACTTATACACGACTCGTACAGAAAAAAAATCTATGGACCGCTGTTAAACTAATGGCTGTTTCTTCAAGTGGATAGACCGATTACAAAACTTGTTTTGTAACTTTAAGAGACTTTGATTTTTTTTAATAATTGCTTATTTTTAACCGACTTCAAAAAAAGGAGGAGATTTCTCAATTCGACCGTATATTTTTTTTTTTTTTTTTTTAATGTTTGTTTACATTACGAAAATCAACCTTGCACAAATTCAGACTTCGTGCTACTACAAATTCCTGTGAGCCTAAAAAGGCCATTTTAGCAGAATCATAAAAGGAAGACAGTCCGTGTTTTTTTTTTCGCTGCACTACGTAGGTATGATCAAAGAGATTGGGATTGGATTTGGATTGGATTGATTTGTATTTTAGCACAGACAAAAAAAAAATACTGAAAAATCCTTCACCAACGGGATTTTATACGATTAACGTAACAGTTAACTGTCCGTTATGATTCGTAATACTATCCTTTTATGATTCTGCCAAAGTGGCCTTTTTAGGCCCCCTGAGAGAAATTCCCAATCGAATAACATTTGTTTTTTTTTTTAAAAACACTAAGAATTTCTCCTGTATTGTGGGTGCGTTTACAAACATTTAAACTCACACAAACAGCCAGACCCGGAACAACTACTTGTAGGTCATACAAATATTTGTTCCGTGCAGGAATCGAACCCGCGACACGCAGCACAGCTGCAGTCAGTCAATCGCATAACCACTGTGCCAACCGTGCCGTCAAACTAAGTGACAAATGAATGCCACGGTCGGTTATATGTATTCTAAACTGACACTCCTTTCACATTTATATTACCTCTGACAGCAACAACTCAATAGCAACCTTATTTTAACGTTAATAAAGATCTTTATGAATTTGACAAACTTGTCAATGGCTCAATCCAATTCCGTCATAAAACGATTTTTTTTCTTTATTATTTAGGACTTTTATACAATTGTATATGCCAGTCCCATCGGATCAAGCACCAAATCAAATCAAATCAAATCATTTATTCGCATAGAATGTGGGTATTTAACAAAAGTTGGTAAAAGAAAAACATATATTGGCCCGTGCACATTCTGCCTGAGTATTGGCATGCAAAATTTAACAAATTAAGTTTCAAATTTAAATACTTAGGAACACCAAATAGATTTAATAATTTCAAAGATAAGTTTCAAATTTAAATACAGTTGGAACACTAATAAAATAATTAATAATTTCAAAATTACATTTTAAACTTCAATACATTAATAAGGAAAACTAATAAAATAATTAATATAATAATTTCAAATTAAAATGTCAATAATAGCTACTTAATGTCAATTATAATTAATGTCAATAATACTTCATGTCAATAATACTATGTTCATGGTCATGGTTCAAGGGTCATTCAAAAAATCACTTATTGTATAGTAACATTTTTGAGTCAAATATGCCTTGAGTTTGTTTTTAAATTGTTGAAGGGTTAATTTTTTTATGTTGTCCGGTAGTTTATTAAATATAATTGGACCCATGCAAAGAACACTTTTTCTAAGTAGTGCAGTTTTATAGCTGCTGACAGTTAAAAGATTTTTGTATTGACTTCTAACGGGACCTTTCTTGGTGTCTGAGACCTTAGCAAATAGCTTTGTATATATTCTAGGGGACTTTAATGCTCATCCAAACGAACTATTTTGTGATGAACTGTTGAGTTTCTGTGTAGAACAAGACTGGTGCTGCATTGATATGGAGAGCCTTGGTATTCAGTCTGGTACGTACACGTTCACGAGTGAGGCGCATGGATGTACGAGGTGGTTAGACCACTGCATTGTCACTAAAGCTGCTAAAAAGACTGTCCAAAAGGTGTGGGTGCAGCACGACGTGTATTGGTCTGACCACTCTCCACTTTATGTAGAATGTGACATTAATAAAATTGCTGTTAAGTGTGCTACTGATAGTAAGTTAGTGTGTGACGGTGTGATCTGGGGTAGAAGAGAGGTTGAGCAGATTGATCTTTATCACAGCATATGTCACGAGGAGCTCAAGGGGCTGGATTTTCCGGTGGAATTCAGTTCATGCGCTGATACATTCTGTTCTGACCCGGTGCATACGGCCCTGTTGGATAATATGTACACCACAATTACAAATATTTTAACTCGTGCATCTGTAAGATCCTGCACCCGTAAATGTTTCAGAAGGGGTGGGTACATAACCGGGTGGAACAAGCATGTCGCGGACGCGCACAGAAAGGCTAGGCTGGGGTTCCAGCTATGGGTGTTAGCTGGTAGACCACCAAATGGTACTGTTTATGAACAAATGTGTGAAAGTCGGAGGGAGTTCAAGTCCAAGCTGAAATGGTGTCAGAACAGGCAGGAACAAATTAAGATGGATATTCTTGCCTCAAATCTTTCAGGGGGGAATTTTTCAGCCTTCTGGAAGAATACAAACAAGATGAACCCTAAGCCAAGTATTCCTGTGAGCGTTGGCGGCATCAGTGATCCTAAAGGCATTGCGAATAATTTTAGAGATCATTTTATGGTAAGATCTCCTCTAGGGCCAGCGGTGACCGATGCAGGCGGTGCTGGGACCGGTGTATCCGGGAGACCGACGCGCTTTTCAGCCAAAGAAGTTGTCGCGGCAATTCAAAGGATGAAGAGGGGTAAGTCTCCAGGGTATGACGGTCTCAGCATCGAGCATTACAGGCATGCAGGTGTACATCTGCCGCGTGTACTGGCTATGTTTTTTACACTGTGTATCGGTCACTCATACTTACCGGAATCGCTGATGAAAACCTTGGTTGTACCCATTCTTAAGAACAGGACAGGGGATGTGTCAGATGTAGCAAACTATCGGCCCATCTCACTTGCTACAACAGCAGCGAAGATACTTGACAGTTTGCTTAATCAGAGTCTCAGTGGGTACTTACATTTACATGACGCACAATTTGGTTTCAGGGCGGGACTATCCACTGAGAGCGCTATCTTGTGCCTTAAGCATACTGTCAGGTATTACACGGAGAGAAAGACGCCGATATATGCCTGTTTCCTCGATTTGTCAAAAGCTTTTGACACAGTGGCCTATGACATACTGTGGCGAAAGCTAGAGGAAACAGGTATGCCAACGGAAATTCTCAGGTTCTGGTATAAAAACCAAACTAACCAGGTGAGATGGGTGGATACACTATCTGACGAATATAGGTTGGAATGCGGTGTGAGGCAGGGTGGCCTGACATCTACCGGCCTTTTCAGCCTTTATGTGAACCAGTTGATAGAGGAGCTCAGCAGGACGCATGTCGGATGCTACATTGACGGAACATGTGTCAACAACATAAGCTATGCTGATGACATGGTCCTGCTGGCCCCCTCGGTCAACGCCTTGAGGACATTGGTTGAGATTTGTGAGCGCTACGCTACCGAGCATGGTCTACGATACAACTCACAGAAAAGTGAGGTACTCATTTTTAGGGCAGGAAAACAGACGCCTAGTACAGTGCCCCCGATCATGGTTGATGGAACGGCGTTAAAAATTGTGAACCACTTTAAATATCTGGGTCATCTGGTCACGGAGGACTTAAAGGATGACCCAGATATAGAAAGAGAACGCAGGGCGTTGGCGGTTAGGAGCAATATGCTGGCCCGTAGGTTCGCTCGATGTACTAAGGAAGTAAAGATCACACTTTTTAGGGCATATTGTCAATCTTTTTACACGAGCGGCCTGTGGGTTCGGTATACGCAACGAGCCTACAACGTCCTGCGTATTCAATATAATAATGCGTTCAGAATGCTGCTGGGGTTGCCGCGGCACTGCAGTGCGTCGCAAATGTTCGCAGATGCGCGAGTTGACGGTTTCCACGCGGTAATGCGTAAGAAAGTGGCGTCATCATTGCAAAGACTGCGCGGTAGCTCCAACAGCATTTTGCAAATGATTGCGTCTCGTTATGACTGTCCCATACAGGCACACTGGGTGGGAATAGTAACGGGAAAATTGTAATGTTTAATGTTTATTTTAGTTCACTTTGTGTAGTTTCACTTTGTATTAGATACCTACTAACATAGATCTTAAGAACATTGTTACTAACACTTTTATGGACTCTGTCCGAAATAAATGAAATTATTATTATTATTATTATTTATGTTGCTTTTAACAAAAATTGCCATTTCTAAAATATATAATGACGGAAACGTAAGAATTTTTAACGACTTGAAGTAGGGTTCACAGCTATCTCTTGGTTTTATACCGCACATGGCTCTTATACAGCGTTTTTGGGCTTTAAATATGGTATCTCTTAAAGTACTATTACCCCAGAAAATTATGCCAAACCTCAAGACCGATGCGACTAAGCCATGGTATGCAACTAAAGCTGTCCTAATGTCAACTTTTTTTTTCAAATTAAATAGGACATACGCCGCAGTACTCAATTTTTTACAGACCTCTTCTGCTTGTGGTTTCCATGTTAATTGGTCGTCTATAAGGATTCCTAGAAATTTCGCGACCTTCGTTTTTTGAATCGTCTGTCCGTTATAGTTTACGTTAACGTTTGGTGGAATTGTACGTTGGTGAAAATGCATTATATTCGTCTTTATCAAATTTATTACCAAATTATTTTTATCAAGCCAATCAATTATATTTCTAAGACTATTGTTGATGTCCTCTTCATAATCAATAATATCATTACATTTTATAAGCGCTGTGCTGTCATCGGCAAATAGAACCATAGGATGTCGAATTTGTTGAGGCAAATCATTTATATACAGCAAAAATACTGGAGGACCTAATACACTACCCTGTGGTACACCAAATTTGACTATTTTACCCTCAGATTGATATTTCTGTTCACATTTTGACTTAAGACAAATTCTGGATATCTCGGTATACTGCGTGCGGTTACTAAGGTAAGATTTTAGGAGATTTAACACATTACCCCTTATACCGTATTTATTAAGTTTGCTTATTAAAATATCATGATTGACACAGTCAAATGCCCTAGTCATGTCTGTAAAAATAGCACAGACAGGGTTCTTTTTATCAACGTTTATCATAACTTCGTGTAATAAGTCATAAAGTGCTGTATTAATACTTTTATTCTTTCTGAAACCTGCTTGTTCACTACATAGGATGTCATATTTTGTCAAAAATTTGTTAATTAATTCATAGATAACCCTTTCTATAACTTTGGAAAACACAGGAATCAATGCTATCGGCCTATAGTTAGCTATATCCTCTTTGCAATTCTTTTTATGTAGCGGTTTAACTATGACAGTTTTTAAAGCGTCCGGAAATACACCGGTGCTGATGGCTAAGTTAATAACATGACAAATATGTATGCTTATATTATTTGATACAAACTTTATAACTTTAGTTGCTATTTCGTCATATCCGACGCTATTTTTATTTTTCAACGTCCTTATTACCCTGACTACGTCTTGCGGTATAACTGGAGTCATAAACATTGTATTAGGGTTTTCGCGTAAACTACTTGTGTCGACTGAGGCTTTGGATGAGTTTTTAACTAGATTAATGAAATAATTATTGAATGCGTCTGCAATGTCCTTTGGGTTACTAATAATTGTATTGTTAATTTTTATCTGAGAAATGGGTTCTTTAGTACATATTTTATTGTTGATTACTTGCCAGGATGCCTTCGATTTATTAAGTGAAGTGTTGATAAAAAAGTTATTTTGTGCTTTTTGAGTTAATTTCACTATTTTTTTAAATCGCTGGGAGTAATTTTTAAATTTATATTTGCTTTCATGCGATGGATTAAGTCTGTGTTCCCATAGAAGTTGACGCTGTTTCCTACTACATAATCGTATTCCCTTAGAAATCCATTTAGGTTTTTTTAATGGCGTTATTGTAATTCGCTTGTAAGGGAAACAAAGATTATATAACAAACCAAACTGCTGCATAAATATGTTATACGCTTCATTTACATTTTCTGTCTTATACATTTCGGAAAAAGAAAGGCATTGTAGATAGCTTTGGAATTTCAACAAATTTTCCAATGATAGGTCCCGCTTTTTAACATACCATGAGTTCAATCTATAAGTTTTGTTTACTTTTATCTCAAACATTTGTGCGGAGTGATCAGATAAGGCGAAGTCTATTACAGTACATTTACATTTATTATTTGAATTATGTGCAAAATTATCCAAACAGCTGTTACTAGATAGCCGAGTTGGTTGGTCAAGCACTAATCGCAAGCCAAAGCCCAGAAGAAAATATTCGAAATCTAAACTAGTATTATTTCTTTTTAACCTATCTATATTAAAATCCCCGCAAATAACTACTTTTTTATTAGGGTTGGTACAAAGTTTTTTTAAAATAGTCTCAAGATTATCATAAAAGGTGTTTAAATTACTCGACTTTGGTGGTCTATATACACATATAATTATTAGTTTCTGTTGTATTAGTTCAATAGCACAACATTCGATCACACCTGATATTGAATACTTTGTTGCGTCTCTAAATTCTGTGCATTGAAGAGACTTATTAACTAGAATACAAGCGCCTCCCCGCTTCGTCCCACGTCTTGAATAACATGCGGCCAGTTTATAATTTGGAATATTGAGTAGTTTTTCTTGCCCACGCATTATAAAATGTTCGGTAATGCAACCACCAAGGACCAAGGACCAAGGACCAGCAAGGAGCAAGCCACACGGTGCGGCGCCGCACCGCACCGTGTGGTTTGGCTCTTACAACGTAATAGTACTGACTTTTCTAGTACTCAAATCTCAGTTGGTCCCATAAAGTTGTTTTATCCTATGAGAAGCAGAATTGATAAGCAAAAAAAGTTTCTGTGTAAATTGCCCAGTTTTTGCTGATTGCACATTTTGGAAATTCAAATAATAATAATAAACGTTTATTTGGGGGGCTGTGGCTAAATAATAACAGCCGCACAGGTAGATTGATCAGGTTAAGCTACGCTTGCCGCGGTTGGTCTGTGGATGGGTGGACATACCGAGACCCCTCCGTGCCTCGGAAAGCACGTTAAGCCGTTGATCCCGGCTGTCATTCGTAGATCTTTTACAGTCGTTACCTACGGGTCGTCAGAAGCCAGTAGTTTGACCAGCGAAAAAGTGTTCTGGGACTTCTGAAACGACGTCACGGGGTGACGGAAGCCATGTGAGTGGATAGTAGCAATTGATACTTCAACAACATTCATTGCGTTATTTGCGTTGTTGAGCGGACAAATTTTTCGAACATATGAAGCGATGGATAAGCAATATCCATCGAAATGATTCAGATAGTGAAGTTTGTAACATAATTACCTATGTCGGGTACTGGATTTAAATAACCACTCAAAAGTGACACTGTTTTTGAAAACTTGAACTCATTAGCACCTTCTTATCACAGTTTACATACTTCTCGCTAAATGTACTCACGCGGGGAGGAACCGGCAACTGAATTCATAATGTTTCTGAGAACTCAAATAATTGCTGAATAATTTGTTATCAATTTTGTCACATTAAGAGGCTCTCGTTAGTTAGGTCAAGGGGCCAAGGGTTTCATAGTACTTTACAAACTGGCGCGTTACTCTCGTACTCACAAACGCGACTTCGGAGCTTAGGGCAGTGGCGTAACTAGAGGGTGGTATTGGGGCAAAATGCCACGGGCCCCCATCCAGAGGGGGCCCCGGCCCGAGAGGGCCATGAGCACAGGAGGATCCTAACATAAATTTGTAAGCGAAAACTTTTTTCGAAAATGTGCAAAAAAGGACATCATTCAGGTTTCGAACATTTTGTACCTTTTCCCCATTGTTTGTCTAATTTTTTGGACAGGACCTCATGCTCAGCAGTAGCGTTTGCAACCACTAGACCAACAAAGCAGTCAGGTGTAAAATGTTGTAGGGGAAAATAAATCTACGCGGAAGAAGTCGCGGAAAAGTGCTAGTAAAAAAAACTATAACGTTGGTTGAACTTCTTTACATTGAGGGAGGGCCCCATCTCTTGAATTAGCCATGGGCCCCAAACGGTATAGTTACGCCACTGGCGTAGGGTCTTGGTTTCGATTTCAAGGTCAGGCAAAGTGTTATTGGGTTCTTCCCTTAGTAACAGCCCGGAGTTTGGAAGTTGGGGGTGTGATATTTTAAAATTCAGCGCCCTGGGTCTGTAAGCTTTGCCGTCCCATAAATTAACGGAAAAAAGCAAAAACTTTTATTGAGATATAAATTAAAATCCAGCAGTGTATTTATGTTGTTTATTTATGTTCGTATAACTTGTCAAAATGTAGGAAACAGCAGATTTTTTTTTCGCTATTTCTGGTCTGGTCCCATAGTAAAAATTGTTCATAATGATGAGTACAATTGACCTTGTGAAGGCCGCAGGAACCCGTTGGATGCGAGAAGCACAGAACCGGTCGAAGTGCAGGTGCTTGGGGGAGGCCTATGTCCAGCAGTGGACGTCTTTCGGCTGAAATGATGCCGAGTACAATGACCTCTTAAGAGGTTGTTAATGTTTTACCAATAACCCTGTATATTCAGAATAGATAAACTGTTTATAAAAAGGTTCTTCGCTTAAACGGGAACATCGATAATTTTTTGTTGTTTTAAGTACGGTTTTTTTTTTATTTCTTCATGCTTAGTAAGTCAAAAAGAAAGGCGCACAAGTTTAGCGCGAGGTGCGGCTGGCACCGCCCCTCGCAGGCTGCCGCCCCAGGCCATGGCCCTTTTGGCCCTAGGGTAAATACGCCACTGGATACCCCCGTGTCTCAAAGCACGTAAAGCCGTTGGTCCTGTGCCTGATCTCTCTCCGGTCGTGTCGGATTGTCGTCCCATCGAAAAATGAGAGTGAGGAAAGATAAAGTGCACCTGTGTGTGCGTACACACTTGTGGACTATAATATCTCCCGCGCCGCAAGCTAGTCTCTGTTGAGATTGCGGCCAGTGGTTGGAATACTATAGAGGTATGAGGAACAGGGTGTAAAGTTCACTCATACTCTATAGAAAAGGGAGGATCCTCTGACCAGACGGGTGTTGTGTCTGGCGGGCGGCTGCCCGATGATTCATGTCGGGCCGTTATATCTATAATTATGCTAGTTGCGCGGTAAACTCTGCTTGCGCGATGCAGGATTTGCGTGACGTCAGTATGACGCGTTGTTCGCATGTGGCGTTGTAGATACCGCTACAATACTGTTTGGAGGACTATTAGTACTTTTGGACACGTAGGTTCATTATGGCCTTAATCAATCTGCTTACCCTTTTCCCAACTATGTTAACGTCGGCTACCATTCTAATCGAATGCTTAAGGTATTTTACACGGAGCGACTGCGTATCTGACCTCTACAAACCAGTTACTGGGTAATCTTAAGTTTTAGGATTAATATGTATGTCGCATCCGGTCATTCGTTTGACTATTCGGAACGCTAGCGCCGTCTGGTGGCGCTTGGCAGAGTCTAGCCTGAGTTCGTGGGAGTCGACGACGAACAACATGTGCTTAGAAACTGTCCCGCGTTCCGTATCTGGTTGTGTCGTGTTAGTCGTGTACCTACAGTGTGTAATTTGCTAGTGTGATTAAATTGTTCGTGAAATTAAAATCTTATTTGAACTGTAAACGGTTTTTCTATTACGCAATAACCAACACTACCCACAGTACGCCCAAAGTAGTTAAAATATGGCTGATAATAACGAGACACACTATACCTTCTCCGTCATGTATATTGTTAAATGAAATAAGATGCGCTGAAGTGTTCTCTTCTCCCAGCTTTGAGTGAACAAGCAAGTTCCCAATGTTGGTGGGTTAGGTAGGTATCTACTTATTCTCTGGGGAGGCCCCTATAAAGTCTCCCCAGGGATTTGCCTTACTAGGCGTTGCACGGGGGGGGGTTCCGGAATTGGTCTTTTAACAGGAACCGGGGCCGCCCGCGCCCCTAGGTGGTCACCGGGGTGGTTTTAGTGAGGTAAAAATCCCACACTCCCCAACCTCCCACTCCGGAGGTCGGGTGCCTTTTGAAGGTTTCTTCCCCCAGAAAAAAAAAATGGTCCCTACTTTTTGGTTCTGATTATATTAGAAGTATGGAAGAAGAAGACATGTTGCTCCGACCCCAAATAAAGTGGAATAAAGGCTTGAGAATGTTGTTGATGGTGATTTCAATATTCGCTGAAATTATTATGAACTAGCTGCGCCCTGCGGTCTCACCCGCGTAAATGTCGATCTTGTGGGAATATCGGGATAAAAAGTAGCCTATATGTTAATCCAGGGTGTCAGCTACCTCCATACAAAATTTTATCAAAATTGGACTAGCCATTTGAGCGTGAAGAAGTAACAAACATATAAACACACACACACTCACAAGCTTTCGCCTTTATAATATTAGTGTGATGTTATTTAGACCCTTACTAGGTAAGTACTTAACAATTTTACTAAAAAGATAAAAACAATGCCCAACGAAAATAATAGCCTTTACCCTACGTACCTAGGAATAAAATGACCCCAATTAGGTTGGGTTCACCCTAATTGGGGTCATTTTCTTTCATTTCGTAGTTTATGTATAAAATATTTGGGTACCCTTTTATTTACTTATATTTATTTTAACAAGTAACAAAGGCTCATTTAACTAGTGAATATATTTCTTAGTAACTATTTTAGAAACCTTTTAAATTGTAGCTTCTGATAATTCAGATTTGTCTCTAGGTCATCGGGAAAAATGTTCATTTATTATTTACTAGCTTCCACCCGCGGCTTCGCCCGTAAGGTATGTCGATAAAAACTATCCTACGTCCATCTCCGGAATGCAATCTATCTCTCTGCCAAATTTTATCGAAATCCGTTCAGTGGTTTAGGCGTGAAAAAGTAATATACAGACAGACAGACAGACAGAAAGACAGACAGAGTTACTTTCGAATTTATAATATTAGTACCTACCTATTAGTATGGATTATACAAATCGACAATGTTTTTTAGGAGATTGGGGAATCAATTTGGTAGGTATTCAGTAATGGCAATAAATGTCAAAGAAGCTGAATAAGAAATATCGAATAAGCTGAAAACAGATGTGACAAATTTGTTCACTTTGAAAAAGGAAATTAATCAAATAAGTCATAATGTCAAGGAGCTGAAATGGCGGAAATGAAGAAAATCAGTTTGAAAATTAATTGTCAAGTGTCAAACTTTTATGGCCGTCGAAGCATATCAAACTCAAAACTCAAATCATTTATTTCAATTAAACCTTGTACAGGCACTTTTGAATTGTCAAAATTAAATAGTCTGTCAGTTAGTCAGAAAGTTGAAGCTAGTTGCCCATTCCAAAGCGTAGATCTCTATGGAGAAGAACGGGCAAGAAACTCCATGGACACTCTTTTAAATCAAGATATTACAAAATCCTGGGTACATTATTCTTGTTGCTTCTATATGTGAGAACAATGTAAAAAAGACAGAAGTGAAGAAACAATTCAAGACATAAGATTAAAAATAAGCCATGGCAGTTAAGAGATGACCAGTCTCAACCGACGGCGCCCGTTCACGAACATGACGCGTGGATCAGCACCATCCAGCTCAACCATTTTGTAGGGAACCGAATGATCCAACACACGCGCCACCATCGGTGAGACATTTAAGTGAGCATGAAACAAATCCTCAGGCGTCCTCGAGTTCACTCGTGTGAGCTGATTCGCACTTTATGATTCTGAAAATCATTGACTTTTGTAGGTAGGTATATTACTAGATCATCGCTGAAAATAAATTAATTTAATCTATGTTGTACAATTATAATTATATGTAATTTTACACTTTTTTTTTTGCGGATGGGAAATCATCAAATGACCCCTCCCGCTCTGGGTGGAACGGAAGGGAGTGTCAGACTCTTACTGACTAAAACCCACCCGTGTTACTTCCTTAGCCCTTTATGTTCTGGGCCAGCGGTAACCCTTTCGGACAATCCCGCTGACCCGGCAGGCTTCAGCCCTAAGGGGGTCCTCGATGCTGATATCTCTTTAAAGCGCGCGTGGAACACGTACGCGCCGTCCGGCACGGGCCTGGTCCTGATCGGACGGTGAGCTACCCATTACTCTCCGTACTCCGTCTCGTCACTTATAATATCATTGATATTGTATCAATTAGTCAGTTATTGTATTTAAGTAGGTACTAACAATCATCATCATCATTTCAGCCGAAAGAATAGAATAGAATACTCTTTATTATGTACACCATATAAATTACAGACATAATTAGAGAAACTGTACAAAGAGTGACACAATGGGCGGTCTTATCCCTAAAAGCGATCTTTTAAAGACAACCTTTGGATGGATTAAAAAGGGGAAGGACAGACAAATACTGTAGGTAGTCTGTGGTGTACCTACCTACCATTTACGAAAGGCGTCTACTGCTGGACATAGGCCTCCCCCTAAGCACCTCCACTTCGACCGGTTCTGTGCTTCTCGCATCCAACGGGTTCCTGCGGCCGTCACAAAGTCGTCGGACCACCTTGTGGGAGGCCTTCCAACGGTACGGTACGCCTGCCTACGTAGGGTGCTGGTCTGTGCGAGTCTAATTCAGCAGGGTAATTGCCCCACACTGTCAGTAGCAATGGCTTTCATTTTGACAGTCCAACAGCATTCATTGCGTTATTTACGTAGTTGAGCAGACAAAGTTTTCGAACATTTGAAGCAATGGATTAGCTATAGTCCGACTTTTAATTAGCTGCAGTAAAATGACACTTCATAATAACTCATTTCGGACTGAGTTTAGAGATATGCATGTCAAATAAGTTTCGTGTGTTACATTATACTGTGCTAGAAAAACAAGATTTGGATCAGGCCGCGAAAAAACAAAAAGACGCCAATTTCAGTCATTTAAATAACACATAAATTGTCATTTTACTGCAGCTAATTAAAAGTCCGACTATAGTTGAAATAACTATTATTCTATCCGCATAGCCAGGTCTAGCTGAAGGATTTAGCTTTCTTTCAATATGATTCAAATTGATATTGATAGTGTGTTGGGTATAGTGTGATTAGGGTGCAGGTCTTTATATAACCCCCCCCCCCCCACCGCCCCCTTACTAATAAACGTAGGTATAGCGTCTGTAATAGTTACACAATGCTTTGTCTTCTTCTTTCGATAGTCAAATTACTGACGACTGAAAGAGACAACTCGGTGTGTAACTATTCATCTGATATAACGTTTATTAGTAGGGGGTTTATCTATAAATATTTACATGATAAGAGCCGTCTAGAGCCAATTATTATTTTATGCAAACAATTAGATTTGATTGATTTGTTTTGACCAAATACTTTTATTTTCCTTATTCGTAGGCACGGGGGGTTTACCTACACGCAAGGGTTACGGAGATAACATCTTGATTATAATTACATATTCATTACATAAGCAATTGATGTTATTACCTTTATAAAGAAACGTCTGTGCGAATAGAAAACTGCTGATCAAATACTGATGCGTAGAAAGATAGTCTATAGTCGGACTATTCATTGTGTCATCATTGGTCCAGTGATAAGGGGATCGTGGCTAAATGATTACAGACGCATGGCGACGATGAAGTGACAAGAACTCCTAAGTGACATTTTTGCGATTTTAATTTTTTATCTTAAGTTTATTTTATTGTATAACTTTTAAGTTTATTGTATACACTAGTCTCATATATCCTACTATACCCGCTCCTTGTATAATATATAACCAATAATAATATTTTTCATACCTTGCGTTTAAAATAAATAAAACGTTTTTTTCGTTTCCTGTAAAATTATGTTCTGGTAGATAAAGGTTCTTGTCACTTCATCGTCGATGGGTCAATCAAAGGTTAAGTCAGCATGCCGCGGTCAGTTCGAGGATGGGTGACCAACCATTACACATCAAGACTCCTCCGCGTCTTCGTGTGTCGTGTTGAGGGGCCCGTGGCTAAATACCGCAGAACTGCTCAAGAGTTAGCTAGTAAAGTACCGTTTTATAATAAGAATATGTATGTTTAGGTTAAGGTATTTTGTTTGTACTGAAACATTTTTCACTATTTTACAAAAACAGGCGCCTGAAAAAATCGTATTTAACTATAATCGAGTAGTTAAATAAAAAAGCTTTCTAATAAGTACATCACATTAGCGTTTAAAAATCTTCGGAATATTGTACCACTTTTGAGCTCTCCTTTGAATTTAGAGGGCTACTGTAGCGCTCCCTCTTAAGGGGCTTACAGGACCTACACGCAAAAAATGCATAGATTATTCTACAAGCAACATACTAAAAAAAGGGTTTTACTTTTTTAGTCCAAACAATAGATTTTTCGTAAATATGTAGATAATTGCTTCATATTTTGCAATAAATTACCAGCGTTGTGTCATCGCGCTTCTCTTTCTTTTCTATGCAGTCCGACAGTGACCGCGCTTTAGGTCTTGTAAGTCCCTTAACATGTCAAGTTAAGGTGAAAGCCCTCGGAATTCAGAATTTCTTAGCCAACTGTTAAAATATCTTATTATTTATTTATTAACTTAGAAGAATTGAAAGTTTCTTCGAGCTACATCGAAGGAATGCTATTAGTAGAGTTTGATAACTTCAAATTATTCTCAACTAGCTGACTCGGCGAACTTCATGCCGCCCCACGAGCCGCTCTGCCCCCGCTTTTTAAATCTCTGATATCTTCTAAGATATTAATTTTAATGTTATGCTGCAAAGGGCAATTTTGATCTACATAAAATGCACAACGTATTGTATTTAATTGGATAAGGACACAAGAGGAGGGAGGAGGTTTACTGTATTGTTTAAAATAGCTTAGTAAATAACTCATATTTTTTTTGTAATATGTAAAAGATAAAAATGGTTACTGTGGGCTATCCTTAGGAGATAAACTCATACCATTGTAGACTGTTATCGAGCTTTTTAAGATATACAATTCCGTTGTAAGTACATTAATTTGATCTATCTCGGAAGGTCCTGGCCAGGCGTTTGCAATGTAAGCGCACAAAACTATGTTTGTTACGACATCACATTACAAATCTTTGAATTTCTCGGCTTTTCTCTACTATATTATGCATGTATACATATAAACTTTCCTCTTGAATCACTCTATCTATTGTTGAACTGAACTGAAACTGCATTAAAATCCGTTGCGTAGTTTCAAAGATCTAAGCTTACAGGTAGCGGGAGCGACTTTGTTTTATACTATGTAGAGAAGACTCGAAAGAAGCCGTGTTCGGGTTGCTTGTACATTCGTGTTCCTAGGAAGTCGCTTCTTGAGCAGTGTGCAGTATTTCCTGGTTACGATCCACAGGAAAGTGATGACAGCAATTGTTAGCAAAAAATAACAAATTGCATATTGGTGAACGTCATGATCCGTGATAGTGGATGGTAGATCCGGCTCGAAGGACCATAAATGTACGGGTTGTAGTAGTTAACTCCGTACACCGATTTGTCGTGAAGGTTGGTGAGTTCAGTTAGTATAGAGAAACGCGTTCCACTGAGATGCACTAAGTAGTTAAGTTTATTTAAGTTAAGAGTAAGTAACAGTACTAGAGTGGAAGGCGATTATTTCTCTGTTGTTGATAGCTACCCAGTTATACGTTCACTATGTTTTAATTCATTAGTCATGTAATTTTATTACGCTAACTTATGACGCGCATCGTTGGCCTAAAGTAGGTTACAGAGTAAGCAGAAAAATGTACGGCGATGAGACCGTACAAGCCGGGTGATAATAAATCGTAACTTGTTATTTCTTTTACAACGGGAAGTCCAGTTATCTTGTTGGGTTCAACTACAGAAAATTTTATCTCCTAGTCATTGACGTTAAATCAATGTTTATTTAGATAATATTGTAATCAGGGAATTACCTGTTAACAAGGGTGCTGTCGGTCCCGGCTTACTAAATATAATTATGTAGGTCGTGAGGTGAGTGCAAATCCAGACGGGGACTTTACTTTTTTTATTTAATTTCATCTCCAATGCTCTCAAAACGTGGACGGAATACTTCGTGAGGAAAGCATCGCTTTCCATCATCGGGCGAGATTGAGGTTAAGGTGAGGAGGTTGGGGTACCCATCAGGCAATAAATAATAATCCACTTTACTTAGTTCAGAACCCACAACCAAATGTTTTGTAAACAAGAACTTAAACCATTCACCATCTTAATAGCATTTCGGAACGTTAAACAATTAATTTGATTTATTTTTCGATTAATCAACAATAAAACGTGTTTTACTAGACAGGTAGGTACTTTTAATTGGATAACTTTATTAAATGGGATTGTACTGGGAAGTCTGATTGATGTTGTAAAATTTGTTTTAAATGTTTCCAAAAGTTTGTCCATTACCCGAATAGTTCTCTTTTATTTTATTTGGTTATTTAAAATCTTTATTAACATTAACTTACTCGTACATATTGTCTGCCAAACTGCAAAGATCTAATAGTAATATTTTTTCATTTCTCATACTCTGAAAGTATTGTTTGTTTGATCCGAAAAGCGGATGGAAGACGCTGCTATCTACCTTTTTTTTTTGGGTTGAAATAATCGAATGACACCTCCCGCTCTGGGCCGAGCGGAAGGGAGTATCAGACTCTTACTGACTAAAACCCACCAGTGTTCTTTCCTTAGCCCTTTATCTTCCGGGCCAGCGGTAACCTTTTCGGACAATCCCGTTGACCCGGAGGCGGCTTCGGCCCTAACGGGTCCCTTCGTTTGATGCTGACATCTCTTTGGGGCGCGAGGAACACGTACGCGCCGTCCGGCACGAGCCTGGTCCTGATCGGACGGTGAGCTATCCTTTACTCTCCGTCCGCAGAACCGCGCCTACGGTGGCCGGGAGTCGTTCTATAGTTCGTTCCTACTCGGACTATTGCCGTCTAAATACCTCGTATGGGAATGGATTCCTTTCGACCCTTGTATAACAATCTACTATTCCCGTTTCTAAATTGAGAGTGAGTAAGGTCGGTTTCCAAGCGAGACCAATCAATACGGTTGGCAGGTCGCTCAGAGGATTATCCTGATTGGACAAAGGATATGTATTTTTACGTTTTACGCTTACTTGAACTAATTCCGTTGTCGTTTCCGGGGAAAATAGCGAGGGATTATTGTGTGAACGATACTTATAAGGGGCAGATAAAATGTGAGTTAGTTTATCCTGTATTTTGCTTTAGGATTATTTTATTTCAACTCAATTGCTTGAAAAAATAAAGATTTATCTTGCACAAAGAAAACGCACTTATCAAAATAAAAAAAACCGGGCAAGAGCGAGTCGGACTCGCGCACCGAGGGTTCCGTACCATCATATGTTTTTAAATTTTCATCAGCGAGGCCTATATTCGTCAGAGAATTTTAACACTGTGCACTGCGGTGTAGAATAAAAAAACCGATAGTGGAACTAATGTAACTTTTGTTGATGATTTCTGAAAAAGTGTGTAGTAATTTTTACATAAACTTCTATCATATAGAATTATTTCAGATTTTTCTCTTTGCAAACTTCGGGGATAAAGGGTATTTTTTGTTACATTTTTCATCGGTAACGGAACGGTATTTTTTTGTTACATTTTTCATCAAAAGTCGAAAACTATGTGGCCTAAAAAAAACGAAAAAAAAATTGAGAATGTGCAAACTATGCTCTTTCATTATGATACCCCACATGCCGAGGGTTCCGTACAAATTTGTAGGTAGGTATGTTACTACTTTACGGTTTTCGGATTTTTTCCTTTACTAGTGCTCGATATCCGTGCTTGTGCTACATGACATTGCTTCTTGCCATATTTCATCTGCAGAGCCGAAAGCCTCGATCAACATCTATCGAGGGTCTTTTTAGGCGGTTGGATCAAGGGCCTGATTCAGAAGGCAGTACTCCTCGATACGGCTCGCATTGTGAGGAGGTTCCTGTCTCTGGAGCCCTAACCTCCGGTAGCTTGGACCCTGCTCCCGACACCGGCGGACAACTATTTTTCTATACTAATTTTTATATTTTAAGAAATATTTAAAAATTTAATAAAATAAGATAACAGAATAAATAAACGAAATAATAATATAATATAATTAATTTGTTCAGACAACCAATGATCCATTACATTACATCCTACATTTATATTATTAGTATGCCTATGTTATTGAGTTTAGCGTAGACAAATCGACCTTGTCGCTTTAAAACGCGCAAGTGACACGCAATCTTAGGGTGGTAAAGAAATTATAAGTTCGGCGTTATAAAATAGCCACGATAACACTGTAGCGGTATCTACAACGCCACATGGGAACAACCCGTCACACTGACGTCACGCAAAATCCTGCATCGCGCAAGCAGAGTTTACCGCGCAAATATCATAGATACAACGGCCCGACATTAATCGTCGGGCAGTTGCCCGCCAGACACAACACCCGTCTGGTCGGAGGATCCTACCTTTTCTATAGAGTATGAGTGAACTTTACAAGTTTACACCCTGTTCCTCATACCTCTATAACACTAACCTTGTGACATTGGTATCGAAACTGAATGCGTTTTGAACTTTTCATAGCTTTCAGGTTGTTTAGAGATATTGGGTTTTTAAATCATTATTGAATGTTTATTATTTTACCCGCTATTCCTGCATAAATAGTGTCCATCAATATAAACCACTTATTTTTTTTAAATATCAATAACGTTACAAAGAAAAACGTTGTAGAATATAATTTTCGTAGAACAATATTATAAGCAACGTTATAGGTATCAGTAACATTAAGCTTATCCGCTTTTATTAACGTTACAGATTCATTTGTAACGTTACGTATTCTTCATACTTTATCGTATTTTTCGTCATCTTTTATGTCATGAAGCTGGCGAAGTTGAGTATCGAAATGAATAACGTTAATTATCGATAAATTAATAACGATTTATATTGATCATATTGTTAATGAACAATTTAAGATTTCGTTTCGTTTGTCAGTAACGTTATTGCCATTTAATGTCAATTAATTTTGTTACGATCCTGGTGGAACGGTACCTACATATTATCGGTACTGGATCGATTGGTACTGGAACTACGCGTAACGTTTCAAGTCCCTGGTATCTATGCAATTTACATAATGATCATCAGTTAGCCTTATTATTCAAGCTTGAACTGTGAACCACGAATCAAAGATCCTTTTCACAGTGAATGTCCATGTCGTTTTATTGCATAAAATGGTGAATGGAAGGCGTTGTGCTGTGTGGTCCCCAGCAGAGAACACGACTTATGATAACCTGTCTGCTTCGCAAATCAATATTTGTAAGTAAAAGTGTGTGCCGTGGTTTATATATTATCTATCGCTATGGATAGATTATGATCTTATGCCATACTAGCTGCGCCCCGCGGCTTCACCCGCATAAATCTCAATCCCGTAGAAATATCGGGATAAAAAGTATTCTGTGTCCTAATCCAGGTCATGGTCTACCCATGTACCAAATTAAGCGATAAGCGATTGACTGCTGCGCTGCGTCTCACGGGTTCGATTCCCGCACGGAACAGATATTTGTATGACCTACAAGTAGTTGTTCCGGGTCTGGCTGTTTGTGTATGTGAGTTTAAATGTTTGTAAACGCACCCACAATATAGGAGAAATTCTTCTAGCTTCAACTTTCTGCCTAACTGACAGACTATTTAATTTTGACAATTCAAAAGTGCCTCTACAAGGTTTAATTGAAATAAATGCTTTGAGTTTGATTCCTAGTGTGGAAGCAACGTTTGAAAAAAAAATCAAAATGAAATCTTTTCTCTTTACAATAATATTAGTTTAGACTAGCTTTTGACGGCGGCTTCATCCGCATGGAGGTCGGAAGTTATCCTATGGGAACGTCCTACCGTGATGAATTATTCCAATCTGTCACCCCGCTTTGTCCCTTTATGGGACAGATCGAAAATAAAAGTTTGATCTGCCCCCCTGTTGGCAACGAGGGGACATGACAGTTCGAACTTTATTAATTCCATCTTTATCTTTTTATTCCTGTTTGTCCCCCATAGAATTTAATATATTAATACTGGCCGGCAATAGCAAAAGACAGAATTGTGTGGAAAAGGGAAAGGGAGGCCTTTGCCCTGCAGTGTGACATCACAGACCCATAAATTACAGTAGAAAAAACCGGGCAAAAGCGAGTCGGACTCGCGTACCGAGGGTTCCGTAACATCATAATATGTTTTTAAATTTTCATCGGCGAGGCCTTTAGTCGTCAGAGAATTTTAACACTGTGCACTGTGGTATAGAATATTGCAGTTTTATGTCAGCGCCATCTCTTGACCGATAGTGGAACTAATGTACCTTTTGTTGATGATTTCTGAAAAAGTGTGCTTTAAAGAGACTTCGTTTTATTTTTCCTGTAATCTTTATATAAACTTCTATCACATACAATTATTTCAGATTATTGTCTTTGCAAACTTCGGAGATAAGGGGGGAACGGTATTTTTTTTTAATTTTTCATCAAAAGTCGAAAAATATTATGCGGCCTAAAAAAAAATACAATGTTTAGGAATGTGCAAACTGCTCTCTTTCATATGATATCCCACATTAGTAGCCCCATTTCGAATTTTTCAGATCCCCTTTCAGTCCCTGTTGCAAAAATATACATATAATATTATTTCTTTCATATTTGCAAAATAGTTGGGCAAATTTCAAGTTGATAGCTTTAGTAGTTCATAAGATATCCACCTGTGACAGACAGACAGACAGACAGACTGAGTCTCACCATAAGGGTTCCGTTTTTACCACTTTGGTACGGAACCCTAAAATCATTGAATTATTATTAATGACTAAAGTCATGTAAAAGTTATCATATTATTAAATTCTGCTGCCACCACCACCGCCACTCCACTCCACTGCTGGGACACAGGCCTCCTCTCTGTGAGAGGGAGTGGGCCGTAATCCACCAAGCGGGCCCAGTGCGGGTTGGTATCTACCAACCCGCACTGGGCCCGCGTGGAACCAAAAAATCCCAAAAATCAAAGAACCAAAAAATCGCAGACATGTGACATCTGTCACATGTCTTCGATTTTTTGGTTCTAGGCCATGCTGGTTTCCTCACGATGTTCTCCTTCAGCGTTTTGAGAGCAGTGGTGATGAAATAATTTACACAACACACGTTTCGCCAGTTATATCGAAGTCCGATGTAATAAGTGGGGAGCCGATTGACATCAACCAGGCACAAATCAAGACTGCCGACTGCTGCTGCTGACTGAAGGCTGGTATTGAGAAACTCCAGACAGAAAAACCCAAAAAAATTTAGCTCGACCTAGGAATCAAACCCAAGACCTCGTAGCACTTGATACTGCTAAACCAACGAGGCAATAAATTAATCAATCATAATAATCAAACCAAGACGAACCATATTATTGACAAGAACTAGTTAACTATGAAAAGGTCGTAAAAACCCATTTATCTGAATGTCTTTGTGATCGCCTTTATGAAACCTACTGAATGAAATAGAAGTGTTTTGTCTACGCCTCTGCCGTTACTCTAAAAGGGTTCCTTTGTGATAAAGATACGATTGTTGGTAAAGGGAACTCGTCTTAATAGAAAATATTGCTTTATCGTTTTCCTTCGGTTGGACTGTTCCACTCAATACTTTCTTATTTATGGCAATAATGTTAAAAGGTAGCAAAGTTTATGGAAAAGGTGTTAGATTAGGTCGAGTTAAGGCTTCCGCAGGCAGGCGCGACATGACGACGGTGCGACGCGATTCTGCGGAGGAATTGTGTAACACATTATCAGTAGGAATGGCTTTAATTTTGACAGAACAATAATATTCTTGAGTTATTTACTTTGTTGAACAGAGAAATATTTTGAACATTGATGAAGCAATGTATTGGCAATATCCTTGACCATACTGCCAGCGCGGGCGCCGGGCGGGCGCGGTCATAAATGATAAATGATTTATTTTCTGTAAGTAGGTTTGTACAAACACTTTTACACGTCAATCATATTTTTTTTAAACTAGATGAGGTCGGCGTTTCCTATCTGACTATTCTGAGAAGAAAGGCCGAAACGAACTCAGAGGTCACAGTCTCTTTTAAAGTCCAGACAAAATCTTGGTCAATGAAGACCATGTAGATTGGTGTCTGAAATGGTCTTTTGGGGAAAGAACCACACAGATTGATTAGAACTTAAGGAGCTCTACGATTCGGCGAACAATACCAAAGAAAGGACATTTGGGTAGGCCGCAAGAAGTTATTAATTATAAGTTGTCTTCAAGTCAAGCCCCGCGCGTGACCTATGTAGCACGATACAATAGAAAATAAATCATGATTGCCCGTAAATTTGCTCGCTGCTCCATTCCAGTAAAATCACTTTGTATAAGGCATACTGTCAATCGTTTTACGCGAGCAGTCTATGGGTAAGTCAAGCTGGAAAAGACCTACTTAATCGAAGCTGAAAGAGCACAGAGGGCGCTCCTTAAAGTAACTTTTAAGAAGCCCTACCGATTCTCTACTGATCTACTCTACCGCGAAACGAGAGTCCTCAGAGTCCGTCAGCTTTTCATTCTTTCTGCCTGCACAAAAACGCACAAAAATATTAAAAGGAGACCCGACTACGCATCTATCATAAGCAAACGAAATTACAGAATCCCAACACCTGACAGCTCCTCATTGCTAGCAAGACGCTCCCCGGAATATAGTCTGCAAACTCTGCGAAATTAAAAATACTACCTCATTCTCAGGCTGCAAAAAAAATGTAAAGGAAATTTTACATAACACTGGCTATGATGACTCGGAACAATTAATATAAAGACCCTCACCTTTTTTTTTTTTTTGCGGATGGGAAATCATCAAATGACCCCTCCCGCTCTGGGTGGAGCGGAAGGGAGTGTCAGACTCTTACTGACTAAAACCCACCCGTGTTCCTTCCTTAGCCCTTTATGTTCCGGGCCAGCGGTAACCCTTTCGGACAATCCCGCTGACCCGGCAGGCTTCGGCCCTATGGGGCCCCTCCTCGATGCTGACATCTCTTTGAGGCGCGCGTGGAACACGTACGCGCCGTCCGGCACGGGCCTGGTCCTGATCGGACGGTGAGCTACCCATTACTCTCCGCCCGCAGGCCCGCACCTGACACCAAATTAAAGGAAGCACAATGGAACAAACACACACACTTACACACACCCCTGTTTGTACAGACACCCTTACGAGGACCTTGTTAGTCCTAGAACGAACCGAGGACCCTCCAAAAAACTGGTTTAAATACCTCGTTGGCCTTTTAGAATAAGATAGAAAGAGACAGGTGAGTAAATCTATAGTGATGAGCTTATTGGGATAATGCTATCTCAACATTTTTCTGTATGAATTTCGGCTATCATACTGAGGACCTGAAATACACAGCTAAATGTGACCAACGATGCACATACGAGGACTTTGTGTAAGCCAACCGAGGACCTCTGGAGGAGCCCTGCGACGTCCTTCCGAGGACGTATTTTTACACAATATTTCTTATAGCTTGTACAAAGTGCGGACGTTGTGTTAGACTTTATATCACTAAACCGAGGACAGTTTTTCGCGTAGAACTTGTACAAACCGAGGACCTGGAAAATACCTACCTACCTACCTAAAACATTTTACGTGTAAGATAATAATCAATGTTCCGATTTATTTCTTACACACTTTTTCTAAAATGAAGTACCAAGCGAGGACGAGTCAATGTCTTTACGTTTGTCAGCGCTTCTTAAAGGATTATTTATCAAAGAAAGCCGACAGTAACGGCTTTATTTTGTTAAACACTCGTGATTGTAGCTTAAAACGTAAACAAAAACCCAGAAATCGATCCTTATCAGCGACACTATCGAATAGTGTAATAAATACAGTGTTTTTTTTCAAAATCAACGGGTTCGATTCCTGGCTAGAAATATTGATTTTTCAAAAATCCAATGATGCAGTTTTAGTTTTCACCAAAATCGAGGCCGCGACTCTTTTGAGTACTTTTCGCTATTCCTCATAGTTTCGGATTTGGCCATCCACGCTCACTTCGAAAATTCATCCTGTATATATAAAAGGAGAAACTGACTGACAGACTGACATATCAACGCACAGCCGCAACTACTGGGTCTAGGAATGTGATTTTAGACGTTACGGACGCTTTTAACGTTCTACATTGTTCTCACATGCATACTTTTTAACATGAATGATCTAAACAAGATTTTCTTTTCAGCTTAGAAAATAAAGAGATTATGTCAAAAAAGTATGTAAAAATTATAATAACATACAAACTAAATACTTTGACGTAAATCACCCAATATGCATGCCTCTTTATTGATGATCTTTCAACCAATGCTCAACAAATGACATCAAACTTGGTGTTTTACAAAAACAATTCTATTTCCAGTAATTTGGAAGCGCAACCTTGGATATTTTGATTAAATAATTTTAAATTATGTTTTTTTTTATTTTTTGTTCTTTCGTCTTACAGTGTTATTAATTATATTGCCAGAAGATACCTTTTCATTATACTATTAAATTAATTAATTTCATTAAATGAAACAACAAATATCTTTGTAACGAAGCCTTTTTAAGTAGTACTTCCTTTGTTAGATTTAATTTATAAAAGCTATAGAAGCGTTTGACAAAGTTTATGGATAACGCGAAGAACACGGTGTATAATTATTATTTATTTTTATTTATTTGTATTTGCTATTTATTTCATTATTTTATTTTGTTAGGTTTTATATTTGTACGCTGATTTTTTTTACTATTATGCTTAATTAATTAATTAATTTATTAAACTTTATGCACAAGTAAAAACTGTACAAAGGCGGACTTAATGCCTTGGGCATTTTCTACCAGTCTGCCTTAGGGTGATGCAGAGACAATATACAGTACGTGTAATTACAGAAAACAGCTTAGAAAATAACTAGAATATAACAATAAATACTTAGATACATACATGCAACAAAATATAATAAAATAAAATTTTACTTTACGGATTTATTTAGCTTTACGGATTGTATCTGAAATAAACGAGGGGCCCGTGGCAAAATAATAATAGCCGCACAGATCAATCGATCAGGTAAAGCTACGCTTGCCGTGGTTGGTCTGTGGATAGGTGACCATCTTTACATACCGTGACAGTCGTTACGGGTAGTCAGAAGCCCGAAAGTCTGACAACCAGTCTTACCAAGGGGTATCGTATTACCCAGTAACTGGGTTGTGGAGGTCAGATAGGCAGTCGCTCCATGTAAAATACTACTATTCAGCTGCATCCGGTTAGACTGGAAGCCGACCCCAACATAGTTGGGAAAAGGCTAGGCAGATGATGACCAGAAATAAACGTTTTTTATTTTTATTATGCTTTACGGATTGTATCTAAAATAAACGTTTTTATTATTATTATTAGCGGAGTTTGAGAGACAAAGACCATGGTTAATATCTATTGATTCCTAAAGATTCCAATACGCGGTGGAATCTAATGCTTTCAGACTCAGGTATGATATATAATTGAATAATAAAAGGTATTCCTCGACAGAAATAACGTATTTATCGGAAATGTCTTTTCTCCATAGAAACGCTCTCGCCTCTTTTATTTCTGGTCACTTCCTAATGCTTTCGCTGGGGAGAAGAAGTGGCGCAACAAACTCCCCAGCAACACAGCTGTCTGTTCAGTTAGAAAATACTTGAATGTATACAATACAAGCTAAGCAAAGTAATTAACATTACAGGACACAGAACATTAAATTAAATTATTTGCCATATGTTAGCTAGCCACGCCAATATACCAACAAATACAATAAAATCTATCCTACGTCAAAACAAAATTAAAAATGTTAACAAAAAAACTTAGGTAGGTACTACTTAAATAAAAGCTTCCGGTGGTATAAAACTTACATATTTATGCAATGCTGACACTTGAAGTCACAAATATTAAACTAGGACTATCGAAGTAAAATATATAGGGTGACTGGTAATTAGTGGCCGATACTTAAACATGTGATTTTACTCATTATTATGAACAACTTTTACTACGGGACCAAACCTGAAATCGCGAAAAAAAAATCAGCTGTTCCCTACATTTATGTTCGTCTAACTCGTCAAAAGGTAGAGAACAGCTCTTTTTTTTTTACGATTTCAGGTTTGGTCCCATAGTAAAAGTTGTTCATAATGATGATTAAAATCACGTGTTTAAGTATCGGTCACTAATTACCAGTCACCATAAATAAACAAGTGGCGGTGGCGAGTTACCACTTACCACTCTTAACTCGCCACCACAACCAACACTAATAAAAAAGTTTATCGCAGCAGCTGCCACGTCTAAAGCGGAGAGTTTTTCAATGAATAAAAATACCTATACAAGTACCAAAATAAGTTAAACTTTACTGTGTCCCTTCAATATAAACATTTCGCTCACAAAACAACTCAAAGCTTATATTGTCCAAAGATATATTTTCTGAGTAGTGTATTCTCTTGTTTTGCAATCAAATACGAGTACATTCTACTTAAATACTGTTGAAATAGAAACAGGTTTATTGTTTGTCGTTAAAAAGGTTTTTGTTGTGTTCGTAATTCATCAAATAGTTTCGACATAAAGAAAAATAGAGCACTGGTGGCCCAGCAGAGCAGTGGTGGCCCAGTGGTAACGGCCGCGACTTACGAGTTGTAGGTCGTCAGACAGGCGCTTTACTTTGTGTAAATTATTTCATCACCACTGCTCTCAAAACAGTGAAGGAAAACATCGTGAGGAAACCGGCATGTCCTAGAACCAAAAATTCGAAGACATGTGGCATCTGCCAACCCGCACTGGGCCCGCGTGGTGGATTACGGCCCGCTCCCTCTCACTGAGAGGAGGCCTGTGTCCCAGCAGTGGGAACATTATAGGCTGATTATGTAAAGAAAAATAAATAAATAATAACGTTTATGTTCGCTTATTTCGACACAGAACGCAAAGAACAACAATGTTTTATCAACAATAGTGTGTGAAGGGTAACCGACATAGCCCGAAGAATTGCCAAACTTAAGTGGCAGTGGGTAGGTCACATTGTGGCCACAGAATAGATGGCCGATGGGGCCGAAAGTTCGAGGGAAACATGTAATTTTCCGGGCGCAATCTCTGACAGCATAAATAAGTAAGTACTGTGAAGATCCAGCGGGATCTCCACAGTCATTATTAAAAGAGTTGATAAGTTTGAACTCTATTATATTGGTTTAGATCAATGATATTATAAGTGTAAAAAGGTGGTTTAGAAATCTTATTGCAACATGGACAATATAAAAATTACTTCTATCCTAAGAAACCATCTATTATTCTCTGACGTATCCGTTACTAAACTTAGTAATAAAAACCAACAACAAATATTACCTGCCAGTGTTAGTTAAGGTTAAAACCTTTACAGTACTATTTTTACAAGAACCACGCTCAGATAAATTGGACAAGTTCCTAAAACCTTCTCCCGATTCAATTCATATTTATAAATCAGAAACTTATGATAAAAGGAATACAATTCAGTTAGAAACTTTGGAATGCTTAGCGCCTGAGAAAATAGATAATGCAAAAACGATGTAACCGCTACTTCCTATAAATATTTTCGTAGGTGTTGAGTGGGAAATAATTATGTTATGATAAGTTATTTATTTTGCAATAAAAATGAGGTTACAAGTAGGTACCGTACCTTTGTAGCGGTATCTACAACGCAACAAGAGAACGTCACGCAACATCCTGCATCTCGCAAGCAGAGATTACCGCGCAACTGGCACAGATACAACGGCCCGACATGAATCATCGGGCGGTTGCCCGCCAGACACAACACCCGTCTAGTCGGAGGATCCTCCCTTTTCTATGGAGGTTGAGTGAACTTTACACCCTGTTCCTCATACCTCCATACCTTCATAGCATAGCATAATCAGCCTATAATATTCCCACTGCTGGGACACAGGCCTCTTCTCTTCGAGAGGGAGCCGGCTGTAATCGACCCAGTTCAGGTTGGTAGACGTAACATGTCTTCGAATTTTTTGGTTCTCTAGGACATGCCGGTTTCCTCACGAAGTTTTCCTTCACCGTGTTGAGAGCAGTGATGATGAAACCATTTACACAAAGTAAAGCCCCTGGCCGAGTTCGAACCCACGGTCGGACTTGTAAGTCGGGACCGTCGCTCCTTACCACTGGTAAGGAGCATTAATTGCCCGATGAAAACCCTTTCATTTTGACAGATCAACAACTTACATTGCGTTATTTACGTTGTTGAATTTTTCAAACATTTGAATCGATGGATTAGCTATTGAAAGTGTGTCATGCAATTCGGCTGCTTGACTTTGTTTTAAATCGCCAACCAGCACTGGACACTGAACTTGCCCAGTGGTATAGAAAGTTCATTTATTTTATTACAAGTCGCAGACTCAGTCCGCGCGTGAATGCCTAAAAAAACACAATCCTCATCAAAATGATAATCACTTTTGACACCATTTTATGAATTAAAATCACTTTTAACATAAATTAAACATTCTTGTGTCTAAGAGTGTCACACGGTAATAAAATATTTTTCAGGTAAGTTTTCCTAAGAAATATACCTCCTTTCATCAAAATTATTAAACAATACAGAGGGCCTAAAAAGGCTACTTTGGCAGAATCATAAAAGAATAAGACAATGGACAGTTAACTGTTAAGTTAATCGTATCAAATCCCATTGGTAAAGCATTTTGCAGTTATTTTTTTCGTCTGTGCTAAAATACCAATCAATCCAATCCAAATCCAATCACAATCTCTTTGATTGAACCTACGTAATGCAGCGAAAAAAAGAAAAACACGGACTGTCTCCGCCACATTATAATTCATAATGTTATCCTTTTATGATTCTCCAAAGTGGCTTTTTTAGGACCCCAGGGCTTTTGTTTTAAACTTAAAAGCGAGGTAGGTAAGTAACTACTCCGTAGCTCACAGGTGAAATTCGTACTTAAATCTCAATCCCCTTTGTCTGCTCACGTAAATAAAACAAAGAAGGATGTTGAACTGTCAAAAAGAAAGCCTGCCTCTTAAAATAATTCAACCTGTGAGCTGCGGAGTAGTTACTTACCTACATACAAATCGCTTTTTAGTATAAAACAAAATACTAATTAATGACATTGATGAAAGGAGGTATTGCTTAGGAAAATTTGGGAATTTTGGGCTTGTATCCCCGCTGGCTGGGCCGCCGCAGGCATAGTGTGTAGGAAGGAGCCTTAAGAAAAGCAACGTTCTTAGTAATTACCTAATTAATATTTCTTACTAATTCCAATTATATCTTTTATTTATATCGTTACACGTGTTCCATTTGACTTCGTACTTCTATTTTCTAAACAAGGGCAAGAAGTTTCTATACCGCGTGTAACATAGGCGATGAAATAAGATTGCATAATATTTCTTTAATTTCTTTCTTTTTAGACTACATGTTGCAACGCCTAGTTAGGTAATGTCTAATCTAAGCAGATCCATAAGCAACCACTCCTGTTTCACTAACCGTTTCTCAGTAGGCAACTCGTAAGCTTGGAAATCTACATATAGAGGTATGAGGAACAGGGTGTAAAGTTCACTCAACCTCCATAGATAAGGGAGGATCCTCCGACCAGACGGGCAGTTGCCCGCCAGACACAACACCCGTCTGGTCGGAGGATCCTCCCTTTTCTATAGAGTATGAGTGAACTTTACACCCTGTTCCTCATACCTCTATACTGGTGACCCCGACGTGATCGGAGGATCCTCCCTTTTCTATGGAGGTTGAGTGAACTTTACACCCTGTTCCTCATTACCTCTATACTGGTGACCCCGACGTGATTGTTACCAGCTCTTTGTTGCGTGCGTCCACGTGTCTGCTCTGCTCCTGGAGAAAACCGAAATGTCATCAATATCAATATAGCACTTCTTTAGACATACGTCTGGTGCCGATCCCAGGTACGGTATTTGAAATTTTTTATGATGTCACACAAACCAAGCCACGACCTTTTGTCACAAGAGATGACGTCGGGGTCACCAGTCTAGACTTCTGTTCCTCATTACCTCTATATACATTTTGGACAGTTGCTTGTGGTTTTTTTATTTGAGTCAGTTTGGGTGCCCATAACGTTTATCAGCGGTAACCAACAAACGGTTACAAGGTTAGTTACTAAACTGAACCGAGCGTTCGACGCATCCTGGACAGTGACACACAACCCCTTATTTGACTGGCCAATTCTTCCCTTGCGGTGGTAGGGGCTAACGGCCCGTTCACGACCTTGCCGCTGTGAGCGGCGGCTAAGCGCGGGTCGGCGAGCGGTAAGAACAAAAGTATAAAAATGTTTGAAGCACACCACGAGACGCTCTGGCGGCGTTTTTATACTTTTGTTCTTACCTCTCGCCACCGAGCGCTTAGCCGTCGCTCTTATACCGAAGTCGTGAATGGGCCGTTACGCCAGCTTGGTTTGCGACCACCCTCCCACCGGAGCCTGGCGTCAAGCAGCCTGCTGTGTTTCATCGATGCGTGGAAGTTTCAGTGCCTTAGGCATCTTCTGGGCACGCTCGTTCCATCATAGACCTCCACATCATCTATCGCTTTCCATCTGGCGTGATAAGGCGACGAAATGAAATGCGGTAACTTTGTAAGATAAAATCTTTTTAATATAATATTTTAAATGGAGCACAATGTGCCCTGACCTAGACCAATTTTCCAAGTGAAAGTATAGGAAACGGAAGTCCCAAAATAATGTTGCCAGTTTATGAAATTAGAGACCATTCGCTCAAAAGAAAAATGTTTTTTAAATCTTCCCCTTGGTTTGGAGGATAAATAAATGATTTTTTTTTATCGAAAGAAGCAGGAATGCAAAGAAAAATGCACATTATTTACTTTTTTGTAAGTCTTTTATTTATTTTGTAACCTTCATTAGACTTTAATCCCTAATTTAATTTTTTAAATCATGAAACTTTTATTTTCTCTTGACTGTACTTACTTGTCAAAAAGAGTGAACCTAGATAATGTGGATAAGACAGACATTAAAACAGAAGACGAACTAGCAGGGGATCGAGGAGGGAGGGGTGGAGGGGTTGGTTCAGGGGATCAGACCGGAATAAATCAGAAATGCTGAAAGAAAGAAAAGTAAGAAATATAATTTATTTGTCAAACTGACTAATCAACCAAGGTATTGAATTAATAGGTGTTGTGAGCGTCCATGTTTTGCCAATAACGGCGTACAAATATTGTAGGTATAAAAAATTACATTGCATTTTACATTATTAAAGTCATTCTAAATTCATAACAAAATACAAAACAAATAAATAATAATTGATGTCAAGATATTATAGTAGGTCTAAGTATATTATAGTCAAAATAAATTAAATTATGTCCAGGATATTCATTAATAAGCAGTCAAAAAGAATCATTCAAAAGTCAATTGATTTAAAATTCACATTATTCAATTGTTATTCACTATGTATATCCATTAGTGTCGTATTTGGCGTGTCCAATTAGGGCCTCCTTCTCTGTGAAAGGGTGTGTGTAATCCACCACACGGGCCCAGTGTGGGTTGGTAGATGTCACATGTCTTCGAATTTTTGGTTTTAGGACATGAGTTTACTCACGATGTTTTCCTTCACCTTACAATATGTAAAAAATTTGTAAAACCATAAAATATGCAACCAAATAAAACATATTGTACTAGCGTAAGAATAATGTCATAATAAAAAAATTGCAATAGCTGTTCAGGCAAAAAATAGGTTCTATCTGACTTATGGCACCAGGGTTGCCCGCGAGGTAATTGCGTAACACACTAACTGTAGCAATAGAATAGAATAAATTTTCTTAATTAAAGTGACCAAAACTCAAACAAGATTGTTAGTAAAACTTACGACTATGTTAGTACAGACACTAAACAAAAACACAAGAGATAACGGTTGGTCACCGTTGCGACACCCCATGAGAGATGGCACACAACAGTGACCCATGTAAACACAGTCAAGGCGACTCGCAACCATGTTGGGCCGCCCCACACCCTGCACAACTGGGAAGTGCACGTTTTACGCATTGTTGCGTAAAAGCAATTATTTACATGCGCATCTGAAAAACAAAAAGCATCTGGGTTTCCTTTTGACAGTTCGACAACATAATATTTTTTGCAGACAAATTTTTACACATAATAATAATCGCAGAGGCCCCTTACGAAATTTTAATGAAATGCGGCACCAACCGACGATTATCCCTGTATGCACTATGCAAGTGCACCCAAGGATAACCCCCGGTTGGTGTAGGACTATATTGCAGGATATGGAAAAATAAAAAGTTGGACTATTGATCTGGGTGGCTAAAGTGGACCGGTTTCCAGGAACTATGGTAAAACTATGACCCCTGCCTGATCAATGCTTTATATAGACACAGATAAAATAGCAGGGGGTGACTTGCACACTTAATAATGGGCCCCCGAAAACGGCCGCTAGCACATAGTGACGTAGCGACAAGGGGGCAACACGTCCTGAGGTGCTTATGAGGAGTGGAGAGGTATTCCACGGCTATCAGGACAATCCCGGAAGTACGGTCAAGATCCCTACCAGCATCTTACTGGAATACTTCCTTCCTCCGAGCACGTTTGCTCTTGCGAATCTCTACTCAAGCCGGCCAATAAAGGCAAGAATGAGGTGGGAGCTCTGTTCCTCGTCATTGTTCACTCCAGCCGGCCAATAAAGGCAAGCCAGAGGCGAGGAACAAGACTTCTCCCGGGAGATGGGGTGCGGGTTTCTGTATCCCTCTTGGTCTGGCTCCTCACATTAGACCTGTTCCGGCAAAGTAAACTCTTCCGGCACAGGCCTAGAGTTCGGAGTGCGCAAGCCCCACCACGACGTCAACGTAGAGATACGGCGGTGGGGAAATATCCTTCAAAATCATTCAGATTGTGATTGATAATGTGTTACCTGTAGCCAATTTCAACTACTATTTTTATTTAAAAAAATATCAAAATGGTGTCTAAACGGAAATCATAGCAAGTGTTATTTTATCCATGCTGTCTGTTACATCACCGCTGAACCGATTTAGATGAAATTTGGTATCTAGAGATAGTTTGAGTCCCGGGAAGGACATAGGATAGTTTTTATCCCGATATTCCCACGGGACCGACAATTATGCGGGTGAAACCGCGGGGTGCTGCTTCTCTTTTATATTTTATTTCAGTTTTCCCTTTAGTTAGTCTATAATTGTTTGTACAGTTAGTCTTGTAGTCTCGGTGATGCTAACTAGCTTAACTGTAGCCAATTTAAACTTAAATGTTACTTGTTTTGTCTAAAATTATCAAAATGTTGTACAGTCAACAGCAAAAGTAGATGATCAAAATCAGAAATTCAATAGGAGTCAAAACTGATCACGAATATATGACAGCTGTACTAGTAGTAAATGTTTGGTATAATTTACAATCACATACTTTTGAATCACTTCGACGCCACACAGCTCTGACGCGAACTCCGTTCATTAGTATTGAATTTATGATTTAGATCATCTACTTTTGCTGTTGACTGTACCTACGTAATGGTGCCCAAGACGCAGGCTGTGCCTAGTTTGGGACCAACGATACCTCCATATTGTAACTTTGAATTATGAAATAAACGATTTTTACTTTTTTTACCCCATTAAATAGATTGTGGAGCTGTTCCACAAACGATGGGACACTTAATATTGCGTCTTGCGTGTCCTGTCAGCTGCACGTTACAGGAACTGGTAGACGTTGGTGATGGCGCCAAACAAGTAGCCGAATTCTGGGCCGAGTCCATTTAGATTGCTATCGACACGCTAAGAAGAAGATTGATACTCGTATTTCATGCAATAGTCATTCAGTAGTCAGTATTGTCTGGCAGTCATTCGTTAGTGACAAAGACTACAACAGTATACGTTAGTGATAAAGTGAGCTTCATAGTGTCAGTTCCTAGCATCAGGTGGACTGACCTCACTTCAACTAAGTTTTTAAGTTGAGATGAATGGAACAAGAAGACATTTTGCGATGATACTTACCAAAATAAATTGGAATGAGAATTTTTCATTTTTTAGACGCTAATTTAAACATTAATTATACCTTATCACGACATCTGAAGGCCAATTCTCGTAATTAAAAGCCGGCCAAGTGCGTGTCGGGCCACGCACAGTGTAGGGTTCCGTAGTAGCCCGTTATCACATATAGTACGATTCTGTTGTTCTTTATTCTGATTATAAAACTATATGGTTATAATCTAAGATATAATAACAATATATGACAAGGGCCAAGGGTGTCCCGAGTAAACAACGTAACCACGGAGGTCATACCTTGCAAGAAAATCTTAACACCGCGATCTACAAAAGTGACGTCACGGCACAACGCCATCTGTTATCGAATAGCGATACTAAACACAACAAAATATTGATTTTCGATGATAATAACGGACAATTTTCGCAGCCCAGATGAGTAAGCGTGCAGACACCAATCTACATGATCCTCAAAGATTATGTCCGGATTTTTATAGACACATTGACATTGATGAATTTTATACCTATACATATACTTACAATGACATAAAAAATTACTTTGAAAAGTATTTTTTTAATTAATATTGTGAATGTGAGGACTATGTGGGTCATTTCTTTTTTCTGTTTTCCTTCTTAGTTAGTTTTAATCATGATCTGACAGTTTGAGTAATTTACGCGGCCTACCGAAATGTCCTTTCTTTGGTATTGTTCGTCGAATCGTTGAGTTCTCAGTTGAGCTGCACGATTTTAAACAAATGCGTGCACTGACTGGACAGGTCCACTCAATCTGTGTAGTTCTTTCTTTAAAAATCCATCTCCGACACCAATCTACATGGTCTTCACATGATCTGACCAAGATTTTAAAAGAGAGTGTCAGTTTAAAAAAAATGTGATTGACGTGTGTTTGTACAGACGCCAAGCACATCAAGCTACCCGAAACTGTAAAATTTTCCCAATTAACTTTGAACTTTATGCTTTAGCGATAAAGTTGAAAATCTATTACATAAATTTGACAGATTGTAGTAGCTTGATGTGCTTGGCGTCTGTACAAACCTACTTACAGAAAATAAATAATTTATCATTATCATTAAATAGATGCAATAGAAGCGGAGCAAGGTTATTTTTATTAGAAAATAAGACGAGATTTATGTAAAATATTCCTGTCGATCTAATTAAAAACGAAACGCTGTTCGTTGGTACACGCGTCAGTTGAGAACAGCTGGACCGTTGAATTAGATTTTTATGAAAGAAAAATTTGAAAAGTTCCCGGAATATTCACAAATTCCTTCTTTTTTAGGGTACCGTACCGTTCCGTACCAAAAGGGTAAAAACGGGACCCTATTACTAAGACTCCACTGTCCGTCTGTCTGTCTGTCACCAGGCTGTATCTCATGAACCGTGATAGCTCGACAGTTGAAATTTTCACAGATGATGTATTTCTGTTGCCGCTATAACAAGTCAAGTGTCAGGCCATTTTAATTGGAAGCTCACGCATGATGGGTAGGGTGACGCTTAGCTCTCTTCCTCCTCTTATTTTCAATGGTACCGTCATACCCATTACCCCTACTGTGAAAGATCTCGGTTTGCATCTTGACTCTACACTTAGCTGGCAACGCCAGGTCTCTAGTGTTAGTCAAAGGGTCAACGGTACTCTGCGATCCCTGTATCGTCTGAGGAACTTTTTGCCTGCTAAGACGAAAACCATGCTTGTGCAGACTTTGATTTTTCCTATAATCGACTATGGTGACGTGTGTTACTTTGACTTGAACGCGGTTTTGCTGGATAAACTCGACAGATTACTCAACAATGGTATCCGGTTCATATTCAACCTCAGGAAATATGACCATGTGTCGAGCTACAGGTCTGAGCTCAAATGGATGTCCATTCGCCAAAGAAGAAGTTTGCGCGCTTTGACCACGCTTTTCTCCCTTCTCAACTCGCCTACTCCTCCTTCGTATCTCGTGTCTCACTTCCAATATCTATGTTCTTCCCACGCTAAGAATCTACGTTCTTCTAACAATCTTCTCCTACTCTGTCCTTCTCATACTTCTGACTTTGTTCATTCTTCCTTTCATATTCAGTCCATTCTTCTTTGGAACGCACTTCCTCTAGATATCAGGACGGCCACCAGTCGGTATGCATTTAAGCGGAAATTGCAGAGTTATTTTCAAAATAAATAGCGTAGAGTAATCTCAACACCTCTCTCCCTTGAATTTGTATGTATATATATATATATTATAAGTATATATTATATTAAATAGTATGTATGTGTATATAACCTATTTATGTATTTGTGTAAGTACCTAGTTTTATTAGCTTTTTTAATTTTTATCATTGTTCTTCTCAACCAAAGCACCTGCCATCCAATCTCTTCACCACCCTTGGTTGACTGGTAGAGAATGCCTAAGGCATTAAGTCCGCCTTTGTACCTTTTTTGTGCGAAAAGTTTAAATAAATAAATAAATAACAACAAATACTAAAAACAGAATAAAATAAATATTTATTTATTTATTTATTAAACTTTATGCACAAGTAAAAACTGTACAAAGGCGGACTTAATTTAAGGGGGGCTCCCATACAACAAACGTGTTTTTTCGGCGTTTTTGCCTTGTGGTTCGGAACCCTTCGCGTGTGTCCGACTCGCATTTAGCCAGTTTTTTCTATTAGATTTTGTTTGAACTGAAGACTATATTAAAATGTTGACAGGATAACGTCTGTTGGGTCAGCTAATCTATACATATAATAAAACAGTAACGAAAGAAAAACTGTACATTGAGAATTTTCGAGAAAAAATAAGTGGCTTTTATTAGAAAAACGTAACTGATGACAAAAAGTGACTTTTTATCTATACTAAAAATAAAGCAGCGTGGCAATTGCTTATCACATTATCAATCGGAATCGCCCACCAAATTATCGAAAAATTAACTGAAAGGTGAAGGTGAAAGTTAATTCCAAGTTAGTTTTTGATGTATGTCTTGTAAACGTGGAATGAAAAAAAAAAGCCGGTCAACGGACTCGCGCACCGAGGGTTCCGTACAAATTTTTAGGTATGTAAGTAAAAATATACGCTTTTCGGATTTTTCCCTTTATTTGTGCTACATGACATTGCTTCTTGCCAAATTTCATGATTCTACGTCAACGGGAAGTACATTATATGAACATAAACGCCGAATCTTTTGATTGTGTTGACTTAGAAGTTTGATTTTTTTTATTGCCTCAAGGGGTTGCAGCCCTGAGTATTTGATATAAACTCCACGCGTTCCTGAGAAAAACGGTCTTGACAGACGGACAACGAACTGATCTTATAAGGGTTCCGTTTTTCTTTTTGTGGTACGGAACCCTAAAAACAATAATGCGTCTGATATCGGCATTCGCATCAAAAAACAAACGAATATAAACAATTGTATTCCTTTGCAATGCTCTTTTGTTATTTTTTCCGGCGTTAAAGGCTCAAAATAGACTTTCGTGGGATGTTATCAAATATCCCACGAAAGTTTTAGGTTAAGCGCAGACCTGTATCAGGACGGTCCTAAGTCGGACAGTCATAGCTCTTTGTAAAGTAGTCGTTAAGCGCCTTAATTTCTAAGTTGAGTTACACATTACTGACAAATTCGTGCACTGACTGGACAGGATACACTCAAATTGGTATTGTTCGTCGAATCATTGAGCTCCTCAAGTTCTGGGGGTCTACTCCGAAGCGGTTAACCACTGTATCGGCCGAATGTTCGGTCATTTTCTGATTCGAATATTGTTGTCCTACTACGAATTAAAAAAAAAAAAGTAAAGAAAGGGTTAAGGGTTCTAAAAAGTTTCGGATTGGCACAGTTTGGTCGGGACCAATAGTCAATATAGGAAATTAATGGTAGTAGAAAATGACCGAACATTCGGCCGATACAGTGGTTAACCGCTTCGGAGTAGACCCCCTGAGTTGAGTTGCACGATTTTTGACAAATGCGTGCACTGATTGGACAGGTCCGCTCAATCTGTGTGGTTCTTTCCTCAAAAGACCATTTCAGACACCAATCCACATGGTCTTCACACGATCTGACCAAGATTTTGTCTGGACTTTAAAAGAGACTGTGACCTCTGAGTTTGTTTCGGCCTTTTTTCTCAGAACAGTCAGATAGGACACGCCGACCTCATCTAGTTTAAAAAAATATGATTGACGTGTAAAAGTGTTTGTACAAACCATGGACGTAATATATAAGTAGAAGTAACAGGACCGAGCACTCGATAAATCGCGTCATTCAAAAATGAACCATATTAGTTGGGCCTTGGGTTTATTTTAGATACATTGTCGTAACCGAGGCAAAACGTGCCGAAAGAGAGAGCCCACGGCACGCAAACTTAGAACAAAAAATTTCAACCGTAAACTCTATGGTTGGAAGAATACAACATGACAGGTCTCCTCGCCCCCTTCTATCATTCTTCACCCCTCTTACACCCGGTGCCAAAACTATAGACAAACTATATACAAATGTCACTGTCAAATTAAGGCGGTTGACGGCTCGTAGTCTGTGACTTTTTCGCTACCGTATCAAAAATTAAATTATAAAAAATTACTTCTATATATTACGTCCATGGTACAAACCTACTTACAGAAAATAAATCATTTATCATTTATCAAATCTGTGGTGGTTCTAAAATTACTATCATAGAAACTATTCTACACGGTCCTCATTTATGATTTGATCAAGATAATGTCTGGAGTTTAAACAAAATATCGTTTTTTTATTGAAAGGTACTTTTCTTCAAATATAGCCCCTCACCTGCCTAGCCTTTTCCCAACTATGTTGGGGTCGGCTTCTAGTCTAACCTAATGCAGCTGAATGCCAGTATTTTACATGGAGCGACTGTCTATCTGACCTCCACAACCCAGTTACTGGGTAATACGATACGCTTTGGTAAGTCTCGTTGCGTGATTTATTCCGGTCTGATCCCCTGACTGAACCCCCCTCCACCTCGATCCCCTGCAAGTTTGTCTTCTGTTTTAATCTCTGTCTTATCCACATAACACTTTATCAATCGGAATCGGTTTCATTTTGGCAGTAGAACAACACACACACACACACCCCCTCACAAACTTTCACCTTTATAATATTAGTGTGATGAATTTGCAATTTGCTTCAAAATTACTTCTTCACGCTCAAACGACTGCACCAATTTTGATAAAATTTTATAAGGAGGTAGCTGACACCTCCATACTTTTTATCCCGATATTCCCACAGGATCGACATTTACGCAGGTGAAACCGCGGGGCGCAGCTAGTTATATATAAGAACGTTCACTGTCTGATCTCAGTATCAATCTATCAAAAATGCCTCTAATCCATACTAATATAATAAATTCTAAAGTAACTCTGTCTGTCTGTATTTTACCTTTTCACCCCTAAACCACTGAACGGATTTCGATAAAATTTGGCAGAGAGATAGATTGCATCCCGGGGAAGGACATTGGATAGTTTTTATCGATATACCTCGCGGGCGAAGCCGCGGGCGGAAGCTAGTTTCCCTATATTTTTGACAAGTTTTTGACATTGATATTGTCGCTGTGATGAGATTGCGACTAGATTTTGAACTTTTAATTTAATTACGGGAATTGGCCTCCAGCTTATAAGGTGAAATTTCTCAAGGACTCCTTCCTTGAGAAATTTCACCTTATAAGCTGGAGGCCTGGCTTCGTTTATAATTAGCCGAACCTTTATCACTAGGTTGGGTTCAATATTCCGTCTGACCCCATGGCATGTCACCCACAATTATTATTATCTGGGTCGACTTCCCATCACCCACAATTATTATTAACTGGATCTTCATAACCTTCTAACGAAGCTACACGGATCATATTCGAAGGGTAGACTCTTTATAAGGCCTGTCGTCCACGACGCTACTCAATAGTAACGGGTTACAAACTTTTATTTTTATTAAAAAAAAAGTCAAACTCAAAGCTTTTATTATACGGGTCGGGTCGGTTAGTCAGAAAGATGAAGCTAGTTTCCCATTCCAAAGCGTAGTACGTACAGTCAACAAACGAGATAAGTATGAAGGATCGTCGGATACAGTTGAAGTTTAGTAAGAAACCGATTGATGTACTCGAATAAAAAAAAAACCATCCATCCATGTTGACTGTACCTATGTAGAAAAACGGGCAAGAAACTCCACGGACACTAAATGCCAATGCTATTGCTGAATGGGCCTGCTCTTGGCCACGACACCCCTGATGGAAAGCGATAGATGAGGTCTATGGTGGAACGAGCGGGCTACAATCACCAAATAGTAACCAGAATGTTAGTACTTACACTAGTATTGCAATGGCGATACGTCCGTACACGACGCAACCAATGTCAAACTGGGCAATAAAGCCACGCTTTCCCAGAAGAAAGATGGCCGCCACATAACGGCTGCAGTGTCGACCGTCACGAAAATGATGGCACTGGAGCTTGATTTTTACTTTACTCTCTGTAATTAACAAGTTTAGGTACTACATTATCAAAGAAATAGTTACTTATTTAAAAATCCAAAATCCGATAGGTACCCATAACATTTGCGGAGGTTCACTAGCTGTCAGATTTCACACTACAACGCGCCACGCGACGGGCTGCGGGAAGCGGAGGCAAATGCTCCGCGCGGAAACGTGTTTTTATTGAATTTGTATGTGTAGTGGCGCGTGTACCTTGCACAGGAGTGAGGCGCGTGGTAATGTGAGATTCGCCTTAGGGATCTGCTTACGTTTGGCCCTACCTAACTACACGTTGTTTAATTTGATGCTAATGAAAATGGGGATAGGTAGTCTTATGCTGTGTTTATTGCTAATGGGACATCCTCACTACTATCTTCACGACCGCAAGCAATTTGTAACATATAAAAACGCCAATTCTGAGCACTACTCGGTTACTTCTGGCGTAGGTCAGGGCACTAACCTCGGGCCCGTTCTTTTTCTAATAGTAGTTAACAATCTTCCCACTTATGTAAAACACTCCACAGTCTTAATGTATGCTGATGAGGTCAAAGTTGCTCTGCCAGTAGCTAACTCCCGTGATACGGCCGCACTTCCACTCGACATCGACAACATTCACACTTGGAGCACTATCAACAACCTCAACCTAAACATTACTAATTGCGTGGTCAGACCTACTCAAAAGCTACACAACATCGACACTATGAACAATGAGACCCTGAAACGCGTCTTAACCGTACGTGATCTGGGTGCTCACTTCAATCCACGTCTTACATTTAACCAGCACGGTAATACAGATGCAGGTCTGTAGTATGTGCTGGTTACAAATCCCGCAAAAACTTAGGTTTTGTCTTGCGTCAGGTCAAAATTTTCAATAATCGTCAAGCCCTAACCATACTGTATACAACTCATTCATTCGCAGTTTGCTAGAGACTAACAGCGCAATCTGGAACCCTCATGAAAAAGTGTATATACTGGTCATTGAAAAGATTCAGAAGTATTTGTTCGCTACCTGTACTTAAAACTTTATGGCTATTACCCGTACATGTACCCAACACCATTTGTGCTAGCTATGGTGGGGTACCAAAGTTTAGAATTAAGGAGAAATCTTAGTTTGGTAAAATATTTCAGGCTCCTAATTCGTGGTACCCATTTCAATTCTTCCTTACTTCAGTAGGTACATCTCCTTTAACATCCCACTAGCCATTAGGCACACACTTCGCTCTCGACTAAGCCAAACTTGTGGTGGAAAATCCTCATGGATGTCCGCCGCCCTGGGTTGGGCGGCGGGGTCTGTCACTCTTACTGGCTAAAAACCACCCTGGTGTTCCATCTCACACCGGGGGTCGCGGGAACGTACGATCCTTCCGCAACCCCCGACTGGTGCCGGCCCACCACTGCGGGCCTCGTCGGGTCAGGGGGGGGAGTGAGGTGTTTGACTCCCCCCGCGACGTCTAAGAGGGGCGCGCGTGGAACACTACGCGCCGCCACCTCGGGTCCTGCCAACCTTGACAACCCTAGCGCCGAGCGTAGGTATGAAAAGTGAAGTACACACATGTGAATTGACTTCTGTACCTTTCTATTTTGTGCCACGACCATGTAAAATAATACCGATCTAAAAGTATTCACAGTAGACAAAACAATAAACAAGGGTTTCACTTACTTTTTGTTTTTTTTTCGCCAATAAAAAAAAAATGATATTAGAAACCTCAATATAATTTTTGAAGACCTATCCATAGATACCCCACAGGTATGGGTTTGATGAAAAAAAAAAATGAGTTTCAGTTCTAAGTATGGGAAACCCCCAAAATGTGTAGTTTTTTTTCTATTTTTGTGTGAAAATCTTAATGCGGTTCACAGAATAGGTACGGACGCCAGCAGGTCAACCTACCCGAAACTGTCAGATTTTCCCAATCAACCTTGAACCTTATGATTTAGCAATAAAGTCGAAAATCTATTAAAGAAATCTGACAGATTGTAGTAACTTGATGTGCTGGCGTCTGTACATCTACTTACCAAGTTTCAACAGTATAGTTCTTATAGTTTCGGAAAAAAGTGGCTGTGACATACGGACGGACAGACAGACAGACATGACAAATCCATAAGGGTTCCGTTTTTTGCCATTTGGCTACGGAACCCTAAAAAAGTCAAATTAACGATGAAACTCCCCGTCTATTATACTACAGTTGTTGTTGAGTTGAACCCAAATACGTCATAGAGGGACGCACAGTGTGTCAAATTATGATTGATTGGATCCATTGAGTTCTGATTTCATTTACCCTATGGCCTTGAGGGGTTAGTCGTTATTCAATCAATTTGGATCCTTCATAACGACTAATTCACGAACTCATCCTACCTTCGAGCCGGATCATTGAATCATCAAGGTTTTTTTATAAAAGAAGTGGACTGTATTAAAATAGGTGTAAGACGATAAATAACAATGATCAACGTACACAAATTGACCGGTTTTTTTCATTTTGACCTCACTTTTGGCTTCAGCACCCTCGAAAACCATGAAAGCTATCTCTATCTCCTTTTCTCTGTCAGTCGCATGGTGACTATTTCTACAAGTTACTCCTACTTTTTTCTCCATATTTTCTTCACTGGTTTAATTTCAATAACCATCAATTCCCATCAGAAGTGTAGCGTGCCTTGGCGGGGCCCCGTCTAAAAAATTGTTTGGGGGCCCATAAGAAGGGTAAATAATTCTCACAAAAGAAAAAAAAAATGTTTACATACAATTATTATAAGATATATTTATTCATCATTATTATATATCTGTCACTTTTTCCAAAATTTTAACAAACAATTCAAATTAAATATACCTACACTCCCCTTGCCTTTTTTTCGGCAAACATTTATTAAATCATTTAGAGCTGATGATGACTTTAGTTTTTCTAAAGTTTCTGCCTCTATCATTGACATATATATTACTAGCGTAAGGACCGGGCTAACGGCGCGACTAAATGGCACCAACGCGCTGGCCCTAAAATTACGGTTTTAGGGCCAACGCGACTTAGTTGACAGTGGTGCGCGCGAACTTCGAAATTCGAACGAAGAACTTCTATGTAAAATGTTCAGACGGGCGTATCCTTACTTTTGAAATCATTGGCCTCTATGGACAATAGTGACAGGTCTGACAGGCGTTCCTGTCCCATCGAAGTTCATAGGTAATTTTTTATCAGTTTTAATTTTGAAAAACTTTCAGCAGTTGCGGTTGCAACTGGAAGGGTCAAGAATAAAAAGCATGCTGTTATTACCTCCGGAAAACTTTGGATTTTATCAGCAATAATTCAATGAGTTCCGTAATGGAATAAATTTTTTCAATTTCAGATTTTAAGCATGTTTTTAGAGCCTTTAATAAAAAAAAAATTGGGAAGTTTTTATTAATTTTTTCTTACGCACGTTGGGGGGGCCCCGTGGCCCTGGGGCCTCTAATAATTGATACGGCGGTAGCTACGCCCCTGAATTTCCGATATTTCACATCTGCGGGGCGTCCTGTCATCCTGTGATAGACAATATTTTTTCTTATAAAGCGGCGTATTAACTGTAATTTGACTTGAAATGAACTTATTCAGCTCAACGCTGTGTCTACCTACGTCTAGTAGGTAATACGTATCATTAGTCTATTGGAACGACAAATTATGGGTCGTCCTTGGGACTAAGGACCCAATGACGATTGATTTGTTTATACAACGTTATTTTTAGTAAGCGAAACCTGAATATAGTTTGTTCAGAAAAAGTAACCGAATCGATTCCAATCATTTTTACCCCATGTTATATTTTGTCCCAAACATATGTAAACTTGGACACCGAGCGACACTAAGTAGGTTATCCAATCTCCGCGCCGAACGGTTAGGTATCTAGGTACATTATCAATGAGCGCAAACGGCGCGGCGCGGGTGACCATGTGTTTGTACGGCCAAACAGGTAACAAGCTTATTATTTTGTGATTTTTCATGATACAGTTTTGAAATTTTGTACATAGATTCATTACATAAAAATAGACACTATATCTACTAATAGACACTAGACACGTGTTTCGGCAGCAGTGGTGGCCAAGTGGGAACGGCCGCGACTAACGAGTTGTAGGTCATAGGTTCGAACCCAGACCGGCGCTTTACTTTGTGTAAATTGTTTCATCACCACTGCTCTCAAAACGGTGAAGGAAAACATCGTGAGGAAACCGGCATGTCCTAGAACCAAAAATTCGAAGACATGTGAACATCTGCCAACCCGCACTGGGCCCGCGTGGTGGATTACGGCCCACTCCCTCTCACCTAGAGGAGGCCTGTGTCCCAGCAGTGGGAACATTATAGGCTGATTAATGTACGTGTTTCGGGTTTCGCATATATTAAAAATAAATATATGTAGATTTGCCTTTCCAAACCTTGAGAGATTCCGATTTTCTCGAATAATACCGCGTCTTCGTTCGCGTGCAATTTCTTGTTCCCTCACCTCATCGCATCGCGTCGTCTGCCCGCGCTATTACTTTGTTCTGGCGTTTTTTAGGGTTCCGTACCCAAAGGGTGAAAACGGGACCCTATTACTAAGACTCCACTGTCCGTCTGTCTGTCTGTCTGTCATCATCACCGATTTTAATGAAACTTCATATGGAACATTTTCGAAAAATAGTCCTACAGCCAAATTAGACCGATTTTAAATTTTCCATAGAAACAGAGATTTCCAGTTATCTTTTTTTAAATAAGACATTTCGAAAATGTTCTTTACTAACTTTTTAGGCCCTGCTCCTGCTCTGATCTTGCCGCTCGCTGACGCGAACCCATAAGATTTTCTCTTACCAAAAATCGCTCAACGCTCCCAAAGAAGGTTTTACTTTTAAAATATTAAGTTGCCTGGCCACATTCACTACTTTTATTTATCGTCTATATTGTTCGCACTGCTGAGACACAGGCCTCCTTTCTTCGAGACCGCGACTTCTCTCTGCGGGACCAGTGCGGGTTGGTAGATGTCACATGTTTTCGTATTTTTGATTCTAGAACAAGCCAATGATTTCAAAAGTAAGGATACGCCCGTCTGAACATTTTCGAAGTTCGCGCGCACCACTGTCAACTGAGTCGCGTTGGCCCTAAAACCGCCATTTTAGGGCCAGCGCGTTGGTGCCATTTAGTCGCGCCGTTAGCCCGGTCCTTACGCTAGTAATATATATATTATGTCAATGGAACAAGCCGGTTTCCTCACAATGTTTTCCTTCACCGTTTTGAGAGCAGTGGTGTTGAAATTGCTACAAAGTAAAGCGCTTACATCAATTTATAAGACTATCTTTGCATTGTATAGACTCAATTTCCTTTGTATTGTATAATTGCATGGCACAGATGTGAGTTCTATGTACTCTATAGCTACCATTTTACCGGATAATAATATGTCTTTCATTGACTTGAATGTGCCCTGGCGGCTGATAGCATGTCACTCATATGTCTCGCTGATGTGGCGTGTGTGTTGGATCATTTAGCTCCCTTCAAAATGGTTGAGCTGAGTTCGTGAACGGACGCCGTCAATTGGGGCTGGTCATCACTTAACTGCCTCGGCTTATTTTTAATTATTTTATTTTTTGGATTGTTGTTTTGTTACTATTTGTTATACTAACGTCTTTTTTATATTTATTACATCGTTCTCACATTATATAATTGTAAATTCAAAATTAATGATGTAAGTAACTAATATGTTTGTAAAATATAATTTAATAAAAAGACGTGTCCATGGAGTGTTTTGCCCGTTCTTCTCCATAGGTACTTACGACGCTTTGGAATGGGAAACTAGCTTCAATATATTACGTCCATGATATTTTCTGACTGACCGACTTCTTGACAATTCAAAAGTGCCTGTTATTGGTTTAATTGAAATAAATTCTTTGAGTTTGAGTTTATTCCAGTCAAATTAAGTTGACTGTCGCTGATCGAATTAAAAAGTTAAAAAATCAAAGAAGTATGATAATCGAGGTAAGTAATTCTCAAACAGACTTTTTTAATATTCGCCGAAACCAATGAAGCCCGTAAATTGTAGTAGCATCTGCGAACCAAGAAGTATGACTACTACCAAAACCTTTTTTGTGAAATGAAAAGGAAATTATTTTTGATTGAAAGGCGATTTCAATCTAAAACGTTTATTTCAAAGGCGCCATAGACAATTTTCAAATAGAAAAGTTTGTATTTGGTACCTACCTAATTTTTTATTCCGTGTATCAAACGATTTTATTTTAACTTAAAAAAGCTTATTTAGTACTAATGGTTATTAGTTAGAAATTGTAATCATATATTTGTATGTTTTATTATAAGTACTTACCTAACTTGTTTATAGAGTTTAGATCAAAATATTAATATTTAATTTGTTCGAATGTAATAATAAGGAAATAGTGGACTAGCAGACATGAAGTCATGAACAATTTTTTTTTTTATTGTGTTGGGTATCAAATGTAGGTAAGGGCTTAATTAGCAAATTAAAAAAACATAGATATTTTGTCAGCTGTTGCTCACGGCTTTGATTAGGAATAATTTCTATAAAACACGCCTCAGATTATCTAGGTACCTACTTATATGTAAAACAACAAAACCTAAACAAAAAAAAAATTAAAGCGGCTCTGCAAAATTTTCACAAATTATGTATTTCTGTTGCCGCTACAACAACAAATAAATATTTAAGGGGGGCTCCCATACAACAAACGTGTTTTTATTGGCGTTTTTGCTTTGTGGTACGGAACCCTTCGTGTGCGAGTCCGACTCGCACTTGGCCAGTTTTTTTATAAAATATTGCCAAAATCACAATGACCGGCGTGAATGAAAACGAAGCTTATTTACCTGCTAGCACGTGTTTCTACTCTGAACATGAACAACCAGTACCTATGTACGTCCAAAATAATATTTAGGATTTTTATGTTCAAAACAATGACAATTTATAAACATTATCATTTATCCTTCAGACTACCGGTATCATAAATAGAAGCAGTAGCCCTCAAAACGCCTTAAGTTTTCAATTGCTCCTGTGTATTGAGAGCTTAACGCTCTGCGCTCTCGGCAGTCCGTTAACGTCGGTTGAATGAAACGGTTGCTTGGGCGCGATAAAAAAATAGTCGAGCGGGAAAAATCGAAAGAAGAATAAATAAGCTGTTGATTTGAAAGTGACGATTAAAAAAAAATACTATTGATCGATTATTTTGTGTGTGAATTTATTTGTTGTGAAGTGGTTTGTTTCTGAATTTTTAAGTTCGGTAAGTGTTCATTATTGTTTTTTTTACTTAAGTACCTAGGTACCTACCTAATTTCATTAAAAAAATCTTTCAATTTATAAACAAACGGTTGATATTATCGTAAAACAATTCTTCTCGTAACTTTACTGAAAACTTCTTCAGTTGAAAACTTTTACTTGTATTTTTAGCTTACTTTTTTAATCACACTACAACTAAACATAGAATACCAAGAAACCAAGTTACCAAGAAATAAATAAGGATTTCCATAAATTTTTCTTCAGGCTTTTTTCTTTTGTTTTTTTTTTATTCTGTACAACGCGGGGCTGCATTAAAATCTTTTCTCTAAAAAGGTTGGCGAGTCGACTGAAAACTTTTCTTAAACATGGCTTAAATTAGCATTTTATTATTTCAAGTTTAGAGTAACTCTAGGCTTTATTAACTCAATCTGTCACTTAATTTGAATTTGTTTGAGAATGGAAGTTAAGACATTTCAGCATTAAAATATTGAGTGCACTTGTATAAATTTTTAGTCGCAGTGTTGTCTGATATTCTAGGACTTTAAAGACAAAAATGAATGAATAAATTAGTTATATTATGTCGTTTTACTGTGTATTTTGCTGTACAGACATTAATAATTATTTAATGAAATAAATAAAAATATTTTTGCGATGTCCGTGACGATTATATTTTGTTTGTCAAACTCTGTCTGAAAATAATAAGCTAATTATAAAATATATCAGTAGGAAATTTTGATCCTCTGAACCTCATTGGTCTAGACGTCACGAGCGCGTCTGCGGAGCGCAGGGTCAGGAGTTCGTTTCGAAAAAATCGTGTAATTGTTTTTTTTTTGTCAGGAAATTCTTAGTGGTAGTCTGGTGTCTAGATTTTTTTGTCAATTTGATTGAATAGGCACCTTTGGGCACCTTAAGACAAACATGGCGAAATGTACTTCACACCTTTATTTCGTTTTCGTGGGGAATCCTTCAAAAGGCACCTGGACTTTGGGGAAAAAGACCAGGTAGTGTGGGATTCTTACCTCACTGAAACCACCCCGGTGATCAACATCAGCACATGGATGGGGGCCCGTTACCTCTTAATAGAACAATCCGGAACACCCTTAGTACAACGCCTGTTAGGGCACGTCTCTGGGGAGACTATAAAGGGGTCTCCCCTGAGCCTCACTATGCACGGCAGGGGTGTACTTCACACCTGCCTATGCATTCTAACAGTAAAAGCAAAATGTTTGTAATCCATTCAAATTTTTTCTATAGCAATGAAAAATCAAGTTTTATTTTTAGCCGCGAAACTATTAATATACCAATGCAGTGTAAACTTTCGTCTAGTCAAACGGAAATTATTTTCATCGAACGAAAAAACATTTCGATCAATCTTTCAATCAAACCTTTTCATCAATCATTAAGTTATCAATAAAATTGAAGTTTGTTTAAAAAAGCATAAGCATCATCATCATCTGCCTAGCCTTTTCTCAACTATGTTGGGGTCGGCTTCCAGTCTAACCGGATGCAGCTGAATATCAGTATTTTACATGGAGCGACTGCCTATCTTACTTCCACAACCCAGTAACTGAGGATACCCCTTGGTAAGACTGGTTCTCAGACTTTCGGGCTTCTGACTACCCGTAACGACTGTCAAAGATCCACGAATGACAGCCGGGACCAACGGCTTAAATAGCATAAGCCTATTCAGCCTATAATATTCCCACTGCTGGGACACAGGCCTCCTCTTGGTGAGAGGGAGTGGGCCGTAATCCACCACGCGGGCCCAGTGCGGGTTGGTGGATGTCACATGCGTTCGAATTATTAGTTCTAGGACATGCCGGTTTCCTCGTGATCTTTTCTTTCACCGTTTTGAGAGCAGTGGTGATGAAATAATCTACAACAAATTACTACCCGCAAGAGTTGACTTAAGACCTGCATAGCTGCAGCAGGATTGTCTGAAAGGGTTACCGCTGGCCCGGAACATAAAGGGCTAAGGAAGGAACACGGGTGGGTTTTAGTCAGTAAGAGTCTGACACTCCCTTCCGCTCCACCCAGAGCGGGAGGGGTCACTTGATGATTTCCCACACAAAAAAAAAAGAAGAAAGACCTGCATAGATATTCACAACCGTACGACAGGTTGTCGAATCGAAAACGGCACGTTTTGAATTATTAATTTGCCCTTGCCTCTGACAGTAAAAAGCTGCAGAAGAATGGGGGTCATCTATCTGATTTAAACTGACAAAAATTTCGGGTCTTAGATTTGTGAGCAGTCTTTAGAGAGACTCTTTTGATAACATTGATTGATGATCGATTCGGCACAGAAGCGTATCGAAGGACGTTTTCCACATTGGGCACCCTCTTAAATGGAACTTGAGTGAATGCACTCAGGGTGCCCAATGTGGAACATGTCTATCGAACGGTTGTAAATAGCTATGCTGATCGGCCCCTCCCTACCCCCAGGCTGTTACTCGTACCGCTCTCGCCATCGGCGGCTCAGTAGCGCGCGCATACGCCACCCAAACGAAGTTTCAAGTGAACTCTTGCTTGTTGTAAAGTGTTTGCTTGGGTTCGAACCTACGAGCCGTAAGTCACAGCTGATTCTACTGGGCTACCTGCACCTGTTAGAAATGTTGTTGTACCTATTTCCGTTAACCTCTAATGATATAAGACGAATCACACTGCAGAATGCTCCAGCGAGACATCGATCGGGTGGTAGCGTGGAGTAAAGAGAATAAATTATTCTTCAATGTGACGAAGTGTAGCGTTATGTCCTTCACGCGGGCCGTGGTGCCCAGACGCCATGATTATTGCATGGGTGGTCACGTCATACCGCGGTTGGGGGTTGTGCGAGATCTCGGGGTTACTTTTTCTGGGGATCTTTAATTTCGTGTTCATGTAGTGCAGGTGTGCAAGAAAGCGTTTAAAAATCTTGGTTTTATCATGCGTGAAACCCATGACTTCACTAATATGGCAGCAGTAACAAAGTGTGAAAGCACTTTACAATGCGTTGGTGCGAAGCAATTTGGAAACTAGTGCTATCATAGAAAGAAAGAAAGAAAGAAAGAAAAGAAAGAAAAGAAAGAAGAGAAAGAAAAGAAAGAAAAGAAAGAAAAGAAAGAAAAGAAAGAAAAGAAAAGAAAAGAAAGAAAAGAAAGAAAAGAAAAGAAAGAAAAGGAAGGAAAAGAAAATACGTTTATTTGCGGTAAACATGACGCAATAAAGAAAAAAAATAAGAAAGGGTTGGGGAAAACATGCGTCACATCCACGCAAAACGGCTATCGCTCAGCATTATGCTGCGACCCTATGCAAGACAGAGCCCCAGCGCTGGTTGTATCTGGAATCCTTACGAAGTATTTTCAGATGCTGGAAAAGATGCAGAACAAGTTTACCCGATACCTGTACTTGAGGCAGTTTGGTGTCTACCCTTTCTACCCGCTTATCCAACTCTCTTTGTTATAGGGATGGTTGGGTATTATAAGTTGGAGGTGAGGCGCAACCTCGCTCTTGCAACATATGTTTTTGAGGTTTCTCGTGGGATACTGAATAATCCTCAAATATTGGAATCGTTGGGATTGCTCGTTCCAGACAGGAGGTTACGGTTGGGACCGAGGGAGGAACTTTTTAAAGTTCCGGCAACCCGTACAAACTTATTGAAGTTTGCGCAGTAAGAACTCTGAATAGTGCCTCTCGGCGTTTGGACATATTTTCTTGCTCTTTGGCGGAATTCCAGAGGGTGACACTTGATGTGATGTCCACTGTGTAACTCGTGCTTTTATCCAGACCCGTTCCTGGTGCTGGACAATTAGCAATCCATTACTACTTTTGTTAGCTTGGTCACCTGTTAAAACAATTGTATGTGTGTAATGAATAAATAAATAAATAAGAGATGAAAACAGTACGTAGTAGATGGTACTTATTAGAACTCTTTGTGAAGCTCATTCGGGGAACTTCTTTCTACCCGCTATTTTTCTACCTCCGAATAGCGTTTCAGTGTTCCGATTTGAATTTTATGACACTATAGTAACTCTATAGATAAACTGATTTCACCGAAACAGACTTCACCGATTTACATAACATTCTTTGGGATTATCTACTAAGGGCGAATTTCACTAATGAGACTGAAAGCTATCTAGATCTAAAACGCGTTCAAGCGCTGTCACGTGCCTAATTATTGTGGAATATTGAAACTGACAGGCATTGAACATGGAGCAATTTGCGTAAGCCTTTTGATGTCTCTTCACATACCTAATATTGTTTGACGTAGCTATTGAAACATTTTCAAGTGTACGAAATGCGATATTTCAAAATTGTCAAAGTTGTTTCGCGGGGGTGGGTTAGATATCGTTTTGTCGATGCCGAAGATGCTTGCAATCGCGGCGCTATCTCGATGTCAATACTTAGTCGCTGTTTATACATGGATGGCGGTGCGGTGGTCGGTTCAGTCGCACGACGCACCTGAATGCTCAGTTGCTCAATCCTGTATTTGTGGTGTACTCTACCTACTTCAGAGGCCTTAGTGTGAGTTTTTTCACTCACGTTCGATCGCGAGCGCGTTAGAATTTTATGTGGCAAAAAGTTATAGCGCCACCTGGTGGTCACTAGGAGAAACCTAATTTCCCATACAAAATTATAACGCGCTCGTAATCGAACGTGAGTCGAAAAAAGAACAAGTTGAATCGATTTGTTCAGTCACGGGATGTCCATCTATGCTTGCCGTCGATGAACAAAAGGTCAAGGTAGCAGGCAGCCCGCGATGTATCGCAGTGCGGTATCCTTCGGCATGTGCGTCGCCTGTCTATTAGTATAAATAAATGATTTATTTTGTAAGTAGTTTTGTACAAACACTTTTACACGTCAATCATATTTTTTTAAACTAGATTAGGTCGGCGTTTCCTATCTGACTATTCTGAGAAGAAAGGCAGAAACAAACTCAGAGGTCACAGTCTCTTTTAAAGTCCAGACAAAATCATGGTCAGGGGGCCTAAAAAGGCCACTTTTGCAGAATCATAAAAGGAATTCATCAAATCATTATAAATCATAATAGACAGTTAACTGTTAAGTTAATCGTATCAAATCCCATTGGTGAAGGATTTTTCAGTTATTTTTTTTTGTCTGTGCTTAAATACCAATCCAAATCCAATCCCAATCTCTTGCAACGAAAAAAAAGCAAAATACGTTTATGATTCTGCCAAAGTGGCCTTTTTAGGCCCCCAGATCATGTGAAGACCATGTAGATTGGTGTCTGAAATGGTCTTTTGAGGAAAGAACCACACAGATTGAGCGGACCTGTCCAGTCATTGCACTGCATGCATTGCATATGCATTTGTTTTACATGAAGGTGACATCGATATAGCGAACTAAACTGCGATCACGAGATATCTTCGGCATGTAATTACCATAAGTTAAAATATTAAGTTGCCTGGCCACATTCACTACTTTTATTTATCGTCTATATTGTTCCCACTGCTGAGACACAGGCCTCCTTTCTTCGAGACCGCGACTTCTCTCTGCGGGACCAGTGCGGGTTGGTAGATGTCACATGTTTTCGTATTTTTGATTCTAGAACAAGCCAATGATTTCAAAAGTAAGGATACGCCCGTCTGAACATTTTCGAAGTTCGCGCGCACCACTGTCAACTGAGTCGCGTTGGCCCTAAAACCGCCATTTTAGGGCCAGCGCGTTGGTGCCATTTAGTCGCGCCGTTAGCCCGGTCCTTACGCTAGTAATATATATATTATGTCAATGGAACAAGCCGGTTTCCTCACAATGTTTTCCTTCACCGTTTTGAGAGCAGTGGTGTTGAAATTGCTACAAAGTAAAGCGCTTACATCAATTTATAAGACTATCTTTGCATTGTATAGACTCAATTTTTTTGTATTGTATAATTGCATGGCACAGATGTGAGTTCTATGTACTCTATAGCTACCATTTTACCGGATAATAATATGTCTTTCATTGACTTGAATGTGCCCTGGCGGCTGATAGCATGTCACTCATATGTCTCGCTGATGTGGCGTGTGTGTTGGATCATTTAGCTCCCTTCAAAATGGTTGAGCTGAGTTCGTGAACGGACGCCGTCAATTGGGGCTGGTCATCACTTAACTGCCTCGGCTTATTTTTAATTATTTTATTTTTTGGATTGTTGTTTTGTTACTATTTGTTATACTAACGTCTTTTTTATATTTATTACATCGTTCTCACATTATATAATTGTAAATTCAAAATTAATGATGTAAGTAACTAATATGTTTGTAAAATATAATTTAATAAAAAGACGTGTCCATGGAGTGTTTTGCCCGTTCTTCTCCATAGGTACTTACGACGCTTTGGAATGGGAAACTAGCTACAATATATTACGTCCATGATATTTTCTGACTGACCGACTTCTTGACAATTCAAAAGTGCCTGTTATTGGTTTAATTGAAATAAATTCTTTGAGTTTGAGTTTATTCCAGTCAAATTAAGTTGACTGTCGCTGATCGAATTAAAAAGTTAAAAAATCAAAGAAGTATGATAATCGAGGTAAGTAATTCTCAAACAGACTTTTTTAATATTCGCCGAAACCAATGAAGCCCGTAAATTGTAGTAGCATCTGCGAACCAAGAAGTATGACTACTACCAAAACCTTTTTTGTGAAATGAAAAGGAAATTATTTTTGATTGAAAGGCGATTTCAATCTAAAACGTTTATTTCAAAGGCGCCATAGACAATTTTCAAATAGAAAAGTTTGTATTTGGTACCTACCTAATTTTTTATTCCGTGTATCAAACGATTTTATTTTAACTTAAAAAAGCTTATTTAGTACTAATGGTTATTAGTTAGAAATTGTAATCATATATTTGTATGTTTTATTATAAGTACTTACCTAACTTGTTTATAGAGTTTAGATCAAAATATTAATATTTAATTTGTTCGAATGTAATAATAAGGAAATAGTGGACTAGCAGACATGAAGTCATGAACAATTTTTTTTTTTATTGTGTTGGGTATCAAATGTAGGTAAGGGCTTAATTAGCAAATTAAAAAAACATAGATATTTTGTCAGCTGTTGCTCACGGCTTTGATTAGGAATAATTTCTATAAAACACGCCTCAGATTATCTAGGTACCTACTTATATGTAAAACAACAAAACCTAAACAAAAAAAAAATTAAAGCGGCTCTGCAAAATTTTCACAAATTATGTATTTCTGTTGCCGCTACAACAACAAATAAATATTTAAGGGGGGCTCCCATACAACAAACGTGTTTTTATTGGCGTTTTTGCTTTGTGGTACGGAACCCTTCGTGTGCGAGTCCGACTCGCACTTGGCCAGTTTTTTTATAAAATATTGCCAAAATCACAATGACCGGCGTGAATGAAAACGAAGCTTATTTACCTGCTAGCACGTGTTTCTACTCTGAACATGAACAACCAGTACCTATGTACGTCCAAAATAATATTTAGGATTTTTATGTTCAAAACAATGACAATTTATAAACATTATCATTTATCCTTCAGACTACCGGTATCATAAATAGAAGCAGTAGCCCTCAAAACGCCTTAAGTTTTCAATTGCTCCTGTGTATTGAGAGCTTAACGCTCTGCGCTCTCGGCAGTCCGTTAACGTCGGTTGAATGAAACGGTTGCTTGGGCGCGATAAAAAAATAGTCGAGCGGGAAAAATCGAAAGAAGAATAAATAAGCTGTTGATTTGAAAGTGACGATTAAAAAAAAATACTATTGATCGATTATTTTGTGTGTGAATTTATTTGTTGTGAAGTGGTTTGTTTCTGAATTTTTAAGTTCGGTAAGTGTTCATTATTGTTTTTTTTACTTAAGTACCTAGGTACCTACCTAATTTCATTAAAAAAATCTTTCAATTTATAAACAAACGGTTGATATTATCGTAAAACAATTCTTCTCGTAACTTTACTGAAAACTTCTTCAGTTGAAAACTTTTACTTGTATTTTTAGCTTACTTTTTTAATCACACTACAACTAAACATAGAATACCAAGAAACCAAGTTACCAAGAAATAAATAAGGATTTCCATAAATTTTTCTTCAGGCTTTTTTCTTTTGTTTTTTTTTTATTCTGTACAACGCGGGGCTGCATTAAAATCTTTTCTCTAAAAAGGTTGGCGAGTCGACTGAAAACTTTTCTTAAACATGGCTTAAATTAGCATTTTATTATTTCAAGTTTAGAGTAACTCTAGGCTTTATTAACTCAATCTGTCACTTAATTTGAATTTGTTTGAGAATGGAAGTTAAGACATTTCAGCATTAAAATATTGAGTGCACTTGTATAAATTTTTAGTCGCAGTGTTGTCTGATATTCTAGGACTTTAAAGACAAAAATGAATGAATAAATTAGTTATATTATGTCGTTTTACTGTGTATTTTGCTGTACAGACATTAATAATTATTTAATGAAATAAATAAAAATATTTTTGCGATGTCCGTGACGATTATATTTTGTTTGTCAAACTCTGTCTGAAAATAATAAGCTAATTATAAAATATATCAGTAGGAAATTTTGATCCTCTGAACCTCATTGGTCTAGACGTCACGAGCGCGTCTGCGGAGCGCAGGGTCAGGAGTTCGTTTCGAAAAAATCGTGTAATTGTTTTTTTTTTGTCAGGAAATTCTTAGTGGTAGTCTGGTGTCTAGATTTTTTTGTCAATTTGATTGAATAGGCACCTTTGGGCACCTTAAGACAAACATGGCGAAATGTACTTCACACCTTTATTTCGTTTTCGTGGGGAATCCTTCAAAAGGCACCTGGACTTTGGGGAAAAAGACCAGGTAGTGTGGGATTCTTACCTCACTGAAACCACCCCGGTGATCAACATCAGCACATGGATGGGGGCCCGTTACCTCTTAATAGAACAATCCGGAACAAACACAAACACACAACAACAAACGGAAAATTTCGTCTAGTCAAACGGAAATTATTTTCATCGAACGAAAAAACATTTCGATCAATCTTTCAATCAAACCTTTTCATCAATCATTAAGTTATCAATAAAATTGAAGTTTGTTTAAAAAAGCATAAGCATCATCATCATCTGCCTAGCCTTTTCTCAACTATGTTGGGGTCGGCTTCCAGTCTAACCGGATGCAGCTGAATATCAGTATTTTACATGGAGCGACTGCCTATCTTACTTCCACAACCCAGTAACTGAGGATACCCCTTGGTAAGACTGGTTCTCAGACTTTCGGGCTTCTGACTACCCGTAACGACTGTCAAAGATCCACGAATGACAGCCGGGACCAACGGCTTAAATAGCATAAGCCTATTCAGCCTATAATATTCCCACTGCTGGGACACAGGCCTCCTCTTGGTGAGAGGGAGTGGGCCGTAATCCACCACGCGGGCCCAGTGCGGGTTGGTGGATGTCACATGCGTTCGAATTATTAGTTCTAGGACATGCCGGTTTCCTCGTGATCTTTTCTTTCACCGTTTTGAGAGCAGTGGTGATGAAATAATCTACAACAAATTACTACCCGCAAGAGTTGACTTAAGACCTGCATAGCTGCAGCAGGATTGTCTGAAAGGGTTACCGCTGGCCCGGAACATAAAGGGCTAAGGAAGGAACACGGGTGGGTTTTAGTCAGTAAGAGTCTGACACTCCCTTCCGCTCCACCCAGAGCGGGAGGGGTCACTTGATGATTTCCCACACAAAAAAAAAAGAAGAAAGACCTGCATAGATATTCACAACCGTACGACAGGTTGTCGAATCGAAAACGGCACGTTTTGAATTATTAATTTGCCCTTGCCTCTGACAGTAAAAAGCTGCAGAAGAATGGGGGTCATCTATCTGATTTAAACTGACAAAAATTTCGGGTCTTAGATTTGTGAGCAGTCTTTAGAGAGACTCTTTTGATAACATTGATTGATGATCGATTCGGCACAGAAGCGTATCGAAGGACGTTTTCCACATTGGGCACCCTCTTAAATGGAACTTGAGTGAATGCACTCAGGGTGCCCAATGTGGAACATGTCTATCGAACGGTTGTAAATAGCTATGCTGATCGGCCCCTCCCTACCCCCAGGCTGTTACTCGTACCGCTCTCGCCATCGGCGGCTCAGTAGCGCGCGCATACGCCACCCAAACGAAGTTTCAAGTGAACTCTTGCTTGTTGTAAAGTGTTTGCTTGGGTTCGAACCTACGAGCCGTAAGTCACAGCTGATTCTACTGGGCTACCTGCACCTGTTAGAAATGTTGTTGTACCTATTTCCGTTAACCTCTAATGATATAAGACGAATCACACTGCAGAATGCTCCAGCGAGACATCGATCGGGTGGTAGCGTGGAGTAAAGAGAATAAATTATTCTTCAATGTGACGAAGTGTAGCGTTATGTCCTTCACGCGGGCCGTGGTGCCCAGACGCCATGATTATTGCATGGGTGGTCACGTCATACCGCGGTTGGGGGTTGTGCGAGATCTCGGGGTTACTTTTTCTGGGGATCTTTAATTTCGTGTTCATGTAGTGCAGGTGTGCAAGAAAGCGTTTAAAAATCTTGGTTTTATCATGCGTGAAACCCATGACTTCACTAATATGGCAGCAGTAACAAAGTGTGAAAGCACTTTACAATGCGTTGGTGCGAAGCAATTTGGAAACTAGTGCTATCATAGAAAGAAAGAAAGAAAGAAAGAAAAGAAAGAAAAGAAAGAAGAGAAAGAAAAGAAAGAAAAGAAAGAAAAGAAAGAAAAGAAAGAAAAGAAAGAAAAGAAAAGAAAAGAAAGAAAAGAAAGAAAAGAAAAGAAAGAAAAGGAAGGAAAAGAAAATACGTTTATTTGCGGTAAACATGACGCAATAAAGAAAAAAAATAAGAAAGGGTTGGGGAAAACATGCGTCACATCCACGCAAAACGGCTATCGCTCAGCATTATGCTGCGACCCTATGCAAGACAGAGCCCCAGCGCTGGTTGTATCTGGAATCCTTACGAAGTATTTTCAGATGCTGGAAAAGATGCAGAACAAGTTTACCCGATACCTGTACTTGAGGCAGTTTGGTGTCTACCCTTTCTACCCGCTTATCCAACTCTCTTTGTTATAGGGATGGTTGGGTATTATAAGTTGGAGGTGAGGCGCAACCTCGCTCTTGCAACATATGTTTTTGAGGTTTCTCGTGGGATACTGAATAATCCTCAAATATTGGAATCGTTGGGATTGCTCGTTCCAGACAGGAGGTTACGGTTGGGACCGAGGGAGGAACTTTTTAAAGTTCCGGCAACCCGTACAAACTTATTGAAGTTTGCGCAGTAAGAACTCTGAATAGTGCCTCTCGGCGTTTGGACATATTTTCTTGCTCTTTGGCGGAATTCCAGAGGGTGACACTTGATGTGATGTCCACTGTGTAACTCGTGCTTTTATCCAGACCCGTTCCTGGTGCTGGACAATTAGCAATCCATTACTACTTTTGTTAGCTTGGTCACCTGTTAAAACAATTGTATGTGTGTAATGAATAAATAAATAAATAAGAGATGAAAACAGTACGTAGTAGATGGTACTTATTAGAACTCTTTGTGAAGCTCATTCGGGGAACTTCTTTCTACCCGCTATTTTTCTACCTCCGAATAGCGTTTCAGTGTTCCGATTTGAATTTTATGACACTATAGTAACTCTATAGATAAACTGATTTCACCGAAACAGACTTCACCGATTTACATAACATTCTTTGGGATTATCTACTAAGGGCGAATTTCACTAATGAGACTGAAAGCTATCTAGATCTAAAACGCGTTCAAGCGCTGTCACGTGCCTAATTATTGTGGAATATTGAAACTGACAGGCATTGAACATGGAGCAATTTGCGTAAGCCTTTTGATGTCTCTTCACATACCTAATATTGTTTGACGTAGCTATTGAAACATTTTCAAGTGTACGAAATGCGATATTTCAAAATTGTCAAAGTTGTTTCGCGGGGGTGGGTTAGATATCGTTTTGTCGATGCCGAAGATGCTTGCAATCGCGGCGCTATCTCGATGTCAATACTTAGTCGCTGTTTATACATGGATGGCGGTGCGGTGGTCGGTTCAGTCGCACGACGCACCTGAATGCTCAGTTGCTCAATCCTGTATTTGTGGTGTACTCTACCTACTTCAGAGGCCTTAGTGTGAGTTTTTTCACTCACGTTCGATCGCGAGCGCGTTAGAATTTTATGTGGCAAAAAGTTATAGCGCCACCTGGTGGTCACTAGGAGAAACCTAATTTCCCATACAAAATTATAACGCGCTCGTAATCGAACGTGAGTCGAAAAAAGAACAAGTTGAATCGATTTGTTCAGTCACGGGATGTCCATCTATGCTTGCCGTCGATGAACAAAAGGTCAAGGTAGCAGGCAGCCCGCGATGTATCGCAGTGCGGTATCCTTCGGCATGTGCGTCGCCTGTCTATTAGTATAAATAAATGATTTATTTTGTAAGTAGTTTTGTACAAACACTTTTACACGTCAATCATATTTTTTTAAACTAGATTAGGTCGGCGTTTCCTATCTGACTATTCTGAGAAGAAAGGCAGAAACAAACTCAGAGGTCACAGTCTCTTTTAAAGTCCAGACAAAATCATGGTCAGGGGGCCTAAAAAGGCCACTTTTGCAGAATCATAAAAGGAATTCATCAAATCATTATAAATCATAATAGACAGTTAACTGTTAAGTTAATCGTATCAAATCCCATTGGTGAAGGATTTTTCAGTTATTTTTTTTTGTCTGTGCTTAAATACCAATCCAAATCCAATCCCAATCTCTTGCAACGAAAAAAAAGCAAAATACGTTTATGATTCTGCCAAAGTGGCCTTTTTAGGCCCCCAGATCATGTGAAGACCATGTAGATTGGTGTCTGAAATGGTCTTTTGAGGAAAGAACCACACAGATTGAGCGGACCTGTCCAGTCATTGCACTGCATGCATTGCATATGCATTTGTTTTACATGAAGGTGACATCGATATAGCGAACTAAACTGCGATCACGAGATATCTTCGGCATGTAATTACCATAAGAAAAAAAAAAAAAGGCCGGTGCTCCGTCGAAAAATGACGAAAATAACAAGGTTTCGTGGCCTTTGCAAAATGTTATTGCGAAACCAAGGCTAAGGTGGTCTGTTTATTAACCAAACAATTCTCAAGGGTGTCGTCTCATTCTTTTCTCGACAGTTATTTAATATTGTTACATTTGCTACTCGTTATGGAACGAAGGAAAAATGATTTATTTGAACTCGGAGACACTTGGATTTTAGTAATCTCTGAAATGGAATTCAAGATCAAAATTTTTAAATAAAATCTTTGATCAAATATTTTCATGATACCGGCAATAAAGCAGAAACTCTAAACGTTTGGACTTTCATTCATTTATTATTTTCTATTTATAATATGGTTTTCTTTATAAACAAGAGAATCGTAAAAAAAATCGTAAATAATATTACGTTATTCTAGTACTAGCTGTGCCCGCGACTTCGTTCGCGTGGATGTCGGAACACAATAATGTGTCGCTTAGGAAAGGTGTAAAAGGAAAAATCTTCCGATCTTGTCTGGTAACGCTTCCCTTGCCTGGGGTTCTCAACCATAGCCCTTTCGACTGCACAGCAGTCACTGCGTCTTCAGGGTTCATAATGACAATGCGACGAAGTGTCACTTTGATTTTTGAGGATAAATAGTATTAGATTCAAATGGGCGTACGTACCGGCCATTTTCATTTGGTCATTCGGAGTCATTCGGTTTCTGAAGTTTGTCGTGATTGATGTGTTCATGAGTTTTTATTTGTTGTTAAGTTTTATGTTGTTGTATTTTTACGTTTTTTATTTTGTTGTTGCGTAAAATCGTGTTTACGCGTAATAAAAAAAAATAATAATAAGTAGACGCACCTACTTTGAATGCTCAATTAGGGCCGTCGATCAAAAAGGATATTCTATCACTAGGTACCTACCTAAAAAGTGACATTGCACTGCTATGTCTGTGTCTGAAGATCAATATTGGTATTTAGGTGATTGATCTTTTAATTTCATTAGTTTACGACGAGACCTTATAATAGGCTATCAAATGTTTAATTTTGAGACGCCGGCGCCGCCCGCCGCCTCTTCAGCGTAATTTCAAAAACACGAAATTTAATAACAGTCAATAACTAGGGAAATGTTGAATACCCCTGAAACGTCACTTTCTGGAATTCCATTTCCAAGATTAGTGGTGTGTAAGAAGTATAGTCATTGTATTCTCGGTACCTACCTACATCGTCTTTCTTTACATAGTTATGATTATTGAACAAATTTAAAGAAAATGCACAGAAAAATTAAATGAACCAAAATATTGTAAAAACCTTTTATTTTTAAGTTTTCTGTGGAGTTTCTTGGCTATTCTCCGTACCTGCAGGAAAGGGCAACTAGATTCAATTCTTCTATTTTTTTTTGTAAACATCGTTATTAAGAATTTTAAGAAGTGCATTTTATTAATGGTCTCCTTGTAATAAACGATTTGACGCACGTGTCAATCAATCCGCCTAGCCTTTTCCCAACTATGTTGGGGTCGGCTTTCAGTCTAACGGGATGCAGCTGAATACCAGTATTTTATACATGGAGCGACTGCCTATCTGACCTGCTCAACCTAGTAACTGCGTAATACGATACCCCTTGGTAAGACTGGTTGTCAGACTTTCGGGCTTCTGACTACCCGTAACGACTGTCAAAGATCAGAATTAAGAGAAGGCCAGCCAGGACCAATTGCTTAACGTGCTTTCCGAGGCACGGAGGGGTCTCGGTATGCAAAAATAGTCACCCATCCACAGACTAATCGCGGCAAGCGTGGCGTGACCAGTGCGGCTGTTATCGGGCCCTCTTTGACGTACGAATAAGTACAGAAATAACAGTAGGTTCAAAATACGTTGGTAGGCACAATCGAACGTAGATCCACGCAAGACAAAATGGCTTTTTAATTGTTTCTGTAATTACGGCAATCAACCGCTTCAACGCTCAAACACACCGTGTGTTAGAATAAAATTTTGGAAAATATTTTTTTTTAGGGTAGCTCCCCTACATGATTGTGCAGTGGGGATGAATATTTTTTTCGTCGTCTACCCCATCGTGTGGGATATCGTTGAATAGGTCTTCTAAAATGACTTGGGGGTCGCTAAAATTATTTTTCGATTTAATGCTCCGTTTACGAAATATTAAACTTTAAAGTGCAAATTTTTGTTCCAGTAGGGCGTCCCCCCCCTCTAAAAGCTAAACTGCTGGCTTGAACAATCTGAAAAAATTCACGATGATAGTGCATTTCATGAGCTTTAAAAAAAAACTATAGGAATTAAGATAACTTTATTAGTTTAGCAGTAATAGTCGTTGAACTTGGGTGTTCGATAATTTTGTACCAAATACAAAATCCTGAGCATTAATCCTTTAAAGTGACTAAGATGAAGCAGTTACTTGTTTATAACGGTCAAAGACTTGCATTGAAAAACAAAATATGAAAAAAAAACTAAAAAACCTCAAGAAATTATCATAACTTTCACAATACTGCCGCTAGATGGCGCTGACAAAGAAGAGCTGAGATAGAAGTCACAAACGAACTTGCACACTTCTGATCGACATCCCGCACGTCTTAGCAATGATAAAATTCAAGTTTAAAGTCGGTTTTTGTTATTATAACCATTAACTTCTAATATCTTTACCATTATTTATATTCAGAATAAAGAACAACAGAATCGTACTATATTGTGATAACGGGCTACTACGGAACCCTACACTGTGCGTGGCCCGACACGCACTTGGCCGGATTTTTTTTATATTTTTGTCTGTCTGTTTGTTCCGGCTTATCTCCAAAATGGCTATTATTTATTTGAGTTAATTTTATTTTGACGGAACTTTCACCGGCAGATAGCTGATGTTATAAGGAGTAAATACTATACAACCCTGAACACATAGGAGAGACCACTTTACTAAATGAACTTTTACTAAACAAAAACAATTTTAAATTTTTTGGTTGTCTGTTTGTACCGGCTAATCTCCGAAACGTCTTGACCGATTTTGACAGGACTTTCACTGGCAGATAGCTGATGTTATAAGGAGTAACTTTTATTATAGTGGAAAAGAAAATCGAAAGGTAATAATGTCACGCGAACGAAGTCGTACACGTATACACGTAGGTATTTTACTGCAGTGAACAAAATCAAAAGTCATTTATTAAAATTAGGCTGATTTAACAGCACGTTTCGTACGAAATTACTTAACACAGTTCCCCAAAACGCCCGCCCTTCACAAATTCCTAGTGCTTTCGCTGGAAAGAAGATATGGCTCAACAAACTCCCCAGCAGCACAGCTGTCTGTGCGGTTAGAAAAACTTGCTTCTATACAATAGTAGATCAGAGATAGTTTGCAGTCTATTTCTGCTGTAGGTATGCTATAGGTAATTCATAACTAATCTTATAATATAATCTTAATAAACTGTTGAACTTAACTAATTTCTGGAAACTTTTTATCAAGCTCTTTGCAGGCAGAAGAAGTTTTATTGAAACAAACTGAATAAGGAGCTAAAGGATTAATATATTATTAAACTAGAGAACTTGTTTATCTATAAAAAGAAAGAGAAACAAACATCAGTTCTGTTGAGTTAGCTACTCAACAGAACAGGGGGCCTAAAAAGGCCACTTTGGCAGAATCATAAAAGGATAACATAATGGATAGTTAACCGTTAAGTTAATCGTGTTAAGTGCTTGGGGGAGGCCTATGTCCAGCAGTGGACGTCTTTTGGCTGAAATGATGATGATGATGATGAAGTTAATCGTATCAAATCCCATTGGTGAAGCATTTTTCAGTATTTTTTTTTTGTCTGTGCTAAAATACCAATCAATCCGATCCAAATCCAATCCCAATCTCTTTGATTATACCTACATATGCAGCGAAAAAAATAAAAACACGGACTGTCTTCGCCATCTTACGATTCATAATGTTATCCTTTTATGATTCTCCAAAGTGGCCTTTTTAGGCCCCCTGATGTTTGTCTTTCTTTACGACAAATTAATTAATTAATTTATAGCAAGAGCGTAGGTATTTATTAAGGCTAAGGCCTGTCTTGTCGTTACCGAAATCGATCGTCGCGCGATTACGCGATTGTCTATTGGTTTATATGAATATGACGTAGGTACTCGCGCCATCAATCAAGTCGCGTTTGTACTTCATATAGAAAAATAAATTACAATTGAAGTGTCTGTTTGCTATGTCAAAATAATAGCTTTTTAATGCAATGCTTATGCTTATGAATGCTTATGAAAGTATTTACGGTACTTATAACAAAAACACTTTTTTTTTAATATTTTTTGTCTGTCTGTCTGTTTGTTCTGGCTTATCTCTGAAATGGCTATTATTTATTTGATTTATTTTTATTTTGACGCGATTTTCACCGGCGGCGGATAGTTATAAGCAGTAAATACTAGATATCACTTTACTAAAGGAACATTTAAAGTAACGCATGCACTATCCAAATCTATCCAATTTGTCGTTTGAATGCAACAAAATAATGATTGATACAGGTGGACAAGGTACGTTCCGGGGAGGTTCCATTGACGTACTTACTTATCTAGATAATTACGAGAAGTGTTTTTCTATCTATTTTTATCGGAAAACTCTATATTTTTATCTTCTTTACATAGTATAAAACAAAGTCGCTCTAATAAAATCAAATTCTTCAATTGAATGAGAAGAAATTTAAAACATGCATTAAACGCACATAATATGTAGACAAGCATATTACAAGTTGGATGATTATATCGTAGATAAAAATTCTTGGCTTAATGCTGGTCCTGCTCCACAGACACCTTGGACTCACTAGTTAAAATTTCAATATTTGGAAGAGGTGCTTCCCTTTTTCTTTTTAAGTGTTTTTGACATTACGATCATAACTTTTTTTATTTTATTCAATCAAGTTTTAAGTGAATACTTCAATATTAAGTATCTCTTCCTGTTTGGTAGGTAATAAATTCTATTTACCTTTTAAATAAATTGCAAACTATAGTTTTGTTTAATATAGAAGCATTTTTTTTTAAATTTTGTAAATGTAAGAACCATGTTTCCGTTTATTATGTTTTTTTATGTTGACTTGAAAGAGCATGGCAGTTGAGAACGTGTCATGCTCACTTAAAAGTCTCACCGATGCCGATGGTGGCGCGTGTGTTGGATCATTCGGTTCCCTACAAAATGGTTGAGCTGGATGGTGCTGAGCTGATCCACGCGTCATGTTCGTGAACGGGCGCCGTCGGTTGAGACTGGTCATATCATCTTATTTTTAATCTTATATTTTGAATTGTTTCTTCATCTGTCTTTTTTTTTTTGTTCTCACATATAGAAGCAACATGAATAATGTACCCAGGATTTTGTAATATCTTGATTTAAAAGAGTGTCCATGGAGCTTCTTGCCCGTTCTTCTCCATAGAGATCTACGTTTTGGAATGGGCAACTAGCTTCAATTTTCTGACTAACTGACAGACTATTTAATTTTGACAATTCAAAAGTGCCTGTACAAGGTTTAATTGAAATATATGCTTTGAATTTGAGTTGAGCCGCGTGACGACTCCCGGCCACCGTAGGCGCGGGGGATCTTTTAAACTGCGCAACGGATTTTAATGCAGTTTTCAGCAATAGATAGAGTGATTCAAGAGGAAGGTTTATATTTTTATAATACATGCATATTAGAATAGAGAAAAAAAAACATATTTTTGTGCGCTTACCATGCAAACACCGCGCTGGCTAAACCTTACGAGATAGATCGAATTCATTTATTTTATTTATTTATTTGAATTACACGGCTTAACAAACCAATTACATAAATCAAAGTGTATATTATAATAAGTACTAACATAAAACATAAACTAATAACAGCAATTAAATACTATTATTCTCACAAAAATGTAGGCACTTATCCAATAAATTGGCAAATTTATTAGTGAACAGATCGCAATCCGGATTACCCTGCACGAGCTTATTTAGTGCGGTCAACACGCGCGGTACGGGAGACGCAGCACGGGCCACAGTCCGACACGAAGGCACGGCTAGCAGTCGATGTTTTCTGCCACAGAGATAATTATTCAGTGTGTAAAGTCGAATCAGCTCATTATGGATGTTAGGAGCATCCGTCATACAATTATCACGCAGTTTCGGTAAGCAAGAAACACATTTTTCAGTAGTAGTTTTATTTGTGTGTAATACACACGAGATGAGACGTGGTCATTTTGCGAAAGAGATTTTCAGAGATATGGACATTTTGCGCCTGAGCCAATTATTATCGCATTAGGTAATTTTATATTTCCTGAATAATAATTCACGGGCAATTAATTATCATGTTTATCCGCGACTGCTTGGCCCAATTTTGATAAATGATCTGAAATCGTTGAAATTAATATAGGTATGTTTTTGTGTCAAGTACAAAATCAACAACCGGTTCAAGGGTTGTTTGGCTTCAATTAATCCACATTATACGTAATCATTGAGAGCAGTGGTGGCCAAGTGGTAACGGCTGCGACTTACGAGTTGTAGGTCGTAGGTTCGAACCCAGACAGGCGCTTTACTTTGTGTAAATTATTTCATCACCACTGCTCTCAAAACGGTGAAGGAAAACATCGTGAGGAAACCGGCATGTCCTAGTACCAAAAAATCGAAGACATGTGACATCTGCCAATCCGCACTGGGCCCGCGTGGTGGATTACGGCCCACTCCCGCTCACCGAGAGGAGGCCTGTGTCCCAGCAGTGGGAACATTATAGGCTGATTATGGATACGTAATCATTTATTTTGTTCACCGAGCAGCGGGGTAAAAGCGTAACATACTAACAGTAACAATGGCTTTAATTTTGACAGTTTAACAACATTCATTGCGTTACTTACGTTGTTGAGCAGACAATTTTTTCGAACATATGCAGCAATGGATTAGCAATATCCTTCAAAATGATTCAGATTGTAATGGAAAGTGCGTTACGCCATTAAAATAGAAGAATGACGTTGGGCAAACGTCATCTAGAACTGTTTGAAATTTCAAGTTGATAGCATTAGTAGTTCTTGAGATATCTAGCTGTGACAGACAGACAAACTGATTCTCACCATAAGGGTTCCGTTTTACCATTTTGGTACGGAACCCTAAAAGGAGATCCTTTTTGCTATCTAACGTGCATTCGCAGAAACATTATGTCTCGAAGAAAGGTGTTTTTCGATACTGATATTTATAAAATGTTTTCTTTTGGACAGGTCTGCGAAACGTTTATGTGTTTAAATTTTGTTCATGACAGGTTCATCGGAAAAGACCTCACTGAAACAATGTGGTAGTCTATGTGGGAGTCCTTTGTAAAGTTGGGCTGCTGTTTTGATAGAAAACCTATTGTTGGTTAAAATATATATCCCGACCCGTCGTACTCAGCTCGTCTTTTGTTATAACACGAAATTATTTTGAGTACGTATTGTATGGATCAGAATGTTGGGCGAGAGAAAGGATGAATAACAGGGCGTCCCACGGCTATGCCACATGGAGGGAAAGTACCTTGAATATTGTAGATGGAACATTTTACTGAAAGAAGACATTATTTTAATTAAAAAAAAAATTTAAACTGCATTCATAGATTTTTAAATAACTACATGGTTGAATCGGGAATCGAACCCGCTACACGAGAAAAAAAAATACACTGTAGCTTTATCATACCGATCGAAATACTTCATCATAAGGATTATTTTTTGCTAAATAACATAGTGTCAGAAATAAAAGGAAGACCATGCTTTTTAACATTTTTAATACAAAATTAATCAATTTATCAAATGCTCAAAATGAGTCCCATACTAATCCATCCTCCATCCATCTGAGTACTGGTCTTTTCTTTGATTTATCGAAAGCCTTCGATCTGGTCCCACATGACATATTGCTAGTTAAATTACGGACTATCGGGAACAAGGGACCTACACTTCAGTGGATATCGTATTATTTAAGTAATGGATAACAACACTTCATTATCCGGAATGTTGTGACGACTCCCACACTGAACTGCTTCAAGAATCGACTGGACAGACTAAATATCTCCAAGCTATACGATACACACGCATCAGCTAATTAGCTGATCCGTGTATATCGTGTGTACCAAATAATAATAACCATTATCAATAAAATGACCAAAAATGAAGATATGACTCACACTACTCATCGGAGTATAAACATAATACACATTATATGGCATTCCACAAGGAAGCGGGCTAGGCCCAATATTATTTATTTTTTTAACCCCCGCCGCAAAAAGTACGTGGTGTTATAGGTTTGACGTGTCTGTGTGTGTCTGTCTGTGGCATCGTAGCTCCCGAACGGATGAACCGATTTCGATTTTGTTTTTTTTTTTGTTTGAAAACTGAATTATACATAAATGACATCTATAATAGTGATATCTCATAAAAAGAACATACCATCACAGAACATGAGTTTGACATTAAATAATACATATAATCCGTAATATGAAGCATTAACATTTATTTAATATTTACATAATTTATGCTAATACCTATTTAAAATAATAATAATATGTACATTTATATGAAAAAAAAAAATTTGCAAAATGATCATAGGGCATCAAAAAATTCGTCCGCATCGCTGTCAACAGGAACAGTGCCCAAAAGGCTGGCAGCATTGCCACGTTGTATGGCAATGCTAATTCTTTGGCCAAGAAATAGGCCAGCCCTCTGGTCACGTGAAGAGTCGACTAACCGCTTGGCGATATCTCGAAAAACCAAGTGGGCACTCGGACCCCATGGCCCTAGTGTTTCAACCCCAAACGGCTCGAACATATAACTCCCAATCAGGTTGGAATATTTTCGCCGTTTGAGGTTTTCTGCACCTGCAGCAGCCGCCCCAGCACAGCCCACCGTGCTAGGAAGATGGGATGGCGCAAGGGTGTCGACACATGTTGCATCCCACACCAAAGGTCTGCCTAACTTCCAGGGCATTATGGTCATTCCGTCTGGTCTCTTCCCATCGTCGCGTGCCAGGCCGTTGGGTTCTAAAACAGCTGGCACCCCGGCGGTGACAAGAGCACGGCGGATGATGTCATTAATGCTGGCGTGCCGTGCTATCCGGCCTGCGCTCCTACTACAAGATAGGCCATGGTGCCCGAGGCAGTCGACAGCTTCACCGCACTGACAGCGATGCGGAGCCCCGCAAGGAGCGCCCAAACGCAGACAGGTAGCGAGCCGGAAGGTGGTGTCACCCAGCATAGTGCCTATGTTGGGTGACGGGAGTGCTTGAAGCCAGAGACCCGACTCCCACTCACCCACAGCCAGCAGGCGGGCACGCTCAGCAGAATTGGTGGACGTATTAATAAGATTATTCCGTACCAACCTGCAGAGCGGCTCATCCCACTGTCTCTGGGAAGATGGGTTTACGGGCCGATCTGTATCCGGGCAAGCCGCTTTCCAGGCGTAATATAGTAATACATATATACCTACTTTTTGAAATAATAATTATGGTTTTCACATATATTCGTTGGTACCATTTCGCGTCAAAAGATGTCGTTACGTGTAGATATGTATTACGTAATGAAAACTTTTTCTTGAAAACTATAAATTCTTATATCGATCTATTTATAGATTGAAGTGATTGCGTTGAAACAAAAACTAGATATAACTCACTAACACACAATAGTTGTGTATAAAAGTACTTTTTACGTGATACTTGAACAACTCCCAAACCAAAAAAAAAATAATTAAATCGCATCTGTTGGTTATTTGAAATCACCCCAACTATTTTTTTTTTTTTTTTCAATTTACAGGAACGTCTCGTCTGCTTTATTATAATGTATAAAAGATAAAGTTGAAAACTTGCGCCTAATCGAAATAAGAGGTATAGTAAACTGTTACATAATAATTATAAATTTTCATTTCCCAAATCTAAATTCTTGAAAAAGATCGTGAAATTATCAAAACAAATAAAAAAATTAAAGTATCAATTTTAGCGCGCGCCCAATAAGCAATCTATTCATCGCAGAGTTCACAACATGAAGCAAGTTGGCAACGCGTTTACTACTACGCGGTATTTACCTAATTTTGGCCGTTCCTACGAAAAAAAGGGCGCGCGACGACGACGCGCAACGTTGCCAAATCGCTTGCGTAGACGCACGTATGCCATCCCTATCCCTAATGACATGCTCTAAATTTTCTTTAAATTAAGTTGAGTTAGATATTTTAATTTGACGCAGATATAGAATAGATTCGAGGAATATAGAATACATTAGATTAGAGGGGCTCGTGGCAAAATAATAACAGCCGCACAGATCAATCGATCAGGTTAAGCTACGCTTGCCGTGGTTGGTCGGTGGATGGGTGACCATCTTTAGATACCGTGACCCCCCCGTGCCTCGAAAAGCACGTTAAGCCGTTGGTCCCGGCTGTCAATCGTGGATCTTTGACAGTCGTTACGGGTAGTCAGAAGCCCGAAAGTCTGACAACCAGTCTTACCAAGGGGTATCGTATTACCCAGTAAGCGGGTTGTGGAGGTCAGATAGGCAGTCGCTCCATGTAAAATACTGGTATTCAGCTGCATCCGGTTAGACTGAAAGCCAACCCCAACATAGTTGGGAAAAGGCTATTCAGATGATGATGAGATACCTAAAGAATAGATCAAAAGTAGGTATAACGATACAATTCTCGTGAACGTCGCATTTCCCCTTTTTAGGGTTCCGTAGCCAAATGGCAAAAACGGAACCCTTATAGATTCGTCATGTCTGTCTGTCTGTCTGTCTGTCTGTCCTTCCGTATGTCACAGCCAGTTTTTTCCGAAACTATAAGACCTACACTGTTGAATTGAAACTTGGCAAGTAGATGTATTCTGTGAACCGCATTAAGATTTTGACAAAAAAAATAGAAACAACAATAAATTATGGGGGTTCCCCATACTTGGAGCTGAAACTCAATTTTTTTTTTATCAATCCCATACGTGTGGGGTATCTATGGATAGGTCTTCAAAAATTATATTGAGGTTTCTAATATCATTTTTTTCTAAACTGAATAGTTTGCGCGAGAGACACTTCCAAAGTGGTAAAATGTGTCCCCCCCCCCCCCCTGTAACTTCTAAAATAAGAGAATGATAAAACTAAAAAAAATATATGATGTACATTATCATGTAAACTTCCACCGAAAATTGGTTTGAACGAGATCTAGTAAGTAGGTCGCCGGTGAAAATTTAAAAACATATGATGGTACGGAACCCTCGGTGTGCGAGTCCGACTCGCTCTTGCCCGGTTTTTAAGATTAATGATACCGCCGACAGTTTCCCTTCCAGCATGAAATTACTAGAAGAGTCTGTTCCCGCTATTAATGTTTATCGTGGTAAAACCACTCAGTAAGACGACCTGACGATGAAATAATGGATCGTTAGAATGAAAAAATGCGTGCTTATTCCAAAATTTCGGATGAACAATTTATTCACTTCTAGCCGTCTAACTTTCTGAAACACAGTAACTTCTGTTCTGAAACGTATGCTTAGGCTAAGTTCAAATTATTTATTAGTTACAACTTGTACAAGAACAATAGACGGTGACCCCCAAACTAGGCATTTGTCTGTATCTTGGGTGTCAGTGTTGCGACATTTTCAAAGTGGTACATAGTGCATAGTGATTATTGCAAGACAGGAAAAAAAAAATTAACTAATCTAAAACCATATTAAAATAAAATAAAAAAATAAACTTAGAATATATACTCGTATTGCCATCAGCGTGAGATCAAACTATGTTCTGCAACTTTATTAAGTATTTCAAAACACAGTACCGGGAATCGTTGAAAAACCTACTTTTGATATTTTTCTACTGTAGTCCCTTACAGCACCTAAACGCAAAAAACCTAAGTTTTATAACGCCTAAAACTATATGATCGACTACAGTAAGTAACTAAAATCAGAAAAATATATCATATTCTTCAGGATATGCGAGTTAGATAGCACGTTGAAAACATAATATTATTATGTTTTCAACATACTATCTACCTAGCATATATCTTGAAGAATATCATATATTTTTCTGATTTGGTTTACTGTAGTCCCTTAAATCGCAAATATAGAATTTTCGTAATGAATATTTGTTATAATTTTTATTTATTTTCCAATGCACAAAATCCGGTAATTTACTATTCTCAATTATCCTGCTTCATTAATTCAGTCAGCCATTTTTAATTCTAAGAAAAAACGATTTCAATTATCAAAATTATTTTTTCACTTCTCATGCTATAATAGTTCGTCTTTATGTTGTGTGTAGGCGACATAAAGTCGCTTTTTACGCTCTAGTGCTTAAAGTATCTTATTTTTTTCACTTCTCATGCTATAATAGTTCGTCTTTATGTTGTGTGTAGGCGACATAAAGTCGCTTTTTATGCTCTAGTGCTTAAAGTATCTTATTTTTTTCTAAGACTAAGATAATCAGGCCCAACAGTCACATGCACAATAAACGTCGCAAATTAAAGTATTTTACTTCATTTTCTTTGATTTATATCACTTCCGTGTTTTCTATCGTTAATTTAATAGAACCAGGTAAAATAGGTGTCATGTATTAAAAACGCAAAGAAACGTTTTTATGACTTGGCAGTATCGAATGACCATGAAACATCTCGGCGTAAAATGGCTTCTTTTATGCAGTAGTTGTACAATCTACTATTAATTGCATCTACTTTCTAATAGTTTGACTGATACAACTTGTTACTGATAAAACAGATACTGGGATAACTTTCCAGACCACATCATAGAATACTCGTACATGGTTTCATTTAATGGTGATTGATTAATCAGCGATACTTTGAATAAATTAATAACAGAGTTTCAATTTCAGAGATGTGGCTTTACTGTTTTAATTTAATGAAGCCTCTTCGAAGTTCAATTAGTTTAGAAGGTACAACAAGTGTTTATGACAGTTATAAATTAAAGTATGTTGTTGGGATACATTTTTGGCATAATAAACAACATTAGGGCCATTATTTAGTCAGACCTGCACCCTAATTGAGAAAAACATTTTCAAGCATATTTTTAATCCATTGCTGCATATGTTCGAAAAATGTATCTGCCTAGCAACGCAAATAACGCAATGAATGTTGTTGAACTGTCATTGTTGAACTGTCAAAATGAAACCTATTGCTACTGATAGTGTGATACGCAATTACCCTGCTGGGCCCCAATTGTGCATTATTCTTTTATAAATTACCGATATCACCGTCCCTTTTTCGCACTGGAATCATGATGGCAATAATACTTCGTAAAGGCTCCTACAAACAGGTGCGACACGCGATATAACCGCGCGCGACACAAAGGCACCGCAAGTCGCGCAACGAGCGGTGCCTTTGTGTGATTTTATCGCGTGTGGCGCCTGTTTGAAGGAGCCTTAATATGGCCCCAGTACGTCTTTATGATAGGAGTTAATAAATACAATTTCAATGAAAAACTGTTTTGTACCTATTTGAAGAAAACTTCAAAACTTTGGAATTAATCAATTTGTATAATAAATTGTTAATCAAATACTTTTTATAATCGACCTTTTAAAAAATCACTACCTACCCATATAAATTAGCGAGATCAACTCGAAAAATCGTGAACGAAATTTATACGGACAAAATAAATTTAAATTTAAACCTTTTTTGCGTAAAAAAGATTTTAAATATTCATTAAGAGTGAACGTACAACCAATTATCTTCACAAAATGGCACTATTAGCACGCTATACATTTGTGATCTGTGCTATTCTCACACAACCTGTCTTTTAGACTAAACGAATATGTATCTTAGTTTTATGTAAAATCTTTTATTTGCATAAATAAGGCTGTACCTACCATATTTATAAAGTTTATAAGATAAACATAGACACATCGATCTCTTAGGCCAGGTATGCAGGGGCGCGTTTTGCCTGCGGCGGGATTTTATCGCACACTGGATTTTCAACGTAAGTAGGTAGTTAGCGCCGATAGTTGAAAATCCAACAGTACCTATATTTTTTTGACGCCCTGGGATGCGCTCTATTCGATTCTCAACGCTTGGCTCAACCACGAGAGTTAAAAATCGAGTGCGCGATAAAACCCTGCCGCGATGTTTACGTCCTTGTGAGCGCGGGCTTATTATGCCTTTAATGTCGGCATGCAAATTTTACGTTAATTATTATTTCTTTTAAGGAGTTGATTGTAGATAATTTCCCGAATGATACGTCACCACCTGTAGATCTATTAGATCTACAAGTGTGACTTTCACTAGTTTAAATTAACCTTTTGACCGCCACACGTCAAAAAATCAAAAACGTGCCCTCGGCGTCAAAGTCTGTCATGTAGTCGAACCGTGGCGTGCTGGGCACATTTTGGTTTGTCATCTATACATGACTGTGGCGGTCAAAAGGTTAAATAATAATCTCATTCGACAGTTAAATTAGACTATGAGGTTCGGTTTATTCATTCGTATGTACGAAACCCTGAAAAGGATTTGCGCAGAGGGAATACGGCTTAAAATAATGAATTGTTAATGGCTATCGTTTAACCAACGGGATTTTCCCAAGGATTAACACAACGATCGGTTCTGCGCTGCCCGCATTCAACGGTATTAATGGCTCGCTTGGTAACTATGAATACAAGGCATTAATTTGTTATTAAGCCTCAAAGCATAATTATTTTTAACTCACAGTGCTTGGCCAGACTGGAAACGCGGGCGCGGGGCGGGCGCGGCGCGGGCGCGGCGCGCGGCGTGGCATACTCAAACATAAAGGTCCGTCCACACTGTGTTAGATGTTAACATGTTATTAAACATGTTTCTATAGAGAAGTTAGCAATGTTAAATAATTTGGACGCGTTATATAACATAAGTTTATGTGTTATATAACGTAATCTAGACGCACCCTTAGAACTTCATTTGAGCGTCCATAGTAGGGGGTACGCGGGCGCGGTGAGCGGCGCGGGCGGCCCGCACGGGGACCGGGGTTCTCAAACTAGTCCGAGCTTTTTTTCTAGTAAAAATAAGTCTTTTTCATCCATATTATGTTTTGACAAACACTTCCCCGCCCCGCGCTGCCAGTCTGGCCAAGCACTCAGACTGGTTTACCAAGTATTTTTTAACTAAGTAGACGTGCTGATATATTTAAATGCTATCTATTTTAAACTAGCTGACCCGGCAAACGTTGTTTTGCCATATAAATTATTTCCAGCTGCCCGGCGCTATCGTTCGCGTGGTGTCCTACCCCTTACCCTACCCTACCCCTACCCTACTCCTACCCTACTCCTACACTACCTACTCCTACCCTACTCCTACACTACTCCTACCCTACTCCTACACTACTCCTACACTACTCCTACCCTACTTCTACCCTACTCCTACCCTACTTCTACCCTACTCCTACACTACTCCTACACTACTCCTACCCTACTTCTACCCTACCCCTACCCTACCCTACTCCTACCCTACTCCTACACTACTCCTACCCTACTCCTACACTACTCCTACCCTACTCCTACACTACTCCTACACTACTCCTACTACAAAAAAAAAAAAAAGTATCCTATGTCCGTCTCCTGGCTCTAAGCTACCTCCCTACAAATTTTCAGCCAAATCGGTTCAGCCGTTCTTGAGTTATAAGTGGTGTAACTAACAGACTTTCTTTTATATATATAGATTGGTTTCTTGAATAATTAAAATATTCTGCGTTTGCAATTTAGCCCAGGTAAGCACGAGCGCGTTTTTTCCGCGGCGATGTTTTTTCGCTCACTAGGGATTTTCAACGCACTCCTTAGCGCCGAGAGTCGAAAATCCAACAGTGTGTTTGTTTGACACGCTGGTATACGCTCTGTTGGATTCTCAATGCACGACTCAACAGCGAGAGTTGAAAATCCAATGAGCGATAAAATCCCGCCGCTATATCTTTACGTCCGTGCCAACGTGGGTTTAGTTTCCAAACATGTAAACAAATATGTGTTTTTGGAGAAATAACAAATAAAAGGATCGTAGCTGGTAGCGTTCTGTAGTTGCTGCCTACCCCCTTGGGAAGAAGGCGTGATTTTATGTATGGAACTTTACTATCCACACAAATGTCAAGAATATAAAGTTTATAATAGTTTAACCAGAAACATATCATCAATTTGGAAACAATGATTTGAATAGAGTATACTCGTACATGATACAGCATTTGAAGCAATTCTTGTCTAACCGAGTTGTTGATGAAAAAAAAATTGAGGGTTTCCCTTGATTTCCATGGGATTCCCTGATCAGATTCCGAGTTGGTGACAATGGGACCACCTCGAGACCCTTTCAAACAAAAAAAGAATTTTGAAAATCGGTCCACACTTGGCGGAGTAATCGCGTAACAAACACACAAAAAAAAACATACCGTCGAATTGAGAACCTCCTCCTTTTTTGAAGTCGGTTAAAAAGGAGTTCTGTCATTGAAACGGCACCTGGAAAATGTTGTAACAGCTCCCACACTGAACTGCTTCAAGATTCGACTGGACATATTAAATATCTCTAAGCTATTTGAAACACACGCATCAGATAATTAGCTGCTAATTTGTCTAACCAAATAAACTCCTCCTTTTTTTTTTGAAGTCGGTAATAAATAAATAATACCGAAGTGGTGCAACCGGTGACCTTGGGAAGGCCGCAGGAACCCTTTGGATGCGAGAAGCACAGAACCGGTCGAAGTGTAAGTGCTTGGGGGAGGCCTATGTCCAGCAGTGGACGTCTTTCGGCTGAAATGATGATGATGATGATGATGGTGCAACCGGTTGCTCGATTTCGTGCTCTTTAATACCGCATTTACACAATCGTGCTCGCTATTCGCCTCGTGACTCGACGAACGATTCGACGAACCATTCGTATATTTCGTATACGAGGGCCTTCGCGAACTACTGTTCACACATTCGCGGGTTGAAGTATTTTGACAACGCGACGCGAGCCACAACGCGAGCACTCGAATCGAGGCGAATAGCGAGCGCACTGTTTACACATGCGGGTTCGTTATTCGCCTCGTGGCTCGCCTCGCGGTTCGCGCGATTGTGTAAATGCGGCATTAAACTTTTAACGACCTGGATTGCAAATTCATTCACTTATAAAAATTGATCCAATACAGTGAATTGTATAATATCTCTCTTTTCAACGCCTCTTCCTGTTATCTGTTTTCATTTTATGAAGTCTTACACATTGATTATCTACCCACTTCAGCTGTAAAACTTGCAAGATATAATAATATCTGAATCTAGTAAGCCTTTAGATTATTCCAATAAATCTGGCAAATTCACGTGCTGAAAACACACGTGGCTTCTGAAGCGTGGGATTTTAGAATAATATTTTGATAGAAGCTTTTAGATCAAGATTTGATTGAGTAGCATCGCTTTGGGAGGAAAACGAATTCCACGAGGGGGATATTGGCAAGGAGAGAAATTGTTTTTTTTTTAATATAAATCTGTGACGTTTATGATTTGTACAGACGCCCGCACATCAAGCTACTACAATCTGTCAAATTTCTTTAATAGATTTTCAACTTTATCGCCAAAGCATAAGGTTCAAGGTTGATTGGGAAAATTTGACAGTTTCGGGTAGCTTAATGTGCTGGCGTCTGTAATTACTCATTCATTTATTTTGATTGCATTTGACATTTTATCTAACTCTGATCAATTCTGCCGGTCGATTCTGTAAAAATCTCACCGTGAAAACTTAGGTGAAGTGCGTTTGTTTTTGCTAGGAATTGACACTATTGACAGCTCACTCCACGCTCACTTCACCTAAGTTTTCACGGTGAGATTTTTACAGAGTAGCACCGCTGTTGCAGTATTGTAAATTTTCATTTTATTTCATGTAGTATGGTGTCTGTGGTGGTGTTTATGTGTGGTATGGGGGTATTTTTTTTGGGGGTTTTTTTTTTGTTTTTTTTTTTGGTTTGAGGGTCTATGGTATGGGGTCTGTAAGGTTGTCTTTTATTTCGTTTCTAATTCTTTTTATCGAGACAGAAATGTGTGTGATGTGTGTGGAGCAGTGGTGGCCAAGTGGTATCGGCCGCGACTTACGAGTTGTAGGTAAAGCGCCTGTCTGGGTTCGAACCTACGTTCGAACCCAGACAGGCGCTTTACTTTGTGTAAATTATTTCATCACCACTGCTCTCAAAACGGTGAAGGAAAACATCGTGAGGAAACCGGCATGTCCTAGAACCAAAAATTCGAAGACATGTGACATCTGCCAACCCACACTGGGTCCGCGTGGTGGATTACGGCCCACTCCCTCTCACCGAGAGGAGGACTGTGTCCCAGCAGTGGGAACATTATAGGCTGATTATGATGATGTAGTATGGTGTCTGTGGTGGTTTTTATGTGTGGTATGGTATGGTGTCTGTAAGGTTGTCTTTAAAAGATCGCTCTTAGCGATAAGACCGCCCATTGTCACCCTTTGTACAGTTTCTATATTTATGTCTTCGATCAATAATAGTACTAGATGCCCGATAAGCGCTTCAAAAACGGCCCGAAAAATACGAGCATGAATACTTTTGTGCTCTTATTTCAAATTAGTATGGTCCAATCATAGCCAATGTTAAGACGTCAAAATGCCTCAGTGTGCGTTCAAAAGTTGTGTAAATAACCACAGTAACACCAAGATTTTGGAAGGAATATATTTTTTTCGGTAAGTTTTTATCATTATGTTTTTCATTAAATAGTAACACAATTAAATAGTAAATATAAATCAATTAGCAAATATTATGATTGTTTGGCCAATGTTTGCGACAACGCGTCAACTATTCTAACAAACATTGAAGCATTGAAATGTAATTCCAAGAACTACGTCTAGTTCCAAGTTCGAGTAAGTACGAAATTATCAACAAAATGTTTTTAACCTTATTGCTTAGAAGTTAAGTTTCATTTTAGAATAAATATTTTTGTACTTATTATAAAAATGACTTTTTATTTTCAAGTGACATTTTAAATTTATTGCTTCGATGACAGAAGGACTTAAATATTTATCATTTGCAAACGTAATTAAACTTTATGTTAGTGTGTTAAGGTTTATAATAATCTGAATTAGTTAATATTATTAAACTTTTTTCTATAGTTCGTAGTAAGAAATATAAATGTTTATGTGTGTGCAAACGTGGCCACTTTAGCGACTTATTTTTGTTCCTAATCATTCATCTAGTACTATTATTGATCGAAGATTTATGTCCGTAATTTATATGGTGTAGGTACAGACGCCCGCACACCACGCTACTACAATCTGTCAAACTTCTTTAATGGATTTTCAACTTTATCGCTAAAGCATAAGGTTCAAAGTTGATTGGGATACGAATAAACCTATTATTATTAAATAATAATAGGTTAATAATATAACCCACGAGTAATATAACCCTCGTGGGTTGCAGCTGAAAATCAGCGTCAGGTGGTACACCTTGTGTTGTCATCTGACATTATGCTGAGCTGAGGCCTTTTGGCATTATAATCTTTGTTTTCTGTTTTTATAGTTTTAAGGTGTATTTATTTTGATATAATGCCAATAAACGTATTTTTCTTTGTTTTCTTTCTTTCATATTAAAACTAAATAACAACTACTAACAAGCCGCTAAGCTGCTAACTTCTACTTACTGGGGTTGCCTGAATTAAATGAATTATATATTACTAGCAGCGCCCTGCGGTTTCACCCGCATATTATTTTGTCGATCCCGTGGGAATATCGGGATAAAAACTCCTATGAATAATAAAAACTCCTATGGGGAAGGACATATGGATCCTATGTCCTTCCCCGGGATGCAATCTGTCTCTCTGCCAAATTTTATCGAAATCCGTTCAGTGGTTTAGGCGTGAAAAGGTAACATACAGACAGACAGACAGAGTTATTTTGAATTTATAATGAGCATTAGCGAGGGCACATTGCTCGCAGAGCAAATGGCCGATGGGGCCGAAAGGTTCTGGAGTGGCGACCGCGTACCGGAAGACGTAGCGTTGGAAGGCCTCCCACAAGTCCGACGAGCTTGTGAAGGCCGCAGGAACCCGTTGGATGCGAGAAGCACAGAACCGGTCGAAGTGGAGGTGCTTGGGGGAGGCCTATGTCCAGCAGTGGACGTCTTTCGGCTGAAATGATGATGACAAAAGCGTGCGATTTCTTCAGAATTTCGTTCCCACGTCAGTTTTCGAAGGGTCCAATCATAGAATGTTTCTTACAACTTTGATTGGCATACAAGAGATCATGTTAAGTGGTAAATGGTACCGGTATCACACTAATAATAAAAAGGCGAAGTTTGTGTGTGTGTTTATATGTTTGTTACTTCTTGACGCGCAAACGGCTGGACCAATTTTGATAAAATTTGGTATGGAGGTAGCTGACACCCAGGAGGCTACTTTTTATCCCGATATTCCCACGGGATCAACATTTACGCGGGTGAGACCCCGGGGCGCATCTAGTTTACAATAAGTTGACCCCCATGAGCGATTCGTTGAACCAATATAAACTCAGGGTTGCGTCACGTAGCTCACCGTCCGACCAGGACCAGGCCCGTGCCGGACGGGCGTGTACGTGTTCCACGCGCGCCTCAAAGAGATGTTAGCATCGAGGAGGGGCCCCCTTATTGCCGAAGCCTGCCGGGTCAGCGGGATTGTCCGAAAGGGTTACCGCTGGCCCAGAACATAAAGGGCTAAGGAAGGAACACGGGTGGGTTTTAGTCAGTAAGAGTCTGACACTCCCTTCCGCTCCACCCAGAGCGGGAGGGCTCATTAGATGATTTACCATCCGAAACAAAAAGGGTTGACGTCACAAATCGTGCTAAGAATTTTTCTTACTGTTTAAAAGTTCAAAAGGGACCAACGAAAATGTTTTAATTAAAGTTACGAAAGGACAAGTGAAATGCAATTTAAATAATAGGAAGCCCTTTGATAAAAAATAACTTATTAATTTATTTTAATACGAATAAACATTTGCGTAGTCATATTTTTTCTGACAATTAGTCGTTTTTAGGGTTCCGTACCCAAAGGGTAATAACGGGACCCTATTGCTAAGACCCCACTCTCCGCCTGTCTGTCACCAGGCTGTATCTCATGAACCGTTATAGTTAGACAGTTGAAATTTTTACAGATGATGTATTTCTGTTGCCGCTATAATAATAAAAATAAAATAAAGTTATAATTGAAAGGGGGGGAGTCCGGGAGAGTTTAGCAGGGGGGAGACAATAGCCACTGATCATAGAATCCCTGTATAACTAGATATTGCGACGTTGCCACACTTCTCACAGCTCATAGGCGCCTCCCAACTAGCTCACGCGGCGATGTTGCGATCAGCAGTTTCGTTTTGACGTTACAAGTGAAAACACGTTTTTATGCCCAAAAGTTAATTTTTTCAATTTTCGATATTTGATTACTGTTGTTTACTGTTCATAGATTCCAGCATGTCATGCATACATATCCTTAGTGTAATTATCCTTGTTACCTTTACGATAGACAGTTTTTGCTTAAAGATTATAGTTTTTTTTGTAAATTAAATAACGGACAGCTTGGCGTGGGGTGGGAGACATTACCATGGCGACGGGAGGAGACTTTACCCAGGGTAATCTCTCCCTCTGTTTCTCTTGCAATAATATTAAAAGAGATGATAAGGAACAGTTTATTTGTCCTGATTGCTCTAATTAAAAAAGGAAGACTGATTATTATGATTATTTTTTTAGAAGGTTTTGTTTTGAATTTTACTTTTGTTCTTAATTTTGAAAGTATTTTTATTTTACTGACAACATACATGGTGTCCTACTTTAAACTGATTTGCAATATCTACTTTTAAGGTTTAACTATTTGTAAGTTTGTTATCTAGTTATGACGTAGATAGAATAGGCTCAGACTATTATGTTTGCTATGAAGATACCTAAGTTACCTTTGATTTTTCTCCATTTTGATAAGATATTGTTAAATTTCTAAGATATTTTGCTGTAGAAAGACTGAAATTATTATGCAGTAACAGTTGGTTGTGAAAGTTCTTATTAATAAGGTATGTTAGAAAGAGTGTCTAAAGGTAAAAGTTTATAAACACTCACTGTTTTAAACGCAACTACTTATCTTAAGAAATATAATATGTGATAGGTACTTAATTCCTCACTACCTGTATGTCAAAGATACTCAAATTATATAGTTCGTGTTATCATTTACTACGTATTATTATGTGCCATGTTTTTTTTATTAAATTTCTTTATTTAATTATAATTTATTATTTTTATTTTGCCTAGTTTTAAACCCGGGTAAAGTCTCCCTTCTTGGGGGTCAAGTCTCCCACCTAGGCGGGAGATATTAGCCAAATCTCACTTCAGTAGAAATCGTTAATTATTCATAAAGTATTAATGATTTATAAAACTTTCTTAAGAAAAAATAAAGCTTAATAATGCAGCTTAGGGTACAATTTGTAGAAAATAGTTTTTTGTAAATATAAAGCGATTTATGAGCATTTTAGTCCAAGGCGGGTAAACTCTCCCGGACTCTATAAAAGGAATGTTCTTTTCGGCGTTTTATGTCTTGTGGTACGGAACCCTTCGTGTGCGAGTCTGACTCGCACTTGGCCGGTTTTTTTAGAGTTTCGTTTTAGTCCCGGTTTTCGTTTCGTACCTCAAAAGGGACAAACGGAACCCTTACAGGATCACTTCGTTGTCCATATGTCGCTCCGTATGTACACTTACGAACGAAGGCAGAATGCTTTTCGCACTTTTTTATTTTTTCAAAAACTTTTTATTTGGCTCGCGCGCATTTTTCTTTATTATACAGCCTGTTACTTGTTTATACAATGTTCGTGACTGACCTCTTTGGTGATTGGAACTTTTATTAACTATATCCACATTACAAATTCAAATCATTTTTAGTCCCTAGGGATTAAAGAGCTATTTTAGTCCCTGTTTACGAAGAATACACTAGCTCTTTTTGAATAGGTGTGATAAAAAATATATTTATGGTCCCTCCCGGAACCAAATGCAAAAGATTCTGACTGGCGTTCTATTATTGCAGATTCTCACTGAACTAATGTATATTTCTCTATGCCAATAGTACTCTCTAATTTTATAATAACTAAACTACAACCCATCAAAAACATTTTCATGTAAAGTGTTACCAAGACGAGACCAAGCTTCTAACTTTCCAAGCCCTAACTTCACAAACTCTACACCTTAGTCAAAATATGAGGCTATAATATGATTGAGTTTTTCCATTAGGCAACATTAACTTGAATCTTGCGAACTTTATCCATAAATCTCATTACCGTACGAAAACTTTGTTGTAACTAGATTATTATATTTATTTTTCCTACAGGCACAGTTTTTGGAACTTGTTAAATTGAATAATATTGTTTTCAATGAAAATTATGACCTCGATATTAGAGACTACTAAGTACTAATTTTTATGGTTCCGTACCTCAAAAGGAAAAACTGAACCCTTTTAAGATCACTTCGTTGTACGTCTGTCAAGACCCTTTCTCACAGAAACGCTAGTTATCAAATTGAAAACTCAAGGCTGCAATCCCTTGAAGCAGTGAAAAAACCAAACTTCTAAGGGTCAGTTCACACCGAGACGCGACGCGACGCGCAGTTTTCAAGATAGAAATACAATTACAGACCTTATCTACTACACTAAAAGGTACACAATTCAGTGTCTACTAGCTACGTCGAGATACGCAGCGCGGCGCCGCCGCCGCGCCCTGCGGCGTAGCTTACTGAATCGTGTACCTTTTTGTGTAGTAGATAAGGTCTGTGATTGTATTTCTATCTTGAAAACTGCGCGTCGCGTCGCGTCTCGGTGTGAACTGACCCTAAGTCAACGCAATCAAAAGATACGGGCGTACATGTTCCGGAATCAAAACCTTTATGGTACTTCCCGTTGACCTAGAATCATGTTTGGCAAGAAGCAATGTCAAGTCAACAGTAGTTACATTACAAATAAAAAATGGTTTTCTCGTGATAAACTATACTATTTACATACCTACTTTGGACGGAACAATCGGTGCGCGAGTCCGACTCGCACTTGACCGGTTTTTTAAAATGTATCCTACAATGTACCTACCTGTACCCTCCAAGTAGTTAGACTGGTTTATTTTTCTGACTTGTTATGAATTTCATTTCAGTTTTACTAAAACTTGGTTTATCCATTTTCAGGATCGGTCTAACACACAGATATACGAATATGATGTATGTATGAGAATTATGATATTTGATAATGTAATAATTTGAGATTAAGTATGACATTTTGGGAATATGATATTATACTGAGAGACTGAGCGGCAATAGTTTTATCGGTCCATTTATTATCATCATATTCATAAAATATGTAGTCTAAAAACGGAGCGGAGAGGTCTGTTGAGCACAGACCTAAATCGAGCCCAAAGATACCACAAAATGGTCATAAAGTGAGCACAGCATCCCACTGTCCGATTACACGGACCGTAGTTGTAAAAACGTTCTTCACAATCCACACAACCATATAGGCACACAACCAACACAGAAACAGTACAATAGAATAGAATAGAAATAGAATACTAAAATAAAATAGTACAATAGTAGTATATAATAGTACAATGGTCTTTAAAATAATTCTTGACCGTGCAGGAATCTAAAGATTCAACTGGACACTATGTCAACGCAATGCTATGTTATTTATTAGTACAACGAACTCAACAACTACCAATACAGAAGTAAAAACAAAGTTCGCACTCCGCAGCGAACTTTCTTTTGGTCGGCCGACATGAGATCATGGACGTCATGCATGAGATGCTTTGTTTGACATATTGACAGTGAGTGACAGTTTTGGCAGTTCACCTTTCTTATTGCCCGTTATAGTGTTACACTCCTACCAACTTATCTGTGAAATGGCGAAAATTATTTTTATTTATTTAAACTTACTTTATTGTATATATATATTTTTTCTTTTTATTTTTTTTTGTTCCTTTTTTTATTTTATTTTTTTGTTTTTAATTTGTAAAAACTGTAATTCTTATTAAACGATTATGTCTAATGTGAAACCTTCTTGAAAACTTACTCAGTTTTGGGCACCATATATTAATTAGCAACACTGAATCGACGGTGTCGTCCTCTTTCAGTTCATAGATAAGTTGGTAGGATTGTACAAACAGTTAATCTTTAATCACCCTTCATGCCGGTCGATTCTGTAAAAATCTCACCGTGAAAACTTAGGTGAAGTGAGTTTGTTTTTGCTAGCTGTGCGATTCTATAACCTTCTCACCGTGAAAACTTGGGTGAAGTGAGCGTGGAGTGAGCTGTCAATAGTGTCAATTACTAGCAAAAACAAACTCACATCACCTAAGTTTTCACGGTGAGATTTCTACAGAATCGACAGGCTGGAATTGACACTCTTGACAGCTCACTCCACGCTCACTTCACCAAAGTTTTCACGGTGAGATTTTTACAGAATAGCACCGCTGATCATAAGTGATTTGTCAAATATAGAAAGATTTTTAATTAGTAAAGAAATATAGCTATACTAACAAGTGCTTATGGACAAATAATTTAGTCTGAAATAAATGGATTTAATTTAATATGAACTCTTTATTTATTTAGAGAAAATGTAAGTAACTATTTACACTAGATACTAAATTAAATGACTAATTAACTTACTATACAAATAAATACAAAAACAAAGGACACTTAATTGGGCTGCTAATTCTTTGGCCAAAGAACGACCCAGCCTTCTGGTCACGTGAAGTGTCGACGAACATAAATTTATTAATGTTAAATCAATCTGTTTTTTTATATTTTTTATTATGTACAATGTAATTGTTGGTATTATTATTTTTACGCTTAATACCAAAAAATATTGAATAACTATAAAATTGTAAATATCCTTTTTAGCTTTTTATTATTATGTGAAACCATAAATGGTGGATGTTGTGTTAGCCTGTAGGTACCTGCAGGTAGGTAATTCTTGCACTTATAAATGTAGGTACCATAAAGAAAATTATTTGAATGTATTGTGTTCAATTGTTGGCTAACCTAAATAAATAAACAGATATCGCAAGCCGTAAAAATACTTCATACTCAATTATGCCTGCAATCCGAACACCACCTTTAGCTCAGATGTATATTTATCGCACCCGTGACTCAGTGAAAACATAGTTAGTACCCACGTCAACTGAAACGTAGATTCTAAAGGAATTTAAAAACATTTATTTCCTTTAATTTATCACAACCTACGGGATTTTAGATATTGTAATGTAAGCAATATCCGATGTATTTATGTTTTCCGCCATCTTGGATTCGATGTCAGGGTTGCTAGGTTAGTGTTGTGATCCGATTTGAGTTGTTAAGAATACATCGACTTATCGTTGTTGTGAAATGAGCTTTATCGATGTTGTTAGTGTTTTCAAATGATTTTTGTTTCGATTATAGTTTTCACGTATATGAAGATTAAAAACTTTCTTGATTGTGATTAGGTACAGCCGCCAACACATCAAGCTACCCAAAACTGTAACGTGTATACGACCGACCGGCCTGAACATAGTCACTAAGAACTTTTTTTTTATAAATGCGAAATTAAATTTGTTTGTTTGTTACGCTTTCACGCTAAAACGGCTCAACGGATTTGGATGAAATTTGGCACACAGATAGACCATGACCAGCGGGACAATAGCGTAACACATTATCGATCGGAATCGGTTTCATTTTGACAGTTCAACAACATTCATTGCGTTATTTACGTGTTGAGCAGACAAATTTTTCGAACTTATGAAGCAATGAATTAACAATTTGTATCAAAATTATTCAGATTCCGACTGATAGTGTGTTACGCAATTAGGGTGCTGGATATGGACATAGGCTATTCTTCATCCTGGATCACAGACGAAGTCGCGGGCAACAGCTAGTATATTTAAATGTTAGTGTTAGCTTGTATTGATTTTAAGATTTGTCCAGATAAATTGAACCATGTACAGCCGCCAACACATCAAGCTACTACAATCTGTCAAATTTCTTTAATAGATTTTCAACTTTATCGCTAAAGCATAAGGTTCAAAGTTGATTGGGAAAATTTGACAGTTTCATTAAGCTACCCAAAACTGTAACGTGTAACGTGTATACGACCGACCGGCCTGAACATAGGCACTAAGAACTTTCGCGCATGTTCTCTCACTCGCACACGCCTCATGTCACCTAAAAAAAATTTGGTTCCTAAAAAATCTTACTGCGCAGCCTTCTGCGCAAAGTTCAGGCCCGGCAAGTTACGTAGGTTGTATTGTAGGTATGTTCGACATAAAATTTTATGAGTCTTAGCATAATCAGACCATAACGTTTCCATTGATGGGTCTCAGGGCTCCTCTCTGTGAGCGGGAGCGGGCCGTAATCCACGAGGGCTCAGTGCGGGTTGTTAATGTCAGTCTTCGAATTTTTGGTTCTAGAATATACCACTTTCCTCACGATGTTTTCCTTCTTCCTTCCATCGAAAAAGCGGATCAAACCGGTATGAGACAATTTATAGTGGTTATGACGGATATTAAAACAGAAGACGAACTGGCAGGGGCGGGGGGGTGGAGGGGATCAGCCGGAATAAAGCCCGCCACAGACGTAGCTATAATATAATATTAATATATCGAGATATACGAGTATATAGCAAGCTACCACACACCGGAGCTATACCTTATTATACAATATATTTTGCCCTCACTTGGTCTGCGGTCATCCTATGCCAAAATATACCGAGATATTGTCGACATATTTTGGTGACGTCATAGAAATATATATTATAGCTGCGTGTGCGGTCACTCGCTTTATATTAGAAAAAATATGTCGTAATATGCCTTGCTATGATTCATATTAATTTATATTATAGCTACGTCTGTGACGGGCTTAACTCGATTTAAGAGCAGTGATTTTCTAATAAATTACACAAAGTGAAATGCCTGCCCGGCTTCGAATCCACGAACACGACACGTAAGTGTCCCGACTTCCGTGTACCATTAACACACACACACACAAGGTTCATTTTGGAACAATTGTGGAATACTGCGAATTTCATTTAGGGCTGATTTTTCCATCTCTAGATAACTTTTATTAAAATAACTGTCAAAATTTCGAAATTATTCCTCCGATAAAGTTATCAGATGATTGAAAAATCAACCCTTAGAGAAATTAATGTGTACTGTAACAAGTAGTTTTTGATGTATGTACAGCGGTGCTATTCTGTATAGTGATGGGCGACTCGGAAAGTTTCCATCATTCCACCCGGAATATTCCTGGGAATATTCCCAAAACGGGTATTTACCCGGGTAAGTTCCCAAATCGTGGGTAAATTAGTTTCTATGACGAATGATTTAGTAGTACTGAATAAAAACAGAAACACCAACTCCAAAATCATTTAATCAACAACAGGATGGTTCAAATATGAAAATTATTGTTTAAATACCTATCAGTTTATGGGTGACAAAAATCACTTACTCTTATAATGGTAAGTAGGTAAAATGTTATTGAGATTCATTTAATCACTGTCTAAATCACTGTCATCGGAGAATGTTTTTGTTATATCGCAAAACTCTATTTCTCTTGTATTTCTTCCAGAAGTTGATGGTTGAGGTTCAATATTGTTTATGGTCAATGGGCTAACCATAAAAGGACTTGAAGTTCGTCTTTTTGATTGTGTAACAAATTCCAGTTATATGATATGTAGGCCAGCTTTGCAGCTCTTTCTGTTGTTAACCTATTCCGTTTAAGGCTGTGGATATTTCCATAAACGCTGAAGGCTCTGTTGCAGCCGAGGTGCAGGGAGCAGTTAAAAGACAAGCTGCAACTTTGCTCAGAGGTTTGTTTTTGCAAATTCCTTTCCACCAAGTTAAGGGATTCATTTTCTGGAGGCTGGTCCAAACAAAAGATTTTCCCCACAAACCTTCTCTTGCTCTATAATTAGCTAAATCAGTCATTATTTCCAAGTGTACTGCCTTCCTTTCTCGTGAATGAAATCCATGGCAATGATTTCTTCATGTTCGTTGAATTCGATGCCTTGAGATTTTGGATCTAGCATATATAGGCTGCTAGATGAATAGGCTTTATGCAGTTCCCTTTGCGTTTATGAACTGCATTTAAAATCCTCACCCTGACATTATTGTCAACCAAAGAAGAAAAACCAGGAAGCAGAAAGACCAGACGTGATTTTATATCTTTGAATGACATGTACACGTTATTTATGTACGCTTCGTTTCCTTCTAGTTTAAATATGTAATCTGTTATTGGCTCTAAAATTGCAGTAGATTCGTCGATCATTTTCCAAAATTCTTCGTCTAGTAAATTTGCTTTAATATCAACTGGGATCATTATTGCATCTTCATGTACTGGCAAACATTGCAGAGCCGCCTTGCTATTTTGCAAACTACGCACAGCATGAAGGTAACTGCCCCAACGCGTCTTGCTGGGCAATTGTAGTTGCTCGCCAGAACCTTTTTCTACAATTACCTGCTTGAATAACGCGCTCAGAATTTGACTTTTTCTAATAGATTTGATTACGTCGACGGCAACTGAAATGAAGGCTTGTATAGCATCTTCTTTCATTATAATATATCATGACAAAGTAAATTCAATGTGTGCGCCACGCAATTAAGTGTGATTACGTTCGGATGTTGCAGTTTTACTAAATCAAAAGCTTAAAATCTTAAAATCGATTTATGCGAAATATGTATAAATTGATCATAAAAAAATAAATACCCGAATAAATACCCATTGGGTGGAATCAATGGGAATGTTCCCGGGAATATTCCCATTTTAGGAATTTACCCGGGTAGAATCACATCACTAATTCTGTATAAATCTCACCGTGAAAATTTAGGTGAAGTGAGCGTGGAGTGAGCTATCAATAGTGTCAATTCCTAGCATAAACAAACTCACTTCACCTAAGTTTTCACGGTGAGATTTTTACAGAATCGACCGGCAGTTAACAAAAGAGATAAGTATGCAGTATAGTTGAAGTTTAGTAAGAAACCGATGGATGTAGTCGACTGAAATTTAATTTGATAAATAAAATATTTGTTTTCTATTAGTAAAATTAAATTTTAATCGAGAACGTTCATCGGTTTCTTACTAAACTTCAACTATATCCGACGATCCTGCATACTTATCTCTTTTGTTGACTGTTCGTGTATTCATGTTTGTGTATTCTTGATTCATGCGATACTGGGTTTGTTATTCACACAGTAATTACTCCTGAGTGAGATATATTTCATTACACAAGATGCTAAGTCTCGTAAATTTCTCTTGTGGCACGGAATTTGGGGTAGGTACTATCTGATGAATGGCAATAAGCGTGCCACAATTTCTAACAAGGGTTTAAGTAATGTGGCTGGTGGAATGTGGGAGAACATTTTAGTTAACCTTGACTTTCGTCCTATGCGAAAAAAGGTACTAAGGCTCAAATCACACCAAAAGAGCGTCGAAGCGGAGCGCAGTTTCAGTGTCATATGAATTTTAACTTTATTTTCATTACTATAATACTTATTATCGCAACCGCTCGGTAGAGAAGGCAATTCGCCGGAATTCCAGCGGCGCCGTTGGCAGCCGCGCGACTCGTTCGAGTTTCTCATGCGATAATAAGTATTATAGTACCTAATGAAAATAAAGTTAAAATTCATATGACACTGAAACTGCGTTCCGCTTCGCCGCGCTTCGACGCTCTTTTGGTGTGAGTTGAGAACACTTCCAATACTGACAATGGCTCACTTTTTTACCGTCTGGACAAAAACGGGGCATAAAAGGTGAAAGGAGTAAAAGCCTAAGGCACAGAAATTTCTTCTTTTTTACATACAAAAGTAAATATGTATCTAATATAAAAATTCAACTAAGTAAAAGGCACGCTTCTCGTAGAGGACTATACAGGGTTATTGGTAAAACATTAACAACCTCTTAAGAGGTCATTGTACTCATCACTAAAAACAACTTTTACTATGGGACCAAACCTGAAATCGCGAAAAACAAATTTGCTGTTCCCTACATATTGACGAGATATACGAACATAAATGAAATGAAATGATTTTATTTTTGTAAGTAGATTTGTACAAAACCCTTTTACACGTCAATCATGGTTTTTTTTTAACTAGATGAAGTCGGCGTTTCCTATCTGACTACTCTGAGAAGAAAGGCCGAAACAAACTCAGAGGTCACAGTCTCTTTTAAAGTCCAGACATAATCTTGGTCAGGTTATATGAAGACCATGTAGATCGCTGTCTGAGGTAGTCTTTTGAGGAAAGAACCATACAGATTGAGAGGACCTGTCCAGTCAGTGCAGTCAGTGCTAAATGTAGAGAACAGCTGTTTTTTTTTCGCGATTTCAGGTTTGGTCCCATAGTAAAAGTTGTTCATAATGATGAGTACAATGACCTCTTAAGAGGGTATTAATGTTTTACCAATAGCCCTGTATAATTTATAATAATAAATAATAATAAAAATAAAAACTTTTTATTTCAGACTTTTTTAAAAATCCATAGTGTTAGTACAAAAGAACTTAAATGGTAGTGTTAGTAGAATAGAACTTAAAAGGTAGTGTTAGTACAATAGAACTTAATGGTAGTGTTAATAATAAGAAAACAGAAAACAGTTATTTTTTAATATGGGTACTAACCCAATGATGGACATAGCGCGAGTCCAGCCTATCCGCTATAACTGCTAGGATGCTGTTAGTGCTGGCGCGCAGCCTACAGAGCGCCGTGGCGCATCGCTTGCGAAGCACGGCATGGAAGCCATCAACATGTGCATCCGCGAACATGCCCGACGCACTGCACCAGCGCGGCAGCCCCAACAGCGCCCTGAACGCATTGTTATATTGGACTCGTAGAGCGCTGAAGGATCTTTGCGAATACTGAGCCCACAGGCAGCATGTGTATAGTGAAGTACAGTGCGCTCTAAAAAGTGTTAATTTGACTTGAGCATTACATCGCTTAAACCTGTGGGCAATCATATTCGCTCTGACCGACAGCGCCCTACGTTCCCTGTCCATGTCCTCATCATCACGTAGGTTTTCAGTGACTATGTGCCCAAGATATTTAAAGCAAGTGACCAATTTCATAGGGGTTCCGTTCAAGAAAACTGGCGGGACATGATCTGGTGATTTAGTACCTGCCTTAAATATCATGAGTTCACTTTTTGTGGCATTATATTTCAGACCATGGCTTGTCGCATACTTCTCACACACATTTACCAACGCCCTAAGTCCACCGATCGTTGGACTCAGCAGCACCATGTCGTCTGCATAACTTAAATTATTGACACAGATGTTATCTATGTGACAACCGACATGCATGCTGCTAAGCTCAACGATCAGCGCATTTACATATAAATTGAACAAAATAGGTGACGACAATCCACCTTGTCTTACACCACACTGTAATACATATGGATCTGATAAAGTGCCAGCCCATTTTACATAGTTTACTTGAGTCTGATACCAAAACTTTAAAATGCTCAGTATCTCTCCCGGCAATTTAGTTTCCTTAAGTTTATCCCAGAGCTTTTCATAATTAACAAGATCAAACGCTTTAGAGAGATCCAAGTAGCATGCATAAATGGGCGTTTTCCTGCTGGTGTAATACTCGACAGTGTGTTTGAGGCTCAGTATTGCACTCTCTGTAGAAAGGTTGGCGCGGAAGCCGAACTGAGCATCATGAAGATTAATAAACTTTATTAACTGAGCCTCAATCACACTGTCCAAAACCTTTGCAATGACAGTGGCCAGTGAGATCGGCCTATAGTTCGACTTGAGTGAGCTATCACCCGTCTTGTTTTTTATTATGGGAGAGACTATCGTTTTTGTTAGCTCACTGGGAAGATAGGAGTGCCCGATACACAGATTAAAAAACATAGATAAAAGTCTAGAAATGTGTGGCCCTGCGTTATGTAGGTGCTCGACGCTAAGACCGTCATGACCAGGGGATTTCCCACCTTTCATATTTTTTAAAACATTTCTTATATCTTTGGCACTCACCCTTGTTCTGATGGTTTCACACACGGGGTCAGCGTCCAGCCTCCACTCTGGAGCCCCTAATGGGGATTCCACGGTAAAGTGATCTTTAAACAAGTTAGCGACAATTTTAGCATCAGTGACACCCTCGACACTCAAAGGAAGGCCAGACCTGACGTTTATCTTATTGGTATGTTTCCAAAATTCACGAAACTTATTTTTCAAATGCAGTGTCGCTAGCCGATCCATCTTAATCTGCTCTTGGTGTTGTTGACACCATTTAAGCTTAGCTTTGAAATTTTTTCTGCTCTGGCACATCGCTTCATGAACAGTACCTACTTTCGGTTTACCAAACTGTAACCAGTTTTGAAAATCAAGTCTGGCCACCCTATGAGCATCCGCAACATGCTTATTCCATCCCATAACTTGTTTTTTCGTAGCACTCGTAGCGACCCCATAGCTGGACTCCGAGGCTTGACTAAGCGATGAGATAATGTCAGCATACATGTTATCCAGTATTTGCCTATGCTCCACATTACCACATCGCCCATCAGCGCATTTTCCCAATTCAGTCGGAAAGTCAATTTGTCTTAACAATTTATTGCAAAGGTTTGTATACATACCGATTTGTTCAGGTTATAGCGCAGGCAGCACGGCAGCGGATGGATGCGATGCGACAGGGTGGGTCGGGGAAACAAGTAATTTCACGCGGTCGAAGTAGCGGGCAGAAGCTAGTAAATAAATAAAACACGGGATAATTACTCTGAAATGGATAATTTGAAGGGATCCCTTGTAAATAAAATGTATAAATAATGGAAAAGACCTGATATTACTTAGAATTCAATCAGATGGTAATGTATGTATCTACATAGGATGGTAATACTCGTATATGTATCTACATAGATTACCATCTGATTGAATGGAAGGTGATCTTGTCTTAATGCTTGGCGCATTCTTCTCACAGTTTAATTATGTAAGAAGAATGCTTGATTGATGACCAACTAAGAATTTAGATGTTTTGTTGTAATAATTACAATGAATATGAACAACTTTCACTATGGGACTAACACTGAAATCACGAAAAAAAAAATCAGCTGTTATGGTTACATTATGGTCAAGTAGGTATTGAACTTTGGTATTAAACAGCTGATTTTTTTTCGTGATTTCAGAGTTGGTTCCATAGTGAAAGTTGTTCATATTCAATATTCATGGGTAGAACACCCTGTAAAAATTTGGATGGTGATAAAAAAATCTTCCTGTATATGAGAGCTTGGTTGCTGAGCAATAACAGCCGCACGAGTGAATCGTTAAGCTACGTTTGCCGAGGTTGGTCTGTGGATGGGTAACCATCCTTTACAATAGGTATACCGCAGTTTATGTCAGTCCGATACATTATGAAACGTAGTAATGTATCTGTAACAGCCAACTGGTTAAGCACTCATCCGTGAGCCCGCCTCGGCTGTCCGTCACCGGTCCTCCTCTGGGGAGTACTCCACATCACCGGCGCACCAGAACACATAGCACGCCGTGACCACCCCAGTGACCAAAACAGACGACCCCGTGTCTGGGCACCCTTGGTCCCCCTGCAACGGGTCAGGCCATTGGTCCCGCCGCCTGCCAATTTTTTGTATCAACCTCAGACCAAATAAAAAGTCACGAACATAACGCTGCGAACAATACAGTGTAGCATGCAAAAACTACACCTCCGCTCTGTGCATACACGCTCACACGCACACATTTACAACTATTTACAGTCAAACTACACCTCACTATGTGCACACATGTTTGCGAAACCGGCTTCACTTTACTGTTGACAGCCCTCTGTCTTTCAGCGGGATTCTCCGAAAGGGACCGCTGGCCCGGAACATAAAGGGCTAAGGAAGGAACACGGGTGGGTTTTAGTCAGTAAGAGTCTGACACTCCCTTCCGCTCCACCCAGAGCGGGAGGGGTCATTTGATGATTTCCCATCCGAAAAAAAAAGCCCTCTGTCTTGGTTTATTAACCTAAAATTCTGCAATCCCACCTCTGAAACACGGTATCAAATAAAGGGAAAACTTCAAAAATATCGCAAGTAAACAGTCTTTAGCGGTCTATTTCTAGCCAGCCAGTGAGTCACCTCTTTAAATCATACGGAACCATTGTTCAAAAACCAATTGGGAATGAGACTGTTTGTAAAAGCATTATTTATAGGCGCAGTTATTAATGTTATTATTGTTAAGCATATTTACTGTTTCACTTCTACGTTGTATGTATTGCGTATTTCTGTTTTTTTTTGTTTACGCCAAAGATATTAGTATTATTGCTAGAACCGACGAAAATTAAATGGTACCGGGAATTTGTCGGTTTAGACAAAAGTGTGAGCGTTGTATTTTGTTATTTTGACTGTTCAAAATAATATAAAATTATATCCTGCCTTTTTTCTCAGAAGAGGCTATCTAACGGTTGTACGTTGTTTTATAGACAACAGTTTTATGGAATTTCGTTTCACATAATTTTTTTTCTCATAATATCAATACTTAATTAATTCATAGATTTTTGTTACAAATATAATTTAATGTTTCGATATTCATATTTATCTTATAATAACAAATCAAATATCCTCAAATCCTCATATTGTTTAGTTAATATAAAACTTATTACCAAGAAAAACATTCTATCAAGTGACAGTTTCTAAACGTTTCAATTCATACCTTTAAAATTACCTCCTATAAAATTACTACACCGCATTTAGAAAAACAATGCGGATAAATTCTAGTCGAGCAGGAAAACAATCTTGTTATTCCTATTAATAGCGAGTTCATTATTATGCACGGCATTCTTAAATTATACAATGTGGTTGTATAAAAAGATAACTAATTATCTTTAATAATTACTAAGACGTAGTCGACGGAGCCCCGGTTCGCGGATTTCTGTCTACAGGGCTTAAAGGAACCTAACACGAAGGAGATGACGGGGGCTCGTTCGCTCGCTTTGCTCACTTGAGCCACCGTCATCCCCTTCGAACCTAACCTGTCCGAGTCGGGGTGCCCGTGCCCCAAGTCCCGAGCTCGCTTCGCTCGCTCTTGCATCATATGTTCTCAAGCTCAAACTTGTGTGTTTCTGGGAATGAAACTATCATAACGTCTATTTCTAAACTTTCGTTGGAATAAAATACCATAGAAAAATACTCGTTACAAACAATATTCGTTAAAAAAAAAATCTACTGTTTGATTAGTTTGCTAATAAATACAAAAACGTGATTACAAAAATTCATTGAATTGTGATTCTGAAATATGTTTCATTCAAGTAAATAGTCGTTGAAACAATAATATTCGAATTAAAATACTAGGACCAAAATAAAATATTTTACGAAACATTTTCGGCGAAACGAAATTCTATGAAATTTCTGTCTGCAAATCAAATGAACAGCCTGTCTAACTCATCATTAACATTACAACCCTACCGAAAATACCCTATGCTTACAAGTTGGTCCTAACGATTATTCGGTATTTTTATGTAACAGTGATCTCATTGTTTCGTTAACTTAGTTTGTAGCGTAATGGTAATACTAACATAGTTTTAAGACCTTTGTAACTAACAATTATTATGGACTAGCTTCCGCCCGCGACTTCGTCCGCGTAAAATTTCACCCTCCCCCCATTCACCCTCTTAGGGGTGGAATTTCGAAAAATCCTTTCTTAGCGGATGCCTACATCATAACATCTATCTGCATGCCAAATTTCAGCCCGATCCCTCCAGTGGTTTGGGCTGTGTGTTGATAGATCACTATGTCAGTCAGTCAGTCACCTTTGAGTTTTATATACACACATCAAAAGTGTCTAGGGATCAAGCATTTTTATGCGGATTTCTTGAGATTGAGATGTGGCTTTGTAATAAATTTATGATTTTATAAATTTATATGGATCCTTTTTGGTGCATTTCATAATTTGAATCAGGAACTGTGAATCAAATTCGAGTAAAAGATGAAAATCAGCTGTCAATATTTTCCCTATAAAAACATACAACGCATTGAAGACATTATTAGTGCTACTGTTTCCCTACTACTGATTAAAACCAACGTTATTATGGAGCGGCGACGTCATTTAAGCAGGGAAGAAATGCTCAGAGCCGTGGGAATGATAGAAGCTGGTTCCCGGCAACGTACTGTGGCTTTAGCTCTGAATACAAGTCAGAGTGTTATCAGTCGACTTTGGACACGTTACCGAAGCACTGGTACCGTGGCTGAGCGCCATGGAGGACGGTATCGCTGCACCACACGGAGACAAGACCGATACATTCAAATCTTAACTCCAAGAGCTCCAACAATAACCGCCATGATGTTAGCCGTGAGGCTTCATCACTCTTCAGGGAACTTAATTAGCGACCAAACAGTCAGAAACCGCTTGCATGAAGTGAACCTTCATTCCCGAAGACCGCTACGGGTACCACCTATAGCAATGCACAATCGTAGGATTCGATATCAATGGGCTCTTGAACACAGAAATTGGGCAGAAGAACAATGGCGTTTCGTGTGCTTTTCTGATGAGTCTCGTTTTGGTATGAGACCGGATACAAGACGTATACGACACTGGAGAACCCCTGGACGCCAACAGCGATTAAAATCCTGCCAGGAAGTCCATCCTTATAGTGGTGGAACCATCATGGTATGGGCGGGTATTTGGATCGGCGGAAGAACTGAGTTGATTTAGATCAGAGGCAACCTCAACGCTCAAATTTATGCTGAGACGATTGTATCAGACGTCATCGTTCCTCTACAAGTGCAAATCGGTCCCTTATTTCAGTTAATGCATGATAATGCACGACCGCACACCGCAAGAGTTGTAAGACAGACTCTCGCCGCAGCTAACATCAATGTCCTGCCCTGGCCTGCTCAGTCGCCAGACTTGAACCCGATTGAGCATGCATGGGATATGCTACAGAGAAGAGCTCTGCCGAATATGGAGGGTATCCAGTCGCAAGAAGACCTTTTTTTGTTGTTGCAACGAACATGGGCGGCCATTCCACAGCGTGATTTGGATGAACTCATTTTGAGTATGCCAAACCGATGTTCTTGTGTTGTTAGTGTTCGCGGTAGAAACACGGATTATTAATTGTTTAAGTTACCCAATAAAATTTTAAAGAAAACTGTTATTTCAGTCTTTTTTTCGAACTTTTGTGTTAGTGGTTCAAATGTCAAAAATCCCTTTATTAGGAAAATGGCAAATTTCTTTTTTAAAAGGTCAGGAAATGAGATTGCAGTTTTTCAGTAACACTCGTTTATTCACTTTATCATTCACTTTATCACAGAATACTTTAATCCTCCTTCGTCGATCAGACATCGAACCCGAATGCCTGCTCGAATGCCCGTGTTCGCGTGTCACCCTTCTTATCCCCTCTCGTGAACTCCAGAACGAACGTCAGAGTGAAGTGTCCGAATGAATGACCGATTAGTCAATAGACCATCTAAATCACGCGAACACGGACATAGAATCATGATGTAAATATATTAAAGTATGATAAATATTAATTCAAAAATACAAGTAGTCCTTAATTGTACCAAAAATGCTAACAGTCGGCCTTTCCTGACGCTTACACGTCTCGTGGAAAGAATAATTTTAAATTAACAAAATGTAACTTACATTAACAATTGATAATTAAAGAGGAAAAAAAAAAAAAAAAAAAAAAAAATATTTGCACTAGATTATTGAACATGAAACAGTACTTTGGTTGTAACAATATAATAATTAGATTCTAAAATAATAATAGACTTACATTATCATGCATTAGGTGCTTAATAGAAACATAATATTTAATGTAACTTATATCATCAAAACATTTTTAAAAGCTTTTGTTCAACTTATTATTAGTTATTAAAATCTAACATCATTATCTCGCTTAATTACGCTTGCACCATCAGCATTGAAGGAACCACGGTGGCCTCTACATATCCACAGCAGCTCAACCATGCTGTGGCCCCTTCATGTCCACAGCACGCCAGCGACAATACCACAGTTGCAAGCATAATTTACGCTACTTTGATATACTGTGGCCCCTTCATGTCCACAACACACCAAGTAAATTACTGAATACTTATAAGTTATTATGGCCTCTTCATATCCATAACAACAACTAAAAGACTCACTGTAGCCCCTGCATGTCTACAGTTTGCCTCAATTATTGAATTCTTCTTAATCATTTTTGTATGAATCAAGTTTATAATTTCTATTCTTAAATTTATTTTAATATATATATTTTTTTCCATACTTTTAATTTTATTTTACATAATTATCATTATTAATATTTCGAACCATTTCCTAACGTCATTAGTTTTTCTCATTACTACCCAATTAAAAGAGCAATTCACTCATTCTCGTCATTTTCCGAGACTGAATCACTATCACTTTCATTGTTTCTATTAAAGGCTAACCACGGATGAATTTTATCAATAGAAAACACACCAGTGAAGCTTCTATTTCCCTTACGAGAAAGTGGGGTATCTTCTATTTTATACCTGTCGTTATCAAAGACCTCTACAATGCGATAAGGACCACGAAGCTTAGGGACTAATTTCCTACTTTTTCCCGTCGATGGGATTTCTCTTTCTATTCGAACTAAATCACCGATTTTGAAAGCAACTTTTTTCCTACCTTTATCAAATCGTTTTTTCTGCTCTAATTGATTTTTTTCGACATGCCGTGATATTTCATCTCTTATTATTTCTACGTTATTTCCTACTTCCTCAGAATCATCAATTACGTTTAGATTTAATAATGAATTAGGTGTGCCAACTAAGTCGATACCGAATAATGCTTGCGACGGTGTTTTTCCGATTCCTTTATTTAGGGTATTATTAAGGCCCCACTGTACTTCGGATACACGTTCATCCCATAAATGCTCTGGTCTGTTATGATTAACTGCAGTTAGGGCAGCTAGGACAGTGCGATTGTAGCGTTCCACTTGCCCATTAGCACGTGGTGTCGCTACCGCATTCAGGATGTGTTTAATACCTAACATACTTAAATACTCTTCAAAACGCTTGGACGTAAACGAACTCCCTCTGTCCGAAATTATTCGTGTGGGAACGCCAAAAGTGTGAAAATAATTTTTCAAAGCAGATATGGAATTCACAGATTTTGTATTCTTGACCGGGGCTAATATAATATATTTCGTAAACGCATCAACGATTAAAAGCAAATATGCGTTCTTCTTTTTGCTTCGCACAAAGGGACCCAAATGGTCTATATGCAAGGTATGAAAGGGACGATCAACTTTAGGAATCGGATGAAGTTCTCCCGCCTTTTTACCAGCTGGTATTTTGGCATGAGCACATTGCAAACAGGACTCGACATATTTTTTAACAAACCGTCTCATTTTAGCGAACCAGAAATTACTTTTAATTTTATCGTATGTCTTATCGAAACAGTAGTGACCAATATCATCATGATGAGCCTTTAATACCTGCCATCTAACCCCCTTCGGTACAACCCAGCGATCTCCTGCCTCAGTTTTTCTATATAATAACCCTCTTTTGATCACAAAATTATTTTTAATTTCTAAAATACCGTTTGTGTTTTCATCTTTCAAAATAGATACGATACGTTGAAGTTCAGGGTCGCTTTGTTGTACCGTCGTTATCCATTTAGTTTCTACGCAACGTACCTCAACAAACTCTAGTTCGACTGGGTTCCGACTAAGTGCATCTACGTGGGACATAGTGGAACCCGACTTGTAAATTATTTTAAAATCATACTCTTGCATAATGTTCCACCATCTCGCCACCCTGGGTAAGATATCTCTTTTCTCAAACGTTGCCCTTAACGAATTACAGTCCGTAACAATGGTAAACGGTATGCCTATTAGGTAAGTTCTAAATCGTTGTAACGAACTCGCGACCGCCAAGGTTTCCAAATCGTATGAAGTAAAACGAGACTCTTCCGGTGAGGTTTGTCTGCTATAATAAGCTACAGCATTAAAAGGAGCATCATTACTAGCCCTTTGTAGTAAAATACCAGCAATCCCGATTTTTGAGGCGTCTGTATGGAGTTGAGTTTCGGACGCCGGGTTGTAGAATGCTAAAATTGGTCGCTTGACTAATTCACCCTTTAAAGCTATAAAAGCATTCTCCTCACAGTCCGACCACTGCCATTTTGCATCTTTCCTCAAAAGTTGAGTAAGTGGTCGAGCTATTGATGAGAACGCTCTTATAAACCGGCGGAAAAAGCTACAAAGTCCCAAAAACTGTCTAACTTTGTGTTGGTCAGTAGGGCGAGGAAATACCTCCACTGCGTTTATTTTAGCCTTACCCGGTCTAATTCCGTCGGCACATACTTCAAATCCAAGATAGTCGATGGATTCCTTTAAGAAATTACACTTGGACAGCTTTAACGTAATGCCAGCGGTACGAAATAACTCTAGAGTTGATTTTAGTTTAAGGAAGCCTTCCTCTATGTTTTTGGACGGTATTATGACATCGTCCATATAAGCGAATGCCTCCTTAAAACGTGCATTGCCCAGTATGTTGTTAATTGCTCTTTGAAAATTAGACGGCGCATTAACAAGTCCAAAGGGCATCCTGTTGAACTCGTAATGCCCATCGGGTGTTATGAAGGCTGTCAGATGTTTTGAGGCTTCGGACATACACAATTGGTAATAACCTGACATAAAGTCTAACGTCGTATAATAACTATAACCCGACAAATTGTCTAGCTGATCATCAATTCTAGGGATAGGATAATGCTCCTTAATAGTTTTCTTATTAAGAGCCCTATAGTCAATACATAATCTGTACTCCCCTGACTTTTTCTTCACGAGGAGAACAGGAGATGCATAGCTTGAAGTTGACGGCCTAACTATGCCAGAGTCCTCCAGTTCCTGTACCATTTCACGAACAACTTGTCGTTCCGTGAAAGGCATGCGATACGGTCTGTAAACTACCGGTGTAGTATCGCTCAACTTTATATCCATCTCAGTGTTACTAATACACCCCAACTCTTTCGTGGAGAAAGCAAAACAATCTCTGAATTCATTTAAAAGCAAAGTTAATTGGAGTAGATCATTCTGATTAATTTGATCGCTAACGGATAACATTTTACTGTCAATAACACTACGAGTATCCGAAGGGTCGCTGCCAATACATCGATCAATTTTATTAACGGTATGACAATGAATTTGAGTTAAAGGGAGAGCTCGTGACAAGAGGGTACCTTTGTTTAAAATGAACTCGGCTTCCGTTAAACCTTCCAACCGAAGAGTTGCCCTACCACGAACTAATGCCAAAATACAAGGCATAATGTCGTACATCTTTCGAGGCTGAGAGTGTAGGCTAGGCTCAACCAAAACTTCGCCGTCATATTGTGGATTTGAGTACACAGTCACTTCAGCACGGCCTGCTATGGTGATCGTCTCATACGCATAAAGTTCTACGCATACCGGTTCACTTACCGCTTTGCTTTTAATAATTAATTCGTCTTTAGTCTTGTAAACCACTACATAATTTTGTTCCGTAAATGTATGACCTACTAACAATGATACTTTTAAAAAATGATCAGGGACTATCAATACTTCTACACGTGCTTTTACCAAATCTATCTCGATTTCGACTTCGCATTTTCCTATACAACGAACTAGAGAATTTCCGAAACCCCTCAAAACCGGTAAATTACTGTAAGATAACGTTAAGTTTAATTTTAGCGCATCCGATTCTCTAAGCATTGTAATTTGGCTGCCAAAATCAACGAAACATTTCAAAATTTGTCCGTTAACTGTTGCATTTTTAAAATACTTCGTATCATTATCTTGTTCCTTTGAAATATTTAAGACCGTCTTATTATTTTGGGATTCATTTTTATTGGGACAGTCGTTTACCAAGTGACCTACTTTATGGCAGTGTTCGCATCTTTTAATTGGGTGTTTACATTTATAGTAGGGGTGACCTTCTACCCCGCAATTGTAACATTTTGATACATTATCCTTATTGTCCTTAAACGTATTATATTTAAATGATTTCGATCGTTTGCTGTCAGAAGGGCTCGGCTGCGAAGTCACGTCAGATTTATCATTTCTTTTAGTGGTTCTTACATTGCGAAGATAAACTAGCAATTTATCTGGCTCATTAAACTGAACAGCCTCCGCACTAGTTCTAACCGATCTGTCATCAATACCAAATAACAAACAATCAATGGCGTCTTTACCCGAAATTTTACATCTATTTATTAGAACCATCTTTTCGTAGTAGTACTCTTCTAAATTATCCCCAAAACGTGCTTTACAGGCGAGCATTTCAGTCAGCAATCGACCATAGTTGTCATCACAAGGGAATGCTAAGCGCAATTTTTGTTGCCACTCTGTCCACGTAAATAACAGACTAGGTAAGCCTTGGTACCACTTTTGAGCTAGTCCAACCAATTTCGGTAACGCGTAGTGGATTATTTGTCTTTCTGTCCAATTATAAATCTTCGCGCATTCATTGACTTTAGTAATCCAAACATCAATACTCTGGTTTCGCTTAGTTGGGTCAAATTCGGGCACAACATTCATACTCGGAAAACGCTCTGAACTACCGTCTGTACGAATTGATTGAACTAGCTCTCTAAGTACATTCGCATAACTAGAATCTAAAACAGTAAATTGGTTACTTGTCAGTGGTGGTGCGGTGTGACCGGGAGCAGCTGATGAACTTGGTTGATCATTGTAATGCTGATTGCTGGACCCAGCACGTAGTTCTGCCGGGTTCTCAGGTAATTCAGGTGTTCCGGAACAACGCCTTCTGTTCTTTTCTTGCCTCGATCGCTTGCGCCGTGAATGCTTGCGCCGTGAATGCTTGCGCCGTGAGCTCTTGCGCAGATTCACTGGAGAAGACTCTGACTCACTACTGGAGTCCTTAGACGTGGAGTCTCTAACGCGTTTCCGCGATCGGTGACTCGGCATGTTTCTTACGTAACTGAAACCATATTAAACAAAAAAAACAAGTAAACGTTACTTAAAAAAAATGGTTGCCTGTAAAGTCGGTTTTACGGGCGAAGATTTTACGTGACAACGACCGATCATCCGATCATAGTTGAGTGGGAGAGAGACGCAAGGCATTCGGCGGGCCTCTCTCTCGTTCGGTGACTCATCGTAACATTACCGAGCGTTACACTTTTTCATAAGTGACTCCCAGTCGCAACCTAATTTAAGACGTTGTCACGTCAAAAAACAACAAACTGAAAAAAAAAATATGGAAACAAGTACACGTGGCTTATCTATTCATTAAACGAGTGAGTAATAATAATTAGTAGCGAGGGCTATTATTATTGTAGAAAAATAGAAAGTAACGTAACCGAAAACATGGAGGTATATAATTATGACCATAAAAAAAAAACAAAACCGAGAAGAGATATAGGTACTAGGTAGGTTATAAAAATTCTATGTAATCGTTTTTAATTTACTTTATTTAGTAAAGGAGTCGAAATGAATTTTAATAGCGTAGAATGAAAATAATTTTTGCGTAAAACCATTTCAATTAAAAAAAAAAAAAAAAAAAAAGTTTACAGACTGTTTAAACAATTAGGTTTGAAGAATACGGGATTAACAATAATTATGAAAACAGTGTGCTGTGTTAGCGGCTAACTAACGTACATAATGATAAACGTATTTTCTAACAACCATATCTATTACTCTCTACTTATGTGTAGGTACTTATTTTTGGAAGAAACAAAGAAAGTTTATACGTGTTTAATAAACTGTAGGTACGTAATTTCAATAGATATGATTTTCACTTAATAACGGTTACAATTCGAAATAACAAATAGAATGGCAAAAGATTCAATTACCTTTATAAAATGGGCGTTAGGTTTTCACCAAAACCGTTAGGCGTTCTGGTGTGATCCCACTTCTGACCTTTAAAAGGTCAGGAAATGAGATTGCAGTTTTTCAGTAACACTCGTTTATTCACTTTATCATTCACTTTATCACAGAATACTTTAATCCTCCTTCGTCGATCAGACATCGAACCCGAATGCCTGCTCGAATGCCCGTGTTCGCGTGTCACCCTTCTTATCCCCTCTCGTGAACTCCAGAACGAACGTCAGAGTGAAGTGTCCGAATGAATGACCGATTAGTCAATAGACCATCTAAATCACGCGAACACGGACATAGAATCATGATGTAAATATATTAAAGTATGATAAATATTAATTCAAAAATACAAGTAGTCCTTAATTGTACCAAAAATGCTAACACTTTATTAATGCAAAGGTGACTTGGTTTATCGTTACTGTGACAAACGAAAACACTTTATTTGATGAATCCTTAAAGAAAATTTTAATTAATATCAATCAGGAGAAAAGTTATTGCAAAAATATATGTTGATCCCTAGACACTTTTGATGTGTGTATTTATATAATATGTAATATAATATAATAGATGTAAGTACTAACACTAGTGCTTATGTTGCTACTAACAAATTGGATTTTATTATCTGATGATTCTGAATTGAATTAATAGCAAATACTCGTGTTGTTATGTTATATCTCCAGTTTCATAAGCTTTTAAACAAATAACATACATTCATTGAAACTTCCTGTATTCTTTTTACTTAGAAAATTTGACTGGGTCATGGCACGTTGTGCTCTGATGAAATATGGAAATAATAAAAAAATATTATCATCAAAATTAGGTAACGCATTTCATTTCGAACATGCGTAGAGGTGTGGTTCTGGATAATTACACCCACATTTCACCATACCCATTAACTAGAGGCAAGTTAATTGCTATTAATTAACTGGCTACAAATCCAGCCTCCGGGCTGTAACTTAACTCTCCTTATAATTGTAATTCGGCTCATGACCTAAAACGCGGTCTTTGTCGGACTGCATAGAAAAAAAGAAAGAGAAGCGCGATGACACAACGCTGGCAATTTATTGCAAAATATGATGCAATTACCTATCTATTTACAAAAAATCTATTGTTTGGACTAAAAAATTAAAACACTAGTGTTTTAGCATGTTGCTTGTAGAATAATCTGACAAAAACTCATAATGATTGTATGTATATTAATTAGTATAGTTTTTATTGTAAAAAGAAAGTTTTTAGAGGTATATTAATGATTTTTTTTCTATCGTATCAAATTAGTTTTCAATACACTATCTACATAGCATATATCCTGAAGAATATCATATATTTCTCTGATTTTGTTTACTGTAGTCGATCATATACTTTTATTGTTTCTAAAACTTGCGTTTTTATTTTTCTCTGAAACCTTAGGTTTACCTTTAAAATAAAATGGTACATTTTTGTTTGGAAATGTTTAATCGTTCCTCTCCAATAGGTACTTTGTTTCAGGAGACCTGAATCGGTTCTCACCATAGATATCCGTGGTTCTCACTATCAACCTAAAAATGTTTTCGGAGTTCTTTATCGGAGCTTGCGGTACAAGTAAACTTGGAGAAATCGTCACGTAACCAAAATAGCGTTATGCCATGCGACTTTTTTATGTATAACTAGCTGCGCCAATGTCGGTTTCACCCGCGTAAATGTCGATCCCGTGGGAATATCGGGATAAAAAGTAGCCTATATGTTAATCCAGGGTGTCAGCTACCTCCATACAAAATTTTATCAAAATTGGCCCAGCCGTTTGAGCGTGAAGAAGTAACAAACATATAAACACACCCCCACCCCCACAAACTTTCGCCTTTATAATATTAGTATGATAGAAAGAGAGAGAGAGAGGGAGATAGTTTTCATGGTTTTCGAGTGTGCTAAAGCCAATAGTGTGGTCAAAATGAAAATCCAAGATGGAAGCAGATTTTTTCATACATTTTTCATCATTGGTGTCGTTTTCGTGGTTTTCGAGAGCGCTGAAGCCGATAGTGAGGTCGAAATGAAAATCAAACATGGCGGTTGCGAAAATTTTCAAATGTTTCATCATTTTGACTTCGTTCCTACCAGGGGTCCCCCGACCATACTTTTTAATAAACGAAACTTCTGTTTTTCCTACACATTATTAAATTAATTACAAGAGGAAGATTCCACGTTTGAGCTGCTGAATGCTATTGGTTAATGTTTTTCTAGCTTTGCATTTTTGTCCTTGTAACTAATACTTGTCAAAACATTTCGTGTATAAAATATGTATTGACGGTGTTCTATTTTCTTCACCATTTTGTGTCATAAGTTTTTTACAAGTTTTGTCAAGTCTTTACAACTTGTCTCAGGTGAAAAAATAAACAGAACTAATAGACACAACATGTAGAATACATGTTCTGCAACTTATTGTAAACACGGGGTGAGAAGTCGCAATCGCAACAGACTTGATTTCTGTATCGAAATAATTTGGCAGGTCAGTTATTTCAATACTACCATTGGTAATCAAATCGATCATTTAGCAGTAACTTTGCTTTGATCGTGTTTCAAAGTACTGGCCATTTTCAATTATTTCAATACTAACATTGGTAATCAAATCGATCATTTAGCAGTAACATTGCTTTGATCGTGTTTCAAAGTACTGGCCATTATAAACTTCGTTGTTTTGTATATTAAGTTGTTTCTGTTATTTTTGGTATCGATTACGTTTTATGCCCAAATTAATTGTATTTTAGATGCCTTTAACTCAGCAATCTTAGAAGAAAAACAATGCAAAGATAAGGATTTGTTTGTGCTTTCGATTGGTAGCTCCAAACTTATTCCGTATTAATATTGTTACAAGTCGCGCGCCTATTGGTAACGAAACGCTTTTGTAGAAACTTTCGTCTGTTTCCGTTATTTTAACGTCTTTTAGGGATAAATATTCAAAAATCCTTCCTTAGTGGTTTTCCTTATATAAGGAAGAGGAACTCTTGTGCAAAATTTCATGCTTCTAGACTTAGCGGTTTAGGCTGTGTGTCGTTTGTTAGTAAACTTATGATTTTTATATTAGGTTGGTAAGCCTGTATTGTATTGTGTCACTGCAAGGTCTTCCGTCTGTCCTTCCAATTGTATGTATGCAGGGTGTTTGGAAATTACCTTATGGATAATCTTGGTGTGGATTACAGAAGAATAAAAAGGCCGCTCAAAACAAAAAAGAAAATATATCACAAGTAGATTAAAAGAGCGGTTTTTTTAGAAAATATATTTTTTTTGTGTTCACTTTATTTTCAGCTCTTGTACCCACGACAACTATATATCAAGCTATACAATTCCAGTTTTAGCTGACCTCGAATTGGGCTTTTTGTACACAATGAGAAATCAGCTTATTTATACTGGAAATGTATACCTTGAAAAGTTCTCGTGCGTACGCCAAGGCCAGAACTTAATGAATTTCATTGGATTTTTGTTGTTATTATGCTACGCTAATACAGTGTGAGTCTTCATAATTTGCACATATCGAAACGAGGGAAACTAAGCTTAATTTTATCGACGGAAATAAAAAATAAATAAAAAAATTGTAGCATTTTTAAAATTCTTTTTCGCTGCTGTGACCCCTGTGTAAACAATCGCCCCTCAATTTGGAATTATGTTTTTTTTTTAACAAAAATCTGATATTTTTTCATAAATTTTTACAATTGTAAAATTACTCAATAAAAGCCCGATTACCTACCCTTTTTGATTACTTTCAATTATTCTCCATTGTATCAGATTTCTAAACGTAAAAATACCATGTTTATAACTCAATCACAACATTTCCTATCAACTGTTAAAGAAAGGCCTTGCAATCACCATACTTTAGCAGGGCATCCTTTTAAATATTTTTTTATTTTATCAAACATTTTTTCCGTCGATAAAATTAAGCTATGTTTCCCTCATTTCGTTATGTGCACATTATGAATACTCACACTGTATTGTTAAAAGATGAACTTTATTCGTAGGTAGGCATTATAAGGCTATAGTGATAATTACACTCTCAAAATCGTGAGGAACCCGGTATGTCCTTAAACTAAAATTTCGAAGACATATGACATCTACCAACCCGCACTGGCTCGTGGGTAGATTACTCTAGCGTACCACATTTACGCGTTACCGGACCACATGTCACCGGTCACACAGACCTCAAACCCTAACTACAGAGAAAACCGCCAATTACCTGCCACCTGAAAGTACAGACGCCAAGCACATACACACCTACTACAATCTGTCAAATTTCTTTAATAGATTTTCAACTTTATCGCTAAAGCTTAAGGTTCAAGGTTGATTGGGTAAATTTGACAGTTTCGGGTAGTTTGATGTGCTGGCGTCTGTACATATAACTGAATTTAAACCGCCCGTCAAATCATAACCTACATCACACTTCACATTAATATTAGAAAGGCGAAAGTTTATGAGTGTGTTTATTACTTTTTCACACAAAAACTACTGAACTGATTCGGATGAAATTTGGCACACAGATGGTTTATAACTAGAATTAACACATAAGATACTTTTTAACCCGATATTCCCACAAGATAGATACTTATGCGGGTGAAACCGCGGGGCGCAGCTAGTAACTTATATAAAACATGGCTATTACCCTAACCTCTATCCGACTAAATTTCTACTGGGATGCCTCGGATATAACTCGTTAATAATAATATAATAATAATACTTTATTTCAGACCATGGTGTCCACTATTGTTAGTAACAATGTTCTTATAATCTAGTGTTAGTAATACTTAAAACTACCCACAACAGAACAAAAGAAATAAAATCAAACACAACCAATCACTACTGCGCCATTCCATGACAAATGGCGCCGCAATGATTGATGTAGCTACAGTCCAGCCGACTAGCTATCATGCTAAGGATGCTGTTAGCGCTGCCACGTACTCTACGTACCAGGGATGCGCATCTTTTACGCATCGTAGCGTAAAAGCAGTCTACGCGATGTTCAGCAAACATCCCTGATGCACTACAGAATCGCCGCAGCCCCAACAGCACCGTGAACGCGTTATTAAATTGAACTCGGAGGGCACTGTAAGATTTTTGAGTATAGTCAGCCCACAGGCTGCACGTGTAGAATGATGTACAATAAGACCTAAAAAACGTTAGAGGTAAGGCGAGCAAAAGACCAGCTCGCCATAACCCGTAAGACGCTCCGTGGTACTATTGACGCGCTTGATCTTCATGCTGTGCTGACTCGCTTCTTTGTGCCAGACAACTACTGCCGCGGCTGAAAGCACAGGCTGTTTGCTGTGCCCCCATGTCGCACAGTTGCGCGTGCTAAGTCCCCAGTACCACGTACTCTGTGATCTCTTGGACTCTAATCCAACAAACGATCTGTTTGCGGACGAATGGACGAAGATTTTGTCGGCATGTAAGAAGTAGGTACTTGAGAGGGATGTATGAAAGTGTTGTTAACTTTTTACTCGATTTTATATTTAATCTTTTATGTGTATGTATAAACTGTCTTTAATTTCTGTAATTGGTTGTAAACCACACTCTCACACTCCCTCTCACAGGGAAGAGGCCTGTGTCCCAGCAGTGGGAACATTATAGGCTGATTATGTGTGGTTGTAAACCGTTTTAATTAAAGAATAAAGAAGAACCGTTTTAAATAAATAAAATAAAGAAGACCCGTTTTAAATTAAAAAAAAAAACTTAACTTTAAATACACCACAACTGCTGTACTTACCATTGCATGCGCCCGTCTACACAAAGTTTTGTTTTGTTTTTGGCGTTGACTGAACTATTATACGAAACGACGTGATACGAAAATGACGAATGGACATTAGTGCTAATTGCCCATAAAACTAGGTAATAAACCAACAAAATTATTACCTGGCCTTTCCAACTTTACCAAAATGGCTTCCGTGAGCCTACAGCTATATTGACTACAGATTAATAAAGGGGATATGACGTCACGTGAGAGGCCATTATTGACAGCTGTGTCAACATTAATTTGGGTAGTTCAGTGTTTGGTCACGTTTCCTTCAAGGGTTGGTTTAGTGGCTCATTATGAAGCTACATTCGAGAGTAGGGCTGCCATCCGTCCGGATTCCCCGGATTTGTCCTAGTTTGGTGGGCGTCCGTCCTTAAAAGTGTCCGGGTAAAACCCGGACACTTGGTATGTTAGGGGAAACCTGACTTTGAATGATTTGCAATAAATGAAAGCAAATTCGCCGCGCGGCAAATATACCCGTGCGCTTATAACAATTCATAATTTGCTTTTGAGTTACTTACATTTTTTTAAATTTTCATTTTGACCATCACACACTACGGGGGCAGACTTGAGGTAAGGTGACGGCAATAGTTTCTTCAAATACGTATTTTTCAAATTTCTCGCAGGCCCCGTCCCCTCTGAATGTAATTAAACTGAAGAGTTCATTTTTACCTGTCGGATTTGTAAAATTCTTTTTACATTTAATAACCCAACTCTTGAGGAAGGTTAAAGGCATCTCAATTCAATTAATTTTCAATTAAGCATCACGCTACGACCCTTAGAATCGGAGCAAAAAGAAAAAAGATCACAAAGATAAAAGTCCTACGTATGTTTTACAAATAAAAAACTTTGACTTTGACTTTGAAAAAAAGAACAATAAGCGAAAACGAAGTAATAGCTCGGTGGGCGATGTGTTGCGACGCGGTGTGTCGGGGGCACAAGAAATTTCACGCAGGCAAAGTCACCGGTAGAAGCTACAGCCTAAATTTCTCAACGGAAAGGTCAAAAAGTAATAATAGTTAATGACAAATAAAGTACTGTTGTCTGAAAATCGTATGTTTTTGTAACCGGCTTTAGTAAAATCTTCTGGATTTTCTTTAGTACCTACTCACTTTTACGCTTATGTAGGTACTTAACGTTCCAATATAATCTGACCTCTCATTATACGGAAAGCCTGCACAACGTCAGGTCAACTTAAACTGGTAAAGTGGTAATGTATAGTTTGAGGTGACGTCTTGCGTACCTTTGGACGTTAGGACATGATCCGAAATCCATTATAGTAACAATAAAACGCAACTGAAGCCACGTAATACGTGGTTTTATTGACTGAAATAAACAGCGGTTTTTGTGGTAGTAATTTTTCTTTTATTTTTGGGATTTGACCAAATAAAGGCAATTTATTATATTATATACCCCGTAACATTTTTATAGTGTCAGGGTGTTTTGTTAGGCGCCAGGATCGCCCAGAGGACACGGTGGAGCACACGGTGGAGGTCTGCCCCGCTTGGGCGGAGCACCGCCGTGTCCTCGTAGAGGCGATCGGTAGCGGCGGCGACCTCTCGCGGCGCCCTGGTGCGAGCCATGGTCCGGGGTGAGAGGGAGTGGGAGGCAGTCACCTCCTTCTGCGAAGCAGTCATGCCAGCAAAGGAGGTGGCGGGACGACTCAAGGAGAGAGCCTCCCGTCCCAGCCGACGCGGGAGACGCTCCGGGCGTCGGGAGCCGCGTGATGACTCCCGGTCACCGTAGGCGCGGGCCTGCGGGCGGAGAGTAATGGGTAGCTCACCGTCCGATCAGGACCAGGCCCGTGCCGGACTGCGCGTACGTGTTCCACGCGCGCCTCAAAGAGATGTCAGCATCGAGGAGCATGGCCCCTTAGGGCCGAAGCCTGCCGGGTCAGCGGGATTGTCCGAAAGGGTTACCGCTGGCCCGGAACATAAAGGGCTAAAGAAGGAACACGGATGGGCTTTAGTCAGTAAGAGTCTGACACTCCCTTCCGCTCCACCCAGAGCGGGACCTTGATGATTTCTCATACACAAAAAAAGGGTGTTTTGTGACACCCTGACACTATAAAAAAAAACCGCCGCTGCCGGGTCAATTAGTTGCAACCTTCACTGCACAGCTTAGTGATGCATCACGTGTACTCCTTTTGTGAATTTTACGGATGAACTATTTGACCTTGGCGCGGAGCTAGAGACACTAAAGAGTGCTTCAATTTTTGGAGTGCAAGCAATAATTAATTTAGCGGTGGTCAGGCGGGAGTGACCGCTATAGTAGGTACCTCAATGAAATACAATATTATCTACGTTGTGAAATAATAACTGATGAAATATCGGCATTAATCAAAGGCTGTCAAAGGTTCCATTGATTAATTAAGAAAAAATCAGTATCGCAACTAATAATTAATTAAGTATATTATTACTATTTACTTACGTTTCAGTTACGGTTATCTTCATATATTTTATTACTTTATATCAATGACCATTGAATATTCTATCTATTACCTATATTGAATTCGTGCGTGCGTGTAATAATATTACCGACTATTCTATAAAAAAAACCGGTTAAGTGCGAGTCGCACTCGCGCTCCGAAGGGTTCCGTACAAATTTATAGGTACCTATGTAAATAGAGTATCACGGGTTTTTTTTTATGTAACTATAAATTTCCGGTTTTCGTTTTTTTTCCTTTACTTGTGCTACATAAAATTGCTTCTTGCCAAATTTCATGATTCTAGGTCAACGGGAAGTACCCTATAGGTTTTGATTTCGGAACATAAACGCCCGTATCTTTTGATTGCATTGACTTAGAAGTTTGATTTTTTCACTACTTCAAGGGATTGCAACCCCTGAGTATTTGATATTAATTTTCAATATTGTATTCAGTTTCCTTAACAATACCACAGTTTTCAACAAAGGTGGTACATCTCATTAATCATAATCAGCCTATAATTTTCCCACTGCTGGGACACAGGCCTCCTCTCTGTGAGAGGGAGTGGGCCGTAATCCACCACGCGGGCCCAGTGCGGGTTGGTAGATGTCACATGTCTTCGAATTTTTGGTTCTAGGATATGTCGGTTTCCTCACGATGTTTTCCTTCACCGTTTTGATATCACGTCTCATTAATCATGCTACCGTAATGTTTTTTTTCAAAGATCGTGGTTACTTCAAAATGGCCTTTGAATTTGTCAGTAAAAAGACAAAGCAAGACGGTGTAGACAATAAATAATAAGCATTGTGGCGAAGATATTATTTTACTCACTAACAATCTCCGCCTGAGTCAATGACCTTGACCTGACCTTTGTTGTGCAACGAGTGTCTTATCTCTGAAGGGATATGAAAAAGGGATGGCAAAATGACGAGTGGTTTTTCTATTTCGTGTAGGTAACTTGTTAAGTATCTGGAATAGGGATTTAACATTTAGGTATATTATGTTTTTTGTTTGTTTGGTCAAATCTCATTTAAAAGGAATACACGATTCAATGAATTTTTCTCGATACAAAAAAATTGCATTTTTTTTTTCCTTTTTTCGTCATCACGGCGCGGCGTAACGCTTATGAGTTATTCAATGGAATTTACTTTAAAACATAGAGAATTATCATATCAAAGTTTACTTCAAATAGTTTGAAATTTAATTCATTTATTTTGTTAAAAAAGGAGTAAATTCGTTTTGGCACATACGTCGTTTTATTCTGAGCGCACGCACATTATAGCATCACTCTTCTTTTGCGTTTCAATATTGATTGCATCACTTTCGCTCGCTTACTTGGTTTTCGAGGATTTTAGATTTTCGAGGTAGCCCCTTAATAATGTTTTTTTGTTCAACAGATTTTTTTTTAATATTTCAGCCACCGAAAACGAAAACTTAGTTCGGTCGGACTCTAAAAATAATAGAAGGTGAAATTTTATTAGGTAGCTAAATTCCGCAGTGATGATGGCCATCGATATCTAAACACGATAAAACAAAGAAAAAAGATATGAGGTGTTTTTTTTTCAGCGTCAAAGAAAGCGTCAATAATGGCGTCTGGTTTTGACTGGTAGTGGTGTAGGTAGTTACCTACTTGAAGTAGATAGTTGAGAAAATTGGTTTTGTTTTGGTTTTATCGTGTTTAGATATCGATAGCCGTCCATGTTCTCGAATAAAATGTAATTTTATTAATAGAAAACAAACAGTTCATTTATCAAATTAAATTTCAGTCGACAACATCCATCGGTTTCTTACTAAACTTCAACTATATCCGACGATCCTGCATAACTGTCTCTTTTGTTGACTGTACATATCGTCCGGAACACGGTGTATATTGAGTGAACTTTCTGCCTTCATCCCTTCTTACATTAAATGCTATTTTACGAGCACCAACATCTCTTAAAGTTGCTGAACTCGCTGTTAGCACTCTAAACCGCTCCGTTAAACTTTATGCCTCAATCTCAGTGTTTATGGGTTCTATTGTCATGTTGGTTTAACGGACTGCAAAGTAGAGTGCTTTTGGTTTTTTCCGTAATAGATTATTTTTTATATATTTTCCACAATACTCCTAGTAGTACGTGGGGGTAACATCGTATTATCAGTGAATTAATTTTTAACCCTTTATGTTTTTAATACTGCGACTGTGTATTCGATAAGGATTTTGAACAAGAATTGTTATTTCTTCGAACATGGTGCGTTTCAAGTGCGCGTGAGCATCATAAGTTTCCAACTAGAATTTCTAAAGTATCTCCAGTTGGAATTGGATCATTCCATACACAGTGAGTTAGCTTATTTCATAACGATTCCAACGATTTAACTTTTAAATAGCTCCATTGGATAGTTTAGGAGATATCGTCATTTTAATGTGACCGCGCACTTTGGCGGCAGTATTTCCGGGATTTCCCGCGCATGCGCGCCGGTTGTTGTATAAAAAAATAGATGACGTAACCGGTAGAAGCGTTATAAGGCAAAGGTGAAACCAGCATCCTAATATTGCGTAACACACTATCAATAACAAACTGAATCATTTAGAAGGATATTGCTAATCCATTGCTTCATGTGTTTGTTAAATTTGTCTGATCGGCAATGTAAATAACGCAATGAGTGTTGTTGAACTGTCAAAATGAAAGCCATTGCTACTGATAGTGTGTAACGCAATGATCCCGCAGGATGAATGCGTCAAACATTTTAAATAAGCACAACATTTTCCTTCACCGTAAGTAAGTTATCCATACTAATATATGTAGCACCCCGCGGTTTCACTCGTAGAAGTGTCGATCCCGTGGGAATATCGGGATAATAAAACCTATGTCCCTCCCCGGGATGCATAGACTTTCTGCCAAATTTTATCGAAATCCGTTCAGTGGTTTAGGCGTGAAAAGGTAACATACAGACAGACAGACAGAGTTACTTTCGAATTTATAATACTTATTAATATGGATTTAAAAATGTAAGTAATAAGTAAGAAATAAATAAATAAATGAAATAATAATGAAATGAAATGAAATGAAATGATTTTATTTGTAAGTAGGTTTGTACAAACACTTTTACACGTCAGTCATGTTTTTTATAACTAGATGAAGTCGGCGTTTCCTATCTGACTACTCTGAGAAGAAAGGCCGAAACAAACTCAGAGGTCACAGTCTCTTTTAAAGTCCAGACATAATCTTGGTCAGGTTATATGAAGACCATGTAGATCGATGTCTGAGGTGGTCTTTTGAGGAAAGAACCACACAGATTGAGAGGACCTGTCCAGTCAGTGCACGCATTTGTCAAAAATCGTGCAGCTCAACTCAAGACTTAAGGAGCTCAACGATTCGACGAACAATACCAAAGAAACAATACAAAACAAAGAGATGGCGCTGCCGTCACGATAACATATCGCTCCGTAATTTTTAATTCCTAATATTCCAAAAGCTGTAATATCACGATGAATTATAATTAAAGTGACTTGTATATACGAGATACATCAGTGATAGTGTTATCTAGCACCAAAAAAGGACACAAATCAAATAAACAGTGTATTAAGACTAGAACCGTGGAAGTAACAGTGTTTTCATATTAACATCATACAAACGCTCATAAACGGTGTAATACCCAGCCAAATCAGTGAAGAAGTAAGAAAGGACCATTTCAAGTGAGAATATAAGCAGTGAAAGTGTTAGAACGGATAAAAATCTTAACTTCTCATCACGAACAAATCGTTAAGAAAAATATTTTGAATAGTGGAACAGTCACACTGTTAAAGACTTAAGACAACGCCATCTATATCTTAACAACTGTATTAGCATAGACTTCAAGTACATCAATAGTACAGAACATTTACGAAATTACTGGAAGGACAAACCGACCAACTTATTTGGCATAACTACGTAAGCGCTCGATAGCCGTGTAGCGAATCGCTGTGCCTCCGTTGGAGTGAACGCAAGATCGTGAGTTCGAATCACACGCAAGCAAGTTACTTTTTGGAAGCTTAGCGACAGTTAAAAATGAATTCTGATGATTTAAATAATATAACGATGCGTCATAAACACAAAAAAACATCGATGTCATTTGAACGACTATGTTTAACCAGCCCATCGTCATCTGAGAAGTCAATAGCAGACAGTCTACCCGAAAAAATAACAAACTACGACGATGACCATATCAAAAACTTAAAAGAACAAATAAAATCACTGACTGACCAACTTAATAGCGCACACGAACAAATTGACGAACTGTTACTTGAGAATGACTCACTTAACAAGGTAACACAGGAACAACAAAAACAAATTGCGTACTTAAAAACGATATGTACAAGCACACCCAAGAGTACGAAGCCGGCCCGTAAGAAAAAAAACAAAAAGCAGTGTAGTAAAACACTTGATTTCGAAAAAGAAGATAGTGACACTGCACTCAAGGACGAGGCAAGTGAAATTAGATTAAAAACATCACAAGAACATAATAAAGAAGTTTTACAGAATCAAACAAATATACAGGTAATTGATAAACCTAGAATAATAATTCTGGGAGATGAACAAGTGCGAGGACTCTCACAAGTGTTAATAAATAGAAGAACGGCTAAATGGAATGATGGTTACACGGTATCGGCTATGGTCAAACCAGGTGCAAATTGCTCCGAAATTCTGTGTAATAACTTAGAATTACATAACTCGGTAACCGAACAAGATATTGTTATACTGTCCGTAGGAACAAATGATAATAATCCATGTCATCTCCAGAAAGAAGTATGTATAGCACTAAATAACCTAAGAACGTGTCAACAAATTTATTTGCTAGGCGTGCAGAGTAATAATTATTTAAATAAGAATCTGTTAAACCAAAACTTACAACTTATAACGCAAAATTACACAAACTGTAAATTTATAAATATAAATGAATTCCCCTATTATAAGCGATACTATTATAAAAAGCAAAATAATCGCACTTATCTGAACGAACTTAGCTCTAAATTAAATATTGAAATTGACTATCTTAAATACACAAAAGAATTTCTAATGAAAAGGCCTTTGTTATTCACTGCACATAATCTGGAAAAACGTAGTGAATTAACTAAAATATCATGCTCCAGTCAGAAGACAATTAAGGATTATTTTAAGCCCATAGCATGTAACAAGAAGGTAGCAATTAATACTAAAGCACAAGTTGACTCTAGACAGGTCTCTGATTCCGCTTGTGATAATCTTTTTCGTGTATGAACATATTTTTATACTGCACCAAAATATTAATGGACTTGTAAATAAGTCGGACTTACTAGGTGTGCACCTTAATAATTTTAAAGATGAGGGTAAATCGGTGGATATAATATGCATCACAGAAACTAACATGAAAAAGGACGATCATATACATCTGCACGTACCTAATTATACACTCCACACATATTATTCACGAGAAAATAGGAACGGGGGCTCATGTGTACTAATGCGGGATACTTTATTGGGACAAAAATTCGATGTAGAAAAATGGTGTAAACCAAACCTTATTGAAGTTTGCGCGGTTGAGTTGCAGAATCACCCCGTAATAGTTGTGTGTGTTTACAGACCTCCTAATATGGACAAGGCCTCAGTGAATACATTCCTCTACAGTTTCGATATGATTCTAAATGAAATCTGTTTTAAACGTAAGAAAAAGATAATTGTATGTGGTGATTTTAATATAGATATTTTGAAGGATAACTACGCCTCTCGCAGCTTTAAAAACCTATTGCAAAGTTTTAATTTGAAAATAGGTGTGCTCACTCCAACACGGCTTTGCAGCGGAACATGTATTGACAACATTATCGACAATATAAGGGGAAGTAAATGCGTAACGGTCGAATTGGCGTTGTCAGATCATACAGCGCAAATACTACAATGTCCTGTAACAAAAACATGCGTACTTCCATATTGGTACATATTTAGACGTAGTTTCTGTAAAGAAAATATGCAAAAGTTTAAAAGTTGCTTAAAAAATTTGACATTTAACGATATCTATTCCTCCACAGAACCTAATGACGCATTTAATAAGTTCCACGACACATTTAAATTATTTTATGATATGTGCTTTCCGCTTAAGAAATTAAAACGTTATGCAGTAAAATCACCTAAGTGGATTAGTAAAGGTATTAAATTGTGCTGTAAACGCAAGCGCGAGATGCTATGGCAGTTTCGAAAAGACCCCAACCCCAATAATAAAATAATTTTCAAAACATATACGAAACGCTTAAAAACAATAATTCGTCTGACTAAGAAATCCCAAAATAACAACCACATTAATAATGCATCTAATAAGTGCAAAGCTACATGGCAAATAATAAACAAGTGCAAAAAGAATAAGCCGGTCGAAGGAATACCAAAACTTAGAATAAATAACATAGATATAACTGACCCGAAAAGTATCTCCCAAACCTTTAATGACTATTTTATTGACGAAATTGAATTAGCAACTGACATTAATATTAATAATCAAAATTTAAAATTTGACATACATCGTGACTCATTATTTTTAATACCCACAGTTCCCCCTGACATTATAAAATTAATTAATTCATTAAATAATACTAATAGCTCTGGTTATGATGACATTACAACAAAGGTTATTAAATCTGTTTCAACAATTATAGCACCGGTACTTAGTTATATAATAAATATGTGCTTAGAATCGGGTGTGTTTCCAGATAGATTAAAATTAGCTGTTATAAAACCACTATATAAGAAAGGTAGCAAACACGATCCAGCCAACTACCGGCCTATTGCCTTACTACCCATATTCTCTAAAATTGTAGAAAAGGTAATCTATAATATATTATACACATTTTTTGAACGTAACAATCTTTTTGCTGATGAACAATATGGTTTTAGAAGAAAAAAGAATATAAATATGGCAATCTTCAATCTCTTTGAAAAAATTATAACTGGCATTGATAACAGAAGTCCGGTAGCTGCTTTATTCATGGACATGAGTAAGGCATTTGATTTTGTGGATAGAACAGTACTGTTGAAGAAGCTGGAAAGGTATGGAGTTAGGGGCAATGCTCTGAACCTTTTGAAATCGTACTTGTCTGACAGAAAACAAGTTACTAAAGTGGATAAGGTGTGCATTACGTCAAAAACCGAGCGTACGTATGTATCGAGCCAGAGAGCTAATAACTACGGTGTACCCCAAGGAAGTATTGTAGGATCTTTATTATTTATTATCTACATTAATGACATGCCAAGAGAAACACAACATCCGATGGTTTTGTTTGCTGATGATAGCACGGTCGTTTTTAGTGGTAAGAATGATGCGACTACACTTGAGGGAGAGATAAACCACTGTCTCCAAGTATTAGTAGAATGGATGGGCGCGAATAATTTAAAAATGAATATTGACAAAACTAAAATAATGACTTTTGAACAAAGGACAAATCATAAAAAACCTGACATAAAATATGGAGACAAGACAATTTCAGAAACGACAACTACAAAATTTTTAGGGCTTGATCTGGATAGAGACATGTCGTGGAAAACTCATACCGACAGTGTATGTAAACGCCTTAGTCAACATTCATATGCTTTACGTAACCTCGCAAAGGAGGTAAATCAAAAGGTTTTGCTTATGGCGTATAATGCATATGTGACGTCTGCATTACGATACGGAATCATATATTGGGGTAACTCCACCAACATGGAGACGGTATTTAGAGCGCAAAAGAGGTGTGTTAGGGCGATATGCGGGATTCAAAGCACGGAAAGCTGCAAACCGTTCTTTGTGAATTTCCGTATTTTAACAGTACCCTGCCTATACATATGTGAAGTGGCTGTATTTGTCAAAACAAACTTCCACCTATTTGAAAAATTACATAGTTCGCGACATAAAAATAAAATAAGCACCAGGCAACACAAAAAAGCAGTATTCCAAAAAAACTTATTAGGAATGGCACCACATATTTATAATAAATTACCTAATGCTTTGTTATGTACTACAGATATCAACGTATTTAAGAAGCAACTCATTAAGCTACTGATAAGTAAGACGTACTACACAATTAATGAATACCTGTCAGATAGAAATGTGGGTGTATATTAGTAATACATAATATAATTATGGTGAATACTTGGGTCCGATTTATTTTAATTTATTTTATTAAAATTATTTTTGCTTACTTGTATTATTAATATTATGTGTTGACTGTATTAGACATGACTTAATTATTATGACATTATATACTCTGACATTTCTTACTTATTAATTTGAATTTATGCAATTATTTAGTTATTTATTTGTATTTATGACATTGTATAACTTATTAATTTGAATTTATGACATTATATAGAGTATTATTTTTTGAATGAAATTGTATAACATATAGATCTAAATTTATGACACTGTATAGGGTACCTACTAATTGTAATTTAAATGATTATTTTTTTATGGTATTAATTGGAATTTATGAGTTTTATGACATAGCATAATTTTAAAGATAATTTTGCATGCCTGAATTGGTGCAACACAGTGAACTGCGCATTCACTTGACATCTAGAAATGTATTTATTATGTACTGTGTTGAGCAATAAACATTTGAATTTGAATTTGAATTTGAAAGGACATTTGGGTAGGCCACATAAATTACTCAAACTGCCAGACCATGAGAAAAAAAAAACAGAACAGAGAGAATAATAAAAAAATATATATATAAGTATGTAAAATGACCCACATCGTCTTCACATTCACAATGAAAAAATAATATAATACTTTACAAAGTAAGCAAATGTCATTGTTTAAAAAAAAAATATTCATCAATGTCAATGTGTATATAAAAAAGAAAAAAATCATTCAAAATGCAGAAATTGGAAGCAGCTCAATCCCAAGCCTTTTTGTCCTCAATATAATCTTTAACGGTATAAAAGGCTTTCTGGCACAACTTACGTTTAATGAAAGATTTGAATTTATTAAGGCTTAGATCTTGAACGTGGCTTGGTAGTTTATTGTAAAAGCGTATACATTGGCATCTGAACGAGCCACCTATTTTCTTGAGCCTGGTTGTAGGTACAACATATTTGTGTTTGTTTCTAGTATTTATATTATGGATATCACTGTATTTTTTAAACAATTTTATATTTTTATGGGCATATAAAAGATTTTCATAAATGTACTGAGAAGGCACAGTCATTACATTAATCTCTTTAAATTTGTCTCTGAGAGAGTGTCTCGGACTTAATTTATAAATTGATCGAACAGCTCGCTTCTGCAAAACAAAGATAGTCTGAATATCGGCGGCATTTCCCCACAATAGAATACCGTACGACATTACACTATGAAAATAGCTAAAGTACACTAAACGGGCAGTCTCTATATCAGTTAAATTTCGAATTTTTCTAACAGCGTATGCTGCAGAACTTAGCTTTTTTGACAATTTATCTATATGTGGACCCCACTGAAGCTTAGCATCCAAAGTTATGCCCAAAAATACTGTGTTGTCTTCAGGATTCAATTCCTCGCCCTTTATCAACACATTAGTTTTCACCTGCCTTACGTGGGGTAGCGTAAACTTAATGCATTTGGTTTTCTTCTCGTTTAGAAGCAAATTATTAACATTGAACCAGTGGACTACTTTCGAGATCGCGCTATTTACATCGTCAGTAACCAACTGCTGACGTTTAAGTTTAAACAAAAGAGAAGTGTCATCTGCAAACAAAACTATATCATGATGATCCTTTATGAGGTACGGCAAGTCATTAATATAAATGAGAAACAAGAAAGGACCAAGAATTGAGCCCTGTGGGACTCCCATTGTTACTATAGATCCGGGTGATCTTTTTCCATTAACGTCAACGCTCTGAATCCTTTTACTCAAGTATGAAATAAGAAGATCCAGAGCAGTGTTTCGGATCCCGTAGTGGCGGAGTTTCCTGATTAACGTTTCGTGAAGAACGCAATCGAATGCCTTGGACAAATCACAAAAGATGCCCAAGGCATCGCATTTATCTTCCCATGCATTATAAATATGTCCTAATAGTTCAACGCCGGCATCAGTAGTTGAACGACCCCTTGTAAAACCAAACTGTTTGCTATGTAATAATTTATGTTTATTAAAAAATCTTTGCATTTGGTCTAAAATTAATTTCTCAAAAATTTTACTAAAGGTAGGTAGTACAGAAATAGGTCTATAATTTGTGGGGTCTGATGTACTACCTGATTTAAACAAAGGTATTATTTTACTATTTTTCATAAGGTCAGGAAACTCCCCATTGTCAATACAACTATTAAAGATAATAGCTAGAGTAGGCGCTACAATGTCAATAATAATAATAATAGGTAACTTTATTTCGGGAATTCGGGTGTCATAGACCCTTAAAAACAATTATCTAGTATTTCATGAAATTTTTTATTTGCCATTACTCGTCACTCCTACACACAGGACCTACTGATTTTGAAAGAGACAGTCAAAACAAACAGCTATTAATAATAATAATATTTATATAATTTTAAGTTTATGGCATTGAGATCTTAAATTAAACATTGATTCACTTAAACTACCATTGCTGTAGTAGAAAAAGCTTGTAGAAAAATTAAATAAGCTAAGTGCATGCAAATCGTAGACATTACAATAAAAGTTATATTAAATTAATATATTTTTTTTTTAAATTCATATATTTAATTTGATACAATAATATTGATTTGGATTAATTGAATAGGATTATTTGTAATGTCAAAATATTAAATATTTTGTCAAACATAAAATACAAAACAAGACAAAAAAAAAAAAAATTGCGTTCAGAATGCCGTTGTTGCTGCCCCTACGAGCCAGCATGGGAAGCTGCTTTTTTACGCATGATAGCCTGGAAACCATCATTATGGTCAAAGTACGTCCTTAAACAGGGACGTCCTGAGGACGTACTTTGACGTTAATGACGGACGTACTTTGACCTTCAACAGAGACGTCCTGTCCAATAAATCGGATCGAGGACCGTCCTCAATTAAATTTTAGACGTCCGTTAAAAGCATAAATAAGGACACTCCTTGTTAACCGTCATGTCATTTTCGGATAATTAAATCGTAAACTTCTCGTAAAATCTAGTCGTATAAAGTCTACAGGTATTGTTGATATTGTAATTAATACTGGCTGTTGTGCCCAAAGTTTTGCTATTACGATCATACTTAATAATTTTTAATTAAGAAAATTAAGACTCCATTCGATTTATTTTGTGTTTTATGTGTGTATTTTAAATGACTATAAATATACAAGTGCGGCTATTATGACGTTTTAATGCCATCCGAACATGTTTTTTTTTTGTTTTACTGTACATTGTTGGCACTTAGAGCAATTGGAGACGCCTCGAGGCCGATTTCGGCCCTTGGGCCAAACAGATCCTACGTTAGTGTCACAGGCAGGGAATTGATAGAATTTGTCACGGGCCGTCCGTTTCTTTCCTAAAGCGGTAACGATCAAACGCTTGGTTTGCTAAAAGAAGATAAAAAACTCACTCGACAAATAGCTTCTTTGAGTGAAAGTTTTTTTGTAATCGGATCAGTGCCTTCACAGGTTTCTTGTAACGAGCAAACAAACAAACTCCTTAGTATATTAGCAAAAAAATCCCGTAACGTTTTCAGTAGGATCGTGAAAAAATCCGAGCTTTCAGAGAATATTTCCGAGTAACCATTATTTAGCTGAGTCCAGCACTTCTAAGCCTTGTGTTCACCAACATTTAAATCAACTGATTAAATATTTAATCAGTTCTATGTTTAAAATTTCCTTAGGCTAACTGTTTCAATACCTAACCGGTGGTTTGAATGTTGGTGGACTCAGGCCATGATTTTGTAATCCTTTAATCGTCTTTGCACAACCGTAGAATGCCAACCGTCGTAAATAATCTTTTTTGTGACCACATGGGTAATTCTCACATAGGTATTTATCTTCTTTATCTTATATTATAAAGGGGAATTATAAAACGATCTAATAAAAAAAAACTTAGCGACTGGTGATGCAATACTGTTTTAATAACTTGAGCGATATGAATTAGAGTAAGCGAAAAATTAACTAAACTAACGACGAATATTGACTAATAATAAAATCCAGAACGAGCTTACAAAAAGTGGGTTGTGTGTATATAATCGCGCGCGACACAAAGGCACCCCTCGTTTCGCGACTTGCGGTGCCTTTGTGTCGCGCGCGATTTGTCGCGTGTCGCGCCTGTTTGAAGGAGCCTTAATCGGCCCAGTGCTCCGCGGCGCCAAGCTGCAGCCTCTGTACAGCTGCAGGGAGGCCCGCTGGGCACAGAGCGGGCGGAAAGGCCTGTGGCGTGCCTGCCCAGAAAGGGAAGAGAGGGGGTGCCAAGGCTGCCGGGGGCTCTTTACCCCCCCCTCAGCCTGGCAGCCCTTCGGCCGACTCCCGGCCTAGGAATGGTGCGGAGGGAATGGATTGCGCATAATGGCGCTCTACCATTTCCTCCAGGGCAATATCAACCACTCTGCTAGAGCTCAGGATCTCTTGCTCCAGAGCATGGCAGAGTGGTCGATTCACGTGGCTGTGGTTGCCGAACCGTACTTTGTCCCCCCCAGGGATAACTGGGTGGGAGACTTGGACGGTTTGGTAGCCATCATTGGCGGGGCTCTTGCCGACCCGTCCCGAGGTCACGGCTGGGTGGCCGCCCTCGTGGACGGCATTGGCACGGTTGGGGCGTACTTTTCGCCCAACAAGAGTCTCGCCGACTTCGAGAGGTTCCTTGTCGAGTTGGGTGCCGTCGTGGGCCGACTCCACCCTCGCCCGGTGCTGTTACTGGGGGATCTCAACGCCAAGTCTGCGGCGTGGGGATCTCCAGTGACCGATGCTAGGGGCGAGGTGCTGGAGGAGTGGGCGGTCACGACTGGCTTGACTGTCCTAAATCGGGGCTCGGTGCACACGTGCGTGCGGCAGCGGGGCGGGTCTATAGTGGACGTCTCGCTCGCTAGCCCTGCTGTCGCGAGCCGTGTCCGCGACTGGCGTGTCGCCGCGGAGGTGGAGACGTTGTCGGATCACAGGTACATCCGTTTCGACGTCTCCGCCCAGACCGCCGGCGGCCGCGGTTTTCCGGCCCCGCGTGCGGACGGTCCGCGCTGGGCGCGAAAGCGCATCGACAGGGAGCTTCTCGAGGAGGCTGCTATTGTCCAGGCCTGGTTCCGGGAGTCGGCAACGGACGGACCCGTCGACGTCGAGCAGGAGGCGCTGTGGTTCCGCGGGGCGATGACGCAAATCAGCGACGCGTCCATGCCCCGGGTCCACGCACAGTCGGCAAGGCGCCAGGTGTACTGGTGGACCGCCGAGATCGCGCAGCTGCGCGTCGCGTGCGTGGCGGTCAGGCGCCGGTACACCCGCTACCGAAGGAGACGTCGTCGGGTCCCTGACGAAGAAGCCGCGCTGTATGAGGTGTACCGCGCGGCGAAGAGGACTCTGTGGCTGGCCATCGACGAGGCGAAGACGCGAGCCAGGGAGGAGATGTTGGAGACTCTAGACGGGGATCCGTGGGGGCGCCCTTATCGCGCGGTTCGAGGGAAACTTCGAGCCGCGGCGCCCCCACTCACGGAGAGTCTTCAACCCGAGCTGCTGGAGGAGGTAGTCGCAGCCCTCTTCCCGGCAAGAGCGGAGCACACTCCGCCGCCGATGGCTTTGCCCACAGCCGCAGAGTCTGCTGAAGAGAACGCCATCAGCGTCCCAGAGGTGACAGAGGCAGAGATGGGGGCAGCCGTGATGCGGCTCCGGGCCAAGAACGTGGCTCCGGGGCCCGACGGGATCCACGGCTGCGTGTTAGCCCTCGCTCTGAAGGAGCTTGAGCCCCAACTGAGAGGACTCTACACAGCGTGCCTTGAGCAGGGCCAGTTTCCCACTTTGTGGAAATCTGGTCGTCTGGTCCTGCTCAGGAAGCCGGGGCGCCCCGCGGACTCGCCGTCCGCGTACCGGCCCATAGTGCTGCTAGACGAGGTGGGTAAGCTGTTTGAGCGGATAATCGCAGCCCGCCTCGTCAGCCACTTGTGCGGAGAGGGGCCGGACCTGGACGGCAGCCAGTTCGGTTTTCGGCACGGGCGCTCCACCATTCACGCTGTGTCGCGGGTGAGAGTCCTGGCGGAGGAAGCGGTGGCCCGGGGCGAGGTGTTGTTGGCGGTGTCCTTGGACATCTCCAACGCCTTCAACACCCTGCCCTGGAGTTGTATTCGGGAGGCACTGAGGTATCATCGGGTGCCTCCCTACCTCCGCCGCATTGTTGGGGCTTATCTGTCGGAGAGGAGTGTCACCTACATGGGACGCGATGGCGAACGCCAGCACCGCGTGTCGTGCGGTGTTCCACAGGGCTCGGTCGTAGGCCCGCCCCTGTGGAACATCGGGTACGACTGGGTGTTGAGGGGTGAGCTCCAACCGGGCGTGGACCTGACGTGTTATGCCGATGACACGCTGGTCACTGCCCGGGGGAGCTCGCACAGGGAGGCAGCGTTGCTAGTGACGGATGCGGTGTCACAGGTGGTGAGCCGCATACGTCGCCTGGGTCGCTGTCGAGTCTACCATGAAGTACCTGGGATTGGTGCTCGACAGCCGGTGGGATTTCGGCCCCCACTTCCGGCGGCTGGCGCCCAAATTGTTGGGCGCGGCTGGGGCGCTGTCAACGCTGCTTCCCAATCTGGGGGGCCCGAGCGCCGCCTGTAGGCGGCTCTACGTGGGGATCGTGCGATCGATGGCCCTGTATGGGGCCCCGATCTGGGCGACTGACCTGACGGCCGGTAGCATCGCAGTCTTGCGGAAGCCGCAGAGAGCGATGGCCGTCAGGGTCGTTCGGGGCTATCGCACGATCTCCTACGAGGCGGTTTGCGTACTGGCTGGATCCCCGCCCTGGGACCTGGAGGCGAAAGTACTTGCGTCACTGTACCGGTGGCGTGAGGAAGCGCGGGCGCGAGGCGAAAGGCTGATGCAGCGCCATATGGAGCTGCGTCGGTCTCAGCTTCGCGAGGTCCTGGTGGCGGATTGGCGGGACAGGCTTTCACGCCCTGCCGCCGGCCTCGGTACCATCGGGGCGGTCCAGCCAGTGCTCGAGCGCTGGCTCGGGAGGAGGCACGGCTCCCTGTCGTTTCGGGTGACGCAGGTGCTCTCGGGGCATGGTTGCTTCGGGAAGTACCTGTGTCGCATAAACAGGGAGCCGGACGCCCGGTGTCACCACTGCGTCGACTGCCGGGAGGACACGGCGTGGCATACGCTGGCAGAGTGTGCCGCTTGGGAGGAGCCGCGCCGTGCCCTCATCTCAGAAGTAGGCAGTGATCTGTCGCTGCCGGCCGTGGTCGAGTCGATGGTCGGCAGCGAAGAGTCCTGGGACGCTGTGGTTTCCTTCTGCGAAACGGTCATCTCGCAGAAGGAGGCTGCGGAAAGGGAGAGGGAGATCTCGTCCACTCACCCGGCCCGCAGCAGGCGCACCGGGCGTCGGCGGAGGGCGGACAACGCCCTCTTCCAGCCCCCCTAAATGGGTCCAGGGGCGACGGACTCGGGGACGTCCGTCGCCCCCCACACATCAGGACCCGAGGTGGCGGCGCGTAGTGTTCCACGCGCGCCCCTCTTAGACGTCACGGGGGGAGTCAAACACCTCACTCCCCCCCCTGACCCGACGAGGCCCGCAGTGGGGGTTGCGGAAGGATCGTACGTTCCCGCGACCCCCGGCGTAGGTGTGGGACGGAACACCGGGGTGGTTTTTAGTCAGTAAGAGTCTGACAGACCCCGCCGCCCACCCCAGGGCGGCGGACATCCATGAGGATTTTCCACCCCGGAACAAAAAAAAAAAAAATAAATGGTTAGGTTACTTTCCCCCCCGGTGGGTTCCCGCATTGTCGTGGCGGGGGGGCTCAGTAGCCGTGGCTTGGACACCCACGGTGAAGCGAAGAGGAACCCGAGGAGGGGCCGCTCGTCAGGGCTTTTGCCGACAAGCCGAGACGTAGCGGCCAACATGTAGGTTGCGGTGCCGCTTGGGCGACATCGCAACTGAGGCGGGCCGCGATGTCGTACCGGAGGCATCGCGGCTGAGGGTTGGAGGCCGCGGCGGGAGAGGAGTGCCGGTATTACGGTGCGCCGCTCTCCCTACCTTCCGCGGCCTTGACGGGGTCGCCACCGTTCGATGGCGGACGCGGTGGGGCCGCAGGGGAAGAGGAGTGTTGGTATGACGTTGGCCACTCTCCCTATCCTCTGCGGCCGAAAATTGGCAGGCGGCGGGGCCAATGACCTGACCCGTCGCAGGGGGACCAAGGGTGGCAGAGACGGGGTCGTCTGGCGCCCATGTGCTGGTTTGGTCCCTGGGGTGGTCACGGCGTGCTATGTGTTCTGGTGCGCCGGTGATGGGGAGTACTCCCCGGAGGAGGGTCCGGTGACGGACAGCCGCGGCGGGTTCACGGATGAGTGCTAACGCGTGCCCGTGTTCCCGCCATAAGCGGCAGAGGAGGACACCGTGGAGTTTTAGTGGGTTTTTAGTGGGTTAGAGTCCCACATAACTGCACTATCTCCCCGTGGTAGTGCAGAATGCATGAGCATTTCTCCACGAAAAAAAAAAAAAAAAATATGGTTAGGTTACTTTAAATCCTTTACACAGTAATAGTCCGTCGACATAAGATGCAAGAGCGAAAATACCGTCATGATGACTTTGTGACTGGTTTAGAAAATGATAAAATGCCGCTCAGTATACCTAAATAAATAATTTGGCAAATATTGAAAAAAATCCAGGACGTAACGTTGACACTCAAACAAATATTAGGTTGCTCAAGTATTATGAAGCTTCTGATTTTGTTGTATTTTAAGTACTTAACTCAAATTAATGTTTGTAAGTTGCCGTTCTGTTGATATCTCGTCACTCGCAATCAGTCGCTCGCTCAGTAATACCACAGGTAATACTGTAACGTAAACTAATTATTTTTGTCACTTAAAACTTTAATTTACAGTCACTCGTTTAAATACTACCCGAAACTACTAAACGAGTGACTGTAAACCGAACCGACTGTGTACCGAATTTATATAATAATAAATTCGGTAGTAACTCTGTCTGTCTGTATGTTACCTTTTCACGCCTAAACCACTGAACGGATTTCGATAAAATTTGGCAGAGAGATAGACTGCATCCCGGGGAAGGACATAGGATAATTTTTATCGTCATACCTCGCGAGCGAAGCCGCGGGCGGAAGCTAATATCAGATAATTTACATTTCATCGCCACTTAATCAGTTACGTACTTTAGTGAAATTAATTCTAAGTTGATTTTTAAGTGACCATTTATAACAAAAAGATCCTAATGAGTTTTTGGTTGCAATGGAATTTGGACTTTGTTGCGTATATTATTCAGTTTGTTCCATAACTTGAAAGTTTTCTCAAATTCTTCATTCAAACTGTAAAGTACTTCACATTGTTCGTGGTGCGTTACGCTGAAACGCAGTCGATGTGCTTTTGTTTTGCGCACGTCATTTACTCTCTGTCTTGCTAGCGTTAAATCGGCACTTTTTTGTCTGACTATACATCGACGTCTTTACACGTATCAAAACAGAAACATTCTTCGGATCGAGTCTAATGCCGGCCACTTACGATCAAGTTCACTTGTTAAGTTTGCAGCGGACTTGAAACCGCGTCCAGTAAACTTGAACGTGTATGGCTATGGGTATGCATGATAAGTAGCTATACTAGCTATACACCGTCAAGTTTACTGGACGCGGCTTCAAGTTCGCTGCCTGACAAGTGAACTTGATCGTGAGTGGCCCGCATTAGCGGGTCGAGTGGGCGCGGACCCATCCAATCGGTATATAAATACTATAAAACAAAGTTGGGTTAGTTACACCATTTATAACTCAAGAGCGGCTGGACCGATTTGTACGATCTTTGATTTGTTTGAAAAAAATTCAAGAAAATAATGAAGATACTTAATTAATTTTCTCATTGATTCTGAGGCGGTAGGTACGAAGTTCGCCGGGTCAGCTAGTCACACTAATATTATAAAGGCGAAAGTTTGTGAGTGTGTGAGTGTGGGGGTGGGGGTGTGTTTATATGTTTGTTACTTCTTCACGCTCAAACGGCTGGACTAATTTTGATAAAACTTGGTATGGAGAGCTTGGTAGAGAGAGGTAGCTGACACCCTGGATTAACATATAGGCTACGTTTTATCCCGATATTCTCACGGGATCGACATTTACGCGGGTGAAACCGCGGGGCGCAGCTAGTAATGTATAAAGTCAATTCAGCTAGTAATGTATAAAGTCAAATCATTCAGTGAGTATTTTATACTCACTGAATGATTTTAGTACGATTGAACAAAAACTGTGTAAATTATTTCATCACCAGTGCTCTCAAAACGGTGAAGGAAAACAGCGTGAGGAAACCGGCATGTCCTAGAACCAAAATTCGAAGACATGTGGCATCTGCCAACCCGCAATGGGCCCGCGTGGTGGATTACGGCCCGCTCCCTCTCACGCCTGAGGAGACCTGTGTCCCAGCAGTGGAAACAATATAGGCTGATTATTATGAACAAAAACCAAAAGGCAGGCGAATTTCAAAATTTCTATGCAAAAACGAAAGAAATTTTTAATTTTGCGGCCCACATTGAAAGAATCACCATATGTTAAGCTAAAGTAGATTTTGACAAGTAGTCAACTTCAAATTCTCCATTCAGAGACCAGCACCCGAGTGCCTAAAACACTTTCAGTCCCAATCTGAATAATTTTGAAGGATAGCTAAACCATTGCTTCATAATTATGTTCAAAAAATTTGTCTGCTCATCAACGTTAATAACGCAATGAATGTTGTTGAAATGTCAAAATAAAAGCGATTGCTACTGTTCAGTGTGTTACAAAATCACCCCGCAAGTCTTAGACCCGCTTGCACCACAAATCACTAAAATGCCTTTACGGCATAACCTATTTAAAACATAATTCCATCTGTCATTCGTACAACTGACAGAAATAGAACTAGTTTTAAATACGTTTACCGCTGAACAAAACATCGCTCTATTTTGAATTCGTTTAGCGTTGAACGTATACACTGATTTTCGGTAAAAGCGGGCCTAACTGGAATACATCAGTTTCAATCAAAAGCTTTTCAGTCATATGATTTTGCAGCGTAAACCGCTTTCTTATAACCCTTCTTTTGGGCTTCGCCGCAGTCGGGTAAAAAGGGGATTACAGGACCTAAATGCAAAAAACGCAAGTGTTAGAAGCAATCAAAGTATATGATCGAACTACAGTAAACAAAATCAGAAAAATATATGATATTCTTCAGGATATATGCTAGGCAGATAGTGTGTTGAAAACAAAACAAAAACAAAACAACTAATTTGGTACTATAGAAAAAAATCATGAAGATACCTCTAAAAACTTTCTTTTTACAATAAAAACCATACTAATATACATACAATAATTCAGATTTTTTGTCAGATTATTCTACAAGCAACATACTAAAGCACTAGTGTTTTATTTTTTTAGTCGAAACAATAGATTTTTCGTAAATAGATAATTGCTTCATATTTTGCAATAAATTACCAGTGTTGTGTCATCGCGCTTCTCTTTCTTTTTTTCTATGCAGTCCGACAGTGACCATAATGATTGTAATAGTATGTTTATTAGTATGGTTTTTATTGAAAAAAGAAAGTTTTTAGAGGTATCTTCATGGTTTTTTTCTATCGTACCAAATTAGTTGTATTATGTTTACAACACACCTAGTATATAATATATCCTGAAGAATATCATATATTTTTCTGATTTTGTTTACTGTTGTAGTCGATCATATACTTTTATTGTTTCTAAAACTTGCGTTTTTTGTGTTTAGGTCCTGTAAGCCCCTGAAAGCTGGAACATATCAAAAGTACTCGGTGCCAGAAACTACACACTTTCACATAAGTAATTTATTTCATACGGAAACTTTTATATTATATGAGGGGGGCTGTATGAGGGGGAGGGGGGGGGCTAACTGCGTCCTTTTGATATACTTCAGTAGCCTCTTCCAGAATTACGTTTGCAACTGTTTCAATGGAACAGGTGGTGGTGAGGTGTGACGTTTCACTAATGGGTAACCTTTTACGCAAAAAGGTTTGCACACAAGTCAAAAAGGCAGTCAAAACACAAAGCGTGACTTCATAACATCACGCCTGTATTACCCAAATGGTTTGGCAGATAAGATAAGTCTTTATTTTCTTTTTGCATGGTATGAAGTTCTTGCAGTCTGGTTTTGATATAATGTAGGTACACATGTTTAGCTATGCAGAATATTGTGTCAATTGCATGCAAAATATTATCAAGTTAAAGGTGACCTTATAAAATGTCTTTCTTTGGAATGCCCTCCCTCTGAACATCGGGACGGCAACAGTAACTCCGCCTAAACCACTGAACGGATTTCGATAAAATTTGGCAGAGAGATAGATTGCATCCCGGGGTAGGACATAGGATAGTTTTTATCGACATACCTCGCTGGCGAAGCCGTGGGCGGAAGCTAGTTTCATCATAGTTTTGGCTATCGAAAACGCGCTCTTGTATTTGAGCACTCTGTACTGAAGTATACGAACGGCATGTTATTGACGGCTGCCGATGCCTCTGCTGTTGACGCGTGTGTGAGCACATACCTATTTATCACTCATGAAGGCCCTTTCATACTAAATACCGTAGCTGTTTTTAACAAATCAATCACGTTAACGTACTTTACTGCCCGTAAAGGCTCTCCCACACAGGCGCGTTAAATTATCGGTCGATATTATCGGATACGTTATTGCGATATTTATTTTTACTACATTTTGTATTAGGACGGCCACGTAGTTACACACTGCTGCGTTAATAACGACGCAATAGAAGTAGGACGCTTGCGTTCCTCCGTCCTGCGATATTCCGATATGAGTTCTTAGAACATTTTGTATCAGGACACTTACGATCTTACACACACCTGCGTTAATAACGTGTAGTTGCGGGTGATGGCTGTAGTGTACGTTACACGCACACATTAGAAATATCGGATCGAAGCTGTATGCTGTATGGCACGGAATCGGGACGCATTATCGTAACTACGCATCCGATATTATCGACCGATATTATCGACCGATATTAACACGCCTGTGGTTGAGAGCCTAAAAATATGAAATTAACGTGATTGATTCGTCATCCATTATTCATCGTTCAAAAATTCACTGTGTATAGTGAATTCTATTATATTTATTTCTCTTTACAACTTTTTAACTAAGTAGGGAACATTGTGTATAGTTAAAAAAAAATAGGACCGAAATAAGGCCATTAGAAGCACGCGTTAAAATAATATTTACAACCAAACATTTCTGGTGAAAACGAGGTAGATTTATGAATCATCAACTATGATGTGTTTATTTATAAATGGAACGTAAAAACCGCCATGTTTATTTTATTGAACGCGAGCATAGGTGACGGACACGGTGTTGCCAAATGTAAATAAATTGTGGAGTTGATTTATTAATTAATTAGTTTGGGGTGATTTAAACTAATTAAAGCGGGAGTTGTTTTTTTTTGTAATTTATACTGATTGTGTGTAAAACTGGTTGATTCTGATTCTGGAAACTAAAAACTAAAGGGATCAAGAAATCTTGTAGTTAAAAAAAAATGCCGTTTTTGACAAATATGTATTAACAAAATGTTTGGATGTCATTTTTATGGTATTTTTCGTATTTAACTTGTTATGTGAAAATGAGTATCTTTCGCTACAAAGGAACAAACACCACCCAGTTTTTAGCAGCTAAGAACTGCGGTTAATGACTAAAATTTGTTTACAGTTTAAGTCTTACCCCCTAACTAATACGCTGATTAGTTTGACAGGACTAAACTAAAATTTATCTTCTGTCCTTTTCTTTTAAATAGAAAGAAAAAGATGCACCGAACTTAAATTTAGTTTAGTTTGTGAACAACAGAATCGGCGGCATTATCAATCACATTCTGATTGATTCATATGTTCTCTAAAGTGTTCTCTAATTATCAAGTCTCCGATGTCCGTCCGTCCGACTGTAAGCGGGCTGTATCCCATGAACTGTAATTATTAGGCAGATAGTTAATCAGTCAATAAAAATTATCACAGAATGTGTTTTTCTACCCTATCATCTACCTAGCCTTTTCCCAACTATGCTGGGGTCGGCTTCCAGTCTAACTGGATGCAGCTGAATACCAGTATTTTACATGGAGCGACTGCCTATCTGATCTCCACAACCCAGTTACTGGGTAATACGATACCCCATTGAGAGCAGTGATGGCCTAGTGGTAACGGCCGCGACTTACGAGTTGTAGGTCGTAGGTTCGAACCCAGACAGGCGCTTTACTTTGTGTAAATTATTTCATCACCACTGCTCTCAAAACGGTGAAGGAAAACATCGTGAGGAAACCGGCATGTCCTAGAACCAAAAATTCGAAGACATGTGACATCTGCCAACCCACACTGGGCCCGCGTGGTGGATTACGGCCCACTCCCTCTCATAGAGAGGAGGCCTGTGTCCCAGCAGTGGGAACATTATAGGCTGATTATGATGATGATGATATGACCCCTTGGCAAGACTGGTTGTCAGACTTTCGGGCTTCTGACTAAGCGTAACGACTGTCAAAGATCCGCGAATGACAGCTGGGACCAACGGCTTAACGTGCTTTCCGGGGCACGGAGGGGTCTCAATATTTAGAGATGGTCTTCCATCCACAGACTAACCGCGACAAGCGTAGCATAACCTAATCGATCGACCTGTGCGGCTATTATTATTTAGCCACGGGCCCCTCTATTCGATCTATTCCCATCCAATACTAAGAGCTAATACCATTTGGTATTAGTTTATTTCCGAATTTATTTTCTATTTCCAACGAGTACCACATTTTAAAACCAATACCAAAACAAGTTTGAAGAAATTAGGTACAGTCAGGTTCAGTAAAATTAAAATGCTTTGAGTGATTTTAAGTAATGTTTAATCAAGATTAGGGTTTGAATATAAATCATATATGTATTAATCATATATGAAAAGGCAATTCGTGTATGGCACTTGGCCGGTTTTAAAGATCGATTGTTGCGTAGGTAACCCATCTACCTAACCTACCTCTCTTTACTTTTAATATAATTGGTTTACTCCAAACAATATTATTCTTTCAAACACTTTACAAACAAAGAAGTAATAAATACATTAACATTAACTGCTGAGGGGAAACAGTGAAAAAACAGTTTTGTAATAAATCGTATAATGGAGAGGGAGAGGAATTCCACCTGTCGTTTATGTGGGGATACAGTAAGATTCTAAATAAAACTCAACGAAGGCACAAAGCAGTGTTAGTACGTTGCAGCGGAAGAGATCCGGACTTCTAAGGTTAACGAACACGTATGAGCATGGATGGATGGTTTCATCAAGGTGGAGAAGAAGTAGAAGCCATCTTGTCGGAACCAGTGCGGCACCGCGCAGGCAGGACCCAACATGCTGCTGCGTCCAGCAATCCCGACGACGCAGCTGTACATGTCCAGACTGCACCACTCCAAGGTTGAGAAGATCGTGGAGTACATGCGTGTGAAGACCAACTGGACTTTGAGGGTCGAGATGTTGGAGTCGCGTCACAACACGAACTTCAAGTCGTTCGTGGTGCGTGTTCCGACACATCATCTCGAGAAGTTCCTCAAGGAAGAGTTTTGGCCGAAGGGTGTTGTGTACCGCCGGTTTCGTGGCTGGCTACGTGACACCTGTCAGCGAAACACGACGCAGACACTTCGTGTGCGTGAGTTTTTAGTGTAATTTTAATGTTGTATGTATTTATAGAATTTTTAAGTTATATTAATATTGTATTGTATGTGTTTATATGGACCTTTTTTTTTTTTTGCGGATGGGAAATCATCAAATGACCCCTCCCGCTCTGGGTGGAGCGGAAGGGAGTGTCAGACTCTTACTGACTAAAACCCACCCGTGTTCCTTCCTTAGCCCTTTATGTTCCGGGCCAGCGGTAACCCTTTCGGACAATCCCGCTGACCCGGCAGGCTTCGGCCCTATGGGGCCCCTCCTCGATGCTGACATCTCTTTGAGGCGCGCGTGGAACACGTACGCGCCGTCCGGCACGGGGTGTTTATATGGACCTTGATGCTTGAAATAAATAATGTCCGAGATACACGAGGCTCAGTTTTCAAAGCTAGGAAAGCAAGCTAAGACCTCGTTATACTAACCTGGCTTGCTGTCCTGGCTTGGCACATGCTGTTAACATCATATACGATGATCATGCTGATGTAAACAGCGTGTGCTGAGAGGAGGCCTGTGTCCCAGCAGTGGGAACAGAAGAACAGGTGGCCCAGTGGTAACGGACCTGACTTGCGACAGGTCAGGCAGGCGCTTTACTTTGTGTCAAATATTTCATCACCACTGCTCTTAAAACGGTGAAGGAAAACATCGTGAGGAAACCGGCATGTCCTAGAACCAAAATTTCGAAGACATGTGACATCTACCAAACCGCACTGGGCCCGCGTGGTGGATTACGGCCCACTCGCTCTCACTGAGAGGAGGACCTGTGTCCCAGCAGTGGGAACATTATAGGCTGATTATACTATAAATAGTCACACAGAATAATGCGACTTTGTTAAATTATATCTACCTAAATAAAATGTCCTGCCACGATACCATATTTTTTATCAGCGAGTTTATATTGTTTGGTTATCGCTAGGATCAATTCTGCCGAAAAAACGCCATTTAATTAGGTTGGCTTATCTATCAGATAAACTGAAGTATGGGCTTTTAATTGTAATTGGTTTATTGGTTTATCTTTGTGTGTTTTATGACTGTAATGTGGGTAGAATTGATAAAATATACATTTTTTAAGGTGATTTAAGGATTGGCGGCTTATTTTTGATCTGTCTACGGTCGTTTTGGTAAATTATAATTTTTTGTTAATGATAGAAAGCGATATTATCTTGTATGTTACTACTTTTTTTTTTCGGATTGGAAATCATCAAATGAAGGGGTCATTTCAGAGGTGGGATTGCAGAATTTTAGGTTGATAAACCAAGACAGAGGGCTTTTTTTTTCGGTTGGGAAGTCATCAAATGACCCCTCCCGCTCTGGTTGGATCGGAAGGGAGTGTCAGACTCTTACTGGCTAAAACCCACCCATGTTCCTTCCTTAGCCCTTTATGTTCCGGGCCAGCGGTAACCCTTTCGGACAATCCCGCTTCGGCCCTAAGGGGCCCCTTCTCTGCTGCTGACATCTCTTTGAGGTGCGCGTGGAACACGTATGCACCGTCCGGCACGGGCCTGGTCCTGATCGGACGGTGAGCCACCTATTACTCTCCGCCCGCAGGTCCCTTTATCCTGGGATTCTCCCTACACGTCTGCGTAATTACGCTACTCTCGTCAAAAACTCTGAATGCATTACGCAGATTCCTAACTTACCTACTATCAATCAATCTGGTGGTTCAATCTGCAAGTCTGACCAAGATTATCTAGTCTGGACTTTAAAAGAGACTGTGACCTCTGAGTTTGTTTCGGCCTTTCTTCTCAGAGTAGTCAGATAGGAAACGTTTATATATATTTATTCGTTTTTATTTTATTATCTAGTTTTTTAAATTTTATTGACGTGCTGTGTTTGTACAAACCTACCAGAAATAACATCATTTATCATTTCTGATAAGGCAGGCAGGGGTCGTAGTTCCTCCATAGTTCTTGGTAACCAGTCCACTTTAGCCACCCAAACCCATAGTCTAACTTTTTATTTTTCCATATCCTGCAATAGTCCTATACCAACCCGGGGTTATCCTTGGGTGCACTTGCATAGTGCATATAGGGATAATCGTCGGTTGGTGCCGCATTTCATAAAAATTTTCTTAAGGGGCCTCTGCGAGTTGGCTTCGGCCCCTCGTACGCCTTCCAAAGGACCGGGACCCCATGGTCCCAAGTAGTAGTAGTAGCAGTCGGGTTATTAAAAAAATTATGAAACAGTAAGTTAAAAGCGTTTGTGATTACAATTGCGTTCTGGACGGTACTAATACGAACGTGTGAACGTCACGAATTTGTTTTACAAGTATTCGTTGCGCGAGCTTTTGATACGCAACGAAAATTTAATAAAAGTTGGAAGCAGGCTCGACCCATACCATTTTTATTATATTTTCAAATTCAAATGGGTCCCGCCTGCTTCCAACTTTTATTTAATTTAAAATGGGCTTGTTTTTAGCTTTTCAGTTCTTTTAACTTAAGTTTTTTACCGCAGTCGGTTTTTTTTTTTTTTAATAACTTTTTTATTGACATACCTCGCGGGCGAAGGGTGAAGCTAGTTAGTATATAATAGCCTCCCCGACCATTTTCGTTCACGGTGGCCAATCTCAATGGAGATTAGCCAGGTACGCAGGAGATATTATAGTGCACAAGTGTGTGCGCAAACACAGGTGCACTCTCTGTTCCTTTACCTACTCTCATAGTCTACTAAGAAATTCCTAATGGAAAATCCAATAACACTTTGTCCGAGTTAGTATATAAGATGTTACAATACGTACAGTCAACAAAAGAGATAAGTATGAAGGATCGTCGGATAAAGTTGAAGTTTAGTAAGAAACCGATGGATGTTGTCGACTGAAATTTAATTTGATAAATGAGCTGTTGGTTTTCTAATAATGGAATTAAATTTTATTCGAGACCATCCATCGGTTTCTTACTAAACTTCAACTATATCCGACGATCCTTCATACTTATCTCTTTTGTTGTTTTTGTTTTGTTGCCATAAGACATAATTAGCCTATAATGTTCCCACTGCTGGGGCACAGGCCTCCTCTCGGTGAGAGGGAGTGGGCCGTAATCCACCACGCGGGCCCAGTGCGGATTGGCAGATGTCACATGTCTTCGAAATTTTGGTTCTAGGACATGCCGGTTTCCTCACGATGTTTTCCTTCACCGTTTTGAGAGCACTGGCGATGAAATACGGTAATTTACACAAAGTAAAGCGTACCTACAACTCGTAAGTCGCGGCCGTTACCACTTGGCCACCACTGCTCACCATCACCGTTTTGTTGACTATACATATTATTATGTTAATGTAACAAAAGAAAGAAAAATAGAAAACTGTTCTTATCTTCGCTACGTTATTGTAATGCAAAACACCGTGAATGAAGGTTTTGACGAAGGTCTGCAGCATTTGCATATATATAAAACGGGTAAATAACAGTGTCGGAAAAGGTACTATTTATTAAAGCTGAAGACTTCGTTTGTTTGAACGCGCCAATCTCTGGATGAGACTACCAGATTTGATAAATTCTTTTTGCATTTGATAGCTCAACCCAAGAGGAAGGTTGTAGGCTGTATTTACCATTACATTAGGACCCTTAGGAGCCTCGCAAAAGGAACAAAAGTCAGAAAGAACGCTAAGCTAGCATACAGCCATCGGGGTAGCAAGAACTTTCACGCGGACAAAGTCGCGGGTATAAAAAGCTAGTTACTTATAAAATCTGTTCTGCGTACAAATTTAAAATTATATATATATTTATTTTCACATACACACATAAATTCACGCATTCTCCCCATGAGGGTAAGCAGAAACTATAGAAAACGCGGGATATTTTTTCGCGATTACGATGTTCTATATAATCCTAATGAATGATTATTTCATGAAATATTAATCAATACAACTTACAACTTAACTAACCTGCAATTTGTTACAAACGTAAGAAAATTTGAATTTCGCGGACTACCCCTGGAGCTTGCCCCTAAGGTAGCCCGCGAAACCAAAATTTTCTTACGTTTTTTGCAATTTGCTGGTCAGTATTAAGTTGTACGTTGATTAAAATATGATTCGCTTTGATCAACAAATATGTATTTACAGAATTATAATCATTACAATCAGTAATACAACTTGTTAAGTTAGTGTAATCCCCAAATATCAAGATTTCATGAAATAGTCATTCTTGGGGATTACTTGGTCTTAGACAGTTGTGTTGATGACTTTAATGATTATAATTCTGTAAATACATATTTGTTACGGCCGCGAATCATATTTTAATCAACGTAAAACTTAATACTGACCAGCAAATTGCAAAAAACGTAAAAAAAAAAAATTTCGCGGGCTACCCTGGCGCTTTCGCCTTAAGTCAAACAATTTCAATACAAAAATTCAGACAGTCCTTCGATTCGCGATTATCCCGTAGGTACGAATGTGCGGGTTTATTACATTTTCTAAGAATCCAAAGCGGAAGCGGATTCAGGCAAATCCTTAAGCGAAGGGTATCTTCAGGTTTTCATTGCGGAATAACACGATTTTAATTCAAGTATGTATTGTTTTGGGCCCTGTGGCCTAGTAATAACAGCCGCACAGTTCCATTAATCAGGCTAAGTTACGCTTGCCGCGGTCGGTCCGTGGATGGGTGTCCGTCTTTACATACCGAGACCCGTCCGTGCCTCGGAAATCAGTCCTGCGCCTGATCTCTCCCCAGTTGTGTCGGACTATGAGAGCAAAGGAACAGAGAGTGCACTTGTGTTTGCGACACACTTGTACCTACTCATATCTCCTGCGAATCCAGGTAATCTACATTGACATTGATCACCGTGACCGAAATCGGTCAGGAGAATTTTAACAGGGTAGTTCTTCAGGGAGAAAATTTTCGATTTCTGTGGGTATATTTCTGTAACCAACTACCAAATCGGCATGTAATTTTTTTTTGTACAGTTACGCGGGTGAAACCGCGGGGCGCAGCTAGTAGTGTAATAATATTATAGATAACTAGCTGCGCCTTGCAATTTCACGCGCATAAGTTTCGATCCCGTGGGAACATCGGGATAAAATCGTATGTGTTAATCCTGGTTATAAACTATCTGTGTGCCAAATTTCATTCAAATCCGTTCAATAGTTTTTGCGTGAAGAAGTAACAAACATAAAAACATACTCACAAACTTTCGCCTATATAATATTAATTAAGTGTCAATGTGTGTTAGTGTGATAAGGAGGCCAGAATCCGAACACACCCTAACAACTACTTACACAACAACCAAAGTTAGGCCCCTTTGGGTTTAGTTCATCCTGTAATGGCTCATGCATGTCAATGTTACGAGTAATTCACAGTCCATGAATTGTTCTAAATGAGTTTAGAACATACAGTTTAAGTTGTACAATTTCAACACCTAGTTTATCAACATCTTCGTGCCCTTGGCACATATTACTTGGGGACGGCGCAACACGTCTTCCCTTTCCATTATCCCTTGTCAACCGTCACGCTATCGTTCACCCCCTTTTTCACATCAGTGTCGACACCTATTGTACCTATTTAATTCAAATGACAAAGGTCTGACCTTTGTCCACAGGAACACGTTCAAATTCAAGTTGTAGTCTATGGCAGCGACAATCAATGTCAAAAACATTGGTAAATTAGACGATTTATGGAACGAAGATCTTTAACGCGGCTAGTGGTAGGAGTAAACTGGGGTGGTCACGGTAGGCTATGTATTCTGGTACGCCGGTGATGGGGAGTTCTCCCCAGAGGAGTGCCCGGTAACGGACAGCCGCGGCGGGTTCACGGATGAGTGCTAACGCGTGCCCGTGTTCCCGCTGTAAGTGGCAGAGGAGGACACCGTGGAGTTTTAGTGGGTTAGAGTCCCACATAACAGCACTATCTCCCCGTGGTAGTGCAGAATGCATGAGCATTTCTCCACGTTAAAAAAAAAAAAGAAAAGGAGTAAACTAGTAGAAATCGTCACGTAACAAAAAAGTGTTATGCGACTTTTATTATAATAGAAAGAGATGTATAAATGCCGGTAGATAGTTTTCATGTTTTTCGAGGGTGCTAAAGTGAGGTCAACATAAAATCCAAAATAGCAGCTACGAAAATTTTAAATTTTTCGCAATGAATGTCATTTTTATGGTTTTCGAGGGTGCTGAAGCCAATAGTGAGGTAAAATGAAATCCAACATGGCGGCTGCGAAAACTTAAAAAATATTCGCAATGGGTGTCGTCTTCGTGGTTTTTGAGGGTGCTAAAGTCGATAGCGAGATTACATTTTCACAATAAAAATCCTAAATGGCAAAAACTTCATGAGAGCTTCTAAAAATGTATACTAAATGGCTCTTCCTGTTATATATATACGAGTGTGTGTGCTTCGAGTATCGCGTAAAGAGCTTCGTTTCTGACGGAGGTCCCCCGACCGCACACGTTTTTTTGACAGATTGAGACTGAAGTAGAAAGCTTCTTCTTCATAATTGGCCTCGCCTTTTCGCGTTCAATTCATATAAACCTTCCAGAAAAAAATAAATCATGGGTAAAACCGTATCAAAATCTATTGTGTAGTTAAGAAGATCTAAGCGGTCACACAGAGACACGAAAAGCGACTTTGTTTTACACCATGAATAGCTACAGAGGAAGAAAGTGTTTTTTTTTTTTTTTTAATGTTTTTTAGTCTTTAAATTTTTATGACAATGATTTTTACATTCTGTGACTACAGTAACTCACACACTTGTAAATTCTGGGAAAAACATCTACTTTTACAATATTTGAGCACCATGTATCTACCACATAATTGGTTTACCTGTCATTGCTTTATTTTTAATTCTTATTACCTTTTGTGGTAGACTAATTTTATTCTAGCTGCATCGTCTTCACATATAATTATAATAGTATACAAAACCTTGTAAAACGTTTTAAAAGAGTAACGGTGGAGTTTCTTGCCCATTCTTCTCCATACGTACACTACCTTTTGGAAGGGGCGACTAGAATCAATGCTATTTTATTGTAATTTATGACATTCAAAAGTGCCTTTTATGTGCCTACTTGAAATAAATGATTTGACTTTGACTTTGAAAGTAGGATAGGGTGTCTACAGGAAATGTAATAAAAAATCACTTTACGCATTATACGCAAACTCAATTCACAATAGTAGCTGTCTGAAGAAAAGCTTTTATTGTAACATTCTATCAATCTTCCTTTTGTAAACAAGTGCCCGTTTGTTTGTCGATATCTAAGGGCTTGCACACACCAATAGTTTCCTAGTCTGTACACAATTTTAAATATCACACTAATATTATAAAGGCGAAAGTTTGTGTGTGTTTATATGTTTGTTACTTCTTCACGCTCAAACGGCTGGAGCAATTTTGATAAAATTTTGTATGGAGATAGCTGACACCCTGGATTAACATTTTTTATCCCGATATTCCCACGGGATCGACACTTACGCGGGTAAAACCGCGGGGCACAGGTAGTTTTTTAATATATTTACTATCGAGGAAATTGATCTAACTATAACCGGCTTAGCCGTTTCATTGAAAGAGTCCAGTGATTGAATTTCTTACTATTATGTCCATGGGAATGTCTGTGCGACGGCCGCGAAACGGCCAAGCCGTACGAGCTTGGCATATTAGAGCAGGCTGATAACTTTTTAACAGTAAAATCGTTATGTATGTCTTGGTAACCTACTTTAAATGAAATGTTTTTGTTGGGCATATATACAAAGGTGAACGATTATTTAAAAGTAATTTTATATCATTACATTGTCTTACTGTAAAGGGAAGATTTGATCTCATTTTCTTCACACCCGTGCGAAGCCGGGGCGGGCAGCTAGTAGAAAATAAAAAAATCCAAATAATTATTCTTGTACTTTTATTCTAGAGTGCCAACCCTAGTGGGGCAGAATCCAACAAGATTTTAGAGTAGTGGAATTTACCCCACTAAATCGAATTAGTGGGGCACATGCCACTGCAACATTTTAGGCATTTCACTTTGCCCCACCAGTGGTGGCTCGGTGGGGCAAAGTGGAATGATTCGAATAAAACTAGTTTGATATCCGAGGTCCTTCAATCCTATGGGAATTGTCCATTTCTATGGCGTCATAAAGACGACATCGTCGGTCTAGTGGTCACAAGCGCTACCTGCCGACCATGAAGTCCGGGATTGGATATCCAGGCCGGGCAAAGTGTTATTGGGTTTTTTCATTTGGAATTTCTCAGTAGCAGCCCGGAGTTTGGATTTGTGCCCGGTTGATGGCAATAGGCTCGCCCCCTATTAAATGGGACTTAAACATAACTGGCGAAATCTGGGTGTTCTATAGGTACCCTGCAGGAATTACAAGCGTGATGGTATGTTTATTATTATTTGGTTAGATACATCACCATCATCATTTCAGCCGAAAGACGTCCACTGCTGGACATAGGCCTCCCCCAAGCACCTCCACTTCAATCGGTTCTGTGCTTCTTGCATACAGCGGGTTCCTGCTGCCTTCACAAGGTCGTCGGTCCACCTTGTGGGAGGCCTTCCAACACTACGTCTACCGGTACGGTTGCTACTCCAGAACCTTTCGGCCCCATCCACCATTTGGTTAGACACACTAGCAGCTATTTAGCTGATGCGTGTGTGTCAAATAGCTTGGAGATATTTAGTCTGTCCAGTCGGTTCTTGAAGCAGTTCAGTGTGGGAGCTGTCACAACATTTTCCGGGACCCTATTCTACAACTCGGTTAGACAAGAATTACTTCAAGAGCTATTTTTATGAATTTTTACATAGCTTTAGGGAATGCCCACGCAAATGTTTGTTCGGATAGTGTGTAAAGGTCATGAAGGCTGGGCACTTTGTAGTGTTCTGTAAGTATCTTGTACGTCTCACAATGAGTCTACCCCTTTGTCTGCGCTGTTCCAGTGTGATATGGCCAAGGTCTTTGAGGCTCTGTTCGTAAGGTAGACTACGCATGTTATCCGTGTTCGTAGTAAATATTAGGAAAAAAAGATAGATGCTGAGGATGGCTGTACTGGTTCAACAGGGGTTTAAGTCGATTCCTCCTCCTTAGTCCTTAGAAGTTAAGTCGATTACTGGTTATGTATTGTTCCGTTCGAATACATATATTAAAAAAACCGGTCGCGCACCGTAGTAATTGTATAGTACCTAATAGTTTTTTTTTTGTAATGTAATTACTTACAAATTTACGTTTTAAGGTTTTCGGATTTTTTCCTTTACTTGTGCTACACGACTTTGCTTCATGCCAAATTTCCTGATTCTATGTCAACGGAAAGTACCCTATAGGTTTTGATTCCGGAACTAAAACGCCCGTATCTTTTGATTGCGTTGACTTAGAAGTTTGAATTTTTCACTGCTTCAATGGATTACAGCCTTGACTATTTGATATTAATTTCAACTTGATAACTCCACGCGTTCCTTAGAAAAAGTGTCTTGACTGACGGACAAACAGACGGACAACGAAGTAATCTTATAAGGGTTCCGTTTTTCCTTTTGAGTTACGGAACCCTAAAAAGAAATATTAGTATCTATAGGCAACCATTCAGCACATACTGTTTTTTTTTTTTTTTGCGGATGGGAAATCATCAAATGAGGGGTCATCATTGAGGGGGCTTATCTATCAGATAAACTGAAGTATGGGCTTTTAATTGTAATTGGTTTATCTTTGTGTGTTTTATGACTGTAATGTGGGTAGAATTGATAAAATATACATTTTTTAAGGTGATTTAAGGATTGGCGGCTTATTTTTGATCTGTCTACGGTCGTTTTGGTAATTATATTTTTTTGTTAACGATAGAAAGCGATATTATCTTGTATGTTACTACTTTTTTTTTTCGGATTGGAAATCATAAAATGAAGGGGTCATTTCAGAGGTGGGATTGCAGAATTTTAGGTTGATAAACCAAGACAGAGGGCTTTTTTTTTCGGTTGGGAAGTCATCAAATGACCCCTCCCGCTCTGGGTGGAGCGGAAGGGAGTGTCAGACTCTTACTGACTAAAACCCACCCGTGTTCCTTCCTTAGCCCTTTATGTTCCGGGCCAGCGGTAACCCTTTCGGACAATCCCGCTGACCCGGCAGGCTTCGGCCATATGGGGCCCCTCCTCGATGCTGACATCTCTGCGACATACTGGATTACGATAGGAGAACCTCTGATGTTCACTTCAACTGTATTTGGACACCAAAATATACGTAGGAACCTTGATCAAAGCACAAACTAATATTTCTTTCTCCTTGTTACAGATCCGGAATGATTGAAATCCCAGCAAAACAGTAAAAAAAAACAAAAATGTATTTCACCCAGCAAATTACAATTTTAATTTTAAGCATCATTCTTTTTACCAGCATTGAAAGCATCAATGCAGATAAATATGACGAAGAAGATAACATAGAACTCAATTACGATCAATCAATTAAAAAATTGAGGCAAAAGAGAACAGCTGAAAAGTACACAGGAGAAAATGTAACAGACACTGAAGAAACAACAAAAGACAATATGACGGAAGAGTGTGTAGGGCAGAAAGAATTTTGCAACTTATCCAGAGAGGAATACGTCTCAATGTTGAATGACTACATTTATCCGCATACGTACGAATGGATTCTGATCGGCACACACACATTGGTATTCATCACAGGATTGGTTGGAAATGCGTTGGTGTGCGTGGCAGTTTATAGGAACCACTCAATGAGGACGGTGACCAACTATTTCATAGTAAATTTGGCTGCAGCTGATTTTATGGTGATCTTGTTTTGCTTGCCTGCAACGGTGCTGTGGGATGTGACTGAGACCTGGTTCCTGGGGGATGTCCTGTGTAAGATGCTGCTTTACTTTCAGGTAAGATTTTATTTATCTATATATTTTATCTTCTATATATACACTATGGCCGGTGGCCGATGGGGCCGAAAGGTTCTGAGGTGGCGACCGCGTACCGGAAGACGTAGCGTTGGAAGGCCTCCCACAAGGTGGACCTTGTGAAGGCCGCAGGAACCCGTTGGATGCGAGAAGCATAGAACCGGTCGAAGTGGAGGTGCTTGGGGGAGGCCATCATTTAGATACAACTAGCAGCGCTCCGCGGTTTCACCCGCATAAGTGTCGATCCCGTGAGAATATCGGGATAAAAACTATCCTGTCCTTTCCTGGGACTCAAACTATCTCTATACAAAATTTCATCTAAATCGGTTCGGTGGTTTAAGAGTGAAGAGGTAACAGACAGACAGACACATTTTCGCAATTATAATACTAGCTTCGCCCCGCGGTTTCACCCGCATAAGTTTCGATCCCGTGGGAATATCGGGATGTAATGTAGCCTATATGTTAATCCAGGGTGTCAGCTACCTCCATACCAAATTTTATCAAAATTGGTCCAGCCATTTGAGCGTGAAGAAGTAACAAACATATAAACACACACACACCATACACTCACACACTCACAAACTTTCGCCTTTTTAATATAGTGTGATTAAAACTTTATGCACAAGTAAAAGAAATACTGTACAAAGGCGGACTTAATGCTTGAGGCATTTTCTACCAGTTCCCGTATTTTTAAGAACGTTTGCATTCTAATCAGAGTCTCTCTGCCAAAAATGCTTCGAATTTTCGACAAGTTTTTGACAATGATTGACGTTGGTATGAAATTACGACAAGATTGAATTGAACGTTTTGAGCGCGGGATCAGGAAGGACCTTTTGTTTAATATAGAAAATGGTTTGATCTACAAGTGTTATAGAAAGCTATAACTTTTTAAAGACACCTATGTACTTAAATTTAAGCGTCACAGCTTTTTAATTTAACCGTCACAGTTTTTTCTGCTCACAAATTGTTACAAAAAACTTTGTTGTATCTAAAGCACCAGGACAAATGTTTAGGACTTTATTTTACTTACATAACTAGCTACGAGTAAAATGCGTAGTTTATATCGCTCATTTAAAAACACACTTTTTCTACGATATCTCTTTGTGAGATCCGAAATATTTATAAATCAACTCTTTAATACTCAAACATTGGCCTCTCCCAGACTGCGCCACATCATCCTGACCTCCACCTTCCACATCATGTGGTCTGTCCCAGCTTCCTTTTTAAGGTCGTCGGTCCATCTAGCTGGGGTGCGTCCGCTTCATCATCATCATCATCATCATTTCAGCCGAAAGACGTCCACTGCTGGACATAGGCCTCCCCCAAGCACTTCCACTTCAACCGGTTCTGTGCTTCTCGCATCCAACGGGTTCCTGCGGCCTTCACAAGGTCGTCGGTCCACCTTGTGGGAGGCCTTCCAACGCTACGTCTTCCGGTACGTGGTCGCCACTCCAGAACCTTTCGGCCCCATCGGCCATCTGTTCTGCGAGCAATGTGCCCTGCCCACTGCCACTTAAGTTTGGCAATTCTTCGGGCTATGTCGGTTACCTTGGTTCTCCTGCGGATCTCCTCATTCCTGATTCGAACACGCAGGGAAACTCCAAACATAGCCCTCTCCATTGCCCTTTGGGTGACTTTTAGCCTTCATATAAGGCCCATTGCGTCCGCTTGCCGATACGCAATGTCCATTTCAGGACACGTCTACACCACCGTCTATTGCTCCTTCAAAAAACATGGCTAGCGCACTGCCACTTCAGCTTGCTTACCCTGCATGCTAAGTAGGTAACTCCGATTCTTTTCCGTATAACATCATTTCTGATTTCATCCTTCAAGGAAACCCCAAGCAAATATTCGGCAAAATGTTTCATATTCGTAAACCAACGCTCAAAAGGGATATATTCTAGTGTCCCTCGAGACAGGTTATTCGAAGAAGTATTTTAGAATTCTATAAATAAATTTACTACTAAACCATGGAGCTTGTTATACTTTGTTGAAATCATGAATAATTCAAGCTGCTGTAGCCAGTGGGGGTGTTGAAGTTAAGTAAATGAACCAGGTCACGTACTTCATTGGATGTGTTCGCCTGGACTATTTTTTTCGATTTATTCGAAAACATGAACAGAGAAAACTTTGTCTCTGTCACCGAATAAAAAACTAAATACATAAGTGGTTTTTAATATGGTCACTATACCGTAGTCTTCATCATCATCATCTGCCAAACCGCTTCCCAATTACGTAAGGGTTCGTACCATTATGGTGCCTCGTCGTCCTTCAGTCCTATTTCCTCAACCAATTATAGGCAAACAAAACTTAAAACACCTCGCTCTATTAAAAGTTTCCATGACCTTTATGACAATATTTCGGGAATAATAAACAACAGAGGAAAGAACATTAACTCCTCAAGTAGGCTACTGTAAACAATCTGACAAAATGTTTGTACACAGTAGTTTTTATTCATAAAGTAAGTACTGAACTTATAAGTAACTTAGCAACAAAGAAATTCTTTCATTTGAAAGGCTGAATAAATAAACATGAGAGTGTCACATCTGCCGTCTTAAGGTCATAGCACACGTATCCAACCGGAAAGGGATCGGCACCGTATCAACTCGAGCCGTTCAGTATTCTTTGTATAAAACTCCCTACTGCAACGCAAACTAAGGGCGATGCCCCATTAGTGCGTTGCGTTGCGCAACGCACACTAATCGGAATCGTAACGTAATCGCCTCGCCTCGGGACAAGCTCCCGAACCGCTGTGCCACAGCTATGCGGTGCATTACGGTTCGCCGTCCCCGCGCTTACAGCTCGTCGTCCCCGCGATTACATCTCTCCGTACCCGAGCTTACGTCTCTTCGTCCACCCTTGCCCCTATCACTCATTCGGCCTGCCTGCTGCACCATCAACCAGCGGTCGGCGAGCCGTAAGCGCCGCTTCGCCTAGCCGTAGCCGAGTCGACGTATCGAAGCTTCTGATCCGCTTTGGTTACGTGCTTACGTTAGGTTGACGCCTGTTTGACGGCCAGGCGAAAGGCAAGACGACCTTTATTTCTAGTAAGTTAGACCGGTTGTGGAGGTAAAATACTGGTATTCAGCTGCATCCACGAAAGAAATGAAGAGCGGGAAGCTGACCCCAGGCATATTGGTTTGAGATCTTCGAGTACTATTATTGATCGAAGTTTGAAATGCTAAAATAACAATTGTCCCGTTGTCCATCATTTCCCATTCATCTGTTCATTTATTCGTCGTTTCAAATCAAAGAATTTCTTTGTTGCAAAGTTACTTAAAAGTTCGGTACTTACTTACTTTATGAATGAATCGTCTCTATACAAACATTTTCAATTAGGTATGTCAGATTGTGTTTAATGGCCTACTTAAGGCAATAATGTTCTTTCCCTTGTTGTTTATTATTTACAAAATATTGTTAAAAAGTTTTTCTGAGAATCTGTCAACCTATAATTTGTTAGGGAAATAGGACTTTAGGACGACGAACTACGTGAGTGAACTAGTATGTGAGTTCTTGCCGCCTCTTAAGGCGTTTGTTCACCTCAGCCGTCACCGGGACGTCAAAACGAGAAACGAGATTATTCGAACCGAACGTGACGTCCGCGTCCAGGTGACAGCGATCATTTGTCCACTGCATAGAGTGGTCCACTGCGACCGATCTCGGCGGTACAGTATGTTATGATAATTAAAACAAGTGAACGGCACCAGTGCAGCGGTGCCTTGGCAGTGGTGGAAAAGATCCCGTCACAATCTCGGGTCGAGTTCTAGCGGTTGTGTCAAACTACTCGAAAATTCGGGGGTCGGGCTCCCGGTGCTCGGGTGACGGACGTGTGGTGGACACGCGGAAATAGTAAGTGTATCTATCGGTACTTCGGCGTCATCATTTCGTTCTCGTTGACGTCGTCGCGTTGACGGTGGCGGTAGCCAAACGCCCTTAGATATGGAAAAACATTGTGGATTTTAATATTTTTGCGATTTGTTTCCGTCTCAATACAAAATGGGTTGGTTCCAACTTTAGGTCCATGCCCAACCTTTCGACCAAGCTATTGTATTTTTTACACTATTACGACAGATTTAAAGTACTTACACAAAATTACTTACTTACAAAATTGATAATTTAGACTTGGGTTTGCGGTCAGTTTTTGTTACAGAACTTTGTCGGGATAGCGTTCAAAATTTTATTAAAAAACGGACTCCTTGTTTTGATAAAGGGCTGTTTATGTTTCTTACCGAATAATTGTTCAGAATCACAACACAGAACGATGTCTTTATCGAAGGCCACTTTAAATATACAGCGGTGCGCGTTATTGCTGACATAAATATAACACACATAGTTTCGCGTTTTCGTTTTATGAACATATTTTAATGTCATTAAACGTTATTATTTATCTAATTACAATGCTCAGAAACAGCCTCTTGGGGCAACCTGTACATAGAGAACTGAAGCGCTGGGGTCATCTGCCGCGGTCACCGATCATAACATCATACATAATCAGCCTATAATGTTCCCACTGCTGGGACACAGGCTTCCTCTTGGTGAGAGGGAGCGGGCCGTAATCCACCACGCGGGCACAGTGCGGGTTGACAGATGACACATATCTTCGAATTTTTGGTTCTAGGACATGCCGGTTTCCTCACGATGTTTTCCTTCACCATTTTGAGAGCAGTGGTGATGAAATAATTTACACAAAGTAAAGCGCCTGTCTGGGTTCGAACCTACGACTTACAAACTTGTAAGTCGTTACATAAACAGTTACCAATGGGCCACCACACTGCTCTCACCGCACTGATCATAACATCGCATCAATGAAATTAAAACGATTATCGTGCAAAGAGTAGGTAAATTAAGGGGGAAGCGCTAAGGTAGCCCGCGAAATTCAAATTTTCTTACGTGTTTTGCAATTTGCTGGTCAGTATAAGTTGTACGTTGATTAAAATATGATTCGCGACCGTAACAAATATCTATTTACAGAATTATAATCATTAGGTAATACAACTTGTTAAGTTAGTATAATTGTAAAATGTCAAGATCAAGATTTCATGAAATAGTCATTCAGTGGGATTACCTGGTATTAGAGAGTTGTGTTGATGACTTTAATGATTATAATTCTGTAAATACATATTTGTTACGGTCGCGAATCATATTTTAATCAACGACTGACCAGCAAATTGCAAAAAACGTAAAAAATAATAATTTCGCGAGAGCCTTGCGTCGGCGAGCGGCGCAGGCGGTAGTTTTCAAATTACGAATAATTTGTATGGTTACCGTCCACTAGCCCACCGTGTGTTAAATGAATGTCTCCATTGTAGCGGCACGTTGTATACAATAGACTGTAGCTAATTCAAAAACATTTTGAAGCTAACATTACATATTCATAGGCCTCAATGAACTGATTTATTGAAGCCTACATAAAAAACTGGCCAAGTGCGAGTCGGACTCGCACACGAAGGGTTCCGTACCACATGGAAAAGCGCCGAAAAAACACGTTTGTTGTATGGGAACCCCCGTTAAATATTTATTTTATTCTCTTTTTAGTATTTGTTGTTATAGCGGCAACAGAAATACATCATCTGTGAAAATTTCAACTGTCTAGCTATCATGGTTCATGAGATACAGCCTGGTGACTGACAGACAGACGGACAGTGGAGTCTTAGTAATAGGGTCCCGTTTTTATTACCCTTTAGGTACGCCACCCTTAAAATGGTTTTAAAAAATATGAAAATAAATTGAAACAAAAGTGTTCAGTCACCGTCATGCAGGATAAAGCGGCCTCCTCCATCTAGACAAGAAACAAGCATTAATCACCAACCTTGCTTACTACGTGTTACCGACGTTTACCATTAATTTCGGGACCCCTTGCTCTCAAGGTCATTGTGTGTAGATTTATGTGCAAAACAATATCGGGTTCCAAACGCTGATGGTGAATAGAGGTATGAGGAACAGGGTGTAAAGTTCTCTCATACTCTATAGAAAAGGGAGGATCCTCCGACCAGACGGGTGTTGTGTCTGGTGGGCAACTGCCCGATGATTCATGTCGGGCCGTTGTATCTATGCTAATTGCGCGGTAAACTCTGCTTGCGTGATGCAGGATTTGCGTGACGTCAGTATGACGCTTTGTTCGCATGTGGCGTTGTAGATACCGCTACAAGTAGTGGTACACCACGAAATTCAAATTTTCTTACGTTTTTTGCAATTTGTGATCAGCAACAACCTGACACTGACCTGCAAATTGCAAACAACGTAAGAAAATTTGAATTGCACGGTCTACCACTACCCATTCACCTTAGATAATCGATATAAATACAACGTTATTTTTAGTATATGCGAAACCTGAATAAAGTTTGTTCAGAATTAGTAACTGAATTGATTCCTATAATTTTTACCCTATGTTATATTTTGTCCCAAAAATATTTAAAAAAGGTTAAAAGTTGGACATGGAGCGACACTAAGTAGGTTATCCAATCTCCGCGCCGACCGGTTAGGTACCTAGGTACTATTATCAATGAGCGCAAGACGGTGCGGCGCGAGCGGCGTGGGTGAGCATGTTTTTGTACGGACAAACAGGTAACTTAACAAGCTTATAACTTTGTGATTTTTCATGATACAGTTTTGAAATTTTGTTCATAGATTCTTTACATATAAGTTACTTTAAAAAATACCCAAATCGCTATAAAATTTGAGGGTTTCCCTCGATTTATATGGGACCCTCTCATCAGATTCCAACTTGATGATAATGGGACCACCTCAAAAGTATACCCTTTTAAACAAAAAAATAATTTTTGGAATCGGTCCAGCCGTCTTCGAGTAATCGGTGAACATACCCGAACATAATCTGACTGTAAACAACCTGACTGCAGCATCAGGTCATGACTTGATGATCATGAGACCAAATGTGGCAAATGCCCTATCAAACATCAAAACAATTTACTAAAAACAGTCCTTGCCTGTTCGAGTAACTTCTTACTGTTAAGGAGTTGTACCTTCCATCATCAGCCCAGGTACCTGAGATGGTGACAATCATACGCAAATACACAAGATACTTCATAAAATATGCGAAAAACAATAAGTTAGCCTATAAAATTTGAGGGTTGCCCTCGATTTCTCTAAGATCCCATCATCAGATCCTAACTTGGTGACAGTGGGACCACCTCAGAACTATCTACTTTCGAACAAAAAAAGAATTTTGAAAATCCGTCGACAATTGGCGGAGTATTCGAAAAAAAAACATACAAACATCCGAACATAGTACCTCCTCCTTTTTGTGAAGTCGGTAAAAATACTAGACACGTGTTTCGGGTTTCGCATATAGATACTAAAAATAATGTTGTATACAGGCTTGTAATTTGTGATGGGGCAATAAAGGCACACAAAGACTACACATCTGTTTTGTAGGGTAGTTTGAAATTATTTTTAGAAGCATTTAAGGTAGGTACAATTTTGAAAAAAATGTCTTTTATTTCAGTTTCGACCGGTGGTGAAGTGGAGGTGCTTGGGGGAGGCCTATGTCCAGCAGTGGACGTCTTTCGGCTGAAATGATGACGATGATTTCAGTTTTGTCTCTAAAAGTTTAGTATGGTCTCCTAAGAACGTTTTCTTGTAGCTCATATTTATAATTAAGACCTGCCCTTATTCATCATCTGGCTAGCCTTTTCCCAACTATGTTGGGGTCGGCTTCCAGTGTAACCGAATGCAGCTGAATACTAGTATTTTACATGGAGCGACTGCCTATCCGACCACCACAACCCAGTCACTGGGTAAGACGATACGCCTTGGTAAGACTGGTTGTCAGACTTTCGGGCTTCTGACTACCCGTAACGACTGACAAAGATCCACGAATCACAGCCGCGGCTGTGATTCGTGGCCGTTGCCGGTACCAACGGCTTAACGTGCTTTACGAGGCACGGAGGGGTCTCGGTATGTAAAGATGATGAAAAATTTCTGAGCACCAACATAAAATATTTTTTTATTAACATTTTCCTGGATATTGCAAAAAAAACTGTCCCCCGAAACGCCCGCCCTTCACCACTTCCTAGTGCTTTAGCTGGGAAGAAGAAGTGGCGCAACAAACTCCCCAGCAGCACAGCTGTCAGTACAGTTAGAAGAACTTGATTCTATACAATAGTAAGTAATTAATTTTAATTAAAAAAAAATTAATAAAGCCGCACAGGCCGATCGATCAGGTTAAGCTGCGCTTGCCACGGTTGGTCTTTGGATGGGTGACCATCTTTACACACCGAGACCCCTCCGTGCCTCGAAAAGCACGTTAAACCGTTGGTCCCGGTTGCCGTTCGTGGATCTTTAACAGTCGTTTCGGGTAGTCAGAAGCCCGAAAGTCTGACAACCAGTCTTACCAAGGGGTATCGTATTACCCAGTAACTGGTTGTGGAGGTCACATAGGCAGTCACTCCATGTAAAATACCTACTGATATTCATCTGTATTCGGTTAAACTGGAAGCCAACCCCAACTTAGTTGGGAAAAGGTTAGGCAGATGAATAAGTAATTATTTGATTCGCTTCGCTTCGAGTCAAAAGATGGTCGCGTTTTTGTTTTGTTTTGTTACTTATGCAGTTATGACATGACATACACAATGTCGCCGAAACTTGATTTGACTGTTATGGAAACCGCTATTGTTATTGTGTGAGCTCACTCTTTCCAGTATGGACACTTACTGCCATCAGACGGACTGCATCGCAGCAACCGCGCGCAGTCGAAATTTTCAACTGCATGCAGTTATCTGCAGTCGTATCTGACTTTTGCAGTTGATGCCACGCATCTAGCCCAGGAGTCCAGTGTAAGATTTGACGTCGAAATGGAAGCACAGACGTTACACACACTAACTGTATGCGGTTAGCGATGGCAGCGTGCGTCGACACTACACGAATTTAGCCGACCGCGTAAAGTTGAAGTCACGACTGTATGCAGTTAATATTGACTTCACACGACTGCAGCCGACCGCGTTAAGTTGATATCATGACTGAACGAAGTCGAACGTACAACTGCATGCAGATTATATCGACTGCGTGCGATTGCTGCGATGCAGTCCGATTAGATTCAAGTCATTTTTGATTGGATTGGTTGAAACTAGTTTTAAATTATGTTTAAATATTGAATGACGTTCTGTAATACGGATTTATTCGAGCGACTTAAAGACACGTCAAACGATTTAAATCTTTATTAAAAGACGGATTTTAATAAGGGCGAGTTTTTGATCAGAGGTCACTAAGGCAGACAAACCGATCCAGAGACATAAAGATTGGATGATAGAAATCCATCTAGAGCTTTTCAGAGGTATTAAAATTGCACTTATGAGTTTTTTTATCAACAAAATGTAACAACTACTCTATCGTTGAAGACTCCTCAAGCTCAAATCGCTCCTCGCTAATCGCTATCGCTACGTTTCCTTACGTTAAGGTGGTTTGTATCCGAACATAGATTTTAAGTATATTTTTGTGTAGCTGGCAACATTTTGATGTGACTTTTTCTACTGGCAAGAGAGGGAGTGATTTTTTTACCTTTGATAAAAATGGTCGAAAATGTGACGGACCAACTTAAAATTAAATAATTAGATACCAAATCAAAAGTGATTTTCTTTATACTTCACTACATAAAGTTTATTTATGTTTTCGCCACGAACAAAGGTGCCACTAGTCGATATTTTTTCTATACAAATTTCAGGAGAGTATTACTCCACTGTTTGACATTGTGCATCCAAAGTTAGACATGATATCGTTTTTTCTTATTATTAATTTTGTCTGTACGGAAATAAAATAGTAAAATAAAAAGCCATTAAAAAGTTATGAGCCAACCAAGATTCGTTTTTTTTGCCGTTTTTACGGTACTTGGGGTGGAAATAAGTAATAAAAGAACTGTAAAATCCTCAATACAAAGTCAGTACCGACAAAGCTCAGCTATCGAAGAGTTCAATACACTTTATATAATTGATTTATGCAGGTTTTTTCATAAAACTCTATTTTCCAAAGCACTTTTCGAATTTTTTACGCGTCTATCAGTTTGAAACGGTGTTTCTGTGCGTGAGAACTAGACCTTGTGCGTGTAGACTAGCGTCTGACTGCTCATCACTGATACTATTTCTGTCATACACGAAGCGACGTGAGACAGCGCGTTTTTTGGCCATGACCACCAGTGAGTTCGAGCTCGCGACTAGTTCCACCTCAATTCAAGCCATTTGAAAGGACTCACGGTCCCACATTACATAATAGTATGACCTACGCCTGACCTTACTCCGCAAGATTTTTACTACTAAAGGCACCGTTGTCGATTATACAAGGGTTCTTAAGTGATCCAAAGCATAAAAAAAAGTTCACTCATACTCGATAGAAAAGGGAATAACCAGAGTCAAAGTCAAAGTCAAAGCATTTATTTCAAATAGGCACATAAAAGGCACTTTTGAACGTCAAAAATTACGATAAAATAGAATGGATTCTAGTCGCCCATTCTAAAAGGTAGTTTTCGTATAGAGATGGGTGACAGACGGGTGTTGTGACTGGCGGGCAACTGCCCAATGATTCGTTGTATCTATGCTATTTGCGCGGTAAACACTGCTTGTGAGATGCAGGATTTTGCGTGACGTCGGTATGACGCGTAGTTTTGCATGTGGCGTTGTAGATACCGCTACACACGCAAACTAAGAGCCTGTAAGAGCGATTTTAAGTTGGCCGATAGTTTGATCAGTCAGAGGATCAGTATAGAGTTATATGGCAGTGTGCGCACTTGAAGATTAACATTTGTACGACCGAACCATCGGCCAACTTAAATCACTAGTGCGCGCAGGCTTTAAGTAAGAAATGAACCATGACCAGTAGGTTGTTGAAGACTCTTCAATCTTTAAATCACTCCTCGCTAATCATTAACAGTGTGTCCGAATGCTTACGATAATTCAATCCTCATGGATTGAATTGAAGGTTTCATGGTTCGATAAAAGGAAGGAAGGAAGTTTAATTCGGTTCGATGGGTCGATTTCTAATCGAATATCAGCTTTCCAAATGATGTTCCCTTATTCAGCGAAAGATAAAATGAAAGTATCGCGTCACATCTTACATAATATTATTGTTAAATCATAATAAGCTTAACTATCACTAATAAGATAATCACTAATGAGACAATCACTAATGAGACAATCACTAATGAGACTATCACTAATGAGACAATTACTTTTTCTAATGTTACCGATCTTTAGAAGATTTTGCGACATCGGAGCGGTTAATGAGGGATTTATAAAAAAAACCAGTCAAATGCTAGTCGGACTCGCGCACCGAGGGTTCCGTACAAATTTGTAGGTATAAAACTACAAATTTACGGTTTTAGGATTTTTTCCTTTACTTGTGCTACATGACATTGCTTCTTGCCAAATTTCATGATTCTAGGTCAACAGGAAGTACTCTATAAATTTTGATTCCCTTGAGAGTGTCGAAATATATGTTTTTTGTGGCATAAACGGTCGTATCTTTTTTTTTACATTAACTTAGAAGTTTGATTTCACAGCTTCAAGGGACTGTAGACATGAGTATATGGTTTTGATTTGAATTCGATACCTCCACGCGTTCCCGAGATAAAGGGTCTTGACAGACAGACAGACAGACGGACAACAAAGTGATCCTACGGGTTCCGTTTTTTCCTCTTGAGGTACGGAACCCTAAAAACTACTAAATAACAGTGCTGTTGTAGACTTATGGCTCAGCTTTAATGTCTTATCATCGTCTGCCTAGCCTTTTCCCAACTATGTTGGGGTCGGCTTCAGTCAAACCGGATGAAGCTGAACTGAATACCAGTATTTTCATAGAGCGACTGCCTATCTGACCTCCACAACCCAGTAACTAGGTAATACGATACCCCTTGGTAAGACTGGTTGTCAGACTTTCGGGCTTCTGACTACCCGTAAATACTGTCAAAGATCCATGAATGACAGCCGGGACCAACAGCTTCCGAGGCACGGAGGGGTTACGGTATATAAGGATGGTCACCCATCCACAGACCAACCGCGGCAAGCGTAGCTTAACCTGATCGATCGACCTGTGCGGCTGTTATTATTTAGCCACTTATTATCACACTAATATTATAAAGGCGAAAGTTTGTGAGTGTGTGTGGGGGTGTGTGTGTTTGTATGTTTGTTATTTCTTCATGCTCAAACGGCTGGACTAATTTTGATAAAATTTGGTATAGAGGTAGCTGATACCCTGGATTAACATATAGGCTACTTTTTTTCCCGATATTCCCACGGGATCGACATTTATGCGAATGAAACCGCGGGGCGCAGCTAGTGCAAAATAAATGTCTATTCTATTCTGACTTGCTGACCTGATAGTCGTTGTCCTGTATTCACAAAACTCACATAGAAAAAATACGCTTTTTACATAAACGCAATGTTCTGTAAGTGCTTCATTTCTAGTTACGTATAGTTTTGATATAAATATTTATGTTACTGGGAGTAAAGTATTTAGGAAGAAAAAGAAGCGGAAATAGGGTTCGGGGCGAAGATAAAGTTTCGTAAATTGTATAACAGAGATTCCCTTTTCGGTGCGTATTTCAGCTGACGGACGTCACACGGCTAATGTCAAAAGGAAGGCTGCGCGTCGTCTGTTTCTCACACGGCTTCTAGAACATTCTAAAAGCGCCCTTGTTGGACGAGCGGAAACGAGAGGCGTTTCCGCAAGAAGCGCGCGGAATGTTGCGGGAGTGATTGGAAATATTTTCACGTTTTCCCGAAATTTAACCTTTTCGAATTTTCCTAAAAACCTAATTATGCGATAATTGTTACGATAATTTTGAAACAAAAAAAAAAATCCAAATCTGTTCAGCTCACCGTTACGGTGAGAAGGCTGAAAAGGAAGGTAGTGTTCTAAGAAGGCAGTCGAGACACTGGACTCTTTGCCTAAACGCCATAGAATAGAATAGAATAGAATACTCACACACCATATAATATACTCATGTGCCATGTGCCATATTCACTCATCCGCTTATAGTCTTGCGATTGATTGCCGATCAAAAAAAAAATCCGTCCAGCTGTTCTCAAGTGGTACGCTTACAAATGAATATCATTTCGTTTTTATTTATCTACAGCAGTGGTGCCCAACTGGTATTGCTCCAAGGGCTAATTTGAAAATCCCGATACGCCACGCGGGCACCACCGAGTTAATAAAAAAACATAAGTGGTATAAAGGAAACTACATTATACAATTACACCACTTTTCATTTATTATGTTGGAACAGCAAAAGCTAATGCGATATGGCCGTTCACATTTTCAGAAAGCATTTTCTTAAAGTCTGGTTGGTAATCTTCTGTGCAATCCAAAATCATACAGTTTTTGACGTGTTCATTAGTTAACATACTTCTGTATTTGGTTTTGATTACTTTTAGTTGAGAATATGCACGTTCACATAGATATGTTGACCCAACAAATGCTTTAAAGATGAGAGCACAGTTACGTACGTTTTTGTATTGAATAGGGTCCATGAGCTTGGAAACTGCGTCGCTTTTATTGTCTGTGCTTATATCACTGCGAAGTGTAATCATTTCCAATTTTACCCAATTTAATTTTTACAGATGTGTCCCTATCCGATTTTGTTCGCGGGCGCCTAGAAAACAGGCCCCTCTTTCCCTTTTATACAATGTGCTCTTTTCCCCTTCCACCCCTCTCTATCTCAAGAAACGTTTCCAGTTTCTTTGTGACTCCCACACGAAATTTTTAAGGTCATCAGATAACTTGAAGCTCAAAATGCCTATGCATTCCACTACTTTCTTAGATAAATCCTTTACTGTCCAGGCTGCTCGTTTGTGGAATGCATTGCCAGTTGATATTAAACGAGCGCAGTCGTTACATGTGTTCAAAAGGCTCGTGAAAGAGCACTACTTGTCGTTGTGATCTTGTTGTCCTAACTGCAATCATCTACAGTCTTCTTTTATTTTCGTTGCTTATATAATTTAATATGTATGTATTTATGTATCTATAATTTTGGATATGTATATATCTGTGTATCTATCTTAGTGTATTGTATACATAATATTTGTACCAACGACAGCCCCATTTTATGTCCAGGAAAATCACTGTCCATTCCAAGGTTGCCTGGAAGAGATCGCAGAAAGCGATAAGGCCGCCCATTGTATATTTTGTAATGTTGATGTATCTTTTTTCATGTTATGTATTTTTGTGGTGTACAATAAAGTATATATAAATAAATAATAAATAAATAAAACAGGCCGCGGGCTACCAGGTGCCCGCGAGCTACCGGTTGGGCACCACTGATCTATAGAGTTACTTTATATTGGCTAGCTAAACTCCACACACGCGATGGGTATCGGTATCTAAAGACGATAAAAAAAAAGTGTTTTTGTATAGAGGAGTGGTGGCCCAGTGGTAACGGTCACGACTTACGAGTTGTAGGTCGTAGGTTCAAACCCAGCCAGGCAATTTACTTTGTGTAGGTACCTAAATTATTTCATCACCACTGCTCTCAAAACAGTGAAGGAAAACATCGTGAGGAAACAGGCATGTTCTAGAACAAAAAATTCGAAGACATGTGACATCTGCCAACCCGCACTGGGCCCGCGTGGTGGATTACGGCACACTCCCTCTCACCGAGAGGAAACCTGTGTCCCAGCAGTGGGAACATTATAGGCTGATTATGTATGTAATGTATAGAGGTACTTACCAATCCCACACCGCGCGCAGATCGTTGCGATTTATTTTAGCTAAGTATTTTATAAACCTACAAAATATCGAAAATGTTTAAGAAAGTAACCATTGATTAGGATGATCCGATAGAATCCGCCCTTCAAATAGCACTGTCATGTCGTAATATGATTTTTGCCCGCAACATTTTTGGTCCTTCGAGCCGGATGAGCCTTAGCTGTCAATTTCCCCATCAAGAGTGGACTGCTGTAGGTTGATGATGATTGTAATTAACTTTCTTCCTCTCTCTTGTTCCAGTCAGTATCAGTGACGGTGTCGGTGCTGACCCTGACGTTCATCTCAGTGGATCGCTGGTACGCCATCTGCTTCCCGCTCAAGTTCAAGTCCACCACGGGCCGCGCCAAGACCGCCATACTTATTATATGGGCTTTGGCTCTTGTTTTCAGTAAGTATTTTGACTTATTCATTTATAGGGCACTTCAACGACTTACTCACTACGACATACACAAACAAAAATCACATACAGTTTTAGGAATTGTGAATTCGTCACATAAGCGAGCCATACACGATCAAGTTCACCGTCAAGTTTGCAGCAGACTTAAAGCCGCGTCCAGTAAACTTGACGGTGTATGGCTATGGGTATGCATGATATGTAGCCATACACCCTCAAGTTTACTGCACGCGGCTTCAAGTCCGCTGCAAACTTGACGGTGAACTTGATCGTGTATGGCCCGCATCACAGAAGTGCACAGCACTAGCACAGAAATAAGTCAGTTGAATTACATATCACACTAATAATATAAAGGCGACAATTTCAACTGTCTAGCTGTCACGGTTCATGAGATACAGCTTGGTGACAGACGGACAGGGGAGCCTTAGTAATACGGTCCCCTTTTTACCCTTTGGGTACGGAACCCTAAAAAAGAATGACTGAATTCAGTTTACGTGTCGATATCCCTGCTATCCACCCTGTATTTCGTGTTTAAACTGCCACATGGGAGACGAGCCTATTATTTATTCACGCATTTCATTTCGTTTTCCTGTATGCGGGCTTTAGTTTTTTATTATTTATTATTATTAGCCTGTGATGTCCCACTGCAGAGCAAAGGCCTCCCTACTCTCTTTCCACTTCTCTCTGTTCAAAGTTGTTAAGGACCAGTTCTTGTTGAAGGAGTCCAGCTCATCCCGCCATCTCCGTCTGGGCCTGCCACGATGTCGTTTGCCATTAAGTGGGAACCATTGGGTCGTAAGTTTGGCCCATTGTTCGTCTGACATGCGGCAGATGTGTCCAGCCCAGTTCCATTTTAGCGTGGCAGCTTTCCAAGTGACATTAGTTATCTTTGTGATGGAACGGATGGTCGTATTCCTAACTCGGTCTGTTTAGTTTTTTAACTTTTATTAAAGATTATGACGGCATACAAAAAACAGATGTTACCAGTTGCATAATAACCGTACGTATCTACAGCTTAAAGGGCAACGAGAAAATAATGGTCCATATCTACCGCTTTCGTACCTACGTACTTGAGATCTTTTGTGATGTAATATTAAATTTTGCAACCTATTCTGTGTGTGGGTTGAATACAAACAAGGTTTCTCCAACGTTTTAAGGTATGTTGTATTGTTATTTGTTTGTTATAAAAGGTGTGTTTGTTATAAAAGTTTTATATACCTAGGTACATAATCTAACAAATAAGTAACAAAACATATGAACAGAATCTATTTTGAAATTAAACTTATAAAGTAATAATGACATTTATAAAGAATTATTTACAAAACACAGTACGACAATTATTAAAGAAAAACCTTTACGAGAATACTCGTATATTATGGTGAACCCAGTCCATGCTTCGCAGGGGTGCCATTTACTAATCTGGCGATATGAAAAAATATCGAGATACACATATAGAGGTATGAGGAACAGGGTGTAAAGTTTACTCAACCTCCATAGAAAAGGGAGGATCCTCCGACCAGACGGATGTTGTGTCCGGTGGGCAACTGCCCAATGATTTATGTCGGGGCCGTTGTATCTATGCTAATTGCGCGGTAAACTCTGCTTGCGCGATGTAGGATTTGCGTGACGTAGTATGACGCGTTGTTCGCATGTGGCGTTGTAGATACCGCTACACACATAAAGCTTCCGGGAAAAAGCTCTTTTTTTCCGACGAAATGACCCCTCCCGCTCTGGGTGGAGCGGAAGGGAGTGTCAGACTCTTACTGACTAAAACCCACCCATGTTCCTTCCTTAGCCTTTTATGTTCCGGGCTAGCGGTAACCCGCTCAGCCGGTAGGCTTCGGCCCTAAGGGGCCCCTTCCTCGATGAAATGATGGTGAAAACCTGCCAAAAATGTACATCAAAATACGTTACGTAGTTAAAAAGAATAACGCGGTCACACAGGTGGACACGAAAAGTGACTTTGTTCTAAACCTACTTTTTAGAGATTTGAACTTCCTCAAAAACACCTTTTCAAAAAATATCTAACAACTCATTCTGAAATTTAAGATGCAATTCTGAAATTGAAGATTGCCTACTGTCTGGAACTAATTTTGTTCAGTTGAACATAAATTTACGGTTTACGCTGATGTTCACTCAACATATTCACAGTTTCTCAACTACATAATTTATGTTCATTCGTCGTATTCATATTATAACTTATCCCTCAATGGGTACCTATAGCTATGGTATGTTCCAAAGTATCTGGTAAAAACGTAAACAAACCCTGATCAGGTCCTTACGCAATCACTCACTCAACGGAATTTGTAACATATTTATCTTCATCGTCATCAGCTTATACTACTTGTTAACTCTGACTCTCTCTTGTTCTCTCTCTCTCTCGTTGACTCTGGGTTAATGCTGTGTATGTGTTGTTGGTAAGCCTTATTAAATAAATAAATTATTATTATTTTTATATTTTAACATACCTCGGGACCATGGGGTCCCGGTCCTTTGGAAGGCGTACGAGGGGCCGAAGCCAACTCGCAGAGGCCCGTTAGAGATTTTCAATGAAATGAAGCACCAACCGACGATTATCCCTGTATGCACTATGCAAGTGCACCCAAGGATAACCCCCGGTTGGTGTAGGACTATTGCAGGATATGGAAAAATAAAAGTTTGGACTATTGGTTTGGGTGGCTAAAGTGCAACGGTTTCCAGGAACTATGGTAAAACTATGACCCCTGCCTGATCAATGCTTTACACAGATAAAATAGCAGGGGGTGACTTGCACACTGGGCCCCCGAAAACGGCCGCTAGCACATAGTGACGTAGCGACAAGGGGGCAATACGTCCTGAGGTGCTTATGAGGAGTGGAGAGTTATTCCACGGCTATCAGGACAATCCCGGAAGTACGGTCAAGATCCCTACCAGCATCTTACTGGAATACTTCCTTCCTCCGAGCACGTTTGCTCTTGCGAAAGCCAGAGGTGAGGAATAAGACTTCTCCCGGGAGATAGGGTCCGTGGGGTCGCTACTGCCCAACAGCTCGCCACATGCTGCCCTGCGGGTTTCTGTGTTCCTTTTGGTCTGGCTCCTCACATTAGACCTGTTCCGGCAAAGTAAACTCTTCCGGCACAGGCCTAGAGTTCGGAGCGCGCAAGCCCCACCACGACGTCAACGTAGAGATATGGCTGGCGGTGGGGTTATTATTATTCTTATTACTTGTTAATTTTTTTTAATGAAACTCGTTTACTTTTACTATGTTTGTAAATATGTGAGATGCCCTCAGCGTGGACGTAGAACCCCTAGGTTGGGGCACACAGAATCAAGCGGATGTTCAAATGGACGAGTGTTCTTCGAAAATTAGTGTTGTTCCATTATTTTAGTGATGTACAGACGCCAGCACATCAAGCTACTATCTATCAAATTTCTTTAATATATTTTCTACTTTATCGCTAAAGCATACGGTTCAAAGTTGATTGGGAAAATAAGACAGTTTCGGGTCTCGACTATTTACAATTGAGAAACCACACAACGCTACAAAATGAAAAACATAGTTAAAATGGATATCATTGTAATTAGAATTTCACGTTACTTTTTTTTTCTTTTTTGTTTTTTTTTTCTTAAAATAATCAAACTAAAGCAATTGACATCCACAGGTAAATTTTCTGAACCATTTGTTTACAATTCAGTTAGACACTTTAGGAACTAACTATACTTTAAGACTTGCTGGGCTTTTTAATAAGTTGATAATTAAATTCAGTTGAACGTTAAATGAATGAGCATGAATGATAACGATACAGGATCGCTTTCAGGGTTTCTGATATTGCCGCAAATTGAAAGGTTATGTGTATCTGTGAGTGATGCTGATGACGCAAACTGTTTTTAAAGTAGTCCAGTGTGTAAGATTGATAAGAACTACACACTTTTTGCAATAAACAAGTAAATACATTCGCATACTCATAAAGTATTACATAAATGTGACTAGTGACCCAGTCCTTACCATTTCTTTTTTTTTTTGGTTGGGAAATTATCAAATAACTTCTCACGCTTAGGGCGGAGCGGGCGTGTCAGACTTTTACTGACTAAAACCCACCCGTGTTCCTTCAGTTGCCTGTGTCAGGGGCCACGGTATCTCTTTCGAAAAACCCGCGACCCTGGTAGGCATCGGCCTTAGCGGACTCCGTCAGTTAGTGCTGACATCTCTTCGTTGTTCATGGCAGAGTTTCTTTACGGTGTTAATCACCATTGCTTATGATCTGAAGGTCAATTCCTGTAATTCTATTCTATTAAAATCTACTCGCAAACTCATCTCAGCGACAATCGATGTCAAAAACTTTTCAAAAATGTAGAGAAATTACAGGTATTTTTGACAGATTGAGACTGAGATCAGACTGTGAACGTTCTTCAAATTACGAGAATTTCCCCTCAGCGGGGCAATTGCGTAACACATTATCGATCGGAATCGGTTTCATTTTGATAGTTCAACAACATTCATTGCGTTATCTACGTGTTGAGAAGACAATTTTTTCGAACTTATGAAGCAATGGATTAGCAATTTGCTTCAAAATTATTCAGATTCCGACTGATAGTGTGTTATTAGGGTGCTGGTCTTTATCGATGCATACAAAAACGCATTTGTTATGACATACAAACGTGTAGATTTGGAGCGCTCATAGGTTAGTTGAAAACCTTAGACAAAGAAAAGTATAGACGGCGGGTAGCTCCATTTCATTTCCACAAGAAAAGGATAAAGTATTGAGTTATTATAAGAAACAGAAAAGGATAAAGCTATACCTACCTACTATTTCCGTCTCTCAGTGCGTGCCAGTTTTTTGAAGGCAGCTACTTAAGTAGCCCATGTTAGTTAAGTTAGTTTTTTGTCTTATGTGTGCCACGCTACCCGATGCTCTATACCTTTCTTACTCTAAGGTGAAAACATTATAGGCTTAGGCTGATTTTTCTTTTTTATAGATATCTGCAAACCCCACTATAAAAAAGAAAAAATGTTAACTCCGCCCTCCATTTATATATTAAAAATAGCCACTTTTGTTAAAAAAAACCCAAAGCTGTTAAATTTTGACAAGGTCCACGAAAACAACATGTGTAGGTATTGTTCTTAAAAAAATGTTACTACAGTATTCAAGAATTTATGGAAAACAAAATGTTAAAATAGAGTTCAAATATACAGGGTGATTGGAAGATGGGTGCAAAGCTTTAAGGCGATGATAGTACAGGCAATTCAGAACCATTTAAGCCATGGTTGTCTTAGACGAAGTCTTACCACTTTTTTTTTACCAATTTCTTAAGATTTTTTTCGAAAATTCCCAAAGTTTTAACTAAACTATTTATTTATGGCCAAATTGAATGATAAACGAATTCATTTTTATTGTATTTAATTAAAGTAATGTGTAAGCAATCTAGCAAAACATGTTTTAGGCCTCTGTGTCTTTAGACATTTTTTTTACAGATATTTAAAGTTCATAACAAATTTTAAAATTTATAAATACTTTTTGTAAACCCGCTCGCTCACCAGATCTGACCCTGCTGGACTTTTTCGTGTGGGGCCGGGCCAAGGAGCTAGTGTATACGAATGTTGAAATAAACACGAGAGAAGAACTGATAGAGAGAATGAATTCAGAGTTTGAAACAATGAAGCTGGAGATGATGTTGAAAATAACAACAACAGAAGTGAGAAGACGGAGCCGTGCTTATATTAGGAATCACGGACAACATTTTGACCATGAAACATAAATAAATTTAATTCAAATGTTGTTTTATTTAGACTGCCTAAAATTTAAAATGTATCCCTTAAATTGGTTTTTAGGTCCTAATTTCAATAATATGTAAGATATCTGCGTAAATGTTACCTCAAAAGAAAGAGCGATTATCAATCATGTTTTCAAAAAGGTTTGAACAAAAAAAGCACGCTCCGTGATTTTTAAAATAAGGTTTACAAAAAGTATTTATAAATTTTAAAATTTGTTATGAACTTTAAATATCTGTAAAAAAAAAAAATGGTTGCCTGTAAAGTCGGTTTTACGGGCGAAGATTTTACGTGACAACGTCTTTTTCTCGGTAGAATATTTATTGATATGAATATAATTAAATTGCACAATAGGAACAAGGAATTAAATGAAAATAAGAACGTAACGTTACCGAGCGTTACACTTTTTCATAAGTGACTCCCAGCCGCAACCTAATTTAAAATAAGAACGTAACGTTACCGAGCGTTACACTTTTTCATAAGTGACTCCCAGCCGCAACCTAATTTAAGACGTTGTCACGTCAAAATGTCTAACGACACAGAGGCCTAAAACATGTTTTGCTAGATTGCTTACACATTACTTTAATTAAATACAATAAAAATGAATTCGTTTATGATTCAATTTGGCCATAAATAAATAGTTTAGTTAAAACTTTAGGAATTTTTGAAAAAAATCTTAAGAAATTGGTAAAAAAAAAGTAGTAAGACTTCGTCTAAGACAACCATGGCTTAAATGGTTCTAAATTGTCTGTACTATCTTCGCCTTAGAGCTTTGCACCCATCTTCCAATCACCCTGTATATCTGTGTGCTAATATAATAATTGTATATTGTGTTATATATTATAATTTTAGCATTGCCACGATTAATATACGAGTACATACATATGCAGCCTGTAATGTTCCCACTGCTGTGATACAGGCTTCCTCACGGTGAGAGGACTTCCTCTCACCGTGCGGGCCCAGTGCGGATTGGCAGATGTCACATGTCTTCAATTTTTTTTTGGTTCTAGGACATGCCTGTTTCGTTTTGAGAGCAGTGGTGATGAAATAATTTACACAAAGTAAAGCTCCTGTCTGGGTTCGAACCTACGACCTACAACTCGTAAGTCGCGGCCGTTACCACTTGGCCACCACTGCTCCCGTTACGATACGTTTAATATACTACTTAATAATTTTAAATTTTATTAGTTTTACTTTTAAGTAGGTAATCTTGCTGCGCCCTAACAGGGCCATGTACTCACTAGTTTAAACCTAGCGTATAACTATAATAATAATTTGTTTATTTTCACTTCAAAACACAAACATCAGTGTAGCCCTGGCTCTTGTACTAGGAAGTCCTGTATCACAAGAGCCAGACCTCTCAATTTGCAGAGAATAAGGTGTAGAAGCGCGATAGACAAAAAGCAACTATGTATGTGTACATTGTGTAATAAATAAATTAATCATTACCACAATGGCTTTTTAATTGTTTCTGTAATTACGGCATTCAGCCGGTTAATAGCCCAGGTAAGCTTCAATAACTTGAACTCAAAACTTTTTAATGTACTACAACATACGTGGATCAAGATCCAAGTTTTGAAGGCAATACAAACTTTTCCGAATTGCCCCAACTTGGAATAGGTATGTTAAATTGTTTTCGGGAGTTTCCTTGAACGGCTCACGAAAATGCCAATTGACTTTGATTTGTTTCAAATTGATTTATTAAGTTTTTACAACATGTCGCGGAATTAACGCACAATACCAAATCTCTCAATCAGAATCCATACTAATATTATAAATTCGAAAGTAACTATGTCTGTCTGCATGTTACCTTTTCACGCCTAAACCACTGAACGGATTTCGATAAAATTTGGCAGAGAGATAGATTGCGTCCCGGGGAAGGACATAGAATAGTTTTTATCCCAATATTCCCACGGGATCGACACTTATGCGGGTGAAACCGCGGAGCGCTGCTAGTATTATGATAAATTCATAATACATACGAGTAGGTACTGGTTACAGTGGCTACTGTTAGCTTGAATCATCCCACAGCTGGGCAAAGGGCAGTGATGACTTCCAGTTATTTCGATCCAGGGCTAAAGTAGCCGTTATGTACCACGCGCGCCTCAAAGAGATTTCAGCATTGAAGGGGTCCTCTAGAGCCGATGCCTGCCAGGGTCGCGGGTTGTTCGAAAGAGTTACCGTGGTCCGTGGCTCAGGCAACTGAAGGAACACGGGTGCGTTTTAGTCAGTAAAAGTCTGACATTCGATTCCTCCTGATTCGCCCAGAGCGGGAGAAGTTATTTGATGATTTACCAAAAAAAAAGGCTAAAGTGGACCTCTGGTCATTTGTTTTGCTCGTTCCTTTATCTTCTACGGGGTTCATTCATCATTCATCCCGATATTCCCACGGGATTGACACTTACGCGGGTAAAACCGCGGGGCACAGCTAGTATTTTAGGCTACTTTTTATGCCGATACTCCCACGGGGTCGACATTTACGCGGGTGAAGCCGCGCGGCGCAGCTAGTGCTTAAATAAATTCATATTTACCAGTAAAGTTAACAAATCGGACTTTGTCGGTGGTAAATTTAACTTGGAAATAGCGCTCGGCTCACCCGCGGTCACAGTTTAACCTTACCTATTAGGTCGGGGTGGCCTGGCTTAGGTCGCTATCCCACTGCCGTTTTACGAGCGTCGGCGTCTCTCGAACGTCTGCGCAGCGTCAACGTTGCGCAGACGCGACGTTGCCGTCGCGTCGTCGCGTGACAAGAGTAATAAAAAAAATTACTTCCGCTGAACGCGACGTCAACGTCGCGTCTACGTAAAGTTAACGTCGCGTTTGTTGGCAACAGGTACAATCACGCCGTCCTGTTTTACGTTGCTGACTTTTTTCGCGATTTCATGTTTAGTCCCATAGTAAAAGTTGTTCATAATGATGAGTACAATAACCTCTTAAGAGGTTGTTAATGCTTTACCAATAACTCTGTATACTTTAGTGTTCACCACAAAAATACATAACAAAAAATTAATCGAACAGCACAAAATATACAAGTGGCGGCCTTATCGCTTTCAGCGATCATGACATAATGTAACTTAGAGGTAACCATGTTTCTGACATAATGTTTTAGGGTAATTAATTAGGAAGGAGCTTATTTCAAACTCTGTAATTTATTTGAGTGCTTCCTCTCATTAGAAAACAAATTTTACCTTGTTTTAAGCCTTTGAGCGCCCTGTTGTTGTATTTTGAACCTTATTCCGACATTGATAAAACGTTTGATAAAGATTTACTACTTAGACTTGGGTTTTATTTTGAAGGGCTTGTGCTTATGCGTATGGAGTTTCATTAAAATCGGTTCATTCATTTCGAAAAACAAGGGTTCGAAAATTTGTATGAAATGCCGTACGGCGTAAACGCTCTTAAGACAGTTGATAAGCCCTAATTGCGTAACACACCATCAATCTCAATCTGTATCATTTTGAAGAATATTGCTAATCCATTGCTTCATATGTTCGAAAAATATGACTGCTAAGCAACGTAAATAACGCAATGAATGTTGTCGAACTGTCAAAACGAAATCCATTGCAACTGATAGTGTGTTACCCTGCCGGTGTACACATGCCTGTAACTTGCACAAAAGTATATGCAAGTAGCTTGCATGCCGTGTGCCATAACAACTTCTGATTGGTGAATACCATACTGGTATGCCAGCTACTTGCATACTTTTGTGCACGTTACAGGCATGTGTATTGCTAGCGTTGTAATGAACTGGCTACTATATGCAATGGCAATCGATCGCAATGCTTTTCATTTTGTCGGTATAGCCACTTTGTTAAGCAAACGAATTCTTCAAACCTATGATGCATGGATTATGAATCTTCTCAAACCCTCGGATTGTGAATTTAGGTGTGTAGGCATCGTCCTAATAGAACGCGAATGCGCGATCATCGTAGGTTCGTGCGAATTTTAATCGTACGAACGCGCGATCAAACATAATATTGAATTCGAATAGGTGTCCTAACTGACAATCGCACTACACGGTCGCGCGACTCAAATGTTTGAAAATTTATTCGCATTTTTTTTTTCATTTCCATTAAAACCCGCAAAATAGGTCATCCAAATATTTCCCGACAGAAAAAATTGAGCGTCTCTGACGTCCATGGTTACCGACCGTGTCAGTGCCAAATTAGGCCACGGTCGCTCGCGTCGTAAATTCGCGCGATGATTACGTATTCTCGTTCTATTAGGACACTCAGATTTTGCGATCGCGCGAACACGCGATGGTCGTTCTATTAGGACGATTCCTTACGCAATTAGGGTGCAAATTTCTTCACGATCTTTTTGTTGTGTATAGTAGTTTTTTTTTTTCCAACAGATGCCCCAGAGCTAGTGGTCCTGACAACTGAGAAGTCAGTGCCCCTTCGCTTCGAGTTGGAGTACCTGGTCCAGTGCGTCGCGACCTGGTCTTCAAATAGCGACCTTGTTTGGCACATCATTAAAGTGATTTTCATTTACACGTAAGTAGATTTTATTTTTACCGACTTCAAAAAAGGAGGAGGTTTCTCAATTCGACCGTATGTGTATATCGTCGCCTTACAGTGAAAACCTCGGGAATGCAATACCTCATAAGTAGCATTTTATGCATTTCGGACAATTTTATAGTATCGAACAGTTCTGGATATAAAAGCGCGTTAAAGGACAATGCTCTTGGATGTATGGAATCCCGTACCATTTTGCGTCAAAGTCAAACTTTTTTTTGCGTCAAAGTCAAGGTTTTGTTTACAAAAGTTATTTTTGTAAAGAAAACCCGGGTTTCGGAGATTTTCAAAAAAAAAAACAAAATAACCGAAAGACTAGGCACCTACTTTATTTTGTTTGACATGTCATATACACGAACGGCAAAAATCGCACATCTGCAGCAGTTTCGGACAATGTCTTCGCGTATTGCGTTGAAATCTTAATTAACACAACATACTTCTGGAGTAAATGCATTATAATCCTCCAATTATACAGAAAAACAGAAATACCTATCAATTTCATGCAATTCGAAAGAAACGGAAAAAAATAATTGTGATCAAATATGGCATTGACGACCATATCCGGAATTGAATCAATTGAGTGCATTATCGAAATATTTTCTTTTTATTACGATTTCGTGATCCCGGTTAGACTTTATTGAAAAAATCGACCATTTTAAATGATAAATTGGTTAATTTTTTTAAGTTTCTATAAAACTATCTCATTTCAATGTTATATTAATCATATTATTTGAAACGGAATGTCATGTAAAGGGAATAAAACAATATCAACACTTTTTTACTTTAATTTAAATTCCCTGTTCAAAAATCAAATCCCCGACGCGTAATGTCGTAAAAAAAATATGAAAATAATTACTATAATATTTTGATCTTGAGGCATGGCGATATTAATTCATAAGAATACAGAACCTCCTTTTTTGAAGTCGGTTAAAAAAAACATAAAAGACGCCGTACAAAAATTTTACAGCACGCAGTTCCTTCTTCCTCTTGAAAAGTTAATTCTTTTACACTTACGAGGTTTTCACTCTAAGGCGTCGATATACAATATATTTTATTTATGTGTGTTCACGGATAACTTCGTCGTTTATGAACCGATTTTGATTATTCTTTTTTTGTTGGAAAGGAGACATTGCCAAGGGTGATCCCATGATAAGAAGGTACTCCTCCAATATTGGACCAATTTAAAAATTATTTCATAAACTGAATGTGACCATTTTCAGATAACAAGACCCCTCCGTGTCTCGGAAAGCACGTTAGGCCGTTGGTCCCGGCTGCCATTCGTGGATCTTTGACAGTCGTTACGGGTCGTCTGTAGCCCGAAAGTCTGACAACCAGTCTTACCAAGGGGTATCGTATTACCCAGTAACTGAGCTGTGGAGGTCAGATAGGCAGTTGCTCCGTGTAAAATACTGGTATTCAGCTGCATCCGGTTAGACTGGAAGCCGACCCTAACATAGTTAAGAAAAAGCTAGGCAGATGAAGAATAATTCCCATAGGTGCGGTCGCCAGTGTTTTTCACGGCAGTCTCATTTTTTTTTATCCTGTTCTTAACCTTGGTTCATTTAATGAGAAAATAACAGAACACTCAAAGATTTTGGCGTTTCACAAATTAATTCGTATTTTTCAATGGCAGTGTGGAAAACTCGGAATTCTTATGTTCTTGAGTAATTAATTAATCTAAATTATATTTATAAAGAAGGCAGTTGCAGCTTGATTAGTGGTTTCAAGGTTATTTTCTTTTTCTTTTATTTGATGAAAAAATCTGGCATTGGTATGACCTACTTTATTTTTATTCTGCTAGTCGAACTCTGGCATTGTTTTTTTTTTATTTGGATACCTTTTGACTTTGACAGGGACTGAAAACAATTTGTATAGTCGAACTCGAAATGCTCTAAGAGCGACATAAGACATATTTTCATATTTAAAAAGGACGTAAGACATTTCATACAAACTTTCTAGCCCTGTTTTTTCGAAATGAATGAGCCGATTTTAATGATACTTCATACACATAAGCAGAATAAAAAGGTTTAAAAAGTTAGTAAAGAACATTATCTGACCTCCACAACCACCCAGTTACTGGGTAATACGATACCCCTTGGTAAGACTGGTTGTCAGACTTTCGGTCTTCGGACTACCCAGAAGAACTTTCGGGCTAGAAGCTAGTATGTAAATAAATAAACATGACGTCACAAAGTAAAGACTATGTTTATCTTTATAAGCTGTAGGAAGAAAACCGTTGCCATGACTAAAAATTTCCCATAATAGGGATTTTTTTTAAATTTCTTTCTAAATATTGTCTCAGTAACATCCTGTATATATTATATAAAAATAAATTTCATCCTGAATCCGCTATACAGGATGAGTCCGTCATCTGATAACGTGTAGTCAAGGATAATCCCTACTCGTTGTCTACAAATAAATATAATATTGTAAAAGGAAATAAGGCGTTTTGATTTCTTTTTTTTTCCAATAAATCAAGAGAATAACAGGAAGTTTAAGTATATGATCATTGTTTGCTCTTTTATTATTGTTTTGTACTTAACATTTCCTTCCTCAAGTTTGGGTAGGGAAAATATTATTTATTGTAATACTATTTTCGGCCCGCGACTTCGACCGCGTTGTAGTCAAATCCACACTAATATTATAAATAAGTTCGGTCTCAAGTTTAACCGGGTGCAGCTGAATACCTGTATTTTACATGAAGTGATTGCCTATCTGACCAGCCAGCCAGTCAGTATCTGGCCAGTTACTGGGGAGTGTTAACTGTGCCATAATACCCGCCCAGGTTTCTTCTCACACGGAGAAGACACGAGCATTGACGGTGTTGTGTCTTAAGCATGCTGTGACGTACTTTGCCAGACGACAGACGCCTATTTATGCTTGCTTCCTGGACTTGTCCAAAGCATTTGATCTGGTTTCCTATGATGTGTTGTGGAGTAAGTTGGAGCGAGTAAATTTACCCTCAGAACTTGTCAACATTTTAAAGTTTTGGTACGGAAACCAGATCAACACTGTACGATGGGCTGGGGCGTTTTCTCGTCCTTACGGGTTGGAGTGTGGGGTGAGGCAGGGTGTATTGAGCTCACCAACGCTTTTCAACCTCTATGTGAACGAGTTGATTGGCGAGCTCAGCAGTACCAGGCTCGGATGTTTTATAGACGGTACCTGCGTCAATAATATCAGTTACGCGGACGACATGGTACTGCTGAGCGCGTCAGTCTGCGGCTTGAGAAAACTGGTTGCTCAATGTGAGACGTATGCTAAAGGTCATGGCTTGGCATACAACGTTAAGAAGTCGGAGGTCATGGTCTTTGAGGCTGGGGGTAAAAGTCCTGATGCGGTACCGCCTGTATTACTTTATGGTACACCATTGCAGAGAGTGTACAGGTTTAAGTATCTTGGTCATATATTGACTCCCAGCCTCAAAGACGATGACGACATTGAACGGGAGCGGAGAGCGTTGTCAGTTAGAGCGAACATGCTGGCACGCAGGTTTGCACGTTGCTCACTTCCTGTAAAAATCACGCTCTTTCGAGCCTACTGTACTACTTTTTACACGTGCAGCTTGTGGGCTAGTTATACGCGAAGATCGTACAGCGCTCTTCGCGTTCAATATAACAACGCGTTTAGGATACTGGTGGGGCTGCCCCGTTTCTGTAGTGCGTCAGGGATGTTCGCGGATGCGCATGTAGATTGCTTTTACGCAACAATGCGTAAAAGGTGCGCTTCCCTGGTGCGCAGGGTGTGGGGCGGCTCCAACAGTGTCTTAAACATGGTTGCGAGTCGCCTAGACTGTGTTTACGTGGGTCACTGTTGTGCCGTCTCTCATGGGATGTCGCAACGGTGACAACCGTTATTTCGTAATTTTTTTTTTTTTTTTGTTTATTGTCTGTGCTTACTAACATACCTAGTCATAAGTTTTACTAACAATATTGTTTGATTTTGAGTCTGAGTTACTCTAATAAAGAAAAATTCTATTCTATTCTATTGATCACCACGCTGTCTCAAGACGGGTTAGTGATTAGTGATCAAGTTTAAGAGGAGACGGAGCCTGCGAGGAATTTGAAAAATAGATATTTGAAGAAACTATTGCCGTCGCCTTACCTCAACTCTGCCCCCGTAGTGTTTGATAGGGACAGCTGCAGCTCAGATTGAAATTATCACAAAAATTTTGACGAGATCGACGTTTCATATTCCCATTTTTTCTCCTCGAAAACTGAGCCGATTCAATTGTTTTTACATTAACGTTTTATGAAAGATTATGTTTAAATTCCTATAATTTTTTATGTTACAAACTTTTCTCATTTGTCTGGCAGTAATCACGGCGGTAAAAATTGGGCATTTTTTGTAATTTTTAGAGGGTAATATTTTCTTTACTAATTAGTTGCTGAAAAAAAGAAAATCACAGGGACGTGTTTACAGCAGACCTTGATATTATGAAACAAAAATTGCTCTAGAGGCATTATTCAGGAAGAAAAAAGGGGAATACATTGGTATGGAGAATCGCACGTCCTGTTATCTTAGGCCGCTATCCCACTGGCGATTTAGTGCGCTTTCACATTTAGGCGACTTTAGCAGCACGACTGACGCGCGACCGTCGCCCAGTCAGAATTTCATATTATAAACAGAAGCGTGCGTGAATGTTTCTGCTTCTGCCGCGCTACTGTCGCGCTGCTAACGCTCTAATGTGAAAGCGGCCTTACGAGCGTTGGCGTTTCTCCAACGTCTGCGCAGTGCCAACGATGTGCAGACGCGACGTTGACGTCGCGTGTTCCTAGTGGCAAGCGTTACATCCTCTGAACGCAACGTTAAGGTCGCACACATGCTCCGATTTTCAAGAAACTCGCAACGCGTCTGCGCAACGTTGGCGCTGCGCAGACGTTGGAGAAGCGCCAACGCTCGTAAAACGCCAGTGGGATAGCGGCCTTAAGGGTGTGTACCATCTAACTGAACAACTGTCTCCATGGGACGAACAGCCTAATCGAGAAAAAATATTCAGCCGTCCCCTATATTTAGGTCGAGAAGGTACCTAGTAAAGTTTTGTAGGGACAGCTGATATTTTTTTCTCGATTACCATGTTGGTACCACGGATAAAGTTGTTCAGTTTTGACACACCCTGTATAATAAGTCCAGGTTTCCTCACGATATTTTTCCTTAAGGGGACTACATGACTTAGAGCGGGGTCACTGTCGGATTGCATAGAAAAGAAAGCGAAGCGCGATGACACAACAACGCTAATAATTTATTGCAAAATATTAAGCAATTAGGTAGGTATCTATTTACAAAAAATCTATTGTTTGGACTAAAAAATTAAAACACTAGTGCTTTAGTATGTTGCTTGTAGAATAATCTGACGAAAAATCAGAATGATTGTATTATTATGGTTTTTATTGTAAAAAGAAAGTTTTTAGAGGTATTTTCATGTTTTATTTCTATCGTATCAAGTTAGTTGTATTATGTTTTCAACACACTATCTACCTAGCATATATCCTGAAAAATATCATATATTTTTCTGATTTTGTTTACTGTAGTCGATCTATACTTTTATTGCTTCTAAAACTTGCGGTTTTTTGCGTTTAGGTCCTGATGCCAGTAATGTCCAAGATAACAGAAAGTACAAACTAATTTAAAACGTCACAATGGTATGTACATGCTCGGATTTGAACCGCCTCGAGCATGAGAGGCGAGGCCTTCAACACGTTCATAATCAGCCTATAATGTTCCCACTGCTGGGACACAGACCTCCTCTTTCATTGAGGGGGAGTGGGCCATAATCTACCACGCGGGCCCAGTGCGTGTTGGTAGATGTCACATGTCTTCGAATTTTGTTCTAGGACATGCCGGCCGGTTTCCTCACGATGTTTTCCTTCACCGTTTTGAGAGCAGTGGTGATGATATAATTTACACAAAGTAAAGCGCCAGTCTGGGTTCGAACCTACGACCTACAACTCGTAAGTCGCGGCCGTCACCACTTGGCCACCACTGCTCTACTTTCTCTCTCTCTATAACTGCTCTCTCTTTTTTTTACTTACCACAACAATATTCACTGTTTTATAGGTCATTAAGCAACTGTTCCAAAAGTTTCTGACAAGTTATACTAAGTTAGTCACTTTCATAAATGTGGTCTAACACTGCCATTGGAAGTTTTAAGAAGTTTAAGAATTGTCGATGTTGAAACTTTTAACTGTTCCTAACTTTGAATATTTTAACGGAACCATTTTGACGTCTAGCGGAATATCTCCTTTTTTGTCATCAAATTTCTCAATATCTATTGTAGAATCTAATTCGTTTCATGCAATTAAGGGGCCGCGAATTTTTCTTACGTTTTTTGCAATTTGCAGTTCAATGTCAGGTTGTATGTTGAAAAAAATATGATTCGAGATCGTAACGAGATATAAATAAATGAAATAATAATTTTGTTTCAGAATTAAACCTCCATAATTTGATAATAAAACATTAAACTTAAACTCTGTTAGTAAACATGGAGGTTGGACAAATAATGGACGAGCGGGCAATCAAATTTCCCTGCAATGACATTCAGGAGACTGTTTTCACTGCCCCGGACCCTCTGCAGCAGCGACGCGGCACGCTTACGACTGATCACATACCAATCGTTTAATCAGCCAAACAAAAAACTGTTACCTAAGTAAGGTATTCCAGTTTTTTCTTAAACCTAAAAATTACGTAATAAAAAAGTAATTTAAAAAAAATTAAACCGACATCAAAAAGAAATGAACTCAAAATTATGAAATAACTTTAATTTCGGAAGTCGGTGGCAAAAAACTAAAATACAGATCCCAAGATACACGCTTAAAAACATAAACTAGTAATTCATTACATAACATATATTACCTAAACTATGATAATCAAGTAATCCAGTAGACACTACACAAATATTTAATAACTTTAAAATTTCAAAATCTTCTTTCTGTCGGTTTTAAAAGCAAGTCAACTGTGGGTACTTACCACCTTTATATATACGCGCCACACTGATGTAGGTACCATTTTGTTGAAACTCAAATGTGTTTTCTCGACATCCGTATGTCACTAACGGGATGCAGCAGAACACCAGCGTCAGGTATTGTACCTGGCATATGCTGAGCTGGACTCCCATTTGGTGCAACCATGATACACCGCCCAATAGTGATCACAGAACATAAATACCTTAGTGATCGACCATTATAGATGTATATGAGCTAGGTGTCTATGGGTCAATTTATCTTTTTTTAATCATTGTTATTTTTTTTTCTTTCACCTAAAGTGACTCAATTAATCAACTCAGCCTATCGCAGTCAACTGCTGGACATAGGCCTTTCCCAGGCTGCGCCACAATACCCTGTCCTCCGCCTTCCGCATCCAATATGTCCCAGTCACGTTTTTGAGGTCGTCGATCCATCTAGCTGGGGGGCGTCCCAAACTACGCTTACCGATACGCGGTCTCCAGTCCAGGGCTCATCTCTTCTACCGTCCGTCGGTCCTTCAAGAAACATGGCCAGCCCACTGCCTCTTCAGCTTGCTTACTCTGCAAGTTATGTCGGTAACCCCGGGTCTTTTCCGTATAACTTCGTTTCTGATTTTATCCTTAAAATAAATCTTGAGCATAGCCCGCTCCATAGCGCACTTAGCGACCTTTTTGTGGACCAGCCCGAAAAAGTGACTAATGCATTTATATTATTAGGTAGGGTTAATGTATATTTCTGCTTACGAGACCATTTTCGGGGCGAGACCCTACCTGTATCCCGCGCTTTATCCCAACGAGGCCGGCTTTACCTGACAGCTTTTATAACTAGATGCGGTTGAATAATTTACAAATGACTACGAAAGGCCTTGTTGTCAAAGTTTGGCAACTTTGGCAAGGGCTGACCGACAACCGCAGGAACCCTCGCAGATAGGGCCCCCATCCGTCCGGCCTTTGTGTGGGCTTTTATTTTCTCCTATTTGGCTAAAGGGGATTCTTATTTAAAAAATAAAAACTTGCCAAGTGCGAGTCGAAAAAAAACACAAAAAACACGTTTGTTGTATGGGAGCCCCCCTTAAATATTTATTTTATTTTTAGTATTTGTTGTTAAAGCCGCAACAGAAATACATAATTTGTGAAAATTTCAACTGTCTAGCTATCGCGGTGCTTGAGATACAGCCTGGTGACAGACAGACGGACGGACGGACAGACGGACATTCAGCGAAGTCTTAGTAATAGGGTCCCGTTTTTACCCTTTGGGTACGGAACCCTAAAAATTGTGAAATATTTTCGGGAAAAATATATATTAAGGGGCTTACATGACCTAAAGCGCGGTCACTGTCGGACTGCAGAGAAAAGAAAGAGAAGCACGATGACACAACGCTGGTAATTTATTGCAAAATATGAAGCAATTATCTTTTTACAAAAAATCTATTGTTTGGACTAAAAAATTAAAACACTAGTGCTTTATTATGTTGCTTGTAGAATAATCTGACAAAAATCAGAATTATTATAAGTGTAATGTATGTATATTAGTATGGTTTTTATTGTCAAAAGGAGTTTTTAGAGGTATCTTCATGATTTTTTTCTATCGTATCAAATTAGGTGTATTATATTTTCAACACACTATCTACCTAGCATATATCCTGAAGAATATTATATATTTTTCTGATTTTAAAACTGAGTAAATTCAATTCCTGACCTTAAAAAAAAAAAAAACTAACTGCACCCCGCGGTTTCACCCGCATAATTTTCGATGCGGTAAGAATATTGGAATGAAAATAATCCTATGTGTTAATACTGGTTATAAACTATCTGTGTGCCAAATTTCGTCCAAATCCGTTCAGTAGGTACCTAGTTTTTTCGTGAAAGAGTAACAATCATCCATCCATCATCACAAACTTTCGCGTTTATAATATTATTAGGTTTATATTCTTGACCATATTAATAAAAATTATTATAAATTCCATTACTGAACATAATTATTATCAAATAGAAATTACAGAACAGGAATAACTGGCTGAAGATAAAAAAGGCCAGCTTCCTTTATAAAATCAGAAAAAGGATATGTCCCAAGGGACAAAAATTCACTTTGTCCGACACGTTTTACTTCAGCCCTAATCTTATCACGCTTATTAGACCGTGTCCTATATTTATCCCTTGCATATTTCGGCTGTCTTCGTCTTTTCATGTCTTCGACTTTAGTTTGAAATGTCCAGTTTTTCGGTGAGACGTAATTTTCAATTGCCTTCGAATAGGTCGGTCAACTATAATAGACAATGGAACTTACGCTAATAATAATCAATATAATAATAATCTGCCTGACTTTATTTTGGGGTCGGTTTCAAGTCCAACTGAATGCAGCTGAAAACCAGTATTTTACATGGAGCGACTGCCTATCTGTTCTCCACAAACCAATTACTGGGTAATACGATACACCTTGGTAAGACTGGTTGTCAGACTTTCGGGCTTCTGACTACCCGTAACGACTGTCTAAGATCCACGAATGACAGCCGGGACCAACGTGCTTTCCGTGGCACGGAGGTGTTTCGGTATGTAAAGATGGTCACCCATCTAGGGTCCGACCGCGGCAAGTTTAGCTTAACCTGATCGATCGACCCGTGCGGCTAATTATTACTTTGCCAGGAGCCCCTCTATTTCAATTGGAACTTACGTCTCAATGAAAACCTGGACAATTAGAGCTTACTTCACAGTTTGGGCGAAATGTAGGTAGTCGGGATTTTCTGTCAGGAATTTCTCAGTAGCAACCCTGAGTCTGCCCGATTGATGGCAATAGGCTCGCTCCCAAGACTCTTTGACTACCTACTATGCCGTCACAAGCACTATTTAGTTATGGGAAAATCAAATCGATTCAAAGAGGCCGCGTGCGGGGCACCTGTCTCGCCCCAAGCCCCCCCCCCCAGCAGCCGGTCGATTTTGAAAAATCTCCGTGAAAACTTAGGTGAAATGAGTTTGTTTTTGAATAGGAATTGACACTATTGACAGCTCACTCCACGCTTAATTCACCTAAGTTTTCACGGTGAGATTTTCATAGAACAGCACCGCAGTACACAGGACGGAGCGCGGAAGTTACGGCTTACGATTTTTGTACGTAAGTTGGGCACGCGAAGTAGTTGCTCTTGCGTTATCTAGGTGTATCTATATCTATGCTCGCTCCCTATTATATCATCATCCTCATCATTTCAGCCGAAAGATGTCCACTAGTGGACATAAGCCTCCCCCAAGCACCTCCACTTCGACCAGTTCTGTGCTTCTCGCATCCAACGGGTTCCTTCGGCCTTCACAAGGTCGTCGGACCACCTTGTGGGAGGCCTTCCAACGCTACGTCTTCCAGTACGCGGTCGCCACTCCAGAACCTTTCGACCCCATCGGCCATCTGTTCTGCAAGCAATGTGCCCACTGCCACTTGTTTGGCAATTCTTCGGGCTATGTCGGTTACCTTGGTTCTCCTGCGGATCTCCTCATTCCTCCCTATTATATGGGACTGGGGAAATGTAGTTTTACGTTCTATGCACCCATTTAGGGAATACAGGCATGATTTTAATTTATTGTTATTATTTCAGGCTACCACTTCTGCTGATGACCGTGGCTTATTATCAGATAGTGAAGGTATTGTGGCGCTCCGAGAAGATACCAGGACAGGCTGAAACCATCAAGCTGGCACCTGCTGAACAGAGTAAGTAGACCTTTACAATACTGGGTGTATAGAAAAAATTCAGGCAAAACCCATATTACGTATAATAAAATAAAATTTCCCAAACTGCAACAGATGAATAGGTCGGAATAGAAAAAAAATTCAATGAAATTAAAATAAACGACGCACAAATTACAAAGGTCACAGAATTCAAATTAAAATAAAGTATCAAACGCAAAAATAAACAAATTTTATGGGTCACAGAATCGAAATTAAAATAAAATGGCGAAATGAATAAGGGTCACAAAGTTTAAACGGGGCCGTTCGGCTCAGAGTAGTCAGATAGAAAACGCCGACCCCATCTAGTTTTTAGGGTTCCCTACCAAAATGGTAAAAAGGAACCCTTATGGTGCGACTCTGTCTGTCCGTCTGTCACAGCTGGATATCTTAAGAACTACTAATGCTATCAACTTGAAATTTGGAATGGTTTTAAACGACGTTTGCTCAACTAATTTTCAAATAAGAAAGAAATAAAGAAAGAAAGAAAATACATTTATTTAGCACAGACTAAAAGACACACAATACACCAAATAGTTAGACAATAATCAGTTACCAAATAGTTAGTTAATAATAAAAATGTGTGTATATTTTTTGCAACAGGGACTGATCTTACAAATTCGAAGTGGGGCTATTAGGGCATGTGGGGTATCATAAAGAGCGCAGTATGCATATTCTCAAACATTTTTTTTAGGCCGCATAGTTTTAGACTTTTACTCTACAGTCCCTTGAAGCTGTGAAAAAATCAAACACCTAAGTTTACGTACAAAAAGATACGGCTGTTTAAGCCGCAAAACGTATATTTCGACACTCTAAAGGGAATCAAAATTTATAGGGTACTTCCCGTTAACCTAGAATCATGAAATTTGGCAAGAAGCAAGATCATGTAGCACAAGTAAAGGAAATAAAAAGTAATTTAAAAAAATTAAACCGACTTCAAAAAGAAATCAACTCAAAATTATGAAATAACTTTAATTTCGGAAGTCGGTGTCTTGGGATCTGTATTTTATTAGTTTTTTGCCACCGACTTCCGAAATTAAAGTTATTTCATAATTTTGAGTTGATTTCTTTTTGAAGTCGGTTTAATTTTTTTAAATTACTTTTTATTTCGTAATTTTTAGTTTTTGCACCAGAATTTGACCAAGGTTTTGAGATGTTTTCCCTTTGACACTACACCCGTAGCTCGTATCAATATGCCAGGCCGTCACACTTACACGTATTAGTCCATATCTTGAAAATTACTGAACCGATTTTGATGAAACTTGCACTGTTCCCTAAGTTGAAGTAAATGTAAGCTAATAAAAAAAGAATGGTCACGATCCGATTAATAGTTACGGAGATATGCGTGGACAAACATACATACATACATACATACATACATACATACATACATACATACATACATACATACGTCTATGAAATTTTGTATATTTGTTTGGAAGCCTTAGTAGATTGTCATATGTGAATATAATGCAATTCCAATAATATTACATACATACGTATCGAATTGATAACCTCCTTTTTTTTGAAGTCGGTAAAAATCCGAAAACCGTAAATTTGTAGGTACCTACATTAAAAAAACCCCCGTGATAAACTACAACATACCTACAATGTACGGACGCCTGGGTGCGCGAGTCGAATCGCACTTGACCAGTTTTTTATGTTTTGTTTCTGTATATTTGTCTGAATAAAATTTATGCATTCAACACTCGTACAAACGCAATTTATCACAGCTTCTTATTAGTCCTAATTTCAATAAAAATGGGTCACGTTCACAGCAAAGCGTAATTACGAATTCTTTTACTTTGTCACATTTAAAATTAGTTTTCGTTTTGAGTCACCAAGATACAGGCTGTGCCTAGCTTGGGGCCCGCTGTAAATTCAGTATAAGGGCCTGTACACAGCACGTTTTTTAAACGCGCCGTTGACGCGCGTTTTAGAAACGTGTGTCGACGGTGCGCTTTTTTCCTACAGAGCACGGTGTACAAAGGTCTACAGGCTGCGTCTGAATCGCGTGCGCATCGCGACTGTATCGGTACAAACGCGCGTCAACGGCGCGTTTTAAAAACGTAGTGTGCACAGGACCTAAGTTTTCTCTTGGTTAGAACTACATGCTAATACTTGCATGTTTGTGAACTATGTGTAAGTTTTAATAAATCCCATCTTCCAAACACGGTGAGCTGTGCTGGGGCGGCTGCTGCAGGTGCGGGAGGGAAACCTCAAAAAAATGTTTTTTTTCGGATGGGAAATCATCAAATGAGCCCTCCCGCTCTGGGTGGAGCGGAAGGGAGTGTCAGACTGTTACTGACTAAAACCCACCCATGTTCCTTCCTTAGCCCTTTATGTTCCGGGCCAGCGGTAACCCTTTCGGACAATCCCGCTGACCCGGCAGGCTTCGGCCCTAAGGGGGCCCTCGATGCTGACATCTCTTTGAGGCGCGCGTGGACCACGTACGCGCCGTCCGGCACGGGCCTGGTCCTGATCGGACGGTGAGCTACCCATTACTCTCCGCCCGCAGGTCCGCGCCTACGGTGGACCTCAAACTTGACTCAATTATTATATTTTTTTCTTTATTCGTAAGGGGTTTGCTCTTGACTCTAGTCTAGGTCAGAGGTAACAGAGACAAAGTTCGCAAGCTACAATGTTTTTGGGTTTCACACTTGACTTTCACATTGACGGGGAAATTTTTATTTTTAGAAATATTTTGATGCTCTTTTCGTTTATACTGCATTAAATCAATTTTTGAAAAATAATAAAATTATCTATCCAATGTTTGGCACGCGAAGTAGTTGCTCTTGCGTTATCTAGGTGTATCTATATCTGTGCATTACATGTTGCGATTCAATTCCCTGTGGCATTGTATACCATAAGTTGAAACAACAATAAAAGCGATTCAAGTCATTTGTTGCTTCAATTTTATTGTAAGCTAACAGGCAAGAAACTTGCATTATGGTGGAGGATATCATGAGGAAGCCGCCATATCCTAGAACCAAAAATTTCCAGATGTGTGACATCTACCAAGTACTAACCCGCAACCGAAGCCGCATGGTAAATGTGCCCACTCCCTCTCGAAGCCTATACTATAACCCACTGTTGGGACACATCCCAGCAGTGGGTTATAGTATAGGCTGCTTATGCAACAGTTTTACAGCTAACAAACTTATTTATTTATTTATTTGTTTCTGTCATTACGGCATTCAACCGATTAAAGTCACTGGTGCGAAAAACAAAACAAAATATCGAGAACGGCCTGAAGCGGCGTTATTTGAATTAATTCAACAAACTTTGATTAACGGAAACGCGTGATACGCGCGTTTGTCTACGTTAATCAAACTTCCTTCAAAAGTCAAATTACTGTCGACTGAAAGAGAGAACTGACTATTGTGAGAGTGTCTAACTATTCATCTGATATATTACATTCATTATTATGGGGGATTGGGGGTAACAAGTCAACAGAGCAGGGTCGACAAAAGGTTTTCGGTAGGTAACCGTTTTGTATTTCGAATTTAATCAGAAAGTTTTACAAGAAAATTAGAAATTCGAAACAAGAAACGTTTTAAAATTCATCATCATCATCATCATTTCAGCCGAAAGACGTCCACTGCTGGAAATAGGCCTCCCCAAGCACCTCCACTTCGACCGTACTTCGTCTGCACTTCTCGCATACAACGGGTTCCTGCGGCCTTCACAAGGTCGTCGGATCACCTTGTGGGAGGCCTTCCAACGCTACGTCTTCTGGTAAACGGTCGTCACTAAAGAACCTTTCGGCCCCATCGGCCATCTGTTCTGCGAGCAATGTGGCTGCCCACTGCCACTTAAGTTTGGCAATTCTTCGGACTATGTCGGTTACCTTGGTTCTCCTGCGGATCTTCCTGATTCGCTCACACAGGGAAACTCAAAACAAAGCCCTCTCCATTGCCCTTTGGGTGAGTTTTAGCCTTCTTAATAAAAATATTTAAATTTAATTAAGTAATATTTCATTCGATAATTACCAAATGTTCAGCAAATTGCGCCGCTCTTTTCTTTGATGACCGGTATTGTGGTACAAAATATTAATCACGCGATTGAATAAACCTTTCGTGGGTATGACATTAATTTGGATGAAATCAATAAAAACTGAAAATTATCTATCTATTATCTATCTATATACCAGCTTCTGCCCGCGACTTCATCCGCGTGAAATTTTAACCCCGACCCATCCCGTCGCATCCCATCATCCCCCCCGGGCTACTCCTTCGTTTTCACTTAGCCTTATTTCCGACTTTTTTTCTTATTGCTCAGCTCATAATAGTGCTAGCGTGATGTTAAATAGCCTATATAGCTAAGATCGCTTTTAGCGATAAGACCGCCCATTGTGTCACCCTTTGTATAGTTTCTATAATTATGTCTGTAATTTATATGGTGTACATAATAAAGAGTATACTATTCTATTCTATATAGCCTTCCTCAAAATTGGGCTATCAAATACAAAAATATTTTTTCAAATCCCACTGGTAGTTCCAGATATTATCGCTTTCAAACAAAAAATAAACAAACTCTTCAGCTTTATTACGGAGTTAGGAGTAATTTGAGAACAGTTGGAACGATTTGGCAATTTTTGGAACGAAGTTCTTTTACGGAGATTGTGGTAGGAGTAAACTGGGAGAAAATGTCACATAACGAAAAAGCATTATGCCCCTCCTTCATGCGACTTTTTATTACATAATTATAATAGGTAGAGTCAGAGGGAGAGACAGTTTTCATGGTTTTCGAGGGTGCTGAAGCCTATATCGATTGTGAGGTCAAAATAAAAATCCAAGATGGCGGCTGCAAAAATGTTAAAATTTTTTCATCATGGGTATCGCTTTTATGATTTTTGAGGGTGCTGAAGCCGATAGTGAGGTCAAAATAAAAATCCAAGATGGATCTGGAAAATTTTTCAAAATTTTCGTCATGGGTATCGTTTACATAGTTTTGGAGGGTTCGGAAGGCGACAGTGAGGTCAAAATAAAAATCGAAGATGGCGGCTGGGTCAGACAGGGAAGCATATTGGGTCCTACCCTCTTTCTTTTGTATATTTATGACCTATGCAACATGAACATCGAAAATGCAAAAGTCTTCTCGTACGCCGATGACACCTCTGTCGTTTTTACTGGCAACTCATGGCACGACGTAAAACTGAAAACAGAGATGGGCATGGCCCATGTCGCTAATTGGCTTAGTAATAACCTGCTCACGCTAAACACATCCAAGACGAATTACGTATGCTTTAGCGTGAGTAACAGGACACAACCAAATGACGATTTCAACATAAAAATTCATGTGTGCGGAGATCCAATAAATAGATGTTGTGCCTGCTTATGTATCTCCAAAATTTCGCAAACTAAGTACCTGGGCATTGTAATTGATCAACGTCTATCATGGTACCAGCATTTGGAACAGGTTACAAATAGGGTTAGGAGATTGAGCTGGATATTTAAATCACTACGTCACATTGCTCCAAAAGACATAATCAGTAAACATAAATTCCCTAGAAACATCCTGAATGAGGTATACTTGGCTCTAGTGCAATCAGTTTTAATGTATTGTATCACGGTTTGGAGAGGTGCAACTAAATCCAAGCTTATATACTTAGAGCGAGCCCAGCGTGCTCTTATTAAGATTATGTACTTCAAAAACATATTATACCCTACAAATAGCCTTTATACTATCAGCAATTTAATCTCGATAAGAAAGTTGTACATAATCCAAACCTGGCTGGCCTGTTGGTCTAGTGGTCAGTGACTATGACTGCTATGCCGGAGGTCGTGGGTTCGATTCCCACCCAGGACAAATGTTTGTGTGATGAGCATGATCATTTGTTCTGTGTCTGGGTGTAATTTATCTATATATGTATGTATTTAGAAATAAATAAGTATGTTTATCAGTTGTCTAGTACTCATAACACAAGCTCTGCTTAGCTTGAGACTAGACGGCGTTGTGTGATAGTTGTGGAATATTATTATTATTATTATTATTAAACCGTCTTGAAAAGACATAAAACCCTGCCATTTGATTCAGAAAAATTTACCAAAAGAAGGAAAGACTTAGTAGCTCCAGTTTCCCAAACTAAAACCGTGTTTGCATGCAGGCAATTCAATAAACGCTCAGCCGAATTATACAAAAAAATATTCATATACACCAAAAGCACATGATTGTAAGAAAACCGTAACTAATTGGATCAAAAAACTCACGTATGAAGAGACCGAGGCACTTCTACAGTACATTAAATAGCAAGATACATTATAATAATATATTACTCAATTGTTACACACATACATACAATCTCACAAAAACTGGCAGTTAAAAAAAAATAGAAACATACACACACACACGCACAAACTTTCGCCTTTATAATATTAGTGTGATGAATATTGTATCATTGGTAGTGTGTGCCTTGAAGGGTGTGTGCCAAATAAACATATTTTCTAAGCTTGTTTTATATTTGTTTTCACTATGCTCGTTCGCAATTAATACATAGGTACGTACTTTGGCAAGTACTTGATTAATCACTGTCCAGTGAAATTAAGTAAATATCATCTACTTTTATGAACACTTCACATTACCTACAAACTATTTGAAAACAAATCAACGTAAGCTTTAAAAAAAAATACATGGCAAAAATTAAATAAAATTAGGCTCAAGTATCAAGTCGTGTCAGTTTACTCATAATTTTACCGCTTCGCGCATGTCGCTGTGTGTGTGAGCCGTGCACGTGTAGTAGTGAGACTCAATACCTAAAATTGAAGCGCGTCAATTCGTAAACGCGTCCACAGGCAATAATTGCTTAAAAGGAGTCCCCAAACACAACCACCCATTGTTGTAACTTTCTTGAATAAAACATTTTGTATTTGTATCTTGGATTTTCAACACGTTTTTTTGTTTCAAATGTTCGTAATAGTCCAAAAATTGGTTTTTGTGGAAATAAAAATTAGAAAGGATCCCGGAAAATGTTCAAGTTCGGGAAAAACTGGACGTCTTCTTTTCTATGGAGTTTAAGTATGAAAATATAATGACTTTTATTTGCAATTTTTGATACCTTGGGTTATATTATTTCAACTTTTGTAGGCATCTCTAATTATTTTGAAAAAAGTACAGCCCAATTTGACTTGCTGATAATGTAGGAGAAATATTTTTTTAAATCGGTTATGTCTTTTTAGATTATATCCATTACAAAGGAACATAATTTAAAACATAAAACACAAATATTTTTTCTTTATTATAACAATGAGCAAAGCATATAATTATACTAGCTGCGCCTCTCGTTTTCTCCCGCATAATTCTCTATTCCGTTGGAATATCGGGATAGTATTCTGTCCTAATCCAGGTCATGATCAGGGCACATTGCTCGCAGAACAGATGGCCGATGGGGCCGAAAGGTTCTGTAAGGAGTGGCAACCGCGTACCGGAAGACGTAGCGTTGGAAGGCTCCCACAAGGTGGTCCGACGACCTTGAAGGCCGCAGGAACCCGTTGGATGCGAGAAGCACAGAACCGGTCGAAGTAGAGGTGCTTGCGGGAGGCCTATATCCAGCAGTGGACGTCTTTCGGCTGAAATGATGATAACGATGAGGTCATGGTCTAACCATGTGCCAAGTTTTATCCAAATCCGTTCCGCCGTTTTATCGTGAAAGCGTAACAAACAAACATACACAAAATCAAATCTTTTCTTTTCTTTCTTTATAATATTGTTATATTAAGTTATCCTATCCTACTAATATTATAAACTCGAAAGTTTGTGAGAATAGATGGATGGGTTTTTGTTACTTTTTCACGCAAAAACTACCGAACGCATTTTCATAAAACCTTACAATAATACAACGTTATTTTTAGTATTTAATAATATGCAAAACCTGAATATAGTTTGTTCAAAATAAGTTATCTGAATCGATTCCAATATTTTTTACCCCATGTTATATGTTCTCCCAAAAACATTTAAAAAAGGTTAAAAATTGGACACCGAGAGACACTAAGTAGGTTATCCAATCTCCGCGCCGAACGGTTAGGTACTAATATCAAATCTATAGACTGTGTCAATGAGCACAAGACGGCGCGGCGCGGCGCGGGTAAGTATGTTTTTGTACAGACAAGCTTATAACTTGGTGATTTTTCATGATACAGTTTTGAAATTTTGTACATAGATTCTTTACATAAAAATACTACAAACGTGTTTCGGGTTTCGCATAATTATACTAAAAATAATGTTGTCTATCATATACATCAGAATAACACGTAGGATACTTTTTATCCCGATAATCCCACGGGATCGACACTTCGGGGGAGCTGCTAGTATTATAATATGTATACATAGTTAAGATAGAAATAACATCTTCTTCGAAATAAGATAGCTGATGAGTTACATTCCAAACAAGCACTGCAGTGCAAAAATCTCGAATGTATTTTGGGAAGTCCGATATATTTATTATTTAGATGTAATTGAGCTATGAAGTGAGCAGCGGTGGCCAAGTGGTAACGGCCGCCACTTACGAGTTGTAGGTCGTAGGTTCGAACCTAGACAGGCGCTTTACTTTGTGTAAATTATTTTCATCACCACTGCTCTCAAAACGGTGAAGGAAAACATCGTGAGGAAACCGGCATGTCCTAGAACCAAAAATTCGAAGACATGTGACATCTGCCAACACGCACTGGGCCCGCGTAGATTACGGCCCACTCCCTCTCACCGAGAGGAGGCCTGTGTCCCAGCAGTGGGAACGTTATAGGCTAATTATATATTTTATTATGAGCTATGAAGGCCGACAGTTTTATCTTATTTATCAGATGATTCAAGAGATCGAATTCTATTTTCGATCTCAGATAATAAAAATATTTCAGCAATGATAAATGAATTGAAAACATCAGTACGCACTCACTCATACTATTTTATAGGGATTCCATGTCTACTATATTGAGAATTGTAATTTATTGGCTTTATTTTATTAAGTCTGTGCGTAGTAGAGATAGCTAAGTAGCCAACATGATACTTTCATACTCCTTACTTAATCCATACTATATCCATATACATATGTATATCGCACACCCAGAACAACACTGCACTAAGTCTAAATAGCTCATTTTTCATAGCTCATTTTTCAGAATCGACGAAAAACCGTTATCTCATATTGACTGTGACAGTTATTGCGAATGTCCTGCACATTGCATGTATAGAATCCAATGCGTATCAGCATTATAAGTTCAGTTGATTGTAAACGCATTAATAATGAAAATTTCAACATAATACAGTGTTGCAAGATTTTTAGACATAATACAGTGTTGTTCTGGGTGTGTGATATTATAAATGCGAAAGTGTGTCTGTCTGTTATCTATTCATGCTTAAGCCGCTGAACCGATTTAGATGACATTTGGTACAGAGATAGTTTGAATGGAAGGATATAGGATACTTAGTTTTTATCTCGATATTCCCATGGGATCGAAACTTACCCGGGTGAAATCGCGGGGCGCTGCTAATATTATTATAAATGCGAAAGTAAGTCTGCTACCGTTTCACGTCTAATGGCTGATCGGATTTCGATGAAATTTGGCAAGGAGACAGATGGCATCCTGGGGAAGGACAAACTATTTGTTCCGGTAGCACGTTCCGGTGGAACAATTTCCGACATGGCGACATCCGCGCGGGCGAAACCTTGAGCAGAATCTGTAAAAAAGTAAATGGTTGTAAATAAAGCGAAATTTTTACTAGAAAGAAACAAGTGCGAGTCGGACTCGCACACGAAGGGTTCCGTACCACAAGGCAAAAATGCCGAAAAAAACACGTTTGTTGTATGGGAGCCCCCTTAAATATTTATTTTATTTTGTTTTTAGTATTTTTTTGTTATAGCGGCAACCGAAATACATCATCTGTGAAAATTTCAACTGTCTAGCTATCACGGTTCATGAGATACAGCCTGGTGACAGACAGACGGACGGACGGACGGACGGACGGACAGCGAAGTCTTAGTAATAGGGTTCCGTTTTTACCCTTTGGGTACGGAACCCTAAAAAGAAAGAAAGAAAATAGTTTTATTTGCGGTAAACATGACGCAAAAAAAATATATAAGAAAGAGTTGGGGGAAACATGCGATACATCCACGCAAAACGGCTATCGCTCAGCATTATGCTGCGACCCTATGCAAGACAGAGCCCCAGTGCTGGTTTTCAGCGACAGCCGGCGCCGACGTATTGTCGTCGTCCGGTGCAGCAAACAATTATTAGGATGCTGTACTGGTACAGCATACACAAAGAAAATTAATATTATAATTGAAAATAAATGTGATAAATAAAATACTAAACAGGAATATAAAAAGGAAATAGATCATTGCAAATTGTAGTAAACATTTCTCTACAGGTGCCTCGCCATTCAAGATTGTTTTTAAATTGCTCTTGGAAACAATTAAGCAACATAATGGGCTGAAAAGATTGGTTCTTAAAAATAAATGGTCAGAATATTTTAGGTACGGTCGGCAACAAAACTCCATCAACACTGTAATTTTTACACGTTGACGTGATGACGTCAGCCAGTGCAGCAGCACTGGCTGACGTCACCACGTCAACGCCGGCTGTCGCTGAAAACCAGCGCTGGGGCTCTGTCTCGTATAAGGTCTTAGCATTATGCTGAGCGATGGCCGTTTTGCGTAGATGTGACGCATACTTTCTTCCAATTTGTTATTTTGTTATATTTTTCGCTTGTGTTTTTATTTTTTGCGTCATGTTTGCCGCAAATAAACGTATTTTCTTTCTTCTTTCTTTCTTTCTTATGTTATTAAATTGACTACAATTTTTTTCTTACGCTGACTTAGCTTTTCAAATAATAGCACAGAGTTTTATTCAAAAAATTGTACTGCTGCTGCGATTTTGAACAAATATTTTGCTCAATAACTAAGATTTAAAAAACGGCAGTGTTGTTGCTGACTGTACCTACTCGAAAGCCTTTTTATTCAACACCCCCCGGGTGTTGAATAAAAAGGCTTTCTCTCATTTCTATTATTCCATCGCGATATCAAAATTCCTGTTTAAAATACTTCACAATTATTTAGGCCTCACACTTTTTTGACGGTATTATACTGTATTTTTCAAACAGGGGCCCGTGGTTAAATAATAACAGCCGCACAGGTCGATCGATCAGGTTAAGCTACGCTTGCCGCGGTTGGCCTGTGGATGGGTGACCTTCTGTACATACCGAGACCACTCGTGCCTCGGAAAGCACGTTAAGCCGTTGGTCTCGGCTGTCGTTCGTGGATCTTTGACAGTCGTTAGTCGTCGGGTAGTCAGAAGCCTGAAAGTCTGACCACCAGTCTTACCAAGGGGTATCGTCTTACCCAGTAACTGGGTTGTGGAGGTCAGATAGGCAGTCGCTCCATGTAAAATACTGGTATTCAGCTGCATCCGGTTAGACTGGAAGCCGACCCCAACATAGTTGGGAAAAGGCTAGGCTTGGGATGGTGATATTGTATTTTACAAACATAATTGTGTCCAGATCTCAGTCTGTGAGCTGTAACTATAATTTTTCTGCTTAGCCTAGAGTTACAAAACCACGGTCTAAGAGGAGGCTCCGAAACTATAGACCTGTACCAAATCCCTTTATCTTTCGATCTTTGATTAAAATACGAAGTAAGGTGTAAAGCTGACTCACACTCCATAGAAAAGGGAAGATCCTCCAACCAGACAGGTATTGTGTCTGGCGGGCATCTGCCCGATGATTCATATCGGGCCGTTGTATCTATACTAGTTACGAGGTAAACTCTGCTTGCGAGATGTAGGATTTTGCGTCACGTCAGTATGAAGCGTTGTTCGCATGTGGCGTTGTAGATACCACTACATTAGAAACCTGGACGTACAGTTAAAATACGGTATAGTCAATGTAAAGCTTTCTGATAAACTACGTTTTTTGTTTTGTTTTCTGATGTGTAAATATACAAAGATGTTGGATTTCCGACACGCGAACAGGCGACCCACATATTACTCCATGTCAGTCCATGCATAAAATGCGAAAACTCCTATTTAATTCCGAAAACTTCCAACGACTGGCCTCGTGATTTGTTTATGGGCATATCAAAGGCCAGACGCGCGGGAAATTACGATTTATTCCGGTCGGATACCCTAATCTGATCCCCTGCCCCCCTGCTGTCTGATGTTTTAATTTCGGTCTTATCCACTATCCACACTATAACTAGGTCGGCTCCCCCTAGGGTAAGTCCTTTGGAAGCATCGGGATACGCAGAATCAAAACATCCTCTCCTTTGTATTTTCCCTTGATGATCGTTGCATCGATGACGTTATTCATTAGCTTTTTTACAGCCAGTCTCGGTCCATTGCATAGTCGAGATTGCAACATGATAAGGACTGAGCCTACTTTTAATTGTGTGCAAATTGTGAGGTGGTAAAGAAAGAAAGAAAGAAAAGACGTTTATTTGCGGCAAATATGACGCATAAAAATAAAAACACAAGCGTAAAATAAAACAAAATAACAAATTGGGAGAAAGTATGCGTCACATCTACGCAAAACGGCCATCGCTCAGCATAATGCTAAGACCCTATACGAGACAGAGCCCCGGCGCTGGTTTTCAGCGACAGCCGGCGTTGACGTGATGACGTCAGCCAGTGCAGCATGCGATTAGATATTTAAAACAAAAACAACAATGAAAATAAGAACTGAAATATACAAAACAAAAAGGTAACAAAAAATATAATATTACTGGTAACATTCCGGACAACGACACACGCGCCGCCGCCGGTTATTAATAATCTGTGCGCAAGCGCAACTGTCACAAGGCTATAGATTTGACGTTTTGACATACTGCTGAACGTACTATTTACATCTAACAAAAGAACATGGTGCATTTGCATTATAATATAATTAATGTTATGATACCATTAGATGAGTCCAGGACTCCAGGCAATTGCAGCGAATTCAAAAATTCTCTGTTGACTGCCCCATCCTGCTTGATCAGTGTCGACTGATTTGAAGGAAAACAATGGTCGAGGTCATCTATGCTTCATAGATGTCTACTAAATTATGAAAAGCTTTCCATTGAAAGGCTTTTCTAAAAGGTATCGCGGACGAAAAAAAAAAAAAAAAAAAAAGATTATGATTATGACATTTTGATTCCACAATGTCCAAAATATTGAGAACGTCAGTAATATTTTATCTAACAGAGGAAGAGATTAATATTGATATTGAGGTAGTAATTACTGAAACGCTCTCAAAGAGTCTTTGTACTCGTCATTCTAAACCACTTTTCAAAGGGAACCACACTGAAGTCATAAAAGAAAAATCTGATGTTTCCCGCAAATCGAAAATAGGAATGTTCGTTACTTGACAACGTTGTGAGTTCGAAATAAATAGAGATGTGTGACGTCACATTTCGCTTCTCGGATTTCACATTGTCGAGGTTTGTTTGGCTAATATGTTTAAATTGGTGACGTAGCGTTGTGCAAACATAAATGTATGGAGCAGCACAACATTTTTCGCGGTATCATAGCAGTAACTTTAAAAAAAAAACAAATTTGAAAGGGGTATTTTACTTAAGGTGAAAGCGCCAGGGTAGCCCGCGAAATTCAATTTTTTTTAGGTTTTTTGCAATTTGCTGGTCAGTATTAAGTTGTACGATGATTAAAATATGATTCGCGGCCGTAACAAATATGTATTTACAGAATTATAATCATTAAAGTCGTCAACACAACTTTGTAAGACCATGTAATCCCCAAGAATGACTATTTCATGAAATCTTGACATTTGGGGATTACATGGTCTTAGAGAGTTGTATTGATGACTTTAATGATTATAATTCTGTAAATACATATTTGTTACGACCGCGAATCATATTTTAATCAACGTACAACTTAAAACTGACCAGCAAATTGCAAAAAACGTAAGAAAATTTGAATTTCGCGGGCCACCTTAGAGCTTCCCCCTTAAGGGGCTTACAGGACATAAAGGCAAAAAAACTCAAGTTTTAGAAACAATAAAAGTATAAATGATCAACTACAGTAAACAAAATCAGAAAAATATATGATATTCTTCAGGATATATGCTAGGTTGATAGTGTGTTGAAAATATAATACAACTAATTTGATACGATAGACAAAAATCATGAAGATACCTCTAAAAAAAATTCTTTTTGCAATAAAAACCATACTAATATACATACGATCATTCTGATTTTTTGTCAGATTATTCTACAAGCAACATACTAAAACATTAGTTTTTTAATCATTTTAGTCCAAACAATAGATTTTTTGTAATTAAGGTGGTAAGAATGGGTAGTTGAGACAGCGAAATTCAAATTTTCTTACGTTTTTTGCAATTTGCAGGTCATTGTCAGGTTGTAGATACAATGTTATGTTATGTTATTGTTGCGAATCATATTTTGATCAAGATTGATCAAAATATGATTCGCGACAATAACATAACAGGTACTAATTAGAGAATTATAATCATTAATAAATCTTTCTAAGTTAGATTTCTACCATTAACACTTTTCTATAAGAGATTGATGGTTGGTCATCGCGCTTCTCTTTCTTTTCTATGCAGTCCGACAGTGACCGCGCTTTAGGTCATGTAAGCCCCATAAGTTCTATTTTTGGAAGAAAGTTCGTTATCGCATGTTATGCTCTGCACACTTGGCGAATGAGAGCTAGACCGAAAAACCAGTCAAGTGCGAGTCTGACTTGCGCACCTTGGGTTCTGTACGAATTTGTAGGTATGTAACTACAAATTTACGGCTTTCGGATTTTTTCCTTTACTTGTGCTACAGAACATTGCTTCTTGCCAAATTTAATGATTCTAGATCAACGGGAAGTACCCTATAATGAAACAAGAAAGTACCTTCCCGTGGTCGCATGCTACCATAGCTTATAAGTATGTTAGTACAGCGGCATGCGACCACGGGAAGCTACTTTCTTATTTCATCCTTTTCAGTAGTCGGGTTTTAGTTTTTAAATTTATTTTTTTACCAGTTCAACAACATTCATTGCGTTATTTACGTTGTTGAGCAGACGAATTTTTCGAACATAATTATGAAGCAATGGATTAGCAATATCCTTCAAAATAATTCAGATAGTGATTGATAGCGTTTAGATTAAGGGGCGGGTGTCCCACAGACAACTTTCGACTGTGTTTATTAATGACTTGTTTTAAAATTCCAGCCCAGCTGCGTTCCAGGCGGAAGGCAGCCAAGATGTTAGTGGCGGTGGTCATCATGTTCGCAGTATGTTACTTCCCAGTACACCTGCTGTCAGTACTCAGGTAAGAAATAAAGTAAAAAAAATAATCTAACTAGCCTGTACTATCCCACTGCAGGGCAAAGGCCTCCCTCTCCCTTTTTCACACAATTCTGTCTTCTGCCAGCCGGCCAGTCCCTACGGTATTAGTCAAGCTCGTCCGGCCATCTTTGTCTTGGCCTGCCGCGATGGCGTCGTGCGTTTAGTGGGACCCAATCGGTGGTTCTCTTAGCCCAATTGTCATCTGACATGCGGCAAGCATGTCCGGCCCAGTTATGGCGACTAGACTACATGACCTAAAGCGCGGTGTTTGTCGGACTGCATAGAAAAGAAAGACAAGCGCGATGAGACAACACTGGTAATTTATTGCAAAATATGAAGCAATTATCTATTGTTTGGACTAAAAAATTAAAACACTAGTGTTTTAGTATGTTGCTTGTAGAATAATCTGACAAAAAATCATTCTATGTATATTAGTATGGTCTTTATTGTAAAAAGAAAAGTTTCAGTGTTTTTTTTCTATCGTATCAGATAAGCTATATTATATTTTCAACACACTATCTACCTAGCAAATATCCTGAATAATATCATTATATTTTTATGATTTTGTTTACCGTACTCGATCATATACTTTTATTGTTTCTAAAACTTGCGTTTAGGTTCTGTAAGCCCCTTAAGCGTGCAATGCACACAAACTTATATATACCAACGACCTAGTACTTGGCTGTAAAAATAGTTCTTAGATTTTTTTATAAAATAATCACGAAACCACTAGAAACGCGACGTTGCCAGCCCGCGCGGGATGAACGCTCTTAGAGACAAGTTTATAATAAATAAATTGTATACGCTACGCTTCGAAGCAATATCACATACTTACTGTCATCATAGTAAACAAGGATAAGTACAAGATATAAGAGATTTTGTGTGAGAATAAATTATCTGTTCCCCATGTTTGTTTCATTAGACGATGTTGAGATTACATTTCGCGTCTACGGTTTTGTCAATGTGTACTTATAGTTTGGTGTCAAACAATTTTGTCATCGCAAATTGATTCTTACGAGTAGTAACATTGTTAGTGACATAATTATGAAATGCTAAACAGCTGATAAGCATTACTCATAATTATAAAAGCAACTGGAAGCCTAGGCTACCTGTAGCCTGAGCATTAGGTAGTTAGACATTGGGTCCTGCCCTAAACACAAAAACGCAAGTTTTGGAAACAATAAAAATATATGATCGACTACAGTAAACAAAATCAGAAATATATATGATATTCTTCAGGATATATGCTAGGCAGATAGTGTGTTGAAAACATAATACAACTAATTTGATACGATAGAAAAAAATCATGAAGATACCTCTAAAACTTTCTTTTTACAATAAAAACCATACTAATATACTTACAATAATTCTGATTTCTTGTCAGATTAGTCTACAAGCAACATAAGAAAATATTAGTATTTAAATTTTTTCATCCAAACAATAGATTTTTTGTAATTAAATAATTGCTTCATATTTTGCAATAAATTACCAGCGTTGTGTCATTGCGCTTCTCTTTCTTTTCTATGCAGTCCGACACTGACCGCGCTTTAGGTCATGTAAGCCCCTTAACTAATATGTTACGGTCAACAAATCTATAAAATAATATTTTTTCGTGTCTGTGTTTGACCGTTTAGTTCTTTTAAACTTCGAGTACACAATGGATTTGAATGTGGCTTTCACCTTTCATCATCATCTGCCTAGCCTTTTCCCAACTATGTTGGGGTCGGCTTCCAGTCTAACTGGATGCAGCTGAATACCAGTATTTTACATGGAGCGACTGCCTATCTGACCTCGACAACCCAGTTACTGGGCAATACGATACCCCTTGGTAAGACTGGTTGTCAGACTTTCGGGCTTCTGACTACCCGTAACGACTGTCAAAGATCCACGAATGACAGCCGGGACCGACAGCTTAACGTGCTTTCCGAGGCACGGAGGACTCACGGTATGTAAAGATGGTCACCCATCCACAGACCAACCGCGGCAAGCGTAGCTTAACCTGATCGATCGACCTGTGCGACTGTTATTATTTAGCCACGGGCCCTAGTATAATTATCTAAGTATAAAACATTGATATTAAACTTAGATATGGCACAGAAATTTTGATATTTTGGCATGTCACCAATCAATTACACTAACACAAAGCGGGGGTGGATCGCTAGTCTACACTATTATATTTTTTTTTGTTATGCTATGTACTGTGAACTGTCCCACTGCTGGGCATGGGCCTCCCCCAAATCCTTCCAGATACTTTTTTTACCGCGCCACCTCAAACCAGCCCTCGCGGTACGCGTCCAGGGGCCATATTATTAAGTGCTAAAACCATCATGAATCCAGTGTGAAAGAGAGATGGAGCTATACAAGATGTATAGCGCTGTCTCTTTTCCTCAACAGAATCATCATGGTTACGGGGCATCAGGTCCCATCTCTTTCTGGGCCGGCCTCGGCATTCTAACTAATATTATAAATGCGAAAGTAAGTTTGTTTGTTACCTTTTCACGCCTAAACCACTGAACCGATCATCCTGAAATTTTGCATATACGTTGTCAGACATACGGCACCTTTCATCCCGAATAAAAGTTCTGTTCCCGAGGAAAACAAAAATAATATTGTTATGATAATAGATGGCGCCACGTGTCTTTCGAATCAAAAACGGGACGTCTGTCGGGTCAGCTAGTCATAATAAAATAGCAAAATATTATAAAGAGGTAACATTTGTGAGTTAGTATGTAGGAGAAAATCATCGGAACTACTGATCCAATTCCGAAAATTCTTTCACTAATTGGAAGCTACAGTTTTTCCAAATGTCATAGAAATTATATTTTATGTTAAAACAAGAAATTTCACGGGTCAAAAAGTCGCGGGCAGAAGCTAGTTATTGTTAGTTAGTTTAGGCCCTAGGGTATAAAATATTAAAGTTTTTTCCTTATTCTTCCTCAAAGGCGATTACCCTATTTACTTGGGACGGACTTCTAAAGTAACCAGATGCGACTGATGTATCGACTGTCTTGTGATACATAGGATCTAACAATTCAATTACAGGACAATGCCGGAGTTTAGGTCAGTCTCAGATATCCCGCCCCCTGAGTACCTCATTGATAGTCGTAGGATGTATAGTGCCATCGTCAAAATTTTTACCTATTTGGTTTTGTTTAGGAACTAGCTGACCCGGCGAACTTCGTACCGCCTCAGAGTCAATAAGAACGAATGTATGAGAGAATGAATAAACTTCTTTCTTTTTTTCGTAATTTTTTCCCATGTTTTAATAGTTATTCTGTTATTCGGGGCGGAAACAAATCCAAAAAATCAAAGATCATAAAAATCGGTCCAGCCGTTCTTGAGTTATAAATAGTGTTGTGACTTTGGTTTATGGATACAAGGTGTAACGTTAAATGCGCAAAACTTCATATGGGGTCATTGTACTCATCATGATGAACAACTTTTACAATGGGACCCAAGCAGAAATCGCGAAAAAAATATAGTTGTTCCCTACATTTATGCTCGCATAACTCGTCAAAATGTAGGTACTAAACAGCTGTTTTTTTTTTGCGATTTTTAAATTTGGTCCCATAGTAAAAGGTGTTCATAATGATGAGTACAATGACCTCTTAAGAGGTTTTGCGCATTTAACGTTACACGTTGTATTGTTGCGTGTCTTTTCCCAACTATGTTGGTGTCGGCTTCTCGTAGCAAACAAGAAGCCGACCCCAACATAGTTGCCAGTTTAGTGACATAATTATTATCACCCCTTGTAACATCTGGCGGAATGTTGGAAAATATATATTTATTTGTATGTGGGAAAGACTATCTGTAGCCTAGGCTGTAGGGGCTGTAATTATATTCTCTAAACAAGAATATGTACAGTCAACAAAGGAGTTAAGTATACAGGAGAGTCGGATACAGTTGAAGTTTACTAAGAAACCGATGGATGTTCCGAACCGATGTGTAATTTTACAATTATTGTAAAAATTTATGAAAAAATATCAGATTTTTGTTAAAAAAAAACCATAATTCTTCATTGAGGGCGATTGTTTACACAGGGGTCACAGCAGCGAACAAGAATTTTAAAAATGCTACATTTTTTTTTTTCCGTCGATAAAATTAAGCTTTGTTTCCCTCATTTCGATATGTGCACATTATGAAGACTCACACTGAATACCATTGTATAAAGCATATAATGGAGATTCATTCTGTATTTTTCAAAAATTGATTGTAGGCAATAAAAAAGCATCAAAAATTTTCTAAAAATTTCCGGTCAATTAAGTGAAATTAAGTGAAAAAAAAACCTGAAAACATTGTAACTTGCGAAAAAACCATTAATTGAGTCAATTTATTTTTTAATAGATTGTTTAACCAATAGGAGGGGCCTTATTGAAAATGGCTCTTTCTTCAAAGTAGTTTAATTAATTTATCAAAATTAAATTCTAACTTAACTAAAACTATACAGAAACTAAAAAATAGCGTCGAAAAATTCATCCGCATCGCTGTCGACTGGTAATGTACCCAAGAGACTGGCGGCATTACCACGTTGTATGGCGATGCTTAGCCTCTGGCCAAGATAAAAGCCAGCCCTTGGGTCACGGGAAGTGTCAACCAGCCGTTTCATGAATTGATAAATTGTGTAATAATTCAATATAAATGCTAACAATAAAGCTGAAGAATTTATTATAATTTATAAAAAACTAACTAATATTATGGTTTTTTATACGATCAAATGAGCATTATGTGTCGTGCACTTTTAGATTTGCCAATTTTTAGGGTTCCATACCCAAAGGGTAAAAACGGACCCTTTTACTAAGACTCCACTGTCCGTCTGTCTGTCTGTCTATCACCAGGCTGTATCTCATGAACCGTGATAGCTAGACAGTTGAAATTTTCACAGATGATGTATTCGTTGTAGCTTAACCTGATCGATCGACCTGTGCGGTTAAGCGCAATACCTACGCGGTTAAAATGTAAGGAACAGATGTTTTTTGTTTTAATAACATGAGAAATTTGAGATGAATGAGAATTTCGATGAGAAATTTCAACTCAGAGGGGTTCAAAATCATGTAGGTACTCCATGGTGACAGGTTGCGCGCCCCTGCCACCCTGTATATTGTATTTTCGATAGTGAAAATTGACAAATGTAAAATTTTATATGTTTTTGTTCTGTAAACTTTTTGTATTGTAATGCTATGTTTATTGTTTTGTTTTAATATTGTAGAATAAGCTCAATAATAAATCAAACAAACTATATACGAGTGCCACTACCACGATAGTTTTTTGTGCATAAGCCAAAGTTGACCACCCTAGCGCGACCGCCGAGCGTAGGTATGAAAAGTGAAGTAAATACATGTGATTTCCTTCTTTACTATCTGTATTTTGTGCTATCTGCGTTTCAAATCCATTCAGCCCTTTATGCGTAAAGAAGTAACAAACATACAAACACACACACAAACTTTCGCCTTTTAGCTAGAGTTAATATTCATTTAATTTTGCTTCCTTTCCGATTTTAATTAAATATTAAGCGCAGTAATTAAGATATATAATAAACTGAAGTGTTTAACTCTCTTTGTAGCTAACTGTAAGGGTTAATATCCTGTCATTTTCAGTCAACCTCCTATAACGAGCTTCATAATTTGATTCCTTGCACGTCATGTTCAATAACACAATATTGTACTCACGACGGGGGTTCAATAGGATCTTATTAACGGTTCATGAACTGACGCTTTTATTCCCATTGGGCAAGGTTGAAATTTGTGATATCATTATAGAATGCTACGTGCTACGATTCTTAGATACTCCTTTTGGGTCGTTCACGTTCACTTACACAACCGCTCCCGTCAATCTCACTCACGTGCCGGTTGCAAGTAGATAGATAGTATATAAATAATTATGCTTTACACAGCTCTTATTAAACGTCTCACAAAACTGTGAAAACCTAGTTTAATTATGGGACAAACTACATAATTTTTTATCGCATCTATTCAAAAAGAGCTAGTGTATTCTTCGTTAACAGGGACTAAAATAGCTCTTTAATCCCTAGGGACTAAAAGTAATTTGAATTTGGAATGTGGATAATATAAAAAAAAAAAATTAGTTACATCATTAATGTTGTATTTATGTGACAACGATGTAAAAATAGACGTACGCGTTAAAAGCGTGCTTGTACCTATGTGAATCGCTGCTGCAAACTTTCCACATCGGTGTTGAGCTTGTAGCAGGTATTTGCATGAACAATATTGTAGTTTTAGGTTAAGTTACTAACATAAGTCCTTTGTTACTTGTAATCTTTACATAGTATAAAACAAAGTCGCTCCCGCCGAAAACAAAGTCGATCTTTTAAATTACGCAACTGATTTTAATGCAGTTTTCAGCAATAGATAGAGTGATTCAAAAGGATGGTTTTTTATATGCATAATACATGCATATTATAGCAGAGAAAAGCCGAGAAATTCAAAGATTTGTAATGTGATGTCGTAAGAAACATAGTTTGGTGCGCTTACATTGCAAACGCTGGCTAAACCTTACGAGATAGATCAAATTAATGTACTACGGAATTGTATATCTTAAAAATATTGATAAAAAAGTTCTTGTTAGTATATGTTTATCTCCTAAGGATTAACCCGCAGTAACCATTTTTATCTTTAACATATTACAACAAGATTATGGGTTATTTACCAACCTATTTTAAATAATACGGTATTATTCCTTTCAAAAGAGATCAAAATTACCCTTTACAGCATATCATTAAAATGAATATCTTAGAAAATATCAGAGATTTAAAAAGCGGGGGCAGAGCGGCTGGCGTGGGCCGGTACGAAGTTCACCGGGTCAGCTAGTTAAATATAAATTACTCAGTAACTGGGTTGTGGTGGAGGTCAGATAGGCAGTCGTTCCATGTGAAATACTGGTATTCAGCTGCATCCGGTTAGACTGGAGGCCGACCCCTACATAGATGGGAAAAGGCTAGGCAGATGAGTAAGTATGCAAAGTGAATAACATTAAGAGACGCAGAACTTTAAGTATTCATTGTTCATTTTTCGCAAACCATTATCTACCAAAGCCTTTTATTTTATTCCCATATTTTGAAAAGACTTTCTTTTGTTTCGGAAAATTTACTAAAAAAAAAAAAAAAAAAGGTACCATAAGGATTTGTCATTCAAACTGACGTGAATTTGTTTTTGGAATTCTTGAAAGTGAGCAAGTAATCCAATGACAATGAGAACAAGTGAAGAGACTTTTTATACTTTTAACGATGCCGACAGATCCTCTTTGGTTGAGTTTGGCCGAAAATGAAAACGGAATTCGGCCTGATTCGCCTTTTCGGTGATATATAAAAACGAAAATCTGGCCAAGTGGGTTCCGTACCACAAGGCAAAAACGCCGAAAAAAACACGTTTGTTGTATGGGAGCCCCCTTTTTTTTCTTCTTGGGTGGGAAATCATCAAATGACCCCCCTACCGCTCTGGGCGGAGCGGAAGGGAGTGTCAGACTCTTACTGACTAAAACCCACCCGTGTTCCTTTAGTTGCCTGTGCCAGGGGCCACGGTATCTCTTTCGAACAACTCGCGACCCTGGCGGGCATCGGCCCTAGTGGACCCCGTCAGTTAGTGCTGACATCTCCTTGAGGCGTGCGTGGAACACAACGCGCCGCGTCGACCCGGGCCTGGTCCTTACCGGACGGCGAGCTGCCCATTGCTCGCCGCCCGCAAGCCCGCGCCTACGGTGGCCGGGAATCTGCTATTGATTCCCGACGCCCGGGGCGTCTCCTGCGGCAGCTAGGGACGTGAGGGCGCAAGGATTGCCTCTCCCTCACGCGCTCCGCCTCCTCCTTCACGAGCATTCCTGCTTCGCAGAAGAAGGCGACAGCCTCCCATGCACTCTCGCTCGTACCATGGCCTGGACTAGGGCCGGACGCGAGAGATTGCCGCCGCCGATCGCCGCCGTGAGGACTCGGCGGTGCTCTGCCCAAGCTGGGCAGATCTCCACAGTATGCTCCACAGTGTCCTCCGGGCGATCCACACAATGGTGACACCCGCGCGTTTTCTCCCGCCTTATTCTAAACAGGAACCTTCCAAAGCAGCCGTGCCCGTAGAGGACCTCCGTTAGGCGGAAGGTGAGGACGCCGTGGCGCCTCTCTAGCCACTCCTCAAAGAGGGGACTTATCGCCGCAATTGTGGCGTGCCCAGCACTGGGTTGCGACGGTCGCACTCTCCATGTCGCCATGAGTATGGAGCCCCCTTAAATATTTATTTTATTCTGTTTTTAACCGACTTCAAAAAGGAGGAGGTTCTCAATTCGTCGGAACCTTTTTTTTTTTTTTTAGTATTTGTTGTTGTAGCGGGAACAGAAATACATCATCTGTGAAAATTTCAACTGTGTAGCTATCACGGTTCATGAGATGCCTGGTGACAGACGGACAGACGGACAGTGGAGTCTTAGTAATAGAGTCCCGGTTTCACCCTTTGGGTACGGAGCCCCAAAAATATACTTTTTTGTCGATGGGTTTTTGTTTGTTAACCGCACAAAAAATTACGTTATATTTTGCACAAATCTGATTTGGCATAGCGATTTTTCAGAATTTTCTTTGTTATTGTTCCTTTTTAGGTTGTTGTAACTGTACATTTTCCTTGAATACATAAATTGTATATATCGATTGACTACAACATTTTATTATTTTCCTGCCGAGGACGAAAACTATAAAAAACAATCGCCCGAGAACGACCGAAAATAGACAGTTTGGTCGGAAATTGCCGAAAACGTAATTCCGTCAGACGAGCTTCTCTTTGGTAGGATTCATTCAATATATTAGTTACGTTCATAGATAAATAAATTACATAGGTACAAATCTTTATACTTTTTCCTGGCTGTTGTACTCGTAGATATTATTCTGAGAGTTTAAAAATCTTTTAGGCCCCTCGCCCACGGCAACTTGTCGAAAGCCATATAGGCTTCTGTTGTTTCATCAAAACTCCTTTCAGAGTCTTCTTCACTTTCTGTTCACGTTTAACTGTAGTGATCTCTTTCCTTCTTACAGATATACGCTGGATATGGAACAGAACGATGTGATCACCTGTCTCGCTCTGATCTCTCACGTGATGTGCTACGCCAACTCTGCTATTAACCCTCTGATATACAACTTTATGAGTGGTAAGTACTTCTCAAAATTCCCACTTAATTCAGTGTCATACTATTTAGCACTTCGTCTGATGCGAGGGGCATACAGGGTGGTGCGCCAGCACATCAAGCTACGCACTACAGCTATAGTATACATACATAATCAGCCTATAATGTTCCCACTGCTGGGACACAGGCCTCCTCTCGGTGAGAGGGAGTGGACAGTAATCCACCACGCGGGCCCAGTGCGGGTTGGTAGATGTCACATGTCTTCGATTTTTTGGTTCTAGGACATGCCGGTTTCCTCACGATGTTTTCCTTCACTGTTTTGAGAGCAGTGGTGATAATAAAATTTACACAAAGTAAAGCGCCTGTCTGGGTTCGAACCTATGACCTAGAACTCGTAAGTCGCGGCCGTCACCACTTGGCCACCACCTGCTCTCAGCTATAGTATACAGCTAAGCATTTGCAAAATAGTTGGGTAAACGTCATCTAAAACTATTCCAAATTTTAAGTTGATAGCATTAGTACTTCTTGAGATATGCAGCAGTGACAGACGAACAGACAGACTGAGTCACACCATAAGAGTTCCTTTTTAACATTTTTGTACGGACCCTAAAAACAAATAAAAAGTAATTTAAAAAAATTAAACCGACTTCAAAAAGAAATGAACTCAAAATTATGAAATAACTTTAATTTCGGAAGTCGGTGTCTTGGGATCTGTATTTTAGTTTTTGCCACCGACTTCCGAAATTAAAGTTATTTCATAATTTTGAGTTCATTTCTTTTTGAAGTCGGTTTAATTTTTTTAAATTACTTTTTATTTCGTAATTTTTAGTTTTTGCACTAGAATTTGACCAAGGTTTTGAGATGTTTTCCCTTTGACACTACACCCGTAGCTCGTATCAATACGCCAGGCCGTCACACTTACACGTATTAGTCCATATCTTGAAAATTACTGAACCGATTTTGATGAAACTTGCACTGTTCCCTAAGTTGAAGTAAATGTAAGCTAATACAAAAAAAATGGTCACGATCCGATTAATAGTTGCTGAGAAATGCGTGGACAAACATACATACATACATACATACATACATACATACATACATACATACATACGTCTATGAAATTTTGTATATTTGATTGGAAGCCTTAGTAGATTGTCATATGTGAATATAATGCAATTCCAATAATATTACATACATACGTATCGAATTGATAACCTCCTTTTTTTGAAGTCGGTAAAAATAGAAGACCGTTCTGCGGTGCTATTCTGTAAAAATCTCACCGTGAAAACTTAGGTGAAGTGAGCTGTCAATAGTGCCAATTCCTATCAAAAACAAACTCACTTCACTTAAGTTTTCACGGTGTGATTTTTACAGAATCGACCGGCAGAATATCAAATCAATTTTTAATGTTCTTTTCACAATTTTCAGGAAAATTTCGTCGAGAATTTCGCCGGGCCTTCTGCTGTTCAACAGCTTCAGACTTAGAAAATTTCACAACCTTTAGCCGCATCACCACATCGAAGAAACGACCCTGTGACCTCATGACCTTCGAAACTAAGGCCCAAGGTCGCAACGTATGCAGTACAACTTTCGTACACAATAGCTATAAGAATAAGTACATATTATCATAAGGCTGAAGATAGGTTGTAAAAATTTGGGAATATTTAATTGCATAACAAAAAAAACTAAAGGATTACCTAACCGTGTCCATTGTTCAAATTGATTTCGCATCTAATTGTAGACATGAATAGAGTCGGAAATTATAATGCCAATTACTTACAAAATGGCAGAAAAGTGGGTTGCATGGTATTGTCGTTATCACTAATCGGACTTTTTGTTGGAAAATGGTATGCAACCTACTTAAATGATAAATGATTTATTTTCTGTAAGTAGGTTTGTACAAACACTTTTACACGTCAATCATATTTTTTAAACTAGATGAGGTCGGCGTTTCCTATCTGACTATTCTGAGAAGAAAAGCCGAAACAAACTCAGAGGTCACAGTCTCTTTTAAAGTCCAGACAAAATCTTGGTCAGATCGTGTGAAGACCATGTAGATTGGTCTCTGAAATGGTCTTTTGAGGAAAGAACTACACAGATTGAGCGGACCTGTCCAATCAGTACACGCATTTGTCACAAATCGTGCAGCTCAACTCAGAACTTGAGGAGCTCAACGATTCGACGAACAATACCAAAGACAGGACATTTGGGTAGGCCGCATAAACTACTCAAACTCAGTTCATGATTAAAACTAAGAAGGAAAAAAGAAATGACCCACACAGTCCTCACAATCTTGATTGTCTTTGCGCGTTCTCTCACATAATATTGAAATGTATGCTTTTTTCATTTTTGGAGCCCGAAAAACGTTTATAATCGAATTTAGAATATAATCTAGGATATTTTTGCAAGTTATTGGTAGCACTAAAAATATAATATTCTATAGGTTAAAACTTATTACTTTAAAAAATATTGGAAAAATAAAAAAATATTCTTTGCGATTAATTTAGAAGTGATATTTATAGAAAAGTGTTTAGATGCTCATTTATTATTTTTGAAGACAAATAAAATTACTATGTATTTGTTTTACAAAGTACAAACCTAAGGATTTGGTGTGCAATTAAATAATACCTGTTGAATATCGGTGATAATTTAGTATTGGAGGAACGAGTGGTATCTAGGTTTGTAGGAAAGTTAGAAACTATAAAAAATTTTAACCTTTTGACCGCCACACGTCAAAAAATCAAAAACGTGCCCTCGGCGTCAAAGTCTGTCGATTGTAGTCGAACCGTGGCGTGCTGGGCACATTTGGGTTTGTCATATACATGACTGTGGCGTTCAAAAGGTTAAATAATTATCTTGGTCATGATGTCGGATTTTTCAATAAGTTTTCTTACTATATCATTTGATTTAGCGTTAGTATAGTGTCAGTTGCAGAAATAAGACGTTCTGTTTGGTTAAAATTTGTTCCAACACACAAATTCTATAAGCATCTCTCTTGTTTGTGAAATGTATTGCATGTTCTTTATAAATAAACTGTTCAAAAATGTCTCGAATAGCTAAAGAATTGAAAGAAGCTAAAGACCAATTTCAGTTTCCAGGGGGCCTAAAAGGTCACTTTGCCAGAATCATAAAAGGATAACATTATGAATCATAATTTATGGACAGTTAACAGACTGTTAAGTTAATCGTATCAAATCCCATTGTTGTAGGATTTATCGGTATTTTTTGTTGTCTGTGCTAAAATACCAATCAATCCAAGCCAAATTCAATCTCAATTTTATTACCTACGTAGTGCAGCGAAAAAAAGAAAAACACGGACTGACTTTGCCATAATTATTATGATTCTCTAATGTGGATCGACACTATCTGGATAAATAAAAAAAAAACTGTTTGTTTATGAAAGTATGTGCCAGTTAATTAATTTATTAGGAGAAAAAAAACTATAAATAATATTTTCTCGAATATCAAAGGAACTTAAAGAAGCAACGGTAAAAAAAATAATGTTGCGAGGTAATTGAGTAACACACTATCAGTAGCAATGGCTTTCATTTTGACAGTTCAACAACATTCATTGCGTTATTTACGTTGTTGAGCAGACAAATTTTTCGAACATATGAAGCAATGGGTCAGCAATATCCTTCAAATGATTCAGATTGTGATTGATAGTGTGACGCAATTAGGACGCTGGATTCACAAAACAAAACAATGGTAAATTGTATAATTTCTATTAAACAATTAATTATTGTATTTATTTTTTGGTAGCCATTTTAGATTTGTTGTAAATAGCATTCGAATAATTTAATCTAATTTAAGCTTTAAATTATAAAACCGTTTTATGAACCTAGTAATTAAATGAAATTATAGAAACCAGCAATACGGTCTTAAATACTTAATGCAGGCGTTTATCTATTGTCATTATAAATGAGGTAAAATTGACAAACAACATAAATTGTCCGTGTATTGATCACAAATCCCATTCTTTGGCAACTGTATGAAATGGCTATATGACCTATATATCACTTTTTGGGCTTGTAATGATGCACACACTTTTTAATAAATGAGCCTTTTTCGTTTTTCTCACTAAATGGTCATCTTTTTTAAGACATGAGCTTTTTTACCAAAGAAAGCTTTAGGAATTTAAATTATTTTTTGGGTGATCTTTTTTATTGTATTTTTATTTTTTTTATAATTACCATTAAATAAATTTATTTAATTAACATTGATGATCTTTTTGTTTTGTGTCTTAGTATGTATGTCACTAGTCATAAAAATATAAGTCAAAATTCTCTAGTTTTGTACAAAACAAAATTATCATAATTTGTACAGATGTAGGTATTATAAAAATGTTATTGCCTTTGTGAGTTACTTTTTATTGTATTGCAATTTTCGTAATAAATATTGCATTTTAATATTAATTGTATTATTTTATTTTCCTTTATAGATTAATATGGGAATCATTTAAATGATCCTCTAAAAGCTTATTGGACTTCTAATAATGAGCATTTTTTAAAATAAATTATATATATATATTTTTTCTTAATCGCTTCCTGTCAGGCGTGATCGAGGCCAAGAGCAGGCCCATTCAGCAAAAAAATAAACAGGAATAAGACTTTTTATTTTTTTCTCCACAATAGGAATTATTAGAGGTTCATCAAAAGAACACTCTAATCTAATTATTAGAGATCTTTAGGAGAGCAAAATTGGAAATTACTTGAGGTTGGATTAAGTACATGCCAATTAATAATGCCGTGTTTCATCAAGCAATATACAAAACAGGGGGGCTAATAAGGCCACTTCGGCAGAATTATAAAAGAAAAACATTATGAATCATAATATGGCGAAGACAGTCCGTGTTTTTCTTTTTTTCGCTGCACTACGTAGGTATAATCAAAGAGATTAGGCTTCGATTTGAATTGGATTGATTGGTACTTTAGCACAGACAAAAAAAAATTACTAAAAATCCTTCACCAATGGAATTTGATACGATTAACTTAACAGTTAACTGTCTATTATGATTCATAATGTTTTCCTTTTCGGATCCTGCCAAAGTGGCCTTTTTCCAGGCCTCCTCTCTTCGAGAGGGAGGCTTATTTCGGTTACGTATTAAAATAACTACAGTTATTCTATTTTCGATATAACTATTGTTGATTCACATATTATTATGTTCATAACACATATTGGTCGACTGAACTACTACTTTATTTACTTAATTTTGATTAAACTAAAATTTATTGCACTAACGAACGATTAATCTAATGGTTTTTTTAAGATATTTCAACTATGTATGATTTCAACTATGTTTTATTTCTAACGACGTCAGGTCGACGGAACTCCGCTGAGCCAGGCTCTTATTTCTGTCTGCAGGGTTTAAAGGAACCTAACCAAACCGAACCTCGGGGTGTCCCTGATGTCGACCGTCTTCTTCTGGTTCAAAAGCATAAAAACAGACAAAATCAGGCTTTTGTTCAAAAACCAATAGTAGGTGAATCGTCAGTTAGTCCAATCAACCTTAGGTTTATTAACTGTAGCTGAATTAACCGTAGGTGAATTCTCCTTTAAGTACTTATTACGTTCATTAGTTATTACAAAAATCTGTGAAACGATCTTTAGGTATTTTAAACAGTTGACCGTAGTTATCTCGAAAATAGTTAGATTATAACTTTAGATATTATAATACGTAACCCCTAATTCTGTTTACTTTTTTTCTACTACCACGCGGACACAGTGCGGGTTAGTAGGTAGATGTCACATGTCATAAAATTTTTGATTCTAGTACATCTCGTCTCCTCACGATGTTTTCCATCTCCGTTTTGAGAGCAGTGGTGATGAGATTATTTTACACAAAGTAAAGCGCCTGTCTGGGTTCGAACCTACGACTACGACGCAACTACTTCGCGTGCCAAAAATCGCACCAGCTTACGTACAAAAATCGTAAGCCGCCACTTTCGCGCTCAGTCCTGTGTGCTTCCCAGCGGCTGGGTAAGCGTGATCGAGAGCGCGAGCTTGTGACGTCATAGTAGGTAGTCAATAAATGGCACGCGTGGTTTTCATACAGTTCGTGATACTTGCGTTATCTACGTCTATCTATATCTGTGCTGGCCAACTAAACACATGCACACACAATGCACCTGTATTAACACATAGGATTTTTTATCCAGATATTATCACGGAATCGATGCATATGCGGGTGAAACCGCGGGGCGCAGTTAGTATTAACTATATAAGTCCAGGTTTCCTCGAGATGTTTTGCTTTCATCGACTTCAGTAATGGCCAAGGTAAACTCATAGACGCCTTTATTTAAACTTAGAAACTATAAGGTCGTGTCCTCATCGAAAACTCTCATGCGCGCGGCTCGGTCACACGATACCCGTTTGTAAGACTGCTGGTGTAGTGCGCCATCTATGAAGAAATTTTTGTATCAATATGGCGACTCTCCAAAAAGTTTTCACCTACTTAAATTCTGTTTTCCTATAGCGAATCATATCTCTGTAAGGCCACGTGCTTCTGTCAGGGAAATTTATAAGTAGTTCATGAAAGTGTCCACAGATGGCGCTGTGTTCAATTACCTAAAGCAACTTAGGATTTTCTCAATGTATTATGATTTTTCCGCATTTTCCCCATACTTCTTATAATTTTCTTTAGTGACTACCCATAGGTAAATTATAATAGGGTCAATTTATCTGAGTGTACATATACACTCAGGTAAATTAACCCACTACGTCAATTTCCTGTGTTATAGCCGTGTGATTTGAATATACAGACTATCTAAGTTGATAGTCAATTTGCTTGGTAGATTCTTGACTTCAATTAAGCAATAGATATTAAGTTAATCCAAGTTAAATAGAAATAATTCTAAACTTCTGACTGCATTCTAAGGCTGTCATTAAAGTTAATTTGATTGCCAGGATTTCGGATTTGCGTGCTCGCAAAAGCGCAGTTTATTTTAACGTTTAAACTTATCCGATGGAATAGCTTTATCCGCTATCTTACCTTGTTGCTCAGAGTCCTTACTTAAATAGACAGGTATATTTTGTTACGTACTCACAAGCGCGGCTGCTGAGCTTGGGTGCTTGGGTTCGATTCCCAGGTCGAGGGAGCGTGCAAGAGGGTGCACTTGCACTTCCCCCTGGATTCAAAATAAAATGTAGGTGTAAAAACATTCAGAACTGAAAATATCCGAATAATAGGCGTATAAAAAAATAATCAGCTGTTCCCTACATTTTGACGAGTTATACGAACATAAATGTAGGGAACAGCTGATTTTTTTCACGTTTTCAGATTTGGTCCCATAGTAAAAGTTGTTCATAATAATGAGTAGGTACAATGACCTCTTAAGAGGTTGTTAATGTATTATACCAATAACCTTGTATAGAAAGAAAGAATAATGCGTTTATTGGCATTACATAAAAATAAATACACCTTAAAACTATAAAAAGACAAAAGTGTCTAGTTGCCAAGTTGGGCTAGGCTGGTTATTTTTAGCTAAGTTACAGTAAGCTTCATGGAAAACCTTTATGATAACATGAAATGTTGGGATTTTGACGCGAGCTACCAAATTTACCTTTCCTTTTTCATCCACCTTTTATTTAAATTGTACCGTTCCCTGAAAACGGTAGTAAAGTGGAGTCGGCGACATTTTTACCTACGAAACCAGTCTACACGACATAGTATTTTTTAGCTCAGACCGTAAAAACAGGTTGTATTTATGATTATGGACACTGTTACCTTTACAGTCTGCTGGAATTTGATGAGGGTCGTTGTGTGTTTTTAACAGACTTCAAAAAAAAAGGAGGAGGTTCTCAGTTCGTCGGAATCTTTTTGTTTTTATGTATGTTTCCCGATTACTCGAAGACGGCTAGACCAATTTAAAAAAATATTTTTTTGTTTGAAAGGGTATACTTTCCAGGTGGTCCCATTGTCATCAGGTCAGGATCTGATGGTTATATCAAGGGGTATCGTATTAACCAGTAATTGGGTTGTGGAGGTCAGATAGGCAGTCGCTCCATGTAAAATACTGGTATTCAGCTGCATCCGGTTAGACTGGAAGCCGACCCCAACATGGGAAAAGGCTAGGCAGATGGTAAGTTGTGATTTAAATACAGGTTAGCAAGAACATCGACGCGCAATCTATGACCAATATATTCAGGACATGATCAGGAACCCAGCAACAATCATAAAAAAATCTGTTCCATACATTTTGACCGCGTAGTTATTGCACTTTTTTATGAAACAGCTGAAAAAAACAAAAAAATCTACGCTAGATTGTCTAAAGTCATGAGTTTTTTTTTTGGGATGGGAAAACATCACTTGACCCCTCCCGCTCTGGGTGGAGCGGAAGGGAGTGTCAGACTCTTACTGACTAAAACGCACCCGTGTTCCTTCCTTAGCCCTTTATGTTCCTGGCCAGCGATAACCCTTTCGGACAATAGGTACCGCTGACCACATTCATGTGCTGAGTTCATGGTCACCGTATGAGCGTTGATGTCCCTACCACCCTGAACTCCTGTCACTGTCCATAATGGACTATTTAAATTGCTAGTGTAGGGAAGTTTATCTCGGGGGTGTGTGTTGGGTCTACTTAAATTATTGGAACGCACGTTTAACAGTCATCATGATCATCATTTCAGCCGAAAGACGTTCACTGCTGGACATAGGCCTCCCCCAAGTACCTCCACTTCGACCGGTTCTGTGCTTCTCGCATCCAACGGGTTCCTGCGGCCTTCACAAGGTCGTTGGACCACCTTGTGGAAGGCCTTCCCACGCTACGTCTCTTCCGGGGATTCTTAGCACCCCTTGCCTCACCGTGGCCTTGGTCGCTACCGTAGTCAAGGGTAAGCGGGCCGCCGCCGGCCGGGTAGGTACTAGAGGCCAAGTGTTACTTTCAACAGCAAAAGTATGTAATTGTAAAACACAGCATAGGGGCACAAACAGGAAACATGGGTAAAATATATAAAAACAATCAGAGCTTATTATAAGCGGGTCGGGCGAGCAATATATTGTAGTCTTTGGTCGGGCGTACAGACTCACGTTCCTTCGTCCGCTATCGGTAGGTCGGGGGGCCGGGGGGGCGAGAGGTCGCGGGCGGTCGTGGAGTCTTCCGTTTGCCGCGTGTTAAGGCTATGCTACACTAGTCAAGTTGCTAAACAACTAATTTCCCTGATTTATAACTAAAGATATAATGACACGGAAGATTAATTTTATACGGAAGTTGCTGTGCTCTGCTTTCAAATTTGATAATATTTAAATATAAACTTCTAAGATGTTTATGAGCGTTTACGCCGTACGGCATTTCATACAAACTTTCAAGCCCTAGTTTTTCGAAATGAATCAACCGATTTTAATTAAACTTCATACAAAGGAAACAAAGGTCTAAAAGGTTATTTGAAGATTTTCTAAAAATAGTGTTACAGCCAGATTTCCAGTGATCTTTTTTTAAATAAGACATTTCGAAAATGTTCTTAATTAACTTTTTACACCTTTAAATCCTGCTTATGCGTATAAAGTTTCATTAAAATCGGTTCATTCATTTCGAAAAACAAGGGCTTTAAAGTTTGTATGAAATGCCGTACGGCGTAAATGCTCTTAACGTGTTATATATCTAAATAAAATGCTTTGCAAGTAGGCAAAAGCGAAGTATAACGTGAAAATAAGTTTGTCAGTTTTCTTCCATCTTTATTATTTGTTCCAGTTAGTCAGATGCCTACCTATATATATTTAGACCTCCTCTAGTATCAGAGCAAATAACCTGGAATTTGACCTTATTTTTTCTTTTTTTCATTTACTTGTTCTTTTTTGTGTTTGTATGTCATGTTTCTTTCAAATATTTTCTATCTTTTTTTTTCTAATAGAACCTAATGTCGCCTCGTAGAGGATTTCACATACTTATACGAAACGACACAGGTACCTACTTTTCAAGTTTTCACTTGACTGACGTCCCTCTATGTCGTGTTTCTGAGAACACTTCATAAGCAATGATATTGAAGTGTCATGAATCAAATTACTTCAGAAATACGATCTAAAATTACATTTTGTGATTGGGTTTTTTTTGTATCCTATGATTTTTTTTTTTCAAACAAGATAATATTTACCTCGGGGAATAGATTTTCGGAAGTCGGTGTCTTTGGGATCTGTATTTTATATAAGTAGTTTTAGTTGTTTGCCACCGACTTCCGAAATTAAAGTTATTTCATAATTCTGAGTTACTTTCTTTTTTTAGTCGGTTTAATTTTTTAAATTACTTTTTTATTTCGTCTCTTTTAGTTTTTGCACTTGAATTTGACCAAGGTATTGAGATGTTTTCCCTTTGACACTACACCCGTAGCTCGTATCAATAAGCCTATTACTTCATATCTTGAAAATTACTGAATCGATTTTGATGAATCTGGCACTGTTCCCTGAGTTGAAGTAAATGTAAGCCAATAAAAAAATGGTCACGATCCGATTAATAGTTGCGGAGAAATGCGTGGACAAACATACATACGTCTATAAAATTTTGTATATTTGTTTGGAAGCCCTAAATAGATTGTCTTAAGTGAATATAATGCAATTCCGATAATATTACATACATACGTGTCGAATTGATAACCTCCTTTTTTACCCGACTGCGGCGAAGCCCAAAAGGAGGGTTATTGAAGTCGGTAAAAATGTTCCCGCGCTATGCTCGGGAGACCTAGAATCCTTCGTTGCGTTCAGGATTCAAAATAGCGCCCGCGACACTAAAACACTGCTTTATCCCCTTAGTGAATAATCTAGATACTACCTACTTACTATTTTGGATTTATATTTTATTTTATTTTATGTATATGATATCAAGGTTAATCAAGAGGAAGGGGTTTATTTAAGGTATCTTACCGATAACGAGCAGCTTGTTAGGTTGTTAATATTGAAACGTAGATCAACTCGTTTAATTGGTAGGCAAACATGGCCTCTTAGACAGGAAAATCGAATTGTTTTTCTTAATAAAGCTGAAGAGTTTCTTTGCTTGAACGCAGTAATCTCTGAAATTATCCGTCGGATTAAAAAAAAAATCTTTATGCATTTGATAGCCTAATTCTTGAGGAAGATTATAGATTACCTACTAGCAGCAACCCGCGGTTTCACCCGCATAAGTGTCGATCCCGTGGGAATGTCGGGTTGAAAAGTAGCCTATGTCCTTTCCCGGGATTCAAACTGTCTCTATACCTTTCATCTAAATCGGTTTAGCAGTTTAAGCGTGAATAGGTAACAGACAGACAGACATACTTTCGCATTTGTAATATTAGTGTGGATTTACATTACATTAGTTACCCCTTAGGAGCCGAGTTAGGAGAAATAAAGTCAGAAAGAACACAAAGCGAACACGAAGGCTCCCGCAGACAGGCGCGACGAGACCCTGGTGGAACAATTTCTATGAAAACTTCATGAAAATTGTTATACTAGAATCGGTCGCACCGTCTCGTCGCGCCTGTCTGCGAGATCCTTAATAGCGCGGGCAGGCGACGACGCGATGCAACAGGGTCGGGGGAACAACAAAATACGTGGACGAAGTCGCGGTCAGAAGCTAGTATAAAGAAAACTCGATCTGAAACTACTTCAATATTGGTTACAAGTGGACCTTTCCGGGAACTAAAAAAAACCTCCGCAAATACAACTCGACCAGGAATAAATCATGTCTGACATATTGAATTGTCAAAAGTTATTACATCGCGAACGATGGTAGCGCTCAAGCCCTGTTCAAATAGTCTTATACAGATCGTAATTGTGTCAACGTGCCTTTAGAATCAATTTTATTGTTTCATGTTTACCGAAGCAAAACCTTTAGGAAATAATATCTGTTGAAGGACGTAATGTAAACGATTTTGGACCTTATGAAGGCAAACGGGATAAATATTTATGTATCGACCAAGAAAATTGTGTTTGGTCGCGTCCTGTAAAAAAAACCGGGCAAGAGCGAGTCGGACTCGCGCACCGAGGGTTCCGTACCATCATATGTTTTTAAATTTTCATCGCATAACATAGCATAATCAGCCTATAATGTTCCCACTGCTGGGACACAGGCCTCCTCTCTGTGAGAGGGAGTGGGCCATAATCCACCACGCGGGCCCAAAGCGGGTTGGTAGATGTCACATGTCTTCGAATTTTTGGTTCTAGGACATCCTCACGATGTTTTCCTTCACCGTTTTGAGAGCAGTGGCGATGAAATAATTTACACAAAGTAAAGCGCCTGTCTGGGTTCGAACCTACTACCTGCAACTCTTAAGTCGTGGCAGTTACCACTGGGCCACCACTACTCTCAATAAATTTTTAATTTTCTTGAATTTTCATCGGCGAGGCCTATATTCATCAGAGAATTTTAACACCCATAGGTACCATCTCTTGATCGATAGTGGAACTAATGTAACTTTTGTTGATGATTTCTGAAAAAGTGTGCTAGACTTCATTTTATTTTTCCTGTAATCTTTACATAAACTTCTATCACATAGAATAATGTCAGATTTTTCTCTTTGCAAACTTCGCAGTTAAGGGGGGAACAATATTTTTTTTTTAGATTTTTCAACAAAAGTCGATAACTATGCAGCCTAAAATAGAAAAAAGAAATGTTTGTGAATGTGCAAACTGCGCTCTTTCATATGATACCCCACATGCCCTAGTAGCAACACTTCGATTTTTTCAGACCCCCTTTCAGTCCCTGTTTAAAAAAAAATACACACATTTTTATTTCTTTCTTCTTTGCGAAATAGTTGGGCAAACGTCATCTAAAACTGTTCCAAATTTCAAGTTGATAGCATTAGTAGTTCTTGAGATATCTAGCTGTGACAGACAGACAGACTTAGTCTGTCTAAAAAATGGTAAAAACGGAACCCTTATGTTGATAAGGGTTCCGTTTTTACCATTTTGGTACGGAACCCTAAAAAAGATATTTATTTTTTGGACCAAACACTTGTACACATTTCATAAGCCTGCCAATCTGCGCGACTCACAGTTTGTCCGCAGAATTAGTTTGGTATCAACAATCTGATTACACAACTAAGTAGGTAGATATAGATACCAGGGCTCTGAACCGGTTTAAAAAGAGCGGTTAATTTCGATTAAGTACCGGTAAATATATCGTTCCTTCATTAACCGGTTAAACAAGTGAACTGTTCTTATGAAACCCAAATGATAAAGGTTACCGGTTACTTAAGCACAAACGGTTTTGACACCCAAATTAACCGGTTAATTAAAAATTACCAAGTTCGCGAGAGTGGCGGGGGCCGGGGGGGGTGAACCCCCCCGCCACTCTCGCGAACTTGGGTTTAACCGGTTAATTTCCACTATCAAAACCAAAATTCATGAAAAACCGGTTTCCCGCATAAACCGGTAAAAACCGGTAAAGTGCAAACCTTAACCTAAATCGATTACGGTTTGGGGTCAATGACCGTAACCGGTTAAGAATTTCAACCGGTTTCCGAGCCCTGATAGATACTCATGGACGACAAGAATATTATTATAGAGGTATGAGGAACAGGGTGTAAAGTTCACTCGAACTTTACGAACCCGTCTGGTCGGAGGAGCCTCCCTTTTCTATAGATAAGATACGAGTTTTTTATTTGCTTAAAGATGTGTGTGTACATACTGCAGTATTAGTAATTACTGCATTTTATGTTTTCAACATTCCATCCTTCTTTAAGATTTTAGGCAACCTTTTTTGTCATTTTTCTGATTTAAAAATCAAACTTCGACTGTCAAGTGAATTTTATCTTGAAGTTTGGGACTTGTTTTTTGGAGATCACTGCTGACGGCTGAAAATATGATATTAATCATCTAATTTGGATTCGAGAGAAGTCCTCAGTATATAACTCTTTTTGATCTTATCAGGTATGTGTATTTCTACTCGCTATTTTTTGGTAAAAGTGGTTCAGCTTGTTACAGCATTCTTAATGTGCGTTATTTTGTTTAGGATACGCCTGAAGATATACGACTAACAACGAGTTTTCGGCCCTACCCTACCCTACCCCTACCTATCCCCTTCGTACTATTCTGTTCCCGGATTTTAAATAAGTTGAGGAGTGAAGATTCGAGTGAGCAGTTTCAAAATTACCGACCAGATGAGATATGGAATACAAGATGCCGAAATAATCCAGGATACAACAGATATTATTTTCTTTTATTGATTCTTTTTTGACTTATATTATTGTTGTTTAATAATTGTTTCGTGTACTAACTGTAAAACTCAGAATACTACAGGTTTTATATCGTTCGATCATGATTAGTGCTACGCGATCGTAGGGAAAATTTCAGTTGCAACTGCAGTTAAACTCGACGCGTAATCTATCTAATTTTGAAATATAATTCAAAGTACAAAAACCTTAAGTATTATTTCCGTTTCTTTAAAAAATTTGATATCAGCCGCCAGAAGTATCGACACAAGTTTTTCTACTTTTATATTAGTTTTTGTTATTTTTTTTGTTACATTCTGTTATTTTTATTTTTTTTTTTATTACTAAATGGGCCCGCTCTTGACCCCGATCACGCCTGATGGTAAGCGATAGATGAGGTCTATGATGGAACGAGCGTGCCCAGAAGATGCCTGTTCACTCTTGCTTTGAAGGCAGACGGGTTAAATGTGGGCGGGAACACAGATGCCGGCAGAGAGTTCCACACTTTGGCTGTGCGCATAATAAAAGTGGAGGAGAAGCGCTTAGTACGACTCGTGGGGATATCAACCAAGTGCGGATGGTACGCTGCAGTACGTCTTGTTGTCCGGTGGTAGAAGGGCGATGGTGGGATCAGGTCATGGAGCTCCTGCGCACACTCTCCGAAGTACAATCTGTAGAAGACCGACAGGCAAGCAACATTACGCCGATGAGCTAGGCTGTGGAGCGTAGCTACCAACGTCTCGTCGCCTATAAGCCTTTTAGCTCTGCGTTCCACCGAGTCAAGTGCAGCAAGCTGGTATTTTGCTGAGCCATCCCACAAGTGGCTGCAATACTCCATACAGGAACGGACCTGTGCTTTGTACAGACTTAAAAGCTGTCCTGATGTGAAGTATCGCTTCACCTTATTTAGGATGCCCAGCTTCTTGGCTGCAGTCTGAGCTTTTGACTCGATGGTTGAGCCGAAGTTGAGATCAGATGTCAACTCCATGCCCAAAAGCTGTAGGCGGTCGGCAACCGGTACAGATGCACCTCGGAAAGTAGGACATAACTGGAACTGGCTCCTTTTTGCAGTGAAAAGACATGCCTGTGTTTTCTGAGCATTGAATTTGACCAGATTATCGTCGCCCCACTGGGAAACGAGATTTAATGTCGAATTCATTCGCTCTACCATGGCCTCTCTAAGAGTAGCTGTTTCCTCTCTGCTGGCTCTTGCACTGGACAGGTATCTTTCCGCGACTGTGCTGTCATCTGCGTACCCAATTGCACCAAGCTGTAATAGGTCGTTGATGTGCAGTAGAAATAAAGTCGCGGAAAGAACAGACCCCTGAGGAACACCGGCATCAATGGAAATATGTTCCGATGAGCAGCCATCTATGACCACTCTGATCGATCGATCACTCAGGAAGTCAGAAATCCAGTTGCAAAAGTCAGCAGAGATGCCGAATGCAGGAAGCTTACCCAACAGACTGGCATGCCAGACCCTGTCAAAGGCCTTTGAGATATCAAGCGACACAGCAAGGGCTTCGCCGTGTCTCTCAATGGCCTCGCCCCAGCAATGCGTAACATACACAAGAAGATCCCCAGTTGAACGACCACGACGGAAGCCATACTGGTGGTCACTGAGGAGCACATTGTCTTCGAGGTATGCCAGCAGCTTATTGTTAAGTACCCTTTCCATCACTTTGCACAGTATGGAGGTTATGGCGATTGGTCTATAGTTGACAGGATCGGCACGGTTACCCTTTTTGGGCACCGGCTGCACATTAGCAAGCTTCCAGGACCGCGGTACCACTCCGGTTTTTAGAGAGAGGCGAAACAAGCGCGTCAAGACAGGAGACAACTCTGGAGCACAGCTCTTCAGGACTCTTGCGGGTATTCCGTCAGGTCCGCTGGCTTTATTCACGTCTAGACTGCTAAGGGCCTTACGGACCTCTTTGAGATGGATTGAGATCTCCGGCATTGCGGAGCCACAGTGAGGTATGTTAGGTGGTATGTTAGAGGCCGTATCAAGGCGTGAATTTTCGGCAAAGATGGAGGCAAATAAATTTGCCTTCTCTTGCGCGGTATGAGCCAGCGTTCCATCAGGCTTCAGCATAGGAGGCAGCGTAGGACGACAGAAGTTCGTCTCGACCGATTTTGACAGGGACCAGAACTCCTTGCTACCCGAAGGGTAAGACGCCAGTTTGGCCCCAATTCGTCCAACATGGTCGAAACGCGCCTTCCGTAAGACCCGTTTGCAATCCTTGGCGGCAGAATTGTAAGCTCTTTTCATTGCGCAAGCACCTTGACTGTTGCACTTGTCACTGCGGGCCGAAGCCCAGGCGTGGTATGCCTGCTCTTTGAGCAAATCGGCTTGCGCACAAGACGCGCTGTACCAGGGCTGAGCCTCGCAGCCAACTGACACGTCTGAGAATGGGATAAAATATTCCATTCCCTGACGTATCACGTCAACAATTGCGTCAGCGCAGTCGGAAGAGTTGCGCGAAGAGAAGCAAGTCTGCCGCCATGGGTAAGATGCAAAGAAATGCCGCATCTCATCCCAGTCTGCTGACCCGTACTTCCATACCCGCCTCGTGCCTCTAGGGCTTAAATCAGGCGGAGAACAGGAAGACACGGATTTCACCAGACAATGGTCAGACGATCCGAGCGGAGCCCAGACCGATACAGAGTGCCTGTCTGGATCTGTAGTCAGCAGAAGGTCTAAGCAATTAGGTGTGTGGCTGTCAACATCCGGAACGCGGGTAGCTTGGCCAACTAGCTGGTGGAGATCTAGCGATATCGCAAACTTACGCGCCTCTCTTCCAGCATGGTCAGTTTTCTGATACGGGAACAACCATTCCTTATGATGGGCATTAAAATCCCCCAGAAAGACAAGCCCCGCTGTAGGATATTTCTGTTGAGCCAATTCGGCTGCCTCCGAAAGATGTTCGAAAAGTCTTGTCGTCTCCTGATCACCGCTGTGCGACCTGTAAACACCGACATAGATGGTTTTCAGGGAGCCTGTGTCCACCAGTAGCCACAGAGTGGAGAAACCCGCTACCTCATAGCAGCGGAGACGTTGACAGCATATGTCATCGCGGACGTACACACAGACCCCAGCCTGCTTCTTAAACTTATGTTCAAGTGAGTATCCTGGGTAGTTGAGGTACGCCACGTCTAACGGGGTCGCTATCTTCGACTCCGTCAAAAGAAACAAATGCGGCTTCTCGGTCTCAAGGTGGTGATGGACCGAATTGATATTTGAGTGCAATCCACGGATGTTAGTGAAATGCACTTTTAGTGGGAGGAAGTGCCGCCGTTGTTTAAATTTATTCCTTTTATTTTTACGCTTCATGAGGTTTTAAAGAGTTTCTAGGGAATTCAGGAAAAAGCGAGGCGAGTCCAATTTACTAAAACAGCTCCCAGGAGCAAAGTTCGACAAAAAAAGGAAACTCACCTGGAGACTGCGGGGACGGCCGAACCCCCCCAAAGATGCCCGCCGGGTCCTCCCTTCCAGTCGCCGACTGGCACGGCGGAACATTTCGGGATTTTTCGCGAGGTGGCGGGGCAGCCTTTCACACGTGGCTGGCGTGCTAGTTGGGCCCCCAACTTCCTGCGGTCGGCCAACGGCAAGACCGTGCTTCGGATCCCGCTACCCTCCAAAGTGAGTTGCCGTGACGACGTTCACTCCTGGGCTGCGACTAGCCTTGGACAACGCAACTGCCAACTCTCAAATTCCCTAAGGCACTGGAACTCCCACGCAACGACGAAACACAGCAGGCTGCTTGACGCCGGACTTCGGTGAGAGGGTGGTTGCAAACCAGGCGGGCGTTAGCCCTACCACCGCAAGGGAAGAATTTGCCAGTCAAATAAGGTGTTGGGTGTGACTGTCCAGGATGCACCGAGCGCTCGGTTCAGTTGAGTAACTGGCGGAACAAACTGCGCTACACGAGGAGGCTTCTTCATACATCCCAAAAATATAAAGCTAAATTATACGTTTTTTTAGTGGCGAAGAGGTGTTTCCTTTTTATATCGCTACAATACATAGAAAGTGCACACAAGATGATAAAGATGATAAAGTAAATTAAGTGCAAACATGTTTGTCACTACGTGACGTGCAAAATAATAGAATTAAACAATTGAAAAAAAAATTTACAAAATATTGAAAGTTGCCATATTTATTACCTATTAATGGCACATCGCAAAAACACCGATCTGTCTGTTTGCAAACACTAGCCGCAACGTAACCACATCGCAACTACTAGCAACAACACAACCACAACGCAACTGTAAGAAGCTGCAGCGACACTATTAACACGTAACCACTGCTTGCCCACATTTTCTCGCGATGTGATGTGGTCGTGGTACGTATGAACGGGCCCTAAACCTGGATGTGTGACCCTCCGGGCACTGTGAGCGTGTTTATTCAAGTTTTTAATAAGTGGAATATTAGGGGTGCCGAAATGAGGTCTCATGAATAATATTCAGCTACGTTACGGTAAAAGTAATGAAACGATGAACCAAAAAAGGTCCTTAAACTTTTGTGTTCATTATCGAATACAAGATTACCGAATTATCGAAAATAGAATTTAGAGTGATTAATGTAATAGATTTCATAATGTCATATTAGAGATAGTTCTGAAGGTGTTGGTCACGTAAAGTCACATTATTATTTCTTGACCACCACAGTCATGTATCGATGACAAACCAAAATTTGCCCAGCACGCCACGATTCGACTACATGACAGAATTTGACGACGAGGGCACGTTTTTGATTTGTTGACCTGTGGGGGTCAAAAGGTTAAAGGCAAAATAATTTTCTCTTTCTATTTATGAATTCTAACTCACAAACGTATCGAAACCCTTCCTTGCCTCTGAAAGCTGACTACCCGCAACGACTGTCAAAGATCTACGAATGACAGCCGATGTTAAAAGTAATCACTAAGGAATATATTTGAAAAATGAAATTCAGTTTTTCAAAAACATCGTTCACTCAAGTAACTGTGGTCACGTGCCTATTACGAATAATAAATCGGCTATTGAGTAAACTATGCTTATAACTGTAATAGTACAGATTATTTTGTAAACAAACCCTTTGCTTTCAAAGTGCCTTATCGAATGTTTTCTTGATAAAGTCTTGTTCACACTAGTGTTATTTAAGTCATCTAAGTCACGTTCGTTAAGTATTGTTATTTGAGCTAAGTATCTTTGCACGGTAAAGTCTGAACTTTTCCCATTGTCACTTTTATCTTCAGTTAGACTTCATACAATCTTCTTATACTTTATCATCTGTCTAACTTTTTAGATACAATTCACAATTTTTGCAAAGAATATCAAAATTATATCTCAAAATTATTCCGTGAACCGCCTTCTCAATATGAATCTTGCAGTTTTTTCTAAATTCCTAAAGAATTGTTTTCTTTTCATTCTTGTCCACGCTGTGATTGCAACCTTACTTACAGTTTTATATCAGCGAACCTACAAGCAAGCATTAGTCCTTTATACGAGCGTGTACCTATCTAGTTAAATAGCCAAGTTTACATTGAATTATTGTATCATTGTCAGTCCCGGTAACCCTCGGGTCGTTACTGTTTATAGTTCGTCTTATAACATTGTCGTGTAATATTGTGTAATTCAATATAGTTTTCAAAGCTGCTCAAGGCTGGTGTATTTGATTGGAGAATTCCATGTGTGTATTGAAGATCTCATGCCGATTCTCTAAATTCATGTTTTAATGAATGTTGAAATTGTCTCAAGCTTTCACCAAGTTCCAACCCGTTTGTAATTCAATCAATAATGCGACTTAAAGTATTTATTCTCATAGTTGTGTATGAATTCTTGATAAAACAAATAGAAACGATGATAACAAAAAATATGTTGTCTAAAGAGATTAAGTACAATGAGTTAGATGAACATACTTTGGTTACCGACAGCGATGTATTTCCTTTCGTGGTCGCCATTTTGATGAAGTCCAAGTTTATAAGTGCTGGTGCTTTGATTGATAACAGTTGGGTTTTGACTGCGGCCGACTCTTTTTTTCTGTAAGTTATTTATTAAAAAATCAATTGTTTTATAACTATTCTCGTTGGTCCGGAGGAAGGTGATGGCATTCGTGATACAGGGTAATCGTAGTACGAGTGCCAAAGCACTCCATTGACACCTAAGTGCATATATAACAAATTTGTTGGTTTTTAAGGAGATTTACTGTACCCATTCTTCGAGTAATAAAGATTTTTATTTTATTATTACCTATTGCACTGGGCCCGCGTGGTGGATGGCCCACTCCCTCTCGAAGAGAGGAGGCCTGTATCCCAGCAGTGGGAACATTAAAGGCTGATTATGCTATATGCTATGCTTTTTTTTAAATTATTGGGTGAAAAAAAGGTGGGCATGAAGCCCACCTGATATTAAGTGGATATGGACATCTGCAATCGAAAAGCGTTCTATCCCAGAGACAAGCCGGTTTGTTTCGTATGCATAGGTGCCTTTATAATTAAGCTAGCAGCGCCTCTCGGTTTCACCCGCATAAGTGTCGATCCCGTGGGAATATCGGGATAAAAACTATCCTATGTCCTTCCCCGGGATGCAATCTATCTCTCCGCCAAATTTTATCGAAATCTGTTCAGTGGCTTAGGCGTGAAAAGGTAACATACGGACAGACAGACAGAGTTACTTTCGAATTTATAATATTAGTATAGTATGGATAATTTCAACGGCACCCGTACCCTTCAAATCAGACGACAGCAACCCTGTTTGACTGCAGAAAGAGGTATGGTTTTCCGAAAGACCTGGAACAATCGAAAATGAAGTGAATTTTTCGGAATGGTGCCATGGTTTTTATTATTTACGTTGCCAGATAACAAAATTTAATTGGTCGATTTTTGGGATCGACATTGCAACACCATCATCTTGTTCATTCACTCTTAGTAGGCATTAAAACTGCTTTTTCTTTTTCTAGATTACGAGAAGCATCACGAACACTCCGGATCAGACTCGGCAGCATTAACTATAGAAGAGGAGGGATATTACTTCCAATCAAACACATTGTAATCCATCCGGAATTTGATGACGAAAATCCAAGTTATGACCTGGCTATGATAAGACTGTCTGAGCCTATCAGGTATATTCCTACTATTAAGTCTATAAGACTACAGAAAACCGTGAAAGAGGTGGATGCTACCCATTTTATTGTGCCAGCATGGCCTGACCCAGCGGTAAGTTAATTGATATTTTTAATGTTATTTCATGGCAAAAAGCGGACCGCCCCCTTTATGAAGACATCTGCAATACCATAGGCATCACAGATCGCGATCGCAGAGACAAAGCTAGAAATCTTATGAACCTGTAACAACACCGACAACCTAACTGGAATACAGAAACTTGTCGGCAAATTGGTAACGGCCGCGACTTACGAGTTGTAGGTCGTAGGTTCTAACCCAGACAGGCGCTTTACTTTGTGTAAATTATTTCATCACAACTGCTGTCAAAACGGTGAAGCAAAACATCGTGAGGAACCGGCATGTACTAGAACCAAAAATTCAAAGACATGTGACATCTGCCAACCCTCACTGGGCCCGCGTGGTGGATTATAGCCCACTCCCTCTTGAAGAGAGGAGGCCTGTGTCCCAGTAGTGGGAACATTATAGGCTGAATATGATATGATTATGATTATTTTTGTTTGCAATAATAATAATATTCACAAAATTGCTGCCTTTTTTATTAATGTTGTTAGTGCAATAAAGGGTTTAGAATAAAAAATGCGTGTTAAGTGATAAGTATAACAGAAAAAAAAAATGTTTATTCGTTACATTTATTTTTCTTAGATAAAGTTAACAAACCGCTACATTTATTAGGGTTCCGTAGTAGCTACAAGGAACCCTCATAGTTTCGTCATGTCCGTCTGTCTGTCTGTCCGAGGTTTTGCTAAGAGACCGTTAGTACTAGAAAGCTGCAATTTGGCAGGAGTGTACACGTATATAAATTACGCCGACAAAGTGGTAAAATAAAATTTTGGAAAATATTTTTTTTTAGGGTAGCTCCCCTACATGTGAAGTGGGGATGAATATTTTTTCGACGTCTACCCCATAGTGTGGGGTGTTGTTGAATAGGTATTCTAAAATGACTTGAGGGTCGTAAAATAATTTTTCGATTTAATGCTTGTTTCATAAATCGCAGACGATTTCGCGAGAGTCAGAGCAGCTGAAGTCAACAGAATTGATAAAAAGGCGGCGGCTCTTGTCAGTAACACATCTGCATCCATCAGATAACGAGGATTGTGAAGAAGATCTATTGTCGATAGGCGTTAATGATACTGAGAACATCATGTGTTTGGATACTGGAGTCATGATTGACCCTTGCTCGGTAAGCAGAAAATAGTTCAAATTTTTGGTTACATTAAGTCGTCTGGTGCCCATGTGCTGGTTTGGTCCCTGGGGTGCAGGTCACGGCGTGCTATGTGTTCTGGTGCGCCGGTGATGGGGAGTACTCCCCGGAGGAGGGTCCGTTGACGGATAGCCGCGGCGGGTTCACGGATGAGTCTCCACGTTAAATAAAAAGTAATTTAAAAAAATTAAACCGACTTCAAAAAGAAATCAACTCAAAATTATGAAATAACTTTAATTTCGGAAGTCGGTGTCTTAGGATCTGTATTTTAGTTTTTTGCCACCGACTTCCGAAATTAAAGTTATTTCATAATTTTGAGTTGATTTCTTTTTGAAGTCGGTTAAATTTTTTTAAATTACTTTTTATTTCGTAATTTTTAGTTTTTGCACTAGAATTTGACCAAGGTTTTGAGATGTTTTCCCTTTGACACTACACCCGTAGCTCGTATCAATACGCCAGGCCGTCACACTTACACGTATTAGTCCATATCTTGAAAATTACTGAACCGATTTTGATAAAACCTGAAATCGCGAAAAAAAAATCAGCTGTTCCCTACATTTTGACGAGTTATACGAACATAAATGTAGGGAACAGCTGATTGTTTTTTCGCGATTTCAGGTTTGGTCCCATAGTAAAAGTTGTTCATAATGTTGAGTAGGTACAATGACCTCTTAAGAGGTTGCTGGTGTTTTACCAATAACCTTGTATAATAAATAAAAGTTAAATCTAAAATTGTCTTTATATTTTCAGAGAGACATCGGAGCGCCAGTAGTATTAAATGGTTTATTATGGGGCATCGTATCTTCATGGAGACCAAGCACCTGTGAACATAACGCAGGATCTACCTTCGTAATTTTGGTGTCAGCACCTAATATCAGCAGTTGGATACACGCCACCCAGCATGGCCATAAATGGGAGAATTCCGTTGAAAATGAGAATTTTAGAACGATTCGTGGGCACGCACGTGGGCCCGCACGTGTAGGCTTATTCCTAAAATCCCACCTGAAAGACTGGAAAGAAAGGGGAAAAGTGGACTCTGAAAAAGTCTAGAATTCCCCCCTAAGAATCCCCCTTAGGGGGGAAAACAAGAATCGAAAAAATTCTTATTCCACAAATCCCCCCCGAAAGTGACCCTTGAGGGGGAAAAGTGGACTCTAAAAAAAAGTCAACGTCCTGATTCCCCCCTGAGGTTAAATTTTTTTTGCCCGTGCTGATTGCCTTATAAAGCTATTATAAAATGTATACTGAATTGTTTTATGTTATTCGAGTTTAAATACTTTAAATAGGCAGACATGTTGTTGTTGTTTATTTGTTAGTAACTACCTGCGCCCCGCGGTTTCACTCGCATAAGTCTCGATCCCGTAGGAATATCGGGATAAAAAGTATCATAATTATCTATTAATCTATCCTAATCCAGGTCATGGTAGATGCCAAATTTCATCCAAATCCGTTCAGCCGTTTTAGCGTGAAAGCGTAACAAACAAACTCACTTTTGCATTTATGATATTACTAGCTTCCGCCCGCTAGCGCGCCCGCGAGGTATGTCGATAAAAACTATCCTATGTCCTTCCCCAGGATGCAAACTATCTCTCTGCCAAATTTTATCGAAATCCGTTCAGTGGTTTAGGCGTGGAAAGGTAACATACAGACAGACAGACTGATAGACAGAGTTACTTTAGAATTTACTAGCTTCTGCCCGCGACTTCGTACGCGGATCTTGTTGCTTATGCCAGCGACAACGGGGTCGTCAAAATCGAAGATCTGAAACGTCTGATGTCGAATTCTAAGAGCCCGGGGACGGGAAAACAGCGTGATGCGCGAGACGATTCGAGACGTTTCAGATCTTTCATTTTTGTAAGTCAACAGGAAATGCCCATCAGACTAAACAACTTTTGCTAAGGCGGGTTTTAGAGTCGCACTGACCGCACGCTGATGGTCAGCGCTGATGGGTCGATATGCTATGTAGTAAGGTAGCGTTTCTGAGTAATGCTGACCGCTCAGCGCTGACGGCTCATACGTTTCGCTGTCCGCGCCGACGATCAGCGTGCGGTCAGCGCGACTCTAAAACCAGCCTAAGACGTCATTCCTATATGTTATAGTGTCGCTGGGCTTTGAAGTTCCACAACAGGTATTCCTGATCTTCAAATTTATTCTCACAGCAGAAAATGCTCTTCACGTGGAATATTTTTGCTATGGCACCATTTTTACATCTCTCTTTAGCTGATCTGTTGCGGTTCTGCATCAGGTGTTCCATTTTCCAAAATAAATTAGTGATAGTTTGATGATTTACAGAAACACTCAAAAGATGCGTCTCATACTGTACTATAGCTTAGATCCCTCAAAAACTATTTGGCTTAGTAAACTCAAAATTTGAAAGTTATGTAGTTAATTTACTGGTAAGAGACGTCAGGTTAATAAGGAAATTTAGGAGACGTCGAATAACAGAAGTGTTATAATTTACTGTAACACTTCTGTGTAAACAACGTTCGTTGTTTTTCCCTCGGTCTCATTCAATATGTAAATACAGCGAGTCAGGACTGGTGACGCGGGAGCAAGCGACGTACAGTTGTCCGTGTGAGATGCAGCTCGTCCTGAGGTCGACACCCGTAGCCTTCAGTGTCTGCCCCTGTGTCTTATTTATTGTCATTGCGAAGCACACGCTCACAGGAAACTACACGCGCTTGAATTGAAAGGGGTAATTGTGGCCGGGTGTCACCATTGCCAGGATCGCCCAGAAGACACGATGGAGCACACGGTGGAGGTCTGCCCCGCTTGGGAGGAGCACCGCCGTGTCCTCGTAGAGGCGATCGGCAGCGGCGGCGACCTCTCGCGTCCGGCCCTGGTGCAAGCCATGGTCCGGGGCGAGAGCAGTCATGCTAGCGAAGGAGGTGGCGGGACGGATGAGGGAGAGAGCCTCCCGTCCCAGCCGCCGCAGGAGACGCTCCGGGCGTCGGGAGACACGGGACGACTCCCGGCCACCGTAGGCGCGGGCCTGCGGGCGGAGAGTAATGGGTAGCTCACCGTTCGATCAGGACCAGGCCCGTGCCGGACGGCGCGTACGTGTTCTACGCGCGCCTCAAAGAGATGTCAGCATCGAGGAGGGGCCCCATAGGGCCGAAGCCTGCAGGGTCAGCGGGATTGTCCGAAAGGGTTACCGCTGGCCCGGAACATAAAGGGCTAAGGAAGGAACACGGGTGGGTTTTAGTCAGTAAGAGTCTGACACTCCCTTCCGCTCCACCCAGAGCGGGAGGGGTCATTTGATGACTTCCCATCCGAAAAAAAAAGGGGTAATTGTGGGGAATCGGTGGTATACGTGGTATAAACACTGTCTCGCCGACACCACAACCCGTTAGAATTTCCGCCTCAATGATATTTCTCTGCAGCGAGACGACTTTGAGCCGGGTCCCATTGCACAGTTTCGGCGGAGTGAGATTCCGAAGAAGCATAATTGGGACACCGACCTTTAGCTTAATGGTGTGAGCTGGTAGTTCACTTGCACTGAGGAAATTGAGAAATTCTACAGGGTAATGTGTAGCGTCATCTTGGTCGACAACAGTGTTTATCGAGGTGTAGATCACTTCATTTCCCTCAATTTCCGCGAGAACGCATTCATTGATCGCTGAAGGTTGGTCGTTTCTGGGTGTTAAAATGGCTCGTTCACACACCCAAGAATTATCTTGGTGTGGTATCCTATTGATGTCCCCGTTTACCAGGCGTATCAAATCTTCTAAGGTGGACACCACTCTCCCAAGTATCTCAGGTAGAACCACCTGGCAACCGTCTACTGGTTGCGTTCCCTCACCCAATTTTAAGAGAACATCAGAAAATTCTTGGGCGTGTACATTCCCGCCGAGCTATGCTCTCATATTCATCGTTAAGCGCAACCTATGAATATGTGGCCATAAGAAAGAGCATTTCAACAAAGCATTCACCTCATCAGCGCAGCGTTTGTCGGAAATCGCCGCTTAACAGAACTGTAACGCCACCCATCATTTGCTGGTTCCTACGGATGTCCTGCAAAGTCCTGTTTACCGCCTCTACTGCTTTTCTGTTCGCCATAGTGCATTCATCCCACACGATTAAAGAGCAATCTATAAGCACGCGCCCTTTGTCGCTGTTGCTGTTGCGTTTGGAGTGTCAACTCCACAAACAACAAATGTGCTTGGTAAGATATAACTTAGAACTAAAAGTTTGACTTGACTTTATGATAGTGTAGCTTATTGTACCACCAATCAATCTGTTTAGTAACATTGGTGTGAAACTCCCCATACAATTAGATAGGACATGTATAGTTCTCAGATTTCATAACAGTATCGTTCCTAATGCACATAAAAAATGCAAAAACTAAAAAAAACAGAATTTTACGATTTAAAAAAAAAAATATACGGGATTTGAACTCGCACCATTTAGCGCGGTAAACGGTCGCCTGACCATACCGCTAAATTCCCTGTTGACATATTGTTGAAATAGCTGTTCCCTTGCAATTTATAATATTACTGCCCCGCTCCTTTATAAAAATAGCGTGATTGTTATGTTTCCAGGGTTAAATTTTTATTAACTAAATAAATAACATGTCATTTTGGGCATTCAATTATTTTGTGCATTCAATTACGAACCAAAACCTTTTAAAATCAATATTGCTTACCTCCCATAACATACGGCGTGATAATATGTAGCCTAAAGCCTTCCTTGGTTTACAAAGAACATTTTTGCTGAATTTCAATTCAATCTATCCAGTAGTTTTGGCGTGAAGCCGTACCATACACACAGACAAACAGACAAAAATTCTAAAAAGTCACTTTTTGTCATCAGTTACGTTTTTCTAACAAAAGCCACTTATTTTTTCTCGAAAATTCTCAATGTACAGTTTTTCTTTCGTTACTGTTTTATTATATGTATAGATATAGATAATATTAGCATGGATATTATACATAGTATACTAGATAGATAGATAGATAATAGATAGATAGTATATTATAGATAGTATACGGGCTAGTCCAAATAGTGACGTCAATAAAAAAAAAATATTCCTCATACCTAGGGGTATCCCAAAAGACCCATGTATGTTCCGCGATTTTTGATAGTTTAGGAGATATGAATTTTTATTTTTGGGGAAATTCTTCGGGGAATTTATAGCATTTTTATGATTTTTTTTTTGCGATTTGCGGGACTATCATGAAATACCCTTTCATGTATAAAAAAAATATCTTCCTAACATTAGTGCATGATACAATTTTTTTTATCGAAAGTGAGAAATTTATATTTTTACGATTAGAAGTAGATTTTAATTTTAAAAGATATAGATCGATTAAAAGTTTGAGTTGACTAGTAGAACCTGAAACATTTTTAAAATTGAAAAAGAAACATACATGGGGTATTTCGGAATGAGGTAGGTAGGTATGAGGAATCAAATTTTTTTTTATTGACATCACTATTTGTACCACCCTGTATAGTATGAATGAAAGCTGAACCCGCAAACGTTACTTTGAATTGTTAGTATTTTGGTTGTTATTAGTAATAATAATAATTTATTTAATAAAAAAAATGTTTTGTTTGTAATTGTTTTTAATTCCTCCATCACATTTCATTAACAATAATCTGAGAAAAAAAAGACTATTATATATTTTAATGTCGAATCACTATTGTTTTAATTTACTTATACTTTAGAGCTAGAAACTAAAACTAAAAATAAGGAAGAAAAGTGGAATAATCAAAAATGAAAAGGGGGATTTCTGGACTTTTTCTAAATTAGAGTTCAGTTTTCCCCCCTGAGAACATTCTCTAAGGGGGGAATAGTGGAACAACTTAAAATGAAAAGGGGTATTTCTGGACTTTTTTTACATTAGAGTCCAGATTTCCCCCCTGAGGGGGATTCTGTCAGGGGGGATTTTAGGAATAAGCCCACGTGGATACGTCGATTAAAAATAAGGGGGAAAAGTGGAATAATTAAAAATGATAAGGGGATTTCTGGACTTTATCTACATTAGACTTTAGTTACCCTCCTGAGGAGATTCTCTCATGGGGGGAATAGTGGAATAACTTAAAATGAAAAGGGGGATTTCTGGACTTTATCTACCTACATTTGAGTTTAGTTTTCCCTCCTGAGGAGATTCTCTCAGGGGGGAATAGTGGAATAACTTAAAATGAAAAGGGGGATTTCTGGACTTTTTTTCATTAGAGTCCAGATTTCCCCACTGAGGGGGATTCTGTCAGAGGGGAGTATACCATTTATACAGGGTCAAATTAAATTATTTAGCGAAACTCAGCAAACGTGATAAAATATAAAGATATATTTATTGCATAACTGTGTACATAAACACAGCCGATGCCGACAATGTTACGTGTATAGTTCATAGTTTTAAGATTTTAATATGTATTAGTTTATTATTGTTTAAGATTATTTTGTGTATTTTATCTATGGGCCCTAGTTGCCTGACAATAAAATGATTATTATAAAGTTCCTATATATAATTTTTTTTTGTTTCAAAAGTCTGCCCTAGTCGGATATGCAATAGTAATAAGAAATTGGTTACTTACAAATTCAACACTACAAATTTTATCAAAAAACTCAAATACCTACCTTATCAATTAACATTTTTCTTCGTCCGCGTGAAATTTCTTGTTCCCCCGTCCAAACCCGTCGCATCGCATCGCCTTCCCGTGCTATATACTTCGTTTTTACTTAGCGTTCTTTCTGCATTTTAATATTTTTACCCTGTTGTGTAAGTATATGGTAGATAATAATAATAATTGGCCCGTGTTGTCCCACTGCAGGGCAAAGGACTTTCCTTTTTCACGCAACTCGATCATGAGCCAATAATCATGGACCAATCCCTCATAAAGGCGTCAAGTTCGTCCCGCCATCTACGCACGGGTCTTCCGTCTTCTGTGCCTTTGGAAGTGTAGCGGTATCTACAACGCCACATATGGACAACGCGTCATACTGACGTCACGCAAAATCCTGCATCTCGCAAGCAGAGTTTACCGCGCAATTAGCATAGATACAACGGCCCAATATGAGTCATCGGGCAGTTGTCCGCCAGACACAACACAAAAACAAACACAACACAACACAAAGACACAACACAAAGGGAGAATCCTCCAACCCAGACGGGGTTGGAGGATTCTCCCTTTTCTATAGAGTACGAGTGAACTTTACACGCTGTTCCTCATACCTCTACAGCCGTTTTCAGGAACCCATGCTTTGGTGGTCATAGCCCAGAACTTTTTGGGTGACGTCTGCGATTTATATCTTATAGCGCGATATCGTGTTCCGTATCCAGTCGGCAAGTCGAACTCCAAGGATACTACGCTCCGTCGCTCGCTGGCAAACCTCGAACTTTGCTGAACTGTCAAAAGGCCAGGTTTGAGCGCCGTATGTGAGGATAGATATTACTGTAAAAATATAAAAAAAAAATTGTTGGTAAATAGGGTTTCCGCAACGGAAACTTTACTGACCTACATCGCCTAAATACTAATAATAATAAGAACACACTCATCTTCATGCTTGCACGTATACTTTTTTCCTCGCATTCATACACACTCGCATATAGGTACAATCTCCCCCACTCGCTTACACACCACACCACATTACCTACTTATTCCCCACTCACACACACCTGCACACAAATAATCACATTCATTTAATTTATTTTACCCACATCCTCACACTCCACATACTCTCACAACAAGTTAAAACCTGTAACGTAAACTATAATTTTTCTTTTTCTTTTCCCTTCTGAAGGTAAATTGACACAGTCCACTCATACATATAATCATATCCCCTAGTTTAAGAGACAGAGATTAATCTATTGTGTACAGATTTCTGCATCATCCAAATGTATTATGTAAATGTTCTCCATCTGTATTTTTGGGAAATAAATAATATTAATATTAATAATCATTTTATTTCGGACAACTATAAGATCCATAACTTGTTAGTAACAGTTTTGCACTTAATACTAGTGTTAGTAACTTAAACTAAAAGACAAAAACGTACGAAGACCACCCAACAACTCGACACCTAGAAACTATGGAACAAGTCTTCGCACAAATTGCCTTATTATGGCGGAGGAAGTATCTGTCGCCACAGCCTTCAGGACGCTGTTTCGACTGCCTCTTATTCTGCTCAGGAGTGAGGCCGTTTTTTTACGCCTGATGGCATGAAATCTGTCGGTATGAGTTATCGCGAACATTTCTGAGGCACTGCAAAAACGAGGTAGTCGCCACAGCATCCTAAAAACATTATTATATTGGACGCGCAGGACATCCAGCGACCTTTTCGAGTAGTTGACCCAAAGACTACCGGTGTAAAAACTCTGACAATAAGCTTTAAAAAGCGTAATCTTTACTTGGTCAGTACACCGAGCAAATCTTCGTGCCAACATATTACCCCTGACCGCTAGAGCCCTGCGCTCCCTCTCAATGTCACCATGATCCCTGAGGTAGTCGGTAAGAAAATGCCCAAGATATTTAAAGCTTGTGACTCTACGTATTGGCGTACCTACCGTTTATGACAAGTTCGATAAAGATATTATTATTTCCTTTATTCATTAACGTAAATCTTATTTTATTGTATTTTTAAATATTTCTTTATACTAATATTTAAAAATATAATTTATAAGAATTTAATTGAATAAAGGAGATAATAATAATAATGTTTTTATATTTTTTATATTCTAATATTTAAAAATATAATTTATATGTGTTATTTAATGAAATAAAGGAGATAATAATAATAATAAAGCGTTTATTTCTTAATTAGAAGTTACATTTAGAGGTATCGTTGATCCCAAACTAGGCACGGCCTGTGTCTTGGGCACCATTACATAGGTACAAAATAACTAAAAAAAATGAAAAATAATAAATAAAACTAAGTATAAAAAACATTTAAAAATATAAAAAAATTGTTGTCCGCCGGTGTCGGGAGCAGGGTCCAAGCTACCGGTGGTTAGGGCTCCAGAGACAGGAACCTCCTCACAATGCGAGCCGTATCGAGGAGTACTGCCTTCTGAATCAGGCCCTTGATCCAACCGCCTAACGAGAGCCTCGATAGATGTTGATCGAGGCTTTCGGCCATCAGTCCATTGGCCGATACGACAATCGGCACAATGATAGCCGAGCTCACATATTATTATTATTATTATAGGTTTGATAGAGATTACGTCAGCTTGCACCCCGTCCAAAAGCCAGATAAAAAAGAAAACAGTGATATAGGATACGGCAAGTTGTTTTTGTAAATAATCCTTCTCTCTGGACACATAACACCGATAGGTTGAGTTTTTCTACATTTGGAATAGAACGGAATAGTACAACAAAACAAAGAAATTAAGATAAACAAAGGCGTTTTCTTTTATCTTTATTTCTGAATTCAACGCTGGGTTCCAAATGAATAGTCGTAAGTGTGAAATGCGTGCAGCGAGGAGCGGGAGATAAGTGATAGCGCGCGCTGGACAACGTGTAATTGCGGGCATGGTTCATGTCATAGGCTCTTTACAGAGCGACTGCCTATCTGACCTCCACAATCTAGTTACTTTATATCACGACTAGCCCCGCGGTTTCACCCGCGTAAACGTCGATCCCGTGGGAATATCAGGATAAAAAGTAACCTATATGTTAATCCAGGGTTTGGAAGAGGTGCTTCCCTTTTTCTTTTTAAGTGTTTCTGACATTACGATTTATTTTTTTCTTAATTTATTCAATCAAGTTTAAGTGTTGAATACTTCAATATTAAATATCTCTTCCTGTTTGGTAGGTAATAAAATTCTATTTACCTCTTATATAAATTGCAAACTGTAGTTTTGTATAATTTAGAAGCATTTTTTTTTTAATTTTGTGAATGTAAGAACCATGTTTCCGTTTATTATGATTTTTTGATGTTGACTTGAAAGAGCATGGCAGTTGAGAACGTGTCATGCTCACTTAAATGTCTCACCGATGGTGGCGCGTGTGTTGGATCATTCGGTTCCCTACAAAATGGTTGAGCTGGATGGTGCTGATCCACGCGTCATGTTCGTGAACGGGCGCCGTCGGTTGAGACTGGTCATCTCTTAACTGCCATGGCTTATTTTTAATTTTATGTCTTGAATTGTTTCTTCATTTCTGTCTTTTTTTACATTGTTCTCACATATAGAAGCAACAAGAATAATGTACCCAGGATTTTGTAATATCTTGATTTAAAAGAGTGTCCATGGAGTTTCTTGCCCGTTCTTCTCCATAGAGATCTACGCTTTGGAATGGGCAACTAGCTTCAACTTTCTGACTAACTGACAGACTATTTAATTTTGACAATTCAAAAGTGCCTGTACAAGGTTTAATTGAAATAAATGATTTGAGTTTGAGTTTGAGTTTTCAGCTACCTCCATAATTTTTTTTTAATCAAAATTGGTCCAGCCGTTTGACCGTGAAGAAGTAACAAACATATAAACACACCCCTACACACACACACACACCCCCTCCTACACACACACACTCACAAACTTTCGCCTTTATAATATTAGTGTGATAACCTTGGCAACCTTGGATGTCAGACTCAAGAACCACAATCACTAGTCTAGTAAGGTAGGTTCTTGAGGCCACACAAGTATATAATAGTAGTATATAATAGTAGTCTATGAGGCCATATTTCATACATACCTACTAAGGAAAGCTATTATTAAGTATTATTAGCCTCAGGAAGGTTGTCGAGTTGTTGTCTTTCCCAAGGCGGAAAAAGCATACATTTTCGCGAGGTAGTGAAACTTTGGCCAGTAAGAACTCCTGGAACTATTGTTTATGCATTTTCTATAAACACACTCTTTTCCTAGTCAAGTTCTTTCACCGATTTTTATCATTCATCGCCCGTATCACATGTTTTGTACCACAACCGCATCCGAGAAATAATAGTAGCTGTTGCTTCTCCGCGCTCAAGCACGTTAATAAGATATTATCACACAGCTATGTTCCTGTGTAATTGCTTATCTGATACTGCTTCTTTTGTTCCCGAGCAATGTATTGCTCAGACTTTTGTAGATTAGAACAAGCTGTTGTTCAAAGAAAAAACAAAGAAATCTTGTTTTAAATAAAAGTTAGTTGTTTCTTGGGATGCATGAAGAAGCCTCCTCGTGTAGCGCAGTTTGCTCCGCCAGTTACTCAACTGAACTGAGCGCTCGGCGTATCCTGCACAGTCACACCCAACACCTTATTTGACTGGCCAATTCTTCACTCGCGGTGGTAGGGCTAACGCGCCTGGTTTGCGACTACCCTGCCACCGGAGTCCGGCGTCAAACAGCCCTGTGTTTCGTCGATGCGTGGGAGTTCCAGTGCCTTAGGCATCTTCTGGGCACGCTTGTTTCATCATATAGGTACCTCATCCCTCGCTTTTCATCAGGCGTGATAAGCTATGTGCCCGATGGGATTTCCATAGATAAAAATCAAGATTTTCCATACAAATATAGAGGTTTATGGAACAGGGTGTAAAGTTCACTCATACTCTATAGAAAAGGAAGGATACTCTGACCAGTCGGGTGTTGTGTCTAGCGGGCAACTGCCCGATGATTCAAGTCGGGCCGTTGTATATATGCTAGTTGCGCGGTAAACTCTGCTTGCGCGATGCAGGATTTGCGTGACGTCAGTATGACGCGTTGTTCGCCTGTGGCATTGTAGATACCGCTACATGTCTGTGATACGCTGAAGAGTTTATTTGTTTTTTTAAACGCGCTAATCTTTGGAACTACTACTATCCGACCCACGGATATCGATCCGACCGGATAAAAAAAATGCATTTGATAGCCTAATTCTTGAGGAAGGCTATAGGCTAATTAACATCACGCCTACTTTTTTATATTTTGTTCTGGCTCCTAAGGGTCCTTAGGAGCCGAGAAAAACAATTAAAAAGTCAGTAAGAACGCTAAGCAAAAATGAAGTAGGTAATACGGCGGGCAGGCGATGCGACGCGACGGGTCTGGGGAACAATAAATTTCACGCGGACGAAGTCGCGGGCAGAAGCTAGTAATGAGGTGTCTGAGGTCTTTCGTTGATTTTGATACAAGTAGTATAAGGCTATGGTTTTAATTTTTTTTGGGGATGGGAACTCATCAATTGACCCCTCTCGCTCTGGGTGGAGCGGAAGGGAGTGTCAGACTCTTAAAACCCACCCGTGTTCCTTCCTTAGCCCTTTATGTTCCGGGCAAGCGGTAACCCAAGCCTATGGCTTACACCATAAAATAAAACCATTTCGCACACCTAGATCTAAACAGCGATTAACTCAAAAAAACACTTTTTTCAGAAAAGTTGAAAAACTGATTACTATGTCCCTGTGCACTGCAGGAGTTTGCTGTATTGATCAATACTTTATAAGTGCAGATAGAACAATGATGTTATAAGAGTCTTGTGGTTTAATCGTATTTAAATGGGGCTGAAAATTTTAATTTTTGTAGTTATTTAGTAGTTTTATTTAATATTTTTTGTCCTTGTTTTGGTGAGGGAGGAGCGCGGCTCGCTCGTTCAACAATACGGGCTTCCGGCGTCATCTAGCGTTGAGTAATGGAAATATTTTTGAATCTGTTTTGTTGGTCGCTAGGTAGTGAGTTAGGGAATTCGATGGTATGCATACAATGATTTCAAAAGTAAGGATACGCCTAACATTTTACATAGAAGTTCTTCGTTCGCAGTTCGAAGTTCGCGCGCACCACTGTCAACTGAGTCGCGTTGGCCCTAAAACCGTCATTTTAGGGCCAGCGCGTTGGTGCCATTTAGTCGCGCCGTTAGCCCGGTCCTTACGCTAGTATTATATATGTCAATGTATGCATACCTCAAAAATTTAGATTTTAGAGTTAGCGCTCTTTAGATCTGGGTGTGCGATTTGACAATGATAAAGTATCAGTACTGATACAATCAAGGCTTTATAACACCCGATCGACTCCCCGTCACATTTTTTTCACAGCCCAGCGGCTTGTAAAATCAAATATGGAAACTCAACATTCATTCATTCTCATTCCGATGATGGCAGCTCAAATATGTTCGAATGGCGGGTTGTAGGTGTAGGTTATTAACATTTCCTGAGCATTTTTTACGTACTACGTTTATCTTTTTTATAATTGGTTTGGTTGTTCACAATTATATTCTCTTTTGCAAGTGACTCGTCGAAAAACACTAACAATTTTGAGAAAATAATCTATTGAGTATAATTATATGATGGTAATCTGTAAACACAATACGTCAATGTGTCAAACATACGTCACTTATTTTGTAATATGTTGTCTCTCTCTCGCAATTCTATGGCCGTCTTAAGGTAAGCGTCCACAGGCCCGCATCGCACGTATCGGACGCATCGCATCAAACGGATTAATGACGCGAGTATCAGCAATCGGATTTTTGTAGTGATCGTACGTGCGGAAAGTGTTTGTGAGAATGGAAGAAATGATCGGCATTCCGTATGACGTTATCGGTACGCATTGCATATAGGCATTGCCAATGAGCGGTCCGTACGGTGCGGATCAGTGGACGCTGTTGTATGAGTTTTTATACAAGGCAAACTAAAATCCGTTACGTGGGATGCGTCCGATGCGAAACTGTGGACGCTTACCTTTAGTAAGAATTTTGTGTGCTCATATAATTATTATATCACTGTTAATCCTGCTTATTTATTTTATTTATACCATTAACCCTTCAATATAGAATAATCTATATGAGTTATAAATAGAAACCGTACACTTTCAGTCTGTTTCCCGTGCAGTTAGAAAGTCTATAAAAAATTGCCACTAAAGTGCTGTTTGAAACTGGCAACTAGTTTCTGTTTATAAAAGTGTGGGTAGCCGTAGCAATTCCAATAAAAGTATATTGGTCGCTGTACCGAGACATCGAAGCTATAAAATGCTCCGTTGAAAGATTGCAATGGTAAAGTTTCTAGTGTATTGGCTGAACATAACATAATGTTAGTTTGAAAATATACTTTATGAATGCCAGGCGTATTGTCGGGTCAATATATTTTTTGCGGTTACCTGAGGAAAATAACTGTCGAGGTATTTAACTCCGAAAGCTTTATCAGAGGTATTTTGTAGGTAGGTACACCCATATTTCGCATAACCACCTTACAACATGGGCTTCAACCTTTCCACTGTTGCGACACAGGCCTCCTCTCTGTGAGAGGGACTGGGCCATACTCCACCACGCGGGTCCAGTGCGGTTTGGCATCACATGGCTTCGATTTTTTTTAGGTTCTAGGATATGCCGGTTTCCTCACGATGTTTTCCTTCACGATTTAAGGAGCAGAAGTGAAATAAATTACACGAAGTGAAGTGCCAGCCTGGGTTCGAACCCACTACCTACGACAAGCACGTAAGTCGGCGTCGTTACCACTCGGCCACCATGTTCTTTTTTTTTTAGGTTATACTGTGCCCCTGCTTGACAAAGGCCTCTCCCAAATCTTTCCAGTAACTCTTTCCTGCGCCAACTCGAACCAAGCTGCCATTCATCATCATCATCATCATTTCAGCCGAAAGACGTCCACTGCTGGACATAGGCCCCCCCCCCAAGCATCTCCATTTCGACCAGTTCTGTGCTTCTCGCATCCAAAGGGTTGGACTGAGTCGTTTCCCCGGCTGCTATTAATCGCGAATAAATCCTGTCTTTCGGACAGTACCGCAAATACCCCATTTTGCTTAAAACGTGTAACAGTTTTGTGTTTTGTCTCGGTAAAAATACCTCATAAAGCAGTGGTTAATTTGAATTGGGTGTCCTAAATCGCTTACTATAAGGTAGTGAGCTAGTATGTCAAGAGTTGACAACAGAAAACTAGACCAATTCTTGAATTCATTCATCCATTCAAAGTGTTTGATTCAAACCTACTTCAGAAATAAGCCTGTGCCGCTGGGTCTGAAGGCCTGAAATTTCATATAAAAGTTCCTTACATAACGAAGGTGAGCTTGCACGTAAAGATGAGCTAAGGAAGGATTTAAAAAAAATTCACCCCTAAAGCGGTTACAGGAAGATTAAAGTTTGTGTAGCGGTATCTACAACGCTACATGCGAACAAATCCTGCATCGCGCAAGCAGAGTTTACCGCGCAACTAGCATAGATACAACGGCCCGACATGCATCATCGGGCAGTTGCCCGCCAGACACGACACCCGTCTGGTCGGCGGATCCTCCCTTTTCTATAGAGTATGAGTGAACTTTACACCCTGTTCCTCATACCTCTATACTAGTGACCCCGAACATTAACGTCAGCGAAGCCTTCGTGTACCTACTCCAGCGTGACGTCATCATCATCACTCCCGCAAGCTTTAGAGCGGCGAGTCACCCAGCCAGCATTTTAAAACTTCAACCACATACAAGAAAAGAAAACGAAAACAATTTATTCACGACCGAAAAACCCTTCTGGAAACCTGTTCACGAATCAATGGGGAACCTCTCAAATGACATAATAAAATATCAATAACTAGTGATGCCTCTTCGCATTACGTAAACGATTTAGGAATTAGAGTGGGGATCGCAATTTACAGCATAATAATAATATAAGGTATGATGACGTCATTTTTGGTGTAGTAGATTTGGATCGAGGTTTTTGAAACAGAATACATTTAATAATATTTGTATATACAGGGTTATTGGAAAAACAACAACAGCCTTTTAAGAGGTCATTGTACTCATCATGAACAATTTTTATTATAGGACCAAACATGAAATCGCGAAAAAAAATTTGCTGTTCCCTACATTTGACGAGTATAAATGTTCGAACATCGGGGAAACAGGGAAACAGCTGTTTTTTTTTTTCGCGATTTCAGGTTGGTCCCATAGTAAAAGTTGTTCATAAAGTTGTTCAGGAGGGGCCCGTGGCTAAATAATAACAGCCGCACACGTCGATCGATCAGGTTAAGCTACGCTTGCCGCGGTTTGTCTGTGGATGGGTGACCATCTTTACATACCGTGACCCCTCCGTGCCTCGGATAGCACGTTAAGCCGTTGGTCCCGACTGTCATTCGTGGATCTTTGACAGTCGTTACGCGTAGTCAGAAGCCAGAAAGTCTGACAACCAGTCATACCAGGGTATCGTATTACCTAGTAACTGGGTTGTGGAGGTCAGATAGGCAGTCGCTCCATGTAATATACTGGTATTCAGCTGCATCCGGTTAGACTGGAAGCCGACCCCAACATAGTTGGGAAAAGGCTAGGCAGATGATGAGTAAAAGTTGTTCATAATGATGAGTACAATGACCTCTTAAGAGGTTATTAATGTTTTACCAATAACCCTGTATAATTCTTAAACGTCAACATCATCGTCATTCTCTTATCCTTTACCTAATCAATCAATTAACTAAGCCTACAGCAGTCTACTGTTGATCACGAAGCCCTCACCAGGCTATGGCACAACAGTTTGTCCTCTGCCTTCCGCGTCCAGTCCGTTCCAGGAGGAAACGCGAGTGGTCTTTTTTCCATAGAAACGCTCTTGCCTGTTTTCTTTCTGGTTAACGACCATAAAGCAATGATTTTTTACAGAATAATAAATATTAACTACTTGTATGTCCCTATGTTTTCCTTTCTGATGATACATTATTTTTATAAGCACTAGAACCCTCAAAAAATGCTGCTTTAAACCGCTGTCAACAGTGTAGAAATATTAATATTAATGAAAAAAGAAAAACATAGGGACACAGTATGTATCCTTCTTATTCAGTTTATGAAATATCTTTTAAATTGGCATTACCAATATTGGAGGAGGAAATAGGCGAGAGACAAACCTCGAATTATAACTATTTAAGTACTTAGGCTTTTTGAAAAGTCTCTCCGACCGCATTTCCTCTTCTCCTGTCCACCAATTAATTTGAGGTCAAAGTATATGAAATGTGCAATTCATAAACATACTCGTCCAAAACCGAGGGACTTAGCTAGTCTATCACAAAAAGTAGGTACTCGTCAAAGCTAACGAACGTTAATTACTACGTTAATTACGCTGTTAGCTAGTTATTGTAACGTCTAACACCGCCTGTCAACTCCGATTTGCTTAGGATGGTAAGAAACTTGTGGTTTCGACAAAGATAATTATCGTTAGGGATTTAATTAGAGAACCGATCCCTCTTTATAAGAGAAAATGTTAGCACATCAAACTACCCAAAACTGTAAAATTTTCTCAATCAACTTTGAACCTTATACTTTAGCGATAAAGTTGAAAATCTATTTAAAAACATTGACAGATTGTAGTAGCTTGATGTGTCTGTACAGACATCGTCATCATCTGCCTAGTCCAACTATATCTTTAGGGTTCGGCTTCCAGTCTAACCGGATGCAACTGAACACTAATCAATTTCAAGAAGTGACAGTTTTCTAACATTAACAACCTCATTACAGGATAAAACGATACTCATTGGTAAGACTGATTGTCAGTCTTCTTTCTGACTACCCGAAACGACTGGCGAAGATTTACGAAAAAAAGTAAAAACACAAAAAAAAAAGTTATGTAAAATTAATTGGGCATTCCTTCATGAACATCAGCCTATAGACTAGCCATTGCTGGAGACTGACCTCTCCCATCGGAAGCCATTGGAATCGATTCTCGTTTACTCTCATCCAACTGCTACCAGACATCCTGCTAAGACCGCCGTGCTGTCAAACTGTCAAATGTTGCCAACCAACATACAAAAATAAAACACATGAAAAAGAACATACATAGACATCACTGTGAACAATGTTGCTAACAGTATCCATCATATCATCATAATCAGCCTATAATGTTCCCACTGCTATGACACAGGCCTCCTCTCAGTAAGAGGGAGTGGGCCGTAATCCACCACGCGGGCCCAGTGCGGGTTGGCAGATGCCACATGTCTTCGAATTTTTGGTTCTAGGACATGCCGGTTTCCTGACGATGTTTTCCTTGACCGTTTTGAGAGCAGTGGTGAATAAATAATTTACACAAAGTAAAGTGCCTGTCTGGGTTCGAACCTACGACCTACTACTCGTAAGTCGTGTCCGTTACCACTGGGCAATATCAGTAATAACAGTATCCATCCATACTAATATTATAAATTCGAAAGTAACTCTATCTGTTTATCTGTCTGTCTGTCTGTATGTTACCTTTTCACGCCTAAACCACTGAACGGATTTCGATAAAAATTGGCGGAGCGATAGATTGCATCCCGGGAAAGGACATAATAGTTTTTATCCCGATATTCCCACGGGATCGACACTTATACGGGTGAAACTGCGGGGCACTGCTAGTAAGTAATAATCGTAAGGTAAATTTTACCAACTACATAGAATTTTGAATTTTTTACAGGTGTTTTCGTATAAAAAATCAGTCAATTTCATTCCTCGGATTAAAGGTAAATCTGGGTTTGGTCAGCCCCTAGTGTTATTTTACTGCTTACACAATTCAAATACTGTAATCAAGACAAAAGTAAATTAAATTCCTCTTTTTTTTAATATTAATTCACAAAACTGATGTACAATCACAAAAGCATTAAAACAGTTACAACATAATATTTCTGATTGACATCTACTAGATGTGAATCCAGCATGCATAATTTAAGTAAAACAATTAGTATTAGAAAAACAAAAATTCTCCGTCCTAACTGAGGCTACAGAACTAGCAAAGACATCTATTTCATCGCGAAAGGAGGATCTCTTTATTTATTTAAAGGCAAAACTCTGAATAATCTAGAGAAATGGCGGTGTAATTAAATAATAGGAGCCGGCAGCGATGTGCAATACCTCCGGCCATGTTTATGATGCCGCACATACCTTTGAGGTGCCGTGGACGTAGAGTGTGAACGAATAGAGGAAGTATTTTTACCAACTTCAAAAAAAAGGATGTATGTATGTAATATTATTGGAATTGCATTATATTCACATTATGACAATCTATTAGGGCTTCCAAACAAATATACCAAATTTTATAGACGTATGTATGAATGTATGTTTGTCCACGCTTTTCTCCGCAACTATTAATCGGATCGTGACCATTTTTTTTTATTGGCTTAAATTTACTTCAACTTAGGAACTTAGCTTTAATTTCGGAAGTTGATGGCAAAAAACTAAAACTATGAAATACAGATCCCAAAGACACCGACTTCCGAAATTAAAGTTATTTCATAATTTTGAGTTAATTTCTTTTTGAAGTCGGTTTAACTTTTTTAAATTACTTTTTGGTCTTCCAAATAAAATAGTAGGTACAGCCGTTGCCACAAAGGAAATAAAGTCCTTGCTCTACAAACCACTAAATTTTCATGCGCTTAAACAACTATTTTAAGCAATGTTCTGTCACGATTTTCAAACGATTGTTGCAAAAAGAACGATGCTCTTTTGTTTAGCGCTAAACGTATGTTGTGGTTTGTAGTGTGTGATTTGATTGAGTCATAATTACAGTCTACTAGCTGCGCCCCGCGGTTTCACCCGCGTCAATGTCGATTCCATGGGAATATTGTGAAAAAAATCAGCCTATATGTTAATCCAGGGTGTCAGCTATCTCCATACTAAATTTTATCAAAATTGGCCCAGCCGCTTGAGCATGAAGAAGTAACAAACATTTTATGTTTGTTACTTCTCTTCTCACGCTAAATAATAACAGCTGCACATTTCGATCGATCAGGTTAAGCTACGCTTGCCGCGGTTGGTCTGTGGATGGGTGACCATCTTTACATACCGAGACCCCTCCGTGCCTCGGAAAGCACGCTAAGCACGCTAAGCCGTTGGTCCCAGCTGTCATTCGTGGATCTTTGACAGTCGTTAAGTGTAGTCAAAAGCCCGAAAATCTGAGAACCAGTCTTACCAAGGGGTATCGTGTTACCCAGTACCGTAAAACATGGCAACTTTGCCCATAAACTTAAAAAATAAATGCATAATTAATGATATTTTGGAAAATTTTAATAAATTGATTATTGTTTCGGTGCCACATAATACTATATGTTCATGTCTCGATACACAAAACTAAAAATAGTAAAAAAAAAGCATATTTATTAGTGAAAATAACAATTATAGGTGTTGGGCAAAAAATCATATACATTTGGTAACTTTGCCCACATTACAGATCTCCGTTACTATGGACTATATCACTATTCGAAAAGGACTGAATGAAAATACTGGAGCAATGCAATAATGTATTAAATTATACGCCAAATATTCACATTCCTTGACCCTTAAAAATGAGCGGGCAAAGTCAAAAAGCCTTCTAGAACATTTTTCGTACAAAATGGCGATTGTTCAAGGGTTGTCACCATTGACAATACTTAACTATTTAATAATTTTTAGTGTGGAATATTATAATATATTATACTGATAAATTAAAAATAATATAACATCATTTTTTACATAATATGCTTTATTTCTAAAGTGTTCAAAAACTAAAAAATAATTTTAAAAAAAACTAAAAAGTACGTACCTATCTCGGTCTTTGTTTTTATATGAAAATAACAAATAACACTAAAATTTGTAATGAGTTTTACAGAAAAATTATATTGCATAGTTAAAATTGCGATGACTCATCGCAATATTAACTATGCAATATAATTTTTAGTAATTTTAAGTACCTATAAATATTAGGTACTTACTTATCTTTTATGTTATTGTTATATAATATAATCAACATTTAGCGTAAATTAATTTGGATACATATCTACACTGACGGACAAATAAACTGCAACAAAGTTCAGGATTAGGTACTAGTATGCAAAGTTTTTAGATTAAACTAAATGAAAATGTCGAGACTACCCATTATTAAAAAAAATGTAAATTTATAAACAGAACTGCAGTAAAAGATAAAATTATAGCCGGGAAAATAAAATTTGAATAACTTTCATAGTACTTATATTAAAAGTTACTGCGTCTTGAACTTGATGCGATTTATAAATCCGAACCCTCCTTTTTTTACTAGGTTAAAAAATGTACCTCGGGTGACAACCCTAGTGAAAAAGAAACGTTGGGCAATGTTGTCAACGATATTAAAAAAATATGCTTGTGACTTTGCCCACCGTTATATTTTATGATTATACGACGCATTTAGCGAAGAAAACTAGTCTATATTATTCATTTCCAATTTAATAACGGATGTATAAAAATTACTTACCTGCGATAACTCCAAGTAGCACTTCTCGAAAAAGTTTTTTTTAAAGATTTTGCCCGCAAAAAAACACTCTAACTTCAACGACGTCTGACAGACAACTGAAGTAACATCTGTGACAGCGCGTCACACAGTGTTGCCCGAAAAATGATGAATTTTTTACCATAGACAAAATGTTCTTACTAACTATAGACAAATTTGGTATGTATTAAGTTTTTAAAAAAATACACAACTGGGCAAAGTCAAATGTCGAGGGCAAAGTTGCCATGTTTTACGGTAACTGGCTTGTGGAGGTCAGATAGGCAGTCGCTACATATAGAATACTGGTATTTAGCTGCATCCGGTATAACATCATGGGGTGGTGCTCCAAAATCTAATATTTTAAAATTGGAAAAAGCCCAAAGGATGGTACTGAAAGTAGCCTGTTTCCCGCCATACTTGTATCCTACTGTAGAGCTTTACAAACATGTCAAAGTCTTGTCAGTGAGGCAACTTTTTGTTTTATGTACTGTTCTCAAGAAGCATTCCACCTTAACATTTGATCCCTCCTCTACCTCAGGAAAACGCCGAAAATACTCTGTCTGCAATACGACTAAAGGTCTAAGAACAAGTTTCTCTCAAAGGTTTTATACTTTCTTAGGTTCCCACTTATATAATAAAATAAATCGTTTTACAACGATTTATCATCTAACAACAAAGGCGTGTAAGATTGCTCTGGTTGAATGGCTCCTTAATTTAGATTATAAAGCAACTGAGGATTTACTAACTCATCCTAAATAGTCCAACCCTGTACTTTCCCTACACATATTAGATCACCTTTTCTCGACGTATGTACTTCTCTTTTTGTTTTACTGTTTTTAATCTGTGTGTTTTCTCATTGAGTTTATGTTATGCCCTGTATCCCTTCACATTTACTAAATAAGTAATTATGTTCTCATACCGTGTGGTGGGACCCTGGTGATCTGCTATACAGGTATTCCTAGTGCAGACACCAGTCTCTCACAAACTAGTTTCTAAGCTTGTCTAAATTTATATTATACCATTGCTTGTGAAGAGAAAATAAATTATTTGAATTTGAATTTGAATTTGAAGCCGACCCCAACATAGTTGGGAAAAGGCAAGCAGATGATGCTGAATTACTAATAGACCTGTTACCATAACCAACCATAATCAGCCTATAATGTTCCCACTGCTGGGACACTGGCCTCCTCGGTGAGAGGGAGTGGGCCGTAATCCACCACGCGGGCCCAGTGCGGATTGGCAGATGTCACATGTCTTCGAATTTTTGGTTCTAGGACATGCCGGTTTCCTCACGATGTTTTCCTTCACCGTTTTGAGAGCAGTGGTGATGAAATAATTTACACAAAGTAAAGCGCCTGTCTGGGTTAATAGACTTGTTAACCATATCATACTTAATTATGTTCATATTTTTATCAGCGGAAATAAAGTAAAAAATAAAACTACCTCTGTGTATCTTCGTTGGCACTGTCCTTTCATTTCCCCGGTCCATTTACAACGATATACGTGCAAACGTAAGGTGCGCGTATAGCTTGTAGCTGGGTATAGCCAACACCTGCTGGATCAACCGGTCACAGAGGATCAACGATATGTATGGCAATAACCTTTACTTGCGGGAACCGGGTAGGATCTACTGCAGCGTTTTCTAAAAGACTAACTTTTGTGAAACTACTAGAAAGTAGTAAACCGTGGGTTTTAAAAGGCTGTAAGTGTATTGCAAAAATGACGTTTAAAAATCGGCCAAGTGCGAGTCGGACTCGCACACGAAGGGTTCCGTACCACAAGGCATAAAACGCCGAAAAAAACGTTTCCTTTTATACCCCTTTAAATTTTATCTTTATTTTATTTTTATTATTTGTTGTTATAGCGGCAACAGAAATACATCATCTGTGAAAATTTCAACTGTCTAGCTAACACGGTTCATGAGACAGACAGATAGACAGATAGACGGACAGTGGAGTCACACTTTATTTATTTGATGTACCTACTTATTTTATTTGAAAGAAAATATAAACATGCGTAAGGTCGCAGTAGCAGGGTCTCAATCACTAATTTATTATGAAAAGGCACTTTTAATCCATACTAATATTATAAATTTGAAAGTAACTCTGTCTTTCTGTCTGTCTGTCTGTATGTTACCTTTTCACGCCTAAACCACTGAACGGATTTCGATAAAATTTGGCAGAGAGATAGATTGCATCCCGGGGAAGGACATAGGATAGTTTTTATCCCGATATTCCCACGGTATCGAAACTAGTAATAAGTAAAACACACAAAATAAATGTTATTAAAAATGTTTTCCGTACGTAACAATTTACACGATTTATTTTCAGAAAAACACTTCAAACGCAAGTCATTATCATCCTCTGCCTGGCCTTTTCCCAACTATGTTGGGGTCGGCTTCCAGTCTATCCGGATGCAGCTGAATACCAGTATTATACATGGAGCGACTGCCTATCTGACCTTCACAACCCAGTTACTGGGTAATACGATACCCTTTGGTAAGACTGGTTGTCAGACTTTCAGGCTTCTGACTACCCATAACGAAACTTCAAACGCAACTACCGAAGTAAAATCTATCAAGCTGCAACACTCCTCATGTTTGTAGAAGATGTGTTGGATAAATAGCTACATCAAGTGAATGTCAAGCATTTATCAAGTTGACGGACACTCGATTAAAGACGTCTGCGAAAGTAATTGAAAGTAGTACGGGGGAAATTCAAATTTTCTTACGTTTTTGCAATTTGCTGGTTGCAAGAGCGTTTACGCCGTACGGCATTTCTTTCTTTTTTATTACTAAATTGGCCCGATCTTGACCCCGTTTTTATTTTTATTTCATACAAACTTTCGAGCTCTTGTTTTTAGAAATGCATGAACCGATTTCAATGAAACATCATACGCAGAAGCAGGATGCAAAGGTCTAAAAAGTTACTTAAGAACTTAAGAATATCATAATATTTTTCTAATTTTGTTTACTAGAGTTGATCATATATTTATTGTCTCTAAAACTTGCGTTTTTTTGCTTTTAGGTCCTGTAAGCCCCATTCTTTTTTTTTTTTCAAGATGGGAACTCATCAAATGACCAGACAGTGTCAGACTCTTACTGATTAAATCCACCCGTGTTCCTTCCTTAGCCCTTTATGTTCCGGGCCAGCGGTAACCCTTTCGGACAAGCCATACTGCTACCACCTTCTGGGGCGCGTTCAATTAGTGGGCGGTTCGCCGCCGCAGTGAACGCGCCCACACCGGGGCCCCGTATAGGGCCATGGACCGCACGACCTCGTGTAAGCCCCTTAAGTGTAACTAAATATAGAGTGCAACAATCCATTCCATGACTATTCAGAATCATGTTCTAAATCCATGTTATCTGGTTACGCGTCGATGTCCCTGTTACACCGGATCTTTACCTCATTGTCATTATCATAAACAGCCTGTAATGTTCCCACTGCTGGGACACAGGCCTCCTCTCTGTTAGAGGGAGTGGGCCATAATCCATCACGCGGGCCCAGTGCGGGTTGGTAGATGTCACATGTCTTCAAATTTTTGGTCCTAGGACATGCCGGTTTCCTCACGATGTTTTCCTTCAACGTTTTGAGAGCAGTGATGATGAAATAATTTACACAAAGTAAAGCGCCTGTCTGGGTTCGAACCTACGACCTACAACTACGCTAGTAATATATAAGTCAATGCCTACAACTCGTAAGTCGCGGCCATTACCACTTGGCCACCCTGGTTTGTCCACCGTGCATAGTTTATCCACCCATGTCGCCATGCTCGGAGGGTGGACAAAATTGACAGAGGGGAATAGTATTTTGTCCTCTCCCCGTGGATAAAATGTCTCCGGCCATGCTAGCTCTGCTGGTTTGTCCACCGTGCATAGTTTATCCGCCCATGTCGCCATGCTCGGAGGGTGGACAAAATTGACAGAGGGGAATAGTATTTTTTCCTCTCCCCGTGGATAAAATGTCTCTCTGATCTTTACCTACATTTTTGTATTTTAATTTTGCAGATTGCGACTGGATTTTGAACGTTTTTAATTACAGAAATTGGCCACCTCACATTTCGTTTTGATTTGACCTAAGCCGAACCAGTTACAAGCCCTCAAAGCAATGTTTCATTCCATACGAAGACCTTAGCATCTTATCGAATATTTAAATCCGAAAAATAAAGGAAATCTCTCCGCTCCTTGAAGCGCTTAGCTGAAATTGAATCAGAATAAACCGGCCAGTTTGTGAAGTCAGTATTACGAGGCGGGTAGCGGGTCATAACTAGATTGTGAACGTAACAGCATTACCCTGGCATTGGATAACTAACCCGGTTTGCTGCAGTGGAAAACATCAGGATTGAGGTTTGCTGAATTTGAGTGTGGAACTTAATACAGAAACACGCTTGTACGATACGACTACATACAGAAAGCAAAGCTCATAGAACTCTCTATTGCTAGACAGCACGTTTCGCCGAAAATTTTGTTGATAGAAATAATAATAATATATAATAATAATTTTTTTATTTCTCTAAAAACTTAATAATAGGTTACAGAAAAATAGTTTGGCAGTATTAATTTCTAATAGGTGGATGTAGCCACTGCAACCGAACTAGGCGATGCCTGTATTTCGGTTTCCAGCGCCTTTTCCCTCGATATTGCATCAATAGAATGCCAACAAAAAGTACGGTTGGTTGTACTATTAATTAAATTTTGAAAGACTTAAAACTAACTTAACTGCTACATTGTATAAAAGTTTAAATGACTCATAATATAATAAGCAAATGGTCTTTAAGTGAGGGAGAAGTGTTTGTGAGTGTGGGTGATATGTGGAGTTTGATTGATGTGTGTTTGTTTTAAGTACCATCCGAGGACGTGCGTATGAATACACAAGGCACGACCGAGGACCTTTTCAAAGCGAGGACCTTTTCGAGGGTCCTCGGTTTGACTTGACCAAAGATTCGTATTCTGCAAGCGATTTTGAGTCTTTCTATATATTTAATACGAAAAAGTTGTCTGAACCTCGGTTTGATCAAGATTATTCATAATCTTACACAAACATTGTGTATCCACCAGATGGTGCCACTGTCGCCTCATACACAGACTTTTTACACTCATTTCACGTTTGTTGTATTATCCGAGGACCTATGTGTTAACTTTAACACAAAAGACCTCGGTTAGGTAGCTTTTCCAGACAATGTGTATATAAGACCTCGGTTTGCTAGATTTTCCGAACATTGTGTATTCTAGTCCTCGTTTCGACAGTTTTCCTCGTGTGTAGAAGACAAATTATATGCTAACATTTAAATAAAATTATGAAGGAGAAAATCGAAGGTAGACTGAATCCTTAAACAAACCGTTAGTAGCTACTAGGTGCACGAGGAATAATCAGGCTTCTTCTGCAATATGTGCTAAGTACCTATAATAGGCCCGCTTATATTATTTAACATTATGATTTGCACCACAAAATATTGTATTGTCTGGAGGTACGAGCTGAACACGTGTGCTTTTCATAAAGAATCTAAAGTAAATGCCTTCCTAGGTCGTCTGCAGCAAGATTTGAAGCAAATATAAAGTACAAAGAAATAGGGCACGCCGCGATAGCTGTGATAAGACCCCTCTTTGAGGAGTGGCTAGAGAGGCGCCACGGCGCCCTCATCTACCGCCTGATGCAGGTCCTCACCGGACACGGAAGTTTTGGGAGGTTCCTGCACATCATCAGGCGGGAGGAAATGCCCGGGTGTCACCATTGCCAGGATCGCCCAGAGGACACGGTGGAGCACACGGTGGAGGTCTGCCCCGCTTGGGCGGAGCACCGCCGTGTCCGCGTAGAGGCGATCGGCAGCTGCGGCGACCTCTCGCGTCCGGCCCTGGTGCAAGCCATGGTCCGGGGCGAGAGGGAGTGGGAGGCAGTCACCTCCTTCTGCGAAGCAGTCATGCTAGCGAAGGAGGTGGCGGGACGGCTCAGGGAGAGAGCCTCCCGTCCCAGACGCCGCGGGAGACGCTCCGGGCGTCGGGAGCCATGGGACGACTCCCGGCCACCGTAAGCGCGGGCATGCGGGCGGAGAGTAATGGGTAGCTCACCGTCCGATGCTGACATCTCTGACACGCCTGGTCCTGAGGCGTGTCAGAGATGTCAGCATCGAGGAGGGGCCCCATAGGGCCGAAGCCTGCCGGGTCAGCGGGATTGTCCGAAAGGGTTACCGCTGACCCGGAACATAAAGGGCTAAGGAAGGAACACGGGTGGGTTTTAGTCAGTAAGAGTCTGACACTCCCTTCCGCTCCACCCAGAGCGGGAGGGGTCATTTGATGATTCGATACAGAACATGAACGTACTAAAGAAAACCACGTCATAAACTTTACTGAAATAAAAGTAGGTTTATTTTAAAATCTACTTATATAGAAATAATCATCAAGTTGCAGTAACATCTTTGAGACGAATGATTAGAAAACTTACATAATAGAAAACTACTCAAACAAAAAGACTTATAGAAACCATAATTAAAAGAAATCGACATAATTTGGGCTAAAAACTTAACATAAAATTACACAACACAATGCTTAGTTAGAAAACAACAAAGAAATATTATCAAGTGAGATCAAAATAATTTGGGAAGCATGCAAACTTAATAACTTAATGGCGCCGATTCCCTTGTTCACAAACTAAAGTTTTAAGTTCAGTGCATCTTTTTCTATATTTCATTAAAAAAGGACAGAAGATAAATATTAGTTTAGTCCTGTCAAATTAAGATACTCCATAGCAAGTTTAGACGTGATTAAAAACATGGCAACATAGGGGTGTAGTTTTGAAAAATCTCTGGGATGTTTCTATAGCTTGATTTAAAGATTAATTTATACCAATTATCCAATCAAGCCACGTAATAAAATACTTCCCTAAGAAATTGACTATCCCTCTTCACCCCGTTAGGGGTAGATTTTCTTAAAACCCTGATATACTTTATTATTTATTTTGGTCTTAAATACTGAGTTTCGAATTAATTGGACCGCCCGTTAAAATTCTTCCATACAAAATTTTACACCCCCAATCTCCCTTTAGTTTCAAGTTTATTAACCAAATGAATAAGATTTTTCATATAAACCGTATACCCCCACAGGGGTGGAATTTCGAAAAATCGTTTGGGATATGTTGATTACTTGACTCGAAGATTTATTTATACCAATTTTCGGGTTATTCAACCCACGCAGTAAAATCCTCGCCTGTATAATTAACTACCCCTTTTCACCCCGTTAGGGGTAGATTTTCGAAAAACCCTCATACACGTTATTCTTTATTTTTTTGGTCTTAAGTATAAATACTTAGTTTCGAGTTAATCGGACCGCGAGTTAAAAATCTTCCATACAAATTTTGACACCCCACAATCCCCCTTTAGGGGTTAGTTTAGAAAAACAAAAAATGCCAAACTTCATAATTTACTTAAATAAGTATTTGTGCCAAGTTTCAAGTTTATTAACTCAAGGAATAAGACTTTTCATACAAACGAAATCACCCCTTTTCACCCCCTTAAAGGTTGAATTTCCAAAAACTCCTTCTTATTGCTCCCCTACATTATAAAAGGAAGCCGTGTGCAAAATTTCACAATCTCAAACTCAACTCAAACTCAAAGCATTTATTTCAATTAAACCAATTACGACTTTTGAATTGTCAAGGGGTCGGTCAGTCAGAAAGATGAAGATACGAGTAGTTGCCCATTCCAAAGCATAGCTACCTATGGAGAAGAACGGGCAAGAAACTCCATGGACACTCTTTAAATCAAAATAATATGGTTACAAAGTCTTGTTTACATCATTCATGTAAAAAATTATGCATGTGAGAACGATGCAGAACGTTAAAAGCGTCCGTAATGTCTAAAATCATATTCCTAGACCCAGTATAGTTTCGGTTGTGCGTTGATATGTCAGTTAGTCAGTTTTTCCTTATAAATATGTATATAGATACGGCCATTATTTTTAATACCTACTGTTTACGTTAAAAGCAACAATCACGAGTGTTTAACAAAATAAAGCCGTTACTTTCGGCTCTCTTTGATAAATAATCCTTTGGGAAGCGCTGACAAACGTAAAGACATTGACTCGTCCTCGCTTGGTACTTCATTTTAGAAAAAGTGTGTAAGAAATAAAACGGAACATTGATTATTATCTTACACGTAAAATGTTTTAGGTAGGTAGGTATTTTCCAGGTCCTCGGTTTGTACAAGTTCTACGCGAAAAACTGTCCTCGGTTTAGTGATATAAAGTCTAACACAACGTCCGCACTTTGTACAAGCTATAAGAAATATTGTGTAAAAATACGTCCTCGGAAGGACGTCGCAGGGCTTACGTAAGGGGTCCTCGGTTGGCTTACACAAAGTCCTCGTATGTGCATTGCTGGTCACATTTAGCTGTGTATTTCAGGTCCTCAGTATGATAGCCGAAATTCATACAGAAAAATGTTGAGATAGCATTATCCCAATAAGCTCATCACTATAGATTTACTCACCTGTCTCTTTCTATCTTATTCTAAAAGGCCAACGACGTATTTAAACCAGTTTTTTGGAGGGTCCTCGGTTCGTTCTAGGACTAACAAGGTCCTCGTAAGGGTGTCTGTACAAACAGGGGTGGGTGTGTGTGTAGGTGTATGTGGGTATGGGCGGGTGAATGTGTGTATGTGTGTGTGATTGAAGTGCATGATCATGGTTATTATCTAATGTTATTTTAACATTCTAATTACTGTACAACGCTTAGTAGTAACTCCGTTTCTTCATAATAAAAAACATTGTTTGTAGATATATTGGTCCATAGGAAGCACTGTTGACAGAGATCTCTGTTCATAGATAGCACTTTTTGCCGTTCGCGTCGGTTGAGACTTGTCATCTTTTAACTGCCAAGGCTTATTTTTATTCTTACTTTGAATGGTTTCTTCATTTGTGTTTTTTTACATTGTTCTCACCTAAAGAAGCAACAATAATAATATAGGTACCCAGGATTTTGTAATATCTTGATTTAAAAGAGTATCCATGGGGTTTCTTGCCCGTTTTTCTCCATAGAGATCTATGTTTTGGAATGGGCAACTAGATTCAACTTTCTGACTAACTGGCAGTCTATTTAATTTTGACAATTCAAAAGTCATGCCTGTACATGGTTTAATTGAAATAAATGCTTTGTTTTCTTTTTTTTTTGTAAGAACATTAGCCTAAGTTTTTTTCGGCGGAACGTCAGCCCCAGATAACAAATTGACTTGTGTTACCTAACGGAAGCTTTGACAAAGATATATTTTCAAACGATACACTCGAAAAACATTACCCTTCTGGGGCAGTCTTTTACCGAACAGTTAAACTAGAACACGCTGATAGAATCCAACAGAAAAAGCATATTCGCAAAATGAATGCTCGACTTTACTTTGAAAAAACACCACACATCCCACAAATACGTACAGAGAGGTATTAAAAATACGTCCACAGCAAAATAGCAAATAAAAAACTGAAACAAATGGTTTGGAATAAACGACGAAAACGTTTGGGATGCACGCGATATCAACGGATTTGTGTTTTTGTTGCAAAATATCGTTGCAACAGGACAATTCAAAATGGCGATCGGTAGGCGCTATCGATGGATGATGTTTTTGTTGTTTATGCGTTGTGCTGACAACTTAACCGGTTGACTGCCGTAATTACAGAAACAATTAAAAAGCCATTGTGTCTAGCGTGGATCTACGTTCTTACGGATTCGTATAAAAATGTGTTTGATTTCGAAAGGAAAATATTTGACTGGTTCTCTAAAAATTATGTGACCTTCTAATGATGTAACCTTTTTAAATTATTGAACCTCTAAAAACATTTTGGTTCACGCGGGTCCAGTGCGTGTGTGAATATAATGATCTAATGATGCACCTTTTTTTAAATAAATGATCGTCTTTTTATATACTGGCCTTTTCCCTCAGTTGGTTGCAGTAACTAATCTAGGGCACCCAGACTAAATGAGTTAGGTTAGTTTGAGCGGTACCCAATCGCGCTAGTTGGTCGCAGTTTATTGAATTTTTATTATTTTTACGAAAGCAAAATGGGGATTTAAACACATGCAATTTGGAAACTGGTATTTTGATGTGTATTTTGTGACAGATAATTCCGAGATACAACAATGAGTACCTGTTTTATGAACTGTTAAAATGCATTGTTTACTCATTTTCCTGCCGAAGGATTTTGACAATAATTATTTCCTATTTGCATTCGGCAATCATGGCATTCATCAATCATAGAAACTGCGAATGAAACGTAATAACAGTTAATTTAATAAAGATCAATCGAGTTGCTCGACATATGAACGTAAACGAAGCAAAAGTAGTACGTAAGGATCAGGACAGGTGGCGTTTTATAGTTTCTGGTGGCATAGAGAAAAGGCGTGAGTCGAGTTTTGCTGTAGCCCCAGTGTTGAGGATTGAAATTATAAACGGAAAAAGAAATTATAAATTCGGCCAAATCAGCGTTTGCGCATGCACGTAATCTTTAATCTCGCGAGCCGCGTGTATCCGCCATTATTGTACCATGTAAAGCCGTTTCAGTTTTTATACAATATATTTAATTTACAAGAAGTTGAGACGTTTATAATTTCAATCCTCAACACCCAGATATATCTCACCACCGATAAATATAACAATCCCAACGACGACGCAGCTGTACGTGTCCAGACTGCACCATTCCACGAAGGTTGAGGAGATCGTGGAGTAAATGCATGTGAAGACCAACTGGACTTTGAGGGTCGAGAAGATGGAGTCACAACACGAACTTCAAGTCGTTCGTGGTGCGTGTTCCGACACAGCATCTCGAGAAGTTCCTCATGGAAGAGTTCTGGCCGAAGGGTGTTGTGTACCGCCGGTTTCGTGGCCGGCTACATGACACCAGTCAGCGAAACAGTTTTTAGTTGTTAATTTTTAGTGTAATTATAATGTATGTATTTATAGTATTTTTAAGTCATATTAATATTTTATTGTATGTGTTTATAAATAAATAAATAAATAACGCAAGTATCACGATCTGTATGAAAACCAAGCGTGCCATTTTTTACCCGACTGCGCCAGAAGGAGGGTTATGTTTTTGACTACCTACTATGACGTCACAAGCACCATTTAGTCGATTCAAAGACGCCGCCGCGTGCGGCACCCACCTCGCCCCACTCCCGGGACCTAGCGCCAATGCTCACGCTCACCCAGCCCGCAGTACTCAAGACTGAGCGCAAAATGGTAACTTAGGATTTTTATACGCAGAGTATTTACTCTTGCGTTATCTAGGTGTGTCTGTGTATCTCACCATTTCCCTACTTCTTCGACAATTCATTCTTAGCTCAAAACAACTCCATAACTCTAGATTGGCACAACAACCCACTTCAATACAAGTAAGTACCGTTCATCACAACAGCTACTATCTATATCTATTATATATATACTAATAATAAAGCTGAAGAGTTGGTTTGTTTGAACGCGATAATCTCTGGAACTACCGCTCAGATTTGAAAAAATCTTTTTGCATTTGATAGCCCTATTCTTGAGGAAGGCTAAAGGCTATTTAATATCACGCTATGACCCTTAGGAGCCGAGCAAAAAGAAAAAAAGTCAGATTGAACGCTAAGCGAATACGAAGTGTTGCGACGGGGTGGGGGTACAAGTTTCACGCGGACGAAGTTGTGGGCAGAAGCTAGTTAACAATAAAGTAATTATCCACTGTTACGAGCTCCAATAGATATCTGTGTGCTACTTCAAGTCATTCGACAAAGACTGTCGTGACATTGTTTGTTATTCTGTAAACAACGACTGACTGAGTCTTTTATTTCAGTGGTGGGATAATAATAACTGCGTGCGCGGTAATTGTGTAACACACTACCAGTAGCAATGGGTTTCATTTTGACAGTTCAATTCTCAATTCCCAATTCTTTATTGCGTATCATAATTGCTTGAATCGCGCCGCAACGTCAACTTCAAGGCGTTCGTGGTGCGAGTACCTACATGCTACCTGCACCTCGTCATGGCAGAGGACTTTTGACCGCAAGGTGTAATGTTCCGTCGCTTCCGCGGACAAGTGCCACACGATCGCACAAAGACAGTGCTTGAGTGAAGTGAGTTTTACTAACATAGTTTTAAGTTTATACACTAACACACATTGTATTATTATAATATATAATATGTTAGTCTGTAAGGTATTTATCTATGGGCCAAAGTAGCCTGAAAATATAGGTATTATTATTATTATAATATTTATAGTTCGTAGGGAAATAATTATATTAGTCACAATTTATGGACCCTGTCAGGTACAGCATAGATATTAGGAGAGAGGAGGAAGAACACTGTGTGTTTAATGTACACACATACATACACACACCCCCCCCACACACACCCCCACCACACACACACACACATACATATTGGTTAAGTAGTTAGTAAGTTATACTATTTTATTTACAGGATTGAATTTACGAATTATAATATTGTTTCAATAAATTATACACATTTAATTAATTAGTAAGAACTTTGTAAAAAATATTTATTTTTTTAATTATTCATTATTGTTTTATTTAAGTACTTATTATTATTTATTACGTAATTAATATTTATTATAATATCTCTAAGGCAAGTTATTTTTTGGATGCTTCATATTCAACAACATTCATTGCGTCGTTTACGTTGCTGAACAGACAAACTTTTCGAACATATATGAAGCAATGGATTAGCAATATCCTTCAAAACGATTCCGATTATGATTGATAGTTTGTTACGCGATTATGATGCTGGCCATTTTAGGGATATATTTAATCGAGACTCTAATAAAAAATAAGTTTAAAAACTAAAACCCGACTACTGAAATAGATGGGTGAATATCCCCACAGCAAATTTTACGCGTCCACGTTGAGAATCGAGGTGTTAAATGATAGGATGTTTCTTATTTTTTTTTATAGTGAACTACGTAACTTGGTTCAATTAGGGCCACATTTTTTTTTTATAAGTGTGTATTTAAATAATCAGGAAAAAAAAAATCGCCTTGTAATTCAAGTTAGGTGGCTTGTCCCAGCTCCATTTTTTGATATAATTGCATTCACCAAAGTAACAATTTGCTATACAATAAAAAATAAACAAGTTCGTTAGTGTATGCTTATGACACATTATCTAAAAACAATTAACTGTATTAGAAAATCTAATTTAAAAGCACAGGATACTCGATCAAAGTTTGTCCAAGCAAAAATCTAAATTTTGGTGGCACATATTCAACATACTGTAAAATGAAGTTTCGTGCGTGTGCGATCAATCGCGTTTTATTATTTCACACCTCTCAGTAACAGGTGTGTGATTAGTGCTCTGATTTTCCGCCAAAAACGTAAGTATCATCTTGGGTGGCACGGGGGACAAGAATTGTTAAATTTTTGGTGGATCGATTTGCTGTTAATTTCAAAGTGTTTTAATAGTAAGGTACACATTATAGGTAGTGATTTGGGTTACGCATAAATCAGTGATGTTAAATAAATTGTAACTTAAAACCCCTATTTTTAAAGATTTTTTTTATATCTGGTTTCAATGTTGGTGGCTCAATTTTGGTGGTTTTGGTGGCGTTTTCACGACACCAAAATTGAAAACTAGCCACCAAGTTTTAAGTATAAATACTGTAAGTATTGTTTGTACCTATAAAGCCAGTTTTTAAGATGCAAGTCAGTTTGATTAGCAAATAAATAAATATTATGTACACACAGCTCCTTTAAGTAGTTACCCCACCAAAAGACATGTGCGTTCAAATCCGTGATAGGCCCAAGTTGGTTTTTGTATTTTGCAAAAACATTTTATTTTAAATAATGTATTGTTTTAGTGAATAAAGAAGTTTAAGTAAGTATTTTTTTTTTAATTCTGTTTTTATTATTGTTTTTTTCAATAAAACAATACTTTTGCGACGACAAGCAACAATAATAGGGTTAACATTTACGACAACTTATTCATCGTCTAAATAGACTGGAGGTTTCAAGACTGCTTACCGTGCATAAGATTGGAAGTTCAAATCCTATATAGGCACGAAATGTGCTTTTTGTTCATTATATTATTTTGATATATATTTCTATTTTGTTTTAAGTAGTAATTATTTATAAAGAATTAAAAAATCAAGAAAAATAAAAAACTTTATTAATCATTTAATAATATTTATTATTGCTATTATTTAACAAAACTATGATCTTATTTTACAACAAACAGAACAACTATTTTAGTTCTCATAAAATCAGAAATCATTTAAAAAAATAATTGATAAAATTAGTAGTCGTTTACTCTTCGCCGTTTTAAGTGAACGTATACAAAGTTCTAACTTGAAGGTATGGCTTAATTTTATAAAGACAACGTAAGTAAGTAAAATTAATGGATACCCTCAAATTATAACATCTTTCGATTAGACAGGGACCTAAAGATATAATGACTCAGCCGATAGTAGATAACAATTTCATCGCAATTCATATGGGCTCGCTGGCTAGTTCGTCAAACTGCCGGTATGAGTATGACGACGTTCGGTGATGCGATGGTTCGAATCCGAGTCAACACAATGGGCTCTTTTTGAAGTATTCTTTAGATTATTCGTAAGGAATTCAATGTTGTAGCAGTGTAACATTTTAAAACTTTAGGGGTTAGGACATAGTGACGCTTTCTGTACCTACTTGGCAGTACCTAAGTGGTCTATTATTATAAGGACCTAGCTTCATATTTTTAGAAATAGCTTCATATTTTCGGACTGACCGACTCCTTGACAATTTAAAAGTGCCTGTTAATGGTTTAATTGAAATAAATGCTTTGAGTTTTAGTTTGACCTACTAATGACCAAGTTTCTTATCATTATATTTTTATTTTGTTGCTTTTTAGAATGCCAAAACAGACCACCGAAGAGAGGCTGCTTAAAAAGAGAATGGCAGAAAGAAGAATAATAATAAATAATAACAATAATAATAATGCAGTCATGCATGTAAAGCGAGGGGAGATTATGGAATCCGAGGGAATTCAACTCTCCGATTCCATAAGCCTCAGATCCCTCTCCTCATCCGAAAGCTATAAGTATTTGGGTATGTCGGAAGCGTTAGGCATCAACGATGCTGACATGAAGCAATCGTTGAAGGAGCGCTTCTTTTGTCGCCTGAAGAAGGTATTAAATAGTCTTCTTTCGGGCGGAAATAAGGTGCGCGCCTTCAATGGTTGGGTCATGCCGGTTTTGATGTACTCTTTCGGCATACTCAGACCAAACTCGACGCCCTGGATAGAAGAGTCCGTACACTACTGACCGCAAACCGGATGCATCACCCACGATCATCGGTGATGAGACTGTATATCCCGCGGAAGTGGGGGTCGAGGCTTTTTAAATGCGAAGACCCTCCACAACCGCGAGGTGTGCAGTCTCAGGGAATATTTTTTAAAAGCCGAAGTGGGTATGCACCGTGATGTGGTCGCAGTGGACAAGAGACAATCACCCCGCTCTCCATGGCTAAAGAGAACTGGCGCAAACCTGTAGTACTTTCTACTGATGACCGCAAGAAGGTATGGCAAAGCAAGGAGCTTCACCGGTGCTTCTATCGGGCTCTTCATGAGCCCGGTGTAGACTTCTTAGCGTCCGTATCCTGGATACGTTTTGGTGACCTTTTCGGGGAACTGAAGGTTTTGTCTGTGCAATTATGGACGAAGCTATCTTAACGAATAACTACCGGAGACATATTATGAAGGACGGGACGGTTGACGTGTGTCGGGCATGCCATTGTCCGGGTGAGTCTATCAGACATATTATATCTGGTTGTTCTCGTCTGGCTAACGGCGAGTACTTGCACAGACATAACCAAGTAGCTAGGATTATTCACCAGCAACTTGCTTTGAAATATAAACTTGTGGATTCTGAGATACCGTACTACAAGTATGTGCCCGATCCAGTTCTTGAAAATGTACTGGGATCGGTCTATCATTACTGACAGGACTATTGTTGCCAATAAACCTGATACAGTAGTGATAGACGAGATAATGATTGTCGATGTTACCATTCCATGTGACGGGAACCTCGTGAAATTAAATATCTCGACTTAGCACACGAGGTTGTTGACATGTGGAATGTGAGCTCGGCTATCATTGTGCCGATTGTCGTATTGGCCAATGGACTGATGGCCGAAAGCCTCGATTAACATCTATCGAGGCTCTCGTTAGGCGGTTGGGTCAAGGGCCTGATTCAGAAGGCAGTTATACTCCTCGATACGGCTCGCATTGTGAGGAGGTTCCTGTCTCTGGAGCCCTAACCACCGGTAGCTTGGACCCTGCTCCCGACACCGGCAGATCGCTATTTTTTTATATTTTTAAATGTTTTTTATACTTATTTTATATTTTAGAAATATTTAAAAATACAATAAAATAAGATTATGTAAATGAATAAAGGAAATAATACATTTTATTTGACATAAAAAGGTAAGTACACAAATACAGAGTGACAATTTAAGCATGCGAATATCCTGGTCCAAAATAAATGACCAGTGACCCCCGTGCTAGGCAAAACCTGTGTTACAGGGGTCAAGAAGAAAAGCAAGAATAAAGAGCAATCCCGAACAGGCTGAAATAATATTTCCCGAGATATCCACCTTACACATTGTTTCAGATTCACCTTCTAATCCAATTTTGGTGCCACTGATTTTCAATTTTGGTGGGCACTTTCGATTTTGGTGGGCGATTTTCAATTTTGGTGGCCACATTAGACTTTGAACTAAAATATCTCAAAAAGTTATCGAGATATTCTCAGACCTCTTGAAGATCCTTCCAGCTTGGACTTTCTATTATTACACATTATTTTTCACGAAAACTGAAGAAAAAAATTCGCCACCAAAATTGAACAAAAAATCACTTTGTTGATATTGACCCAGATAAAACAAGAAAGTACGGACGCCAGCAGGTCAACCTACCCGAAACTGTCAGATTTTCCCAATCAACCTTGAACCTTATGTTTTAGCAATAAAGTCGAAAATCTATTAAAGAAATCTGACAGATTGTAGTAACTTGATGTGCTGGCGTCTGTACCTTCCCGTGGTCGCATGCTACCATAGCTTTATATGTTATTACAGGGGCATGCGACCACGGGAAGGTACTCGTTTTAACTTTCTGGCTCTCACAGTTGGTCGCAGTAACTAAGATGGGTACCCCGATCAAACGGGTTACGTGGGGATGACTAACCACGCGCGAACCGTATTGATTGCAGTAAGTACGAGCTAGTTAGCTTAGTTATTGCGACCAATTCGGCTCGCCCCAACCAATAATAGGTACCTAATAGGTAATGCGTAATACGGGCTGGTTTCCGCAACTCCACGCCAATGCGCGTATTTTGCGTACGGGTGGGAAAATCGGTTATTCGATCCACCCCAGCTCCTCAAGGAACGCCAGCAACGCCTTGATGTTACTGACCGTCTCACGTAGGGTACCTGGGTTACCGAAGTACTTTGCCCTGTACGTGGCGACCACCGGGCAGTTTAGAAGCACATGGGCCGCTGTTCTGACAGAAGTTCAAAACCGTCACTAATATTAATTTAAATCTTTATTACAAAAGTTTCTTCAAAAAATAACTAGAATTTAACACAAATACAAGTACGAATTTCATTCTCCAATAACAGCAATGATAAAATTCTTCATTTTGACATCTTGAGAAATATATTTATATGATAATATTTTCAAGTTTACAATATAAAAAATAACATATTAAGTATAAAATAACTTTGATGAAAATTCATATAGCCAATAAGCCAAGGATATTAGATTTTTGATTAGCTATAATAGATATAATATAAATACCTACGTAAGATAAGTAGGTCGCAAGAATGACTGTTAGTTCAATTCCCAGGTTGGGAAAATTACGCTGTAATTTGGACTTTTTCAGTAGCAACAAGGAGTTTATTATTTCTGTGTACAGCGTCTAAGGGAACCTAACACGAAGGAGATGACGGACGCTCATTCGCTCGCTTTGCTCGCTCACTTGAGGCCCCGTCATCCCCAACGAACCTAACCTGACCGAGTCGGGGTGCCACAAGTCCCGAGCTCGCTTCGCTCGGTCTCGGACCGACACTTAGAAAAGTTTCTCAAATAAATAAAGGAAGTAATTATCAAGCAATGCATTTTGTCAAACATTTTAGGCTTTGCGTTGTTATCTTTTACAATAATTAACATAACTATTTACTCTAGGTACTAAAATGAATGACTAACTAACTTAATGCCTATTTAATTAGTTTATTTTTAGGAAATTGCCCTAATGTCATTATGTAAAATGTTTTTATGCCTAGTTGTTTTATGATGAGATAAAAAAAAAAGATTTGTTTGTCCAATACCTAATACGTTATTAAAAAAAAGTTTATCGGGTACTCATTTTAATAAATGAATTATTTGGCAAACTTGTTATTTATAATAATGAAATGACAAAACATGTTTTTGAAAGTCGTTGATTGTCAAATAAAAATTTGTAAATTATTTTTTTGGTGAACTGACAGGACACCGGAAATTAGACGTATGTTTGATAGATTGAGACTGATGTCAGACTGTGAACGTTCTTAAAATTACGAGAATTGCGCCTGATAATCACATATTATAGCTACTGATAACATACATTATTATATATACAGGGTTATTTGTAAAACAATTATATTCTATTCTAACCTCTTAAGAGGTCATTGTACTCATCATTATGAACAACTTTTACTATGGGACCAAACCTGAAATCGCGAAAAAAAAATTGCTGTTCTCTACATTTTGACGAGTTATACGAACATAAATGTAGGGAACAGCTGATTTTTAAGAGGTTGCTGGTGTTTTACCAATAAACCTGTATATACTGTTAAATTAGCGTGTCCGTGACGCGAACCCATAAGATATTCCCTAACCAGAAATCGCTCAACGCGCCTAAAGAAGTTTTCACTTAAAAAACATTACATTACTTCTCAACATTCTCTTCAACATCGACGTCACGGTTAGCACAGTGGTTAAGCGATTGACTGCTGCGCTGCGTGTCGCGGGTTCGATTCCTGCACGGAACAAATATTTGTATGACCTACAAGTAGTCGTTCCGGGTCTGGCTGTTTGTGTTTGTGAGTTTAAATGTTTGTAAACGCATCGCAATACAGGAGAAATTCCTAGTGTGCGGCAACGTTTTCATAAAAAAAAAAATATATATCTATACTTCTTTAGCAATAAGCTGCTACATTGTTAACCTTACTGACCTCTCATTGTCAAATGAGCTTAAACTTATTATGGTGTAGTTTAAACTTTGAAGAAGATAACTTGAATTAACGCATCGTATGTTTCCAAAAGTTCAAAACAGGAACAAACATGTCAGAAAGTAACAAACACGTCACAAAAAACGGTTGCGTATGAAAAATGTAACAAAAGCCGCGGTAATAAGTGGAAACGAGAATTTATGTCACGCTTGTAAGTCCCTGGCTATAAGAAAGAGTAGATAAGTAAAAATAAAAATAAATAAAAATCTTTTTTTAAGGCTACATAGTCTTTTCCCAACTATATTTGGGTTAGCTTCCAGTCTAACCGGATGGAGCTGATATCAGTATTTTACATGGAGCGACTACCTATATGACCTCCACAACCCAGTTACTGTGTAACGCGATATACCTTGGTAAAAACGGCACTAAAAGTAATGGAATTTTGGTAATTGTTTGCTGAATCTACACTGTGTGGTTTGACGTTAAAGTGTGTGAAAATAACAAAACCTTTTTTAAATACACGATTGCAGTAAAACCCTTGTGTGTCCACTTTGGTCATATTCAGGAGACAAAAAAATACTTGAAACTTACTGCCATATTCCTAAGTTTGTACCCTTTTCTCGCGTGTCAGTGAACAATTTGTCTTGTTCCCCCTGTCAAGATGGTCCAACAAACTGTTTTTGAATGCACAAATGACCAAAAAAATTAGCGAAGAGTTAAATAGAATGTGTCATGTGCATATCAACTTAGGTAATTGAATGTTTTTTTGTAAATGTTTAATTTATTATTTATTTATCCATTTATTTCAGGCATCAAGGCCCATATAAACACATACAATACAATATTAATATAACTTAAAAATACTATAAATACATAGAACAGTATATTTACACTAAAAACTAACAACTAAAAACTTTTTACAAAAAAAAAAACAACCGACTTCCAAAAAATACACTACAAATTTAAAAATAACTTTAATTTTGGAAGTCGGTGTCTTTGGTTCCGCATTTTCGTTTAATGACACCGACTTCCGAAATTAAAGTTATTTTTCAATTTGTAGTGTATTTTTTGGAAGTCGGTTGTTTTTTTTTTGTAAAAAGTTTTTATTTTTCACTTTTTAGTGGGTCAGTTTGTAATTACAAGCTTTTTTATCTAAGTTACAATAGCCTAATGTGAACTGCTCATCACATGTTACAAAATATTGCTTTTCCCGATACTGGGACGTTTATTGTTGAGGAGTTCTCCTGGTAAGAGCCAGGAGAACTCCGCAACAACCACTCACCATACGCATTGTAACGAGCATAAATTGCTTAGCAACCATATTAAAGTAATCGAATCGCAACCCGTGAAATATTTGTCATTGAGTAGTTCCGATGGCCATCTGTGGTCTTCATCATCAGCTCCACTTTACCAAATGATGATTTCCGAGAGCAAATGCTCAAGTTACTTTAATTATTGAGTAGGCCACACGACGAAAGAGCATTGCTAGAAATGACGCGATTACTCAACTTAAATTCGGTTTCAAATTGACGCATCAGCATGACTAGTAGGTAGAGGTGGTCCTATGTAAAACAACAATCTTAATTAGGTATTATTTTTGTATGAACTGAACATTTTGGCATATTGAACCGTATGAAGCAAGCCCAACAAAAGGTAACTGCTGTAAATCGTTGAGGAATTCCCTCGACTGTCTATGGTCTCCATCATCAGACCTGTAATGGCACTTATAACCTTTAAGGGTGGAAAGTTTTTATTTATTTTATTTATTTAACACATGAAATGTTTCCTTTGCCATTACAGTTCTCATCAATATAAATGAATTAATTCCAAACACAAGGTAGCTACTGTAAACTGTTGAGGTTCCCTTAACTGTCCTTCGTCTTCATCATCAGACCCCGAATGACAGTCATAACCATGTAGGTGTAAAGTTCACATCAATAAAAATTAATCAAGCCCAAACACAAGGTAACTGTTGTAAATCGTTGAGGAGTCCCCTCGACTGTCTTTCGGCTCCATCATCAGATCGACTCCAGGCCTTCATTAAATTGTAGTGCTTTAAAATACCTGACGAAAAAATTAACAAACGTACTAGTCGCTCCTACGATTTTCGAATGTTCCCCTCGATTTCACTGGGATGCCCTCACCAGATCCTGGTTTCCTTATCATGGGACCACCCTTGGCATATCTCCTTTCCAACAAAAAAAGAATAATCAAAATCGGTTCATAAACGACGAAGTTATCCGCGAACACACATAAAAAAAATAAAAAACATATATACGGTCGAATTGAGAAACCTCCTCCTTTTTTGAACTCGGTTAAAAACTAACGCACACGAAGTTGTCTGCGTCGTGTTTCGCTAGCTGGTGTCATGTATCCGGCCACGAAACCGGCGGTACACAACACCCTTCGGCCAGAACTCTTCCTTGAGGAACTTCTCGAGATGATGTGTTGAAACACGCTCCACAAACGACTTGAAGTTCGTGTTGTGACGCGACTCCAACTTCTCGACCCTCAAAGTCCAGTTGCTCAATGCTCAAGTGACCTAGATAAAAAAAGAAAAAGAAAAGAAAGAAAAACTGTTTATTCTGCTCTTACTAGTAGATATTTATACCTACAGTAAGAGCGAATAAAAGCGTACATCCCGCGCGGGCTGGCAACGTCGAATATAAGAATATCTAGTTGTTTTTCGTGATTATTTTATTAAATTTAAACAAAACTACTTACTATTATTTTACAGCCAAACATTAGATCGTTGGTATTTATAATTATTTTTAATATTTACTCTTTATTAGAAATGTTTAATCGTATTATGTACTGCATATAGAAAATAATTGACAATAATTATGTAAATTTTTATGAGTAGGTATATAACTGTCACAAAAATAGCATACAAACTTATAAATCTACCATATCTACTAGAACTACTATTTATTTATTTTTTCTATCTACTGGCTTATACAGGAAAACGTTCAGCATTATGATTTTAGACCCATAGCTAGAAATCTTTCGTGGGAATTATAGTTTAATTATAGTTTAATTTGGCCCTGTTCATTATGAGACATTTCATCAATAATAAACATAAACTTAAAATAGCTGCCGTGAAACGCGATCGTTTCAAAGAAATTGTTTAATTTAAACATTTCAAAGCGTGGATATTCACTCACAAACAAAAAGTGCATTTACACATTGCACTTTAGCGAAACGTTTCAAACGAAACGAAATACTCAGAGAAACTAAATATCGTTTGAACTAGGAAATCCGTACTGAACATTATTTTAAACTAACTTTGCGAATGCGTCTGACTGTTTGGGAATATATTCTGTCCACTTAGTGCGAGCGAAATTTTGTTATGACTGAAAGTAAATTTTAAATAATAATAATCCATTTATTTCAGGCATCGCAGGCCCAAAGATAAATATCTTAACCTAAACATACATATTTTAATAAAAACTAACTACTGTGCACGAAGTGATGACTGTGTCGGCGTCGTGTTGCGCTGCGTGGTGTCGCGTAACCTTCCACGAAAACGTCGGTACGCTACACCTATCGGCCAAAACTCTTCCTTCATGACGGTTTCCAGGCACTGAGTTGGAACCCGCACCACAAACGATTTGAAGTTTATGTTGTGGCGCGATTCCAACTTCTCTACTCTCAAGGTCCACTTGGTCTTGCTTCTGATGTATTCCACGATGTCTTGAGCCACCGTGGAGTGATGCAAACGGGATACGTACAGCTGCGTCGACGGTGTTGCAGGACGCAGCAACATATTTGTTCCCGCCAGTGCAGTACCACATCGATTACGGCAAGTGGGCTTCCTACGCTTCGATTCCACCGTCACAAAGCCCTCCTTGTCTGCCTGCCCTTTCTTCGGGGCTGGGGCCAAGATGCTGGGAGCCGGTCCATTGCGGTTCCTTGATGCCCCTTCCATAGACTTTGCACTTTTGGCAAAAACTTTCTTCGGTTGCTGCTCCATTTGTTGGATGGGAGGTTGTGCAGCGGCTGCTGAGTAAGCACGGCGAGGTGTTGCCGTGCTAACTTGTGACGACGCCTCTACAGGGGTAGAGGCGGTATCGGCGGGGCGCGGTAATGCATCGTTTGCAGTAACAGCGGCCGGTGACAAGTCCAATTTCAATTTAAAATCTGCATACACGTGCAAACAGGATCCTTTAAAAACTGGTTGGAATAAAATTTTGAAATCTTTAATTATTGGTGTATAGTGTCTATACAGAGGTATGAGGTGTGTAAAGTTTCTCTTACTCCATTGAAAAGGGCGATTCCTCCGACCTCCAAAAATTGATTTTGAGTCGTTGTATACAGGATTTTTTTTAATCAGTGCGCAAAGTATACAATACAACACACTACTTACATTGTCACATTGTGTCTCAAAATTTACCCCGGTGCAAAAAGTGGGTTTTTCGAACCACCACATAATCATATGATTGTTATTTGCTATTGTATTGCTTATAGGTGAGCCCTTAATAAGTATTCCAGATGAAGATAATTCAAATCATAATTTAGTAGGTCTGGATAGATGGAGATTGACACAAAAAATGGTTAATAATTTTTGGAAGCGATGGTATAGGGAGTATTTAGTCAACCTTAACCAACGATATAAATGGAACGCCCAGAAATCTGAGCCTGAAATTGGTGATATAGTAATTTTAAGAGACGATAATATCCCACCTGCTAAATGGATTTTAGGAAAAATAACAAAAAAATACTTAGGGCCTGACAATATTGCACGGGTTGTGTCTGTAAAATGCAAGAATGGGGAATTTAAACGTCCCATTAGTAAATTATGTATTTTACTTAAGTGAATTGATTGTTTACTTGCTATTGTATTGTTTGTTTATCCATGATGTCATAAGGTATCTGTACCTACTTACCAATTATCAAGTAGTTAGTAAGTTTACACCATACTAACTTCTATCATTATAAGGCTAGGTTTTCATAACCATAATTTGTGTTCATTTTATTATTATTTTTTGCATTTTGTTACACTCACCGGTTGGATGTATCAAACTTTCTTATACAATTATTCATTGAATTGTCATTCATGTAGCATCACGGTGGGTGGTCATGTCTTTATATAGAGTAATTTTTTCCAATTGTTAAAAAAAAAAAAAAAAATTATAACACTCATGTATGTCAATAGTTAAGTATAGCATTTAAGTACTAGCATTTTTTACATACACATAGACACAAGTACACAATGCACCCTTTATTTAGGATACTGATTTTTTAGTTTTTTTTCTTTTCCCTTTGAGTTTATATATATTTTTATACTCAACCGTTTAACTGGTTTATTAAAGCACTGCGTCCTTTGGTGGGCGGTATGTCTAAAAGGACTAAGATCCATAACAGTAATAAGTACTCTCCTTACACACGCATACTGCACACATACATAAAACAACGTTCATACAGTCCACTCATTCAAATATCAAAAAAAATGTAACTTAAGTTCAGAGAAAAATAAATGTCTTTTGAGTAAAGACGCCAACTGTTTTCAATATTATTTTCTTTCACCAAACAAATAGTTATAGACCTATAGTGCCCCAAACACTCTTCAAGCTTAAATCACTGAATCGATTTACATAAAATTTGGTATAGAGACAGTTTGAGTCCCGGGAAAGGACACAGGATAGTTTTTATCCCGATATTCCCACAAGATCGACACGTACGCGGATGAAACCGCGGGGCGCTGCTAGTAATGGATGGTAATAATAATACTGTCAATTACTTTTCCACTCAATTAGAGCTGTTTTCACTCCATTGGATTTCAAGATCTTGTTTACATTTATTGACATTGTTAGCTCATTTCTTCTTATTGCCTAATTGATATCGATCGACGAGGTTTTTACACGGAAATAAGGTTCAATGTTCCAATGATACAGCCTTTTTAAACCTTTAATATAGACAAGGAAAGAGTAGGAACTTTTTTTTCTCTTTTACAGTTTTTGAATAACATTTTCTTTCAAGATAAGTAAAGGAAGGCATTTTATGTATATGCCATTTCGAATTCCGAAAGCCGCTATGTCTTAGGGTACGAGTCCACTAATCTGTAACATATTTCAAACGTAGTTAATATAATTATAATATTAAACGGGAAATATTTAGGTAACTGGGAAATAATTTTGGGCTTGGCCCTCTTTTTACTTTCTAGCCTTTTCTCATGATGTCGGCTATCGATTTTTAAAGTTTTCATGAGAGGCCGCCATTTTGAAAATAAAAAACAACATGGTATCATTTATGCCACGGACCTTCGAAGCCCTTTGCTTGCCCCAAAATTCAGCAACACGAATAACGTTCGCTAATGCAGCCTCTCAGTCCTCAATCACAACAATATTATAAAGGCGAAAGTTTGTGGAGTGTGTGTGTGTGTGTTTATATGTTTGTTACTTCTTCACGCTCAAACGGCTGGACCAATTTTGATAAAATTTATTATGGAAGTAGCCGACACCCTGGATTAACATATAGGGAACTTTTAATCCCGATATTCCCACGGGATCGACATTTACGCGGGGCGCAGCTAGTAGTTAATAATGGTTCTTTCTCACAATAATTAACAACATTTTAATATTCATTCAATGTGTAATTAAGGACTGATGGATTGATCCATTCATTCCACACTTCACATCACACCATTTCATTCCACACTCGTGGTGCTCAATTGAGAAATCGCTTTAATAAAATTGCACCTAAGTGAAGATGTGCCTTTACAATATTTTATTCATGCAGCCTCTTTTATCTTATTTTCTTTGAAAACGGAAGCGTTTAGAATGCTGTGGGTACCGCTCGTGATTTTGCGAGAGTAGATAGGAATGCTTACGAACGGGAATATTTTTCAATGTTAAGAGGGTTACATGACCTAAAGCGCGGTCACTGTCGGACTGCATAGAAAAGAAAGAGAAGCGCGATGACACAACGCTGGTACCTAATTTATTGCAAAATATGAAGCAATTATTTAATTACAAAAAATCTATTGTTTGGACGAAAAAATTAAAACACTAGTATTTTAGTATGTTGCTTGTAGAATAATCTGACAAAAAATCGTAATGATTGTATTTATATTATTATGGTTTTTATTGTAAAAATAAAGTTTTTAGGGGTATCTTAATGATTTTTTTCTATCGTATCAAATTTGCTGTATTATGTTTTCAACACACTATCTACCTAGCATATATCCTGAAGAATATCATATATTTTTCTGATTTGGTTTACTGTAGTCGATCATATACTTTTGTTTCTAAAACTTGCGTTTTTTGTGTTTAGGTCGTAAGCCCCTTAAGAAGAAACGCGGTCACGAGGTCGTCGATATATTCTCTGGTTTCTCCCTGGATAATGATATTAGTTAATGGCCCAACTTTCATCCTGCGCCGCCTGTCCTGTCACCTGTGCACCTGATGGTCTTATGACTGCGTCATCGTCAGTCAGAACGTCAGAATGCTGTTTGAACTTTTTAATAAAATAATAATAATAATCATTTTATTATCAGGGAACTAAGGCCCATAGATAAAATACACAAAATAATCTTATACAATAATAAACTAATACATATTAAAAACCTTAAAACTATGAACTATACACGTAAGGGTGGAGTTTCTTGCCCATTCTTCTCCATACGAAAACTACCTTTTGGAATGGGCGACTAGAATCATTTTTATTTAGTTTTTTTTTTGACGTTCAAAAGTGCCTTTAATGTGTGTATTTGAAATAAATGATTTGACTTTGACTTTAACATTGTCGGCGTCGTGTTTCGTGCGTTTTGCCAACAATACGCTAAGAAGATTGATATTAGTCCAAATATATTTTTTTACGATTTCATTTTGTAGTAGCAGCGCCACACGGTTCCATACGCATTAATTTCGATCCCGTAGGTAGGAATATCGGATTATAAACTATCCTATGTCCTCTACCGGGACTCAAACTATCTCTATACCATATTTAATCTAAATCGGTTCAGCGGTTAAAGCGTGAAGAGGTAACAGACAGGTAACATCGCGAGGGAACCGGTATAGTTCTACAACCAAAAATGATTTAATTTAAGGTTAATTTACGGAATAATAAAAAAATGTTTTGAATTATGAAAAGTCAAATGCTTACCTGTTATTTCGTTAAAAGATTCATAATGAAGATAAAAGTTCACGATTAATTTATAAAATTTAATAACCTCCAGGAAGACTATCTTTGATAAGGGGTGATAAAATAAGGTTAGCGTAAAGCAAAAACCAGAAAAAAAATCTTGACTTTTCAGCTAAAAATCTTCTTCTAAAAATAAAGCTCTTCAGGAAAACGCGGCGGATGTTTGACCTTGTCAAAACTAATCGCCGTCACAATTGGGTTATCAAACGCCTTGGGATGTGATTAAGCTATTATCTTCGTAATTCAATTGCATTTAGGGTTGTCAAATAATCTGGTTTTATTAAAACTTCTTTTTTGGAACGAAATTCATTTACGCATCTTGTGGTATTAGTAAACTGGCAGAAATCGTCACGTAACGAAAAAGCGTTATGCAACTTTAACAGAGAGAGAGAGAGATTGTTTTTATGGTTTTTGAGGGTGCTAAAGTCAATAATAGTGAAGTCAAAATGAAAATCCAAGATAGCGGCTGCGAAAACTTTAAAATTTTTCATCATGGGTGTCGTTTTCATGGTTTTCGAGCGTGCTGAAACCAATAGTGAGGTCAAAATAAAAAACCAAGATAGCGGCTGCGAAAATTTGTAAACTTTTCGTCATGAGTGTCGTTTTCATGGTTTTCGAGGGTGCTAAAGCTGAACACAAAGGAAATCCAAGATGGCGACAACTTCATGACAGCTTCTGAAACCGTATTCTAGATGGCTCTGTATTAAAAACGCGATTTAATTTCACACTTTCTCTCTCTCTGTCTGTTTCTATTATAAACGAGTGTGTGTGCGTGCGAGTATCGCATAAAGAAGTTCGTTCCTGACGCCTCCCATGCCCAAAACATTTAAGATGACGGCAGCGAAAATTTTACAATATTCGCAGCCGCCATCTTGGATTTGGCTTTGGAGAGAGAGAGGGAGGGTACTAAACCCTAGAAAGTCCTCTAGAGGGCTCCATATTGATTCGTTATTAATGGTGATTTTGACATTACTATTGGTGATTTTGACATTATTATTGATTGTTTTGACATTATTATTAATTATTACCAAAATTTTCCAAATGAAAGTACTAACATTAGTGTTTAAAATGTGTATTCTATTCTAAGGAAAACAGCGTGACGAAACCGGCATGTCCCAGAACCAAAACTTCGAAGACATGTGACATCTGCCAATCCGCACTGGGCCCGCGTGGTATATTTCGGCCCACTCCCTCTCACCTAGAGGAGGCCTGTGTCCCAGCAGTGGGAACATTATAGGCTGATTATGGATGGAAAAGACAAAAATGTGTGGGATTGGCATCAGCAAAACGATAAGATGTTCTAGTATTCTGTTGAAAGTCATTGTCGAAATAGGAAACGCTTTGAAAGCGATTGCCACATGTCTAGACCCTCTGAAGAGCACTGGTGGCCCTGAGGTAACGACCGTGACTTACGAGTGAAATTGGTTATTGAAATTGAAAGTGGTCGTTGGTTCGAAGCCGACAGGCGCTTTACTTTGTGCTCTTGAAAAGGGGAAGGAAGACATCGTGAGGAAACCGGCATGTCCTAGAATCAAAAATTCGAAGACACAATATGACTTCTACCATCCCGCAGTGGGTCCGCGTGGTAGATTACAGCCTACTCCCTCTCACAGAGAGGAGGCTTGTGTTCCAGCAGTGGGAATAGGTAGAGATGGAACACCGAGATGGTTTTAGCCGGTAAGAGTCCGGCATTTCCATGAGTCTATGACGATTTCCAACATGAACCAAAAAAAAAAGTGGGAACATTATCTAGGCAGATTATGTTAAACGACAAACGTCTTGTTCCTATAACCTGTTGAAAGTCATTGTAGAAATGTCACTTGTCACTTGTCTAGACCCTCTGGTTCGGTTGAAAGCCAACCCCAAAAGAGAAAAGGGTAGGTATTCAACATTATAACATTATGAAAAAAAGAAATACTATATTTACTAAATAAATTGTCGACTTCCGTGGCTTTAGCCACGTAAAATTCTTTCTGAAAAGTTAATTCCAAAGTATCATTTTTCATTGTAAACCTGGCTATGCGGCTGTTAAGTACAATCACAAATGGCATAGGATTTGCTAGAAAAATGGCCGCACAGTCGAAGTAAATGGTACAGTTACGAGCATAAGTATGTATACATTTGGCTTTATTAAAAAACGATTTTCTCCTTCAGTTTTGAATGAAAGGACCATGGGCACTTTTGAATGAACACTGGGCCCACTTTTCAAAGTTGTGCAACAGTGATGAAACCTATGTCATCTGACAGCTCTTGGCGTGTACTTTATTTCATTCTATGGCAGCTAAGTTCAAATCCAGCGCGAAAATGGATTTTTATGCGTTTTAAAAAATGTTCAACATTGTGCAACAGTGATCAAACCTATGTCATATGACAGCTCTTGGCGTGTACTTTATTTTATTCTATGGCAGCCAAGTTCAAATCCAGCGCGAAAATGGTTTTTTTATGCGTTTTTTTAAAATGTTCAACATTGTACAACAGTGATCAAACCTATGTCATATGACAGCTCTTTGCGTGTACTTTATTTCATTTTAAGGCAGCTAAGTTCAAATCCAGCGCAAAAATGTTTTTTTTTTTGCGTTTTTAAAAAATGCTCAACATTGCTTAACAGTGATGATTTACATGTCATATGAAAGCTCTAGAAGTGTACTTTATTTCATTCTATGGCAGCTAAGTTCAAATCAGCCCTAATAAATACGGCAATATACGGCCTATGATGATCTTTTTAGTGTATTTTTAGTCAAACAAGAGCTATTTATAATCCTAGCTACTGACTGACAGCTAATCATAATTTAATATCAAAACAAAACAGATTTAAAAAACGCATGAAAAAAGTTTTTGCGCTGGATTTTAACTTAGCTGCCATATAATGAAATAAAGTACACTTTAGGAGCCTTCATACGACATATAACTCGTCACTGTTGAACAATGTTGAAAAAGTGAGCCCAAAATGACGCATTTAAAAAACGCATTTAAAACCGTTTTCGCGCTGGATTTGAACTTAGCTGCCATATAATGAAATAAAGTACACTTAAAGAGCTTTCATATGACATAGGTTTCACAACTGTTGCACAATGTTGAACATTTTTAAAAAACGCATAAAAAAACCGTTTTTGCGCTGGATTTGAACTTAGCTGCCATAGAATGAAATAAAGTACACGCCAAGAGCTTTCATATGACATATAACTCATCACTGTTGAACAATGTTGAAAAAATGAACCTAAAATGACGCATTTAAAAAACGCATATAAAACAGTTTTTGCGCTGGATTTGAACTTAGCTGCCATACAATGAAATAAAGTACACTTTAAGAGCTTTCATTTGACATAGGTTTCATCACTGTTGCACAATGTTGAACATTTTTAAAAAACGCATAAAAAAACCGTTTTCGCGCTGGATTTGAACTTAGCTGCCATAGAATGAAATAAAGTACACGCCAAGAACTTTCATATGACATATAACTCATCACTGTTGAACAATGTTGAAAAAATGAACCCAAAATGACGCATTTAAAAAAGGCATATAAAACCGTTTTCGCGCTGGATTTGAACTTAGCTGCCATAGAATGAAATAAAGTACACTTTAAGAGCTTTCATATGACATAGGTTTCATCACTGTTGCACAATGTTGAACATTTTTAAAAAACGCATAAAAAACCGTTTTCGCGCTGGATTTGAACTTAGCTGCAATAGAATGAAATAAAGTACACGCCAAGAGCTTTCATATTACATATAACTCATCACTGTTGAACAATGTTGAAAAAATTAACCCAAAATGACGCATTTAAAAAACGCATATAAGACCGTTTTCGCGCTGGATTTGAACTTAGCTGCCATAGAATGAAATAAAGTACACGCCAAGAGCTTCATCTATATATATAAAATGGTAAACTGACTGACTGATTGTTGATATATCAACACACAGCTCAAACCGCTGGTCCTAGAGACATGAAACTTTGAGGGTGTGTTCTTTGTGAAGAGTAAGTATCCACTAAGAAAGGATTTTTGGGAATTCTACCCCTATAGGGGTGAAATAGGGGATGGAAGTTTATATGAAAGTCCGTCAGTTTTGAAGTTAGGATCTTCAAATTTTGTGTTTAGGCTGAGAATTGAAAATTAATTTATACGTGTCTCAGCGTTTTTGACAATTCTACCCCCGAAGGGTTAAAAAGGGGGATGAAGTTGTGTATGGAAAGTCCTTAATTTTCGAAAGAAAAATTACTAAATTTATTATCTAGGCTTATGGTTGGAAGGTAACGCAACAGTGTTGTTAGAATTTCAACCCTTAAGGGGGTGAAAAGAGGGAAGAAATTTTGTTTTTAATTATATAATCTATCAACACACAGCCCAAACCGCTGGTCCTAGAGACATGAAACTTGGAGGGAGGGTGTGTTCTTTGTAAAGAGTAAGTATCCACTAAGAAAGGATTTTTGAGAATTATACCCCTAAAGGGGTGAAATAGGGGTAGAAGTTTATATGAAAGTCCGTCAGTTTTAAAGTTAGGATCTTCAAATGTTGTGTTTAGGCTGAGGATTGAAAATGAATTTATACGTGTCTCAGCGTTTTTGACAATTCTACCCCCGAAGGGTTAAAAAGGGGGATGAAGTTGTGTATGGAAAGTCCTTAATTTTCGAAAGAAAAATTACTAAATTTATTATCTAGGCTTATGGTTGGAAGGTAACGCAACAGTGTTGTTAGAATTTCAACCCTTAAGGGGGTGAAAAGAGGGAAGAAATTTTGTTTTTAATTATATAATCTATCAACACACAGCCCAAACCGCTGGTCCTAGAGACATGAAACTTGGAGGGAGGGTGTGTTCTTTGTAAAGAGTAAGTATCCACTAAGAAAGGATTTTTGAGAATTATACCCCTAAAGGGGTGAAATAGGGGTGGAAGTTTTTATGAAAGTCCGTCAGTTTTGAAGTTAGGATCTTCAAATGTTGTGTTTAGGCTGAGGATTGAAAATGAATTTATACGTGTCTCAGCGTTTTTGACAATTCTACCCCCGAAAGGTTAAAAAGGGAAATGAAGTTGTGTGTGGAGAGTCCTTAATTTTCGAAGTAAAAATCACTAAATTTATTATCTAGGCTTATGGTTGGAAGGTAACGCAACAGTGTTGTTAGAATTTCAACCCTTAAGGGGTGAAAAGAGGGAAGAAATTTTGTTTTTAATTATATAATCTATCAACACACAGCCCAAACCGCTGGTCCTAGAGACATGAAACTTGGAGGGAGGGTGTGTTCTTTGTAAAGAGTAAGTATCCACTAAGAAAGGATTTTTGAGAATTATACCCCTAAAGGGGTGAAATAGGGGTGAAAGTTTTTATGAAAGTCCGTCAGTTTTGAAGTTAGGATCTTCAAATGTTGTGTTTAGGCTGAGGATTGAAAATGAATTTATACGTGTCTCAGCGTTTTTGACAATTCTACCCCCGAAAGGTTAAAAAGTTGTCTTAAGTTCTCATTACCAAATGTACCTCAAGTGGGTCTGAATTTAGAACTTGATGGCAAAAAACTAGACGCTGTTACGGAAACTGTATTTCTAGGTATTACTTTAGATTCAAAATTACAATGGGGCGCACACATTAGAGCTCTCTCAGGTAGATTAAGTTCAGCTGCATATGCAGTAAGAAAAATAAGGCAGTTGACAGATATAGCTACAGCTAGGTTAGTATACTTTGCTTATTTCCACAGCATTATGTCTTATGGTGTTCTGCTGTGGGGATCGGCAGCTGACGTAGATTCAATTTTCATTTTACAAAAGAGGGCAATCCGCGCAATCTATCAAATGGGTCCTCGCGAGTCTCTTAGAAACAAATTCAAAGAAATTGATATACTAACTCTGCCTTCTCTTTATATTTTAGAAAGTATTTTGTATGTTCGCAAAAACTTAGGACTCTTCAAAATAAGAAGCGATTTCCACAATATAAATACACGTAGTAAAAATGAAATTGTGTTACCTAAATTTAGATTAACTAAAACTAGCAAGTCATTTCTTGTAAACGGCGTCCGTTTTTATAACAAGTTGCCAAAGTCGGTTACAGAACTTAGCGATGGAAAATTCAAAACCTTCATCAAACGTGTCCTTATCAAAAAAGCATATTATAAGATTAAAGACTATGTTGAAGACAAGGTAGTTTGGCAATAATTCCTTCTGCACATGTGGCTTCCCTGGCTACTCATTAACGGCTTAACTATTTAAATGTCTATTAACTGCTCTCAAATTACGATGTTCATTTTTTATTTACTTTACTTTATTTACTTTTTTGACATAATCTCTTTATTACTTGACATTATATACAGAAAATTCAAATTTTTTCCATCTCCTTATTAGTGGTTGTAATGGTAATCATATCACTAGGTTTTATTAGGTTTTTATTTTTTATTTATCCTTTTGATAGATTCTTGTTTTGTAAATGTGAGGACTTTGTAGGCCTTGTAGACTTTAGATCTGTAGACCATTTTTTATTTTATCAAGTACCTGATACTTGTTGACAGGCCTACGCTATCCTCCCATACCTACTGTAATTTGAAAATATTGTAAAAGCCAATTATTTTTAAAAAGAGTAACCGTGGAGTTTCTTGCCGGTTCTTCTCCATAGGAAACGACCAATTGGAACCGTGCACCTAGCTTCTGACGTTTCATAAGTGCCCATGTAGGCTTATGTGAAATAAAATATTTTGATTTTGATTTTGAAAGGGAAATGAAGTTGTGTGTGGAGAGTCCTTAATTTTCGAAGTAAAAATCACTAAATTTATTATCTAGGCTTATGGTTGGAAGGTAACGCAACGAGGTTGTCAGAATTTAAACCCTTAAGGGGGTGAAAAGGGGGATAACATTTTGTTTTCTTCTATACTCTATATTATATACATTAATTAAAAGGCAACCGTTACTGACTGACTGATATATCATCGCACAGCTCAAACCACTGAACGGATTGTGCTGAAATTTGGCACACATATAGCTATAGTGATGTAGGCGTGCGCTAAGAAAGGATTTTTCAAAACTGACTCCCTAAGGGGATGAAAAGGGGGGATTTTTATTGTATGAAAAATCTTATTCCTTGAGTTAATAAACTTGAAACGTGGCACGAATACTTATATAAGTAAAATATGCTGGCATTTTTTGTTTTTCTACACTACCGCCTAAAAGGGGATTGGAGGGTGTCAAAATTTGTATGGAAGAATTTTAACGCGCGGTCCGATTAACTCGAAAGTCAATATTTATACTTAAGACCAAAAATAAAGAATAACGTGTATTAGGGTTTTTCGAAAATCTACCCCTAACTGCGTGAAAAGGGGTAGTTAATTTTACAGGGGAGGATTATACTGCGTGGTTTGATTAACTCGAAAATTGGTATAAATAATCTTTGAGTCAAGTAATGAACACACCCCAAACGATTTTTAGAAATTCCACCCCTGTGGGGAAACAGCGGGGTACAGTTTATATGAAAAGTCTTATTCATTTAGTTAATAAACTTGAAACTTGGTCAAGAATACTAAACTTGACTAAGCAAGTAATAAAGTTTATCAAAACTACCCCTCAAAGGGGGTTTATGGGTGTTAAAGTTTGTGTGGAAGAATTTTAACGCGTGTTCCGATTAACTCGAAACTCAGTTTTAATAAGTTTTTGACAGAAAATAATTAATAATAAGTGTATGGAGTTTTCGGAAATTCGAAAAAAAGTGTGTGTAAAGTGTTAATTCGATTTTTAAGGAGATTTTGAATGAAAAAAAAAATTATAAATTTTGAACTTGAAATTTGGCACGAATGCTTATCTAAGTAAATTATAAAGTTCGTAATTTTTTGGAATTCTATACTACCCTAAAGGGAGATTGGGGGTGTCAAATTTTGTATGGAAGAATTTTAACGCGCGGTCCAATTAACTCGAAACTCAGTATGTAAAATCAAAATAAATAATAAAGTGTACCAGGGTTATTCTAAAATCTACCCCTAACGGGGTGAAGAGTAGTAGTCAATTTCACAGGGGAGTATTACGTGGCTTTTGAAAACTGGTTAAAAATCGTCAAACATTTGAAAGAAAAATGTTCTCTACGTTTTAAAATGGCTTCTAGCACTTTGTTGTTCATTTTCGATATTGACATTGCTCTCGACTGTACCTTCTAGCAATTTGTACCAATGAGAAGTTTGTCAAATATTTGTTCAAACTTTTGTTTCGTTTTGTGTAGACGATTTCGCGCTTTCTGTATTGTTGAGAAGGTATGTTTTGTACTTGAAGTAATTTGAAGTAAGATTACAGTCATCTGTTTTTACATACGTAGAAGTTAGTATTAAGGCTCTTCCAAACAGGTACGACGCGACACTAGTAGAACTATTTTTATGAGAACTCCACCCCTAAGAGGTGGATTGAAATAAATACAAACTAAAAATAACAAAATTAAATCCTAACTTAACTAAAACTACACAGAAATTAAAAAAATTGCGTCGAAAAATTTTTTTTTTTTTTTTTTTTTTTTTTGATCCGCATCGCTGTCGACTGGTAATGTACCCAAGAGACTGCGGCATTACCACGTTGTATGGCGATGCTTAGCCTCTGGCCAAGGTAAAAGCCAGCCCTTGGGTCACGGGAAGTGTCAACTAGCCGTTTTAAATTTCTTTAAAAAGACCATGAGCACTCGGACCCCACGGCCCGAGGGCTTCAACCCGAAACGGCTCGAAAATAAAATAGTTTATTGTCTCCCCTGAAAACTTACGCGCAACGACGGTATGTAGGAGAAACATATTAACCTTATTTTAAATCTTAATAACCCTAAGTATTAAACCAATTCCAATCAAGGAACTTCATGAAGAAGTATACACCAACCAACTTGGTGAACCTTTATATCGGTCAACCAGAGTACTTTTCGATTAATTTTCAACAGCCTCCTCAAAGGATAGTACCTCCATACCCATGTCCGAAACTTACAGTACAAAATGACTTAGCAACTTAATTACGCCAGGCCAGTACTAAACAAACATACTCTTGGCCTTAATTAACATACATTTATACAGTGGACCATGTTGGTTTAGGTCCTCAAACAATGGACGATAATTAGTGCATGTACCTGTAGATTGCGAACGAATTATTTTGGATGAGACATGAAAGGCTAAAGACGAAGTGTCGAAAATGATGTAAATTAAATTAGGGTAATATGTGAAATGGTTAGGTTAGGCTCTAATTTTGCTATGATATGCCAGATGGCGTCACTGAGACATGGGATCACAGTCTTTCTAAGACATTTCTTTGCATAGCCCCTCTATTGTACCTACCTGTCTTAAATCTCTTTGCTGTCAACGAAATACCATTCGCCCGCAGCGAGATGAGACGACACTGAGAAGCTAAAGCTTCTTAGGATGTTCTAAGGAGGTAGCTAAGGCAACTATTATTGTAGAATAAATATTAGGCTACCGCGTAAAAAAAAACCTGTGAAATCCAATTTGTTTTCCGACTTCCATGCTAACGAATTCGCGGGCAGAAGGTAATGTAGGGAAAAATCGTGGATACTTTTTAAAAGAAACTTTTTCTAATACCATTTCGATACTTATCGATTTACCTACCTAGTAAAAAGGGGTCGTTATCTTTTATTTCATCAATTTATTTTGGTTCCAGAAAGCCTCGATTTTTCGATAGGCCAAATCCTGTTTTGTCTCTTCATTTTAAGCTCGTTGGTAATTTTCCTTCAGGGAGAAGAGATTTAAGCCCGAGACGGGAGAACTACTTAGAATCTCAAATAATTTATAAGAGGGTCGGAATAGAATTACGTACAAATATGGGGAAAGGAATATACGGGATTCCGTGGACGTACATAAATTACACGTACATAGTCAGCCTATACCGTTCCCAGTGCTGGGACACAGACCTCCTTTCGGTGAAAGGGAGTGAGCCGTAATCCACCACTCGGGCCCAGTGCAGGTTGATAGATGTCACATGTCTTTGAATTTTTTGGTTCCAGGACATGCCGGTTTCCTCACGATGTTTTCCTTCACTGTTTTGAGAGCAGTGGTGATGAAATAATTTACACAAAGCAAAAAGAGCAAGTGGCGTCGTCTAGTTTTGTTACGCAGTTCTAGTTACTGAAATCACCGAAAAGTTCCGATAAGCACACTGCACACTGCACACTGCGCACTGGCTGATTACTGTCACTAGCTGAGCGTCGCATCGATGGTTGCGTGGCGGTTGTCTTCTGATGACAGAGATCACATGTGTCAGGGAAGCCGCTGTCGTACCACGTCCACGACGAACTGTTATATTTTGGCAAAATCCTGATGATGTTGAAGCTGAACTGAACCACTAATAAGATGACCAGGTGCCGTAAAGGCTATCCTGTGCCGTTAAACATTTTATTCAGCAACATAATTTTGAGTGCCAGACATCTTATTTACAGCGTAAAACAAATCTACGAATAAACTAGAACCCTCATTTTTCTTCGCACAATACATTCTCGGACAGTAATCCATCCTTATTACTGCCATCTTTACTTTATTTTCACAAAATGGCGGGTCCACAGACGATAAACAGCCGTATTTTGTTTTATTACTTCTCAAATTGTCTCCGAAATTACTAGTAGAGGTTATTAAGGAAGTTTTTAGGGTTCTGTACTTTAAAAGGAGAAAATGGAACCCTTATACGATCACTTTGTTGTCCGTCTGTCCCTCTGTCCCGTCAAGACCCTTTATCTCGGGAACGCGTAGAGGTATCGAGTTGAAATTAAAACCATCTTCTCAGGTCTGCGGTCCCTTGAAGCTGTGAAAAAATCAAACTTCTAGTTAACCTAAAAAAAAGATACGGCCGTTTATGCCGTAAAAAACCTATATTTTGACACTCAAGGGAATCAAAATGTATAGGGCAAGAAGTAAGGTCATGTAGCACAGTAAAGGAAAAAATCCGAAAACCGTAAACTAAACCGTTGTATAAACTACTAGCACTTTGCCCGCGACTTCGTCCGCGTGTATTTCGTACTTTCCTCTAAAAATTTCGAAAATGTATGTTTATGATCTTTATCATCATCATCATCTGCCTAGCCTTTTCCCAACTATGTTGGGGTCGGTTTCCAGTCTAGCCGGATGCAACTGAATACCAGTATTTTAGGAGCGACATATAAAATACATATGTATATATCATTCGGGCCAATTTTTAAGTTTGTAGATCATAAGAATCAGATTTTTCAATCAAACTGTATCCGCGCTTTTGACCCCCACATGGGTGAATTTTTGAAAAATCGTTTGGGATGTGTTCATAACTTGATTTAAAGACCGATATCCATTTTGGATTGAATGAAAGCAAGCAGTAAAATCCACCCCTTCTTCTACTTCTTAGCATGTCGATAGCAATCTAAATGGACTCGGCCCATAATTCGGCTACTTGTTTGGCGCCATCACCAGTATCCACCAGGTCCTGTAACGTGCAGCTGACAGGATATGCAGGACACGATATTAAGTGTTTCGCGTCGTTTGTGGAACAGCACCAAATTTACACTCCAAGGCGGAGTCGTCTGTGAATCTCCACCTGAACAGGTTTTCCTTGCTTCGGTCAACCTGGGTCCGGAGTCTGTTTAAAGACTTCCAGGTTATCCAAAGTAACTCATGTCCAGGTGTGAGGTCTTCAGCGGGTGAATCGAACGGTTTGGGTAAGGAAGCACTGTCTCGCCACAGCTCCAGTCTTTCTTGTGATGGTTCACCAGTGAGTGGGACAACACACTTTAAAAAATTGTTTAGGCTTTTCAGCCTTTGTGGCACAAGGATGTTGTAGTGCAAGGGTGTCGTGCGCCGGAGATCATTTTGGCTCTTTCGCTGGAGCTTGCCAGCGCTCTGCGAACCACTGGTGGCGCTATTCCTGCTAGTGGATACAGCATTTCCTACTATATTTCCCAGCAATCCACCCCTTAAACTTTATTACCCTTTTCTACCTTGGTAGGAGTCGATTTTTGAAAAACCCTAAAACACATACCTCCTTTTTTATTTTAGTAGTACCGAGTTTCGAGTTAATCCGACAGCGGGTTACATTTTTTTTTAACCTATTAAGTTTGTCACCCCCTAAATCCTCTGTGAGGGGTTTTTTAAACTAAAAGTGACATTCTTTATTATTTACTGAGCCAAATATTGCCAAGTTTCAAGTTTATTAACCAAATGAATAAGATTTTTCAAAACTGTATCCTCGCTTTTCGGCCACACAGTGGAATTTCGAAAAATCGTTTGGGATGTGTTTATTACTTGACTCGAAGATTTATTGATAGAAATTTTCGACTTGATCGAGCCACGCAGTAAAATCCTCCACTGTAAAATTAACTGCCCTTTTCACCCCGTTAGGGGTAGATTTTTGAAAAACCCTGATACACGTTATTCTTTATTTTGGGTCTTAAGTTTAAATACCTACTGAGCTTGGAGTTAATCAGACCGCGCGTTAAAATTCTTCCATACAAATTTTGACACCCCCCAATCCCCCTTTAGGAGGTAGTTTCTTTCTAGCTTCATCTTTCTGACTGACCGACCCCTTGACAATTCAAAAGTGCCTGTAATTGGTTTAATTGAAATAAATGCTTTGAGTTTGAGTTTAGAATAGAATAGAATAGAATAGAATACTCTTTATTATGTACACCATATAAATTACAGACATAATTATAGAAACTGTACAAAGGGTGACACAATGGGCGGTCTTATCGCTAAAAGCGATCTTTTAAAGACAACCTTTGGATGGATTAAAAAGGGGAAGGACAGACAAATACTGTAGGTAGTCTGTGGTGTACCATTTATATAATACAATAAATACATACATAAAGTATATTATACTATAAATATATACATACAATAATAAACATGAAACAGGAGCAAAGAAAATATAAGTACTGATGATGTTTAAGGAGAGAGGAAGTGCTTTTTAACCATAATTTTAAAAGTGGACAAAGATTGAGCACGCCTTACGGACACGGGCAAGTCATTCCATAACCGTACTGCTTGAACAGTAAAAGATTTGTCATAGAAACTGGTGGAATGCATCGGCATCTCTAGTCTCAGGTTTTCCGATGACCTCAGATATCTATTATGTGTGTCATGAAGGAACTTGAAACGTTCTTTAAGATAAGTGGGGGTTTTAGGATTAAACAAAATACTGTAGAGCTGAAACAAGATATGAGAATTCCGGCGAAGACGTATGGGAAGCCACTTGAGCTTTGTACGAAATTCTGAAATGTGATCATATTTGCGCAGGCCAAATATAAATCTTATGCAAAAGTTTTGAAGTCGCTCAAGTTTATCTAGTTGTGCCTCAGTAAGATCTGGATAACTGACATCAGCGTAGTCAAGGATGGGAAGTAAAAGGGATTGTGCAAGCGCAGTTTTAGTGGCAGTTGGAAGAAAATTCCGCAATCGTCTCAGTGACTTGCCAGATGCAAAAATTTTGCGACTTACCTCCTGTAGCTGAGGACCCCAAGAAAGATGTTTGTCGATCCAAACCCCAAGGTTCTTAACCTTTTCGCTGAAAGGAATAGCAGTTCCGTTAAATTGAACCTGGGGAAGTTGCGACCAGTTTATCTTGGGGAACATCCTTGAGCTGCCAACAACAATGACTTGAGTCTTCGATGGGTTAACCTCCAACCCATGCGCCTCACTCCACTCACAGATTGAAACCAAATCCTTGTTAATGATATGAACGGCATCAGCCAAATTGGAGTAGTCAGCTTGCTTATAAATTTGCAAATCGTCTGCATAAAGGTGGTAGGAAGAAAGAAGTTTTTTGGTAATGGAGTTTATAAAAATTGTGAAAAGTAAAGGAGATAAAACGCCACCCTGAGGTACACCGGCAGAAGTATAGCACAATGAAGAGCAAGACTCCTCTATGCATATACGTTGCCGGCGGCCATACAGGTAACTACGAAACCAGTCAATCGCCGTTGGAGATATGTTAAGCGAGCGAAGCATGCCAAGCAGGATATCGAAATCGACAGTATTGAATGCATTACTAAAATCTAGTAAGCAAAGAACTGTCAGATTTCCTCCCTCCATGCCTAACCGTATGTCATCAGTGACGTTAACTAAGGATGTAGTGGTGCTGTGACCAGGACGAAACCCGGATTGGAAAGGATTCAGCAGACTATTCTTACAAAGAAAAGTACTAAGCTGATTGTGGACAAGGCGTTCTAGGACTTTGGAGAGGAAAGGCAAGATGGAGATAGGACGGTATTCTGAAAAGGAAGTAGGATTGGATTTTTTGGGTAAAGGAATGACTTTGGCCTCTTTCCACGTCGATGGAAAGGCACCATAGGATATAGAGTAGTTAAGGATATAGCATAAGATAGGAAGGATTTCATCGAGGACAGGGAGTATCATTTTTCGACTTACACAATCACTACCAACTGCGTTAGACGTGATTGAAACTATGCTCTTCTTAACATCACAATCAGAGAATTGACTAAAAATAAATGGGGGATGGTCCGGAGTTGGAAGGTTTGAAAGATAGTTAACAGTAGCTGCCTTCATGGTCCCATTACAGTGGGGTTTAGAAAAACAAAAAATGCCAAACTTCATATTTTACCTAGATAAGTATTCGTGCCAAGTTTTAAGTTTATTAACTCAAGGAATAAGATTTTTCATACAAACTTTCATCCCCTATTTGTCCCTCTCAGGGATGGAATTTCCAAAAATCCTTCCTTAATGGATGCCTACACTGTATAAGGTATCTATGTGCAAAATTTCAAGTCTCTATGTCCAGCGGTTTGGGCTGTGCGTTGATATATAGATAAACCAGTCAAGACTTTGAATTTTATATATGTATATACATAGATAGAAGAAAACAAAACGTTATCCCCCTTTTCACCCCCATAAGGGTTTAAATTCTAACAACACCGTTGCGTTACCTTCCAACCATAAATCTAGATAATAAATTTATTGATTTTTACTTCGAACATTAAGGACTCTCCACACACAACTTCATTCCCCTTTTTAACCCTCTGGGGTTAGAATTGTCAAAAACGCTGAGACACGTATAAATTCATTTTCAATCCTCAGCCTAAACACAACATTTGAAGATCCTAACTTCAAAACTGACGGACTTTCATATAAACTTCCATCCCCTATTTCACCCCTATAAGGGTATAATTCCCAAAAATCCTTTCTTAATGAATTTTTACCCTTTACAAAGAACACACCCTCCAAGTTTCATGTCTCTAGGACCAGCGGTTTGGGCTGTGTGTTGATAGATTATATAATTAAAAACAAAATTTCATCCCCCTTTTCACCCCTTAAGGGTTGAAATTCTAACAACACTGTTGCGTTACCTTCCATCCATAAGCCTAGATAATAAATTTAGTAATTTTTCCTTCGAAAATTAAGGACTTTCCATACACAACTTCATCCCCCTTTTTAACTCTTCGGGGGTAGAATTGTCAAAAACGCTGAGACACGTGTAAATTAATTTTCAATCCTCAGCCTAAACACAAAATTTGAAGATCCTAACTTCAAAACTGACGGACTTTCATATAAATTTCCATCCCCTATTTCACCCCTTTAGGGGTAGAATTCCCAAAAATCCTTTCTTAGTGGATACTTACTCTTCACAAAGAACACACCCTCCAAGTTTCATGTCTCTAGGACCAGCGGTTTGGGCTGTGTGTTGATATATCAACAATCAGTCAGTCAGTTTACCATTTTATATATATAGATTTACATACCTACAAAGGACATGTTATGAAATGGGCTTAAAATATAATTTTTTGAACAGCTGTCATGTGTGGTTTTTCTGATAGGGAAACTTCAGAAATATTCAGGATGGTCTTACAAAAACAAAAAAAAAAATGAAAAGCACCATTAGGTATTGAATAAATAATATGATGTCATGATATTATTTTTGCACATTGAAACAAAGAAAAAATGATTACATATAATTTTTTAAAGAAAATTATACACCTTAATGCTATTTAAAATATTCTTAAACATTATTAGATGGCTTGCCTCCTAATGGAATCTATGAAAACATTACCTGTGCCAGTAAGGTTGTCACACTTGTTAGTTTTTTTTTTTCTCCTTTTGGCAACTGAGCTGATGTCGACTATTCTGCCAGCGTCATGTGGTGACGGTAATACAGCGAGGTGAGCCGTCGAACTTTGCAGTACTCAGTTGAAAATTTAATTGAATTTGACACTTGATTGACGTTCACATTTCACAATGACAATAATGACATCCAACCGAAAAGTGTTGCAAAAATCAATAATTACTGTGGGTTGCAATTTATTTTTTAAATAATAATGATTACAAAATATAATAATTAAGGATAATTAAAAAAACAACAAAAAAAATATACAAAGTCTCCTTAATTTATGTACTTTCTTAAAAATATAATCTCTTCCCTGTTCACAGCAGCTTCGAATAAAAGCCCAGCCTCCATACAAAAACCTAACATGTCCTTTGTACGTAACCCAAGGTGCCCGAGTTCAACTCGCTCTTGACCGGTTTAATAATAATGGATTCCATGTTTTGTTTTTCACGCTTTTCATTTTATCTATGTCTCATATATATTAAAAAAACTTAGATTATTTTTGTAGATTAGTGCATAGCGCATGTCTAAAGATGTTCTACGAAAATTAATTCTAACAATTTTATCTTTGCATCACAAAGAAACGAATTACTTATTTATTGTTCTCAACACCCTTTCCAATTACTTTACAAGAGTGTTTGGGAGAACCTCTTTTATTTGATAGGTTCGGCCGAGACTTTATTGAAGATAATACGTAAAATAAGACCCTATATTTTATTTTGTTACTGGATTTTTCGCAAAGTATTATTACTGCTGAAGCACCTACAATAGACTCTAGAACATTCTTAGAATAGATATGAATATTCGTTTCATGAAAACGAAAGCAATAAACATATCTACAAAAATGCTTTTACGAGCCGTTATTCGGCAATGTTTCATGCCAATTTACTGACATTTTAACGTATTTTTTAATTATTAATAAATCCTTTTGTTATTTATTTTACCATTTTACCAAACTTTTGAGCAACAAGGACTTTGGACTTAAAAAAAAAATACTTTCCTTTCTTGTACATATTTTAACTACATTAATTCTATTGTTCTGTGGGTATTTAGATCTACTGCGGTCCCACGGTGGGCGCCAATAACTTTTACCTGTCAATGCCTTCTCTTTGTTATTTATTGCCTTAATTCTTATTTATATGCTCAATTGTAAAAGATAAGAAATATGCTAATTGAATGGTTTTAACTTATTTATTTAGAATAAGTATAGCGGTACACATTTATGTTTAGCGGTATCGATTTAAGGTCTGGCGAAATAAAGTTGCTACCGTCAACGCGTTGTTAGGTATTTGTTATTTTAAAATCAGTAGGTTTATTTGGGAGGGAAAGAAAACGTGATACACTGCATTGTTATTTTTATCGAACAGTCTTAGTTAGTAACTAAGGCTTAATTACTAATATTGGATAAACAATGATTAATTTTCAAACCCGACTTATAAAACTCACTGTCTCATTATTTGTTTTAATAAGTTGTCAGACACTTCCAATTCTCTCCTCCTAGTAACTGCTTTCAAACAGAAACATTAATTTGTATGAGAGCCAAAATGGAAGTAATAAATGCACAGTTTACGCTTCAGTCTTCAGAACAAATGCAATTTAGACGAAAAATATTTGATATTTTCTAACAAATACAGTTATTGGGTTATTTGTTATATGAAAATGTCATACCCACGCGGAGTCCCATTTGGGCGCCAATATTGTATTGAAGAATGAGTCAAAATTTATTAAACTATTGAATATATTGCAATTTTATACGGTATGAAGTACCTTTGAGGATGTGTTGAAATATGAATTTGTGAAGATAGACTATAATATGTGCTTTATCGTTTTCTAGTCCTACGAAATCGAAGACATAAGTGGGTAGGCAAACTATTAATATGGTTTATACATAGGTATACACTCTGCAGAGGCCATATTAAATAACATTGTGAATTCAATAAATATTATGTATTTAAAAAGGATCTCGACCAAATTGCTTGTAATCTTTAATTTTATTTGTATGTGGTTCCAAATTGCTTCTACCATTATTAAATATAATAAAACTTTACCGTTACTTATAATAAAATAGTCAGATGCATCACTTCACTTTTATGTCCTTATTAATCTAGACCGTCGCAAAAAAAACAAAGCTGCAAAATTAAAATACTGGACAGCGCGGCCCCACGTTGGGCGCCAAATTTTATTTAGCTGTGGTTTACCATAAACTTAATGCCTTGAAGTTTTATATTGGGTAGTAGTATTTTATTCGTTTTCGCGTTGTAAACAAAGTAAATTTTATATTTTCTATATTATTTCTTAATAAAATAATTTTACCTATAGCGAAATTCTTATTGCTAAGGTTGTCTTGATTTTGGTGAATGATAATGACATAATTACTATACACTTTTATGATGGTTTGGAGAGCAACAGATTTAAAACTTTGGCAGTAAGTTGGGGGTTCAAATCCTAAAACCCTAAATCAAAAACATATAATTTTAAAAGTATAATTATAGGAAACTTAGTTACTATGACTTCTCAAAAGCTCAAGGTTTTTGTAATGTAGCTGTTTTTTCATCTATTATTGACTCACAATACACATACACAATACACTCTTGACGTTGACATTTTGATTTCGACGTCAACGCGCCGTAAAATATTTAAATTAAACTAAACTGACATCAGGGAGCAGTGGTGGCCGTGGAAACGGTGGCGACTTACGAGTTATAGGTTCGAACCTAGGCAGGCACTTTACTTTGAGTAAATTATATCAACACCACTGCTCTCAAAACGGTGAAGGAAAAAAATTTGAAGACATCTCTGTGTTATCATTAGCCGCTCGCGTGTCCCGCGTCCCAAGGTTACGTCATCACCATGTACCTAAAAGCTCGCGCTCTCGCTCACGCTTACCCAGCCAGCAGTACACAGGACTGAGCGCGAAAGTGGCGGCTTATGATTTTTTATCGTAAGCTGGTGCGATTTTTGGCACGCGAAGTAGTTGCTCTTGCGTTATCTAGGTGTATCTATATCTATGACGCTAAGCGAAAACGAAGTGACAGCACGGGCAGGTGATGCGATGCGACGTTGTCCGCGTGAAATTTCTTGTTCCCCCGACCCACCCCGGGTCGGGGGAACAAGAAATTTCACGCGGACAAGTCGCGGGCAGAGACTAGTTACTAGAAAGACAAACTGGTTCCACTCAAAATAGAAACTTGGTTCCTATGTTCGTTTAACTCGTCAAAATGTAACAGTAGATGTTTTTTTCGCGATTTCAGGTGAGATCCCATAGTAAAAGTTGTTCATAATGATGAGTACAATGACCTCCTAAGAGGTTGTTAATGTTTTACCAATAACCCTGTAGAATAGTTTATTTCAAATCACAAAAGACACCCACGTATTACGTAAAAAAATAATTTAAAATAATTTTAAAAAATTAAACCGACTTCAAAAAGAAATTAACTCAAAATTATGAAATAACTTTAATTTCGTAAAGTCATAATTTTGAGTTAATTTATTTTTTAAGTCGGTTTAATTTTTTTAAATTATTTTTATTTCGTAATTTTTAGTTTTTGCACTAGAATTTGACCAAGGTTTTGAGATGTTTTCCCTTTGACACTACACCCGTAGCTCGTATCAATAAGCCAGGCCGTCACACTTACACGTATTACTCCATATCTTGAAAATTACTGAATCGATCTTGATGAAACTTGCATTGTTTCCTAAGTTGAAGTAAATGTAAGCTAATAAAAAAAAATCGTCACGATCTGATTAATAGTTCCGGAGATATGCGTGGACAAACATACATACATACATACGTCTATAAAATTTTGTATATTTGTTTGGAAAACCTAATAGATGGTCATATGTGAATATAATGCAATTTCAATAATATTACATACATACGTGTCGAATTGATAACCTCCTTTTTATTGAAGTCGGTAAAAATGCACATATCCTTATCTTTCTCCGTACGCTACCGCTATGTCTTTTCCCACGATAAAGAAAGAGCAACTAAAGTAATTTGTGGTGTCTTTTATCTCGGTAGAAACTTAGAAATTATTTCATTCCTTTTACTGTATCATTTAGGTGTACATTTCCGTATTTCTATGTTGAGCATGGGTCATAAGAAAAACGGAGCGGATGAGATGTTTGTATTGTTCATTTACACGCCTATAGAGGTATGAGGAACAGGGTGTAATGTTCACTCATACTCTATAGAAAAGGGAGGATCCTCCGACCAGACGCGTGTTGTGTCTGGCGGGCAACTGCCCGATGAATCATGTCTGGCCGTTTTATCTATGCTAGTTGTGCGGTAAACTCTGCTTGCGCGATGCAGGATTTTACGTGACGTCAGTATGACGTGTTGTCCAATGTGGCGTTGTCATAGATACCGCTACACGCCAATTCCAGCTAAGGGGCCTTTTTCTCCAGCACAAAAATGTGTATCAAGTGTCAATACTAACTTGTAAATACTATACTTACGAGTACATCCATAATTACTATAATATTATAAATTCGAAAGTTACTCTGTCTGTCTGTATGTTACCTTGTCACGCCTAAACCACTGAACGGATTTCGATCAAATTTGACAGAAAGATAGATTGCATCCCGGGGAAGGACATACTATAGTTTTTATCGACATACCTCGCGGGCAAAACCGCGGGCGGAAACTAGTATTTCTATAAACAAAACAATAGTCCAGTCTAACTTATTAGCACTCATCAACATTCCTTTGTTCCGTATCTTATAAGAATAGGGCCAAAACAGAAACAAAGGAATATAAAAACCTCTTAACAGCGATAACGCCTAACAGAAATACAGTCACTCGATACTCTCACGCGATACGTTGCTTTCCTTAGTCACAGAGTAGGACAGAAGGTCGGCTCCATACAATATAAAGCGAAAACGCACGCATACATAGACACACTTCACACGCACAGAGTGCAAGCGCACTTGCGACTGTCAAAAGATCAAGATATCAATAAATCAATTAACTCATCCTATCGAGGTCCACTGCCGGACATAGGCCTCTCCCAGGCTGCGCCACAACACCCTGTTCTCCGCCTTCCGCTTCCAGTCTGTCCCAGACACCTTCTGAAGGTCGTCGGTCCATCTAGCTGGGGTGCGTACCTACGCCGGGGGTTGCGGGAACGTATGATCCTTCCGCAACCCCCGACTGGTGCCGGCCACTGCGGGCCTCCTCGGGTCAGGGGGGGGCGTCGTCCGCCCTCCGCCTATGCCAGGTGCGCCTGCTGCAGGCCGGGTGAGTGGACGAGATCTCCCTCTCCCTTTCCGCAGCCTACTTCTGCGAGACGACTGTTTCGCAGAAGGAAACCACACCGTCCAGCTGGGGTGCGTCCTACACTAAGCTTGCCAAGACGCGGTTCAAACTCCAGGATTCGTCTGCTCCACCGGCCATCGGTCCTTCGAAAAACATGGCCAGCCCACTGCCACTTCAGTTTACTTACTCCGCAAGCTATGTCGGTTACTCCGGTTCTTTTCCGGATAACTTCATTCCTGATTTTATCCATCAAAGGAATAACTCATGGAAGGGAATTCGTAACATATTACGTTATAATTTGTTAATAACGTTACTAAATTGAAGAGTACAACTGTGACGTAGCATGACCACTGAATAGAGTGGTATTACATTTAGTCGGTTAACCCTGTCACGTGGTTTTTTTTGTTACTAAGTCATACATACGCGTATATGTATGTGTCAGTGTGCCTGTTTTCGCTCGATATAATTATGGAGCCAGCCTTCTGTACTATTCTGTGCCTAAGTTTACAACCAACCTTTAATATTAATAATAAACCATTTATTTTCAGGCAACAAAGACCCATAGATACATACCTTAACCTAAGTATACATAATAATATAGTAACAATGTAGCGCTTGTAGCCTTGATGTTGCCTTTGATGTAGCCTGTATCTATTGTCTTACAAGGATCATTGTTTTCCCCTTCCGGGTTCAAAAAATATAAGAAGAAAGAAATAAATGAATGATTGATGGGTAAATGCCATTGTTTGTTAATAAAGAAGGTTGTCTCTGTTGTATGCTGAAACTGAACAAGATTATGAAAAAAATACGTAGAAGGATAAGTTTTTGTTCCTTGTTCTTCTTTTGTTTAGGTACTGCCTACTCTTTTTTTTTGAGGGTACATGGACCCGATGTAGATCTACTAGCGTCCGTAGCCTGGCTGCGTTTCGGTGACCTCTTTGGAGAAACCAAAGGTTTTGATCGTGCAATTATGGACGAAGTTATGATGACGAACAATTACCGGAGATTTATTGTGAAAGACGGCACGATTGACATCTGTCGGGCATGCCACTGGCCGGGGGAATCAATCAGGCATATCATCTTCGGGTGTTAAGAACTAGGAGATAAGACCAGTTGTTATAAAGTATTGGGTCTCGGGTTTGCTTTGCATAATCGTTATTTTCCCTATATGAGCACAATCCAAACAGGTAGGTACCTACTTGTACTGTTGAGCTAGAGTGGTTCATCTCACGGACTCGCTATAGCGACTCCGAGAAATTGTATTTGTCTCATGCAGGCGTACACTCCGGTACAACCAGGTACGGAGACTGGTTGTATGGGTGTGAATGCCCATGTGTTTGGGAAAGATATATTAGTTTGGTGGCTCGCCATATTATTTGTATGTGTACCTTCATTTTTGTATTATTACAATAAACTTTGTATTGTGTAAGTAGGTACTTGTTTAATTGAAACTTTCCCTAACGGCCCTTTCACACGGCAGTCCAGTTTTTGGAGGGATCCCGTTTTCTGCAGGATCCCGTTTGATCGCAAAAGAGATTATATGCTAGTGTTCACACGAGCAAACAGCATGCAGGATCCTGCAAAATGCTGATCCCGTCGATTTGTGCAGTTAGGTTTTGTCACCGGAAACTGGATCCGTCGTCCAGTAAAAAGCGGGATCCCGTTTAATGACACATATATTTCTATAGCAGTGTTCACACGGTTTCCTGCGTGCGGTTTTTTGCTGGACACTGTTTTTTGCGGGATAGTGGAGTGATGGCAGCCCCCCCCCCGCCCCGCCCGCCCGCTACACAGCGCGTGCATGACTCACCTCTTCTCAAATCGCTCATTAGATTTACAAAAATACCTAATGTCGAGCGTTGTGCCACGATAGGATGAACCCAGAATCTTCTATTTCGCTGCCGACGATGCCGATAATACCAATAGAATATTAGCAAAGTATTCACGTCCATTTCGCCTGATCACTAGCGTAGGAATTGTCAAAAAACAGGATGCAACCGTGTTCACACGGCAGTCCAGTTTTGCGGGACCGGCTTTTTACTGGATCCTGCAAAACTGAACTACCGTGTGAACACAGCGTCCGTTTTTGCAGGATCCAGTAAAAAGCCGGTCCTGCAAAACTGGACTGCCGTGTGAAAGGGCTGTTACAGTTTATGCCCTATTTTACTGTAGCTTGGCCAGCTCAGTAGGTTGATCAAAAGCTCTTAATCTTGTAACAGGCCGGCTTACAAGGTCATTGGGACAAAATTTTCAACGTTTTTAATTACGGGTATTGGCTTTCTGGTCATTTGTTTTGTTTCATTTTCGTTTTGCTGTTGTATCCCACTTCAAACTCCAGCCAAACTAAAATAAAAATACTTTTCAATAATACAATAATACTCATAAACTGTTGGCTCTTAGCCCACACAAATAATAAGTCCATGAAGTAACATCTACAAACTGCACTTAACTATCCTTCCGTGTCAGTTAGAAGTTATGAGAGTATGAAGTGAAACTTCGAATGTAATTGAATACGAGAAATTTCATTCTATTTGATTTGTTGAGAATAGCGTAGGGCAACGGCTAGATCGATAGCGGGAATAAACAATACGTACTGTGACGGGGTCCTTCAATTTTTTTTTTTATCAGTGATTATTAGGTACATTACGATGCGTGTGACTCAAGTAGTCTTTTAATGCACTGTATGAAATAACTCGACCGCTAACGCTGCGCTCGGATAAAGACTACTTAAAGCACGATCTACACGGTTTAAAACAGTGGTTTCAAACCAAAGTTTAAAACAGTGTAGACCACTGTCTACACTGTTTTAAAAACTACCGGTTCAAAAGAAAAAACATATGTTTTCCAATATACAAACTGACAATATTAATAAACGTAACATTTTGTTGGCAACAACTCGATGTGGTTTGGCGCTGGTCTCGGTACATGCTTGTGGTTGTAAGGGCCAGTGCACACCGCGACACGACGCGTCGCACAGTTTTCAAGATAGCAGTACAATTATAGACCTTATCTACTATATTAAAAGGTACCTACACAATTCAGTGTCTGCCATGTCGAGCTACGCCGCGTGGAGCCGCGCGGCTCACCTCACTGAATTGTGTACCTTTTTGTGTAGTAAATAAGGTTTATAATTGAATTGCTATCTTGAAACCTACGCGCCGCGTCACTTCGCGGTGTGAACTGACTCTAAGCGTCAGCTCACACCGAGACGCGACGCGACGCGCAGTTTTCAAGATAGAAATACAATTACAGACCTTATCTACTACACAAAAAGGTACACGATTCAGTGAGCTACGCAGCGCTGCGCAGCGCGGCGCAGCGCGGCGTGGCTCGACCTAGTACACCCTGCATTGTGTACCTTTTAGTGTAGTAGATAAGGTCTGTAATTGTATTTCTATTTTGAAAACTGCGCGTCGCGTCTCGGTGTGAACTGACCCTAAAGGGTATATGAGTTGGCTACCCTTCAAAAAGTAGATTGAATTCCATTATTATTTTTGATTGATTTTAATTTATTACACGTGATGGATATTTACGCGTATTGGAGGAGATATACCCATATAATGATGACGATAAAGAGGTATGAAATCATTTGGGAGAACTTGAGGTTTCAGGATTGATTGAAAAGCTCTGTAAAAACCGGCCAAGTGCGAGTCGCACTCGCACACAAAAGATTTCGGTACCACAAGGCAAAAAAAATAACACTTTTCTTGTATAAAAAATTAAAGCGTCCTTTAGTTTTAATTAACTTCATTGTAGTTTTATTATTTGTTGTTATAGCGGCAATAGCATCCCATATTTTTTGATACCGTAAAGTCAAACCCCGCTGCTGTCATTTTCATGACAGCTGTCACTGCGACCGTAATGTAGCGGTCACCCAGCGTTAACAGTTTTTTTTTGCCAAGTCGGGATTTTGGAACTTTTAAGTGAAAACAGCGATATTCTTTCGTCGAAAGCGGGACATAGTAAAAAAACGTATATAATCAGAAGTTTTCAAATATTTTATCTTTTTATTTGAATTAAAATTACGTTTACGTGGGTATGTCAGATGGTTTTTTTTATGCTATGATGGCTCACGTGATAAAAAACTTGTGACGAGTTCTCATATTTTTTTTTGGAAACGAACGTCGTATTCTAAAAGTTATATAGTTAGTTAATTTGTTATTGTTCTTTAATACAATTAAATTGTGTTGATTTTTCCGTGGCTTCAAGGTGCGTATTTTACTATTTTTCCTTCTGGCGCGGGTGAGCATGTTTTTGTACGGACAAACAGGAAACTTAACAAGCATACAACTTTGTGATTTTTCATGATACAGTCTTGAAATTTTGTACAAAGATTCTTTACATAAAAATGCTCGACACGTGTTTCGGGTTTCGCATATACTAAAAATAATGTTGTATATCCTACTGTGTCTCATTGAGATTATTTCTAATTCTTATATTAGGTACTCATTCAGTGCTATGTGTACTCACGTACAATGGCACGAATTCTAAAGTACATAAGATGAGTAATGTTATTTAGGTATCATAATTGTCACGCGTGGTTTTATTTATTTATTTAGTAGACACCAGCACTTCGCTACCCGAAATTGTAAAATTTTCCCAATCAACTTTCAATCTTATGCTTTAGCAATAAAGTTGAAAATCTATTAAAGAAATTTGACAGATTGTAGTAGCTTGATGTGCTGGCGTCTATACGGTAGTCCAAGGGTACAGGGTTAGAGCAATAATTACGAAATGAGGACGATATTATAATAATGACCCATGATACAATGAGAAGATGCTCTCAAGATGATAAAAATGTTTATAATTCATTATGTAATTATATCTTCCATGTCGACAACTAAGATTGTATCACTGACACTGCTGGTTTTCTTTGTTCTATGGAAACTGGTTTAATTTGTCTTGAAAATCGTGTTTGTAAACCTAAAGGCGCGGGGGATCATTCGAATATAATGTAACCATCCAAGATTCCACTGTAACGGCTAGGGCTTTGCATATAGACTGCGCAGGCAGTCAACTACTAGGTAGTGTAGAGACTCGTAGAGAGATAATTGAAGCCTATAAGAAAGGTTAATACGTATAATTCAATAGATAGAAGGGTCAACCACCACAATCTTTACCCCCGACCATGTAACACTGTTAGGCCGCGAGAAAGGTTACTTTACAGGCGAATGCTCCTGGTGAGAGACCGGGTTTACACAACAGCTCAGTGTGAAAGAGTTTTTAATCCACAAAAGTTTTTCTTGATAATACAGCCAATGTATGAAAATGCTAAACATTTTACTTTACAATTTTTCTGACTGTAATATCATTGACCAACATTAAGAACGAAAATGCTGAATGCGAGAAGCACAAGACCTGTCGATATGAGGACATTTAGGGGAGGCTTACATTGGACATTGCGCGTCCCCCACTGGTGGACCAATGGACGTGTTTTGACTAAATTTATGACAGTGACACGTGACATATTATGTCAGTAGACAAAATGGTGACAAGCGGTCGCTATATGAAAAATTAATGTGTCGTTCATACTCGAGGTCACAGGGGGTCTACTCCGAAGCGGTTAACCACTGTATCGGCCGAATGTTCGGGTCATTTTCTAATTCGAATATTGTTGTCCTACGAAGAAATTAAAAAAAAAAAGGTAAAAAAAGGGCTAAGGGTTCTAAAAAGGTTCGGATTGGCACAGTTTGGTCGGGACCAATAGTCAATATAGGAAATTAATGGTAGTAGAAAATGACCGAACATTCGGCCGATACAGTGGTTAACCGCTTCGGAGTAGACCCCCAGTATTGAGGTAAGAGGAATAGGGTGTAAAGTTCACTCATCCTCCATGGAAAAGGGAGGATCCTCCGACCAGACGGATGTCGTGTCTGGTGGGCTACCTTCCCGACGATTGATTACAACATTATTTTTAGTATATGCGAAACCCAAAACACGTGTCTAGTATTTTTATGTAAAGAATCTGTGTACAAAATTTCAAAACTGTATCATGAAAAATCACAAAGTTATATATAAGCTTGTTAAGTTACCTGTTTGTCCGTACAAAAACATGCTCACCCGCGCTGCGCTGTCTTGCGCTCATTGATAATAGTATCTAGGTACCTAACCGTTCGGCGCGGAGATTGGATAATACTTAGTGTCGCTCGGTGTCCAACTTTTAACCTTTTTTAAATATTTTTGGGACAAAATATAACGTGGGGCAAAAATTATTGGAATCGATTCAGTTACTTATTCTGAACAAAATATATTCAGGTTTCGCTTATACTAAAAATAACGTTGTATATACTAGTTACGCCGAAAACTTTGCTTGCGCGATATAGGATTTTGCGTGACGTCAGTATGATGCGTAGTACGCATATAGTCTAGATTCCACCACAGCTTCTTGACCATAAAGTGTGGTGCTCCCACAACAAGTTGCACGGACCAACCAGCTGATACATTGTTTTTCTTACCTCAAGGCCCCCATGAAACTGATTCCATGAACAATAAACTTATAGGTGTTAATATCAAAGAGACACTTCCCATAAATTAGTTACAATGTGTAAATTAAAACGATGGTCTTGTTTCAAAGTTACGTTAGATCAATTTGTTCCCATTGAAGGTTAATTTTGAGCTTGAGGAAAATGAGGAAATAAATTGAACATCCATCATGAATTAGCAATTGTTTTGGGCATTTGTTTTGTTTTGCATCTTACTCAAGCGGATAGCGTTATTTAGTTTGACATTCACCGGATATTTTCTGATACTTTTCAATTTATCATTGTTTCCTGCATTGGCATTTCTTAAACAGGTTTATTGGTAAAACATTAACAACCTCTTAAGAGGTCATTGCACTCATGATTGTGAGCAACTCTTACTATGGGACCAAACCTGAAATCGCAAAAAAAAACAGCTGTTCCCTACATTTATGTTCGTACAACTCGTCAAAATGTAGGGAACAGCTGATTTTTTTTTCGCGAATTTATTTTTGGTCCCATAGTAATGCACTTTTTTAATGTAAAGTTCATAATGATGAGAACAATGACCTCTTAAGAGGTTGTTAATGTTTTACCAATAACCCTGTATAGCTAAAAATATTTTTTAAAAGAATAGTTACCCACGATTGTAAATGATTATATAAACGTAGGCAAGTATTGATCGCTAAAATGTTGTGTGGGAAGTAGCTAAACAGTTATTAAATATCAAAAGACACATTTTTACTTTGAGAAGAGAAAGTAATTAATGGCAAAGACACAATTTATAATTGAAACCCCTTTTTTTTGCGGATGGGAAATCATCAAATGACCCCCCTCCCGCTCTGGGTGGAGCGGAAGGGAGTGTCAGACTCTTACTGACTAAAACCCACCCGTGTTCCTTCCTTAGCTCTTTATGTTCCGGGTCAGCGGTAACCCTTTCGGACAATCCCGCTGACCCGGCAGGCTTCGGCCCTAAGGGGGCCCCTCCTCGATGCTGACATCTCTTTGAGGCGCGCGTGGAACACGTACGCGCCGTCCGGCACGGGCCTGGTCCTGATCGGACGGTGAGCTACCCATTACTCTCCGCCCGCAGGCCCGCGCCTACTGTGGCCGTGAGTCGTCACGCGGCTACCGACGCCCGGAGCGTCTCCCGCGGCGGCTGGGACGGGAGGCTCTCTCCCTGAGCCGTCCCGCCACCTCCTTTGCTAGCATGACTGCTTCGCAGAAGGAGGTGACTGCCTCCCACTCCCTCTCGCCCTGGACTAATTGAAACCCTAATAGCCGTACATGATTAATCGTTTTTGAATAACCTACATACTACACTATATTGAGGGACCCTTTCCCTAAATCGGAATGTAATTGGGATTCCGTCATTCCTCCCTTACTCATAATGCATAATCCCGCGTGATATTTAGGGATATTAAGGCGACATGACCTAAAGCTTGGTCTTTGTCAGACTGCATAGAAAAGAAAGAGAAGCGCGATGACACAACGCTGGTAATATGAAGCAATTATTTAATTACAAAAAATCTATTGTTTGGACTAAAAAATGAAATAAAAAATGAAAAACACTAGTGTTTTATTGTGTTGCTTGTAGAATAATCTGACAAAAAATCAGATTGTATGTATATTAGTATGGTTTTTATTGTAAAAGTATCCCTAAATATATACTCCTCAACCGCCTACCAAATGCAATTTTAGCTCCAATACCGGATTCTCAGTATGGATCCAACAGATTATTCTGACCGACTTTACATCGTAATGTAAATGACCTACAAAAGATCTACAAGTCTGTACTTTGCTCCAATTGTAACTAAGAAGGGAAACAATTACTTCAATTGCACTTTAAATTGGGAACGACGTAGGTACCCTGAAGATGGCTGAGTTGAAAAGAAAATATTATGACTTTGTAGTGATCTTTATAGTAGATACCTACACACGCTATGTATTATTCTGGTTAATGAAAAGATGTTACACAAATAACAAAAAATAAAATTATTCTGTACTGCCAGCGACTTCGTCCGCGTGAAGTTTTGAGTTACCCCGACCCACGCCGTCGCATCGCATCGCCTGCTCGCGGTATTACTTAGCGTTTTCGCTTAGCGTTCTTACTTTTTAGGGTTCCATAGTTCCTACAAGGAACCCTAAGGGAGTGTGTGTATCAATTACGCCGACAAAGTGGTAAAATAAAATTTTGGAAAATATTTGTTTTAGGGTAGCTCCCCTACATGTGAAGTGGGGGTGAATATTTTTTTCGTCGCCTAACCATCGAGTGGGGTATCGTTGAATAGGTCTTCTAAAATGACTTGGGGGTTGGTAACATTATTTTTCGATTTAATGCTCCATTTACGAAATATTAAACTTGAAAGTGCAAATTTTTGTTCCAGTAGGGCGTCCCCCCCCCTCCCTCTAAAAGCTAAACTGCTGGCTTGAAAATCTGGAAAAATTCTCGATGATAGTGCATTTCATGAACTTTGAAGGAAAACTATAGCGGTTAAGAATATATTTATATTAGTTTAGCAGTAATAGTCGTTAAATTTGGGTGTTGGATAATTTTATACAAAATACATTTTTTTTTGCATTAATCCTTCAAAGTGACTATGATGAAGTAGTTGCTTGTTTATAACGGGTAAAGACTTGCATTGAAAAACAAAATATGAGATAAGAAACCTAAAAAAACCATAATAAATTATTATAAGTTTCACAATACTGCCGCTAGATGGCGCTGTACCAACGGGTTACGTTTTCTTTCGAGTGATCGACATCCTCGCACGTCATAGAAATGATAATTCAAATTTAAAGTCGATTTTTGTTATTATAACTAATAACTCCTAATATCTTTACCATTACTTATATTCAGATTATAGAACAACAGAATCGTACTATATTGTGATAACGGGCTACTACGGAACCCTACACTGTGCATGGCCCGACATGCACTTGGCCGGTTTTTATTTTTATTCGGCTCCTGATAGTTCTAGCGTAATGTTAAATAGCCTACAGCCTTCCTCAAAAATTAGGCTATCAAATGCAATAAGAATTTTTCAATTCGACTGGTATCTCCAGAAATTAGCGCAGTCAAACAAACAAATTCTTCAGCGTATAGATTTATAGAGAGATTAGTAAAACATTTAAAACTACATGCTAGGCCTGGATAAAGGTCAGCGGGATTATCCGAAAGGGTTACCGCTGGCCCGGAACATAAAGAGCTAAGGAAGGAACACGGGTAGGTTTTAGTCAGTAAGAGTCTGACACACTCCCTTTCGCTCCACCCAGAGCGGGAAGGGTCATTTGATGATTTCCCATCCTCAAAAAAAAAAGGCCTGGATAAAACAATTGTACACTTAAGCGGTTTATTTGGTCACATTTTGTCACTGCGGTGTCCAATTGCACGACATCATTAAAATTTGATAAACTGAATTTAATTAATTGATCATGATAAATGAGGGTGCCAACGACCAAACATGGAACGTTTGGTCGTTGGTCGTTTGTTTTCGTTTTTGGAATGTTTGGTCTAATTTAAAACTCACCTCTCGCAGAGGAGGCCTGTGTCCCATCAGTGGACACATTATAGGCTGATTATTCTATAAGATCGTTACCCGTCGACCGATTACCAACTGCAAAGGAATATTTCATAATAATAACGGCAACTCTCAAATTAATGCCCAAACACGGAAAATCTTCACTGCAGCATCTTGGCAAGCAGCCAGAGTGGCTTCATGTACTCATTAACGAATAAATGTTATTTAATCCGCTGTACAATGTACAGCAAATTTTACACGGAACGTCTGGCCTTGTTAGTTAGTTGAGTAAACATAATTTCAGTTAATAATGAAAGCAGTATGAAGCCAGCAACAGTCATTGCTTTAAATATGCAATACTTACAATATCTGGCACGGGTAATTTGCACTTTGCCATTCCGTTTTGCAGTCTTCAAACCAAATCCTACTACCATAATCAGCCTATAATGTTCCCACTGCTGGGACACAGGCCTCCTCTCGGTGAGAGGGAGTGGGCCGTAATCCACCTCGCGGGCCCAGTGCGGATTGGCAGATGTCACATGTCTTCGAATTTTTGGTTCTAGGACATGCCGGTTTCCTCACGATGTTTTCCTTCACCGTTTTGAGAGCAGTGGTGATGAAATTATTTACACAAAGTAAAGCGCCTGTCTGGGTTCGAACCTACGACCTACAACTTGTAAGTCGCGGCCGTAAATCCTACTAATATTATAAATTCGAAAGTAATTCTGTCTGTCTGTCTGTCTGTATGTTACCTTTTCACGCCTAAACCACTGAACGGATTTCGATAAAATTTGGCAGAGAGATAGATTGCATCCCTGGGAAAGACATAGGATAGTTTTTATCGAAATACCTCGCCGCAGGCGGAAGCTAGTCACACTAATATTAGAAAGGCGAAAGTTTGTGAAGATGTTTGGATGTTTGTTACTCAATCACGCGTAAACTGTTGAACAGATTTGGATGAAAATTGGCACATAGATAGACCATTTCCTGGATTAACACATAGGATACATTTTATCCCAATATTCTCATGGGATCGAAACTTTCGCGGGTGAAACCGCGGGGCGCTGCTAGTAATTAATATGTGTTCAATGCTTAATAGGGCGCTCTTGACCTCGATCACACCTGATGGAAAGCGATGGATGAGGTCTATGATGGAACGAGCGTGCCCAGAAGATGCCTAAGGCACTGGACCTCCCACGCATCGACGAAACACAGCAGGCTGCTTGACGCTGGACTCCGGTGGGAGGGTAGTCGCAAACCAGGCGGGCGTTAACCCTGCAAGGGAAGAATTGGCCATTCAAATAAGGTGTTGGGTGTGACTGTCCAGGATGCGCCGAGCGCTCGGTTCAGTTGAGTAACTGGCGGAACAAACTGCGCTACACGAGGCTTCTGTACCAAGTCTTTTGAGCGAGTTTTCCGCCCGCCTGATTACTGTGTATATATATATAAAAACTAAAACACTAGCGGAATTAACTGGCGATAACCACTAACGATTAGGAAGAAGAGTGGGGCGCATCTTCGTGGATGGCACTATCTCTAATTACTGACAGACAATAACTCCTCTGCTGGCTGGGCAGCGTTCGGGAAGCTACGCAATATCTTCTCGTCCCACATACCGCAGTGTCTCAAGACGAAAGTCTTTGACCAGTGCGTGTTGACAGTGACGACTTATGGCACTGAAACGTGGTCGCTCACAATGGGCCTTATAAGAAGGCTAAAAGTCACCCAAAGGGCAATGGAGAGGGCTATGCTTGGAGTTTCCCTGCGTGATCGAATCAGGAATGAGGAGATCCGCAGGAGAACCAAGGTAACCGACATAGCCCGAAGAATTGCCAAACTTAAGTGGCAGTGGGCAGGGCACATTGCTCGCAGAACAGATGGCCGATGGGGCCGAAAGGTTCTGGAGTGGCGACCACGTACCGGAAGACGTAGCGTTGGAAGGCGGGAGGCCTTCCAACCTTTGGAAGCCCACCCACAAGGTGTACCGACGACCTTGTGAAGGCCGCAGGAACCCGTTGGATGCGAGAAGCACAGAACCGGTCGAAGTGGAAGTGCTTGGGGGAGGCCTATGTCCAGCAGTGGACGTCTTTCGGCTGAAATGATGATGATGATGAATAACTCCTCAGTCTAGAAGCATCTAATTTTGCACAAGAATTTCTTAATTAACGAAAGTGACCAGTAAGGAAGGAGTTTTGAACATTCATCCCCTAAAAGGGATAGGACATGGAAGTTCTTCGTTTTTGGCATTGGGAAATCCCATCAGGCACGTGGCTTGTTTCTAGCTTATTTTTAATAATGATCATCAGCATCATCATTTCAGCAGGAAGACGTCCATAGCTGGACATAAGCCTCCCCCAAGCACCGCCACTTCGACCAGTTCTGTGCTTTCCGCGTCCAGCGGATTCCTGCGGCTTTCACAAAGTCATCGGTTCACCTTGTGGGTGGGCTTCCAACGTGAAAAGGTTCCAAAGGTCCTGGAGTGGCGACTGCGTACTGGAAGACGTATCTTCCGGTACACGGTACGGTCCAGAACCTTTCGGCGCCATCGGCGATCTGTTCTGCGAGCTATGATAATTATACAACTTTCGTTATTGTTTATACTAAACCCGAAAACGGGTCATTGTACTCATCATTTTGAACAACTTTTCCTATGGGACCAACCTAGAAATCGCGAAAAAAAATCTGCTGTTCCATACATTTTGTCGATTTAAGTTAACACAAATGTATGGAACAGCTGATTTTTTTAGAAATATTGATTCATTCCAGATGAAAAATCTTGCTGTTGATGCAGGCAAGAGGTAATACGGTTTCAAGAACCAATTAATGAACAGCATCTAAGCCTAAAGCGATGAGGGCGGCTAATTGAAAAACTTTGCCAAAACCACTACTGTTTCGGAGTACAGAGAACTTCACATCAGTGGAAACAATTTCAGATTGACAGCGCCTTTGTTTCGTAGTAGTAAGGTCGATTTTCGTAGTACAAGTGTTACGGAAGCGTTTAGTGGTTTGCAGGAACTTTGTACGTACACTACATATTTGGAACTCGTGTGGTTTATAATTAATGATAAAGGTTTTTACTGAGAATTCGTCTAGAATTAGAATTTAATAATAATAATACGGCAGTACTCCTCGATACGGCTCGCATTGTGAGGAGGTTCCTGTCTCTGGAGCCCTAACCACCGGTAGTTGGACCCTGCTCCCGACACCGGCGGATCACATTTTTTTTATATTTTAAATGTTTTTTAAACAATTTTTTTATATTGATATTGTTAAAATTTGTAAACTTCGCGCCTTGTTTTGTTTCTGTCTTTGATCTTCCTCTCTGTGAACGTCACGTTAATTTTGTTAAATACTTTAATATACTATTTTAATAGAAGCAATCTCAGTTTCATTGCATTAGTCTAATAGGTTATGGGCCCAGGAAGCCTGACACAGTGTAATAAGTAAAAAATATTACATGCCGGTTCAAACAAGTGACCGTCAATTTTTCAGACTGTGACATTTATTTCAGTTCGTCAAATTTACAAATTATCGCTTAAAATGTCGTCAAGCGGTCCTCTCGTAATGATCGAAAAGTTGACTGGTCGGGAAAACTATTCCACATGGAGATTCGCACTCAAAACATATCTCCAACACGAGGATCTGTGGGACTGTGTTGAACCTGTGCCTGGCGCAACTGTCGATTCCAAACGTGACTTAAAGCAAAATCGAAAATTATTTTGCTTGTGGACTCTGTAAATTATGTCCACATACAGGATGCAACGTCTGCAAAGGAGGTGTGGGACTGCTTGGCAAACGCTTTTGATGACTCCGGGCTTACACGCCGTGTGGGATTGCTTCGAGTATTATGTACAACAGAACTCGCTGGATGTTCAAATGTGGAAGAATATGTGAGTAAGATCATGACCACGGCTCACAAACTTCGCAACATAGGGTTCAAAGTAGACGATGAGTGGTTAGGGACCCTGCTCCTCTCCGGTCTACCTGAAACATACAAACCTATGATCATTGCAATGGAAAGTTCAGGCATGAAAATAAGTGCAGACTCTGTAAAGTCAAAAATTCTACAAGACGTCAAAATGTGTGAAAGTGACACTTCTGCTTTTGCAGCAAATCCGAAGAATAAAGGGAATACAGGTTCCAAGAAACAGTTTAAAAAGGGACCTCGTTGCTATAACTGCAATAAGTATGGCCATGTCGTTGCTGAGTGCAAGTCAAATCCTAAAAGGAAGAATCAAGAGAGTTCAAGCTATGCGGCTGCTTTTATAGCTTCTACATCGAATCCTTATGAAGATCCCTGGTATATAGACTCTGGTGCTTCAGTGCACATGACCAAACATAATAATTTATTGCAAGATGAGAAAGTGCCACTTATCAAGACAATCAAGGTAGCTAATGACAAGTCATTATCAGTTCATAGCACTGGACAGTTGAGTTTAGATGTGTGCAATGGTAAAGGTCAGTACAATAAAATTCTGTTTCAAAATGTACTGTATGTACCAGAGCTGGCAACAAATCTGCTATCAGTCAGTCAGATCATAAAAAATGGAGGTCAGGTAAAATTCAACAGTAAAGGCTGTGTGATTTTAAACAAAAATAATGTGGTTGTTGCAACGGCAAGCATAGTCAACAATATGTACAGGCTGAATGTGAAAAGTGAACATGCATACATAACTGATGTTGACAAGCAAGATGTTTACCTCTGGCATCAACGCATGGGCCATTTGAATTTTCAAGATCTGGAAAAATTAGCAGATAACACTGAAGGTGTAAAATTATCAAAAAATAAAGAAAAGTTAACATGTGTAACATGTTTACAAGGTAAACAAACACGCTTACCTCTGAAACAAAGTGTAACTAAATCTTCTAAGTTACTCGAACTGGTGCATTCTGATATCTGTGGTCCAATGGAGAACAGTTCGCTGGGTGGTGCCAAATATTTTATGACTCTGATTGATGACTACTCAAAGAAAGTTTTTGTCTACTTTTTGCAGAAGAAATCTGATGCTCTAGAAAAATTCAAAGAATATAAAAGTCAAGTGGAGAAACAACTAGAATGCAACATAAAGTGTCTTCGCTCTGACAATGGGCTTAAGTATGTTAACTCCAATTTTTCTGAGTTCTTAAAAACTGCTGGAACAGTTCATCAAACCACCACTCCATACACTCCCGAACAAAATGGAGTTGCTGAGCGAATGAACAGAACGTTGGTAGAAAAAGCAAAGTGTCTGTTAATTAATGCCAACTTACCTAAACAATACTGGGCTGAAGCTGTACACACTGCCGCTTATCTCATCAACAGAACTCCAACTCGATCACTGAAATATAAGACACCAGAAGAAATGTGGTCCGGGCAGATACCAAATGTCAATCACTTAAGAGTATTCGGGTGTGAAGCAATGATTCATCTTCCCAAAGAAAAGAGAAGAAAATGGGATGCGAAAGCACAGAAAGCCATATTCATTGGTTATTGTGATCATACAAAAGGATACAGATTTGTTATTTCTGGTTCCAGAACAGTAATAAAGAGTAGAGATGCAGTCTTCCTTGAATCTACAGTAAAAAGAAATTATGTTCCGGTGGATTTAATACAAGACAGCTCAATGTGTGACTTGTCATCTGTATCTACTGTCAAGCATACATCTGAGAGCTCTGATGCTAATGATATATTACAATCCACAAACACTGATTATTACTCTGAACCAGATAACAGTACAGACAGTGAATATTTACCAAATAAAGACATTAAAACGTCATCTCCCTCAAACATGACTCTGAGACCTAGAAATAAAGACAAGTTTTCAAAGTCTAAAGGTAATCAGGGAAAAGGTTACCTGTGCTGCAGCGAAGATTCGCCTGTACCATTGAATTACAATGAGGCAATCACATCAGCTGATTCTGAAAAATGGAAAATAGCAATAGAGAAAGAACTGGATTCCCATCATAAACACGGAACTTGGATATTGGTAGAAAAACCTCAGAATGCAAAGCCAATTGGAAGCAAATGGGTTTTCCGGATTAAAGATGAACCAACAGGTCCTCGTTACAAAGCCCGACTATGTGCGAAAGGTTATGCACAAAAAGAAGGAATTGACTATGATGAGACATTCTCACCAACAGTAAGGTACGACTCTATTCGTGTATTATTGTCCATTTCAGCACAAGAAAATCTTGAAATAGTTCAATTTGATGTAACCACTGTTTTTCTGTATGGCGAATTAAAGGAAAACATATTGATGACAGCACCTGAAGGACTAGACTGCAAACCTAACATGGTATGTAAACTTGTTAAATCATTATATGGACTAAAACAGGCACCCAGGTGTTGGAACACAAAACTTTGTTCAGTCCTTAATAAATTTGGCTTTGAGAAAAGTAAAGCAGATCAGTGTGTTTATATTGGAATAATAAACGGTTTCAAATGTTATCTGTGCCTCTATGTTGATGATGGTCTTTTGCTTTGTAAAGATAAGTCTACCATGATGGAAGTAATTAATGATCTGCAAACAAACTTTGATCTAAAAGTATGTTCTGTATTAAGTAACTTTGTTGGTATGCAAATTGAAAAATATGAAAACTGTATTTTTGTACATCAGACCAAATACATTGATAATTTGTTGAAGAAATTCAACATGCAGGATGCTAACCCCAACTGTGTTCCTGCTGATCCGAATGTAAAGTTGCAGAAGGCTGATGATGCACTGAAGAAAAACTATCCTTATCGAGAAGTAGTAGGATCACTAATCCATGCAGCTATTGTAAGCAGACCTGACATTATGTTTGCTGTGAGCCAGGTGAGTCGATACTTACATTCTTATGACGACTCCCACTGGAATGCTGTGTAAAGAAAATATTAAAATACCTGAAAGAGACAAAAAGTTATGGATTATGTTACACATCTAATCCTGACAGTACTGATTTAATTGGATATAGCGATGCTGATTTCGCAAATGACATAGTAACCAGACGCTCGATAACTGGCTATGTATTCCTTAAAAATGGAGCTGCTGTTACTTGGTCATCTCAACGTCAGCAAACTGTGGCCTTATCCACGACAGAGGCCGAATTTATGGCTGCTTGTGCAGCTACTAAGGAAGCTATGTGGTTAAGACAGTTACTCAGTGATGTCACTGAATTTAAACAAAAATCTGTGTGCTTAAACATTGACAATCAAAGTGCCATAAATGTGATTAAAAATAGTGAATTTCATAAGCGATGTAAACACATAGATATTAAATACAATTTTGTTAAAGAAAAATATCATGAAAATGTTATTAGTCTGAACTATGTACACACTAATAATCAGTATGCTGATATTTTTACAAAGGTTCTGCCTAGAGACAAATTTCGATTTCTAAGAAATAACATTGGGATGTCAAAACTGGCTATTTAATTTCAAATTTGTATTATGTGTTTATGTAGTAGTTTAAAGTTTACTATAGTGTTAGAGTTAGAGGCTCGAATTTGGTAGGAGTGTTAAAATTTGTGATAGTCTATGGTAAACTTCGCGCCTTGTTTTGTTTCTGTCTTTGATCTTCCTCTCTGTGAACGTCACGTTAATTTTGTTAAATACTTTAATATACTATTTTAATAGAAGCAATCTCAGTTTCATTGCATTAGTCTAATAGATATATTTAAAAATGTACTAAAATAAGGTATGTAAATAAATGAAGGAGAGAATAATAAAAAAAAAACAAGAAGAAGTAACAAACATATAAACACACACACACACCCCCTCACAACTTTCGCCCTTAATTATTAGTGTAGTAACGAAATTCCGTTACCGCCATCTTCCAAACTCTGGGTGTTACTAAGAAATTCCCAATGGAAAAACCTAATAACACTTTGCCCGACCCGGGAATCGAACCTAGGACCACACGCTTAGCAGTCGCGCTTCCCACCACGAGACCAACGGGGCAGTCTACAACAAACTATTCTAGACAACTATCCGCATTGATATCCTAAACAGTCTCAAAAATGTATCACCAACAAAGCTCGAATCTCCTCAACAATTCAAGGTCACCTATAAACCAAGTTTACCATCTTCTCAGAGAACTGTTATTGGTCCAAGGTCAGATGCGCCATAAACTGTGATCAATTAATGAAATGGGTAACCACCACTCTGTATTCTGGAGTGGTTATCAAGTTTGGTTTGAGGATATAGGGGAGCGGAGTTGTGACGGACGCGCTGGGATGATCAATTCACACAGCTTTTGACCAAACCTGAAATCACGAAAAAAAAAACAGCTGTTCCCTACATTTATGTTTGTATAACTCGTCAAAATGTAGGGAACAGCTGATTTTTTTTCGGGATTTCAGGGTTGGTCCCATAGTAAAAGTTGTTCATAATGATGAGTACAATGACCTCCTAAGAGGAGGTAATGTTTTACCAATAACCCTGTATATACACTCTCACCGCCATACGGTCCGCCGGCGGGGCGTATCTTTTCGAGTAAGGTACCCCACCTACATGTTGCACTGAGCGAGATCAGCAGCAGGCCACGCACTACAAATTGAATATGAAATTGCGAGGTCGTGGCGGACCGCATGGCTTGCTAGTAAAAACAAGCAGTGAGCCCGCCGGCGGCCCGTACGGCCTGCTTCACTCATTTACAGATTTTTCACCGCAGCCTGCACGGGTAGGCAAAGTTGCGGCCGCCGGCAGACCGCATGGCCTGCTGCACTGAAAAATTCTATATATGAGTGGCGGTAATTATTAAACAACTAACTGTTATCACTAGGTACTACTGACTAACTAATTAAATACAAAAAACAAAAGCATACTTAGGCGTCTAAGGACGAAGTATTTTATTATTATTAAAAGAAAAAACATTTTTTACTGACGCTCCCGATTTTTTGACGTGACAACGTCTTAAATTAGGTTGCGACTGGGAGTCACTTATGAAAAAGTGTAACGCTCGGTAACGTTACGATGAGTCACCGAACGAGAGAGAGGCCCGCCGAATGCCTTGCGTCTCTCTCCCACTCAACTATGATCGGATGATCGGTCGTTGTCACGTAAAATCTTCGCCCGTAAAACCGACTTTACAGGCAACCATTTTTTTCTTTATTATGTAGTTTTCTTATTATGTTAGTGTACAAATCAAACGTGTGTGCGCACTTCATGTAAAAGGTCTTATAATATCCACAAACAAACTGTAAGTACCCGCTACTAAAACGTTCGTGAAAAATAATTTAGCGCCTACTTATCATAACAGGTTTATCAAACCAACACGATACTGGGAAAAGACAAAAGAAGACGTAGCCGTATCCAATTGTTGAGGCAATAAGTATAGCGGTGTCCATAACCTCAGGTAATTTACATTCCATCGCCACATAATCACTTATCTACTTTAGTGGAATGTATTCTAAGTTGATTTTTGAGTGAACATTTGTGACAAAAAGTAATAAGTTTTTGGTTGCAATGGAATTTGAACTTTGTTAAGTATGACATTCAGTTTATTGTTCCATAACTTGAAAATTATTTTTAATTCTTAATTCAAATAAAGCTACCTATTTGCCACGATAACTTGGGTCCATATTATTGACATAAAATATTTTCTTCATCTTTTCATAAAATTATTATGGCCTTGTTTAGATGGACGTAGCTCTTTTTATTTATTTATTGTTGAATGGGCCTGCTCTTGGCCTCGACTACGCCTGATGGAAAGCGATGGATGAGGTATATGATGGAACGAGCGTGCTCAGAAGATGCCTGAGGGCTCCCACACATAAACACGATACGACGTCGCGTCGTGGAAATCTACGACACGACGTCGTAACGTGTCGATGCACGATACGACGTCGTGACGTTAGAAACTCACAATGCAATCCTGCGCAGTTGTTATTCGAAATTCAAAGATGACGGATGGTATTGAAGTCGATCATTTAATTACCCTAGTCGAGCAGCGTCCCGTACTATGGAACTAAACATCTGAAGAATACAAGAATAAAAATGCAAAATAATGACTCCCGTTATTCATGTTTGAAAGAAATGGGTGGATCCAATATCTTCTGAGTATCTGTCTTTTCTTTCTTCGTCTTCTTATTAACAGCAGAAGCAGAATGCGTCTAGAGCGGTCCATTTTTCGGAATGAACTAAAACACCACCCCACTGTATCGACGGCATCGTGCCTTGTATCGTGCGTGGCACATTACGTTACGATGTCGTGTTTTTTTACGATGCTCATCGTAGATTTCCACGACGTGACGTCGTATCGTGTTTATGTGTGCCCTAAGGCACTGGAACAACGCATCGACGAAACACAGCAGGCTGCTTGACACCGGACTCTGGTGGGAGGGTGGACGCAAACCAGGCGGGCGTTAGACCTATCACGGCAAGGGAAGAATTTGCCAGTCAAATAAGGTGTTGGGTGAGACTGTCCAGGATGCGCCGAGCGCGAACGTTCAGTTGAGTAACTGGCGGAAGAAACTGCGCTACACGACCTCTTCGTGTAGTGCAGTGTGTTCGGCCAGTTTCTTCATGCATCCCAATTATTTTTAGCCTATGTTGTCCCACTGTAGGGCAAAGAGCTCTCTTCCTTCTTTCCACTTTTCTCTGTCTTGAGGTAGTGTGGACCAATCCTGTCTATACACTAGCACTAAACTCATTCCGCCATTTTCTCATGGTTCTTTTTAGTAGGAGTAAAGGATGATGGGAATTTTTGTATGGCACCTGGCCTGATGACCAATAGAGTTCTAACGAGATCCACGAATGACAACCGGGACTAATGGCTTAACGTGCTTTCCGAGGCATGGAGCGGTCTTGGTATGTAAAAATGGTCACCCATCCAGGGAGCAAACCGACCCGTGCGGCTGTTATTACTTAGCCATAAGCTCCCTCAATGTGTGTCAATGAGTCAATAACTAATATGATTGAGAACTGCAGTGTACATTAATGTCATAGACTAATACGTTTACATGGTAGTTGCAGGTCTGATATCTCTTTAACCCGGTATTTCACAGCCTTCTACTCATAATGAAAATTGATACTTATTATACACGACGCAGACACTGCGTGTGCTTTAGTTTGTTAATGTTTAAGTGTAATTATAATGTTGTATGTATTTATAGTATTTTTAAGTTATATTAATATTGTATTGTATGTGTTTTATATGGGCCATGATGCCTGAAATAAATGGATAAATAAATAATAATAATATAAACTTTCATTTGATGTATAATTATGTGGTTTTTATTGGACATACCGGCCAAAACGCCCATCATTCTATAAGAGATTAAATAATGCAACAGCTAGAGTTAAAACGTATTTAATTTAATTTGTATCACGCATCATTATATGAACAGTCTCAAACGTTTTCAAATAAAATATTTATTAAATATTTATTTATTAAAACTTTATGCACAAGTAAAAGACTGTACAAAGGCGGACTTATTGCCTGAGGCAATTAAATTTATATATTTTCAAATAATTACATGAAGTCTTAAATGTTTTCAAATAAAATTATGTTAGAAACAAGTAGACCGTATTTGACAGTACTGTTTCTCCTTTTTCCTTTAATTTCAAAGGTTGTCATTAAATTATCGCTTCTAGCGATAAGACCCTGTATACAAATTTCTACATTTACCTATATCTGAGGGAAAAGGGTATGTCTGTCTCTCGTTATCATCAGCCATATTGCGCAAAAGAAAAACCGTTTTCAGTTCATACCCATACTTTCCATACTTAAATTATACACTCGAAAGTAACTCTGTCTACCTCGCATACATATATACATACTCCCACAAATACAGTCGCGCGCAACCGTACTCTCACTCATCACACACAACACACACACACAAACACACGAACACACTCACAACACACGAACACACACACACGCTCCCCCACAAACACCCCCCCCCCCCACAAACACACATATGTGAATTACACCTCTAGTTGTAACTGTACCAACTTACTCGCCGCGGGTGGAAGACCTGAAATACAGGGCTGCCCTAGTTTAGGCTCCAGTCCACTCCATTTATTTTACGTCTGTACTATGTTTGATTATTAGTCTGGAAAATAAATAAATTTTTACTTTTACTTTGCTTTACTATCTGTCTGTTTATTGCCTTTTCACGTCTAAACCATTGAACGGATTTCGATCAAATTTGGCAGAGAGATAGATTGCATCCTGGGGAAGGACATAGAATAGTTTTTATCCCGATATTCCCACGGGATCGACACTTATGCGGGTGAAACCTCGAAGCACTGCTAGTATTATCAAAAGTATCATAATTAATTGTGGTAAATGCGTACTCGCGTTATCAGAAGTGTTTTGTACTTGTTTATCGTACTGCAACTGGTTATTAAAAGTAGTCTTGATTAGTACTTTCAGGTTATTTGCCCTTATCGTATAAGTCAGGGATCACCAATTAGTTACTTTGGAGGCCATTTTTTTTAAATAATATGGCTTTCGCGGTCCGTTTGGTAGACGAGTAGGTACTAGCAACCAAGATTAAAAACAAAACAAAAAGTAGCCTGAATGTTTTTTTATTAAGTAAGTATACACATACATAAACACTTTTTTATTAAATTATACGAGTATGTATGCAAATATTATGTAATGAACAAAAATAACAAGTAAGTAATTACATAATATTGATGTGAGAATAGCAGATTGTTTGCCAAGGGAGCAAACAACAATTTTAAAGGCGAAAGTGTTTCTTTGAATCCAGAGCGGAGCGAAGGATTCCAGAGGGGTTCTAAACTAGAATCCTGAGCGCAGCAAGGGATTCGAAGTACGTCACTCGAGCTTAAAATAGTGTTGCTCCCGAGGTGAACACTCTACTTTTTAGGGTTCCGTACCCAAAGGGTAAAAACGGAACCCTATTACTAAGACTTCGCTGTCCGTCCGTCCGTCCGTATGTCTGTCACCAGGCTGTATCTCAAGAACCGCGGTAGCTAGACAGTTGAAATTTTCACAAATTATGTATTTCTGTTGCCGCTATAACAACAAATACTAAAAACAAAATAAAATAAATATTTAAGGGGGGCTCCCATACAATAAACGTGTTTTTTTCAGCGTTTTTGCCTTGTGGTACGGAACCCTTCGTGTGCGAGTCCGACTCGCACTTGGCCAGTTTTTATCACCCTCTATGAAAAAATAAGTAATTGCAACGTATGAATAAGAATAGTACGTTTATTTATTTACATACAATTACTTGAGGAAAACATACTCATTTTTTATAAAACTAATTGAAATCCTAATTTAAGTAAACAATTACAAATTAAGGCAGAATGCTTTTCACGCGTTTTTTATTTTTTCACAATTTTTTTTTTTTGGCTCGCTCGCCTTTTACTTTTTCATACAGCCTGTTACTCGTTCATACAATGTTCGGGATTAATATCTTTGATGATTGGAACTTTTACTAACTACTTAACAATATCCACATTCCAAATTCAAATCACTTTTTGACCCTAGGGATTAAAGAGCTATTTTATTCCCTGTCTCGAAGAATACACTATCTCTTTTTGAATAGATGTGATAAAAAAATATTTTTTACTTTGAACTATCTGTCAAGTCTGAAATAAAGTACTTACTCTAGTAGTCTGAATAAGGAACTTAAAACACAGACTAACTTAAAAAAATATTTAAAATACATTTTCATTTTTAGAAAATCTGTTTGCTTTATGTCCGCACTAAACGGATCCGGACCGCGGTCCGCCATTTGGTGACTTCAGGTAAAAGTCATTAGGGTGATTTTAGGTAAGCCAAACCGAGTCAGATATACAAAACCTCCACAGTGAGTTCTCTCATAGCTTTTCCATTCTTTCGTTTTCGTATTTTTTTTTCGGCAGTAATAATTATAACACAAAGGTTTTCTCATTGAATCCATTCATTATTTTTTGTATTGTTTTAACAGAATTTGTCCATGTGGTATTCGCTGACGCGGCCATTAGGGCCTCACGTGTCACCACTGCGAGGATCGCCCAGAGGACACGGTGGAGCATACGGTAGAGGTCTGCCCCGCTTGGGCGGAGCACCGCCGTGTCCTCGTAGAGGCGATCGGCAGCGGCGGCGACCTCTCGCGCCCGGCCCTGGTGCAAGCCATGGTCCGGGGCGAGAGGGAGTGGGAGGCAGTCACCTCCTTCTGCGAAGCAGTCATGCTAGCGAAGGAGGTGGCGGGACGGCTCAGGAAGAGAGAGCCTCCCGTCCCAGCCGCCGCGGGAGACGTTCCGGGCGTCGGGAGCCGCGTGACGACTCCCGGCCACCGTAGGCGCGGGCCTGCGGGCGTAGAGTAATGGGTAGCTCACCGTCCGATCAGGACCAGGCCCGTGCCGGACGGCGCGTACGTGTTCAACGCGCGCCTCAAAGAGATGTCAGCATCGAGGAGGGGCCCCATAGGGCCGAAGCCTGCCGAGTCAGCGGGATTGTCCGAAAGGGTTACCGCTGGCCCGGAACATAAAGGGCTAAGGAAGGAACATGGGTGGGTTTAGTCAGTAAGAGTCTGACACTCCCTTCCGCTCCACCCAGAGCGGGAGGGGTCATTTGATGATTTCCAATCCGAAAAAAAAAAAAAAAAGGGCCTCACGTGTGCAGGTGACAGGGCATGTGATGCAAGCTGAAACCGTGCCGTGTACAGCGGGCCTAAGGGTCGGTACACATCTGACGGAAAATGCGTCGCGTATTATCGGTCGCGTAATGCCAGAACAGACAATTATATGATAAAACATTCAACCGATGATGCGTTAGTGCGTCGAGCGAATAAATAGACCCAATCGAAGTTACGCCCGACGCATTTTCCGTCAGATGTGAACTGACCCATAATCTTCCTCTAAACTACACAACTAACAGCGGCACAGGATTCGTGCTATCTCTTTCATAATAGGAATAAAAGTACAGGATGCATGGTCTGTGCCAATATATTTACACTGATTGTCGGGAATGATCGTTTGAATGGAGAGTGTACTTGCTTGAGTTGTCTGTTTGTATGTGTAGGTAATAAATAATCTTCTTCTTTAGTCTTCTACTACCGTCTTCAGCTTGAAAGATTGTAGCAGAATTAGGATAAAGCATAGCTCTGGCAGATTGTGTATAGGTACAGAGTTATTGGTAAAACATTAACAACTTTTACTATGGGACCAAACCTGAAATCGCGACAAAAAACAGCTGTTCCCTACATTTTTACGAGTTATAGGAACATAAATGTAGGGAACAGCTGATTTTATCGCGATTTCAGGTTTGGTCCCATAGTAAAAGTTGTTCATAATTATGAGTACAATGACCTCTTAAGAGGTTGTTAATGTTTTACCAATAACCCTGTATACTAATAATAACGACCTGGGAATCGAACCCAGGACCCCAAGCTGAGTTACCGAGCTTGCCACCACGATACCAATAGGGCATTTATAAAAATAGAACATGCTAATCAATACACTGAACGATAATAAACTTCAACAAAATTATTCAAGTGGGCTAGCGCAGTAGCTCGCCCGTTCGAATACTCCTGCGCAGTACTAGCGACTTAACTCAGTATCATCGCACGCGGCGAGCGTCACGTATCGGGCATTTACTTGTATTATACAAATTGTAATACTTTATCTTTCAGGATATAAAAGGCCAGTAAAATGTGGTGGTGATTATAGTGCTGAAGGATTTTGTGTTTTATTTTGAAAGTGATAAAGTGTGATTTCAAGTGGAAGGGGATTGTAATGGTGGGTTCATAAAGTGTGTTTTGTTTTCTTTATGTTAATGTGATTTATTATTCAGTAATTTTAATTTTTTTTCCGCTGATTCATTGATAACTATAATGAACTGAAACCATACAGTTAAATTGCATATATTCGTAAAAAACCTTATTTTTCCTATGTTACATTAATACGCAGTTGTTTTTTAGGGTTCCGTACCCAAAGGGTAAAAACGGAACCCTATTACTAAGACTTCGCTGTCCGTCCGTCCGTCCGTCTGTCTGTCACCAGGCTGTATCTCAAGAACCGCGGTAGCTAGACAGTTGAAATTTTCACAAATTATGTATTTCTGTTGCCGCTATAACAACAAATACTAAAAACAAAATAAAATAAATATTTAAGGGGGGCTCCCATACAACAAACGTGTTTTTTTCTGCGTTTTTGCCTTGTGGTACGGAACCCTTCGCGTGCGAGTCCGACTCGCACTTGGCCAGTTTTTTTATAAGATATTGTTATGTTTTTCTTTGTACCCGACTCGGAAGGAGCTTAAAATATTTTTTTATTCACAGATACAATGCCATAACAGTATCTGTATAACACCATAAGATCTTAAATAAGTTTCTAGTAAAACGCATCAATCATTCATAAAATTACTAAACGATATTAAAAACGAAGTAAAAAACATATTTTTTTATGAAAATGTTTGGCTGCCACTCACAGATAACCTTTAATTGTATTAAAAATTATATATTAACAAGTAATCCATCAAAAAAGAGTTAATGATTTGAGTAAAAATCTAACCGATCATTTTAATATGCATAGTGAAACAATGATCTTGCTAAATACATAACGAATTTAAGAGGGATGCGGCAAGCAAGAGAACCCTGCGAAATTTATTTTATTTATTGTCTTACCTTTTTTTTTTAATTTGCTGGCCAGTATCAGGTCAGCACCCAAATTGGGCAACACACTTTCTGCTACAATCCGAATGATTTAAAAAGAAATTCCTAACCTATCACACTAATATTATAAAGGTGAATGTTTGTGAGTGTGTTTGTATGTTTCTTACTGCTTCACACAAAAACTACTAAACGGATTTGGATGAAATTTGGCATGCAGATAGTTTATAACCGGATTTAATACATAGGACATTTTATTTAGTGACTGGGCGACTCCAGGTATTCGTAAAAGCAGGGGAAAACTTTTTGAACTCTATGGCTTAAAGCAACATATGAATAATACAAACTTTCATCAGTATGTTGCAAAATATTCAAAAACTTTTAAAAGTGTGTGCCAAAAAGCTAAAGCTCTTTATATTAGCAATAAAATAAAATCAGCTGATGATAAAATAAAAACTACCTGGCAAATAATAAATAATGAAACAGGTAGGAAAAAACAGCCTAACACTGAATTTAATTTAGAGACTGCACATGGCCCCATCAACTCAGATGTAGAAATAGCTCAGGAATTTGAAAACTTTTTTTCTAATATTCCCCTTAAAACTACTGAAGCTTTAAATTCATCCCCCACGCTTTCTGCTGCCTTACTTAAAAAGAATGTAAAGGCATGCCCTTTGGAGTTTAGGTTTCAGCATACAAGCCCCCAGGCTGTTATAAAAGCTTTTAGAGATCTTAACATTAAATCAACAGAAGATCTCTGGGGAATGTCTGTAAAAGTATGTAGATCTTTTATCGAAACTATTGCGCCCTATTTAGCTTTCATATTTAACACCAGTGTTGACCAAGGAGTCTTTCCGGATCTTATGAAACATAGTAAAGTAGTACCATTGTTCAAATCCGGTGATAGTAAAGATCCTAATAATTATAGACCTGTGTCAATTCTACCAGTTCTCAGTAAGGTGTTTGAAAAGTTGATGCTCAATCAAATGTTACGTCACTTTAATAAAAATTCCATCTTTCATGAACACCAGTACGGTTTCACCAAAGGGCGTTGCACTACTGACGCCGGTGTTACCCTAATAAAGAACATTTTTAACGCCTGGGAAGAAGCACAAGATGCCATTGGAATCTTTTGCGACCTCTCTAAGGCGTTCGATTGCGTAAACCACGAGACACTTCTGATGAAACTGGAGCACTATGGAATTAGAAAAGCAGCACTTGACTTGCTAAGATCATACCTGAAAGATAGAAAGGTTAAAGTTCAAGTAAACGGCGTAAACTCATTAGGGTCTGAAATGACAATGGGTGTTCCTCAAGGTTCGATATTGGGTCCATTCCTCTTTTTAGTTTACATTAATGATTTACCCCAATTACTTCAAAATCAACCGAAGATGGTGTTATTTGCAGATGACACATCGTTAATCTTTAAAATAGACCGACGGTCACAAAATCTTGACGACGTGAATAACTCTATTCTTCAGGTCCAAGATTGGTTTACGGTAAATAATTTAGTACTTAATGAAAAAAAAACCAAATGCATTAGATTTAAATTACCGAATGTTAGAAGTAGCGAATGTGAAATCATATTGAATGGCCAAAAACTAGAATTTATTGATCAGACAGTTTTCCTAGGAATCACGCTAGACGAGAAATTACAATGGGGACCTCATATAACATCTATTGCGGGGCGGCTAAGCTCCGCCGCTTATGCTGTTAGAAAGATAAGACAGTTAACAGATGTAGAAACCGCGCGTTTGGTCTATTTTAGTTACTTCCACAGTATTATGTCATATGGCATTTTACTATGGGGTCGGGCTGCTGACATTGAATCCATTTTTATTTTACAAAAGAGAGCTGTCAGAGCCATTTACAATCTACGTCGTCGCGAATCTCTTAGGGAACTATTTAAAAAGGTTAATATCATGACGGTACCTTGCCAATTCATTTATGAAAATATTATGTATGTAAGAAAAAATCAACATCTTTTTAATAAAATAAGTGATAGGCATAATTTTAATACTAGAAATAAAGATAAATTAGATCAACCTTTTTTTAGATTATCTAAAGTACATACATCTTTTATGGGGTACTGTGTTAAATGCTACAACAAAATACCTTGTGACATATTGCAATTAAATGAAAGAAAATTTAAAACTCATATTAAAAGTACACTTTGTAAACAAGGATATTACAAATTAGAGGATTATATCCAAGATAAGAATGTTTGGAAACATGCTGGTCCTGCTCCATAGGACAATCTAAAAGTCTAGACAAAATCAAACTTGTTCCTAATTTAATTTATATATATATTTTTGATTATGACATCTTATTCTAATTCATTTTTACAATCTGCGACTACAGTGGCTCACACACTTGTTAAAGTTCAACTACTTTTGCATTTTTTTTTTTTTAAATAACTTGTAAATATGTGAGCACCATGTATCTATCACTTATTTGATTTACCTGTCATTGCTTAATTTTTAATTATTTTTACCTTTTGTGGTAGACTAATTTTATTATGGGTGCATCGTGTTCACATATAATTTTTATTATGTATACAAGACCTTGTAAAACATTTTTAAAAGAGTAACGGTGGAGTTTCTTGCCCATTCTTCTCCATACGAAAACTACCTTTTCGAATGGGCGACTAGAATCATTTCTATTTAGTTTTTTTTTTGACGTTCAAAAGTGCCTTTAATGTGCCTATTTGAAATAAATGATTTGACTTTGACTTTGACTTTGACACTTTTTATCCCGATTTTCCTGCGGGATCGAAGCTTATGTGGGTGAACCCGCGGGGCGCTGCTTGTTTCTTCAGAAATATTTGAAAAATTCGTTTGTTCAACAACGTATATAGTAACGCAATGATGCATTGTCATTGTAAATTGCATAATTTGCATAATCGCATGATTCGCATCCCTCTCATTGAGAGGAGGCCTGTGTCCCAGCAGTGGGAACATTATAGGCTGATTATGGGATGCATTTATTTTCAGTTACAGTTTTTAAGTTTCGTATTTTTTTAATAAACAATGTAGGTAATCATCGTTCCAATAAGATTTAAAAAAATATAATAATAGTAAAGTCCAACTGAGAGCAGTGGTGGCTCTGTGGTAACGGCCGCGACTTACGAGTTGTAGGTTGTAGGTTCGAACCAAGACAGGCGCTTTACTTTGAGTAAATTATTTCATCACCACTGCTCTCAAAATGGCGAAGGAAAACAACGTGATGAAACCGGCATGTCCTAGAACCGAAAATTCGAGAACATGTGACATCTACCAACCCACACTGGGCCCGCGTGGTGGATTACAGCCCACTCCCTCTCACAGAGAGGAGGCCTGTGTCCCAGCAGTGGGAAAATTATAGGCTGATTATATGATGAAAGTCCGACTAAGCCTTTAAAAAAATCTTGCCCTGTAAACACTAAATTGTAGGTACTTTAATTTAAGAAATTAAGTTTCTTTTCACCAATGACAGCGGTCTGGTTTCCCAAAGAAATAGCATTTTTTTTAAATAGCACTATTACACTACTAACCTAAATTTCTTCCACATTTTAACATTTCAATTTAACCATCTAAACACACCTTTATATTCAAGTGTACAGACGCCGGCATCAACCTACTACAATCTGTCAAATTTCTTTAGTACATTTTAAACTTTATTGCTTAAACATAAGGTTCAAAATTGATTGAGAAAATTTGACAGTTTCGGGTAGGTTGATGTGCTGGCGTCTGTAGAAAGATAAGAACAACGCAAATACAGTTGATACTATAAAAGGATCATAATCAAACAGTGATTTTCTTCCAGATGGCTTATAAAGACAGTGCAAGTAAGAGGATAAGCAGAAACAGTGGTGAATCAGTGACAATGGTGTACACAATCAGTCAACAACTTGATAATAATGTGGAGAAAAGTGAAAAAAAATGTTGTGTGTGGAAAGAGATTCTTCTAGCTGTGTTGGGTATGTGATTTTCTTTTCTTTATTATAGTTCATTATTCACCGAGGGGAGAAAGTGACCGATACTAACGAGGGTGTAGTTTGAGGTCCGAGGCTCAGCTGAGGGCCATAATACACATGAGTTGGGAATCGCGCTTTCTTCCGAGTGATACATAGTGCTTTATACTTACGAGGAAAATAAAAACTGAATGTAAGACTTTTGCCAGGGGAGATTAATATTGGTTTGATAAAAAAGAATGTAGCCAGTAACATTTAACGCTTGGTGATAAAAAACTTTTTGTGTTTTGGCATAGGTATTTATTTAGGTTAGTTATAGAATTGGCTTAAACAAAAAAAAAACAGCACGTTTACAACCGATTTTTATACACTTTTTCGGCCCGCCAAGTACAAGAGTAATGACGTACTTTCTGCCTCATTTAAGAAAAAGTAATAAGGTACTTTCCGAGCAGTTACTATAGTATAAAAGTTTTTTTTTTATATATAACTAGTATAATCAGCCATAATAATCAGTATAATGTTCCCACTGCTGGGGCACTGGTCTCCTCTCTGTGTCAGGAATTGGGCCATAGTTTGCCATGCGGCCCCAATGAGGGTTGACCCACGCGGGCCCAGTGTACAGTACCTATATTTGACTGTTTCGTGAGACACGTTCATTTTTATGATTGTTTATTAAATTTATAATCACTTGTACTGGATGTATCGTCTTACCCAGTAAATTAGGTTGTGGAGGTCAGATAGGCAGTCATCATCATCATCTGCCTAGCCTTTTCCTAACTATGTTACGGTCAGCTTCTAGTCTAACCAGATAGGTCAGATAGGCAGTCGCTTCATGTTAAATACCTGCATTCAGCTGCATCCGGTTAGACGGGAAGCTGACCCGAACACAGTTGGGAAATGGCTAGGCAGATGATGACTTCGTTATAGTCTTAAGTAATCATGGATATTCTTGTCTATTCTTAATAGGAATGCACGCTTTGGAAAATGGTAGCTTCAACTTTTTGACAAACTAAGTGGAATTTCTTTATAATTCGAAAATGGTTTGATTAAATACATCAATATATATTATTTAGCGTTTTTATTTGTTACTTCCTGATTATTTAACGACCGTCAGGTATGTTAGTTATAACTTTATGAGGTAGCACACACAACACACACATTATAAATTCACACATCACACATTCATAATTCTGTTACCTATATTAGAAATTATTTGAGTGTTAGGCTACCCCTTAAATATAAAGAAAGAAAATACGTATATTTGCGGTAAAAATGACGCAGATAAAAAACACAAACACAAAAAAATAGCAAGTTGGGGGAAAATATGCGTCACATGCACGCAAATTGGCCATCGCTCAGCATAATGCTAAGCAGCCTTTGCGAGATAGAGCTCCAGCGCTAGTTTTCGGCGACAGCCTGCGTTGACGAGACGACGACAACCGGTGCAGTAGGTATACGGCAAGATAAAAAAAAACAACAATCAAAATAAGAAATAAAATAAATATAAAATACCTAGTGAATAGCCAGTACACATACACGAGTGAGCAGTGGTGGCCAAGTGGTAACGGCCGCGACTTACGAGTTGTAGGTCGTAGGTTCGAACCCAGACAGGCGCTTTACTTTGTGTAAATTATTTCATCACCACTGCTCTAAAAACGGTGAAGGAAAACATTGTGAGGAAACCGGCATGTCCTAGAACCAAAAATTCGAAGACATGTGACATCTGCCAACCCGCACTGGGCCCGCGTGGTGGATTACGGCCCACTCCCTCTCACCGAGAGGAGGCCTGTGTCCCAGCAGTGGGAACATTATAGGCTGATTATGTATACACGAGTGAACACCGTGAAGAACCATGGATATGAATTAGACAAGGCAACGTCAATGAAGAATCTATTGTTATTGACAACAAAACCATTGATCGCGTTCAATTGATTCGCGCACTTAGGTACTTTTGACATGACTTGTTAAAAAGTACAAAATGTACGCAATATTGTTTTGCCGTCCTTGATGAGACCATGTGGCTCTGACCACAGATATAGATTTGCCTAGGTAACGTAAGAGCAACTACTTTGCGTGCCAAAAATCGACACCAGCTTACGTATAAAAATCATAAGCCGCCACTTTAGCGCTCAGTCCTGTGTACTGCTGGCTGGGTGAGCGTGAGCGCTGGCGCTAGGCCCCGGGGTTGGGGCGACAGGGGCACAAAATACAGATAGTACACTAGCGCACACATAGACACCGCTCAAGGACATGTTATCTCGGACGGGTTGGGAGTAGTGCGAGCGTGGGTGTCATCCGCTTGAGACACGCGTCTGTGAAGTGCAAAAATGGAGCAACAAAAAAATGGCTGTCTAAGCTGGATTTATATAATAGTTTCCTATTTTTAATCAGTATAAACGAAGTAACTTTTTTGTAAGGTAAATTCACGCCACCAACTATTACGTAAGTTGAAAACATGATTTTCTGTTTGTATAGATAGTGTGTTGTTTTTAGTGTCATTTGATTGGTTTAGGTCTAAAACAGATAGGGCAAAATAAATTGTGTAAATAGGGTACTTACTCCGTTTTGAAGTTATTATGGATTTTCGATAGTGAAAATTGACAAATGTAAAATTTTATGTTTTTGTTCTGTAAACTTTTTGTATTGTAATACTATGTTTATTGTTTTATTTTAATATTGTAGAATAAGCTCAACAATAAATCAAACAACTAGATATGAGTGTCACTACCACGATAGTTTTTGTGCATAAGCCAAAGTTGACAACCCTAGCGCGACCGCCGAGCGTAGGTATGAAAAGTGAAGCATACATGTGATTGCCTTCTGTGCTATCTGTATTTTAGTGTGTGTTACACAATTAGAGTTCTGCTCGTTCACACATGTGTTTGTTAGTTTACGATTTTCATAATTCTGTTTCGGTTTTCACGATTCGATAAATTGGTTCTTCAAATACAAATAAATAAAATTGAAGTGTCCGTTTGTAATTTCTAATAAATATAATTTTGCCTAAATGCCTATGAAAGTACACAAAAAACATTGTTTTAAATTTTTGTCTGTTTGTTCCGGCTAAAACCCGAAACCTCCGAAACGACCGTTTCTGATGAAATTTGGTATGGGTATACTTTGAACCGTGGGGAAGGCTTTAAAAATGCTTTTTATCGGCATACCAATCGGGCAAAGCCGCGAGCGTAAGCTAGTACCTATTTATATTTAATATAAGTACTATAAGAAGAATATCAGGACGGTATAACCAATCAGTTCACATTTAAAGTGAAAGCTCGAGAACACTTACTCAAGAAGTTGGCAGATTCTTCTCAGAACTAAGTTGTTGTATTTTTTCTTGTTTACCTCTAATAACTTTTTCCTTATTTTTATATATATATTTTTTGTATGTATTTATTTAAGTATTTATTATTATATTTTACTTATAAATATTTTTATTTGTTTTCTGCTATTGCACCTACTGTGTATTATTTCTGCATCACCCTAAGGTAGATTGGTAGAAAATGCCCAAGGCATTAAGTCCGCTTTTGTACAGTTTTTTACTAGTGCATAAAGTTTTAATAAATAAATATATGTAATTATTTGATACAATCATTAATGTGTTATGGAAATACTATTGTATACGTGCAACCTAGACGGTTTGCTCTCGTCTCGCCTCGCTTATAGCACAGTAGTTTCTTCAAAACTATTTTTATACTAAGGAAAACAATGTCTTCCCATATCCCCGTCTTATCTCGCGCAAGAAAACTTAGTAGTAACTGTAAACAAAGACAATGTGTTTCGGTCTTTCACGGAATATTCGTGTGTTTGTAGTCGAAGAGCTGTGCTGACGCTAAGCTTCTTAACAGCGGAGTATAATGTCTTTATTAGACGAGGAACGGTGAAGGAAAACATCGTGAGGAAACCGGCATGTCCTAGAAACAAAAAATCGAAGACATGTGACATCTACCAACCCGCACTGGGCCAGCGTGGTGGATTATGGCCCACTCCCTCTCACAGAGAGGAAGCCTGTGTCCCAGCAGTGGTAACATTATAGACTGATTATGTAGACGAGGAACGACACCGTCATTTGAGCTTTTGAGCCATGTTGAATGTCGTTTTTAGGGTTCCGTACCCAAAGGGTACCTAAGTAACATACTACACTGTCCGGCTGTCCGTCTGTCACCACGCTTATCTCATGAACCGTGATAGCTAGACGGTTGTCATTTTCACAGATGATGTATTTCTGTTGCCGCTATAACAAAAAATACTAAAAACCGAATAAAATAAATATTAAAGGGGGCTCCCATACAATAAGTGTTTTTTCGGCGTTTTTGCCTTCTGGTACGGAACCCTTCGTATGCGAGCCTGACTCGCACTTGGCCAGTTTTTTATGGTTATTTAGGAGCTGATTTTTGTTCAGTACAAGATGTTAACCTCTCACACGTTTGCCCGCCTACCTGTCGAAACGCCCCACGCGTCAGAGTAGTTGAATGGGCACAATGAAGTCATTGTTTTAACAATGAAAATAGAACAATGACACTGTTGTGTACACTTGGTGTACCGTTGTCGTTTCGAGTACTTTTATTGTGTACACTTGGTGTACACTTGACGCTTGAGGGGTTTTTTAACCTTTCACGATTCTGTTATCTACGCAGTATAAAAAAAAAAAAAATATAATAACGGAAAGAACACACAATAAAAGTCCCGGAGTCTGGGTTTGTGCCGGGTTGATGCTAATAGGCTCGGTTGCTATCACATGGGACTTGAGCATAACCAGCGAAATGTGGTGGTACAGACGTACAGCCCATCAAGCTACCTGGAACTGTAAAATTGCTGAGCAACGTTGTTGAGCAGACAATTTTTTCGAACTTATGAAGCAATGGATTATGGATTAGCAAAATGATTCAGATTCTGTTCACAACGTAGCCGGGAGTTCCTAATGAGTATTTTTTTCCCGAAGGGTTCGTCGGAAGTGTACCTTAAGTAAGTAAAGCCGCCAGTAAATCAAGCTACTACAATCTGTCAAATTCCTTTAACAGATTTTCAACTTTATCGCTAAAGTATAAGGTTCAAAGTTAATTGGGAAAAAGTGACAGTTTCGGCTAGCTTGATGTGCTTGGCGTCTGAACCTTATCCGTTATATTTATGTATTTCTCTCAAACAAATGAATGAATTTAGTTTCTGAAAAGTGGAAGCTAGTTTGTAGGTATTTATTTTTGAGTTATTCCAGTCTGATCCCCTGAACCCCCCTCCACCCCCCTTCCTCGATCCCCTGCTAGTTCTTCTTCTGTTTTAATCACTGTCTTATCCACTATAAACTTTCTCATTCTGAATGATGTTAATATAAATAAACTGACGGAGTTCTGCTCCTAAATTTCATGATGAGAGATGATTATAAACAGGATACAGTTCTGTTAAGACAGACTTCTTTTCTATTTTTAATATTTATGCTAATATTAGCCTTGTGCTATGAAGTCATACCGTGTTTTCAATTGCTGCTGCGGTCATGCGTAAGATATTTTTAACCCATGTACGGACGCCAGCACATCAAGTTACTACAATCTGTCAGATTTCTTTAATAGATTTTCGACTTTATTGCTAAAGCATAAGGTTCAAGGTTGATTGGGAAAATCTGACAGTTTCGGGTAGGTTGACCTGCTGGCGTCTGTACACATAATATACTTACCAAAAAAAAAACAGTGGCACTCCGTGAGTGCCGAGAGAAGTGAAAACAAAACACAAACAGAATACTTTGCCATCACTCACTGACATATCGGATAAACATTCAAACCGAGTACATCCCGAGGGCAGCCGAACACATCCGAAGCGGGTTTTTAATCGTCTTATAAACAAAATACGAGCGGTGTCGCTTACGGTAATGGTTGGTTAGTGTGATGATCAAACGAGCGAATGCACATGCAACATAATATACCCTATCCGGATATCTATGACCCTATCAAATATTTTTTGAAGTGAAAACTTCTTGCGTGTTGGGTATTTTTTGAGATGGAAAAAACCATTGAACTCGCGCCACTGTTGCGATAAGCGACATCGCGCGTGTTTTGTTTATAAGACGATTAATAAAATACCCGCTACGGCTGTCTTCGGAATGTACTCGGTTTAAATGTATATCTGTCAGTGAGTGATGGCAAAGTATTCTGTTTGTTTGTTTTCACTTCTGTCGGCACTCCCGGAGTGCTACTGTTTTTTTTAAACCTGTGTGTATGTATGTATGTCAGCGATTTTCTCAAAAAACCAATTTTCATGTATTTCTTTGAGAAGTTTCTGTATTCATTTTGAAAGACATATTTTTTTAAATCGTTGAATCTAAGGCCCATGTCCAAAGTCCATTGATAACTGTCAAAATTGGACTTTGCGTTTACGCCGTACGGCATTTCATACAAACTTTTAAGCCCTTATTTTTTCGAAATGAATGAACCGATTTTAATGAAACGTCATACGCATAAGCAGGATACAAAGGTCTAAAAACTTAGTAGATAACGTTTTCTCTATTAACTTTAATTATTTTAGTTCAATTAAAATACATAAATTGTGTTTTTTGATTAGTAGATTAAATTAAAAAAAAACTTAATGACGAATTCAAACAACCAAAAACAGCACAATATAATCTATAAGTAAGTACTTGTACTTATTTCAATGAATATTTGTCATAAATCGTACGCTTACTGCTTACAAAACTATTACACCGTCTGGCGTCCGTTAGTAACTGCGGAGCATTCGAGACTGTTAACCGAGTGTAAAGCCTGGAATACACAAGCCACTAGAAAAGCACGCTTGTTCGCTACTAGGCAGTATGCTCATTTACAGCATGCTCTTCGAGTGTGTATAGTCAACAAAGGAGATAAGTATACAGGAGCGTCGGATATAGTTGAAGTTTAATAAGAAACCGATGGATGTTCTCGAATAAAATTTAATTTTATTAATAGAAAACTAACAGCTCATTTATTAAATTAAATTTCAGTCCAGAACATCCATCGGTTTCTTAGTAAACTTCAATTATATCCGACGCTCCTGTGTACTTATCTCCTTTGTTGACTGTACATGAAAGCACAGATCTCAGAAGCATTCTTATTACGACTATTACGAGCCATTGACTTATATATTACTAGCGTATTCCAGGCTTAAGATCGTTTACGCCGTACGGCATTTCATACAAACTTTCAAGCCCTTGTTTTCCGAAATGAATGAACCGATTTTAATTAAACTTCATACGCATAAGCAGGATACAAAGGTCTAAAAAGTTAGTAGAGAACATTTTCGAAAAATAGTGTTACAGCCAAATTAGACAACAAGGGCTTGAAAGTTTGTATGAAATGACGTTCGGCGTAAACGCTCTTAAACCGAACTCGAAACGCGTAGGTATATAATAACTCGCGTTCTGACCGTTTTTATGAAGATAGAATACTGTACAGATAATTTTATCTATTCCGTGGATAATTATACCGTACTACTAAGTCACCACTGCTCCCCGAACGTAATAATAACAATAACTTTGTCTCTTTCAGTTTCCTTCAACCGAGTAATCGTATACGGTGGGTATCGTGTACGATTACTCGGCTGAAGGACACTGAAGATATTGTGCATGTGTCGTAGGACAATAATGATGATATCTGGGTGTTCGTTAGAATACCCTATCTAGGCATTCAACGAAATTATGGAACACTAGCAGCGCCCCGCGGTGTCACCCGCATAAGTTTCGATTCCATGGGAATATCGGGATAAAAACTATCCTATGTCCTTTCCTGGGACTCAAATAATAACAATAACTTCTATTGTGTCTCTTTCAGTTTCCTTCAACCGAGTAATCGTATACGGTGGGTATCGTATACGATTACTCGGCTGAAGGACACTGAAGATATTGTGCATGTGTCGTAGGACAATAATGATGATATCTGGGTGTTCGTTAGAATATCCTAACTAGGCATTCAACGAAATTATGGAACTCGAGCAGCGCCCCGCGGTTTCACCCGCATAAGTTTCGATCCCGTGAGAATATCGAGATAAAAACTATCCTATGTGACATAGGATAGTTTGGCTATGTCCTTTCCTGGAACTCAAACTATCTCTGTACCAAGTTTCATCTAAATCTGTTCAACGGTTTACGCGTGATTGAGTAACAAACATTCAAATATCTACACAAACTTTCACATTTATAATATTAGTAGGATGTCGATTACGGGTAAATGTTTTGACTAACTGATCGAATTCAAACTCAAAGCATTTATTTCAGTTAAACCATTTACAGGCACTTTTGAATTATCAAGGAGTCGGTCAGTCAGAAAATATGAAGCTAGTTGCCCCTTATAAAGCGTAAGTATGGAGAAGAACCGGCAAGAAACTTCGTGGACACTTATTTAAATTATACTATTGTTACAAAAATGTCGAATTTATAATTAAGTTTATGTGAGAATAATTTTAAAAAAGACGTACACGTTAAAAGCGTCCTGAGGCCAGTAAATAGAAACAAAAAAAACTGGCCAAATGCGAGTCGGACTCGCACACGAAGGCAAAAACGCCGAAAATAACAGGTTTGTTGTATGGGAGCCCCACTTAAATATTTATTTTATTCTATTTTTAGGATTTTTTGATAAAACGGTAACAGAAATACATCATCTATGAAAATTTCAACTATCTAGCTATCACGATTCATGAGAAGCCCGGTGACAGACGGACAGACGGATAGTGGAGTCTTAGTAATAGGGTCTCGTTTTTACCCTTTGGATACGGAACCCTAAAAACAATCCAAAAAATAAAATTATTAAAATAAGCCCTGGCAGTGGCTTCGTCCCAACTCTCACCGACCCCGACTCTACACGATTTAAAATTACGCAACAAAAAGTACCAACTCTACACGAAAAGATAAAAATGTACAGTCAGAATGAAACACATTTAGAATGGCGCGCGAAGAAAAATGATTGGTCTAAGAGATGACCTCGACTCCCTCGCATTCCAAACTGTTAGTAAATGGTATTGAAATCGATAAATGCATACCATAACCATAACCATAATAAGCCTATAATGTTCCCACTGCTGGGACACAGGCCTCCTCTCAATAAGAGGGAGTGGGCCGTAATCCACCACGCGAGCCCAGTGAGGGGTTGGTGGATGTCACATGTCTTCGAATTTTTGGTTCTAGGGCATGCCGGTTTCCTCACGATGTTTTCCTTCACCGTTTTGAGAGCAGTGGTGATGAAATAATTTACACAAAGTAAAGCGCCTGTCTGGGTTCGAACCTACGACCTACAACTCGTAAGTCGTGTCCGTGACCACTGGGCCACCACTGCTCTATTGATTGATCTCTAATGAATGCATATTTGATCCCATTCAAATACAAATCTGCACCCTGACATGGTTAGTATAGGTGTAAAAATTCGATAACAAATTCTTAATTCGCTTCGAACCTATTTTTTATGAAGTCTCTAATATTTCCCTTATTTCTCACTGACACTAGGTCCCCCCAAAATGAATGCCTGAATGAAAGCAAGCTGTTTGAATTTCAAAACTCGACTCAGCGACCTAAAGTTAAAAATCCAAGCATAAGACTTTTTGCTTTTCACACATCTTAAATCAACTTACTACTCACAGTGTAATTGCTGTCTACTAATTATTTACGCTTGTCTTACGCTAAGAAGATAATAATTGTCTAGATAATTTAAATGATTCATAAATATTTAAACAATATCATCGTGAAGTCTGCATCTGAATCACTTTGTTTTTCTAAAGATTTCATTATTTGTGTGCGGGAAGGCACGTATTTTTATATACATATATACGGAACTATGTACTGAAGCCATTTATTTACTGCCTATTGCAAACTCCATAATCATAACAAAAGCGTCTACTGATAAATTACTGGAAGACAATTATTATGATTGACTGACAAATTAATCATTGCGTAACACAAACAGCAATGCCTTTCATTTTAACAGTTCAAATACATTAATTACGTTATTTACGTTGTTGAGCAGACGAATCAATATTAATAATAATTCATTTATTTTCAGACAAAGTCCATTCCGTTATTACATTACATTAAAACATAAAATTGATATAATAATCACACTCACATCACTCAATGGATAGCCATTTTCTTTGAAAACTTTTGGATTGTGATTTGAAGTGCGTCTAAAGGTGTGTACCGTTATGAAATGAAATGAAATGATGATGATGAAATGAAATGATTTTATTTTTTGTAAGTAGGTTTGTACAAACACTTTTACATGTCAATCACATTTTTTTAAAACTAGATGAAGTCGGCGTTTCCTATCTGACTACTCTGAGAAGAAAGGCCGAAACAAACTCAGAGGTCACAGTCTCTTTTAAAGTCCAGACATAATCTTGGTCAGGTTATATGAAGACCATATAGATCGATGTCTGAGGTGGTCTTTTGAGGAAAGAACCACACAGACCTTTTATAGATTGTTAGACTTTTAATTCCTTACTTCATCTGTAAAGATTACTTCGAACCTCACTCAAGTGACCGCACACAATTCAAAAGCGAACTCTTTTGTTTTAAAAGTAAACCATTGCGGATTCGCACCTCGACACTGGTTGAATTTTGAACCGATGATGCTTAAGAGCCTATACTACCTCAAATGGCTTAGCATGATCCTCCGTTACGTCGAAAATAAGTTTAAGGTGTTTAAGTTGAGGATTAATGTAAGGTACTATGTTAGACGGAAACACGATTCCATAAAATTTTCTTGACAGAAAAAATTTCCAAAGTTACCTCCAAACCGAACAATAAACCGCTGGTATTCAAAAAATACTTAAAATTAGATCAGGAAACTTTGCACACTAACTGAACTAACTATAAAGCAGGTCTTATGTTAGCAAGTTTTTTTGAATTACCTTTATTTTCACCGTAAAAAGCAAATACCTAAACTATTGGCGCTGCCTTCCGCCCAGCACCGCACTCTGTCTCGCTTTCACACAGTCCGCGAGCAGTATCGTGCGAGCGAGATAAAGAGTGAATTTTAGCTGAGGTAGTATAGCTCTTAACACCATTCGCTTAAAGAGAGATTTGACAGCTGAACTAAGTATACCAGAAGGCTAATTCCCGTAATTAAAAACGTTTAAAATCTAGTCGCAATCTCATCTTAACGACAATCAATGTCAAAAACATGTCAAAAATGTTGGGAAATTAGGGGTGATTTCTGACAGACTGAGACTGAAAGAAAGACCAGAGATCAGACTGTGAACGTTCTTAAAATTATAGGAAATTTTATACAATAAAGCACAGATATATTTAAATGTTAAGTAGATACATAAATTTACAAAATGTAGGTAGTTACCTAATAATTAATATCTTAAATGTAAAAACTTGTACTATTGCATGTTAAATATTGGCCAAATGTGTGTTACTAAATATTTTATTATAAGAATTTCATATAGGTAGGTACCTACCATATTTGATGCAATAAATGAATTGAATTGAATTGAGAATTGCCCCTTAGCTCTAAAAAGATTTTGTCGAAGTGCAAAATCGTACGATTAGAGGACATTAGACCGTAGAAACTCACTCGATTAGAAGTAGATAGGAACTCTCGGCGATCATTTAAGTAATTGCTCTTTTTTTTTTTTTTTTTTTTTGCGGATGGGAAATCATCCAATGACCCCTCCCGCTCTGGGTGGAGCGGAAGGGAGTGTCAGACTCTTACTGACTAAAACCCACCCGTGTTCCTTCCTTAGCCCTTTATGTTCCGGGCCAGCGGTAACCCTTTCGGACAATCCCGCTGGCCCGGCAGGCGTCGGCCCTATGGGGCCCCTCCTCGATGCTGACATCTCTTAGGCTCTTAGGTATAGTTAACGACTTTATTGTTGGATAAGTAGAAGCACAAATAAAAGTAAAGGTCTCTTTGAAGAAGAACGTGCCACCTGTACAAATGAATGAAAAACGAAAATATGAATGTATTTTCATTTTACAATCTTGTAATCAACATCTTAGGATTTGTTCTCCTTTATCCGGTTGAATTCCGTAATGACAGAAACACTTAAAAAGCCGTTAATACCAATAATCTATTTAATCATAAAGGAAAATCCAAACGTCCACGACGACTATTATATAAAAACCATAGATAAAGATAGATATATTATATTACTTAGTTTTTTTTATTAACTATAATTAAACTACTTTGAATAAAAGAGCCATTTTGCAAATCCGTCTATATATATTATGACGGAGTTAAGGCCGAACATTTACATGAAAAGTCACTGACCTGTATTGCGTACTTGTATGGTAGAGGTCAGTGTAAAAAATATATAAACATTCAAATTGAGAACGTCCTGCTTTTTTGAAGTCGGTAAAAAGATAAAAATTTAAGTGGGGCCCACGTACAGGCACATCAAGCTACCCGAAACTGTCAAATTTTCCCAATCAACTTTGAACCTTATGCCTTAGCGATAAAGTTGAAAATCGATTAAAAAAATTTTACAGATTGTAGTAGCTTGATGTGCTGGCGTAGTGTAAATATTGTAACTATGGTGGTTCGTGTGCGAGTTTGACTCGCACTTGGCCTTTTTTAAACGTTCTCTTCAATGTTCGTATAATACTATTCCGTTGCCATAAACTATTGCCTTGATGTCACTCCTTATTACAATTTTTTTTTTATTACCGCCCTATATTTTTACTAGTTGCTATTCAAATGACTGAAAATGGACGTACCCACAATGGGGGTGAATAGGGATGCAGGGGTGAATCGGAACGAAATTTTAAAATGGTTTTTAACGTTGAAATAATATAGTTTGTTACCAACACGGGCACCTAATCGTTAATTATGAAACAGTCCACACATTAGAGTCCATTTTGGCAACAAACTTAATTAACTTACATAGAATATTAAGTAACTAACATATTTCAATGTAAAAATCCCGAGGGTCCCGTACCTAAATAATAACAGCCGCACAGGTCGATAGATCAGGTGAAGCTACGCTTGCCGAGGTTGGTCTGTGGATGGATCTTTACATACCGTGCCTCCTCCGTGCCTCGGAAGGCTGTCATTCGTGGATCTTTGACAGTCGTTACGGGTAGTCAGAAACCCGAAAGTCTGACAACCAGTCTTATCAAGGGGTATCGTATTACCCAGTAATTGGGTTGTGGAGGTCCGATAGGCAGTCGCTCCATGTAAAATACTGGTATTCAGTTGCATCCGGTTAGACTGGAAGCCGACAGCAACATGGTTGGGAAAAGGCTAGGCAGATGATGATGATTTGAATGTAAAAATCCAATTGAAAGTTTCGTCCCGATTCATCCAGTTTGACGGTATTTGCAAATCGCCAACCCTGGTCCCAATTGTGTCGATATGATTGGTCAGAATTGAGTATCGAACGTGTCGTCGGGACAATGATCTAGGTCGTACCAGAATATTCAAGTACGATGCAGATACAGAGTGGCGATTAGTTTATCACGTTAAATATTACCTACAGCGGTTATAACAAGTTGAGTTGCTATCGTCCGTTAAAATAATAAAATAAATAATTTTACTAAAAATAGAAAACGGAATTTTTCAAACAAATTATTAGCGTAAAATTGGGCACTAGACGCGAGGGCGCGTGGCGATGGCATCAACAATTCAACACAAACTTTATGGTACTCAACAACATAATTTGACGGCACGGTTGGCGCAGTGGTTAAGCGATTGACTGCTGCGCTGCGTGTCGCGGGTTCGATTCCCGCACGGAACAAATATTTGTATGACCTACAAGTAGTTGTTCCGGGTCTGGCTGTTTGTGTATGTGAGTTTAAATATTTGTAAACGCACCCACAATACAGGAGAAATTCCTAGTGTGGGGCAACGTTTAAAAAAAAAATAACTCAATAAAATAATGTTGTTGAACTGTTCAAAATGAAAGCCATTTATAATATTAGTGTATTACGCAAACTACCCTCCAGAATATTGAAGTGCGATCCAGATATAAACTAAGTTGGATTATTCGGTAAAGAAAAATGTGAAAGTTTTCCTAATGAGTTCCCCTATTGTGACAAGTTAGTCCTAATTAGTCGTTATTTCCTTTGCTGAAGAAAGTCTTCAGAAATTTTTAATTTATCAGATACGTGTTAAGTAAGATTAATTACCCTCTAATTGGGGGATTGTTCTATAGATATATCGTAACGTTCGTTTAGAATCTCCAATCGATTTCACCTGAATCAACATCTATTGAACACCTACCTACATGTTGATTTTTCCAATTGAAAACGCAATAAGACATCGCTCCACTTTTTCAGTGTTTACTTGAGTCAAAATGGAAGGAATTTATACATCTTCTATACATATATTCATACAAATATGTGTACCTATATAAAATTGAAGTGTCTGTTTGTAATGTCTAAATAACAACTTTTTATTAGGAGCGTTTACACTCACAACCTTTCGCTTTTATAATATTAGTGTGATACGTAACGTAACTTTTAAATTGTCAAGGGGTCGGTCAGTCAGAAAGATATAGATAGAAACTCGGCAAAGTTTGCCTAACCTTGATCGACAACCATCCTGGAAACTAGAAACTTTTTAACCAACTCCTTCTCTCTTTCTAGTAAATCTACCATACTTCACACACGGCATTGAGACTACAAATCTGACGTCATCAGCCCAATCCGGCCATTTCATCAGCCACAATGGCACACAATGGACCACTACAGCCATGGTGGCTGGCGCTGGGGTAGCTGCACCGGTGTTATGTTATATCGTGGATACGTATGGAAGGATGAGCGGGGTGTTCTTAGTCAGTATGATTCAGGGGGTGAGTGAACATTAGACTATTATTTTTTCAACTAATTGCTTTTGTACACGACCATTGTTTAGCACAACCTGTGTGATACAAATATCTGCTTGATCTACACTTTTTGGCACGCAAATGTGTGGAAAAATGTCATTGTGATCAAATTTTACGTTTCAGCTTCACCTTTCATAGTTACATGAATATTATTAACTTACTAAGAGTTTGCTAAAGTAGAACGTCCATTGGCCCGCACCGGCCGCAACGTACGCACGGCACGTAACGGATTTTGGTTTGATTTGTGTGAATTTGTATAGCACTGCGTCCACTATCAGTACCGCCTGCACCGAGCGCATATATGAACAAATAATGCGTTACGTGCCGGTGACGTCACATGAATTGGTTCACAGCATGTTCACAGCGTCCAACGCTCACTGTCGATCGTTTCTTTGTTTATAATCGAGGCGAGAACCGCCAAAACATTGTAAAATGGATGACTCACTTTTAATTATATTTGTAGAAAGATATGAAAATGCTTAATCTGAAACACCAATCATTTTCAAAGCAAACGGGAAATAAGATCCGGATAGTGGACGCATACTATCGGCTCATCCGTTCAATATGTTCCGTGGGTTGCGTGCATTGTGGTGGTGCGGACCAGTGGACGTTCATCATAATAAGACACAACAATTTATCAATCGTTGAGAGAATCTCGAAAGTCATGCCTCGCTTTGTAAATAAATATTATCAACATTTTCTTGTTTGCTTACTTGTCAGACCTTCAGATTTCTAACTGTTTGTGACTCTGATCTTTAATTTAGTAGGTTGTACGCCAGCGATAACAGAACCAGTATAAGCAGCGGGGTAATTGCGTTACACACTAACAGTTAGCAATGGCTTTCATTTTGGCAGTTCAACAACATTCATTGCGTTATTTACATTGTTGAGCGGATTTTTTTTCGAACATATGAAGCAATGGATCGGCAATATCCTTCGAAATTATTCAGATTGTGGTTGATAGTGTGCTGAGAAGGGTGATGGCCTCTAAATCTATTGACACTCTACGCTACGCTAGCTCAAGATGACGTGCAGACTGTACTTGTATGATGCTTTATGTTTAGCAAACTGATTATTGAACACAATATGCACGGCTGCATTCAATCAACTCGTCATAACCCACTTAAATTTCTATCAACGTAGTTATTAGTAATGCAATCTACGATGGTCGGCTCCCTTTAATTGTAATTAACATAGATTGGTACATTAATTGCTTTGAATTGATAGCGAATAGATTGTAGCGGTATCTACAACAACACATGCGAACAACGCGTCATACTGACGTCACGCAAATCCTGCATCGCGCAAGCAGAGTTTACCGCGCAACTAGCTTAGATACAACGGCCCGACATGAATCATCGGGCAGTTGCCCGCCAGACACAACACCCGTCTGGTCGGAGGATCCGCCCTTTTCTATAGAGTATGAGTGAACTTTATACACAGCACTGTTCCTCATACCTCTATAAGATGATGATCCGAAAACGTTAACTCTACCTACGGAAATATGGATACTGGCAGCACGTCAATCAACTCAGCCTACCATAGTCCACTGCTGGACATAGGCCTCTCCCAAACTGCGCCACAACACCCTCATCCAGTCAGTCCCCATCCAGTCTACCCCAGCCACCTTCTTTAGGTCGTCCGTCCATCTAGCTGGGGGGCGCCTTACACTACGCTTGCTGATACGCGGTCTCCACTCCAGGACTCGTCTGCTCCACAGGCCATCGGTCCTTCGACAGACATGGCCAGCCCACTGAAACTTGAGTCTGCTTACTCTGCAAGATATGTCTGTAACTGCGGTTCTTTTTGGGATAATTTCATTCCTGATTCGGATTTTGGGTCCGTTACCAATGGGCCACCACAGCTCTCAAAAAAAATTATGGGCCACTATTTAAAGTACTTTCCACTCTGTATAATTTAAGTTTTCCAACTTTCGACTATGTATAATTTAAATTTTCCAACTTTCCACCCTGTATCATTTCAATTTTAAATGAATAACATTTAAATAAACAGGGTTTTAGATTAAACAGGCTGATGTGCCTTTTCAAAACGTATGTAAGAGCAAACTTTTTTCACAATAAACACACGTAAAACAAATCTGCGTTCACACCAAAATATTCACAAAGACACAGAGTAACAAACTCGCTTGGGACCAAAGACCGTTCAATGGCGACCATTAAATTAACAAATTCAATTATCATTTAATAGCTAGTTAATTTTATTGAGCTATTAACGGAAATGTTTATTGCCGACTTTATTTTAGGGTCGAGTCTGTCTATAAATTGGATAAAGTATTTTATTTAAACAAAACTAGCGTTAGAAGCACTAATTATCTACTAATTACTTTTTAAATAAGCAATAATTAGTTTTTGAATAGAAATCAAGTTCTATGTATTCGTTAATGGAGAGCAAAACATTAAATTGTGAAACAATTGCTTTTTGAAATAATCTTATCAGAAAAACGAGTTATTCTCTGAAAATAATAACGATTATTGTTAAAGTTACTCTTATACACGTCTATGTCAAATCAATTGCTCCAAACAACTCGGAAAGGGATCATTCACAGCCACGGGATGAATCCCGGCCACCGTAGGCGCGGGCCTGCGGGCGGAGAGTAATGGGTGGCTCACCGTCCGATCAGGACCAGGCCCGTGCCGGATGGTGCGTACGTGTTCCACGCGCGCCTCAAAGATATGTCAGCATCGAGGAGGGGCCCCATAGGGCTGAAGCCTGCCGGGTCAGCGCCTCAGCGGGATTGTCCGAAAGGGTTACCGCTGGCCCGGAACATAAAGGGCTAAGGAAGGAACACGGGTGGGTTTTTAGTCAGTAAGAGTCTGACACTCCCTTCCGCGCCACCCAGAGCGGGAGAGGTCATTTGATGATTTCCCATCCGAAAAAAATAAATAAAGGGATCATTTACAGTATCAACTCGAGCCATTCAGTATTCTTTGTATGAAACTCCCTACTGCAACGCACACTAATCGGAATCGTAACGTAATCGTCTCGCCTCGGGACAAGCTCACGAAACGTGGTGCGGTCCGTGGTCAACTTGCAGTTCCCGCGCTTACGGCTCGTCGTCCCCGCGCTTACGTCTCTCCGTACCCGAGCTTACGTCTCTTCGTCCACCCTTGCCCCTCTCACCCCTCCCGCAGACTGAATGCAGCACCATCAACCAACGGTCGGCGAGCCGTAAGCGCAGCGTCGCCTAACTGTAGCCGAGTCGACGTATCGGAGCTGCAGGCTGATCCGCTTTGGTTACGTGCTTACGTTAGGTTGAAGCCTTTTTTACGGCGAGGCGAAAGGCGATACGGTGACGATCCCTTTCCGAGTTGATATAATTATGTGCTATGAACTTAATTAAAACTGAAACATTATTATTAATTAGGTGACAGATGCTTCATGTTTTCATTTTATTTAGAAGTTATTATTGGTTGTTAAATTATGACAACAGGCGTGGGTTCGAACCCAGGTTCGTTTTACTTTGTGTACATAATTTCATTACCACTGCTCTCATAACGGTGAAGGAAAACATCGTGAGGAAACCGGCATGTCCTAGAACCAAAAAATTTAAGTCATGTGACATCTACCTAACCGCACTGGGCCCGCGTGGTTTAATACTGCCCATTCCCTCTCACAGAGAGGAGGCCTGTGTCCCAGCAGTGGGAACATTATAGTCTGATAATGCTTATGTTAAATTTTGCCGAAGGGTTCTTATTCAAGTTAGAAGCAAACAGATTTAGAAATATTTTGTATAATAGACATCCAGACACGAAATATTCATACAATGCAATGATAGTTTAAAGGTGGTTGACATTCCATTAAAGAACCAGAGGACTCATTTCTGTTTATGGAACGAAGTTCTTTAACGGATCTTGCGCTAAGAAAAAAAAAAAAGAAAAAAAAACACACACACACACACAGGGACACACACACACACAGGGAGAAATCGTCACGTAACGAAAAAGCGTTATGCTCCCTCTATGCGACTTTTTTTATATAATAGAAAGAGAGAGATAGTTTTCATGGTCAAGCCGATAGTGAGGTCATAATGAAAATCTAAAATGGTGGGTGCATTTTTTTTTTAACTATTCGTCATGGGTATCGTTTTCATTGTTTTTGAGGGTGCTGAAGCCAATAGTAAGAATTTCCCCCGATCACACACGTTTTTTTTTCTAAACATTTCTCTTTCTTTCCAGATATCCCTCGTCCCCCACTTCTTGCTCAACAAAAAGAACATTTACTACGTAGAAATTATACTCCATATACTGGCTGGAATATCTTCAGGAGGACTGCTCACCATTATACCAATCTACATAAGAGAAATCACCACATTAAGGGGATTCTCAGTACCCCTTCTAATGGTGATGACGACCGCTGGCTACATGACAAAACTGATAGCTATGGAAGTGCGGCTGTATCTGATGCTGGCACTGGTGATGGTCCAGTTCTTGTCCATCATGGTGATGGTTGAAAGCCCAAGCTATTTGGTGATGGTGAAGAAATATGAGGTGAGTGTGTTTTATGTTTTGTTAGATTACCGATGACATAAACGACGTGTGTTGGGGGGTCGGCTTCCAGTCTAACTGGGTGAAGCTGTATACCAGTATTTTACATGGAGGGACTGCCTATCTGACCTCCAAAACCCAGTAACTGGGTAATACGATGCCCCTTAGTAAGACTGGTTGTCAGACTTTCGCTCTTCTGACTACCCGTAACGACTGTCATGTCTGTAGTAGGTGTTTTATATTAACAGTGTCTAAGTAGCATACCGGAGTCTGGATTTGTGTCTGGGCAACAACAATATGACCTCGTCTCCTATTACAAGAGATTTTTTCAACCTAATATTTGTTCCAATACAAGCATGATGCTGTTTTATGTTATACTAGCTTCCGCCTTCGGCTTTGCCCGCGAGGTATGTCGATAAAAACTATTCTGTCCTTCCCCGGGACGCAATCTATCTCTCTGCTATATTTTATCGAAATCCGATCAGTGGTTTAGGCGTGAAAAGGTAACATACAGACAGACAGAGTTACTTTCGAATTTATAATATTAGTATGGAAGTAAGTTCGGATAATCTGGAAATCGTAAATTATGTTCTGTAGACGGATGTGTAACCGCAGTTTGTTATTATTTGGAGACAGGAAACCGCTGTATCCTTTACTCGTGACATGTTTTACGACATCCTTCGATAATCTGGTTTAAATAATGTTTCGTAATCGGGGGGGGGGGGGGGGGGGGGGGGGGGTACTGGGTTATGAAGGTCGGATAGGCAGTCGCTCCATGTAAAATACTGGTATTCACTGGTATTCATTCATTCTGTTAGATTTAACAAAATTGTAAATGTTGGTCATCCAGCCTTTTTATTCAGAATCAGAATCTATTATCAGAGAGGTATGGCACTGGTGTCGAAATCCAGGTTTATCACCTAGTTCAACTTTGGAACTTTGCTTGGGAGCATAATATGCAATGCTCCCAAGCAAAGTTCCAAAGTTGTATTATTTTCAATATAGCCACATTTTTTTACGCAATATTGTTGCTGTCATGTAAATAATTATTTTTGGTGTCATATATAATTTGAAAACAAATAGTGATTGACATTCATCTTATGCCAATAACTGTTGGGTAACGACTTACTATTTAGCATTTATGCTCTAAACCAAATAATTCACACAATCGTGACGTGATATTGAGGAATAGTATTTTTAGTGCCAGATAAATTACATCAGTAGTGTCAATACTTTTCTAAATATAACTTGGAACTAATGAACGATGTGAACTTTTTAAACAAGCTAAATAAATATTTGATTTTTATACATCATGCGAGTTTAAATCGTTAATATGTTTTGCTAATAAAGGCATCGGTAATCGGTAATTATTAATAGGTCAACAAAGTAATGATATTATATAGGGTGTTTGGATGCTGGATGCAAAGCCTTAAGAGATGCGAAGCCTTTAGTTGACACCATTTAGAGCATTTGAGCCATGCATGTCTTAGACGAAGTATGTTTTTTTTTAACTTCAAACTTTTAGTCAACCAATACCAACTGGGGAAAAAAACTTGGTCTAAAACATGGCATGAAGTCGGTTGTTTTTTTTGTAAAAAAGTTTTTATTTTCACTTTTAAGTAGTAGGTACCTATTTACCCCACACACATTCGTATTAGTAGTCATTACCTATAATAATAATAATAATATAATAATAACGTTTATTGGAACTAAAAACAAATTACAATAAAAATTATGTACGATAATGACTGCATTAGTTGGGTAGATTTTCATTTTATGATTTATTTTGACAATTTTTTGAGAAATTTTATTATTTTTTATTAGCTTGGTGGACAAATCAACGACGACTGAGGGGCCGCGCGGGGTAAGGCCCCCGGAATGCGTTCGGATACTTGAATTTAGTTCTTTTGATCGACAAAATTTATCAAACAAAAATCGCCGAAGTTAATGATGAAATCTTTGTGACAAAATTTTAAATGGATAAATAATAACATAAGGGGTAAATTCCGATGTAACTAATATAGTAATTGTTCAGTATACACTATAATTTTTACATATGGGGTGAAATTAAACAAAATTTAGGCAAGAACTTTGAGTATTCATGAGATCAATAAATGTAGTGTAGAAAATAACGGAGAGGTAAATGATTTCCAGGATAGTTTTTTGTAAGTTTAAATATTTTATCATACTTATATTATGATTTTATTTATTACTAGTTACAAAAAAAAATACAAATTATAAACTGAAGTAAATTTTACGCAATGCTTAATGGATATTTAAGCCTTATTGTGGAAGAACAGCAAAAAATGCTATTTTGAAAATCTACCCAGTTATAAACTGTGTCGCAGCCATTAACGCCCATACAAAAAATGTTTATGCGTAAGCGCTCCAGAGTTGAGAAAACAAAAATTAACATAAAGAGAAAAAATTAAAAAAGAAAAGAAAATATTAAAAAAGCGAAAAGGTATGGTAATCAAAAATAGGCAAGCGTGTTTGTGATGTGTTGTGCGTGTGTGTAGGTGTAGTGTGTTTTGCGTGCAGAGTGTTTTACATTGAGTGTGCGTGCGATGTGATGTGTTGTGCGTTTGTGTGATGTATTGTTATGAGAGCGTGTTTATGTGTTACGTTTTAACTAATTTTTCAAGTTCTTCATAAGTAAGAGTATGAAGCCATTTATCAACGGTGACTCGACAGTCTCTGAGATTAAGTGGATATATATTACATACCTCATTTACCCGGTTGTACAAAATAGAGCTTAGGTATCTATATTGACGTCTGACTACTTCGGTGCCGACTGGCTCGATTAAACAGACTCTAATAGACCTTCGTCTGTGCTTGATGAGGTCAGCATCGAAAGCCAGTTCGGAGTGTTTTCGTAGTATGGTGCTAAGTGCAAACGAGTGTCTGACTCTTGGTACCCCACATAGTGCGTAGAGTTCACTTGTGGGGAAGCGGATTGGTTTGTGGGCCATAACTTTTAAAACTGCCCTCTGCGCCCTTTCCACTCGCAATAATGAGGATTTAACAGAACTGCCCCAGGCTGTTATACAATAGGTTATGATTGAGTGAGCTAAAGCATAGTATACCGTTTTTAATGTGGGGAAGTCAGCAGAAGACCTCAGGTTCTTAAAGACATATATCAATTTCCTGACTCTACCAACCAGTGACTTTATATGCTCACTCCATGATAGAGTGCTATCAATGTAGATACCAAGATACTTTATACAATGGGTACGGTCAATTTGAGTACAATTACAGTCCGGGTTTGTGCTAGAGTTACATTTGTGAGCTGTTAGTGTGTAGGCAGAGGTCGGCTGTGATGTTCTGCGTGGAGAAAAAGTCATAAATTTAGTTTTATCCAAGTTGAGGGTCAGGAGATTGTTTCTTAGCCAGGTCATAGTAGTTTGCAGAGCAGCTTCAGCATGAGCGAGCGTATCGGACCAATCATTACCATGTACTACTATTGCAGTATCATCTGCGTATGTTATAATTTTACAGTTTAGTAAAGGTAGGTTGCAGAGGTCATTAATATAAATCAAAAATAAGGTAGGACCAAGTACGCTACCCTGTGGCACACCGTGACTGATATATTTGGGTCCACTTGTGTAGTTTCCCATTCTGGTAGTCTGAGAACGACCTGTTAGGTAACTTGTGAAAATATTTAAGGACAAACCTCTGATTCCAAGGCGTTCTAGTTTGTTTAGTAAGAGTGGGATAGAGACCGTATCAAAGGCTTTGGAAAGATCTAGGAAAATTGCTAATGTTTTTAATTTATTGTTTATGTTTTTAGCAATAGTATTTGTTAATTCCAAAACTGCATCTTCAGTACTTTTGCCGGATCTAAAACCATATTGGTTCTCGGCGATAATATTTTGGACTTGCAAGTAACTGAGGAGCCTACTATTAAGTAGTTTTTCTAATATTTTGGAAAAGGTAGTTAGCACAGAAATTGGCCTATAGTTATCGACAGGGTCTCTAGCTCCACTCTTGTATATAGGATGAACCAAACCCGTCTTGAACACCGAGGGAAAAACCCCTGTAGTGAAAACAAGGTTGAAGATATGACACATAATTGGGATGAGGGTATGTCTTGCACTTTTAACAAGTTTGGTAGAAATCCCATCACACCCAACCGCACTCGTGGAGTTCAGATTTAGAATAATTTTTTCAATTTCTTCGTTATCAGTTTCAAAAATAGCCATTGAATTTGGATAGGTATCTATTGCATCTGAGCCCAAGACACATGCGGAGTCACTATAATCCGAATCAATTTTGGATGCTAGATTCTTGCCTACATTTACAAAGAAGTCATTAACAACGTCAGCAGCACGCGCGGGGTCATCCACCAGAGACAGCAGCTCATTTGACCTAGATTTGTTCGTGTGAAGATTTCCAATTGTTTTTATTAGATTCCATGTTGCCTTTGGGTTTTTTTTGTATTTTTCGAATTCTGCTCGCTCATATTCACGTTTTATTTTTTTTAATAAATTATTGCAAAAAAATTTATAACGTAGGTAGATTACCCGGGAAATTTCATTGTTGGGATCTTTTTTGGTTTTCTGATATAGTTTATCGCGATTTCGTATGCATTTTAAGATCCCGGGAGTGATCCAGGGTTTAATTATACGTTTCTTACTTGAAGTGCGAACATTTCGTGTATTATCACTGACAACATTAGCTATTATATTAACTAGGGCATCAGCAGCTTGTGATGCGTCGCAGCATTGCAGGACCGGTGAAAAATCTGCTTTCTCGAGTGCTTCGACGCATGCTGCAAGGTCCACCCGACCAGTTAATGTTATGGATTTTGGCGTTTTAATTTGGGAGTCGTAAGACACAATCACAGGGGCGTGGTCAGTAATATACGAGTCCAGAACCAAGGTGATTACTCTCGATTTTGATTTAACAATTGCGTGATCCAAGCAGCTATCGCAGCGAGTTGGAAGCAAATGAGCCGGTAGCATTCCATGTGAAGCAAACCTATATCATCATCAATATAAACTAAGTGGCAAAAATACGTATTATTGAAGCTAACTCAAAAACTACCCAAGCAACGTTAATAAAGTTTATATGGGACCACCCCTGAGGCATATCCATTAATTTTTTTTTGTTTTGAAATCGATTTACAATAAAATTGCCGGAGATATTGCGTAACAAACATACTTACAAAAAAATTAAAAACAACATACAGTCGAATTGAGAACCTACTCCTTTTTGAAGTCTGTTAAAATACAATTCTGTTTGTTATCAATCAAGATTCAATTTGCAACGATACAACACAAACAATTGGAAAGTCTTTAATAAAATAAAACAATTGGAAAATATAAAAATAAATACAATTCCAATGATCTAGTCGTATTGATCGTCGAATGATCTAGTCGTAACTTCAGTACATTCGATTAGATACGTGTTGGGAATAAGATTGCGTTTTCTGCAGTTACGACTTTGTTGCTAGGTGCACTGTGTTGCATTGATTTTAAATCAGTGCGTCGAGCTGGTGCAGTAATGTAACGCAATGCTTTTTTTTTTTTTTTTTTTTGCGGATGGGAAATCATCAAATGACCCCTCCCGCTCTGGGTGGAGCGGAAGGGAGTGTCAGACTCTTACTGACTAAAACCCACCCGTGTTCCTTCCTTAGCCCTTTATGTTCCGGGCCAGCGGTAACCCTTTCGGACAATCCCGCTGACCCGGCAGGCTTCGGCCCTATGGGGCCCCTCCTCGATGCTGACATCTCTTTGAGGCGCGCGTGGAACACGTACGCGCCGTCCGGCACGGGCCTGGTCCTGATCGGACGGTGAGCTACCCATTACTCTCCGCCCGCAGGCCCGCGCCTACGGTGGCCGGGAGTCATCCCATGGCTGTGAATGATCCCTTTCCGAGTTAACGCAACGCAATGCTCAAAATCAAATCATCATCATCTGCCTAGCCTTTTCCCAACTATTTTTTGGTCGGTTTCCAGTCTAACCGGATGCAGCTGAGTATCAGTATTTTACACGAAGAGACTGCCTTTCACGAAATAAATGAATTTGAATTTGCCTATCTGACCTCCACAACCCACTTACTGGGTAATACGATACCCCTTGGTAAGACTGGCTGTCAGACTTACAGGCTTCTGACGACCCATAACGACTGTCAATTATTTAGCTGCATCCGGCTAGACTGGAAGCAGACCCCGACATAGTTGGGAAAAGGCTAGGCAGATGATGAATGGCAAAATTGTGTCCTATCGACCCACGTGAATGTTAGCTCGCCTGGTTTAGTGGTACATATCCATATGGATGATAGATTATTCTAGATCGTGTCGGTTTCAATCTGAGTCACGTACGTGTAAAGCTTTGTACATTTGAGCTTAGGTATTCGTGTCTTTGTCGCAGCACGGAGTAGGCACGAACTAAATATTTTATTAATCTATACAGAACCCTAATTGCGTCACACTATCAATCTCAATCTGAATAATTTTGAAGTATATTGCTAATCCATTGCTTCTTATGTTCGAAAAATTTGCCTGCTCAACAATGTAAATAACGCAATGAATGTTGTTGTACTGTCAAAATGAAACTTATTGCTACAGATACTGTGTGTTACGCAATTACCCCGCTGGTATTTTTATATCAAAGTAGCAATAGTACCTACAGTCCTTTCACAGTTATCTAACCTCTGATTTTGCATAACAGTGACCTTTATTGTCGTTGCAATAGGGTTGCTATCAGAGGTAAAATTACTGTAAAACTGTCCTCGTTGTATAGGTACTTTTATTTGTTATTTTTGTTTTATTATTTTTTAAGTTCTTTTTTTCATCCCTGGCGATTTTTTTTTTTTGAAGTGAAAACTTCTGTAGGCGCGTTGGTTCTTACCGTAAGCGACACCGCGCGTGTTTTGTTTATAAGACGATAAAAAAAATCCCGCTTCGGATGTGTTCGGCTGTTTTCGGGATGTTATAATGTAAATCCGATATATCACTGAGTGATGACAAAGTATTCTGTTTGTGTTTTGTTTTCACTTCTGACGGCATTCCCGGAGTGCCACTGTTTTTTTTTAAATATTATTTTGATAACCCGTGGACAGTGTTGTGGGTTAAATTAAAAATGCTAATATTGTTACATAAACTAGTTTTAAGTTTTCATAATGTAACTGTTTGCTGTTCCTCTTAATAAAAGTAAAATAAAAGAACTATACACTACTCTGCTTTGCATTACTAAAATGATAAGATGTGCAGTCATACATAAATAGTCTCTTCATCTGAAACAAATTGCTGTGGTGAGTTCCCGGTTATGAAACAAAGCGGCAACAATCAGACTATATGCTGTCCTTTGGGAAATCATCTTTTATTGTTTAGTAGTACTTTTAACGTAATGACGGCACGATTGGCGCAGTGGTTAAGCGATTGACTGCGGCGCTGCGTGTCGCGGGTTCGATTCCCGCACGGTACAAATATTTGTATGACCATAAGTAGTTGTTCCGGGTCTGGCTGTTTGTGTATGTGAGTTTAAATGTTTGTAAACGCACCCACAATACATGAGAAATTCCTAGTGTAGGTAAAAAAAAAAACGTTGAATTTAAAATAGGTTTTGTATAGTCAGGCAAGTTAATTGTTCATCAATTTGAAACAGTACGCCAATTTACCGTGTGACGGGCATTTCTTACAAAGAACGACAGTTGTGAATTAAATATAACTAGCTGCGCCCCGCGGTTTCACCCGCATAAGTGTCGATCCCGTGGGAAAGTCGGGATAAAAAGTAGCCTATAGGTTAATCCAGGGTGTCAGCTACCTCCATACAAAATTTTATCAAAATTGGTCCAGCCGATTGAGCGTGAAGAAGTAACAAACATATAAACACACACACACAAACTTTCGCCCTTATAATATTAGTGTGAAGTGTGATATACGGGTCTCGCATTTTAAACCAATCCTTTCGACAATCTTTATAAATCCTTAACAAAACAATTCGTTTAATTTCAGAACGCGCGAAGAAATTTATCAAAGCTCACTCGATTGGCGGAGGATGATCCTTACATATCAAAAGAGATATCCAATCTGAAGAATGAAAGTGAAAACGCTAAAGCAAAAGGAAGACTCACTGTTTGTAATGTCTGTAAGTGTAATATTATTGTTTATTTAGCTAACTCTCAGTATGATTAGGCGTAGACGCTGAATGCACACATGCAACTCTGCACTGCGTAACACACTATCATCTCAATCTTAATAATTTCTAAAGATATTGCTAATCCATTGCTTCATATGTTCGAAAAATGTGTCTACTCAACCACGTAAATAACGCAATGAATGTTGTTGAACTGACAAAACCCATGGCTACTGATTGTGTGTACGCAATTAAATTTTTGGTCAGTTTGATCGGATGGAGGCGACATGTGTCACGCCTTTATGACATATCCCTCGATATCCGCGCCGCATATAGATTAAACTCAAACTCAAAGCATTTATTTCAATTAAACCTTATTCAGCATTTGTTTCAGTCACGAGCATAAGTATGTATACACTTGGCTTTATTCAAAGGCAATTTCCTCCTTAATTTTTGAATTATATTTTATGTTATTACGAACATAGTATTTTCGAACCTATAGGTTTATGTAAAGCAATTGAAAGTAGCCAAGTGTTGACATATTAGAGCTCGTGACTGTACAGGCACTTTTAAATTGTCAAAATTAAATAGTCTCCCCATTCCAAAACGTAGATCTCTATGGAGAAGAACGGGCAAGAAACTCGATGGACACTCTTTTAAATCACGATATTACAATTTACAAGATTATGAGGTTATGGGCACACGAGCGGCACGCGTCAACGGCAAAGGCAACTGCAGCCCTCGACTCGTGATGACGTCTGCCGTCGATTGTGCAGCTCGTGTATTTGAGCACCGTAATCAACACGCACACGAGTGGCACGGAGTCAACAACTGCAGTTGCCTTGACGCATGCCGTGCGTGTGTATGAGCACATAATCAATAAAACAATGAGTACTAAGAAGTCACGCAACTAATCGCGCCAGTTTGAACAGCTCCATACGCGAGCGGATTTCGTTTGGTCAGAGCTTAATAGGGCAAAGGCCAAAAGAAATGTGGAACAAAAATTTAAAAAAAACACCAATAAAAAATTTAAAAAAATCATTTAATTCAGGCAAGACCCATATTTACATACAATTAAAATATTACAATGCCTACTGCCACAGAAAAAAAATTTATCTAAATAAAAAACAAATGAAATGAAAAAATCACAACGACTGAACCCATGGGGGAACCCCTTGATAGTATAGTTTTTTTTTTGTTAGCCATTTGACTTATTTTGAGTAGAAGTCGAATCAAGAGTTTCACAGCATACCGTGAGGATATAGGAACCACATCAAATTGATTTCGGAGAAACCAAAACTGTGTATGAAATAAATCTCTTCTTTTCAGGGCGAAACAAGATTTGGTTAGACGGCACAAAAATAGGCATCACCCTGTACACTGTAACAGCAATATGCGGGAGCATCCTGTTTCTGGACCAACAGAAGACGTTGATGCAGCTCAAGGTGTCTGCTGACCCTGAAAACACCCTGGTTCTGAGTACTCTGTTAGCTGGTAGTGCCTTCTGTTGGTTTTGCTGCATGGTTGTGGATAGAAAGGTATTTTATTTTGAACAGAGGTTTTCTTTTAATTTTATTTGATATGGGTTTGCTCTTGAGGGCTGTGCCTTTGAGGCGTTGCACGGGGGGGTTCCAGAATTGGTCTTTTAAGAGGAACCGGGACCACCCTTATGAGCTGATGGTGATCACCGGGGTGGTTTTAGTGAGGTAAAAATCCCACACTCCCCGACCTCCCTCCCCGGAGGTCGGGTGCCTTTTGAAGGTTTCCCGCACAAAAAAAAAACAAAGGACAGAGGTGACAGAGACAAAGTCGACGATGGAGTGAGCTGACCCAGAAGAAGCCTGTTCACTCTTACTTTGAAGAGATTCGGGTTGTATGCGCTCGGAAACAGACGCGGGTAGAGAGTTCCACTCTTTTGCTGTGCGCATTGTTTCTAAGAGTTCAGTTTCTGAGAGACTAAGGCCCGTATTACTCAAAACTCAAGCAGTACTTAAAACAGCCGGTCGATTCTGTAAAAATCTCACCGTGAAAACTAAGGTGAAGCGAGTTGGTTTTTGCTAGGAATTGACACTATTGACAGCTCACTCCACGCTCACTTCATCTAAGTTTTCATGGTGAGATTTTTACAGAATAGCACCGCTAGAACTAGCTTTAAGTAATGCTTGACTGTGTAAGGTTCTGTAATACGACCCTCATAAGTTTAAGTTGAGGTTAACACCGACCGGTTTCTGATTTGAGAATTTAAAGTTCTTAACATTTCAAACTCTAATTTAGCATAATCAGCCAATAATGTTCCCACTGCTGGACACAGGCAGGGAATGGGCCTTCATCCACCACGCGGGCCCAGTGCGGGTCGGTAGTAACATGTCTTTGAATTTTTGGTTCTAGGACATGCCGGTTTCCTCACGATGTTTTCTTTTACCGTTTTGAGTGCAGTGGTGATGAAATAATTTACACAAAGGAAAGCCTATGTTGGGTTCGAACCTACGACCGAAAACTCGTAACGGCCGATACCACTGGGGCATCACTGCTGTTGACTGTAATTTAGCATAATTATCAAATATTATTATATTGTGCTTACCTTATTATGGATAAAACCCGCGAAGAAATTTAAGTCCTGAATTTTTAATTCTCGAATGAAAAATTGGGTGAAAGTCTGTTATGATTACAGAATTCTTACAGAATTTAATATTGTATTTCAATAATCAAGTATATTAAATATACTTGATTATTACTTTATTATTATTAGTTGTGTTGTATTTGTAATATTGTGTTTCAAATCAATCAGCGCCTGACGTAAATTGAAGTAATTTTAGTAGGCAAGTTTTTAATCACGTCTAAACTTGTTTGGAGTAGTGTCAGACTCTGATTAATTTGACAGGACTAAACTAAAATATATCGCCTGTCCTTTTATTAATGAGATAGAAAGAAAAAGATGCACTGAACTCAAATTTAGTTTAGTTTGTGAACAAGGGAATCGGCACCAATGACCACATTTGAACCGGGGGGCCTAAAAAGGCCACTTTCGAGAATCATAAAAGGATAACGTTGTGAATCATAATAATATATGACGAAGACAGTCCGTGTTTTTCTTTTTTTCGCTGCTTTACGTACGTTTACGTAGGTATAATCAAATAGATTGTTATTGGATTTGGATTGGATTGATTGGTATTTTAGCACAGACAAAAAAAAAACTGAAAAATGTTTCACCGTCCTGCTGAATGCTTTAAATGTCCATTATGTAATCCTTTTATGATTCTGCCAAAGTGGCCTTTTTAGGCCCCCAGATCAAACTCTCTAGCTTTTTCCCGTTTGTTGATTTGCCATTTTTAACCAACCATTCTCTTCTTTCAGCACCTCCTCGCCGCAAGCTACGTCACAATGACAATATCAACGGGAGTACTAGCAGTGTACACACAGGCTGATCTGACAGTGACGTCACTAAGATGGGTGCCTGTCATCGCGCTAGGAGTCCTAGTCTTCGCGTACGGTGTAGCGTGGGGCCTGCCCATCGTGGTTATGGTGGAGATATTTAATTTGGAGGTGAGAATGAAGATTTTATTGATATACACACAGTCACACACACATAACACATAATCTATAATATAAAATGGTAAACTGACTGACTGATTGTTGATATATCAACGCACAGTCTAAACCGCTGCTCCTAGAGACATGAAATTTGGAGGGTGTGTTCTTTGTGAAGAGTAGGTATCCACTAAGAAAGGGTTTTTCGAAATTCCACCCCTAAGAGGGTGAAATTTCACGCGGACGAAGTCGCGGGCAGAAGCTAGTTTATAATATTTCAGAATATCAGAATATATGTTCACATTGTATTGAACATACCTAAAGTAAAAGAATGAGTAGAAAATTGTTTACTAGCACAAAGCATAAAGGAATAATTATCCTAACAATTTTTTCTAAACATAAGTCTCTTTTTTTTTTTTTGTTGTCGGGGGGAATCTTCAAAAGGCACCCGACTTCCGGGGATGGGAGGTCGGGGAGTGTGGGATTTTTACCTCACTAAAACCACCCCGGTGATCACCAAACATAAGTACCTAGTAGGCAAAGAAAAATTACACAATTGAAATCGAGTTCGAAGTTATTATATCGAAGTAAACCATACAAGTTCTTCATGAAAGGGAATTGTAACAATATGTAGATTGTAGAGTCAGTTGTAGACTGAAACGTTCCCAGTATTAAAATATGTTCCGTCGATCCGGGTCACTGCGAAATTGTACGTATGCACCGGTGTATTGCATTTTTCTTCAGTAAGGGCCCCCAAACATGATCATCCGTAAAAAATCTCAACGTGAAAACTTAGGGGAGTCTTCGGTCAGCTGGACCCGGTCGCTTCTGGACCCGCGGGTCTAGTTGACCACATCATTTATTTTCTGTATTTTAAACTGGACCCACATTGAAACTTCGGAGAACATCTATTGTTTAAAGCTACCCGTGGATAGCCAATTTATATGATGGGAGCAATGTGCCCTGCTACTAAAATTTAACAATTCTTCGGGCCATGTCGGTTACCTTGGTTCTCCTGCGGATCTCACCATTTCTGATTCGATCACGCAGGGAAACTCCAAGCATAGCCTTCTCCATTGCCCTTTGGGTGACTTTCAGCCTTAGACCGACGACTTTCTGAAGGCCGCAGGACCTCGTTGGATGCGAGAAGCACAAAACCAGTCGAAGTGGAGGTGCTTGGGGGTGCGCTATGTCCAGCAGTGGACGTGTTTCGGCTGAAATGATGATGATGAATTTATATGGTGTACATAAGAGTATTATATTCTATTTATAGTGTCCCACTGCTAGGCAAACGCCTCCCTTTGTTTTTCCACGCCCGCCTGTCCACTGCCACTGCAGGCCAGTCCCTTCGATAGGAGGCAAATTCGTCTCTCCATCTTCGTCTTGGTCTGCCGTAATGTCGCCTAGCATTTAATAGGACCCAATCAGTGCTTATTTTAGCTCATCTTATAATATTTTTCGTTTATTTTCAGATCCGAGCAACACTAATAGGAGCCATCTTCGCATATTCACAAATAATAAAACTCCTCCACGTACACACGTTCCAATACATAGAAGATTACGTCGGAATTTATACGACGTTCTATATATTTGCATGTATAAACCTTTTTGGTGTGGTGTACTCGTTGTTTGCAATACCTAACCTTAGGAATAAAAGTGTGAGACAGATTGAAAGACAGTTGAAACGACCTGCTTTACCTGCGTAAATAAATATATATATTAAGTTTGTTTTACTGTTGTTTTATTTTCTGACAATATTAAATTACATTATACCGAGACCGCTCCGTGCCTCGGAAAGCACGTTAAACCGTTGGTCCCAGCTGTCATTCGTGGATCTTTGACAGTCGTTACGGGTAGTCAGAAGCCCGAAAGTCTGACAACCAGTCTTTCAGGTATTCAGCTGCATCCGGTTAGACTGGAAGCCGACCCCAACATAGTTGGGAAAAAGCTAGGCAGATGATGATCTTATTCATCTTCTTGTAAGATGATAATTATCATGTGATATCTTATTTTGTGTACAGTGGCCTTAGTGTGAGTTTTTTCGACTCACGTTCGATTCCGAGCGCGTTAGAATTTTGTATGGGAAATTAGGTTTTCCTAGTGACCACCAGGTGGCGCTATAACTTTTTCCATATAAAATTCTAACGCGCTCGTGAAAAAACTCACACTAAGGCCACAGACCGCAAACTATGAACAGAAGTATGAAAAATTACCTCAGCTATGCGAGCTAAGCTAGACTACCTTAGCTTAGCTCTAGGTCTGCAACCCGCATAAATCTACTTAAACTCCGACTGCTACTGAGACATTCCTTACAGAAAATATAGCATTTTTTTTTTTAGATCTGGTAATCGAACCCCAGCCTACCACACAGCAGTCCTCCTTACAGCCACTAGACCACCACCACCACAATGTCACATCAATCATAATAAAAAAGAAGAAAGTAAGTACAGTAATGCTAATGCCTTACCCGAAAAAAATATCCACTATTTTTTCTAAGTGCCACAAGCGCCTACATAAAATTGTGAGCAATCTACATTGAAGGCGTAATGACTCTCTCGTAAACCACGTAGCCATAAACACTACGCAATATTAAGCTAGGCATTTCCAGTATAAGCTGACCCCGCATAATAAAGGCTTTCCAAACAATGCGAGGCAGCTTATACTGGAATTTATAGCTTGATAAATACAACACTATTTTCAGTATATGCGAAACCCGAGACACGTGTCTAGTATTTTTATGTAAAGAATATAATATGTACAAAATTTCAAAACTGTATCATGAAAAATAACAAAATTATAAGCTTGTTAGGTACCTGTTTGTCCGTACAAAAACATGCTCACCCGCGCCGCTCGCTCCGCGCCGTCTTGCGCTCATTGATATAGTACCTAGGTACCTAACTGTTCGGCGCGGAGATTTAGGAAAAGACAGTTCTAGTTTAGTCGGCAATAATTATGTTTAGTTCAGTCAATATAAACGTAAAGAAATCGTAACGTTGTTTGGTTCTTTTGGAGGGCTCATCTGCCCTTCACAGTACCTACGTAGTGTAAGAAGGTATACAGCTCCAGTAGCGCTTCGCAACTCATTAACCACCTCATTTCGCCACTACGCTCTTTGTAATGACGGGTCATGGCGACTTACCGGGGCGGTTTGGTTCCGTAGGTATTTTGTTTAATAAACTGTATAGTAGCGATATATACTGGCCACCTTTTTTTTTTTTTTTTGTCGGGGGAAACCTTCAAAAGGCAACCAGACCTCCGGGGAGGGAGGTCGGGAGTGTGGGATTTTTACCTCACTAAAACCACCCCGGTGATCACCATCAGCACATAGGGGTGGTCCCGGTTCCTCTTAAAAGACCAATTCCGGAACCCCCCCGTGCAACGCCTGAAAGGCACATCCCTGAGGAGACTGTAAAGGGGCCTCCCCTGAGCCTCGCTATGCACGGCAGCACGCGATCACTGTGCCACCGTCTTCCCTGGGGTCACTTGGTGGGCGGACAGAGTCCCCACTCTTTGCGCCCGCGACCCCAAAGGTCCACCTACCTTGCTTGGTAAGCGGGTTTCGGCGTATTAAGAATGCACCCATGTCATGTTGACGACGTGTGACATTGATCACTCATTACCTATCTTATTAAATTATATATTTCTACATAATGAAACTGTGTATTTAATAAATACCTATGCTAGATTTTTTTAAGTTAAGAAGTAAGAGCTGGCTGGTTGTCTGAAAGTCTGCCAACCAGTCTTACCAAGAGGGTTCGTGTTACTTAGTTACTGGGTTGTGAATCAGATAGGCAGCCGCTGCATGTAAAATACTGGTATTCGGCTACATCCGGTTAGACTGGAAGCCAACTCTAACATAGTTGGGAAAAGGCTAGGCAGATGGAACTTTTGCTACTTTTTATTATAAAACTTAACACTTTACATGTTTTTACAAAATAAATTATCATTTATATTATAACAGCTAGCTCAAAAAAAATACAAAATTGAAGTCAATCTGTCAAACTAGTTGATTGGTTTCGGCGGTAAAACAGACAATCATATAAATTGCCTTCCAAAAATATTCTTAATTCGAAATAGAAGTTAGTTTTAATTTTTGTGTGTCTACAGGCGTACGCATGAATTGGGTTTGCCTGCCGCATTTAAAACAGGGGACACCAAAAATTCGAAGACATGTGACATTTACCAACCTGCACTGGGCCCGCGTGGTAGATTATAAGCCTACTCCCTCTCGAAGAGAGGAGGCCTGTGTCTCAGTAGTGGCAACATTATGGGCTCATTATGCTTATTTAAAACAGGCTTTTCGGCACCGCTAAATGAATGAAAAATGTGTGATAATCGCAGGAGAACGTATTGCTGTGTGTTTGGGTGTCTTATTAATTCATCGGTTCCAGAATTGTCTCTGTTCAGATTACCTATTGAACAAGAAAGGTAAGTAAGGCACTTATCCTAGCATATAATTTTAACTTGATGATGAGACACCTACTTACTTATTTTTTGTTGTATTAGTTTTCTATCAGACAGAGGAAGTAGGTAGGCCTACTTTCCCACTAGAATGTATTAGGTACTTTTGATCTGTCAATTGATTTGCCGCTATTGCTTTGTTTACGTTTAGTCATGCCGATTTCTCAGTATTGTAGGTACCCAGACAATATAAGTAAAAAATACAACTTCCCGACCCTTGCCAATTTATAGGTACTGAATTAAAATTTAGCTAAAAGTAACAACCCTGAGACAGTAGGACAGTAGGCAATTATATCCCTCTTTATTATACTATGCATACAGCCGTTTCATTTAGATACCTAATTGTTTGTACCAGATCCAATTACCTAGATTTATGTTTACCTACAAGCTATGAATTTATAACTTTACCAATTCAAACACTAAAACAGCAATTACTTTCATTAACGTACTCGTATTATTAACTTAAAATAGTTGAAGCCATAACGGTTTAAATGATAATGCCAAAACTACATTGGAATACTTAGTCAAATTAATTATGAATAGTTATCTGTTATTAATAGACCCGTAAATGTCAAAGTCATGCGAAATACTACGATGTCTGCGATGTTCACGATTAGAATCAACCATTACTTGCAATGTTGGTTAAACGGTTATGTTATGTAACGCGGAGAATCTTGTAATGCCTTCAGACCTGTTATGTAAATTTTGAAGTACCCTAAATGAAAATGGAAGAAAGTTCAAGGTCTGGGAAATGACAATGAAAAGGAAAAGTGGCAGTACCTACATTAACTTTGTCATGGCGTTGTGACTTGTGAGTCTTCGTCTGAATTTTAATGAGCAAAATAATTGACATTCATGTATAAAATTGACATTACGCTTCCAAGCATTTTAGTCCAGAATTGTCATTATGAGAGAAGGCATTGAATGATAAACTGTAACCTTTATTTCAGACCGCAGAAAATCCATACATAGTGTTAGTAAAGAAAACTTCATCATCGTCATGTCAGCCGAAAGACGTCCACTGCTGGACATAGGCGTCCCCCAAGCACCACCACTTCGACCGGATCTGTGCCGCGTCCAGCGGATTCCTATGGAAAACTTAAATAGAATTAATTATTTTTTATTTGTTTTTGTCATGACTGTGCATTTTTGTCGGCTCGTAAAGTGTAGTAGTCACACCGCAAGGATGAATATGTACAGTTTCATTTTCCTAAAGCCCGTGCGTTGAAAAGCGTATATGCCGTACGGCATTTCATACAAACTTTCAAGTTTTCAAGTCCTTGTTTTTCGAAATGAATGAACCAATTTTAATGGAACTTCATACGCATAAGCAGGATACAAAGGTTTAAAAAATTATTTAAGAACGTTTTCGAAAAATAGTGTTACAGCCAAATTATACCGATTTTAAATTTTCCATAGAAACAGAGATTTCCAGTTATCTTTTTTTAAATCAGACATTTCGAAAATGTTCTTCAGTTTTGCACGTCGACGAGGGCCGTGGCAAAATACTAACAGCCGCACAGGTCGATCGATCAGGTTAAGCTATGGATGGGTGACCATCTTTACATACCGTGACCCCTCCGTGCCTCGGAAAGCACATTAAGCCGTTGGTACCGGCTGTCATTCGTGGATCTTTGGCAGTCGTTACGGATTGTCAGAAGCCCGAAAGTCTGACAACGAGTTACCAAGGGGTATCGTATAACCCAGTAACTGGGTTGTGGACGTCAGATAGGCAGTCGCTCCATGTAAAATACTGGTATGCAGCTGCATCCGGTTAGACTAGAAGCCGACCCTAACAAAGTTGGGAAAAAGCTAGGCAGATGATTATGTTGGTATCTTCCACCTCTGTTTTCTTAGCCTTGTGTCTAACGGTAAAAAAGAAAATAAGTGTCTCATTACTAAAATTGCAGTCTCAACTACGGAACCCCAAAATCTTTTGCCTATTCGCTCGGATTACCGAACCTCGTGCTCTACAAGTGCTTATCAGGTCGTGCAGTGATATTGCGCGGAAAAAATCATATTTTGGGTAAAGGACAACACTACTATCTACTATATCTATGTTAAAGCACTTTTCAAGAGGCACTTACTAAGTTACACACTTAGTACATACATCGAGTATTAAAAAAAATACATTTATGTGTGATAAATGATTTATTTTCTTTGTTTAAACACTTTTACACGTCAATCATATTTTTTTTTAAACTAGATGAGGTCGGCATTTCCTATCTGACTATTCTGAGAAGAAAGGCCGAAACAAACTCAGAGGTCACAGTCTCTTTTAAAGTCCGGACAAAATCTTGGTGTCTGAAATGGCCTTTAGAGGAAAGAAGCACTCAGATTCAGTGGACCTGTCCAGTCAGTAGGTGGGTTTATTACAGTTTTTTGCAAAACTTACGTCAAAGCAAATTCCAGTGCGGCACGATTTTGATGTCAGAAGCTAAGCTGGGTCTAATCCTAAAGTAACTGGTGGCCATTTATTATGTATCGGAAGCACGTAAATTCGTTGGTACAGACTGATAGCGGGTTTGAGCTAAGAATATCGGGTTTTTATTAAGAGAAATCTGCTGGAATTTATATACATGGGTAAAACACTCATAATGCCTACTTATGTGTTAAATCCCTTAGAGTAAGACAGCTATAGAGCATCGGGTAGCGTGGCCACACATGAGACAAAAAACTAACTTAAATAACATTGGCTACTTATGTAGCTGCCTTGAAAAAACGGGCACGCACTGAGAGACGGAAATAGTATAAGTCAAAGTCAAAGTCAAAGTCATTTATTTCGGAACAATATACATTGTGTAGAAATTTTGTGAAATAAAACAGTACCATTTAAATAATAACAAACGAAAAAAAAAAAAACATGTAAAGATAATAAAAATAACACATTCAAGACGATAATAATCCACATTCATTTTAAAATAAAATAATTAATAATACTTACAATAAAACAAGTAGTCAAATAAAAAGGAAAACTTAAATCAAATTAGTATAAAAAGATCAAGATCAGTGATTTATGACATCAAATTTTTGAAGAATATTGTACTAAAATAAAAAATAAAATATTGTAAAAAGATTAATAATATGTCATCTAATTATCAAATAATAAAAATAGAATGTCAACTATAAATAAAAACAAATTGTCATACAAAAGGTCCGTAATAATATGTCATCTAATTGTAAAATAAAATGTCAAATATAAAATTTATAATTATACTAGAGATAATATGTCAAATCTATGAGTAATACAAAAATAAAACATAAAAAATTTAAAACAAGAATAGTCAACATAATTATCATTTAAAATGAATTCCAATCTAGAACGGTTGTCGCTTATCATCTAGGTACTCATCGACGCTGTAATAGCCCTTCCTCAATAAATATGTCTTCAATCTGTTTTTAAATAAGTTAGCGCTATTTATGCTTTTAAATTCTAAGGGAAGCTTGTTGTATAGAAATACTGATTGGTACCTAGGACTGTGATGAACCACGTTTATTTTCGGTTGGATTGTGTTAGGAAAATCTTTCCTGCGTGTGTTAACTCTAACTTGTCGTTGGTCATCAGTTTCAGATTTATGCAAGTTCTTAACAAAACTGGTTAGCAGCACCAGTATATAAAGACATGGCACTGTCAAAATATTGAGTCTTATAAAATGGTCTCTGCACGAATCCGTCTGTTTTAGGCGGAGCATTGTCCTTAGGGCTCTTTTTTGAATTACAAATGCCGAGTTGATATTGTACTTATAGCTATTGCCCCAAAACTCAATACTGTATCTAAACCTAGACTCAACCAAGGCAAAGTAAACCATCCTAAGCTGGGCCAAGGTCAGTTCTTCTCTCAGGCTTCTGATTGCATAGCATGCTGAGCTAATAGACATCGTTACAGACGATGTCTCAACCTTCCAGCTTAGCATTGCATCAATGTGAACACCTAGGAATTTGACATAGTCAACCACTTCAACCTTGTTGCCACATGACAAAACCTCAAGACTAGCGTTGTTCCGAACGTTCGACTTGAATAGTACACACTTCGTTTTGTTTACATTGAGCTTAAGATTGTTAGTGGCAAACCAGTGTTCAAAAGCTTTTAATAAGTTATTAATTTTGCATTCTAAATTATTTAAGTTATTTGCAGACACTATTGCATTAGTGTCATCTGCAAAGATAACGAGCCTAGTGTCTGTAAAACGTTTTTTTATGTACTCAATTAAATCGTTAAGGAAAAGGATGAAGAAAATTGGGCCCAGGACAGATCCCTGAGGGACACCTCGAAATACTGTCGTTAAATTGGAGCTAAATATTTTTTGTTCCTCATCCACTACCGTCTTTATCTCTACAAATTGACGTCTATTATGCAAATAGGATCGAAATAGCTTCAGAACGTTATCCCTTATACCATAATGTTCCAACTTGGCCAGCAAAATTTCATGGTCCACCGTGTCGAAGGCAGAACTAAGGTCCAGAAATACACCCGCCACCTTATGTTTGTCATTAAGATGGCAAATAACCTCATCAACTAATGCCTCAACAGCATCGGCGGTTCCTAATGATTTTTGATAGCCAAATTGTTGTCCATTTAAGATGCTATGCATTCGTAAGTGTTTCATAAGCCTATCCTTCATAATCTTTTCAAAAATCTTTGATAGAACCGGCAATAGAGAAATCGGCCTGTAGTTGCCTGGATCCGTTTTTGAACCCTTCTTAAAAATTGGAATTACTCGTGCAATTTTAAACTGATCAGGGAATATGCCTTCCTCAATACAGTTATTATAAAGTGATGCTAGTGGAGTTGCCAATATGTCAATATTATCTTTAATGATAGTCAGGGGAATTTCATCATAGCCTGTAGACGATTTATTGACCATCTTTTTAACTATGTTGAAAATTTCAAGGGGTGTGACTGCCTCAAAACTCATGTTAGACTCAACTTTGCTGACACTTTCAGTCAGATATGTAATTGCCAATTTGTGATCACACGCTTTAAGGCGGACATTGTTGTCGAACCTTGTTGAAAAAATGTTAGCTACATCTACAGCATTATTAATAATTGTGTTGTCTATCCTTAGGATAATTTGGTCACTGTCTAGGTTCTTCGTAGCATTGCGCTGTCGATTGACTATTTTCCAAATCATCCTACTAGAATCAGATGCCTTTTCTATTTGTTTTCTGACACTGTTCCTTTTTGCACAACTTAACACTTTCCTATACGTTCTAATATACTTGTTACGATATTCAACAACTGAATTGTCGCATTGCGTCTTATCCAATGTGTTTAGGAAACGTTTTACTTTACTAGCTATTTTAATTCCGTTAGTTATCCATTTGGAACCATTACTTCTATTAACGTTAACCCTCACTTTGTGTTTTTTAAAGATGGAAGAGTGTAATTCCCTGAATTTACTGATAAATGTGTTAATACCTGTGTTCCAGTTAGCCTCTAATACATTGTTCCTAAACTCACCTATTTTCTCGTTATTATATTTTCTTTTCCAAAGACGAAGGTAATTTGTCCGCTTCTTATACTCAACCTTTTCCAGACTAAGTGTACAAAAAAGACCCGCGTGTCCGTCTGACAACCCATTGTGATCCACATTAGTGTAGTCTACGACACTGTCAGGAAGGTTAGTCAAAATATTATCTATACTTGATTCAGAATTATTTCTTTTGAAGGTAGGGGAATTGATTAAATAGCGGAAATTATAGCATGTCAATAACGATAAAAAAGAATTGTGTCTCACGTCATCTTTTAAGACATTAATATTGAAATCTCCACAAATTACACATAGTTTATTGAGGAAATGCTGTAACAGTTTTTCAAGGCTATCCATGAAGTTATCAAAATTACTGTTTGTAGGAGTCCTATAACAGCAAATAACACACAAATTTGTCTCAATATCTTTGACTCCACATACTTCGAAATAATCGGTTTTATATAATTGCTTACACACTTGAAGTTCATCAACGTTTCTATCGTTAAGTGTTAAAATCATTGAGCCTCCCCTATTCTTTTTGAGTCTCGTGTTATAAGACCCCATTTTGTAATTATTAAAATTAAACTGTTTTGCGAGAGTATCGTTCAGAAAATGTTCAGATATACATATGAACTCAAGTGTGTTTGATGATTCGCTTACATATATTTCAAGGTCTTCCTTTTTATTGTTAACCCCACATAGATTTTGATGAAAAATATTGATATTTGTGTATTGTTTAGCATGTTCATTCTCGAAAAAAATTTAGGGAATCACTGTCATTGTATTCTTGATTACCTTTAAGTATAACATAATATTTTAAATTATTAAATATATTCACCATGCCGTAATAGTTAATTGTTCCATTATGCTTAAACATGGAACGATCAAATGTCAAATCTAGATTAGTGTCAAACAGTATAGCATAGTTATGAGTATAAATGTCAAGATATAATAAGTTGTTAAAAGTTTCAATTCGTGAATTATACATAATAGTAGAAGGGTCATTTTTATAGGTCGGTAGGCATATTATAACATTAGTGTGTTGCACAGTCATTAACATCTGTCTAATATAAATAGTTAAGTCAAGATAGTTGTTAGTTTGTCCAAAATCTTCGTCTCCAACAAAAATGATGCAGTAGTCGTCTCCTGAGTAGTCAGCTAATTTCATAGTGATGTTACTAAACAGATTTTTAATTCCTCTGTTAGGCAGAAGATAGTGACATATTTGTGCCTCTGCAAACGTGTTTTCGGCTAGTGACAATACATTATTCACGTTGTTGCTACTTATGATGCATAATTTCGATTTGTTGTGCACTGGTTTGTCCTTCTGAGATATTATGTGTGCAGTCTTATTTGCCGACTCTGCTCGTTGTGTTGAAATGTTTTTGTGTGGCATGTCATTTTCAGTACACGATCTAGTTGGCTCTGTTTGGATATTATCTATAATGTTGTTTGTCTGTTCACATCGAGGGGTAGTTGTAAAATGTTTTGTTATATTCTGTGTGTCGGTAGTTTCATTCACTGTATGTGCAGGTGGGGATGTAAACATGTGTTTGCTATTTGAAGCTGGCGTTGTGCTGGTTCTTTGTTTTTGCTTGCGTTTCTGACCAGTTTGTGGTGTACCATTTTTGTTATTCGTGATACTTAAACTTTTGTAGGTATCTATGACTTTCAGATATTTTTGTAGGTCTGATTTTAGTCGAAAGTTTTCAGAGTTTAGATTCTCAATTTCCTGGTGCGCTATTAACAAATCATCAGACAATTTTTTTATTTTATCATTCAGGTCAGTTTGACTTGAGTTTAAGGATGTGTTAGGTAAACTCATCATAGTCGCATCAAAAAGAGCTGAACTATCTTTGGTGATGTCATTTAATGAACTGGTTCGGTGAATTTTACGGTAAGTAATATTGTTACATTCCTCCATTTTTTATTAATGTGTAGTCTTATGCTATCTGTGGTCAATGGAACGCAATCTCAAAAGACCGGTATTCAAGTATAGCAAGTTAAGTTTCTGGACGAAGATGTTGCTGTCAAATTAGTGAGCTAATTGGTGATTGGGCAAATGAGTCATCTGTTCTTTGTTTAGGTTGAAAAATTCTGTCTTTGAATTTACAACCGTTAATTATGATGTTATTTTTGTTGTTGTTGTGGGGCGGAGTGCCGTGCTTTATGGAGTACTATCGACTTATTGTATATAGTAATTTATAACCAACCTGATTTTAAGGTGTTTAAACTTATTGTGGTCCTTAATCACTTTTGAAGTCACTCACTCTGACACCGCCTTATCCACGAAAGTTAGGTAATTTAAGCCTGGATAACACTGCCACTGTATTAACCACTCATTTCGAGTGTATCTATTGAATATTAGGGAATATTTATAGAAATAATACATTAATTCGTAATTAATAAGCAAAGAGATGTTTGACGTTTGACAGCTGACGTTTGATTGATCGTTTGATTGATATAGCTTTATCCTTTTCTGTTACTTATAATAACTCAATACTTTATCCCTTTCTTATGGAAATGAAATGGCGCTACCCGCCGTCTATAATTTTCTTTGTCTAAGGTTAAATCCATTTGAATCTCCTTCTATTGTCAAAGGCGACTCGATGCTTGCAGGCCAGTTATTAACAATATCTTAGGTCGCAAAAAAATTCATTGTTCTGGCTTTATGGGATGTTGTTAGGATACATAATAATATACTTTAAAAAATGTACCGGGTCCGAATAAGAAGGATATATACTTATACAGGGTCTAAATAGATGGACAAATTTTAACACAGTGCTTAGTTCGTCTAACCAAAAATATCCAAGCAATTATAAATCCTCCGGCCGTTTTCGCAACTGCGATTCGCAACCAGACTGATTAAAGTGATTTTATTTTGACCTAAAATAATAAATTGCATTTATTATTATTTAATTACATTAGTGTATTTTCGTTGGCTGATTATTTTTCTTGTAAGTATCTATGCGTTTTTCTTATATATTTTTTTACCATCGTCCTTATTTTGGTGGTCTGAATGATTTCTAAAAGTTTGTCCAACTATTTAATTTGAATGGGACCTTATATTATACTGTGTCTCTATGTTTTTCTTTTTTCATTAATCGTTGTCAAAATTGTACACTAGGCCTCTGTTGACCGCTGTCAACAGAGTCAAAATCACCGCCAAAATGCTCATTTTTCAAAGAGAATTTTTTTAAGGGTTTTAGTGCTTTTAAAAATACTGTATCATCAAAAAGGAAAACATAGAGATACAGTATATATCCTTCTTATTCTGTTTATGAAAAATCTTTGAAATTGGTTCAATAGATATTGGAAAAATGACTTTTTATTTAGGCTTTTTCAAAAAGTCTCTCCGACCGCATTTCCTCTAAGAAATAAACTCACTTTTGTTTCACTCAGAAACCCAATATATTTTCCTTATTTTCTCACTCGTTTCCCTTTTTCTTTCGAGATCGGTGATGTGAGGAATTGATATTATAAGCTTTGTCCCAATACTGACGTACCGTGCGTCGGTCAGATTGATAGCCGGACCAAATGTGTTACGAAAAAGGGCAACTGGTGTATAGAATAAGGATAATGTAAGTTCTGGGTAGGATGACGAACATAAAAGGAAATTGAATTACTGTCCCGCTAGTGAAAGAACCACGTCATGGAATTTCCTGCGTGTATAAAAGATGATTACAATTTAGGAGATACTTTTGTAATTATGAGCATCGGACCTTGCTAAAGTATTATAGTCAGACTTTTAATTAGCTGTAGTAAAATGACAGCTTATCTGTTACTTAAATGACTGAAATTGGCGTCTTTTTGTTTTTTCGCGGCCATCAACCAAATCTTGTTTATCTAGTACAGAATAGTGTAACAAACGAAACTTATTTCACATGCATATCTCTAAACTCAGTCCGAAATGAGTTATTATGAAGTGTCATTTTACTGCAGCTAATTAATAGTCGGACTATAGATACTAGCTTCTGCCCGAAATTTATAGGGTCATCTATGCAAAATTTAAACAAAATCTATCCGGTAGTTTTGGCGGGATGCTGGAACATACATACAGACAAACAGACAAACATTCAAAAATATATGTTTCCGGTATTAGAATCGTTCCTCCTAGACGTCGCAAAAATTACAAAAAAAAAAAAAATACACAGGTTTGACTTTCGCTACGATTTTATTATATTACTAGCTGCTGCCCGCGACGTCGTCTGCGTGAAGGCTCTACAGCACCAAAAATACCTAAGATGCCAGTGTCGCTATAGCATTATAAAGTAAACAACTTTTAAAATAGCATTAAAATATAAGTTTTTTTTTGCAAGCGAAGCAAGTGAAGAGAGTTATATGGGAATCCTGCTGAGTTCAGTCATAAGAGGTGACTGAAGGAAATAGAGGAAATAATGCAGGAATACATTCCAGGACACAAAAGAGTAAAAATACGTTCAAAGGTATCATATATACCTTACAACACTTCCCTATAAACTACGTTGGTAGTTATGCTGCCAGGAGCCAAAATGTGTGATGACGCGGGAGCAAGCGACGACGTACAGTTGCCCGTGTGAGAAGCAACTCGTCCTGACGTCGACACCCACTGCCCTCAGTGTCTGCCCCTGCGACTTATTGATGGTCATCGCAAAGCAAACACTCACGGGGAGCTGTACGCGCTTGAACTGGAACGGGAAGTTATGCTTATGAGGTATGAGGGGAATGCGTGGTATAAATACTGCCTCGCCGACGCCACAACCCGTAAGAATTTCCGCCTCAATGGTGTGTCTGTGGAGCGAGATGACTTTAAGGCGGGTCCCGTTACACAACTTCGGAGGAGATAGGTTCCGAAGAAGCATAACCGGGACACCGCTTCAGCTTGAATGCGCTGGAAGTCCACTTGCTGACAGGGAGTTCAGAAATTCCACGGGATAATGTGTGGCGTCAGCTTGACAACAGTGTTTATCGAGGTGTAGACCACTTCATTCCCCTCAATTTCCGAGAGAATGCATTCGTTAATTGCTGCAGCCTGATCATTTTTGGGCGTCAAAATGGCCCGCTCACACACCCAAGAATTCTGCTGGTGCGGTATACGACTGAATGTCCCCGTACACACAGCGAATGAGTTCTTCTAAGCTGGAAACCACTCTACCGAGAGACTCTGGAAGCACCACCTGTCTACCTCTCTCTTCTGGTAGAGTGCCTTCGCCAAGACTTAGAAGGACATCGGAGAATTCTTGAGCGCGTGCATTGCCGCCGAGCCGAGCTCTCATATTAATGGTCAAGCGCAGCGTACGAACTCGTGACCACAACGAAGGTCGTTTCAACGAAGCATTCACCTCGTCAGCCCTCGATCCTCGGCCATCGTACACTCATCCCATACGATCAGAGAGCAATCCTTGAGCACGTGTCCCTTATCACGGTTACGTGACACACCACAAACAGGTGTTTCGGCGTTCTCTAAATCGATGGGAATTTTAAACATGGCATGTGCTGTCTTGCAGTCCCGGAAGCAGTGTGGCAGCGATTCCCGACGACGGCGACGCTACAGCAATAGCAATTTTGCCTTGCCTCCTGACCTCTGCAAGTATGCCAGTGGTAACAAATGTTTATCCTGTACCACCAGGAGCATCCAAGAAAAACATTTTACCCTGGTTTTGCCAAACGCTTTCAAGGACGGTGTCATAAATTTGTTTTTGCTCTGTAGAGAACAAAGCGACATGGTCATTTCGTATGGTGGTCATTTCGCCGTCTCCGACTTCCGACTCGTAGAAAATCTTCAGACAGATGATGGCGATACTTCTCCCACAAAGCTACCGGGTTCGCGACTCCACAAAACACCAAGATGACGGCAAACAGATGACGCATGCGGCTGGGACTGTCACTGACGCTCGCCTCCGCGAGGGTGTCAGCCCAATGTTGATCACCGTCGAGAAGGTGACGTGCTACGCAGGCTGCGCGGTAAGTGGGAAACTCCACGCCATCAAATGTCCTCAGTGTAACAACCGCAGAAAATCGCATTCGCCATTATTCGGATGCACGGTATAATTTAAGTTTATAATTAGGTATACGACATGAAAATATATTAATTACCAAGCAATAATCACACAGATAAATACCGAACAAAAGTATTAAACAGTCAATGTTTATTTTGTACTAACAACATGAAATTGATGAAGAAATGATCATCATCAATGAACATAACTTTTTTGTAATACTTAACACCGCATTTTTTTTAAATTGTCTTCCTCAACTCTGCTCAAGATTTTGAGGGTTTTGTTGGAACTTGAATTTGTCAAAACGAACTATACGATACAACTTTTATGAAGAAAATGCACATTACCATCTATGAATTTTAAGAATAACTAACTACTAACCTCACCAACATGATCAAATTTAAATTATTAATTTCCAAAAAGTGTTGACATGTAACTTGATTTGATTTTTATGAAATGTCATAGATGGCGCTGCTTCAAAATTGTCTATACTACTAACATTCATTAAACTATGTTTCTCTGCCCAAGTTACTTTAATGGCGTAAAAGTTTTTATAGTGTAAAGCAAGATAATAGCATGACTTACTCAAAAACAACATATAAATATGCGTCGTTAGATTACACGCTGTCACAGAATGCCTAAGAAAATTAAAGATTCACAGCTCCTCCTCGTAGGTGATAGCGTGATAATATGTAGCCTATATGTTGACCCGACCTCTTAGTAATATTCATGCAAAATTTGAAGTAAATCCATGCAGTACTTTTTGAGTTTAGCCCGGACATATATACAGACAAAAATTCTAAAAACTATATTTTTGGCTTCGATATCGATTGTAGATCACGCCCCAAGTATTTTTTTTATATATTCTATGTACAGTTTTGCCTTTCCTACGATTTTATTATATATGTGTTTATATTATTTATTTAAACATTATCATTATTTATTTTTTTAAATAACACAGACATAAGGATCAGAATTATTTCGTCATAAAGGCAAGCCTTTACGACGTGATTAAACACATAATAATGTTTTAAAGATAACAATATGATTTCGTTAGTATTATATCGCGCCAATAGATGTCGTTACATGTTTCCACTTATTGCAATAAAAATTGTTATAGAATGCTTTAAATTGATCATATCTTTTGATAGACTGAAGCGATTGCGATGAAACAAAGACTAATCACTGCTCCTAGTTCTAGACTATATTTGAGTATAAATATGAACCATATTGGTTTGGTACTTTTTACGTTGAGCCTGTTCAAAATCTGTCACATCCAAACAGACAAACAGACAAACAGACAAAAATTCCAAAAATTGAAGAAATGGCATCTGTTGGTTATCCTATAACAGCCCAACTATTTTTTTTATTTTTATTTTCAATGTACAGAAACGCCTCGTCTACAGATTTATTATATGTATAGATATTTATTATGTAATGCCTTTAATATCATAAATTCACAGTCTTCACATATGTAGCTATTAATATATTTATTTTTCAGGACTCAAACTTATCTTTGTTTCATTTGTCTAACTTTTGTGTTTTACTTTTCTATTTTCAAAAATTCAGGGGGGAAAATGTTTAGGAAATACTCAGACCTATCTTATAGACCTTTTACTTAAAATTACTTTTCACCCTCCTTAAACCGCTATAAAAATTGGCACCCCTCGACCAAATACACCGTTCAGTATAGTTACTAGGTACCTACTGAAATAACTTCGGTGTGTACCGAAGTTGTTTCATTAGGTACCGAAAAATAAGAAAAAAAGGGTAAAAATGAAATAATGGTGAAATAATTAACACAAGGTGAAGCGCTTGTCGGGATTCAAACCTACGACCTACAACTTGTAAGCCGCGGGTGTTACCACTGGGCTACCTGCTCTCCTAACATATCACGGCCGTAATTTCCGAAGAGTTAAGCAGAGGCGTATCTGTAGTGGAGCAGTGGTGGCCCAGTAGTAACGGCCCTGACTTACTAGTTGTAGGTTCGTGGGTTCGTACCCAGGCAGGCGCTTTAGTTTGTGCAAATTATTTCATCACCACTGCTCTCAAAACGGTGAAGGAAAACATCGTGAGGAAACCGGCATGTCCTAGAACCAAAAATTCGAAGACATGTGACGGCAACCAACCCGCACTGGGCCCGCGTGGTGGATTACAGCCCACTCCCTCTCGAAGAGTGCCTATAGTACACTATTCAAGTCGTTTTTTTGTGTTTTTTTTCCATGTAATTTATCAAAGATTTATTCCCAGCTTAAATAGGCTTATTCTTTAAAAGCAAATCGACAAATAAAGTCTTAGTATCGTTATATTTCATTCTGCATTTCTTTATCTACCAAAATAATAAAATTATTGTCCTATTTACGAATCCAATTTTTCACAGCAAATCTATATATATAAAAGAAGAAACTGACTGACTGAATGAATGACTGACTGACTGACTGACATATCAACGCACAGCCGAAACTACTGGGTCTACGAATGTGAAATTTTGCACACGGCTTTCTTTTATAATGTAGGGGAGCACTAAGAAGGGGTTTTTGGGAATTCAACCTTTAAGGGGGTGAAAAGGGGGGATTTCATTTGTATGAAAAATCTTATTCCTTGAGTTAATAAACTTGAAACTTGGCAAGAATACTTATCTAAGTAAATTATTAAGTTTGTCATTTTTTGTTTTTCTTAACTACCCCCTAAAGGGGGATTGGGGGGTGTCAAAGTTTGTATGGAAGAATTTTAACGGGCTGTCCGAATATCTCGAAACTCAGTATTTATACTTAAGATCAAAAATAGAGAAAACGTGTATCAGAGTTTTTCGAAAATGTACCCCTAACGGGGTGAAAAGGGGTAGTTAATTTTACAGGGGAGGATTTTACTGCGTGGCTTGATTAACTCGAAAATTGGTATAAATAATCTTTGAGTCAAGTAATGAGCACATCCCAAAGGATTTTTCGAAATTCCACCCCTGTGGGGGTGAAAAGTGGGAATACAGTGTATATGACAAATCTTATTCATTTGGTTAATAAACTTGAAACTTGGCAAGAATACTGATCTAGGTAAATTATGAAGTTTTGCATTTTTGGTTTTTCTAAACTACCCCTGAAAGAGGGATTGGGGGGTGTCAAAATTAGTATGAAAGAGTTTTAACACGTGGTCCGATTATCTCGAAACTTGGTATTTATACTTAGACCTGTATAAAATTCAAAGTCCTGACTGACTAATATATCAACGCACAGCCTAAGCCGCTGGTCCTAGAGACATGAAATTTGGAGGGTGTATTCTTTGTGAAGAGTAGGTATCCACTAAGAAAGGGTTTTTCGAATTTCCACACCTAAGAGGGTGAAATGGGGGGTTGAATTTTCTGTGAATAATTTCCGACCTCCACGCGTGCGAAGCCGCGGGCAAAAGCTAGTAATATATATTCTTGCTGACATTATTATTTGCTGCTATTTTATAAACTTTCCCGAGGGTAAATATTAAAAACTGGCCAAGTGCGAGTCGGACTCGCACACGAAGGGTTCCGTACCACATAGGCAAAAACGCCGAAAAAAACACGTTTGTTGTATGGGAGCCCCCTTAAATATTTATTTTATTTTGTTTTTAGTATTTGTTGTTATAGCGGCAACAGAAATACATCATCTGTGAAAATTTCAACTGTCTAGCTACCGCGGTTCTTGAGATACAGCCTGGCGACAGACAGACGGCAAAAACGCCGAAAAAAACACGTTTTTTTGTATGGGAGCCCCCTTTAAATATTTATTTTATTTTGTTTTTAGGATTTGTTGTTATAGCGGCAATAGAAATACATCATCTGTGAAAATTTAAACTGTCTAGCTACCGCGGTTCTTGAGATACAGCCTGGCGACAGACAGACGGCAAAAACGCTGAAAAAAACACGTTTGTTGTATGGGAGCCCCCTTAAATATTTATTTTATTTTGTTTTTAGTATTTGTTGTTATAGCGGCAACAGAAATACATCATCTGTGAAAATTTCAACTGTCTAGCTACCGCGGTTCTTGAGACACAGCCTGGCGACAGACAGACGGCAAAAACGCCGAAAAAAACACGTTTTTTTGTATGGGAGCCCCCTTTAAATATTTATTTTATTTTGTTTTTAGGATTTGTTGTTATAGCGGCAATAGAAATACATCATCTGTGAAAATTTAAACTGTCTAGCTACCGCGGTTCTTGAGATACAGCCTGGCGACAGACAGACGGCAAAAACGCCGAAAAAAACACGTTTTTTTGTATGGGAGCCCCCCTTAAATATTTATTTTATTTTGTTTTTAGTATTTGTTGTTATAGCGGCAACAGAAATACATCATCTGTGAAAATTTCAACTGTCTAGCTACCGCGGTTCTTGAGATACAGCCTGGTGACAGACAAACGGACGGACGGACGGACGGACGGACAGCGAAGTCTTAGTAATAGGGTTCCGTTTTTACCCTTTGGGTACGGAACCCTAAAAAGTAAACGAAATTAAACCTTACTGCAAATAAGTTTATTTGTTTTCGAGAACACTATATAAGTTTTAATTGATTTAAAACTTTATTGGAATTTTATGAGAAAGTAAAATGCTTTGTGCAAATATTGGTAGGGTAAAACTCAATAATGTAAATACCAATAAAATAAAGTGTAGACACGCGGGGTAATTACGTAACACACTAGCAGTAAGAATGGCTTCCATTTTGACAGTTCAACAACATTTATTGCGTTATTTACGTTGTTGAGCAGACATTTACGATCATAATTATAAAGCAATGGCTTAGCAATATTCAGACTTTGATTGATAGTGTGTTACGAATTTGGGAGCATTAAAACGTAAGGTATCTTCGCAAAGTGGCTGGTAGCAGCTGGATGAGAGTTGCCAAGAACCGAGTTGACTGGCAGGCAGTTGGAGATGCTTAAAAATAAGTAAATAAAAAATAAGTGTAAATAATAACGGCGAAAATATTCCAACCTGATTGGGCGTTATATGTTTCGAGCCGTTTGGGGTTGAAACACTAGGGCCATGGTCCGAGTGCCCACTTGGTTTTTCGAGATATCGCCAAGCGGTTAGTCGACTCTTCACGTGACCAGAGGGCTGGCCTATTTCTTGGCCAAAGAATTAGCATTGCCATACAACGTAGCAATGCTTCTTGCCTTTTGGGCACTGTTCCTGTTGACAGCGATGCGGAAGAATTTTTTGATGCGCTATGATCATTTTGTACATATTATTATTATTTTAAATATTAGGATAGATTATGTAAATATTATCTGTATATCTATTTAAATAATAAAGGCATAAACATTTTCTAACTTTCAGTGTAAATACAAAGTAAGTGTAAATAAAGGGGAAGTGTAATAGGTCAGCCTATACCGTTTTGTGACGTGATACACAGATGAGTAAGTAAAAATAAGTAAATAAAAAGTAAGTGTAATAGGTCAGCCTATACCGTTTTGTGACGTGATACACAGATGAGTAAGTAAAAATAAGTAAATAAAAAGTAAGTGTAATAGGTCAGCTTATACTGTTTTGTGACGTGACATACAGACGAGTAAGTAAAAATGAATAAATAAAAGTAAGTGTAATAGGTTAGCCTATACTGTTTGGTGACGTGGCATACAGAAGAGTAAGTAAAAATAAGTAAATAAAAAGTAAGTGTAATTATAGGGGAAGTGTAATAGGTCAGCCTATACTGTTTTGTGACGTGACACACAGATGAGTAAGTAAAAATAAGTAAATAAAAAGTAAGTGTAATAGGTCAGCCTATACTGTTTTGTGACGTGACACACAGATGAGTAAGTAAAAATAAGTAAATAAAAAGTAAGTGTAATAGGTCAGCCTATACCGTTTTGTGACGTGATACACAGATGAGTAAGTAAAAATAAGTAAATAAAAAGTAAGTGTAATAGGTCAGCTTATACTGTTTTGTGACGTGACATACAGACGAGTAAGTAAAAATGAATAAATAAAAGTAAGTGTAATAGGTTAGCCTATACTGTTTGGTGACGTGGCATACAGAAGAGTAAGTAAAAATAAGTAAATAAAAAGTAAGTGTAATTATAGGGGAAGTGTAATAGGTCAGCCTATACTGTTTTGTGACGTGACACACAGATGAGTAAGTAAAAATAAGTAAATAAAAAGTAAGTGTAATAGGTCAGCCTATACTGTTTTGTGACGTGACAGAATAATAACAGCTGCACAGGTCGATCGATCAGGTTAAGCTACGCTCGCCGCGGTTGGTCTGTGGATGGGTGACCATCTTTACATACCGTGACCCCTCCGTGTCTCGGAAAGCACGTTAAGCCGTTGGTCCCGGCTGTCATTCGTGGATCTTTGACAGTCGTTACGGGTAGTCAGAAGCCCAAAAGTCTGACAACCAGTCTTACCAAGGAGTATCGTATTATCCGATAACTGGGTTGTGGAGGTCAGACAGGCAGTCGCTTCATGTAAAATAATGGTATTCAGCTGCATCCGGTTAGACTGGAAGCCGACCCCGACATAGTTGGGAAAAGGCTAGGCAGATGATGACACACAGACGAGTAAGTAAAAATAAGTAAATAAAAAGTAAGCGTAAATAATTGAATAATATTAGTATATTTTATGTCATAGAAATAAAACTAAAAAATTCGACTTGACTCCGCGACTGTACTAATGATGAAATTGGGCAGTGGGTCCAGTCGACCTATTCAAAATGTGATTGAGTCGAGTGATCCCGTGGGTCCATTTCGAGTGGGTCCAGTTGACCAAAGACTCCTGAGGTCTAATGTTCTTCTGATGGTAAAAGCAATTTAAAAGGATGTTAACAACATGTCATCATAAATAATAACAAAAGAAACAGCTTGACATTATGAAAAATAACTCTTAAAACGGATACAGAATTTATCTTCCGAGTCTACCTGTTGGATCCTTTCTTATATTGTAACAATTTCTACCGTGTCACTCAAACTACGACACTTATTAACCGACTTCAAAAAAAGGAGGAGGTTATCAACTCATCGTGTCTATATATTTTTTTTATTTACTCCGTCAATTGCGGACCGATTTTGATTTTTTTTTTTGTTTGAAAGGGTACTCGAGGTGGTCCCATTGTCATTTTCAGCTCGTCTTTAGTTTCAGGTGATTTCTAGGATGTACTTGTGTAAGCAATGTGTTGTAGTTCTGGAAACGAGACCCACTTTGTGACCTCTAGATCTTCAGGTTCAGAACGTAAATAAGTGTACAGGGTTTTTGGTAAAACACTAACAACCTCTAAGGCCTATTATTACTACCATCATAAACAACAAATTTTGTTCTATAAGTTTTAATAATTCATCAGATTTTAATTCATCAAACTTTCATACAAACATGAAAATATTTCAATCCAACGCTCTAAAAGTTCCGAACTCTAAGCGAAAAAAGAAAGGACTAGTTAGGTAAATAAACTGCAGTAAGTATCTAGACTATTCTGAGGTCCCCCGACTTCCATAAGATTTTTATAATTTAATTTTTTTATTTCATGCTTTTTGTAGGGATTCCTTAATCTTATTTTTGTCGGGGGTTTTTTGAATTTTTAATTTATTTTTTTATTTCATGCTTTTTGTAGGGACTCCTTAATTTTTGTACCTATTTCATTTCTTTTATTTTCTTCCGTTTTAAGATTCTGGTAATTTGGTGTTTAATCAGGTTTTTTATCCGTCAAAAAATATTGAATAGTTGAAGAATAATTTTTAAGACTAAACAGATTTTTTTGTTTTAATTATATTTTCAAGTTTTTAGTTTTCATTTCGTTAGGTAGTTAATATTCCTCATTCCCTTTCAATATAGTGTAAATTATTCTACTTGTCAAGCCCTTGCATTTGATACCTTTATTGAAGGAGTTGTGAAAAAAAATTTAATTCGCCATTTTGTGGTGGCGGTCATCTTGGATTTGAAATTTTTAATAGTGTATAGTATTCTACTAGTCAAGCTCTTTCATTTGATACCCATACTGAGGGAGCTGAGAAAAAAAATGTAATTCGCCACTTTGTTGTGGCGGCCATCTTGGATTTAAAATTCGTTATAGTGTATAGTATTCTACTATTGAAGCCCTTTCATTTGATACCCATATTGAGGGAATTGTGAAAAAACATGTTATCCGCCATTTTGTAGCGGCGGCCATCTTGGACCGATTTTCATCAAACATAGCTAAGAACACTCCCGACTAATACACCTTTCAACCAAAAAATCTAAATCAAAATCGGTTTATCCGTTCGGGAGCTACGATGCCACAGACAGACACACACACACACACACACCTACACACCCCCACACAGACACGTCAAACTTATAACACCCCGTCGTTTTTGCGTCGGGGGTTAAAAATACAGCTGAGAGAAGCGGAGTTAGATAGAAGAACGAAATCTTGAAGGTTTGTTTTTGGTAAATGTACAGACGCCAGCACATTAAGCTACTCGAAACTGTTAAATTTTCATAATCAACTTTGAACCTTACTTTTCAGCGTTAAAGTCGAAAATCTATTAGAGAACTTTGACAGATTGTAGTAACTTGGTGTGCCTGTACCTATTGTGTTTTGTAAAAAGTTATAGAACAAAAGTTATTGTATATGATGTTACCGACATAGCCCGAAGAATTGCCAAACTTAAGTGGCAGTGGGCAGGGCACAATAATCGCAGAACAGATGGCCGATGGGGCCGAAAGGTTCTGGAGTGGCGACCACGTACCGGAAGACGTAGCGTTGGAAGGCCTCCCACAAGGTGGACCGACGACCTTGTGAAGGCCGCAGGAACCCGTTGGATACGAGAAGCACAGAACCGGTCGAAGTGGAAGTGCTTGGGGGAGGCCTATGTCCAGCAGTGGACGTCTTTCGGCTGAAATAATAATAATAATAATTTATTGAATGTTACAAACCAATGTTACATGTATTGTCTTATAATTAACTTAACTTAACGGCGGTCTGTAACTCTTAGAGAATCGTCATTTGGATATTTACGGCGGTCCCCAAACTAGGCTGCGCCTGTATCTTGGGGGCCAGAGTTGTGACTTAATACAGTGTTATTTACCACTGCAGTTTATTTAGGAGTAGGTGAGTGAGAGAATTGCAACCGATTATATAAAACTAGATTAAATATTGAGAAATCTTAAAACGTGAATTAATTAAAAAACAAATAAAGCTTAAATTGCACTGAGCAAAGCCTAAAACTAAAAATATTAAACAATTAAAATGAAATGTTAAACAATTAAAATAATAATAAAAATGAGAAAAAATAAAATGTAGGATAATCAAGATTAGGGTGTGTGTGTGTTAGTGTGTGCACGTGTGGTGTATATAGGTGTTTTAGTGTGTGTACATGTGGTGTGTAGGTGTCAGTGTCTGTGGTGGGAGTAGGATTCCGAGTGTGAGTTGAGTGATGTGAGAATGTTTTCTGATTCATCGTATGAAAGACCTAATAGCCATTGTTTGACAACATTTTTGCATCTGGAGAGGGTGAGTTCTTTTGGGTCACAAGGCAAACTACTGGTGACCTTGTTATACACAAAAGTGTGTAGATAGGCAGGGCAGCGTCTTGTTAGCAGAGATGTGGTTCGTTGTAGCGGGATGTGAAAGATGAAATGATGATGATGCTGATGTTATAATACAGTTTTAGAAGATTGTCAGTGTTTTAACAATTACCCTGTATAGTTGACTTATAGAACATTTGTTAAGTTTCAATTTGCTGGGAATTGTTTTCAAAAGTGGTAAAACAATTACGATAGCAATGGTGGCCAAATAGTAACGGGGCCTATAATGTTCCCCCCACTGCTGGGACACGGGCCTCCTTTCTGTGAAACCACACGGGCCCAGTACGGGTTGGTAGATGTCACATGTCTTCGAATTTCAGGTTCTAAGACATGCCGGTTTCGTCACGATGTTTTTCTTCACCGTTTTGAGAGCAGTGGTGATGAAATCATTTACACAAAGTAAAGCGCCTGTCAGTTACAACTGGGCCACTCCTGCTCCTGACCAATACATATAATAATTAATGTATCTCATTAATTAGTCAGGGATAACTCATACAGAGGACCAAAAATTTCAAAAGTATGCTTTTCTCTTTAAAATACTGTGCATTTTAAATCAGTAAGTCAGTATAAACTCTCTGAATAATTGCTAAACTAAATTATTCACAAAAAAATCTTGCAAAGCCATTTGGAGTCACATTTCGAAATATCAGACTCAATTGAAATTAAAACACTTTGGAAAAAAAGAATCGTATTTTATCGAAATTCTTTAAAAGATTAGACGAATTCTTTTCGAGAGGTAGAATTTCAGGTATCAGTGATTCGATTGAAAAGTGAAATATGTCTTTGGGACAACAATAAATCTAGAACAGTGAAATCGGTTACGTCTTATCCTTTGCTTAAGTGAATTTATTTGTTTACTAGCTGCGCCCCGCGGTTTCACCCGCGTAAATATCGACCCTATGCAAGACAGAGCTCCAGCGCTGGTTTTCAGCGACAGCCGGCGTTCTTTTTTTTTTTTGAACGTTGCCCTACTCTTGGAATTTCTCCTGTGTTGTGGGTGCGTTTACAAACATTTAAACATTTAGACTCACATACACAAACAGCCAGACCCGGAACAACTACTTGTAGGTCATACAAATATTTGTTCCGTGCGGGAATCGAACCCGTGACACGCAGCGCAGCAGTCAATCGCTTAACCACGACGCCAGTGTCCCAGCAGTGGGAACATTATAGGTTAATAGACCACGATACCAATTAGTAAAATTATTTAACAGGTGGCCTTTAAATCAGAAAAGCACGGTCTAAGTGTATTGAAAGATTTTCATATTGGACAAATGTCTATAAGTCATTGAAGATTTGTAGTTCCTATCTGATTATTGTATTATTTGAAATTATTATATGACTAGCTTCCGTCCGCGGCTTCGCCCGCGAGGTATGTCGATAAAAACTAGCCTATGTCCTTCCCCGGGATGTAATCTCTCTCTCTGCCAAATTTTATCGAAATACGTTCAGTGGTTTAGGCGTGAAAAAATAACATACAGGACAGACAGAGTTACTTTCGAATTTATAATAATATTAGTATATGGATTTATTAGCTTCTAGTTCCGACCATTCGAAGACATATGACATATACCAACCCGCACTGGATCCGTGCCTGTGTCCCAGCAGTGGGAACGTTATCGGCTGATTGTAAACCATTAGTACACCCACATTTTGCCCATCTATTGCTATCAACCGGGCACAAATTCAGACTACGGGCTGCTACTTTGAAATTCGGAATGGGAAAACCCAATAACACTGTGCCTGACCTAGGAATCAAAACCAGGACTTCATGCTCAACAGCAGTGATTGCGACTGTTAGACGAACTGTTGGTAAGACTGGTTGTCAGACTTTCGGGCTTCTGTCGACTGTCAAAGATCCATTAATGACAACCGGGACCAATGGCTTAACGTGCTTTTAGAGGGACGGTGGGGTCTTGGTATGTAAAGGTGGTCACCCATCCACGGACCAACCGCGGCAAGCATAGCTTAACCTGATCGATCGACCTGTGCGGCTGTTATTACTTGGCCACAAGCCCCTCCTATCGCAAAATACGGTACTTAAGGTGCCACTAGTCGATATTTTTTCCATAAAATTTCGGGAGAGTCCACTGATTGATATTGTGCATCGAAAGATAAACATGATATCGTTTTGTCTCATTATCAATATTGTTTGTACGGAAGCAGAATAGTATAAAAACTTTTTTACAAAAAAAACAACCGACTTCCAAAAAACACTATAAAGTTAAAAATAACTTTAATTTCGGAAGTCGGTGTCTTTGGATTTGTATTTTAGTTTTTTGCCACCGACTTCCGAAATTAAAGTTATTTTTAACTTTATAGTGTTTTTTGGAAGTCGGTTGTTTTTTTTGTAAAAAAGTTTTTATTTTTCACTTTTTAGTGGGTCAGTTTGTAGTTTATTTAAGTTACAATAGCCTAATATCAACGGATCATCACCTTTTACAAAATATTGCTTTTCCCGATGCAGGGACGTTAATTGTTGAGGAGTTCTCCTAGTAAGAACCAGGAGAACTGGAGCTGATTGAGAAGTCACCATTAGCTCCACTTCACCATACGCATTGTAACGAGCATAAATTGCTTAGCAACCATATTAAAGTAATCGAATCGCAACCCGTGAAATATTTGTCATTGAGTAGTTCCGATGGCCATCTGTGGTCTTCATCATCAGCTCCACTTTACCAAATGATGATTTCCGAGGGCAAATGCTCGAGTTACTTTAATTATTGAGTAGGCCACACGACGAAAGAGCATTGCTAGAAATGACGCGATTACGTAACTTAAATTCGGTTTCAAATTGACGCATCAGCATGACTAGTAGGTAGTGGTCATCCTATGTAAAACTACAATCTTAATTAGGTATTATTTTTGTACGACCTGAACATTTTGGCGTATTGAACCGTATGAAGTAAGCCCAACAAAAGGTAACTGCTGTAAATCGTTGAGGAATTCCCTCGACGGTCTATGGTCTCCATCATCAGACCTGTAATGGCACTTATAACCCATATGGGTGCAAAGTTTTTCCTTTGCCATTACAGTTCTCATCAATATAAATTAATTAATTCTAAACACAAGGTAGCTACTGTAAACTGTTGAGGAGTTCCCTTAACTGTCCTTCGTCTTCATCATCAGACCCCTAATGACAGTCACAACCCATGTAGGTGTAAATTTCACATCAATACAAATTAATCAAGCCCAAACACAAGGTAACTGCTGTAAACTGTTGAAGAGTCCCCTCGACTGTCTTTCGGCTCCATCATCAGATCGACTCCAGGCCTTCATTAAATTGTAGTGCTTTAAAATACTTAACGAAAAAATTAACAAACGCACTAGTCGCTCCTACGATTTTCGAATGTTCCCCTCGGTTTCACTGGGATGCCATCATCAGATCCTGGTTTCCTTATCATGGTACCACCCTTGGCATAACTCCTTTCCAACAAAAAAAGAATAATCAAAATCGGTTCATAAACGACGAAGTTATCCGCGAACACACATAAAAAAATAAATAAAAAAAATATACGGTCGAATTGAGAAACCTCCTCCTTTTTTGAAGTCGGTTAAAAATAAAAAGCCATTAAAAAGTTATGAGCCAACAAAGATTCGTATTTCTTGTTATTTTTGACGTAACTTTGGGTGTAAATACATAAATAATAAAATAACTGTAAAATCTTCAAAACAAAGCCGGTACCTACCGACAAAGTTTTGATTATCGAAGAGTTTACAAATCTTTATTTGTAATTGATTTATGCAGTGGTTTTTCATAAAACTCGATATTCCAAAGGACTTTTCGATTTTTTTTACGCGCCTTTCAATTTGGAACGTAGTTTCTGTGTGTGAGAACTGGCATCTAACTGCTCATCACTGATACTATTTATGTCGAACACGAAGCCAAGTGAGACAGCGTGCTTTTTGTCCATGACCACCAGCGAGTTCAAGCTCGCGACTAGTTCCACCTTAAATAATTTGTAGGCCAAAAAAAACAATGTTTTATTTGAGTTATTAATGTGATATTTTAGTAATACGTCTATAGAAGTAAGGGGGCACGATTGGTATATTACATACATTATAGATAATATCTGCAATAGAAAACAGAACTTTACAGTAACGATGTAGGTAATTCAAATAGTCGGCCCCTAAGATTAAACAAAATATGGATACGTTTAGCATGGGCATACTTTAATCAGCCTATAAGGTTCCTACTGCTGGGACACCTCCTCTCGGCTAGAGGGACACATATAATTTAGGCCCTTTCAATTCCACCTAAAATCATATTCCACTAAAAATGTATGCTGAATCTTCTATTAAAAATTCATAATGTGAAATATGCTGGTCCGGTACAAGAGGGGCCCGTGGCTAAATAATAACAGCCGCACAGGTCGATCGATCAGGTTAAGCCACGCTTGCCGCGGTTGGTCTGTAGATGGGTGACCATCTTTACATATCGGGACCCCTCCGTGCCTCGGAAAGCACGTTAAACCGTTGGTCCCGGCTGTAATTCGTCGATCTTTGACAGTCGTTACGGGTAGTCAGAAGCCCGAAAGTCTGACAACCACTCTTACCAAGGGGAATTGTATTACCCAGTAACTGGGTTGTGGAGGTCAGATAGGCAGTCGCTCCATGTAAAATACTGATATTCAGCTGCATCCGTTTAGACAGAAAGCCGACCCCAACGAAGTCGGGAAAAGGCTAGGCAGATGATGCTAGTCTGGTACAAACCTATCGAAATCGTATCCACCGTTGTTTAATCTAAGCTCGTGGAAACCATTTACCAAAAAGTTTCTCCCCACGCGAAGTTCATATTACCAATAGGTTTACTTTCGGGCCAAAATTATTGCAGAATAAAGTCGTTTGAACACGCAACGGTTATTTCATAATTTGGTAAGGTGTTGATAAAGATAAATAAGCTATATTGATACCTATCAATCAAAATCAATCAACTCAGCCTATTGCAGAAATTGATTGATTGATTGAAATTGAGTTTTTTTTTCATTGTATTGGATGACAGGGTATTGTTGCGCAACCTGGCCTATGTCCAGCAGTGGACTGCAATAGGCTGAGTTGTATTGATATAATATGTTTGAAGAAATTAATTGTATTAGGGCAAAACCAAAGACAGATCTTTTATCCGTGGAATAAAATGGACGTCTAGTTCGAAATTTGGACAAACTTGTCAACAATTCAAAATTTATTATTAGGATAAGACTCATTCTAGTTATAAATGTTTGGTGGAATTCGCCCTAAGGCCGCAGAACACGGCGCGAAAATTTCCGCACAGTGGCGGCCGTGCGGTGGAAGCGTTCACATAGCAATTTATGTTTAATGAACTAGGACACAAACACAACATTGAAATTCTTTATAAGGCGGTCGATCTCGCTCGAATGTTCTCGATGCCCGCGTCAGAAGCTCTGCTTTATGTCCGAGTTCAAAGTCTTGTCGTAATTGAATAAAGAATTTCATAAATACGACAGTTGCTTAGATGCCGTCGCGTGTTTCGCACATTTGTTAGGTTACCGCACGTCTAAAAATATAATTCAACTAGAATATTATAACTACCTACCTACTTTTTACAGAAACTTTACAACTTGCCTTACGCGAGACGTACGCGCCGTAAGTACACCTAATCCGTTATCGGCCGAACTCGTCCGATCGAACCAAATATTATTCAAAGAAAATAAGTGCATGGAATCCGTCTCACGGGGGAAGCCCCGCGGCAATAAGTGGAACTAATTATTATTACAAACATAGCTATCAACATTCCGTCGCATGACTGTGGTGGATGGACTTCTTTCGTGAGACGAACTTTACATCTAGTTTTCGGACGTCATCGTGTAAAAGAAATTGAACGGTAGACGCATTCTATTTCTTTTACACGTCAGTGATTTGGTTCGATCGACCGATGATGGATTGGGTGTACGCGAAGCTTTTGCCAGTGACTTTTGCGAAAGTCTTTAACCAGTGCGTGTTGCCAGTGATGACTTATGGCACTGAAACGTGGTCGCTCACAATGGGCCTTATAAGAAGGCTAAAAGTCACCCAAAGGGCAATGGAGAGGGCTATGCTTGGAGTTTCCCTGCGTGATTGAATCAGGAATGAGGAGATCCACAGGAGAACCAAGGTAACCGACATAGCCCGAAGAATTGCCAAACTTAAGTGGCAGTGGGCAGGCCACATTGCTCGCAGAACAGATGGCCGATGGGGCCCGAAAGGTTCTGGAGTGGCGACCGCTTACCGGAAGACGTAGCGTTGGAAGGCCTCCCACAAGGTGGACCGACGACCTTGTGAAGGCCGCAGGAACCCGTTGGATGCAAGAAGCACAGAACCGGTCGAAGTGGAGGTGCTTGAGGGAGGCCTATGTCCAGCAGTGGACGTCTTTCTGCTAAAATGATGATGATGAAGCTTTTGCCTTTCATAACTTCAAAGTGCCAACAACACATACAAAGGTAACTGGAAAATTACACAAAAGGTTGCCAAGCAAAATCTTAAGCTTGACAACGATCCCCACATTCCTGAAACACTGCTTAAGGACCTCTTATGGGATCATTTTCAAATGTTAGAAATCTCTTAGAAGCACTTCAAAGTGTGACAAACATTTAAATAACTGTCCTAGTTAACATTTAACAAATAACGTTGGAAATTGAAATTGTTGTCATCAAACTGTATCTAAATGGAGTTGGATTTCAGCTAGGGATGTCACGTATTCGGATCAACATAATAATTTATTTAAAAACGTTTAAAAAACAACAGTAGTAAGATTACCCATACAATAATAAAGCCTAAGTACCTAAAGCATAATCAGCCTATAATATTCCCATTGTTGGGTCACAGGCCTCCAGAGCAAATGGGCCGTAATTCACCACGCAACCCCAGTGCTGGTTGATACATAGATGTAACACGTCTTCGAATTTTTGGCTCTTAGACATGCCGGTTTCCTCCTGATGTTTTCTTCACCGTTTTATTGAGAGCAGTGGTTATGAAATTATCGACCCAAAGTGAAGCTCCTGCCTGGGTTTGAACCCATAACCTGCGCCTCGCTAGTCGTGACCGTTATCTCTGGGTCACTACTGGTGACATGATCGTGTACCATTCGTACGCAGTAAACATTTTCCCCCTTACTAATAAACGTTGTATAGCGTCTGTATAGTTACACAATGCTTTGTCTTCTTCTTTCGAAAGTCAAACTACTGACGACTGAAAGAGAGAAATCGGTGTGTAACTATTCATCTGTTATGTATAATACGTTTATTAGTAAGGTGGTAAGTCTCCAATTAGATTTTTTTTACTCTTATCAAAGGATTGTAGAACACGTTAAAAATACAGTTTTACAAAATGAGTACTATTTCTAAAGCGTGTGGGTGAGCACTGCTCTCCTAGCTAGTTTATGGAAACCTGTGTTAAGGAGAAGCAGTCCGGTCCCATAAGGTACAAATTACAATGACGTAAAAGTTACATAGTGCTTCTGATGTTACTGTTACAATTTCGAAGAATTAAGTTAGACAAGTTTTTTATCGTTAAAATAAAATAAATTGAGTTAAATAATTATGTGTTATGTGTGCGTGTGTGATTGGGTTTGTGGTGTGTGTGAGAGGGTGGGGGTGTATGTGTGTGTGAAATTAATGGTTTATTGTGTATCATAGAAACGAAAGAAAAATAAATGTAGGTCAAGCAATTATAAGTAAATAATTATAAAGTTATAATAATTATGAAGAGTCGCGACTTATAACGTTAACAGTAATTTTCCAATCTGTTTTCATCATAACCTACATTTAAAGGAACATGACCCAGTCACACCAAACCTTGAATCAAAACCCCTATTTTCTCCTCGACAAATATGTTCTACAAGAACAGATACAAAAATACAAACACGTCGTGGAAAACAACACGAATGAAACCCATTTTCAATTTACTTTTACTACAAACTTGAAGTTTCACGACTGACCCTTCACCCTACGAAGTTAAGGGTTAATAAAAATGATGGATTCTGTAACAAGATGTCAGGAACTGAATATTAGATTTGAAACTGAATATTGATGAAGGAATTTGTGAATATTTGGGGAACATAATGATTTTTTTATTGTTGGTTGTTTTTATTTTGTGTAGGATGAAGATATGTGGGCTGTTTTTAGGGTTCCGTACCCAAAGGGTAAAAACGGGACCCTATTACTAAGACTCCACTGTCCGTCTGTCCTTCTGTCACCAGGTTGTATCTCATGAACCGTGATAACTAGACAGTTGAAATTTCACAGATGATGTATTTCTGTTGCCGCTTTAACAACACATACTAAAAATAGAATAAAATAAATATTTAAGGGTGGCTCCCATACAATAAACGTGTTTTTTTCGGCGTTTTTGCCTTGTGATACGGAACCCTTTGTGTGCGAGTTTGGCCAGTTTTATTTTTTCTAGTGTTGTTTTCAAAAAGTTGGTAGGAGTAGTTCTACGCCCTGCCTAGCCTTTACCCAAATATGTTGGGGTCGGCTTCCAGTCTAACCGGATGCAGCTGGATACCAGTATTTTACATAGAGCGACTGCCTATCTGACCTCCACAATCCAATTACTAGGTAATACGATACCCCTTGGTAAGACTGGTTGTAACTTTCGGGCTTCTGACGACCCGTAATGACTGTCAAAGAGTCACGAATGACACGGAGAGGTTTTGATATGTAAAGATGGTCACCCATCCACGGACCAATGGCGGCAAGCGTAGCTTAACCTGATCAATTGACCCCTTTTTTTTTTGGGTGGGAAATCATCAAATGACCCCTCCCGCTCTGGGCGGAGCGGAAGGGAGTGTCAGACTCTTACTGACTAAAACCAACCCGTGTTCCTTCACTTGCCTGTGCCAGGGGCCACGGTATCTCTTTCGAACAACCCGCGACCCTGGCGGGCATCGGCCCTAGTGGACCCCGTCAGTTGGTGCTGACATCTCCTTGAGGCGCGCGTGGAACACAACGCGCCGTCGACCCGGGCCTGGTCCTTACCGGACGGCGAGCTGCCCATTGCTCGCCGCCCGCAAGCCCGCGCCTACGGTGGCCGGGAATCGGCTATCGACTCCCGACGCCCGGGGCGTCTCCTGCGGCGGCTGGGGGCGTAAGGGCGCAAGGATTGCCGCTCCCTCACGCGCTCCGCCTCCTCCTTCGCGAGCATCACTGCTTCGCAGAAGAAGGCGATAGCCTCCCATGCATCAATTGACCCCTGCGGCTGTTATTACTTAGCCACAAGCCTCTCTCTACGTCAATAGTTTAATAGGTGATATTAAAATCATAATAATCCTTCTTATCACACTAATATTATACAGGCGAAAGTTTGTGAGTGTGTGTGTGTGGGGGTGTGTTTATATGTTTGTTACTTCTTCACGCTCAAACGGCTGGACCAATTTTGATGAAATTTAGTATGGAGGTAGCTGACATCCTGGATTAATATATAGGCTACTTTTTATCCCGATATTCCCACGGGATCGACATTTACGCGGGTAAAACCGCGGGGCGCAGCTAGTATTATCATAAATGTGAAAGTTTTTGAAGATGTTTGGATGTTTGTTACTCAATCACGCGTAAACCGTTGAACAGATTTGGATGAAAATTGGCACAAAGATAGACCATTTCCTGGATTAACACATGGGATATTTTTTATCCCGATAATCATACAGGATCAAACTTACGCGGGTGAAACCGCGGGGCGCTGCTAGTATTTTACTAAATAACCAATTTTATTACTGTCTACCTATAAGTATGGATAAAATCGTATCCTTATAGCTGGCGGTGGCGAAGGTTCCATACAACTCGATTCCTATCGGCTTCTCTTTGAAAAATGGCACAGTCAGTATTTTTGACACAAATAATATAATCATATTAAAGATACTCGTGTCTACTCCGGCTTACCTCTTACAAAAATTGACTCTTCGCTACTGGAAGGTTCCATACAACTCGATTCCTACCGGCTTCCCTTTGAAAAATGGCACAGTCAGTATTTTAGACACAAATAATATAATCATATTAAAGATAGGTATCTACTCTGGTTTACCACTTACAAAAATTGACCCTTCGATAGCTCCTACTGATAGCTATAGTTAGATATGTTCCTACTGATAGCTAAATAAATAAAGAACGTAATCATGTGTAATAAACAAATTACGTCCATAATCATTATAACCGCAGCAAAGTGGTGGCCCTGCGACTTACGAGTCCTAGGGCGTGGGTTCTAATCCTACTGTTACTAATGGGAACTAACGAATAATGACCCACAAATCGTGAAAACCATACGAAGCCAGGCTGAAAAAAAATCAAACAATATGAACCCAAAAGCTCTGCATGCAAAAAAAAAAAACTGGGCAAGAGCGAGTCGTACTCGCGCACCGAGGGTTCCGTACCATCATATGTTTTTAAATTTTCACCGGCAAACTACTTACTAGATCTCGTTCAAACCAATTTTCGGTGGAAGTTTACATGATAATGTACATCATATATTTTTTTTAGTTTTATCATTCTCTTATTTTAGAAGTTACAGGGGGGGGGGACATACAGTTTAGAAAAAAAATATATTAGAAACCTCAATATCATTTTTGAAGACCTATCCATAGATACCCCACATGTATGGGTATGATGAAAAAAAAATTTTTGAGTTTCAGTTTATTGTTTTTTTTATATACTTAATATATTGTTTTTTGTTTGTTTTTCCATTATTTAGTGTTTTTTTTTTTGTTTTATTGTTTTTCCCATAATTTATTGTTTTTTTATTTTTTTGTGAAAATCTTAATGCGGTTCACAGAATAGGTACATCTACTTACCAAGTTTGAACGGTGTAGTTCTTATAGTTTCGGAAAAAAGTGGCTGTGACATACGGACGGACAGACAGACAGACATGACGAATCCATAAGGGTTCCTGACACCCTGGATTAACATATGCTACCTTTTATCCCGATATTCCCACGGGATCGAAACTTATGCGGTTGAATCCGCGGGGCACAGCTAGTTATAAATATTAAAAAAAAAACTGCACGCACTGGCAAAGTTTTTGAGCTGTAGAACTGCATGCAACGGTATAGAGAACGTAGGACTGTATAAAAATATGTAAATTTTTTGGCAAAACATAAATTTGACCTTCAATATCTACGTAAACAGAAGGATCCCAGGTAAGGTTCAGTACAAAAAAAAAAAACATAATAACGGAAAGAACAAGGGACTCTCGATTTCGTTAAGGGCATTATTCGCCCGTTATTTAACTAAACCACTTCTTTACTATTCCAGACTCCAGTAATCTGGAATAGTGGCTATTCAAGTATTACGTAAGCACTACAAGGGGATGGGATGTCGTTGCTTTCCTTATTTTTTTGACATGGAGAGTGGGGGGGTCTAGATTGTGATTACGTCAGCAATATTGATGTGTTTTACTTTTCGGATTTTCCACAAAATTTTGTCGATTTTGGTTTGAACACTTAAGGCAACCTACTTGTCTATGCTTGAAAACGAAACGCATGCTGCTCATGAATCAATAAAGAAACCAGAACACATCGAAAAATGCATGTACCAATATTTAAGTAAGCATGGGGGGGGGGGGGGGGGGGGGTCAGACCTTCGCTTATTTTTGCTGACGTGTGTTGACGTAGGTGGACGTGGTTTTTGCGGAAGTGGGGTTAATAATTACAAAAAATCTGGTTACGTCATACTTGAACGGCCCCCCTATCCTATGCCTAAACACTTATAACCTAAATTAATCAACACCTCTTTACAAAGTTAGCTCATTCTCTTAACTCACCACAACCTACCTTGAATTAACCGCTTCTCTTCAAGGTTAGTTCTGCACCCGACGAAATACGTCACCTTGCACCAAGTGACGGTAAGTGCATATTAGGCACCGTTCTCACTGTATCGTGAGTTCGTGACATTTATCTTGATAATCATAATCTGTCGTTTGGTCGATCTAGACATCTATTCTTACCAGGTAGTGACGGGACTTGCCGAAAGAAAAATGACAATCGCACTGTCATTATTGACAATGATTAATATGCCGTGGTACCTATTGTAGCGATATCTACAACGCCACATGAGAACAACGCGTCATACTGACGTCACGCAAAATCCTGCATCGCGCAAGCAGAGTTTACCGCGCAACTAGCATAGATACAACGGCCCCACATGAATCATTGGGCAGTCGCCAGACACAACACCCGTCTGGTCGGAGGATCCTCCCTTTTCTATGGAGGTTGAGTGAACTTTACACCCTGTTCCTCATACCTCTATACTATAATAAACAAAGAAAAAGTTTAAATTTGGTTTTTGTATAAAAAAAATTGCTTGCAGCTTGCAGAGCTACCAAGCAGCAGTGGTATTGAGCTACTGAGAGCCAGAGGCCTAAGTCTGGTCTAAGGTTATAGTGGAAATGAGCTGTGGCAAGGATCAATGTCCATTGGAACGGGTGAATACTTGAGTGCAAACCGTGATTCGGCAAACGTATAGTGTAAAAATCTATCATTACGACAAAGTAAGAACACTTGGCTACCATACAGCTAAACTTGACAGCTTATTTCAAATTAATCCGACTGCACGATACAATGAGTCGGCTTTGCGATTTGCGTCAAGCAAGGTCATCGCAAACAGTCGCTGTATGAGAAGATGAACCTTATGGTAAAACTGATCATGTACACTGAGCCTCAAGTCTGCTATCACAATAGTGTCAGAATAGTCTATCATTGATTTCATAATTGTTGATTTTGACAAGTTTGGTAATCTACTAATATAATGGCGTCATTATGACTTTCCAATGGTCAACCACTGATACTCCATTGAAAGAAATGGCATATAATGGTAATCTCGTAAATAATGACAAATGAATAACTGACTTAGGCGGTAATCTGCAAAAATTTTGACAGTTCCTTTGATCGGTGACCTACCATTAGAACGTCATTGAGCAGTCATTATCGTATATGTTCTGTGCCATTGACCGACCAATGATCGACCATTATGAATTTAGCAGATTACGAACTTGCAAAATGACAATGGGATCGTGTTGGAATGACGAATTTATAAAAATAGCAGACTTGGGCCCCTGGTCATGTGTATAGGTAGCCTTAAGGTGTAAGATCGAATCTTGTGCGGTGCACAATACACGTTGATTGCGAGAAGTGTACGAAGCTCTGGGTTTTGAGAAACTTGACTTAAATGGAGGGTACCTGTGAGGCTTCTGTGTGTGACGACTCCGACGTGTGGTGTGTGGTTCTGTGTTGTGGCTCAAGTTTCGGTAATTGGGATTTTGGTGAGGACACTGAATTGCTGGAACAAGATTGTATTTTCCGTGAAATAAAATGGTTTCTGGGGAACTTCTCACCACGTCTTTACTTTTTACGTTATTTACTTTTATACTAATCATGTTAATACTTCAAGCCAATAGTTTTGTTGCTTGAAAACTGGTTGAAAACGACCGTTTTCCTGAAGAAAAAAAATCTGATAAAAAAAACCATTTCTCTATGGAAAAACTTCTCTCATTTAGATAAACTAGCTGCGCCCCGCGGTTTCACCCGCGTAAATGTCGATCCCGTGGGAATATCGGGATAAAAAGTAGCCTATATGTTAATCCAGGGTGTCAGCTACCTCCATACCAAATTTTATCTAAATTACCCTTCTACTTACGTTGGAGAGATACCGATGATCAACTGAAATAAGTTTCGGTAACTTACCGAAACATTTTCTAAAGAATTCCTGTTGTATTTTCGCTAGACAGAAAGGCGGACGGTATATAGTTCACCCAACAATATAAAAATGTAGTTTAAAACGATACCAAAGTATAAATTTGTATTTCAGTCTAGTGATTTGAATGACCTCACACGACATAATAATATCTTTCACGAATCAGTATATAGAAAATATTGGAGCGTTTTATGTAAACGAATACAATCTGTCAAATGTCAAGTTTGTCAGTTGAGTTTGAAGTTTGAGACAGAACTATCTCTCTCTCTCTCTGCTAATGGCTGTCGATGTGAAACCTATATATCTGGCTCTCTGAGATTACAATCATATTTAATCTAAGTATTGAGTTTACTTTTCGCTATAAAACCATCAGGTTATGGGCCCAGGGTGTTTGCTGCACCCTGCAAAATAATTATTTCGCGAGAAAAACAAAAATTCAATATAAGTCAGTTTTTTCACGACACGTCATCGTTCGGCACAATGACCATGTCTTCTATGGGACTGCAGATTGAAAAGCTGCGAGGCATTGAAGACTATAATCAGTGGAAATTCATTCTGAAGAACGTTCTTATGCACGAAGATCTATACGATTGCATAGAAACCGAAAAAGGGAACGAAGACCCTAAGAAGAATCAAAAGGCGTTAGCAAAAATTTGCTTATCGGTCGGTCCATCCGCGTTGCCACATATTCGTAACGCGAAGACGGCATATGAAGCGTGGAATAGCTTGCAACGCGCTTATGAGGATAAAGGTTTGTGCAGGAGACTTGGATTGCTAAGAGCGCTGTTTGGTGTGAGGCTGAGCGAGGCGGAGAGCATGCAGAGCTACCTAGCTAAAATAACTGAGCTTGGGCAGCAGCTTACAGATATTGGGAATGCATTTGATGACGAGTTTTTAGCTGTAATCATGTTGAGCGGTTTGACCCCGGACTTTGACCCCCTTATCATGGCTTTGGAGAATGCTAATACAAAGTTGACTAGTGATATGGTTAAGTCTAAGCTTTTACAGGAACAGCAGCGACGCGATGGTAAGCGTGATGAACATCAGGAGCTCAATGCATTGGCAGTAAAGAAACCTCCAAAGTGTTTTCGCTGCAAGAAAATTGGTCATATACAGAAAGATTGCCCAAAGAAAGCTGAAAGTAAACCGAAGTCAACTCCCAAGGCGGAAAAGTCATGGTTAACAGCGTTATCTGTGAAACTGCAGAGTGATATCTGGTATGTGGATAGTGGTGCGACCAACCACATGACCAATAACAAGGAGATCATGCAGGATTTTCAGTGTACTAAATCGCTTGAAGTTAACGTGGCAAATGGAGAAAAAGTCAAGACTGAAGGACTTGGTAGTGTGCAAGTACAGTTAAAGAAGGGTTTAAAGACAATAAGTAATGTATACTATATTCCTAAACTTTCTGCAAATTTATTATCAGTTAGTGAGTTAATTAGAAAAGGTTTTAGTGTAATTTTTAATAAACAAGGTTGCAAAATCTTGGATGATGATGAAGTCATAGCTACTAGTACATGCTATAGCGGTGTTTATCAACTAGACACTGTACAAAATGTGAGTTCTAAGGTAAGATCAGAGAATGCCATGAACTCAGTCTGTGAGCAAGTTCAACCTAAGGAGCTGACAGTACACGATGAAGACATGACTGCTTTAGTGTCCGTTGGGGGTTCTGTGTCACATGAGGTTTGGCATAAGAGGTTAGGTCACCTGAACTCGAGGAGCATGAATGTTATGAAAAATGGAATGGTTAAAGGTATGAATTTTGATAATTCTTTGTTTAGTCCTTGTGTAGCTTGCATAGAAGGAAAGCAAACTAGATTGCCATTTCCTAAGAAAAGTCACAGTAGGTCTACTAAAATATTAGGGCTGGTGCATACTGACGTGTGTGGTCCTATGCAGGTTCCATCATACAGTGGATCACGTTATTTTGTAACATTCATTGACGACTTCAGTAGAAAATCATTTATTTATTTCTTAAAGAAAAAGGATGAAGTGTTTGAAAAATTTAAAATATTCAAAGCACTAGTTGAAAATTTTACTAACAAGAAAATAAAAACTTTAAGAAGTGACAATGGCGGTGAATACATAAATATGTCTTTTCAGGAGTACCTAAGAAGCTGTGGGATTAGGCATGAAACTACCGTCCCACACTGCAGTGAACAGAATGGTGTAGCGGAGAGGGCTAACCGGACAATTATGGATAAAACCCGTTGTATGCTGCAAGATGCTGGACTGGGAAAACAGTATTGGGCTGAAGCGGCTAACACAGCGGTTTACCTAAAAAACCGTTCTCCCACCAAGGCTGTCATGGGTACAACACCTGAAGAAAAGTGGACATCTAAAAAGGTGAATGTTGCACATTTACGTATTTTTGGATGCATAGCATATGCAGTTGATGAAAATGCCAGGAAGCTGGATCCTAGAAGTAAAAGATTTATCTTTGTAGGATACTGTGAAGAAAGTAAAGGCTACAGGCTCATAGATCCATCTTATCCTAGGAAGATCCATAAAGCAAGGCATGTCATTTTCGTGGAAAATATGTTTTTATGTAGTAAAATTGTGTCACATGATGATAATAAAAATACTGATGTTATAGTATTGGATACATCTGTGTTATTGAGTGAAGATAGTACTGTACAACCAACTACTGTACAACTATCACCAAAAGTAGTATCTGAGCCTACTCAGACTGTCCAGAGCGAACAGTCTCCACAAGTAAATACCTCTATAGGTGACAATTTACTTTCTGATGGCACAAGAAATCCTCGCAGACAAACTATGTTTAGTTTGGATGGTGAAGAGGATTCTGAGAGTGCAGATAGTTTTTCGTCCGATGTAACTTACTTGCCAGGGAGGTCGAGCTTTGACTCTGAGGACAGTGAGCAGTCATCGTATCAAGATGTACTAGAAGCAGAGTATGCTGGGCTGACAGAGATAATGGTAGAGGAGCTGCCGACTAAACTGGAGGAGGCATTGAGTAGCAGTGAGGCTAAACACTGGAGTGATGCTATAGAAAATGAGTATAACTCTTTCATAAAAAATAAATGCTGGACTCTAGTTGACTTACCTGTGGGGCATAAGCCAGTAAAATGCAAGTGGGTTTTTAGCAAAAAGAGAGGATTGAATGGAGAGTTACTCAAGTATAAGGCTCGCTTGGTGGCGAAAGGATACACACAGAAGTATGGAGTAGATTACTACGAAACATTCTCTCCAGTTGTAAGGTACTCAAGTATTAGAATACTACTGACCCTGGCTGCTCAGTATGACATGGTGGTTAAGCATCTTGATGTAAAGACTGCATTTCTCAATGGAGACCTAGAAGAGTCTGTCTACATGGAACAACCAGTAGGTTATGTGGTAAAAGGATGTGAGAAGAAAGTTTATAAGCTAAATAAAGCAATATATGGCTTAAAACAGTCGGCGAAAGCATGGAATAAGAAAATTAATGATGTTTTAACCCAAAAATTGAAGTTTAACAGGTTATCTTCGGAACCATGTGTTTATGTATATAGTCATGATGGTGAAATAATGATTATTGCTCTTTATGTTGATGATATAATGTTGTTTACATTAAAAACATCACAACAAAGGAATATTATAAAGAAGAGACTGATGGATGAATTTGACATGAAAGATTTAGGTATAGCCCATCATGTTTTAGGCATGAAAATAGAAAAAACAGCTGATGGGAGCTTTATCTTGGATCAGTCGAGTTACATAAAGAAAATATTAGATAAATTCAATATGGCGGATTGCAAACCAATGAAAACTCCTATGGAGGTTGGAATAAAGTTACAGAAGGAAAATAGTTCAAAATGTAACTTTGATTATAGAAGCCTTATTGGTTATTTAATGTATTTATCTGTATGTTCCAGGCCTGATATCTCTCACAGTGTGAGTTTCCTTAGCCAGTTCAACAACTGTTATGGTGAAAGTCACTGCAAAGCAGCAAAAAGGGTTTTGAGGTATTTGAAAGGAACAGTTGATTATTGTCTTATTTTTCAGAAAGGTGAAATGAATATTGTTGGTTTCACTGATGCAGACTGGGGGGCCAATCAGTTGGATCGTCGATCTTACACTGGCTACCTATTTCGTATTGGAAAGTCTATAGTTTCATGGGAAAGTCGTAAGCAACGTACAGTGGCACTCTCTAGTACAGAAGCTGAGTACATGGCAATCTCTGATTCTTGTAAAGAAGCTATGTTTTTGAAAACATTTATTTCCGAATGTACTGGCATTGTTTGTAAAGTGTTGATGTTAAATGACAATCAGTCAGCACATAAACTTTGTAATAATCCTGTATTTCATGCGAGGTCTAAGCATATTGATATAAGACATCACTTTGTAAAAGATTTGGTAACAAAGAAACAGGTTGAATTGGAATATCTTTGTACTAATGAAATGTTGGCTGATGTTTTAACAAAACCATTAACTGCCGAAAAACATTTAAAGTTTGTGTCTCAAATATTAAAATGTTAACTTTGTGTATTGACCATACATAATTATGTTTGTTATGTGTATTTTCAGATACAGTTATACTTTTGTTTTGAGGCCTAGTATTTGTTGCATAATATTGTATTAGTTTAAGGCCTAGTATTGGAGCGTTTTATGTAAACGAATACAATCTGTCAAATGTCAAGTTTGTCAGTTGAGTTTGAAGTTTGAGACAGAACTATCTCTCTCTCTCTCTGCTAATGGCTGTCGATGTGAAACCTATATATCTGGCTCTCTGAGATTACAATCATATTTAATCTAAGTATTGAGTTTACTTTTCGCTATAAAACCATCAGAAAACACAATATAAATGAACATACAAACGCGTTCATAATGTTATGCATATATTCATACAATAAAATTTATGAGGCTCACAACACAACATGAAACCGAACCAAATTTGAGGAAAAGGGTAAAAGAACAATACAATTTGCACGCTTTCTGTGTTAGGCTTTGAAAACTGTGGTTTTCTTGTAGACGATTGCAGGATTTGGCTGAAAATTGCAACATTAATTACCAAAGTGATATGCCTTCTTTATTTTGTCTAATTTGTATGATCACTACTGCTCTCAAAACGGAGAAGGAAAACATCGGTGAGGAAACCGGCATGTTCTAGAACCAAAAATTCGGAAACATGTGATATCTACCAACCCGCACTGGACCCGCGTAGTGGCCCGCTCTCTCGCACAGAAAGACAGGCTGTGACCCGTCAGTAGGGATGTTGTTTGCTAATTTTGCTTATGATGTTGACTATGAAAGAAGTTTTGGAGATGTATGCCTAAATTCCGTTAATTCCGTCAAACTCATCATTTTTATCATCCGTAAGACGTCCAATGCTAAGCATAGATCTCCCCCAAGCGTCGCCGTAACTCGCAAACTTTGTCGAATCGATCTCTATTGTAAAATAGTAGTCATCACTATCATGATTTCAGCCGAAAGACGTCCACTGCTGGACGGCCTCCCCCAAGCACCTCCACTTCGACCGGTTTCGTGCTTCTCGCATCCAACGATTTCCTACGGCCTTCATAAGGTCGTCGGTCGGCTTGGTCTTCCAACGCTACGTCTTCCGGTACGCGGTAGCCACTCCAGAATCTTTCGGCCCCATTAGCCATCTGTTCTGCCGTGCCCTGCCCGCTGCCACTTAAGTTTGTCAATTCTTCGGGCTATGTCGGTTACCTTGGTTCTCCTGCGGTAAAATAGTAGTACATCATCCTTAATACTGTGTCCATTTACGTTGGTCATAATCCTCTGGTCCAAAACGTAGTTCCGACGTTTTAAAAGCTCGTTATATCAAAGTGGCGTTTGGGCCGAAAGCCTCCTAGAAAAATGGTCTCTAAGTTTGGAGAAATTGCAAAACAGGTCTTCTTCGAAAGAATAATTCACTGTACAGCAAAATCTTTTTAACTGACAACTTTTTAACTGAAAATAACGCCCTTGCAAAAGTAGTTAACTGGTTTAATGTCAATAACCTACTTCTTAACGGAAAAAAACGAAATGTATTAAGTTTACCATACCCCACGTTAGACAAGTAGAAACTAGTGTTCTCATTAAGGATGAAGAGTTGAAACCCGAAGATACCACAGTATTCCTAGGCATAACGTTGGATGCCAAGCTTCAATGGGGCCCCCATATAGATAAATTGTCAAAAAAGCTTAGCTCTGCAGCATACGCCGTTAGGAAAATTCGTGATTTAACTGATTTAGAGACAGCCCGTTTAGTATACTTTAGTTATTTTCATAGTGTGATGTCGTACGGTATTCTGTTGTGGGGAAATGCCGCCGATATTCAGACAATTTTTATTTTACAAAAAAGGGCAATTCGTTCCATTTATAAATTAAGTCCCAGACACTCCCTTTTTTTTTTTTTTTTTGGGTGGGAAATCATCAAATGACCCCTCCCGCTCTGGGCGGAGCAGAAGGGAGTGTCAGACTCTTACTGACTAAAACCCACCCGTGTTCCTTCACTTGCCTGTGCCAGGGGCCACGGTATCTCTTTCGAACAACCCGCGACCCTGGCGGGCATCGGCCCTAGCGGACCCCGTCAGTTGGTGCTGACATCTCCTTGAGGCGCGCGTGGAACACAACGCGCCGTCGACCCGGGCCTGGTCCTTACCGGACGGCGAGCTGCCCATTGCTCGCCGCCCGCAAGCCCGCGCCTACGGTGGCCGGGAATCGGCTATCGACTCCGTCCCAGACACTCCCTCAGAGACAAATTTAAAGAGATTAATATAATGACTGTGCCTTCTCAGTACATTTATGATAATCTTTTGTATGCACATAAAAATATTAATCTGTTTAAAAAATACAGTGATATACTAGGAACAAACACAAATTTGTTGTTCCTACAACAAGGCTCAAAAAAATAGGTGGCTCGTTTAGATGCCAATGTATACGTTTTTATAATAAACTTCCTAGCCACATTCAAGAACTAAGCCTTAATAAATTCAAATCTTTTATAGAGCGAAAACTATGTCAGAAAGCCTATTATACTGTAAAAGACTATATTGAGGACAAAAAGGCTTGGGATTGAGCTGCTCCAATAGGTTTAGAATGTTGTTTTTATTTTGCAATTTTACACTTTAATAATTTTCTTTTCTTTTTTTTAAGTATCTATTTACTTAAATAATGACATATACATTTACTGTATAAAGTATTATATGATTTTAATTATTGTGAATGTGAGGACTATGTGGGTAATTTTTTGTTTTTTCTCTCTTCGTTTTAAACATGATCTGGCAGTTTGAGTAGTTTATGCGGCCTACCCAAATGTCCTGTCTTTGGTATTATTCGTCGAATCGTTGAGCTCCTTAAGTTCTGAGTTGAGCTGCACGGTTACTGACAAATGCGTGCACTGACTGGACAGGTCCGCTCAATCTGTGTGGTTCTTTCCTCAAAAGACCTTTTCAGACACTAATCTACATGGTCCTCAAAGATTATGTCCGGATTTTTATATACACATTGACATTGATGAATTTTATTTAGACAATGACATGAATATTTACTTTGTAAGTAATCTTTATTATTATTTTTTTATTTAATTATTGTGAATGTGAGGACTATGTGGGTCATTTCTTTTTTTCCTTCTTAGTTTTAATCATGATCTGGCAGTTTGAGTAGTTTATGCGGCCTACCCAAATGTCCTGTCTTTGGTATTGTTCGTCGAATCGTTGAGCTCCTCAAGTTCTGAGTTGAGCTGCACGGTTACTGACAAATGCGTGCACTGACTGGACAGGTCCGCTCAATCTGTGTGGTTCTTTCCTCAAAAGACCATTTCAGACACTAATCTACATGGTCCTCAAAGATTATGTCCGGATTTTTTATATGCACATTGACATTGATGAATTTTATTTAGACAATGACATGAATATTTACTTTGTAAGTAATCTTTATTATTATTTTTTTATTTAATTATTGTGAATGTGAGGACTATGTGGGTCATTTCTTTTTTTCCTTCTTAGTTTTAATCATGATCTGGCAGTTTGAGTAGTTTATGCGGCCTACCCAAATGTCCTGTCTTTGGTATTGTTCGTCGAATGGTTGAGCTCCTCAAGTTCTGAGTTGAGCTGCACGATTTTTGACAAATGCGTGCACTGACTGGACAGGTCCGCTCAATCTGTGTGGTTCTTTCCTCAAAAGACCATTTCAGACACCAATCTACATGGTCTTTACACGATCTGACCAAGATTTTGTCTGGACTTTAAAAGAGACCTTTCTTCTCAGAATAGTCAGTTAGGAAACGCCGACCTCATCTAGTTTAAAAAAAATATGATTGACGTGTAAAAGTGTTTGTACAAACCTACTTACAGAAATAAAAATCATTTAATCATCATCATTTAATCATTTAAAACTACGCGTGGATTCTATCTAGACCTTGATTGGCTGCGACATTTCGCAAGAACCGCCTTTTTCCTATGTATATTTCGCGTTTCAAAAGAAGTTAGGAGAAATAAAACAAGGGTTTTCTTCGACAGAAAGGTTCACAGATCTCTTTAATGGCTAATGGATTTTGCCTGGACCCTGATTTGCTGTGACATTTCACATGAATCGCCATTTTCAAAGGTACCTATATATGTCTTCTGTTGATTGTAAGTAGTTAATTTTTTTCTGTTTTGGTCAGTATGAGTGGTTTACGATTATAAATACTGCAAAGCCTTGATTACAAAGGCAGGAATCATCATCCGCCTAGCCTTTTCCCAACTATGTTGGGGTCGGCTTCCAGTCTAACCGAATGCAGCTGAATACCAGTATTTTACAAGGAGCGGCTGTCTATCTGACCTCCACAACCCAGTTACTGGGTAATACGATACCCTTTGGTAAGACTGATTGTCAGACTGCCCGAAAGTCTGACCACCAGTCTTACCACTTTCGGGCTTTCGGGCTTCTGACTACCCGTAACGACTGTCAAAGATCTACGAATGACAGCCGGGACCAACGGCTTAACGTGCTTTCCGAGGTACGGAGGGGTCTCGGTATGTAAAGATGGTCACCCATTCACAGACCAACCGCGGCAAGCTTAGCTTAACCTGATCGATCGACCTGTGCCGCTGTTATTATTTAGCCACGGACTGATTTAAAAAGAGATAACTGGAAACGCAAGTTTTAGAAATAATAAAATTCAGGAAAATTCTTCAGTATATATGCTAGGTAGATATAGTGTGTTAAAAACATAATATAACTAATTTGATACAATAGAAAAAAATCATGAAGATACCTCTAAAAACTTTTTACAATAAAAACCATACCAACATACAATCATTCTGGTTTTTTGTCAGATTATTCTACAAACAACATACTAAAGCACTAGTGTTTAAATTTTTTAGTCCAAACAATAGATTTTTTGTAAATAGATAATTGCTTCATATTTTGCAATAAATTACCAGCTTTGTGTCATCGCGCTTCTCTTTCTTTTCTATGCAGTCCGACAGTGACCGCGCTTCAGATCATGTAGTCCTCTTATCTTGTCCATTTCATGCTTATTTTAATATACAATTTTTGTGTACGTTAATACTGCGTTAGTTTAGTAACTGCGAAAGACCACTGAGTTCCATAACAACTTTGGTAAACACTAGACATAAACATTAATAATAAATTAATAATCAATCAGGCCTAATATATTGTATCTCCGGGTGTTCTCGTCTAGCTAACGGAGAGTACTTGCATAGACACAACCTTGTGGCCAGGATAATCCATCAGCAACTTGCTCTGAAATACAGCCTTGTGGAACCGGAGGTACCGTACTACAGGTATGTGCCCGACCCAGTTCTCGAAAATGGAAATATCACATTGTACTGGGATCGATCCATCATCTAGCATCTAGCAACTATTGTTGCCAATAAGCCTGATAGGTATAGTGGTGATGAATCGATTAGAGCGGCGCGCAATGATTGTTGACATAACCGTCCCGCATGATGAGAACCTCGTAAAAGCCGAGAAAGATAAACAAATCAAGTATCTTGACTTGGCTCGCGAGGTTGTCGACATGTTGACTCAGCAGTCATTGTGCCGATAGTCGTGACAGCCAATGGGCTAATAGCCCAGAGCCTCGACCAACACCTGAAGAGGCTCTCGTTGGACAGCTGGATCAAGGGCTTGATTCAGAGAGCAGTATTTCTGGACACGGCCCGCATTGTTAGGAGGTTCCTCTCTCTGGAGCCCTGACCGCCCCGGTAGCTTGGACCCTGTTCCCGATACCAGTGGGCTACTATTTTTTACATTTTTAAATGTTATGTTTTTTATATTCTAATATTTAAAAATATAATTTATATGTTTAAAATGAAATAAAGGAGATTATAATAAAACTAGAGCTAGACGCAAACACCCGCTACTTCTAAGGCCCAAGTCCTTTTTACATGACATTTGGTGTTGTACTTCACAAGGTCACTAGCAGGTATGAACGCAATTCGGTGCTCAAAGCCATATGAATATCATTATTTGTTGTTAACCCATAAAATTGAGTTATTGTATGAACAACGGTTTCGGACTGTCGCGTCAATTTCGTTTGATATTTTGTACAAATGTCAATAGGATTAGAACTGTTGTGGTTTGTTTTGTGGGTAGTATTTTATTTTAGCACAGCTTTTTTTACCTTTAATCTATAATTATTTATGTCTTTAATACTTTAAGAGCTGTGGCCCCCTCATAGTTTGTTTAGTTTTATTTAAAGCCAGTCTGGTCAAGCACTAAGGCGACTGCCTTAGTGCTTGACCAGACTGGCTTTAAATCCACCTTGCTGACTAGCAAGGTGGAAACAAAGCTGACTGACGCGGACCCGAATGGCATAACACACTTGATAGTTTTAAGGAAAGAAAATACTGTTTATTAGCACAGAAGACTAAACAGAAAACTAATAGACATACATCAGATAAAAACAAATAAAAAAGTGTGAAGTCCGATGTAAGAAATTAGCTGGAAAGTTTGCCTCACACTGCGCCAAAAAGGCCCAGGAAAAATTACGAAATGAAAAGTAATTTAAACAGTCCGTTTAATTTTTTTAAATTACTATTTCGTAATTTTTAGTTTTAAGTAAAACCTGGAATATTTGTTTGTTATAAGTAGGTAATAGTTTTGTTGTAAATATTGCACTAGAATTTGACCAAGGTTTTGAGATGTTTTCCCTTTGACACGACACCCGTAGCTCGTATCAATAAGCCAGGCCGTCACACTTACACGTATAAGTCCATATCTTGAAAATTACTGAATCGATTTTGATTAAACTTACACTGTTCCTTAAGTAGAAGTAAATATAAGCCAATAAAATAATCATGATACGATTAAAAGTTGCGGAGAAATGCGTGGACAAACATACATACATCTATAAACTTTTGTATATTTGTTTGGAAGCCCTAATAGATTGTCTTAAGTGAATGTAATGCAGTTCCAATAATATTACATAATATACGTGACCATTTGATAACCTCCTTTTTTTTGAAGTCGGTAAAAATGCCAGACTACTTTATGTGCCTGAAGCTGGTTTTCAACTTGACCTTATTTTTATTGCTAATCCATTGCCTAAGTTAGAAAAATGTGTCTGCTCAACGACGACGTACATAACGCAATGAATGTTGTGTAACTGTCAGAATGAAAGCTATTACTACTGTTAATGTGTTACACAATTACCGCAAAGGGCACATTAATCGTCAATTCGCCAGTCATGAAGCTATTTTACGCAACTTTTAATGAAAACACAACTACAATAAATCACAAACTTAATTACGGGCTCAAATTGACACAAAGTTGATCACTTCTCATGGAACAGAACCATAAATCCCGTTCATATTAGTGACGACAATTAATCGACTGACGTCATTGATACTCCACTGCTCGCGTTCATCGAAATCCGATGCGTGTCGTTAATCAGCTGGAGACACTTCAACGGTGCTAATTCACAAAACACGAATAATGTAGTTGGAATTGATACACAAAAAGGTTGTAATTAAAGGAGTATGGTAGGTACTTGCATTGCTCTTTTGTTTTTTTTTTGTAAGTAGGTTTGTATAAACACTTTTACACATCAATCATATTTTAAAAACATAAATTCATTCACAAACACAAATTCATTATGTTAACGGCAAAAGCATTCCATGTTAATGTCGTTTTTTGTAACGAGTTGATACTTGCCCACACTTTGGTGACCAAAAGGAATATAAGCTGAATTTATTATTGTATTTTAAAATAATTATATTTTTCCTGAAAACCTCCTTTTTATATTTCCATATTTTATGGGTGGCACTGACATTGTAAAGACCTGCTCAATTGCAAGGGATTTGAACTAGTTCTTCTCAATGGGTTAATTTGTAAAGAAATCCCATTTAAAATTACTTTTAAGTAATTAAAAAATCACATAGTTACCTTTGTATTCCAAACATGACTCCAGGAATTAATGGTATTGAATTAATTAACAATTTTTTCAGCATTCAGTTTATTTTGAATTCAATATTATTTGCAATAAATTTTTCATGAAGTGTAAAAAAAAAACTACAGGGTGAAATTGAAAGGAGGAAACGCCCGGGTGTCACCATTGTGTGGATCGCCCGGAGGACACGGTGGAGCATACGGTGGAGATCTGCCCAGCTTGGGCAGAGCACCGCCGTGTCCTCACGGCGGCGATCTCTCGCGTCCGGCCCTAGTCCGGGCCATGGTACGGAGCGAGAGTGCATGGGAGGCTATCGCCTCCTTCTGCGAAGCAGTGATGCTCGCGAAGGAGGAGGCGGAGCGCGTGAGGGAGAGGCAATCCTTGCGCCCTCACGCCCCCAGCCGCCGCAGGAGACGCCCCGGGCGTCGGGAGTCGATAGCCGATTCCCGGCCACCGTAGGCGCGGGCTTGCGGGCGGCGAGCAATGGGCAGCTCGCCGTCCGGTAAGGACCAGGCCCGGGTCGACGGCGCGTTGTGTTCCACGCGCGCCTCAAGCAGATGTCAGCACCAACTGACGGGGTCCGCTAGGGCCGATGCCCGCCAGGGTCGCGGGTTGTTCGAAAGAGATACCGTGGCCCCTGGCACAGGCAAGTGAAGGAACACGGGTGGGTTTTAGTCAGTAAGAGTCTGACACTCCCTTCCGCTCCGCCCAGAGCGGGAGGGGTCATTTGATGATTTCCCACCCAAAAAAAAAAAAGGGTGAAATTGAATACATGCGACAAACCGAAATGGGAGATTGTACTCATCATTATGAACAACTTTTATTATGGGAGCAACGCTGCAATCGCGAAAAAAAAATCAGCTGTTCCCTACATTTTGACGAGTTAGGCGAACATAAAATGTAGGGAACAGCTGTTTTTTTTTTTGCGATTGCACGGAACCCTCGGTCCGCGAATCCGACTCGCTCTTGACCGGTTTTTTTCTAGATCCATCCCATTCGGTTAACATTATCATCTGCCCGACCCTATGGAAATAAGTCGAGAAGGCGATAATGTATGTAAGTGTATGTATGACATTATCCAAAAAGCGTATATTTACAAAATAATGAATGTCCATTGATGATCGATCATGAGGAATCTGAAACCATGCAAACATTAATAGGTCTGTTTTACACTAAAAGCTATGTACTATTAATTTAATCACTCAAGTAACATGACTCATTCACAATATGTAATACCTTACACACACGACAGACAATACATTAACATTGCAATACAACAATCCACTCAACACAGTCCACTGCTGGACATACCTTCCGCATCCAGCCTGTCCCAGCTATCTTTTTGAGGTCGTCCGTCCATTTAGCTGGGGGGCGTCCCACACTACGCTCGCCGATACGCGGTCTCCACTCCAGGACTCGTCTGCTCCATCGGCCATCGTCCTTCGACAAACATGGCCAGCTCACTACCACTCCAGCTTGCTTACTCTGAAAGCTATGTTACAATACAATACAAAACAAAACAAAAACCATGGCACTATCATCACTTAGTTATTCCGGTCCCCCCCTCCTCGATCCCCTGCTTGTTGGTCTTCTGTTTTACTCTCTGTCTTATCCACTATAAACTTTTTCATTCCGGTTTGATCCGCTTTTTCTTTTGTTTTTATTCCTGAAGGATCGTCAGGAACAAAAATAAGTACAGGGTTTATTGAAATACATAAGTTCGTAATTCTTATTGTAACGTTACATTAGTGACCGACGTCTGTAGGTGACGTGCAAGTCACTGCAGCGTCCTATGTATGGGCAGTCGAGCCTGTCCGCTATCATCATCAGCAGGCTGTCGGGGCTGCCGCGCACCCTGCCCACCAGAGACGCGCACCGCTTACGCATCGTAGTACAGTGGCCATTTTGCGTAGATGTGACTCATACTTCCCCAAACTTGTTCTTTTTTTAGGGTTCCGTACCCAAAGGGTAAAAACGAGACCCTATTACTAGGACTCCACTGTCCGTCTGTCTGACTGTCACCAGGCTGTACCTCATCGGAACCCTTCGTGTGCGAGTCCGACTTGCAATTGGCCAGTTTTTTTTTATTTTACGTAGTTCTCACATGTTTATTATAAAATCAACATTAATGATGTAACTAATATTTTTGTAAAAATAAAATTTAAAAGAGTGTCCATGGAGTTTCTTGCCCGATCTTCTCCATAGGTACCTATCGCTTTGGATTGGGCAACTAGCTTCATATTTTCTGACTGACCGACCCCTTGACAATTCAAAAGTGCCTGTAAATGGTTTAATTGAAATAAATGCATTGGGTTTTTGAGTTTTACAATCTAAAACATCTGGCACATCATTTCATACAAGTTCGTTTAATGTTTTATTTATTTGAAATATCCGTTGTAATATTTTAGTTTTTGGCATATTTGGGGATGACCTCTTTTTCCGATCCATGAAACTCTTATTTACGACTTCTTCCGGTCCATTCTAAGATCCGTAAATATATTACTAGATGGCTTGGAAAGTTGCGAAGGGTCAGGTCATATAAAGTGATAAAGCATGTAATGGAAGTGCCATTACATGCTTTATCATTTAGGTATATGACCCAGGGGCTTACCATCACCTCTTAAAGCAGGGCAGAATTTGAACTGTACTACTTTTTTGTACAGTATTAGTAAAAAAAAAAAATATATAACTTCAATATTTTTATACATATAATTTTTTAGTCATTGAATGTGGAAGTCTGTTGTCATGGTATGGGATGAGATGGGGAGGAATGAGGAAAATGTGTGGAAAGTTTTGAGTGAATGTATTAAGATGGCTACAAAAGTAGGATTAAACCAAAGAAACGATGGATGGAACATCTATAATGTCCATTATGTGTGAAAGATGATGTCTAACTGAGATTATGACTAAAAGAAAAGTTTGGAAGTAGAAGACTTGCTGTGTCTACTACAAATAAATTTGGATAAGGGCAAGCGAATGATAATTACATACAGTTTTTTATTGCTGAATGGGCCCTCTCTTGACCTCGATAACGCCTGATAGAAAGCGATGGATGAGGTCTATTATGGAACGAGCGTGCACAGAAGATGCCTAAGGCACTGGATCTCCCACGCATCGACGAAAAAGAGGAGGCTGCTTGACTCCGGTGGGAGGGTGGTCGCAAACCAGGCGGGCGTTAGCCCTACCACCGCAAGGGAAGAATTGGCCAGTCAAATAAGGTACTGTGTTCCCGCAAGCGCCTACGGAAATCCTCATACCTACAGTTTATGTTGAGCCTACGTAAATCATAGCTAATCGTTTTTATTTTCGTACTTTTTCGACCGGCTACCTACATCTGTGATATTGTCACAATAAATTTGCACGTACACATCAAGCAACGTATTTTTTCTTTATTCCCGTAATTATACCTGGATCAATCCCAAACATGGTCCTACGAGCCGGATTAGGAGATTTGAAGAATATTTACTCCGATCAGCGAATTGTTACAAAGGGATTGAAGAGAATTGGTGGACATCAAAAAATCATAGTCGTGATTTAAATCTTGTACGTATTTCAGGCTGCATCATTTGTAATTGTAATTTATACGTTGCAATAACTTTATTTATATACATTCCAGGTTGATCACACCAGCTTGCGCAATGCCAGAGGATAAGGAATTAAAAGAGCTCGTTAGGAAACGAGCAATTTGCAAGGGAAAGGTGACGGTGTTCTCGAACTATTTAAATTCTTTGAAACCGTCTTCTTTAAGCCCTACTGAGGTAAGCGAGTTGCAATTACGTTTTACTAGACTCGTGGCATTGTATGCCCAATATGATGAGGTGCAATTATTGCTGGAGTGTAGTACTGATGAGTTGAATGGTCAGATGTCGGAACGCGAAGAATTTGAATCTCTTTATTACAAAACCCTAGCTAAAGCTCAACAAATGTTGGATGATAATAGGAAAAGAGATTCTAATGATAACTGTGACGTAATGTCGCGTTCTAGCAATCATAAGTTTGTTAAATTACCGACTATTCAGTTGCCGAAATTCAGTGGTTCCTATACAAACTGGTTAGAGTTTCACGACACATTTGTCAGTCTCATCCATTCAAACGATGACATGGACGAAATAAATAAATTTCACTATTTGAGGTCATCCCTAGAAGGGTCTGCTGCTGTGGTGATCAACACAATTCAGTTTTCATCTGCTAATTATTCGGTAGCGTGGAATCTTCTCTGCGAGCGGTTTGATAACAAACACCTGCTTATTCAACATCATGTTTCTGCATTATTTCAAATAGACACCCTTCCAAAGGAGTCGTCAGTTAATTTAAAAGGTTTACTTGATGCTGTTAACAAAAACATACGTGCCCTAGAATCCTTAGATGAACCTATTAATCACTGGGATACATTACTCATTTATATTGTCACACACAAATTAGATAGCAAAACTTATCGTGAATGGGGTGAGTATAAGGGGCGCCTGGACAAGAATTCAAAAGTTACGTTTGAATTATTTATTACTTTTATTAAAAACCGTGCTGAGATATTAGAAACGTTCGAATTGGAAGCTTCTACGAATACTAAACACTCACACACAGGTAAAAATTCAAACAAGATTAGGTCAATGTTGGTACAGGATTCAAATAAAAATAATTCAGGTGAAAATTCAAGCAAACAAGATGATGATGTTTCAAATAAGCCTAAAAAATGTGTTATGTGTAACGGTGAGCATAAGTTAAGTAGTTGTCCTCAGTTTTTATCGTTGAGCAATGAAGCTCGATTGCAGTTATTACCTAAATACAAAGTTTGTTACAACTGTTTTAATCTGGGACATTATGCAAACAACTGCAAAAAGCCAAGTTGTAAAATATGCCGTCGTAAACACAACACTATTGTTCACGTTGATAAATCCTTGAAGTCAGACGCAAGTGGTGCTTCTGCTAGCAGTGTTGTTGTTGACACGAATGGCAGTGCGACTGTCTCCACTCAGCCCACTACTATAGGTGTAGGTTCCGGAGTGTCGCTGTCCGCGAGTGTTGAACATGGTGAAGTATTATTGGCCACTGCACTCGTCAAGGTCATGAGTATTAATGGTCAGCAGTATGTTGCTCGTGCTGTGCTTGACAGTGGCAGCACGTCATGTCTCATGACTGAGAGGTTATACCACCAGCTGGGTTTGACTGCCAAGACTGTAAACAATTCTATTATAGGTATCAACAACTCGTCATCTTTTATTAATAAAATGTGTTCTGTATTAATAGAATCTTTAAATAATAATTTTAGTATGAATATTAATTGTTTTGTTCTCCCATCCATCACAGATAAGATTCCAAGTAAACATGTTAACTTGTTAAAAATTAAAATTCCTTCTGATGTTTGTCTCGCAGATCCCAACTTTTACTCACCGACGCCTGTCGATATGTTGCTGGGTGCTGACATCTTTTGGGATTTATTGGAATCTCAACGAATTAAATTGGGTGATGGGCAACCAATTCTTTGTGAGACTAAATTGGGTTGGTTGGTCTCAGGCCCAATTGACAGTTGTATTTCTTCTAAAGTTTTAAAATGTAATTTTATAAAGGTGCGTTCAGACTGTGACGATGAAGTTAATTTCAATGTTGATCAACAACTCGCCAAGTTTTGGCAACTTGAAGAAGTGTGTACATCGTCTCCGTATTCCTCAGAGGAGAAGCTATGCGAGTAGCATTTTATGAAAAACACTACTCGTTTGGAAAATGGTCAATTTTGTGTTAGGATTCCTTTAAAATGTTCCCCGGACAATTTAGGCGAATCTTTGTCAAGAGCCAAACATTGTTTTGCTTCTCTGGAACGTAGATTTAAATCTAAAACTCAATTCTGCATTATGTACAAAGAGTTCATGATGGAATATGAAACTTTAGGTCATATGTCTAGATGCAAAACTATTGATGATCAAGCGTTGTACATCCCGCATCACGGAGTTCTGCGCGAAAGCAGCGCCACCACTAAGTTAAGGGTTGTTTTTAATGCAAGTAGTTTAACTAATACTGGTATTTCTATTAATAATATCCAGATAATTGGACCCGTGGTACAGGACGATCTTTTATCAATCCTGTTGCGTTTTAGACAACATAAGTACATCCTAGCTGCTGATGTTGAGAAAATGTACCGGCAGATAGTTGTTCATCCAAATGATAGGTACCTTCAACAAATTATTTGGCGTGATAATCCGTCAACTCCATTACACGCTTATCAACTTAATACCGTGACCTACGGCACGGCCAGCGCTCCTTACCTAGCAACCCGGTGTCTTCGGCAGTTAGGGCTAGAGTGTGTTGATAAGGAGATTGGTGACGTCATCCTCCACGACTTTTACGTGGATGACTTGCTCACCGGAGGAGATGACATCAATAAGGTCAAAGAGTTGCGTCATAAAGTTACTTCAATTCTCGCTTCAGCGCAGATGAATCTGAGAAAGTGGAAATCGAATGACATACAATTGGTAATTGGTTCTGACTTTCCTCAATCTTCACTGGATTTGAATGTTGGTGGATTTGAGTCAACCAAAACCTTAGGCCTAGGTTGGCAGCCACTGTCAGATTATCTTTGTTTTCCAATTAGTCAGTCAGTTCATTTTAATAACACAAAACGTGACATGCTCTCGATTGTTTCACAAGTTTTTGATCCACTTGGATTATTGGCTCCGTGTGTAATTGTTATGAAAATGTTACTGCAGAAGTTATGGTTGAAGAAACTGTCTTGGGATGAACAGCTATCACCGGACATTAGTGCGCTTTGGAATGAACTGATTATTAATTTACCTAAATTAAATGAAATTCATATTCCGCGTCGAGTTTTAATTGATTGTTATGAGTTTTTAGAATTTCACATTTTTACTGATGCGTCTGAACGCGCCTACGGCGCTTGTCTGTATGTACGAAGCGTTAATAAGCAGGGACAGGTTTTAGTGCGTCTTTTGTTAGCCAAAAGCAGAGTTGCGCCACTCAAGCCGACGACCATACCCAGACTTGAGCTGTGCGGTGCTCTTGTAGGTGTTCGCATCTTTGAAAAGGTTGTGGCAGCCTTACGACTCAGCGCGCGGCGCACTTTCTTTTGGACTGACTCCACTATTGTTTTAGGGTGGCTGAAAATGTTACCAAATAAATTACAGCCGTTCGTTCGTAACAGGGTTGCCGAGATTTTAGATAAGACTGGTGGCTGTGAGTGGAGACATGTTCCAACTGACCAAAACCCTGCTGATTATGTAACTCGTGGAGTAGACATTAATTTATTACCTAGTTTAGATGATTGGTGGTCCGGTCCTAGTTTTTTAATGAATGAAATATCTTCTTGGCCTTCTAAAATAATGAATTTTAATAACGAAACTTTGCCTGAAATGAAATTAGATGTCTCCTTGCATGTTTTATTCAATAACAATGAATTTGATGAATTGATTGATTTTACACGGTTTTCAAACTTTTTAAGACTTCAGCGAACAGTCGCCTATGTTTTACGTTTTATTGACGCATGTAGAAACCAACCTATTCGCGGTCTTCTTTCTGTGCATGAACTGGAAAGGGCTTTAAACTTTATTATATGTTTATCTCAACGTCAATCTTTTAAAGACTATAAATTATTACTTAAAAACAAACCATTACCCAAGAAAAGCGAATTAAATAAGTTTAACGTTTTCATAGACGAGAATAATATAATGAGGATTCGAGGTAGATTACAACATTCGAATTTTCCTTATAATAAAAAGCACCCTATTCTTATTCAATCTAGTCATCCCTTTTCTAAGTTACTTTTTAATTATGAGCATAAAAAATTGTTTCACGCTGGACCCCAGTTATTGTTGGCGTCTATACGAGATACGTACTGGCCCATTCGAGGTCGCAATTTAGCTAGAATGTGCTGTAAACAATGTGTTCGTTGTTGCCGATTTAGAGGTGAAACAGTAAGTCCTATCATGGGAGATTTACCACAGCAGCGACTTCTAGCAGGTTTTCCTTTTGAAAATATAGGCTTGGACTATGCAGGTCCTATCCAGTCAGCTGTTCGTCAAGGTCGTGGTTGCAAATTAGTAAAAGTTTATATAGCTATTTTCGTTTGTTTTTCTACTAAATCAATTCATCTTGAACTAGTCGGTGATTTAACAAGCAATACTTTCATTATGGCCTTAAAGAGGTTCATATCACGTAGAGGAAAGCCGAGAAATATCTACTCGGATAATGGCACCTCATTTGTTGGTGCATCTAATGACCTTTCTAGGTTTCTTAAGGCGAATTGCGATTCGCTGTCCGAGGAGATGGCTAAGGAAAGAATTAACTTTCACTTTATTCCTGCATATTCTCCTCATTTCGCTGGCCTTGCGGAAGCTGGTGTTAAATCAACCAAGCATCACTTAGTCAGAGTGCTGGGCCTTTGTAACCTTACCTACGAAGAGCTATACACCATGATGGTTCAGGTTGAAGGCATTTTAAACTCCAGACCACTGACGCCGCTATCATCGAACCCCGAGGATCTGACGCCGCTCACACCCGGACACTTTTTGATTGGACGTCCTATGACATCGCTGCCGTCACCTGATTATCGAGACCAGTCCATCAATTCTCTGACTCGATTTGAGCGTATTGAGCTTCTCCGACAGCATTTTTGGAGCAGGTGGAGTAAAGAATACTTAACGGAGCTCCAACTTCGCATGAAATGGCGAGCATGTAAGGGCTCCTTGAAGCTGAATTCCCTGGTCCTGTTAAAAGAAGACAACCTCCCCCCACTCAAGTGGAAATTGGGTCGGATCGTTGCTACGTATCCAGGAACAGACGGCGTAGTCAGAGTTGCAGACATCAAGACTTCTAGTGGTCTATTACGCAGATCATTTAGTAAGATTTGTCCGTTGCCTATATATCCGGAGGCTGAAGATTCTTAGTGGTTGAAAGGTAGGCTTTCAACGCCCGGGGGTATGTTCCCGCAAGCGCCTACGGAAATCCTCATACCTACAGTTTATGTTGAGCCTACGTAAATCATAGCTAATCGTTTTTATTTTCGTACTTTTTCGACCGGCTACCTACATCTGTGATATTGTCACAATAAATTTGCACGTACACATCAAGCAACGTATTTTTTCTTTATTCCCGTAATTATACCTGGATCAATCCCACACATACTGGGTGTGCCTGTCCAGGGGTCTACTCCGAAACGGTTAACCACTGTATCGGCCGAATGTTCGGTCATTTTCAGATTCGAATATTGTTGTCCTAATACGAATTTAAAAAAAAAAAAGTAAAAAAAATGGTTGCCTGTAAAGTCGGTTTTACGGGCGAAGATTTTACGTGACAACGTCTTTTTCTCGGTAGAATATTTATTGATATGAATATAATTAAATTGCACAATAGGAACAAGGAATTAAATGAAAATAAGAACGTAACGTTACCGAGCGTTACACTTTTTCATAAGTGACTCCCAGCCGCAACCTAATTTAAAATAAGAACGTAACGTTACCGAGCGTTACACTTTTTCATAAGTGACTCCCAGCCGCAACCTAATTTAAGACGTTGTCACGTCAAAAAAGGGTTAAGGGTTCCAAAAAGGTTCGGATTGGCACAGTTTGGTCGGGACCAATAGTCAATATAGGAAATTAATGGCAGTAGAAAATGACCGAATCACCGAACATTCGGCCGATACATTGGTTAACCGCTTCGGAGTAGACCCCCAGGTTGCTCCGAGTGATCGATTCAATTGAGTAACTGGCGGAACAAAGTGCGCTACACGAGGAGGCGTCTTCGAAGTTGGCAAAGTGTTATTTATTGGGAATAAGGAATTTATCAGATACAACTCGGGGTCAGAATTTGTATCTGGTTACTGGCAATAGGCTTGCCCCCTATTATATTAAACTTCCATACAACTAGCGAATACAGGATGAAATCTTCGGGAAATACAGGATGGATGTTACTTTAAAACCGAAAAAAAGATGATGTTCTTAACGTTACGTTCCTACCATTACGTGACGTTACGAACATTATCATAATCTTGACCTAAAGAGCGGTTACTGTCGGACTCACGGAATAGATATATTTATCTGTTCCGTGGTCGGACTGCATAGAAAAGAAAGAGAAGCGCGATGACACAACGCTGGTAGTTTATTGCAAAATATGAAGCAATTATATATTTACAAAAAATCTATTATTTGGACTAAAAAATTAAAACACTAGTGCTTTGGTATGTTGCTTGTAGAATAATATGACAAAAAATCAGCATGTTTGTTTGAATATTAGTATGGTTTATATTGTGAAAAGAAAGTTTTTAGAGGTATCTTCATGATTTTTTTCTATCGTATTAAATTAGTTGTATTACGTTTTCAACACACTATCTAAGTAGCATATATCTTGAAGAATATAATATATTTTTCTGATTTTGGTTACTGTAGTCGCTCATATACTTTTACGCATTATAAAACTTGCCTTTTTTGCGTTTCGGTTATGTAGTCCCCTTGGGTAAGCGACGAAATACCGGATAAATAGCATACAATAGAATATCCTTCACTACATTACAAGACTTAGCTAATCTATTAGCCGGATTGGGTCATTGGGCTCAAATACAGGTCATTAATAACGACGTATAATAAAACAAGCATAATAATAATTATATTTATTGATAGCTATATATAGCTACGCTTCTTGTGCGGTACTTAGGAAGCTGTCAGGGATAATAGAAGATGGATTGCCAAAAGCATTAAACATACTCTTACAGTTGTATTTTAGTGTATTAGAATTTATTTTCCACAGCCGGTCGATTCTGTAAAAATCTCACCGTGAAAACTTAGGTGAAGTGAGTTGGTTTTTGCTAGGAATTGACACTATTGACAGCTCACTCCACGCTCACTTCACCTATGTTTTCAAGGTGAGATTTTTACAGAATAGCACCGCAGGACATTTGCCCAAAAGATAATCCCATCGGTAAAAATGACGTACTGTCATTAAACTTTCACTCCCTATTAAGCTCCTTTACGACATAAATTTTCCAAAATCTTCCTTAGTGCTCACCTTACTTATACTTTAAGGACCCAGCGTTATACAAGGTGTGTGTGTGTGCAGAGAGCTTTAAGGGTGTGATAGTTCACACCATTTACAGCATTTTGAGCCACACATGTCTGTGTTATTGGTAAAACATTAACAATATACTCATCATTATGAACAACTTTTACTACGGGACCAAACCTGAAATCGATCAGCTGTTTCCTACATTATGTTCGTACTAGCTTTTGCACGCGACTTCGTCCGCGTGACATTTCACCCTCCCCTCATTCACCCTCTTAGGGGTGGAATTTCGAAAAACCCTTTCTTAGTGAATGCCTCCAAATTCCAATATCAGATCACTATATATATAATGTAGATAGATACTTTTTCGGGATAAAAAGTACCCAGTGTGGTGCCCGCAGGATATTTAAGAATAATTATACCAAGTATCATCGTAATCGTACCGGTAGTTTTTGCGTGATGCCTAAACAAACACACAGACAGACAGACAAAAAGTTTTTAAATCACATTTTTGGTTCGGTGTCGGTCTAGTAACATCCCCTGCCATTTATTTTTTTGATATTTTCAATGTACAGAATTTTCACTTCTACAGATTTATTATAAGTCATCATTTCAGCCGAAATTATATTATATTATACTATAAGTACTTATAGATAATTCGTCAAAATGTAGGGAACAGCTGAGTTTTTTTTCGTGGTTTTAGGTTTGGTCCCATAATAAAAGTTGTTCATAATTATGAGTACAATTACCTCTTAAGAGGTTGTTAATGTTTTACTAATAACCCTGTACAGACAGAACGTACTCTTCACTGAAACTTCCTTAGATTTCCAGTAGATTCATAGAAACCGTGATTTTCAACTAATCAAAACCTGCCGTTCCAGTATGAGAATGAGTCAATATGTACGTATCACAATATTTTATTCATATCCCGCCTCCCTAGTAAATTCAAATCTAGTTCGAAGGTAACTTTCCTTCGCCATGTGACTATAAAACCTAGAAGAGCGTATTTCCACTGTCATACGTTTTTCTTCACGGCATTATGTTTTAAACCTCCGGCCGGACGAGTATTCTCTTTTAAGGTAAAGGTATGATTCCGATCTCGGCAGCACTCAGCAGTGCTGCCGCAGCATTAGCTACTGGTCCCCATACATTTTCTATAGGTTTATATGAGATTACATTCCGAGCATAGCAGCAACGTGATGCAGCAATATCGCGCAGCATTGCTGCCGTGCTCGGAATGTAATCTCATAGAAAATATATGGGGACCAGTACCTAGTGCTGCGGCAGCACTGCAGCGTGCTGCCGAGATCAGAATCACACCTTTATGCTTTTGACATTGTGCCTATTCAGACTTTGAGCAATATTTTAACCTTCTTCTCTTGTATGCCCTACTCTATCCTGAGATAGAGTAGGCGGAGATCTGTAGTTTAAAAAAATAAAATAAAAAATAAAAACTGAAACAGTATCTGAATACTGTTTCAGTTTTTATTTTTTATTTGAAATGGCTTTGCTCTTGACTCTAGTATAGTTTTCGGCCATTGTCAGCCTTCTCGCTTTCACAAGTGTCGCTTTCTGATTTTATTCTCTAACTTTGAAACAGAGCTGATTTTTTATTGTTTTTGCCTCAACCTCTTATCTATACTAATACATATATGTATTACTAGCTGTGCCCCGCGGTGTCACCCGCTTAAGTATCGATTCCGTGGGAATATCGGGATAAAAAGTATCGTTTGTGTTAATTCTGGTTATAAACTATCTCTGTGCCAAATTTCATCCAAATCCGTTCAGCCGTTTGTGCGTGAAGATGTAACAAACACACAAACTTTTGTCTTTTATAATATTAGTGTGATAAATTCGAAAGTAACTCTGTCTGTATGTTATATTAGGCTAGGCGATTACGTTACGATTCCGATTAGTGTGCGTTGCAGTAGAGAGTTTCATACAAAGAATACTGAATGGCTCCAGTTGATACGGTAAAGATTCATTTCATTACCTTTACTTGTAATAGAAATTGCCATTTTAAATGTTATCGAACCGCACTTCGAATACGACGGCCGAGGTTTTGTTTCAACCTTATTTTAAAAACCAACGAGCGTAATGGTGAAACATTTTATCAAGCAAAGGCACGAGCGGTACCTGTACGTCAGACATTTCAACAATGAACGCAAGGTAGAATGAAATGTTAGGGTGTTACCACACCAATCGATCGATCGTCGATCGATGTAATCGATCGACATCGGTCGACGTTGATCGATTGGTGTGGTAGCTTTAATTGATCGACGGATACCGGTCGACTAACCAATCGATCGATTGCCGGTCGATGGCATCGGTCGACGGCATCGATCGACGTAGATCGATTCACCCCGGTTATATACCATCAGTTTCTTTCGAAATGTAGATATTCACAAGAGTACGCGTTGTTGTTGGCCAGCACGATTTTGCTCGTGCTATTATTACGGAGACGCAAACGCAGAACACTCTGGATGCGACCATTTTTTAAAGCCAAAGATCGCTTACATTCTGCAAATGACATTTTAAACAGTGGTCTGGTAGAAACTATCAATCGACGTCGACTAATCCATTCTACCATCGATCGATGGCATCTATCGACTATCGATCGATTGGTGTGGTAGAAACTATCGATCGACGTCGACTAATCCATTCTACCATCGATCGATTGCATGGATCGACGATCGATCGATTGGTGTGGTAACACCCTTACAGGTAAATGCTCACTCGCCGTGAGCATTACGTCGAACACAGGGTCGAGCGTTCGCAGAAACGTTACATCTGAAAGCCGAGCTTTTGCCTGTATTGTATAAACGCCAGCATATAAAGCTACTACAAACTGTAATTTTTTTTAAAATAGATTTTCAACTTTATCGCTAAAGCATAAGGTTCAAAGTTGATTGGGAAAATTTGACAGTTTCGGGTAGCTTGATGTGCTGGCGTCTGCACCATTCGTTCGAACGTTACATGGAAATGCTCGAGAAAATGCTCAAGTGTATACTTACCTGGTAGGTTTGTTCCATGCCGGAAAGAAAGCCACGACCTTTCCCTCTCGCCATCGCTCAGCCACTGCGCTTACCCCAAAAATGATTGATGATCATAATATTCGTAGCTTACGGCTCAAGCAGTGTGTATAAGTGCGTTCACCTTAAGAAGAAAAGGGCTTCTTTTCTTCAATATCTATTGAACCGACAAGGTTTTAAACACTTGAACGTTGAAGCGAAGTTTCGAGACCATAATATTCTTAAGTGAATTAATTCAGTTCAACTTTACATTTACTGTGGAGATTTGGAGTGGGTTTCGATCAGAAATAGATCGTTCCATCTAGGCCACATAAGGATTATTAATTTATTAGACGTAGGTAACATTAATCTATTAAGTAGCTTATACTACCCGGACGGTAATATATCGGATGTGTTTAAGGTAAATGGATAGTTTGTAGACCGCGAATTTCAAATTTTCTTACGTTTTTTGCAATTTGCAGGTCAGTGTCAGGTTGTGATCAAAATTATTATCATTAGAATCATTAATACATCTTTATAAGTTAGATTTCTACCATTAACACTTTTCCGTAAGAGATTGGTGGTTGGTGGTACAAATCTAACTTAGAAAGATCTATTTATGATGCTAATGATTCTAATTCTCTAAATATGTACCTGTTATTGTCGCGAATCACATTTTGATCAAGATACAACCTGACTGACCTGCAAATTGCAAAAAACGTAAGAAAATTTGAATTTCGCGGTCTCAACTACCAATTCACCTTAAAGACTTGAGATCAATACCAAGCCGACATAGTTGCGACCCCAAAAGCTGGCTTGAAACCAGATGAAAGGTGATTCAAGAAATAGTTCGATACTAGCTTCTGCCCGTGACTTCGTCCGCGTAAAAGTTCTTGTTCCCCCGACCCACCCCGTCGCATCGCATCGCCTGCCCGCACTGTTACTTCGTTTTCTTTCTTACTTTTTATCTTTTTGCTCGGCTCCTAAGCCTCGTCCTAGCGTGATGTAAAATAGCCTATATATAGCCTTTCCCAAGGATTAGCCTATCAAATGCAAAAATGATTCAAAACCGACTGTTAGTTCCAGAGATTAGCGCGTGCAAACAAACAAACACACTCTTCAGCTTTATTATTAGTATATACAGTTTTTTTTTTTTTTTTTATTGCGGATGGGAAATCATCAAATGACCCCTCCCGCTCTGGGTGGAGCGGAAGGGAGTGTCAGACTCTTACTGACTAAAACCCACCCGTGTTCCTTCCTTAGCCCAATCAGTTTAAGCTACGCTTGCCACGGTTGGCTAGTGGATGGGTGACCATCTTTACATACCAATACCCCTCCGTGCCTCGGAAAGCACACTTAAGCCGTTGGTCCTGGCTGTCATTCATGGATCTTTGACAGTCGTTACGGGTCGTCAGAAGCCCGAAAGTCCGACAACTAGTCTTACCAAGGGGTATCGTATTACCCAGTAACTGGGTTAAGGAGGTCAGATAGGCAGTCGCTCCATGTAAAATACTGGTATTCAGCTGCATCCGGTTAGACTGGAAGCCGACCCCAACATAGTTGGTAAAAGGCTATTTATATCTGAGCAGCCCCAAGTCTGGGTTGGTGCCCGGTTGATGGCAATAAGCTTGAAAGAAAGTAAGAAAAGAAAGAAAAAAACCCTATAAAGCTATTGGGACTTAAACACAACTGGCAAAATGAGGGTGTACTAAAGCTACACCCCCTTCGGGGATTATATGCGTGATGTTATGTCACGTTACATGGATATTTCAAATTCTTAAAGGAAAAAATAATATCGTATCGTCCAAAACAGTGGACACAGTTCAGCATATTGGAAGTGCGATATGATTGCATCTCATCACAGATCGGGCCACGTTCGAGCTAATAATAAAAATGGATTCCGTCTTCCAATAACCTTCGAAAGTGGGATGATATGAGCAACCAACCCAGGATAAGTTTGCAATGTAGTTCAGATTTATAATTTACGTAGAAATTGTCATTGTCGTAGAGGGGCCCGTGGCTAAATAATAACAGCCGCACAGGTCGATCGATCCGGTTAAGCTACGCTTGGCGCGGTTGGTCTGTGGATGGGTGATCTTTACATGCCGTGACCCCTCCGTGCCTCGGAAAGCAAGTTAAGCCGTTGGTCCCGGCTGTCATTCGTGGATCTTTGACAGTCGTTACGGGTAGTCAGAAGCCCGAAAGTCTGACAACCAGTCTTACCAAGGGGTATCGTATTACCCAGTAACTGGGTTGTGGAGGTCAGATAGGCAGTCGCTCCATGTAAAATACTGGTATTTATCGACGCTTTCGCTTTTCGCATTTTTTTTTTGCTATTTTTTATTGGGTGTAAAAACTACGAAGGTAATGAGGGATTTCCTTTTTTTTTTTTAACTATTCCCTAGTCGCTGGATAGATGGCGCTGAACTTGGTAAGTTACCTACTGCAAGGAACGGAACGTCACATAATTTTTTGATTATTTCACTTGGGTGTAATTTTGAGATCGTAAAACGAAAGCAAACGAAAGTGTCAGTCAACGACCGTATGTGACGTGACGTAATGTTTTTTTTTCCAAGCGTTTTGGCTTTGGCACCTAGTAACGTAGTCAGTTCAACGTCGTCTTTAGAGTTCTTGGAAACAATGTTTTTTTTTAATACTTAAAAAGAAAACCTCTCATTGTTTTTAATTAAAAAAAGAAGCTTCGATAAAATCTGGAGCCCCAATTACTTTATTGGGCGAACAAAAAAGTCCTTTTGTAAAGTGATGATTCACTTTGTCGTGGCTGTATGTCACACCGTCACACATCTTGTAATTTCATTTTCTTCTTACCCGACTACGGCGAAACCAAAAGGAGGGTTGTGATTTTGACCGGTATGTATGTATGTATGTTCATCTGTTCCCTCATAACTTCAAAAGTACTTATAATAATTTGACAAGTAAGGTATCGATAGAAGCGTCTTGACCGTCTGCTGGTTATAGGCTATGTGACGTCACACTAAATTCAATATGGCGCCCTCTAGAGGACATAAATAATGAATTTAAAAATAAATATTTTGGGATGGTGCCTTGTGGGGTATCAAGTGGGGTATCAAATTAAAGGGCTTAATTAGCTCATTTCAAAAATATAAATAATACTAAAATAAGCCCCAAAATAATTAAATTAAAAATAAGTTTAAAAACTATACCTATACCCCTACGTATACCCTCCGTAGTCGGGTAAAATAAAGAACAAAATGAAAAACAAGGTCGATCAAAGGTGAAACTAAACTTGACGAGGTCGGTCCGTGGATGAGTGATCATCAATTACATATCGAGATCCCTCCGTGCCTCGTTATGCACGTTAAGCCGTTTGTCCCGGTATAATTTGTAGACCTATGACAGTCTTTACGGGTCGCTAGAAACCCGAAAGTCTGGCCACCAGTCTTACCAGAGGGTGTAAATAATTATCTACATATTTACACATGAAACTATAAGTAAGTTTACTCAACTAGTATCGTAATGTAATTCCGGATTTAAAGTATCAGTCGCATATCTAAGTAAGTAATTTCATGTGTGTTTTGACAGTTTCAACAAAGTGTACTAAAAAGATACAGCATAGTTTTAGTTATATAATAATAATATTTACGAATGGCCACTCAACACTCAATTTAAAACTATACTCTTTTTAGAATAAAATGAGAGATTTTCTATTGAATCCATTAACGCCTATATCAAAAATATTATGATAGAATCCATGCTTACATGTGGTAAATATTAAACAGTTTAATGTAATATGTTGCTGAAATGTGCGCGTTTTGGGAGGCGATAAGTTAAATCTGTCATATCGGACTACCGGTGTTAATTCTCAGTATCGAAATGAAGTTCAAACGTTTAATTCTGGTTCGATAAATTGTTATGGATTTAATAGGACAGGCTTCTGATGAAGTCTAGCGGTTGCAAGCGCTACTGAGCATGAGGTATTGGGAGGTTTTGATGACGTCTAGCTTTTGCAAGCGCTACTGAGCATGAGGTATTGGGAGGCTTTGATGAAGTCTAGCGGTTGCAAGCGCTACTGAGCTTGAGGTATTGGGAGGTTTTGATGACGTCTAGCGGTTGCAAGCGCTACTGAGCATGAGGTATTGGGAGGTTTTGATGACGTCTAGCGGTTGCAAGCGCTACTGAGCATGAGGTATTGGGAGGTTTTGTTGAAGTCTAGCGATTGCAAGCGCTACTGAGCATGAGGTATTGGGAGGTTTTGTTGAAGTCTAGCGATTGCAAGCGCTACTGAGCATGAGGTATTGGGAGGTTTTTATGACGTCTAGCGATTGCAAGCGCTACTGAGCATGAGGTATTGGGAGGCTTTGATGAAGTCTAGCGGTTGCAAGCGCTACTGAGCTTGAGGTATTGGGAGGTTTTGATGACGTCTAGCGGTTGCAAGCGCTACTGAGCATGAGGTATTGGGAGGTTTTGATGACGTCTAGCGGTTGCAAGCGCTACTGAGCATGAGGTATTGGGAGGTTTTTATGACGTCTAGCGATTGCAAGCGCTACTGAGCATGAGGTATTGGGAGGCTTTGATGAAGTCTAGCGATTGCAAGCGCTACTGAGCATGAGGTATTGGGAGGCTTTGATGAAGTCTAGCGATTGCAAGCGCTACTGAGCAAGAGGTATTGGGAGGTTTTGATGACGTCTAGCGGTTGCAAGCGCTACTGAGCATGAGGTATTGGGAGGTTTTGTTGAAGTCTAGCGATTGCAAGCGCTACTGAGCATGAGGTATTGGGAGGCTTTGATGAAGTCTAGCGGTTGCAAGCGCTACTGAGCATGAGGTATTGGGAGGTTTTGATGACATCTAGCGGTTGCAAGCGCTACTGAGCATGAGGTATTGGGAGGTTTTGTTGAAGTCTAGCGGTTGCAAGTGCTACTGAGCATGAGGTATTGCGTTCGAGTCCCAGGTAGGGCAAAGTGTTACTGGGTTTTTCCATTAGAAATTTCTCAGTAGCAGCTCGGAGTGTGGATTTGTGTCCGGTTGATGGCAATAGGCTCGCTCCCTATTACATGGGACTTAAACATAACTGGTGAAATATGGGTGTACTACAGGTACACCTGCCTAACCTTTTGGGGATGCACATACAGGCGTGATGTTATGTTTTTGTATGCTTTGGTAAAAGATTTACCGGTGAGATTACAGAAACGTGAGACTAAGGTCTTGTACATATGCTGCAATATGTGGCGTATTTTTACTAAGTATTTTAGAAATTATTGAACTACCTAATCGTCGAATACATTTTTTTTTTTGAAGTGTGTAACACCTTGTAGTGGTTTTTGAAGTGAAACCTTTTTTATGCGCGTTGGGCATTTTTTGATATGGGAAAAAACCATTAAACTCGCGACACTGTTACCGTAACCGACACCGCGCTACATTCGGATGTGTTCGGCTGTCCTTAGGATGTAGGTACTATATGTCAGTGATTGATGGCAAAATATTCTGTTTGTGTTTTGTTTTTATAGGACAATTAAAAAAATACACGCGTATTTGATCAAGTTTTCACTTCTGTCGGCACTCCCGGAGTGCCTTTGTTTTTTACCGACTTCAAAAAAAGGAGGTTATCAATTCGATACGTATGTATGTAATATTATTGGAATTGCATTATATTCACATATGACAATCTATTAGGGCTTCCAAACAAATATACAAAATTTTATAGACGTATGTATGTATGTATGTATGTATGTATGTATGCATGTATGTATGTATGTTTGTCCACGCATATCTCCGTAACTATTAATCGAATCGTGACCATTCTTTTTTTATTGGCTTACATTTACTTCAACTTAGGGAACAGTGCAAGTTTCATCAAAATCGATTCAGTAATTTTCAAGATATGGACTAAGACGTGAAAGTGTGACGGCCTGGCTTATTGATACGAGCTACGGGTGTAGTGTCAAAGCGAAAACATCTCAAAACCTTGGTCAAATTCTAGTACAACAACTAAAAATTACCAAATAAAAAGTAATTTAAAAAAATGGTTGCCTGTAAAGTCGGTTTTACGGGCGAAGATTTTACGTGACAACGACCGATCATCCGATCATAGTTGAGTGGGAGAGAGACGCAAGGCATTCGGCGGGCCTCTCTCTCGTTCGGTGACTCATCGTAACGTTACCGAGCGTTACACTTTTTCATAAGTGACTCCCAGTCGCAACCTAATTTAAGACGTTGTCACGTCAAAAATTAAACCGACTTCAAAAAGAAATTAACTCAAAATTATGAAATAACTTTAATTTCGGAAGTCGGTGGCAAAAAACTAAAACTAAAATACAGATCCCAAGACACCGACTTCCGAAATTAAAGTTATTTCATAATTTTGAGTTAAGTAATTTCTTTTTGAAGTCGGTTTAATTTTTTTAAATTACTTTTTATTTTTCTTATTAACCAAGGCCTGGAATCACCGCGCGAGATTCCTCTACCAAATGGAAGAAGAATTTTTAAAATCGGTCTACAATTAAAGAAAATATCTCTCCATTACTATCCTCATTATTTTTTGAAGTCGATCAAAACGTTACACGTCGGTGTAACAGAAGCCACAAGAATATTAGTCATCCGAAAACTCGGTAGGTAATCAAATAAATGACAATGCGAAAAACAGTCTTCAACAAATTGAATTTTGTAAATACATCTCGTCATTATTGTGAGGACTCTTTTGTTCAGATTTTTCGAATCTTTTGAGTTATTTCGTTCTGGTCCCCTCCACCCTCCCCTCCTCGATCCTCTGCTGGTTCGTCTTCTATGTAAACCGGGCCTACTGTATCAAGGAGGTATCTACTTGACGAAATAAAAATAGGCCAAACAGTGTTTTAAGCTTTTCCTGTGATCTTTTGAGTAGCGAAGACTGGCAGGCTCTCTGCAGTCTGTGTACTTTTGGTCGTCCAAACTTTCGAATTATGTTCTATAAATTCTAGATTGATCTATTTTATTTGATTGAAGACATAAAAATAGGCCAAACAGTGTTTTAAGCTTTTCCTGTGATCTTTTGAGTAGCGAAGACTGGCAGGCTCTCTGCAGTCTGTGTACTTTTGGTCGTCCAAACTTTCGAATTATGTTCTATAAATTCTAGATTGATCTACGAGTATTTTATTTGATTGAAGACTATATTGGTCAAATGTTAGCCTATACATGTTAACATTTCAAAATTCATTGAATAGTAGTAGAAAAAGTTAAATTCTTATCGATTTAATTATTCGACTAATATTGTATTGTCTATGGTAATCATTTTTATAACTGGCAGTCTACCGACGACGGCAGACTCACTTTTTGTTCGTGTATCGTTACTAAAAAGATTTAACGAACGGTTCACTGGTTTTTTACTCGTTTTTTTTCAACGAATGGCCCTATAAGGTGTTTATAGTGTGTCAGCATCCCGACCTAAGCGATTCCTTCAGAAATTTGTCAAGAAAAAAAAATCTTACGACGCCGACGCGCCGTTTTTGGGATGTATGCAATAAATCCAAAAGTGGGAACTTCGTGTGTGTGTCCCTCCCCCCACTCCGGCTCGCCTCCTAGACGTCAGGACTTACACTTCCTAAGCACCCTAAACAAGCTGAAGGAATCGCTCATGCACTCTACAACTCCTTTATTGACTGGACTATCACACTAACTAATATTATAAAGGCGAAAGTTTGTGAGTGTGTGTGTGTTTATATGTTTGTTACTTCTTCACGCCCAAACGGCTGGACTAATTTTGATTAAATTTGGAATGGAGGTAGCTGGAGGTAGCTGACGGAGCTAACTGTTTATACTGGATTACCATCATCGATACGATAAGAAGAAGATAACTCAAGCAAAATCGCAAATCCAAAGCTTGTTACAAAAATATAAACATCCGAATTTAAAACCTCCTCCTTTTTTGAAGTCGGTTAAAAATAACATTAATATCCTTCTCTTTAGCCAAACGAAAAATCTTTGAAAAAAAATGCTTAACTTAAAAAAACAAATCCAAGTGAATGCGTCACTAATCCTGGTTGGCGGAAAAAAATTAAAAAGGGTATACTGTCTGTTTCTAAAATGTCAAATGGGTTATATTCAGCATTAAACTCGTGTTATCCCAGACGGGTTAAGCAGGGCAGGACAATAAATACGAAAAAACAGTCAAGCAAGTTAGTCAAGTATACTTAATTATTATTTAATTATTTTATCAGGAATGAGGAGATCCGCAGGAGAACCAAGGTAACCGACATAGCCCGAAGAATTGCCAAACTTAAGTGGCAGCGGGCAGGGCACATTGCTCGCAGAACAGATGACCGATCGCGATGGGGCCGAAAGAATCTGGAGTGGCGACCGCGTACCGGAAGACGTAGCGTTGGAAGGCCTCCTACAAGGTGGACCGACGACCTTGTGAAGGCCGCAGGAACCCGTTGGATGCGAGAAGCGCAGAACCGGTCGAAGTGGAGGTGCTTGGGGGAGGCCTATGTCCAGCAGTGGACGTGTTTCGGCTGAAATTATGGTAATGATGACTTAATTATTTTAACAATTTAACGGGAAAATAAACAGGAACGGTCTGATTTATGTTTTATTTTGTTTGTTTAAAGCCGTGTCTCCTGCATGTTTTTAACAATTTAACGGGAAAATAGGGAGTATATAGTAGGGAGGCCTTTGCCCTGCAGTGGGACATCACAGGCTAATAATAATTAATAATAATAATAACGGGAAAATAAACAGGAACGGTCTGATTTATTTTTTATTTTGTTTGTTTAAAGCCGTCTCTCCTGCATGTTTTCTCGAAACATTACACAAAAACAACGACACACGATGTTTTTAACCGACTTCAGAAAAGTAGCAGGTTCTCACTTTGGATGTTTATAATATATATTTTTTTTGTTTAAGCGTTTGGTCGACACTTCACGTGACCAGAGGGCTGGCCTATTTTTTGGCCAAAGAATCAGCATTTCCATACAACGTGGATTAGGTCAGAAACCCTCAAACACCCAGATCTTACAAAGATGTTCTCAACAGACCAGGAGACTTAATCAGCTTCTGGAGGGAGGTGGGCTGGTTGGAATAACCACCGACGGCCGCCATGGCCCACGCACAATGGTCCACTGAAGGACTAAGTGCGGAAACCAAACCCATAACACAGAACAAGTGTAAACCTCAGGAGAAATTCTCGTAATTTTAAGAATGTTCAGAGTCTGACCTCAGTCTGACCTCAGTCTCAATCTGTCAAAAATGCTTGTAATTTCCCTAAACTTTTGACACTGGTTGTCGTTAAGATGAGAAAACTTTCGACAAGTTTTGACACTGGTTGTCGCTAAGATGAAATTGCGACGCTTTTAATTACGGGAATGGCCCTTCTGCTAATTACAATTTACGAATCTTTTGGATGTCCGGATTAAAATGATTTTATTTTATTTATTACTAGCTGCGCTCCGCGGTTTCACCATGTTGATCCCGTGGGAATATCGGGATAAAAAGTAGCCCATATGTCAATCCAGGATGTCAGCTACCTTAATACAAAATTTTATCAAAATTGTTCCAGCCGTTTAAGCGTGAAGAAGCAACAAACATATAAACACTCCCCAACACACAATCACACACTCACAAACTTTCGCCTTTATAATATTAGTGTTATAGTGTTATTCAAGGAGCCCATTACATAAGCAAAAACCTAAGTCAACGTTACCCTTCTCGGTACCAAACCCATATCCTCATAATTCGTTATTCTAATCTATCAGATAAGTTGATCTATATACAAGACTTCTTTTAATATTTATGATTGTCATTACCATAGTAATTACTTGAGAATATTCCCCTAGGTAGTGTTGTGCCGCGTTCCCGGAACTAACAGGCTAGGCCGGGATTGCGATGATATCGTCCCGGGAAATGGCTGGTATCTTGATACAACATTGACGGGCTTAAGCGAATCTGTTAAGTATGTTTGTTAAGTTATAATTGGAAGATAATATTTAACTTGGAAACTAATTGAAATAGAAGTTATAGCAAGTAAAAGTTATTGTATATTTTGTAGATAATTATTTGACTGTATTTGCCGCGTGTTCCTGGTTATGGAGTTTATGTGTGTGATGTTTGTGTTAGTGGATTAATTAGTAATTAGGTCGTTTCTCAAAAATTATGATGATAAAGCAAGGTTCTGTACAGAAATTAAAGGGGCTCATGGCTAAGTAATAACAGCCGCACGGTCAGGTTAAGCTCAACACAGGTTAGGTTAAGGTTGGTTATCTTTCCCCCCGGTGGGTTCTAACCGAGGGTGGGTTCCCGCATTGTCGATGAGGGGGGGTTCTCAGAAGCCGTGGCTTGGTCACTCACGGTGAAGCGAAGAGGAAGCCGAGGAGGGGCCGCTCGTCAGGGCTTTTGCCGGTAAGCCAACGACGTAGCGGCCAACAAGTAGGTTGCGGTGCCGCTTGGGTGAAATCGCAACTGAGGCGGGCTGCGATATCGTTTGGGAGGCATCGCGGCTGAGGGTTGGAGGCCGCGGTGGAAGAGGAATGGCCGGTATTGCGTTGCACTGCTCTCCCTACCTTCCGCGGCCTGGACGGGGTCGCCATCTGATAGCGAACGCGGTGGGGCCGCAGGGGAGGAGTGTTGGTATGACGTTGGCCGCTCTCTCTACCCTCTGCTGCCGAAAATTTTCAGGCGGCGGGGCCAACGTCCTGACCAAGGGTGCCCAGACACGGGGTCGTCTGGCGCCCATGTGCTGGTTTGGTCCCTGCGGCAGTCACGGCGTGCTTTGTGTTCTGGTGCGCCGGTGATGGGGAGTACTCCCCAGAGGAGGGTCCGGTGACGGACAGCCGCGGCGGATTCACGGATGAGTGCTAACGCGTGCCCGTGTTCCCGCCGTAAGCGGCAGAGGAGGACACCGTGGAGTTTTAGTGCGTTAGAGTTCCACATAACTGCACTATCTCCCGGTCGTAGTGCAGAATGCATTAGCATTTCACCACGTTAAAAAAAAAAAAGGTGGTGGAAGGTTAAGTTTTAGTTAAAGCAATGTCCGCTTACATAGTTTGTAGAGTGAGCAAGCTAATGTGGCAGTGCGCTAGTCATGTTTCTCGAAGGATCGGTGGATCAGACGAGGCATGAAGTGGAGACCGCGTATCGGCAAGCGTTGTGTGGCACGCCCCCCAGCTAGATGGACCGAAAACCTTGAAAAGGTGGCTGGTACAGACCAGATGTGGAAGGTGGAGGACAGGGAGGGGTGGCCCAGCCTGGGAGAGGCCTATGTCCAGTAGTGCCCTGCTATAGACTGAGTTGATTGGTTGATATTGTGCGCTCTACGGCATACATCGCTGCTTTTCTATTATGTATCTTTTTATATGTAAAACAATAGCACATCGCGATAAAAACTACCTCAGGCTACGTCATAATCAGCCTATATTGTTCTCACTGCTGGGAAACAGGCCTCCTCTCTTCAAGAGGGAGTGGGCTATAATCCACCACGCGGGCCCAGTGCGGGTTGGGATATGTCACATATCTTCGAATTTTTGGTACTATAGGACATGCCGGTTTCGTCACGATGTTTTCCTTCACCGTTTTGAGAACAGTGGTGATGTAATAATTTACACAAAGTAAAGCACATGTCTGGGTTCGACCCTACGACCTACAACTCGTAAGTACCGACCATACCATTGGACCACCACTGCTCAGGCTACGTACACACTGACAAGTGGCATACTTAGCACCTAGAACCTAGTGACTTAACATCCTTCTATACGCGCAAGGTGACTACGACGCTAGGCTCGAGGAGGCCGTCTCCACGAGCGAGAAAATCGCGGCGATATTATCGTCGTGCCACGTATTTCTAGACACTCTCTTAGAACGTGTCTCAACACGGCGATGTCATCGCGGCGAAAGATTGCTGACACGGTGAGACTATCGCCGCGATTCTCTCGCTCATGGAGACGGCTCCTAGGTGCTATGCACTCCACCAGTAGGTACTGAGTACGTAGTCTCAGTCTGTCTCAGCCGCGCTTAGTGCGTAAAGTTCCAAATGAAATGAACCATCTCAAATCTTCACACCAGAAACATCAAAATTATCATTAAACAGTACGAACCGACAAGAGTGCCGTTAAATTAATTAGAAGAACAAAGTTAAAGTAGTGACGTGACGTTAAACGTTAATTTGTTCCAATCAGTTTCTATTCGAAGTAATTTTCGCTTCATTTGTAATTTGTACCTAATTCTTTTACAAGAAAATGTTTCGTTAATTTGGGGATTTGAGGAAATTAAACAGCGTTTGTTTTTTTCACGGATAATCACGGATTGGCGTGTTTTTTCACCATAAGCCTGGGCTATTATACAAGCTGGTGCAAATTAAACTCCGTATTTGATTGGTATTTTAGCACAGACAAAAAAAATAACTGAAAAATCCTTCACCAATTTGATTTGATAAGATTAACCTAACAGTTAACTGTCCATTATGATTCATAATGTTATACTTTTATGATTCTGCTAAAGTGGTCTTTTTAGGCCCTCAGGTATGTGCCCAAATAGGAATGGAAACATGATTCGCGTCGTACACATAGATCCAATGCCGTTCCCAGCCTGCATTCGAAAATTCATCTAATAAGGTTATAAAAATACTAAACTATCACCACCACCACTACCACTTTAACTATTAAACATTGACCATAAAGATCACAAGAATAGCTTATAAAAAGGTAAGAAACACGTTAGCCGCCCGGTCGCTAGCCAACCAACAATAACAAGCCCCTAGCAACCGGGTTGCCAGATCTGTCGCCAACATCTAAAGGACAATGCTCATGGATGTATGGAATCCCGTACCATGCTGCGTCAAAGTCAAACTTTGTTTTTTATAGATCACATTATTATATTAACTCCTACAAAAGTTATTTTTGTAAACAAAACCCGGGTTTCGGAGATTTAAAAAAAAATCGAAATAACCTAAAAACTAGGTACTTTATTTTGTTTGACACGGACGGCCATTATTGCTCTAAAAACAGCCTATTCTAGTTATTTTTAATTAATGTAGAATCGACTAAATATAATTTTTTACATGTTTTTTGAAAGACATCATAGCACTTTCAAAATTCAAGTTCATAGGTATCATACATATCATTTGAAACATAACGTCATACACAATATCAACACTTTTTTACTTTAAATTAAATCCCGGACGCGTAATGTCGTAAATTTTTTTGAAAATAATTAACTACTTACTACAATATTTTGATCTTGATGCATAAGACTTTTTGGTACGACTTTTGGTTATTCTTTTATACTAGTCAAAGATTATTAAAATCCATCATTACTACTATTTCCATAGTTTGTTTGAAAATAATTATTACTTTTTTAATTTCGATGCTAGAATTTATTTGATAGTTCCAAAACACTCTTATGCATTATAATATTGTCAGTGTTTTCATTTATGTATTGTACTCTGAGCGATTACTCTGAGCGATTGATACCTCAATAATTAATTCCTCTCATTGAATTTATCTAAACTAATACAAACTATATAGACTAGATACTAAATCAAATGACTAACTAACTTACTATACAAATAAATACAAAAACAAAGGACACATAAACGTCAAAGTACTCGTCCGCATCGCTGTCATCCAGAAACGTGCCCAGAAGACTGGCAGCATTGCCACGTTGAATGGCAATGCTAATTCTTTGGCCAAAGAACGGCCCAGCCCTCTGGTCACGTGAAGCGTAGACAGAGTAATATATAGACTCATGGTATCCGTGTCACCGAAAGGGACAACAAATTCTGGCAATCTTCATCATACTATCATTTTAACAGCTTATTACACTACACTTTACCGTTTTCACAGTTGCGCAAATGTACTATTATTGAATTATGCACGAAAAAGATCTTATTTTCCGTTTAATCGCGGTGTAGTTTTTAATAGTTCATTCATAATTTTTATTATTTCATTCATAAACGTCAAACTTGTTGTGCACATTGATGTGCTTAGCCGACACGCAGTAAGGGACAGAAATATTCTTACTCTGTCTCTTTTCTTTGCTAGTGACGTTTATATATTTCTCCTTTTCTTGTGCGAATGAAAAAGAAGATATGCAGCAGTCTATAGTTTACTCTGTCTACGACGTGAAGTGTCGACCAGCTGGCGCTGTATTGTTGTCTCCACACAAAGATTGATCGTTCTACAAGGTTAATCTTAGTTGATAACCAACGTCAGGCACAAGTTGTCTGGTATTCGTTCTGAACTAGACCTATTTGGCACGTCCACATAGTAAGACTGGAATTCAATTTCTCTATGCTAGGATTCTTAAAAACAATGTTTTTAGGGTTCCGTACCCAAAGGGTAAAAACGGAACCCTATTACTAAGACTTCGCTGTCTGTCCGTTCGTCCGTCTGTCTGTCACCAGGCTGTATCTCGAGAACCGCAGTAGCTAGACAGTTAAAATTTTCACAAATTATGTATTTCTGTTGCCGCTATAACAACAAATACTAAAAACAAAATAAAATGAATATTTAAGGGGGGCTCCCATACAACAAACGCTATTTTTTTGCCCTTTTTTGCTCGATATCAAAAATGGCAACAGGTAGGCACTTGAAATATTCACAAAATACTCAGTTGTATGTTTACTTTAATAATAAATAATAAAATTAAAATAAAATAAATATTTAAGGGGGGCTCCCATACAACAAACGTGTTTTTTTCGGCGTTTTTGCCTTGTGGTATGGAACCCTTCGTGTGCGAGTCCGACTCGCACTTGGCCAGTTTTTTTTTCTTCTGCCAACTAATTAGGTAATACCATTTCTTTGAATCTGTCTATGGTTATGTCAGTTACATAAATTAACGTTTCGTACGCTTTGTTATTACACAAATTATTTTTCTATGACAAACTTTACAGGTAGACAACATTTTATTTTGAAAGTACCGTTTTGACGAGACCTCCAATTTAATTTGAGAACTAGCTTCTGCCCGCGACTTCGTTACGATACGATACAAACTCAAAGCATTTATTTCAATTAAACCATTTACAGGCACTTTTGAATTGTCAAGAAGTCGGTCAGTCAGAAAATATGAAGCTAGTTGCCCATTCCAAAGCGTAGGTACCTATGGAGAAGAACGGGAAAGAAACTCCATGGACAATTTTAAATTATATTTTTACAAAAATATTAGCTGTGCTGGCGCTGCTGCTGCGGCTGCGGAAAATCTCAAGCAGCGAAAATATAATAACCTCATCGGAAACTATATTTTCGAGCCGTTTGGGGTTGAAACCCTCGGGCCGTGGGGTCCGAGTGCTCATGGTATTTTAAAGAAATTTCGAAACGGCTAGTTGACATTTCCCGTGACCCAAGGGCTGGCTTTTACCTTGGCCAGAGGCTAAGCATCGCCATACAACGTGGTAATGCCGCCAGTCTTTTGGGTACATTACCAGTCGACAGCGATGCGGATGAGTTTTTCGACGCTATTTTCTAGTTTCTGTATAGTTTTAGTGATGTTTTAACAGCCACATTTTTTAAAACTCCTTCGGCCCCTGACCCACCGTGTCGCATCGCATCTTCCGCTCGCATTGTCATCGTTGTTTTAATTTTTGTACCTACGACTCCTAGGGTCGTAGCGTGTTGGTAGATAGCCTTTTTCAAGAACCGGGCTAACAAATACAAAAAAAATTGCACACCCGACAGATAGTTCCAGAGATTAACGCGTACAAACAAACAAACTATTCAGCTTTATTATTATTAGTATAGCATAGATGGAAATAGAACTCAACTTTACATATTTCATAACTAGCTGCGCCCCGCGGTTTCACCAGTGTGGATCCCGTGGGAATTTCGGGATAAAAAGTAGCCCATATGTTAATGCAAGGTGTCAGCTACCTCCATACAAAATTTTATCAAAATTGGTTTAGCCGTTTGAGCGTGAAGAAGTAACAAACATAAACACACACACTCACAAACTTTAGCCTTTATAATATTAGCTAAAAAACCAATCGATAATCAAATTAAAAAAAAAACAAAATCTATTTTTGATTTATTCACTTCCTTCAGGTATTATTCTGTGTCAAGAAATGGGATTCCCGAATGCTCGATCACATCTCAGTATTTACTTTTACTGTTACTATACACACAAATCCAATAAGGAGTAATCCATTTATTAGATTTCCTTGAGCTTCATCATATTACCGATTTATTGCCCTTTCGGGATGAATATGTTCTGAGAATATAATCTCATTTATTTACATTGTTTTTGATTCCGTATGGAGAAAGGATTCTGCCAATTCCGTTACACGAATTGTGAGTTACATTATGTTCCGGCTTTATTAAATGGAAGATTCTCATAATCATAGTATTACCTAACACATACATAATCAGCCTATAATGTTCCCACTGCTGGAAAACAGGCCTCCTCTCTGTGAGACATATGGGCCATAGAACCAAGTCTGGAAGTACGGGTTGGTAGATGTCATATGTCTTCGAATTTTTGGTTCTAGGATATGCCGGTTTCCTCACGAAGTTTTCCTTCACAGTTTTGAGAACAATGGTGATGGAATAAATTACACAAAGCACAGTGCCTCGCTGGGTTCGAACTCACGGCCTACAACTCGTAAGTCAGGGCCACTGGGTTACCACTGGCCCACCACTGCTCCCAATTAATTTGCCAAACACAAACCACATGTCATAAAATATTGCAACTGCGCAAATATTGCAAATTGCGGGCCACTGCCCGATGATTCATGTTGGGCCGTTGTATCTATGCTAATTGCGCGGTAAACTCTGCTTGCGCGATGCAGGATTTTGCGTGACGTCAGTATGACGCGTTGTTCCCATGTGGCGTTGTAGATACCACTACAATATAATTAAAAAATTCACCAACCTGGGCTTTAGAACCAACTCTTTAAGTCACTGAACAAAACAACTAAACTATTTTCAGCAATTACCTTTTTCCCTAGTTTGAGGGGCCCGTGGCTAAATAATAACAGCCGCACAGGTCAATCGATCAGGTTAAGCTACGCTTGCTGCGGTTGGTCTGTGGATGGACGACCACCTTTACATACCGAAACCCCTCCGTGCCTCGGAAAGCACGTTAAGCCTTTGGTCCCGGCTGTCATTCGTGGATCTTTGACAGTTATTACGGGTCGTCAGAAGCCCGAAACTCTGACAACCAGTCTTACCAAGGGGTATCGTATTACCCAGTAACTGGGGTGTGGAGGTCAGATAGCTCCGCTGCATCCGGTTAGACTGGAAGCCGACCCCAACATAGTTGGAAAAAGGGTAGGCGAATGATGACCTTTTCCCTAGTTAGTCGAAACGTCGCGTGTCGCTTACAATCATCTACTCCTTTTCGCTCAAAATAAACATAATAAAAAAGAAACTCGTACTCAAATATTTACATCTGAAAGCTAAGATTTATGTAGTCAAGCCTTTTTTTTCTCTCTGAAGAAGTATAATATTTGCTTTCATTTTTACGCAAAGTATTTTTGATAATATTATTATTTTTGTTTGGACTTTTTGTGAGTGTTAAGGTGCCACTAGTCGATATTTTTTCCATACAAATTTCGGGAGAGTATTAGTGCACTGTTTGACATTGTGCATCTAAAATTAAACATGATATCGTTTTGATTTATTATTAATTTTGTCTGTACGGAAACAGAATAGTAAAATAAAAAGCCATTAAAAAGTTATGAGCCAACAAAGATTAATTATTTTTCTTGCTATTTTAACGTAACTTTGGGTAAGTAATAAAAGAACTGTAAAATCTTCAAAACCCAGTCCGTACCGACAAAGCTCAATTCTCGAAGAGTTCAATAAACTTTATTTGCAATTGATCTAAGCAGTGGTTTTTTCATAAAACTCAATTTCCCGAAGCACTTTTCGATTTTTTTTACGCGCCTATCAGTTCGGAACGTTGTTTCTGTGCGTGAGAACTAGACGTTGTTCATGTAAACTAGCGTGCTCATCACTGACAGCTCTGTCTGTCACGAAGTCAGATGAGACAGCGTGCGTTTTGGCCATGAACACCAATGAGTTCGAGCTCGCGACTAGTTTACTCTTAAGATATTGTTTGCTTGACATACTTTACATAAGATACATTTACTTTATTGTATTGGTCTAATAGCATAAGAAAATAATGCTATTTTTTCTTGTTTACATTTAAAACATTCCTACAAAAATATGAAACATTCCGGAAAAAACCGGAGTAACCGACATAGCTTGCAGAGTAAGCAAACTGAAGTAGCAGTGGGCTGTCCATGTTTGTCGAAGGACCGATGGCCGGTGGAGCAGACGAGTCCTAGAGAGGAGACCGCGTATCGGCAAGCGTAATGTGGGACGCCCCCCAGCTAGATGGACCGACTACCTTGAGAAAGAGGTAGCTGGGATAGATTGGATGCGGACCGTGGAGGGCAGGATGTTGTGGCACAGCCTAAGAGACACCTATGTCCAGCAGTGGACTGCGATAAACGCAGTTGATAAAAATATAAATAGCTACAATATTGATTTACCTAATGAGTAACTGTTTAGTTTACTGATTCTCTGAGCTGAATTATTAGGTAACATACCTACTCATTTAATTTGTATTCTTTATTTATTCAAGTTCTACAAGTATACTCAATTATTTTGTTTATCTTTCTGATTAAAATTAGCATCACAGAAAATTCATCATCAATTTCATCCGGATACATCATGATTGTTGGATCATCATCATCATCATTTCAGCGAACAGACGTCCACTGCTGGACATAGGCCTCCGCCAAACACCGTCTTTTCGACCGATTCTGTACTTCTTGCATCCAGTGTAAACCACTATAGGTACGTTTCACAAAATTAATACTAAACGTTTGGTGTAGGTACACCAGAAATGTATTTTATGTACACAGAACCATACATAATCAGTCTATGATGTTCCCACTGCTGGGACACAGGCCTCCTCTCTGTGAGAGAGTGGGCGTAAACCACCAGGGGGCCTAGTGCGGGTTGGTGGATGTCACATGTCTTCGAATTTTTGGTTGTTGGTTTTTGGTTTGGTTGCTTCGTCTCGTTCTTTTTTAAGGTTCCGTACCCAAAGGGTAAAAACGGGACTCTATTACTAAGACTTCGCTGTCTGTCCGTCCGTCTGTCTGTCACCAGACTGTATCTCAAGAACCGAGATAGCTAGACAGTTGAAATTTTCACAAATTATATATTTCTGTTGCCGCTATGACAACAAATACTAAAAACAAAATAAAATAAATATTTAAAGGGGCTCCCGTACAACAAACGTGTTTTTTTCGGCGTTTTTGCCTCGTGGTATGGAACCCTTCGTGTGCGACTCGCACTTGGCCAGTTTTTTTTTCTTCTACCAACTAATTAGGTAATACCATTTCTTTGAATCTGTCTATGGTTATGTCAGTTAATCTTAAAATGATTGATAAGGGTTACTTAAAGTAACGTTTCGTACGCTTTGATATTCCACGCAAATTATACGCACTTGGCCATTTTTTTTAAAACGGTGAACATTTTGAGAGTAGTGATGATGAAATTATTTACACAAACTAAAGCGCCTGTCTGCGCTGCTGTGAGAACCTTGTAAAATAATAATGATCTGCTACAGTTAAGTACCTCAGACACCAAAAGACCAAACCACACTCCGCAAAACTCGTTAATAATAATTATAAGCACACATTGAATATTCCAGCCACATAATAACATTGCATATAGACTTGACAGCACCCGCTTTACGATCTCTGCCTATGTACACGGCCGTAAATAGCGTGATGTTATGAGCTATAAACGTTTTGAGTAAAACGCATAGCTCGGAAACATATTCGAATTAGATCCCAGTAAAACGCGTTTAACTGATATAAAGTTTAGGTTACACTGCATTGAGCTTTGAAAGGAATTTTGTGAAATATGACACTCTTTGTAAAGAAGCTTTTCCAGGAAAATACAACCATCATACCTACGAGTACTTTTGTCGCCAATCAGCTTCGCTGTATATGTTTGAACTAGCTTCTGCCCGCGATTTCGTTTGCGTGAAATTTCACCCACCCCCCATTCACCCTCTAAGGGGTGGAATTTCGAAAAACTGGGCAGAGCGAGTCGGACTCGCGCACCGAGGGTTCCGTAGCATCATGTTTTTAAATTTTCCTCGGCGAGGCCAAAGTGTGCTATCGGTCTGAAAAAATCAAAGTGGGGCTACTAGAGCATGTGGGGGTATCATAAGAAAGAGCGCAATTGGCACATTCTCAAAAAAAAAAATTTTTAAGCCGCATAGTTTTCGACTTTTGATGAAAAATGTAAAAAATACCATTTCCCCCCCCCCCCCCTTATCTCCGAAGTTTGTAAAGAGAAAAATCTGAAATTATTCTATGTGATAGAAGTTTATGTAAAGATTACAGGAAAAATAAAATAAAACGAAGTCTCTAAATAGCACACTTTTTCAAAAATCATCAACAAAAGTTACATTAGTTCCACTATCGGCCAAGAGATGGCGCTGACATAAATCTGCAATATTCTACACCGCAGTGCACAGTGTTAAAATTCTCTGATGAATATAGGCGTCGCCGATGAAAATTTAAACACATATGATGGTACGGAACCCTCGGTGCGCGAGTCCGACTCGCTCTTGCCCGGTTTTTTTTTAATTTGATTAACTTTAGTGAACCAAACTTTTGATTGCATAGGATAATTCTCGGTATTATTTAATATAAGTTTTGAAATAATTAAAACTTGGGTCGGTTCTAGGATGTCCCTTTTGTGTTAGGTTCTGAAATGGGTATACGGCCCACTTAATGAAATTTCTGATAACTAGCCTTTTCTAGGGGTTCTTTGGAGGCCCAAGGTCAAACCGTAAATGTGTCACTGATATTACTTTTAGCAAATAATTTTGTAATCAAAATTGCCAGGAAAAATACATACGCACGCTCTATCCCGCCACACAAAAGCGGGCAAGACCAAAATTCGGTCCCTAGGACTGGGGACACCATTTTAGTCTACGCAATAGGACCAGAATCATAATATGTTGGTAGATTACCCTTTTCTAGGCATGTTTAAGAATTTTAGGCACAGTTTAATAATTACTCAAGCTATTTAGGTTTTATTTTTTGGCTGGTCTAATGTTGTAAAATGTGATAATAACATGCAGGGTTCAAGACTAGCTGCGCCCCGCGTTTTCACCCGCATAAGTTTCGACCCCGTCGGAATATCGGGATAAGAAGTAGCCTATTATGTTAATCCAGGGTGTCAGCTACCTCCATACAAAATTTCATCAAAATTGGTCTAGCCGTTTGAGCGTGAAGAAGTAACAAACACATAAACATACACACACACAGACACTCACAAACTTTCGCCTTTATAATATTAGTTTGATTAATGCATTATCTCGTGTATACTAAGTTTAACTATAACTACGGACATGAAACTATATAAAACACATAACCACTCTAAGACCACCCACATCATAATATTATTTATTATGCCATACTTTTACTAGATAAAACTTTTATTCGACTTTCTGATTACGCTACAAACTGAATTAATGAATACACGTATCTTATGATAAAAGGTGGATTTTGTGTGATGTTGATTTTTAACCGACTTCAAAAGAGGAGGAGGTTCTCAATTCGTCTGTATGTTTTTACGCGATATCTCCGAAAAGTGTAAATAGATTACAAAAATTATTTTTTAATGGACAGGTTAGGCCTCAGACGGGTGGCTCCATATAAATTTGATTAACTTTGCTTGAGTAGTTTTTGAGTAAGCTTCAATAATACGTATTTTTGTCACTTAGTTTATATTGATGATGTTATAATAACCTACTTTCACTGATATTTATATAGCAAGCAGTGATATACGAATTTGTGTAGGGTAAGTACAACTTAAAGACACTACAAAATAAAAAATGACTTTAATTTCGGAAGTCGGTGGCAAACATCGAAAATGCGAACCCCACCGACTTCCGAAATTAAGTTATTTTTGACTTTGTAGTGTCTTTTTGGAATCCGGTTGTTTTTTTTTTTTGTATAAAAGTTTTTTATGTGGCAGTTTTTTCCCTGAAGGAGTTGGCAAAAAATATACGACGTTATAATAACGTTATCGTGGTTTGAAAAAAAGCGTCTTCATAAAAAAAAATCATATATTTTACTTCCCAGGAACCCGTTGGATGCGAGAAACACAGAACCGGTCGAAGTGGAGGTGCTTGGGGGAGGTCTATTTCGGCTGAAATGATGATGATGATTTTACTTCCCTGCATGTATAGAGCAGTGGTGGGCCAGCGGTAACTGCCGCGACTTACGAGTTTTAGGGCATAGGTTCAAACCCAGACAGGCGCTTTACTTTGTGTAAATTATTTCATCACCACTGCTCTCAAAACGGCGAAGGAAAACACCGTGAGGAAACCGGCATGCCCTAGAACCAAAATTCGAAGACATGTGACATCTGCCAACCCGCACTGGGCCCGCGTGGTGGATAATGGCGTGCTCCCTCTCACCGAAAGAAGGTCTGTGTCCCAGCAGTGGGAATATTACAGGCAGATTATGCTATATGTTATCGTGACGCCCTACCGTGACGTCACGATAATATCGCCAAGTTAGAAATTATAAAAGCGCACAATCTCATACAGATCGATATGCCTACCCCTTGGAGGTTTACAAGGGTGATGTTAAGTCTTTCACAACTAGTCTCTAGGCGACGTTTACAGACTTATAAAAGCAACAAAATACGTAGAAGGGTAAAGAAAATGGTCCCGTTATGAGCTCGAAGGATCACTTAGCTGCGTTGTAGTCTATCGATACAAGGTACTTCGCCTGCGAAAATGGTTCATTACACCTCGGTCCCTTTCTATAAAACTACTTCACTTTATCCTATCGGGATCAACAACTGTAAAAAGATTGTTTTCATAAAGAGATACCTAGATAAAATACACGCTATCAGGACATGTTTTGACATGTAATTTCGCAAGTGATAGATAGATAAACCATTTATTTAAAGACAGCACAACACACAAAAGTACAATATTAGATGATAACCAAACTACCCACATGATTATAATATAAAAAAATTCAAGGTGCCGATATAAAAAAAAAAAAAAAAAAAAAAAAACCTTGTCGAATGAAGAACCTCCTCCGTTTTCTCGTCGGTTAAAAATTAAATAATGGCCCAGAAGGCCCTTGATGGTGTAGTGCGCGACCTACATAAAGTCGTTAGTGATCTCGCGACAAAAATCAGTGCTCTCGAGTGTAAAATTGGTGAGCAAACCGCTATCATAGTTAAGCAAGAGGAATCGTTGAAATTATTAACATTAGCTGTTGAGGGTACACAGAAAACAGTCCCTCCGAAGCTATTGGATGCCGCCGGCGGTCAAGAGCAGCCAGCGATTCCAGCGACCACACAGCGGCCGATGCGACAAGCGCGAGTTAATTCTAGCGCTAAAGCCAAAAGTGGATACGCAGCCGCTGCAAAAAGGTCAGCCGCTGCGAAACCAAGGACCGATGGTGACGTAGGAGACACGAACAGTTTGTCAAAGGCATCAGCGGTGACTGCTGCGAGTACAATTCCCAATCTACCCTCTAACGCAACTTTATCATCGTTCGAGTGTCGGGCCACGAATCCAGCAGAAACGCGCACGGTTGATTCAGGAGATAATAGCCACGAGAACTTTACCTCCAATGAAGGGTGGCAGCCGGCGCGAAAAGCACGTAATTCTAAACGGCGAGTGGTCACTGGCAGCGGACAAGAGGACGACGTGCTTAAAGCGGTAGAAAAACTTAAATATTTGCAGGCTTGGTCTTTTAACCCAGAGACGACGGAGCAAAATGTGCTCACCTATCTGAACAAGCTACAAGATTGTGAGCAATATATTGTGGAGAAACGTTTAATTAAGACGACTAGGCACGCTGCCTTCGTAATTGCTTTTCCTGAGAGCTTAAATGACCGCATAAACACGCCGGCGGCGTGGCCCGCAGGAGTGAAGTTGTCTGACTGGTTTCCGAGGCGTCCCCGCGGGCAGCGGGGGGACGCGAGCTCCGACATTCACACCGGCGACGGTGCGCGGGCAGTCGTTGGGTGTTTCTCCCAGTGATCACCGTACTGAAGGACGCAGTAGGAATGTTTTACAGTGTCGGTATGCTAATACTAGTGGTGTAAATAGTCCCCACACGCAAACGTTGGGACTGGGGTGCTTGAATGGTGTGAATGTGGTCCAAGCTAGTGGCAAGAAACCTAAGTGCTCGTTGGATCTATTATACCAAAACGTTAGAGGCTTACGCACAAAGTTAAAATCGTTTTATAATAATATTATAGGGTCTATGGTTGATTTGGTAGCAATAACCGAGACTGGAATTAATGACTCGATACATGATGGTGAACTGGCTCCAAGCGGATACACGATAATTAGATGTGACCGCACGGATGGCCGTAAACACGGAGGAGTCATGCTGATCGCCACACCATGCGGCGCTCTCGACTTACGCAGAGTACCATTACCCAATAACACTAGCTTGAACCACCACCCGTTCGAAATCGTATGTGCGACGGTATACCGTCAAAATATTTTTTTGTTTTTGTGTTGTGTGGCGTATATTCCACCTAAGACAATTGAAAGGGAATATATTTTTATGTTCCATTTGCTGGAGCAGTTATGTGGTAGCTATGACAAAGTTGTTTTAGTAGCTGATTTAAATATGTATTCAGCAAACCAAGATATACAATGTTACTATGAATACTTTGTCACCTTCTGTGGGTTTCGCCAAAGTAACAATATTCTTAATTGCAACAATCGCACGCTCGATGTTGTCTTAACTACTTTGCCCGTAGGTGATATTGTCGTAAAGGAGGAACGTGAGGAATGTTTATCATGCATAGACCCGCAGCATCCGCCGCTACGAATAAGTATAAGTCGCGAGCGGGTGACTTCTAGCCCTGGTTACCCTGTACCGCAGGCTTCCACCTCCCTGCCACGGTGGAACTATAGTAAGGCGGACTTCCGGGCTTTGTATTCGGGACTTGCAGGGGTGGACTGGACCGCCCTGTATGAAACGAGCAGTGCCGACGAAGCATATAGGATATTTTATGACATATTTTACAGGATTTTGGATGATAGCGCTCCAAGAAGGAGCTCCAAGGGTGATTGCTTTCGTTATCACTACCCTGAATGGTTCACTGCTGACATAATAGGTCTTATTAAGAAGAAGGCTCTGTGGCACAAATCTTTTAAGAAGACTGGTTCGGTCAGCGACTATGGTAAATTTTCTCAATACCGTTCTATTGTCAAAGACAAAATCAGTATCGCATACCGAGATTATCAGAGGCGTATGGAGCAACAATTTGTGAAGGAACCGAGGTCTTTTTGGGGTTTTATCGGAGGCAAGCGCTCGAAACGTAGTAGACCGAAGTTAACTAGGAATGGTGAGCCGTTGCCAGAGCATGAATGTGCTCAGGCGTTCGCTGACTACTTTCTTTCGGTTTATGGGGCGGTGGCACCGCGTCTGGATGCGGCTGCTGCTGGGCAGGCGGCGCCCGAGCGTGGCGCCCGCGTTCACGTGGGGCAGCTGTCTCTCGGCGAGGTGGATGCCGCGCTCGCGCGCCTCAAGCCCAAGCGTTCGGTTGGACCAGACGGGGTGCCACCCTTCGTCGTTAGGGATTGTAGGGCAGTACTGGCCCGGCCGCTCATGCATTTATTTAATAGTTTTTTACGTGAATGCTCGTATCCAGACGGCTGGAAATTGACTAGGGTTACTCCGGTACCGAAGGGGGCTCCTACTTCGGATGTTAGTGGATATAGACCAGTAGCAGTGTTGTCCGCATTTGCTAAAGTCTTTGAGTCCGCATTGTGTTCAACTATCCACTCGCAAGTAGCCTCTCAGCTTAACGACGCACAGCATGGTTTCCGTGTGGGCCGTAGCACGAATTCTAATTTAATGTGTTTTTTAAATCAGGCGACTACAGTGCTGGACTCAGAGTCTGGTGCCCAACTGGACGTCGCTTACTTCGACTTCAGGAAGGCATTTGACAGTGTGGATAATGACATACTTTTAATTAAATGTGCGAGGGCTGGTTTTACCCCAGCCCTCCTAGAGTTCTTTGCTAATTATTTGGGCAACCGTAAACAAATGGTAGAATATGCAGGTTACACTTCGGACCCGTACTTCACCCTTACGGGGGTAAGTCAGGGGACAAATTTAGGACCTTTAGAATGTATAATTATGATTAATGATCTTCCTGAAGTCATTAAAGACGCGAGCTGTTTATTATTTGCTGACGACCTCAAGCTATTCTTGCGGATCTCAGACGAATCACACTGCAGAATGCTCCAGCGAGACATCGATCGGGTGGTAGCGTGGAGTGAAGAGAATAAATTATTCTTCAATGTGACGAAGTGTAGCGTTATGTCCTTCACGCGGGCTGTGGTGCCCCGACGGCATGATTATTGCATGGGCGGTCACGTCATGCCGCGGTTGGGGGTTGTGCGAGATCTCGGGGTTACTTTCTCTGGGGATCTTTCGTTTCGTGTTCATGTAGTGCAGGTGTGCAAAAAAGCGTTTAAAAATCTTGGTTTTATTATGCGTGAAACCCGTGACTTCACTAATATGGCAGCGGTGAAAGCACTTTACAATGCGTTGGTGCGAAGCAACTTGGAAACTAGTGCTATCATCTGGAATCCTTACGAAATGAAGTATTCTCAGATGTTGGAAAAGATGCAGAACAAGTTTACCCGATACCTGTACTTGAGGCAGTTTGGTGTCTACCCTTTCTACCCGCTTATGTATCCAACTCTCTTTGTTATAGGGATGGTTGGGTATTATAAGTTGGAGGTGAGGCGCAACCTCGCTCTTGTAACATATGTTTTTAAAGTTTTTCGTGGGATACTGAATAATCCACAAATATTGGGATCGTTGGGATTGCTCGTTCCAGACAGGAGGTTACGGTTGGGACCAAGGCAGGAACTTTTTAAAGTTCCGGCAACCCGAACAAACTTATTGAAGTTTGCACCTGTGATTCGTGCATTAGCCATTCTAAATAGTGTCTCTCGGCGTTTGGACATATTTTCTTGTTCTTTGGCGGAATTCCGGAGGGTGGCACTGGATATGTTGTCCACTGTGTAACTTGTGCTTATATTGTGGGACTGGACAATTAGCAATCTATGACTACTTTTGTTAGCTTGGGTATTACCTGTTAAAACAATTGTATGTGTGTAATGAATAAATAAATAAATAAATAAATAAATATAAAAACAAAATGAAAAACTCTTATCGAAATATAAGTGACACTATGAATAATACTTAAAATAAAATAAATATTAATAACGGAACATACACAGTGTGGTGTGCGTCTCAAGGTTGCACCAAATGGGAGTCCAGCGCAGCATTTTTTTTTTTAATTAGCCTGCTCTATCCCACTCCTGGGCAAAGGCCTCCCTCCACTCCTTCCATCTTTCGCGATCCCGCGCGTCCTCCTTCCAGCTCAGCATGTGTCAGGCAAATGTACCAGACGCTGATATTCTGCTGGATCCCTGCTGACACACGGACGTTGAGAAGACGAGATGAATTGGTGTTGTGTGTGACAGGTGTTAAGTGCAGAGTGAAGTTTTGTAAGTATGCCTGACACTTTAATTATGTATTCTACAGTAAGTTTTGATAATGATTTTCCATCTCTTTATTAGTGGTTGTAATGGTAATCATATCACTAGGTTTTATTAGGTTTTTATTTTTTATTTATCCTTTTGATAGATTCTTATTTTGTAAATGTGAGGACTTTGTAGGCCTTGTAGACTTTAGATCTGTAGACCATTTTTTATTTTATCAAGTACCTGATACTTGTTGACAGGCCTACGCTATCCTCCCATACCTACTGTAATTTGAAAATATTGTAAAAGCCAATTATTTTTAAAAAGAGTAACCGTGGAGTTTCTTGCCGGTTCTTCTCCATAGGAAACGACCAATTGGAACCGTGCACCTAGCTTCTGACGTTTCATAAGTGCCCATGTAGGCTTATGTGAAATAAAATATTTTGATTTTGATTTTGAATGTTAGGACGTGCGTTCGAGGCAGATTTAATAAGAAATAATTTTTAATCATATCATCATCTGCCTAGCCTTTCCCCAACTATGTTGGGGTCGGCTTCCAGTCTCAACGGATGCAGCTGAATACGAGTATTTTACATTGAGCGACTGCCTATCTGACCTGCACAAACCAGTTAGGTACTGGGTAATACGATATCCCTTGGCAAGAATGGTTGTCAGACTTCTGACGTTCTGTAACGGCTGTCAAAGATCCACGAATGACAGCTGGGACCAACGGCTTAACGTGTATAGCGCCATCCACGAAGACGCGTCCCACTCTTCTTACTACAATATGTCAAATTTCTTTAATAGATTTTCAATTTTATCGCTAAAATATTAGGTTCAAGGCTGATTGAGAAAATTTTACAGTTTCCGGTAGCTTGAGGTGCTGGCGTCTGTACTTATAGCACTGAAAAATAAATATCGTTTTTTTAATTTGGTCCAAAATTCAGCAACGCGGATACCATCCGCTGACGCAGCCATTAGGTCCTCACGTGTGCAGGTGACAGGGCATGCGGTACAAGATGGGAGGTGAGCCATACTCTGTGGAGACCGCATACACATCGGAAGTCTGAGCATACCGTGATCCCCAACTTGTGGAGGTTGTCCTTGTCGGTGCTTTCATTAATAATGTATCTTATTAGACCTTATTAATAATGTACTTGACATACCGTTCACGCATACAAATACCTTACTGAGGGCCGGAACCAATAACTGCAAGCGTCCCTACATTGTTTTTGCATTAAGTTATACAATAGTCTGCTATCCCTTCACTTACAAGTACTTCCTATCTTCCTGAATACGAACATAAGGGCCGGGACACAAAGTTGTATTGTACTCCAGCTAGTTCTGTCAACTACAAACTATTCTCCGTTTGTGAAGACACGCCTTAGTGAGGAGTTCCTAGACGCATTGTTCTTTTAACACTTATTCTGTGAACTGTTTCTTTTGTTTTAGTGTTAGAATACTCTTTATAAAAAGCAAGGGATTCTTTAACTTGAATTTTTGCACAATTTTGTTAAGGGACTACAGGACCTAAACGCAAAAATTCAAGTTTTATAATGCCTAAAAGTATATGATCGACTACAGTAAACCAAATCAGAAAAATATATGATATTCTTCAGGATATATGCTAGGCAGATAGTGTGTTGAAAACATAATACAACCCAATTGATAAGATAGAAACAAAACACCAACCACAACGGCACAAGACATTGACCTTATCCTTGGTCACAACAGCTTAGAAAAGCATAACCAAAATACTTATAACATTTAGAGAAAATGTTAGTAATTTTTGATAAGTTTTCTTATTCTTAACGTATCCGCGTTCAAACAAATAGTAAATAGTTTTGCGTAGATGTGACGCATATTTTCTCCCAAATTGTTATTTTCTTTTTTTGTGTTTTTATTTTTTATTTTTATGCGTCATGTTTGCCGCAAATAAACGCATTTTCTTTCATTCTTTCTTTTCTTTCTAAAATCAGCTGCACGAACTCCACTCACTGACGTAGTCGTTCAAAACAAGCGTTTTAGTCCCAAGAAAAATGACATAATTTGTATCGAAATCTTTTCCTGATGCAAATAAGCTACAGAGGAAAATTGCCTACTAACTTAGTTGTTGCAAATGATTGACGTTCTACGTGGGCTGATTCTAAATCTTCTTAAGAAAGATAAGTAGCATATTAGAATGTTTCAAGTAGGCAGAAGCGCAGAACCGGTCGAAGTGGAGGTGCTTGGGGGAGGCCTATGTGCAGCAGTGGACGTCTTTCGGCTGAAATGATGATGATGATGAATGTATTTAGTGGTTTAGCCATGTTTGAGGAAAATACTCGCCCGACGTCTATTTTTTTTTAGGTATCTATTTCTTCTGTTTTATTTATTAGGACTTTAGAAATAAGATGGCGGCATTTGTTCAAATTCTGCCCACGCACAAAATCCTTGTACTTTTCTCTCCTTGACATTTCGTCAAAACAGACCACGTCGACCAAACAACAAAGTTTTTAGTTTGACATCATGTTGGGATGTGTTTGACACAATATTTGGTCTCCAAACTGTGTAAGAAGATCGACCGTTGAGATTCAAAGAGTTAGCACCGTATTTGTTTTGTCTCCGTAAAATTTGTAAAAAAAGTAGTTAAAAGTTGCTAAATTCATTAGTGCTGTATATCATTGTAAAGCTTGTGAAACAGACTAAAAAGTGATATATATAACATATCTGGACTCCATCAGTACCGTGAGTAATTAGCGAAAAACTTTTTAGAAAAAATTGCAACTACTTGCGTCCCTGACCTAGGGCAACCCGCAAATCTGCCGCTTCTACGCACACATGCTCAACGCTTACACGTACACTAGGCGATTGCTTTAACATCTTGAGCTTATGCTACGCGTTTATAGCAGACTTAGCTTACGCCACGCTTCAAAACTATATTAGAAATTCGCAGTACAAAAAAAAAGAAACAAAATGGATTTTCAAAATATAACTATGCGAAGAAATAAAACAGTAATCAACTCTCCGACTTCTTCTTTTGATTCCGCTAATTCTGAATATCATTCAAAAAGTTTGCCACAAACTACCAGCTTAAGTTGCGAAGAGTGTGAAAGACTAAATGGAGATATTGAACAGTTAAGAATGCAATTAAATACTGCTCATGGTGAAATTGACAACTTGGTCATGGAAAACGCCATTTTGAAGAAACAAACAACTGAACAACAAAATATCATAGCTAAACTAAAAAACCTATGTAGCGGCCAAACTAGTAGTACAAAAAAACACTCAACTTTAAAGAAAAATAAATGTATGATACAAAATTTAAATATTACCAAAAAGAACCTTGATAAGAGTCTTAAGGATCTAGAAACAAAAAAGTGTAAGGAAATCATAACAGATGGCGCTGTAGCTGAAATAAAAATAAAAAAATTATCTGTGGGACCAACTTCAATTACAAATGAAGCAGAAATCATACAAAGGGAGAACCAGCGAGTAAATTACATAATAAAAGAAAAGCAAAGAAAAAGGAAACTATGTGTCCTTAGTAACTGCAATAACTATCGGCCGTTGGAAATCATCGAAGATACTTTCTGCGAACAGTTTGAGTATTGCCATTATGTGTCACCTAATAGTAAAATGAAAGAAATACTCAGAAATATTACGAACAAGGTTCAAGATTTTAACATGGACGACTATTGTTTATTAATGATTGGCGAAAAGGACTTTAAAGATAATGAAGACTCCATCGAACTCGTTAGGCTAATTAGAGAATCTTTGGAACAAACAACTCATACAAATGTGATTGTATGCTCTCCGGCATACGTAAGGGGTGCCCTCATTCATAATTATCGAGTAGAGTTGTTTAATAATTTACTTTACATGGACATACAAAACTATAATTATGCATATTTCTTTGATACGAATCGTGACCTCTCCTTAGAAATGTTCTCATATAAAACTGGCAAACTTAATAAACAAGGTATAAAATGTATATTTGGAAGTATTTTCAGTCGCATACTTGTGGACATCAAAAATTACCCATTGCATTATGACCATGAAAATTCACCTATATCACTGACGAGTAAAGCTCATGTACAAAATAAGTTTTTTCGTCCCACCCTTTAAAAACAATGTCAGTAATGATAAACAACAACTTACATTGTTTCATCAAAATATAGCCGGAATACTCAATAAATTAGATCTCTTTGAAGTAACAATATCTGAGTTGACGAAAGAGATGGGTGTTATAGACTTTATATGTCTTAGCAAAACATTTATACAATCCGGTCATGAATGTAATCTTAGACTTACAAACTATAAGCTAGCTGCGAAATACTCAAGATCCAATAAAAAACGGGGCGGCACGTGCATATTGGTGAAAGAAGATTTAGTTTTTAGCCCTTTACAAATAACAAATGAAATGTCTAGTGATTATTCTTTCGAGTGCTGCGGCATAGACGTTCCGAGTCATAACTTAATAGTAGTATGTGTTTATAGAATCCCGGATTCCGATGCAGGTATATTTTTCAAAAAACTGGAAATTTTGTTACACAAATTAACTCATAAAAGTAGGAATCGTATCATAATAATATGCGGAGACTGGAATATTGATATGCTAAAAGACACTGCACAAACAAGAGAATTAATATCTATTTTAAATAATTTCAACTTATTGGCACATATTAAAATGCCCACTAGGAAAAAAAGCTGCATAGATCAAATAGCCAGTAATATCTCAAACCTTGACACAAAAAGCAGTATACATAACCTAGCCCTCTCAGATCATGATACTGGGCAGGCATTAACGTTCTTTCTTCCGATAGCCAAGAACAAGCCGAAGATTCCAAACTTCTTTTATGAAATCAAAAGAGATTACAATAAAAACAATATTGAAAAATTTCTTGACTGTTTAACGGCTTTAAGTTTTAATGAAATATATGAAGAAACGGATTGCAACAATGCATTTAACATATTTCATGACCTATATACTCTCTTTTACAAACTTTGTTTTCCTGAAATAACAATTAAAAAATATAATAAACCAATAAAAAATAAATGGATTAGTAAAGGTATAAAAATATCGTGCATAAAAAAGAGAACTCTATATTATAATTACCAACACGATGCCCTAAGCAAAAAATATCATAAAAGAAGATACCGGACCTATTCTAAAATTTTAAAAACATGTATATCACATTCACAATTAATAAATAACAAAAAACATTTATATAATTCTAAAAATAAATGCAAAGCAACATGGTCTATCATAAAAAATAATATAAATAATGATGATAATGATAAAAATGACATCAAAGAGGTAATAATAAATGATAATATAATTAATGACCCTAATGACATATGTAATCAATTTAATAACTATTTTATAGAAATGACCAATAAAAACCTTAGCAATAGTGATAGCGTAAGTAACATTGACATTACCACTATCACTGACAGTGTCTTTTTGACTCCAGTAAATGAACAAGACATTGTAAAAATTATCAACTCTTTAAATGATACGAACGCTACTGGATATGATGAAATAACCACCAAAATAATAAAACTAACCAGTAAAAGCATAGTAGCACCTTTAAGTTATATAATTAATCTGTCATTTGAGACTGGAACATTTCCTACCAGATTAAAACAATCTATAGTCAAACCACTATACAAAAAAGGTAACCGCACGGATATGTCCAATTATAGACCCATTACATTGATCCCTATCCTATCAAAGATTCTTGAAAAGGCAATGCACGGGAAAATAATCAACTTTTTAAATAAAAACGGCATACTTACTGAGAACCAATTTGGATTTAGGAAGAATAGTTCAACTTCACTTGCTTGTTTTACTTTGGTCAAACTGATATCTGAAGCCCTCAATAACAAAATGTCTGTATTATCAGTATTTTTAGATATGAGCAAGGCATTTGATTTTGTTCCACATAATCGTCTACTTTGCAAAATGGAGAAATACGGCATAAGAGGCAAGGCACACGACTGGCTTAAAAGTTATCTATCGAGTCGCCAGCAAAGGACAGTCATATCAAAAATTGACAATAACACAAAAAAAATGTACAGTTCAGACTTAAAAATAAATAGTTGTGGTGTTCCTCAGGGAAGCGTATTAGGGCCTCCATTATTTATAATATATATAAATGACCTTTGCAAGAGCCTAAAACATAATTGTACACTATTTGCTGATGACACTACTCTCACAATAAAATCTTCAAATAGGAATGACCTCGAAACTGACACTAACAATGAAATACTAAATGCAATGAAATGGTTGGAATCTAATAATTTACGTGTAAACATTGAAAAAACAAAGTTAGTGCAATTTCAAACATGTAATTCTTTGGTAAAACCGCCTCAAATACACTATAATCAATCAATTTTGGAACCCGCACCTTCCACCTTATTCTTGGGAATAGTGATTGACGAAAAATTAAATTGGAAAGAACATGTAAATAAAGTCTGCACTCGACTCGACAAATTTGTGTTTGCTCTTCGTAAACTGAGACGAATAGCCAGTAAAGAAATAGCCCTCAATGCGTATCATGGCTATGTTGCATCAGTGCTGCGTTACGGCCTCGTGATATGGGGAAATTCGGTAGATGTGAACAGAGCATTTATTGCACAAAAAAAATGTGTCAGAGCTGTGTATGGAGCAGAATATTTAGAACATTGTAAGCCACTATTTAAAGCACTAAAAATTCTTCCACTTCCTTGCCTATATATTTTTGAAATTTGCATGTTTATAAAAAGGTATTCGCACATGTTCCCATTGTATGAACACATTTCTAAAAGAGTGAAAAACAGAAGCCCAAATAAATTACTTGCACCTAGCCAGAGACTACATTTGTATAGCAGGAATTCTAATTGTATGGCAATTAAAATTTTTAACAACTTACCCCCACGCATCAGAGTGTTGCCCACAAATAAATTCAGGAAAACAATATTTGCCTGGCTTTTAGACAACTGTTTCTATTCAGTTAATGAATTTTTAAATTATAAATTTTGACATTACATTTTATCAATAATTACTTTGTGTGTGTTAAACTATTGACTTGTACTGTTTTTTTTGACATTTTTCATTCTTATATAACAAATATAATAAAATTGTGCCTATAACACTTGACATTGTATAAAAATTGCCAATTTTTCATCTTAACTAATTTATAATTATATTAATGGGGATATATCGTCTTCTAACCGTTTCGATGACAAACTAATAATTAAGTACTGTGATTATAATTATTGTTGCGGCCTAGAGCTCGGCCACTTTGACTTTGTAAGTTAATTTTAATATTTCTACACCGGCAACGGTAGTGTATGTGAAACTGTTTATTATTAAGATCTTAATGTACCATATACTCAGAAATAAATAAATCTATCTATCTATCTATCTAAGTGCAAAGTTTCAAGTTGAAGTTACTAGCAACAGAACATCTGTGTGTCATGTTCCCTCACTATTGTCACAAATATAGCTCCGGGTTGTTCCGAGTTCCAGAGCCGTGTCTCGTGTGTTTTTTTCGAAATATTACACAGAAACGTTTTGTGTATGAAAACCATGATGAATACACGATGTTTTTGTTTTATGAGCTGCATGGAAAACATGGTGGATGGCCCGCGTGGTGGATTACGGCCCACTCCCTCTCACCAAGAGGAGGCCTGTGTCCCAGCAGTGGGAACATTATAGGCTGATTATGTATGTATGTATGGAAAACATGGGACGCCTACCAGCTAGATGGACGGACGATCTAAAGAAGGTGGCTGGGGTAGACTGGATGCGGAAGGCGGAGGACAGGGTGCAGTGGCGCAGTCTGGGAGAGGCCTATGTCCAGCAGTGGACTGCGATAGGCTGAGTTGATTGATTGATTGATGGAAAACATTCCCCGCGCGGGTGAAGAGGGGAAGGGTTTGTTTCATATTCAACCGCTACGCTCACCGTGCACATATAGCATTTTGAAAGCTTAATTCCAACTGACACAGGTTTTGAGGTTATATTGCCTTGTGAATAGTTGACACTAATCTAAAAATATTTTAACACGCAGGAGAAAGCTTGTCTTAACAAATGTTTATTGTGTAATGTTTCGTAATAAAAAGTAATTTAAAAAAATTAAATCGACTTCAAAAAGAAATAACTCAAAATTATGAAACAACTTTAATTTCAATGGTCACGATCCGATTAATAGTTGCGGAAAAATGCGTGGACAAACATACATACCTACATACATACATCTATAAAATTGTGTATATTTGTTTGGAAGTCCTAATAGATTATCATATGTGAATACATTGCAGTTCAAATAATATATTATCACATACCTACATACATGTTGAATTGATTACCGCCTTTTTTTTGAAGTCGTTAAAAACACGCGCAGGAGACGAGGCCTTAGTTGATGTTTTTACCGACTTTACAAAAAGGAGGAGGTACTATGTTCGGGTGTTTGTGTTTTTTTTTTGTTTGTTTGTTCATCGAATACGCCGCCAATTGTCAACGGATTTTCAAAATTCTTTTTTTGTTCGAAATTAGATAGTTCTGAGGTGGTCCCATTGTCACCAGGTTAGGATCTGATGATGGGGTCTTAGAGAAATCGAGGGCAACCCTCACATTTTATAGGCTCACTTATTGTTTTTCGCATATTTTATGAAGTATCTTGTGTATTTGTGTATGGTTGTCACCATCTCAGGTAGCTGGGCTGATGATGAAAGGTACAACTCCTTAACAGTAAGAAGTTACTCGAACAGGCAAGGACTGTTTTAGTAAACTGTTTTGATGTTTGATAGGGCATTTGCCACATTTGGTCTCATGATCATCAAGTCATGACCTGATGCTGCAGTCAGGATAGTCTGCAGAGTACCTAACTCCTCGACAACTAACAGCAGATATATCGTGTTTAGGCTCATTGAAAAGGGCTCGATGTGTGGATAAACGTACTGTTACTGAGGAACACTGAAGACCTGATGCTGAAGCCAGGAGCATCAGAAAAAGTACCTACAAACCTTTAAATTACAGCACCGTAGTCGTGTTTGGGCTCATTTTAAACAGGACTAATTTTAAGTTCAATGCAATGTTGACATAAGTCTGGCCTGATGCTGCAGCCAGGATTATCAGCATCTAATCTAAAAACTAATAAAAGGAGAACTCCTCAACAATTAACGTCCCTGCATCGAGAAAAGGAATATTTTATACAAAGGCGATGGGCAAGTTGACATTAGGCTATTGTAACTTAGATAAATTATAAATAGACCCACTAAAAAGCGAGAAACAAAAACTTTTTAACAAAAAAAAACCGGCTTCCAAAAAAAACACTACAAACTGAAAAATAACTTTAATTTCGGAAGTCGGTGGCAAAAACTAAAATACTGATCTCTAAGACACCGACTTCCGAAATTAAAGTTATTTTTCAGTTTGTAGTGTTTTTTTTGGAAGTCGGTTTTTTCGTGAATATAGACAGCTGTCTATTTTCATAAGTTACGAGTACCTACGTTAAAAAAGATTGCGAGGTGTTTTGTTCCTAAGTAAAAAATGTTGCACAATTTAGATTGCTTTTTTAAACGACTTCAAAAAAGGAGGAGGTTCTCAATTCGGATGTTTATATTATTATTTTTTTTGTATCTTCGGGCATAACTCCGTCACATAGACGGATTTGCAAAATTCTTTTTTTGTTCTGAAGAGGTTTAATTTCGAAATGGTCAATTTAAACTCCGTAAAGATCTGATGATGAGTTTCGGAGACAGACAACGGAACTATTCAATTAATGCCAATAAATCAACCGCAATTGCTTCTATCATATCGCATATGTGTGTATTGTTTACGCAATCACACAACATAACATCACGCTTGAACTCTCTATAGGGGTACGCAGACGTGTTCAATAGCGTCCTGTCACTGATATTCACATAGCAAGTAGTGTTACATGAATTTGTGTGGGGTAGGTAGGTAGATAGATAGATAGATAAACCTTTTATAACCATAAAACCGTACCGTTTTTTTTTTTTTGGTACAGACGCCAGCACATCAAGCTACCCCAAACTGTCATATTTTCCCAATCAACTTTCAACCTTATGATTTAGCGATAAAGTTGAAAATCTATTAAAGAAATTTGACAGATTGTAGTAGGTTGATGTGCTGGCGTCTGTACATGGGTACAACTAAAAAGTGAAAAATAAAACATTTTTACAAAAAAAACAACAACAAAAACGACACCGACTTCCGAGATTAAAATCATTTTTCACTTTGTGGTGTATTTTTTTTTTTGAAGTTGGTTGTTTTTTTTTTCTGTAAAAAAGGTTTTGAAGTCACAATATACATTGCTTTTTTTGGTCTTTTATACGTAATTGTATATTTTGTACACCGCAACATAATTACTTAACATAGAACCAAAATATCGCACCTACGATAAACTAGGGTTACAAGTAAAAAAGCGAATAGGAATTTTCAGGTTGTTTTTCAGAAAAAAATGAAAAACAACGTATACCATTACAATATATTTTTTTGTAAGCATATATCATTTTGATCACATAATAATAATAGCGAAAGAGTAAAGACTGATTAACAAATCCGTGAGTTTATTTTCGCTTTTCTAAAAATCTAGGTTTTTCGAGTTGTGACCCTATTTTATCGGAGGTGCGATATAATTATTAAAATACTGGTAATCAGCTGCATTAGCGGGGCAGTTTTTATAATAATAATAATAATAATATTCCACAACTATCACACAACGCCGTCTAGTCTCAAGCTAAGCAGAGCTTGTGTTATGAGTACTAGACAACTGATAAACATACTTATATATTTCTAAATACATACATTTATAGATAAATTACACCCAGTTCAACAACATTCATTGCGTTATTTACGTGATGAGCAGACAGATTTTTCGAACTTATGAAGCAATGGATTAGCAATTGCTTCAAAATGATTCAGATTCCGATTGATAGTGTATTACGCAATTAAGGTGCTAGTGAGCTGACACCAACCAAGTTGGGAAAAGGCTAGGGAGGCAGATTTGAACAAACGTGTTTTCATTTCAAACTGATTTCTCAGCTTCTGTCCTCTTAAATCTTCATAAATTTAATTAAGACAATAAATTTAACGTGACAAGAATAAAGCGATAAATAATATAATTAAACATCGAGATAGCAAAATATCAGAACTTTGTAACTGAAACTTATTTTGAAGAAGACACAGGGTGGTTCGAGTTTGGATTAATTTTAGTGAAATATTCCCGAGTCAGATTTTAATCAGTTTTGATTGGCGGGCACGCGTCCTGCTATGCCACGCCAGGAGTAATTTTCGGGGTGCGTACCAGGAGGAATCTTCAATTTAAAGACGCTTTTAGATGCACACTATTTATGGTACAGCTTTGGGTACACAACCATTGACACAAATACAGTATCTTATTTTATATTATAATAATTAACGAGTAGAAAAAATACGTGACCGTGCAAGCTGCTTGTAAGATGGCTAAGGAAGGAAACGGAAGTATGAGAGTTGCCACTACAAAATATTACAATATTATTGCCAAGTAATGACATTTGGAATTTTACTAAAATTATTTTTATGTTGTTGCCAACATTGATTTGCTTCAGAAGAAATATTTGCGATCATAATTATAATCAGGTGATTAATGCATTTTTTTTTAGAAAGGCAATTGGATGCAGCTGAGATGAGAATGCTAAGAGGGATGTGTGGTATTACACGAATGGATAGAATAAGAAATAAGTATATAAGAGGAAGTTTGAAAGTGGCACCGGTAACTGAAAAGTGGTGTGGAAATCGGCTGTCATGGTATGGGCATGTGTTACGGAGAAATGAAGAAAATGTCGTGAGGAGTTTTGAGTATGGATGTCGATGGCTATAAGAGTAGGGGAAGACCAAAGAAACGATGGGTGGAATGTGTGAATGATGATATTATGGTTAGAAAGGGGGTGACTACCGAGATGACGACGAATAGAGAAGTATGGATGAAAAAGACATGTTGCGCCGACACCAAATAAATTGGAATAAGGGCAGGAGAATGATGCTGACAATAATTTTTTTTTAAATGTTAAACAATTATATTTTTGTATTCAATTATTTTCATAATCTCTTGACTAACTATTTACATTAGGTAGGTACCTACTGAATTGAAGGACTAACTGACTATATAAATAAATACAAAGACAAAAGGATATTTAAGCGTCGAAGTACTCGTCCGCATCGCTGTCATCCGGAAACGTGCCCAGAAGACTGGCAGCATTGCTACGTTGAATGGCAATGTTAATTTTATGGGCAAAGACACCCCCCCCTGTCTCAATCCCCCTCAACCTCCCTCTTTACATAGGGTAGGGCCCCTAAAATTATTGTACTCCTATTCTAAAGTTGTATTGAATTATGTCAATTGAATTTATGCAGTGCAATGTGATTTTTGTTTCTGCAATAAATTGTTATTTATTTATTTAAAGAAAATAAAAACAAAAAATATAAATTAATTAATTCAATAAAAATTGCATGTAATTTTATACTATTGACTGAAATTAAATTACTAGCAGCACCAACTGACAGACAGAGAGATAGACCGACACACTTTCGCATTTATAATATTAGTATGGATTATTATATCTCTCAATATTTATTCTGTTTATATTTTTTATAAAAGCTATTATGCTGTGCCCGACAGGGGCGACAGGGTCCTATAAGTTTACCACCTAAGAATACCTACATGTGGAATGCAATAAAAGTATTGAGTATTGAGAAATACCTGATGTGCACTATCAACTGATGATTGGCTAAGCTGCCTATCATATGAAAATAACCAAGATTGTGTTTATGAATCCTTCGGCCCCGACTTACAAGGTCTTGAGTTCGAATCCAGGCATTTTACTTTGTGTATTTAATTTCATCAGCACTGCTCTCAAAACGGTAAAGGAAAACAACAAAAAAAAAACCGCCATGTCCAAGAACCAAATATTCGAAGACATGGCCGACGTCATCACGTCAACGTCGGCTGTCGCTGAAAACCAGCGCTGGAGCTCTGTCTCGTATAGGGTCTTAGCATTATGCTGAGCGATGGCCGTTTTGTGTAGATGTGACGCATACTTTCTCCCAAATTGTTTTTTTTTTTGTATTTTTTTTTATGCGGCATTTAACGCCAATAAACGTATTTTCATTCTTTCTTTCTACATGTGACATCTATAAACCCGCACTGGGCCCGCGTGGTGGATTACCACCCACTCCCTCTCAAAAAGAGAGGAAGCCGGTGTCCCAGCAGTGGGAACGTTATATGCTGATTTATTCATTTATCTTTCTGCATTAATAAAATTAAATTCTAACATAACTAAAACTATACAGAAACTAGAAAATAGCGTCGAAAAACTCATCAAACTCAAACTCAAACTCAAATCATTTATTTCAATTAAACCTTGTACAGGCACTTTTGAATTGTCGAAATTAAATAGTCTGTCAGTTAGTCAGAAAGTTGAAGCTAGTTGCCCATTCCAAAGCGTAGATCTCTATGGAGAAGAACGGGCAAGAAACTCCATGGACACTCTTTTAAATCAAGATATTACAAAATCCTGGGTACATTATTCTTGTTGCTTCTATATGTGAGAACAATGTAAAAAAAGACAGAAATGAAGAAACAATTCAAGACATAAGATTAAAAATAAGCCATGGCAGTTAAGAGATGACCAGTCTCAACCGACGGCGCCCGTTCACGAACATGACGCGTGGATCAGCACCATCCAGCTCAACCATCCGCATCGCTGTCGACTGGTAATGTACCCAAGAGACTGGCGGCATTACCACGTTGTATGGCGATGCTTAGCCTCTGGTCAAGGTAAAAGCCAGCCCTTGGGTCACGGGAAGTGTCAATCAGCCGTTTCGAAAATTTGATTATGATTCAGAAATAAAAGAAAAATATAAAGCTAATTTCGTACTTGCCAAGGAACAATACCAAAAATTTGTAGACTACACGTGCAGAAAATTAATTTCTCCCAAAACTTATTTAGCCCGTGGATCTTCATAGTTTTAATATGTTTGTTCAAAAGTTCCACTTATTATAATTAGCGAAAGCCCTGGCAAGCTATAAGTTCCCGAAAACTGCGATGTGAATGCGAATAATTATGTAAATAGCTTTGACTTGCTTGGGTGTAGTTCGTGGCAGATTTTCTGTACCCTATCCGATCTAATAATTATTATGTTCTTAGCACGCATGCGTAATGGATGGTAAGGTTGGCTGTCGCGAGATTTACCTGTAAAGTAACAAAACAAGAACACAATATGTAACTTGATCTTGATGCAAGTAAATTTAAGAAAAAAAATATGTATTTCATTAAAACATAGGTAAATCTCGCGACTAGCTTTTATATCATAAGTACTAGCTGACCCGGCGAACTTCGTACCACCTCAGATTTTTTTTGTAATTTTTTCCCATGTTTTAATAACTGGGAACCCTCACGGGCGTCCCCAGAACACCATAATAAAGTTTCATCACAATCTGAGCAATTGGTTTTGGAACGCATCGAAGAAAAACATACAAACATTGATTTTTAATTATGTTGATAAATTGTATGAAGTAATAAATTGATTATTTTGATTTAATTTACCTAAGTAAGTTAAGTTTATTTTGTTATTTTTATAGCATTTAAATAAAAGCTTGTTTTAAAAAATGTTTTTTTTTACTATTAATTTATTTTATACTGTATTTAATTAATGCATTAAATTGTACTGCGAACAAAATTAAGTTGGATTAGTAGTCTAAAAGTGGATAAAATTGAGTTGAGAAAAACCGATTTTTGAAATTATAAAAATAATTCTTTATTAAATTCGGTTTTATTTGGGTGCAGCTGTGAACAATACCGTATTACTTAGTTAGTAGATACATTATTAATTAATCCTCCTTTGTACCTGCTTGGTTGATTACAATAAAAACTCCGTGGAATCGTCCACTAAAACAAAAGTTGGAAAGGTGAGAATACTTACAAAGTGAGATTGCTCGGGTGATTTATTTCGAACAGTAATTAAGGTATTTGTTACAGAGTTTTCAGCTCATTTACTTTTGGTTGGAACAGCGTGGCCGGGGCAAGACTTACTTAATGCAGTATTAAATACTACTACGGTACTATGGTGTACATAATAAAGAGTATTTCTATTCTATTCTACTCATCATCTGCCTAGCCTTTTCCCAAGTATGTTGGGGTCGGCTTCCAGTCTAACCGGATGCAGCTGAATACCAGTATTTTACACGGAGCGACTGCCTATCTGACCTCCACAACCCAGTTACTGGGTAATACGATACCCCTTGGTAAGACTGGTTGTCAGACTTTCGGGCTTCTGACTACCCGTAACGACTGTCAAAGATCCACGAATGACAGCCGGGACCAACGGCTTAACGTGCTTTCCGAGGCACGAAGGGGTCTCGGTATGTAAAGATAGTCACCCATCCACAGACCAACCGCGGAAAGCGTAGCTTAACCTGATGGATCGACCTGTGCGGCTGTTATTTTTAGTCACGGGCCCCTTCTTTTCTATTCTATTCCACTATTGAAATAAAACAGAAAATTACATTTAAATAATGGAAATTCTAGGCAGTACCTAATTAGCATTAGCTTAAGAGCCAAGTTAACTTTAATTTTTGCTTTATGGTAAACTGTTTTCTTTAGCGACCTTAAATCATCATTTCTTTGCCCTTCCTCATCATTATTATTATCATTTTAGGCGGAAGACGTCCAATGCTGAACATAGGAATTCCCTGAGGCCGAGCGTTTTCTCTTAGATCGGTATTATTTATTTACTGGCTGCGCCCCGCGGTTTCACCCGCGTAAGTGTCGATCCCGTGGGAATATCAGGATAAAAAGTAGCCAATATGTTAATCCAGGGTGTCAGCTACCTCCATACAAAATTTTATCAAAATTGGTCCAGCCGTTTGAGCGTGAAGAAGTAACAAACATATAAACATACACACACACACACCCCCACACTCACAAACTTTCGCCTTTATAATATGTGTGATTGTACACCACAAAAATACATAACATGAAAAAGATATATCAAACACTACAAAATATACAATGGGCGGACAATCTGGTGTGACTACGAGTCAGTCATGGTTTTCTGCGATCTCTTCCAGGCAACCTGGTATCCCGTGTCTTTAGCCCTAATCCCAATTTATTTGCGTCTGCACAACATGTCTTCTTTTCTCATACTCCTCCATTAGTCGTCATCTCGGTACTCATCCATTAGTCGTTGTCGCAACATTAGGTCGCACAATTATACAATAGAATAGAATAGAAAATAGAAATACTCTTTATTATGTACACCATATAATTTACAGACATAAAAATAGAAACTGTACATAGGGTGACACAATGGGCGGTCTTATCGCTGAAAGCGATCTTTTAAAGACAAACTTTGGATGGATTAAAAAGGGGACAGACAGACAAATACTGTAGGTAGTCTGTGGTGTACCATTTACATCATAGATTTACATAATACAAAAAATACATACATAACGTATATTTTATTATACTAATCTAAATAAATATATACATATAATAATAAACATTAAACCGGAGCAAAGAAAATATAATGACGATGTTTAAGGTGTGAAGTGGACAAAGATTGAGCACGCCTTACCGACACGGGCAAGTCATTTCATAACCGTACTGGTTGAACAGTAAAAGATTTGTCATAGAAACTGGTTTCAATACAAAAGAAATTGAGTTTATACAAAGCAAAGATAGTCTTACAATCTTCGGCAGCTCCAACAGTATTGTCAAGTGTTTTCAATTAGTTGTGGTTGTGGAGCAGGACCAGCAGGAGTTAACTCAGAGCTCCCTAGCTGCACTCGGGAGCCCTAGACTCCTTCCTTGTGTTCAGGATTCAAAATTCTTTATGCCCTTAGTGAATAATCTACTATAAGCTGAAATAAGTCACCGAAGGTAACGTAAATCCGGTTGAAAATCGTTGTATAAATATGAAACGCTAGTTGCGTGACACACTAACAGTAGTAATGGCTTTGATCTTGACAGTTCAACAACATTCATTGCGCTATTTACGATGTTGAGCAGACAAATTTTTGGAACGTGATAAAGCAATGGATTAGCAATATCCTTCAAATGATTAAGGGTGAAGGTTCTTATAGGCTTTCATTATTACATGTTTTCTAACAAGTATATATCTATTAGATTAAGCGGAGACACATACCTACCTTATTGATTCTATATCTACTTACAAAAACATTTTGGGTTTCCGTTACTAAAAGCTTTCCCTCGTACTCCTTTTATTTCTTCTGATTTTGTTTCCAACGTTAGGATTTAGTAAAAATTTCGAACCTTTAAGTTCGTACATTGTTTTCCAATTATTAGAAAAATGAATTTATTAGACGACTGAGTTATCAAAAGTTTTGGTTTGTTTTTGAGAATTTTGTATAGTATAATTTAGGTATATTTATGTATGATCTTAATACTTTGTAATCTTCATTTTTGACAAGTTTTTGATATTAGATTGCAAGTAGACTTTGAACTTTGTATATTATGACAATTGGATTTGAAATTAAATGTTTATTTGTTACAAAATGTATCTACTTACAGAAAGTAGTAGTTTAGAAGTGAGTAGATCTTTAAAGACCCTTTTGATCATATTCATTTCAGCCGAAAGACGTCCGCTGCTGGACATAGGCCTCCCCCAAGCACCTCTACTTCGACAGGTTCTGTGCTTCTCACATCCAACGCGATCCTGCGGCCTTCACAGGGTCCTTGGTCCACCTTGTGGGAGGCCTTCTAACGCTACGTCTTCGGGTACGCGGTCGCCACACCAAAGCCTTTCGGCCCCATCGGCCATCTGTTCTGCGAGCAATGTGCCCTGCCCACTGCCACTTAAGTTTGGCAATTCTTCGGGATATGTTGGTTACCTTGGTCTTCCTGCGGATTTCATCATTTTTGATTCGACCGCGCAGGGAAACTCCAAGCATAGCCGTCTCTATTACTTTGCATTGTTGACTTATAGCCCGCTAATAAGGCCCATTGTGAACACTTACACATTCTTATTTTGTTGGTGAATATTTAAAAACTAGATGGCGCTATTTCCTAGCTGACTGATCCCTGAAAAACCCTTTCTTTTGTGTTCTGAGAGCAGTGGTGTCCCAATGCAGAGCAATGGTGGCCCAGTGGTAACGGCCGTGACTTATGAGTTGTAGGTCGTTGGTTCGAACCCAGACAGGCGCTTTACTTTGTGTAAATTATTTCATCACCATTGCTCTCAAAACGGTGAAGGAAAACATCGTGAGGAAACCGACATATCCTAGAACCAAAAATTCGAAGACATGTGACATCTACCAACCCGGACTGGGCCCGCGTGGTGGATAATGGCCCACTCCTTCTTACAGAGAGGAGGCCTGTGTCCCAGCAGTGGGAACATTATAGGCTGATTATGATGTGTTCTGAAGAATTAAATGAAATGGAAATACTTAAATGCATACTTCTTGAACCACTATTCTCATGAAAGTTATACTCGTACCTACCTTGCTTCAGGACCACCTTTTTCATGAAAGTTATGCAGCTATAACTTTCATGAAAAAGGTGGTCCTCTCGTACGAACCTTACATATATTTTCTACTTTCTCATTATATGACACGCGTAAATATTACCCTCAATACAAAATTGCTTATAATAAATTACAAATCAGGACAAAGCCGTTCTGTCGACAGTACGTAAAGTAGGTACCCTTATCATGTCAGATCTTTCGGCCTTGAGGATGTCTAGTGGTCGCAAGCTCAATTGCTTAGCGTGGGGTGTGGGGTCTGTTCCCAGGTCGGTCAAAGTGTTATTGGTGTTGTTCCGGATCGGTAGTAGAAAGTTCCGTTCCGTTGTAGTGTAGAAATGAAAAATTCAGGGCCATTTTAGATTAGTGTAGGGCTTGAGGCAATGGTGGCCCTGTAATAACGGTCCCGACAGACGTGTCGCGGGTTCGCACCCAGGCTCTAGCACTTTATGTTAAGATGGTCACCCATCCATAGACGAACCGCGGCAAGCGTTGTTTAACCTGATCGATCGACCTGTGCGGCTGTTATTATTTAGCCACAGGCCCCTCTTATGTGTTCTATGGAACACATATTACAGACTAGCAGCGCCCCGCGGTTTCACCCGCTTCAGTTTCGATCCCGTGGGAATATCGGCAATCAGTCGGTTATCTTTTAAAGTGAAGGCACGTGAACATATCCGTCAAAAGTTGGCTGTAGCATCTCAGCGCTGATTTGCTGGTTTCGTTTTCTCCTCTACCGATAATTTTTTTCTCCTCACAGTTCATTTTGTTTATTTGTATGTATGTATGTATCTATCTATCTATGTATTAGTATTTATTCTTGTATTTTATAAGTAGTCATTTCCTAGCTATTTATCCCGTATGTTGCACCTGCCATGTTTTGTCTCTGCACCACCCTAAGGTTGACTGGTAGAAAATGCCTCAGGCATTAAGTCCGCCTTTGTACAGTATTTCTTTTACTTGTGCATAAAGTTTTAATAAATAAATAAATATCGGGATAAAAAGTATCCTATGTGTTAATCCATGAAATGGTCTATCTATGTGCCAATTTTCATCTAAATCTGTTTAACGGTTTACGCGTGATTGAGTAACAAATATCCAAACATCTTCACAAACTTTCACATTTATAATATTATTAGTAGGATAAACAAATGTATAAAATTCTAGTCGACGTACACTTAAACAACCGTTGTTTATACATGTTGCTAATGATGTAATTAATATTTTGCAATATCTAATAATACCCGTTTTTCTCCATAGGAACCTACTATGCTTTGGAATGGGTTATCTACTCCTTTAACAATTTTAGAGCGTTTAACGTATACTGTACCGCATTTCATACAAACTTTCAAGCCCTTATTTTTCGAAATGAATGAACCGATTTTAATGAAACTTCATACGCATAAGCAGGATACAAAGGTCTAAAAAGTTAGTAGAGAACATTTTCGAAATGACTTATTCAAAAAAAGATAACTGGAAATCTCTGTTTCTATGGAAAATTTAAAATCGGTCTAATTTGGGTGTAACACAAAATTTTTCGAAAATTAATGTTCTCTACTAATTTTTTAGAACTTTGTATCCTGCTTATTAGAGCAGTGGTGGCCCAGTGGTAACGGCCGCGACTTACGAGTTGTAGGTCGTAGGTTTGAACCCAGACTAGCGCTTTACTTTGTGTAAATTATTTCATCACCACTGCTCTCAAAACGGTGAAGGAAAACATCGTGCGGAAACCAACATGTCCTAGAACCAAAAATTCGAAGACATGTGACATCTACCAACCCGCACTGGGCCGCGTTGTGGATTACGGCCCACGGCCCTATCCTGCTTACGCGTATGAAGATTCATTAAAATCGGTTCATTCATTTCGAAAAATAAGGGCTTGAAAGTTTGTATGAAATGCGGTGCGGCGGAAACGCTCTTAAAAGTGCATGTAAATGGTTATATTGAAATAAAATGCTTTGAGCTTTATGCTAAGACCTGAGCAATTCTCGTAATTTTGAGAACGTTTACAGTCTGATCTCAGTCTTAATCTGTCAACAAAACTTCCAATTTTCCTACACGTTTAACAACTTTTGACATTGATTGAAGCTGAGATGAAATTGCGTATAGATTTTGAACGTTTTTAATTACGGGGACTGGCCTTCTGTTTTTGAGGCTGACAGCAGAACCATAATTTGTTTCACTGAAATCTTTGTTTTTCCTCAGAATAATAACTTTCTGACAAGGCAGGGCCAGCAACAAATTCCCCAATATCAGGCCAGACTTAGTTTTATTATAAATCAAGGAATACGATTTGTGTCGGGAAAACGTGGCATCTAATTTTTTTTGAAGCCTAATTTGATGTAATCCTGACTTTCGTATTAGGTAATAATAATTTGACTGTTTTGAACTTAAAAAAAGTAATTGAAAAAAACTGGCCAAGTGCGAGTCGCACTCGCACTCGAAGGGTTCCTTACAACAAGGCAAAAACGCCGAAAAAACAAGTTTGTTGTATGGGAGCAACCACCATTAAGTATTTATTTTATTCTGTTTTTAGTATTTGTTGATATAGCGGCAACAGAAATACATCATCTGTGAAAATTTCAACTGTCTAGCTAGCACGTTTTCATGAGATACAGCCTGGTGACAGACGGACAGATGGACAGTGGAGCCTTAGTATTAGGGTCCCGTTTTTACCCTTTGGGTACGGAACCCTAAAAATACTTTCTGAGTTCATCTTGGATATTACTGACTGTTAAGGAAAACAGCGTGAGGAACCCTGGATTGATAAATGATTGATAACATTATTAATATTTATTATTATTATGTATTATTGTGTTTATATGTTTGTTACTTCTTCACGCTTTAACGCACCCCAACACACACACACACCCCCCACACACACACTCACTCACAAACTATCGCCTTTATAATATTAGTGTGATTAATATTTTATCTGACCGGATAAATCGGTCAAAATGGACATGATCATAGTATCTTGCCTAATTAAGCAGCTGGTTGTTATCTATTTATGAAATCAAGCATTCGACTGTAACAGTGTTATCTTTTTAAGCATTTCCGACATGCTATTTCGTTGTTATCATTTGCTCCGACCTAAACCTGCGACCTTAATAAGGTGAGCAGGACTGGTGACTCTGTTATGTTCTGTGATAAAAAGTAGATAACACAGATTTGTTTTGGAGGGGCCCATGGCTAAATAATAACAGCCGCACAGGTCGCTTGCCGCGGTTGGTCTGTGGATGGGTGACCATCTTTACATACCCCTCCATGCCACGGAAAGCACGTTAAGCCGTTGCGTTGGTCTCGGCTGTCATTCGTGGATCTTTGAAAGTCGTTACGGGTAGTCAGAAGCCCGAAAGTCTGACAACCAGTCTTATCAAGGGGTATCGTATTAACCAGTAATTGAGTTGTGGAGGTCAGATAGGCAGTCGCTCCATGTAAAATACTGGTATTCAGCTGCATCCGGTTAGACTGGAACCGACCCCAACATAGTTGGGAAAAGGCTAGGCAGATGATGATGAACACCGATTTGTTTTGGGTTTTTCCTGTACGAATTTTTCAGTAGCAGCTAGAACTGCTACTTTAACATTCGTTATAGGTAATCAGAAGCCCGAAAGTCTGACAACCAATCTTACCAAGGAGTATCGTTTATCGTGTTACGCAGTAACTGGGCTGCGGAGTCAGATAAGCAAAATTGCTCCATGAAATACGTGTATTCGTATCCGGTTAGACTGAAAATCGAGCCTGAACGGAGACAGGAACGAATGGTGCCATTGCATTTTTGATTCTTCCGCTTGCTGCGTCCACGCACAGACACTTTTAGCGCGTGCAAGTAAATAGACCCTAACGCGCATGACATTTTTTGTAGGACATGATGCGGTCCTTTTTATTAAGATAATATATCTTAACCTTTTATATGATAATGAAATCAAACCAGTCATAACATCTCAAGGAACTGGTCAAATAGTGCTTGACTAGTTCCCTTAAACAAACTTGGGACGAATCTAGAGTTTCGCTTCAGTAATGAATCACAAACGTTGTTACTAGGCTAACACAGATAGACAAGAGCTATAGCTTAAAGGTAAAAGCGCCAGGATAGCCCGCGAAATTCATTTTTTTTACGTTTTTTGCAAATTGCTGGTCAGTATTAAGTTGTACGTTGATTAAAATATGATTCGCGACCGTAAAAAATATGTATTTACAGTATTATAATCATTAAAGTCATCAAGACAACTCTCTAAGACCAAGTAATCCTATTGAATGACTATTTCATGAAATCTTGACATTTTAGGATTATAATATCTTAACAAGTTGTATAACTGATTCTAATGACTATAATTTTGAAAAACAGCGTATGCCATTAATTTTTTTTTTTGTAAGCATGTATAATTTTGATCACGTGATAATAATTAATAGTGTAAGATTAACAACAACAACAACAACACAACAAATCCGTGAGTTTATTTTCGCTTTTCTAAAAATACAGGTTTTTCGAGTTGTAATCCTGTTTTATCGGAGGTGCGATATTAAGCACATCAAATTTGCATGTGTTCTTGTATTCTCCTAACTTGAACAGGTAAGATTATAATCTTACCTGTACAAGTTATCAGAATACTAAGAGTACTAGAACGAAGCGTTAGCTAATCTACCTACATATAGGTACCTAAATAATCTATGTAAAGTTCTACCCAAAACTTAGCCCCAATCATAATGGCTTATTCTCCTAGTACAGGTTTATCCCAAGCTTGGGTATATCTATAGAGGTATGAGGAACAGGGAGTAAAGTTCACTCATACTCTATAGAAAAGGGAGGATCCTCCGACCAGACGGGTGTAGTGTCTGGCGGGCAACTGCCCGATGAGTCATGTGGCGTTGTGTTTATGCTAGTTGCGCGGTAAACTTTGCTTGCGCGATGCAGGATCTGCGTGACGTCAGTATGACGCGTTGTTCGCATGTGGCGTTGTAGATATCGCTACACAGCTGTCACAAAATCAAAAGTCATTTATTCAAATTAGGCTGAGAATCAGCACGTTTCGAACGTCAAAATAACAAAGACAGTCCCTCTTCACCACTTCCTAGTGCTTTCGCTGGGAAGAAGTGGCGCAACAAACTCCCCAGCAGTCTGACAGGCAGACGGTTGAGAGACAACGATACCATTTATTCTTGACCATCTACGGGAAACAGCTCTTTATATAAAATACAGCGCATTTTATGTAACGCTTATAGGAAGACAATGCATTATTATTATGATCGGGGAACTCGTGGCGAAATAAGCAGGTACCTTAGCCCTCGTGTTCCCGCGGCATTTTTTTGTTCGCACTGGATAGTGTTTTTTATTGACGCGGTCTGTTGTGTTCTCGAAGCTCGGCTCAACACAAAGAGTTGAAAATCCAGTGCGCGATAAAATCCCGCCGTGCGAAAGTGGGCTTTGAGCGTTCGCAGCAAGTCAACTTGTTGGATGAACTTAATTAAGTAAATTAAGGGGCAAAAAAAATTTAGACTTTGTATTCGACAAATTACAGCTGAAGCTTCAGACGCCCGCTCAAAAGTGACTTTGTGTGGATTGAATTAAGTATGCCATCGTACTCCTGAGGGTCGAATCTATCACGGGACGACTCCCGGCCACCGTAGGCGCGGGCCTGCGGGCGGAGAGTAAGGCTCAACACACACCAAAAGAGCGTCGAAGCGCGGCGAAGCGGAACGCAGTTTCAGTGTCATATGAATTTTAACTTTATTTTCATTACTATAATACTTATTATCGCATGAGAAACTCGAACGAGTCGCGCGGATGCCAGCGGCGCCGCTGGAATTCCAGCGAATTAGCCGTGCGACTGCGCGAGAAGTCGCGGGAAGTCCCGAGAATGCTCGAGCAGTCGCGAGCGGCCGCTGGCAATATCCCGCCCCTCGCGCCCGCTCCCCGCGCGCGTCTGTTGCGCGCGAGCATTCGCATTTATTCCTTGCAGTGCAACGAATACAAAAGTGATGGAAATGGATGAAGAAAAGCTTATTTATTTGGTGCAAATGTACGACTGCCTATACAATATCAAATCAAGGCATTACAGCGATAAACACATGAAAGAAGAAGAGAAGGCACGCGGATGCCCGCGACTTCTCGGGCAGTCGCTGGAATCCGCGCGCCTTCTCTACCGAGCGGGTCGCGGCGCTTCGCTGCCCTTCGCCGCTCTTTTGGTGTGAGTTGAGCCTAATGGGTAGCTCACCGTCCGATCAGGACCTGGCCCGTGCCGGACGGCGCGTACGGCGCCACGGGCCTGGTCCTGATCCACGTGCGCCTCAAAGAGATGTCAGCAGCAGAGAAGGGGCAAAGCCTGCCGGGTCAGCGGAATTGTCCGAAAGGGTCACCGCTGTCCCGGAACATAAAGGGCTAAGGAAGGAATATGGGTGGGTTTTAGTAAGTAGGAGTCTGACACTCCCTTCCGCTCCACCCAGAGCGGGAGGGGTCATTTGATGATGTACGATCCGAAAAAAAATGAAGGTTCGAATCTATCATGTAGGTAGTGAATAACTATTTATAAAATGTACACGGAAACTAGTTTTTCTCGCGACCCCGATTCAACCCACAGCACGAAAAGCACACAAAATGTATTTGCTGAACGAATTCAGTCCTCTTGAATTGTTTCTAAGTAATGTATTTCTATGAGTAGTAACTAAAGGGAATAATTTCCCTTTAGTTTTGCATAAAACCAGTACCTAAACGATACTTATTAAGTTACGGAAGAGCGGAGTCTCCTTACACAGGCTTATCTGCTTAAAAGGAGGCTCCAAACACTAGTTTTAAAAGTTTACTTGTTAAAAAATAATAAACCATTTTTTTCAATTTTTAATTTTTTCATGAGTATGTTCTAAAGGCGAAAGCGCCAGGGTAGCCTGCGAAATTCAATTTTTTTTAAGTTTTTTGCAATTTGCTGGTCAGTATTAAGTTGTACGTTAATTAAAATATATAAATATAAAAAAAAAATATTAATATGAAATATAAAAATAAATCAATGTTGTTGTGTTCATGACCGCGCGTCACCGGGCCCCCGGTGACGCGCGGACATGTACCTACACAACAACATGAGCCAACCGCGCGTCGCTCGTCGCGCTGAACATCAGGAGGAAACCTAGAACTAAAAAAATCAAGGACATTATTTATTTATTAACTCAACATCACTATCATTACAGGGCTTCATCAGGTGGAACGATCGAGGCAAAAGCGCCAGGGTAGCCAGGTAGGTAGATAGGTAGTATTATTTTTTTTTACATTTTTTGTAATTTTCTGGTCAGTATTAAGTTGTACGTTGATTAAAATATGATTCGCGACCGTAACAAATATGTATTTACAGAATTATAATCATTAAAGTCATCAACACAACTCTCTAATACCAAGTAATCCCCAAGAATGACTATTTCATGAAATCTTGACATTTTAGGATTATACTAACATAACAAGTTGTATTATTGATTCTAATGATTATAATTCTGTAAATAAAATATTTGTTACGGTCGCAAATCATATTTTAATCAACGTACAACTTAATACTGACAAGCAAATTGCAAAAAACGTAAGAAGATTCGAATTTCGCGGGCTACCTTAGCGCTTCCCCGCTCACTTCAACTTAGTTTTCACGATGAGATTCTTGCTGGGATACAAGCCTCCTTGTTGTGAGAGGATGTAAGCCGCAATCCATCACGCGGTTCCAGTGTGGATTTGTCGGAAGCCCTGTTCTTGCTATTGACAAAATAGGGTTGTCAATATTGTTGTGATCGAGCGCAAACGTGCACCAGATGCGAAATTACAATCCTGAGACAAGTGGCAATCAATTTCAAAGCGTTTCGTATTTGAAAGAAAGAAAGGAAATACATTTATTTAGCACAGACTAAAAGACACACAATACACCAGATAGTCAGATAATAGTCTTACATCAGATAAAAACAAAAATTAAAAATCCCACTAATATTATAAAGGCGAAAATTTGTGAGTGTGTGAGTGTGTGTGTGGGGGTGTGTTTACATGTTTGTTACTTCTTTACGCTCAAACGGCTGGACCAATTTTGACAAAATTTTGTATGGAGCTAGCACCCTGGATTAACGTATTAGGCCATGTATATGTACCACTAAAACCAATAGATTTTTATGGAAAAGTGCTTATGGTAGAAATCTAACTTAGAAAGATGTATTAATGATTCTAATGATTATAATTCTCTAAATATGTACCTGTTATTGTCGCGAATCATATTTTGATCAAGATACAACCTGACACTGATCTGCAAATTGCAAAAAACGTAAGAAAATTTGAATTTCGCGATCTACCAGTATCCATTCACCTTAAGAACGCGTTCAGAGAGTGTCTCTTCTACACATTCTTATTCTAAGCTATTACTTAGATGATTGACGTCTACACGGAAGGGGCGCGTCCGCTAAAATAGACAGAAATCGCGTGGTTTTGAACCATTAGGTATTAAGGTTGGGGCCTATTTTTAGTAGTGTGATGTGAGGTTGTATTTGCCTAACCTGGTTATAATTTCAGTAGCAATTGAAGTTTTTACATTAGTTAGTACAGTTGATTTGCTACACTCGCACGCTATACAATTTTTTTTTTATATTTAATTTCACACGTTGTTCGATACCAAGGCAAAGATGGCACTAAAACAGGTGACGCTAAAACAGGAATGGAATGCAATTTCCAGCGCTCTTAATAATTCATCTTTCTAAATAAAACCATCTTTGACACTGTTTGCTGCCCCATCAAAAGGAAGTTTATTATTATTTTAACATCCAAACGTTTGACAGGAACGCGGATAAATATCTCGTTTACGATTACAGCGTTTATGAGCGGCAAATATTTACCACCTTCGTCTACAAATTTAAATGGAGCAGAAGGACCACTCTCTCTAAAAGTACAGACGCCAGCACAACAAGCTACTACAATCTGTGTAATTTCTTTAATAGATTTTCAACTTTATCGCTAAAGCATAAGGTTCAAAGTTGATTGCGAAAATTTGACAGTTTCGGGTATTTTATGTGCTGGCGTCTGTACGATGCTGCGTATGAATGAAATGTTTGTATGATATTTTCATCAACACGGGATTTTAAGCGCAATAATTATATTAATATACAAGCTTTATTTAACTCACAATGTTTATAATGAATGTATGTTAGTTCGTTTAGGTCAAATCTTGCAACTGAATTTTAAAATAGTTATCCCCAACCGATTGAGCTAAAATTTTGCATACACGTTTAGTTTGGGTGACAATGCATGGATAGCTAAGTGTCGTCATTCTAAATCCAATAAGGAGGACGACTCCCAAAGATGTCAGACTAGGTATTTTTTTAATGCACCGTCATGGTATGGGTATCAATAAAAAGCTTGTTTTATTTAGAAAATATTTTTTACTATAAATTTATTTGTGGTCCTCCTGCGCTTTTATCTCTTCCGTGTCGTGCCTACAAAACACAATTTACGAGAAATATCTGTAGGTACCGTAATAAATATTAGTGCTGAAGGTATTTATTTTATGAAAATAAATTCTTCAAGTCTTTTCGTACTGATTCCAATATTTATTTACTGTCTGTTCTATGCAGCTTATTTTATTAACAATTTGCTTTAAAATTAAATTGTAGTACTATAGTACGGTCAGCAACAAAAGTCGATTAACATTTCGTTTTTTTAATCTCAGATATTGAGCAAAATATTTGTTCTAAATTGCAGCAGAAGTACAATGCAATTTTGAACAAATATTTTGCTCAATAACTGAGATTACAAAAACTGAAGTATATTCGACTTTTGTTGCTGACTGTACCTACATATCTTCGAATAAAAAAATGACAAATGATTTAATTTTTGCAAGTAGGTTTGAACAAACACTTTTACACGTCATTCATATTTTAAAAACTAGATGAGGTCGGCGTTTCCTATCTGGCTACTCTGAGAAGAAAGGCCGAAAGAAACTCAGAGGTCACAGTCTCTTTTAAAGTCCAGACATAATCTTGGTCAAATCATGTGAAGACCATGTAGATCGATGTCAGTAACTTCCCGAGAAGGTAATTGATCTCACTGTGCACAATCTTCATGTATAGGATGTTGGTGTATGGCGGGTATAAGGTATTAATAAGTACAATCATAACTGTGGGCAGTGGTAACGGGTCCGATACATAGCTACAATGAGAGGTTTTCTTTTTGAGTATTAAAAAAAAAATAGTTTCCAAGAACTCTGTAGATGGCGTTGTACTGACTACGTTACTAGATGCCAAAGCCAAAACGCTTGGAAAAAAAACGTTGCGTCACGTCACATACGCTCGTTGACTGACACTTTCGTTTGCTTTCGTTTTACGATATCAAAATTACATCCAAGTGAAATAATCAAAAAATGATGTGAAGTTCCGTTCCTTGCAGTAACTTACCAAGGTCAGCGCCATCTATCCAGCGACTAGGGAAGGGTTGAAAAAAAAAAAAAGGAAAATCCCTCATTTCAATTCAATAAAAAAAAAAAATGGGAAATTTCGAAACGGCTGGTTGACACTTCCCGTGACCCAAGGGCTGGCTTTTACCTTCGCCAGAGGCTAAGCATCGCCATACAATTTTGTAATGCCGTCAGTCTCTTGGGTACATTACCAGTCGACAGCGATGCGGATGAATTTTTCGGAGCTATATTCTAGTTTCTGCATAGTTTTTGTTATTTTTGTATTAGTAAGTAAATAGTTTATTTACTTATGGTTATTTTTATTTTAGCAAAATAATGAAAACGACATCCTATTTGTCTTCACATTTAGTTTCCTATTAAAAAGCATTCCTTTCCTAACAAAAAATAAAATGAAAATACAATCTAAGGCTTTTACAAATACTAACAACCTATAAATCCCTATAAGTAAAATGTCAGCTTCAGCCTAAACGCAGCTAGCACGTGTCCAGTTCATAAAATATTCAGGTCACGTTTCAGTCTAGATTTTTAGACGAGCCGCAACGTGTTTTCTAGAATAAAGTCGACCAATATTTTTCCCTTCTTTTGTTTTTGTTAACTCTTCGGTTATCTTTTTGTCCTTTTGCTGTAGTAAAATTTGTAGACTTTTCATGAAAACATCCTGAAAAACATCACAATCTTTTTAGTTATTATGTCCGAAAATTCTCCACACGCTTTTGTGCATTTAATTATTTTTGCATCCATAGGATACATAAATCGGAGTAGGTGGCGAGAAATCGTGAGGCGAATCACATCAGCCCCTAAACAAGAAACTACATGAGGACCACGACCGCTCTGACAAGAGTGCTACGAAGAAGAAGAAGAAGGATACATGTATGGGGATACCGCTGACTATTTACCCACCCCTGATTATTTTGTTCATAGTATTACTACCAACAGCATTGTTTACCTACCCACATTTCGTCGATATAGTAATAATAATAAATCCTTTATTAACCAAATAGTAAACACTATTTGGTTAATAAGTACCTAAGCAAATAGTGTTCGCATATTTCCTTAGGCAAAGACGCCAGCACATCAACCTACTACAATCTGTCAAATTTATTTAATAGATTTTCAACTTTATCGCTAAAGCATAGGTTCAAAGTTGATTGGGAAAATTTGACAGTTTCGTGTAGCTTGAAATAAACTATTCCTAAAATTATTGTTACAAGGGAAACATAATTTTAATATTTTAACTTGTGGACTCCACACTAGGTCGAGGCTGCTTCGTGGATTGTTGTGAGTGTTAGGCTTACATGACCTAAAGTGCAGTCACTGTCGGACTGCATAGAAAAGGAAGAGAAGCGCGATGACACACCGCTGGTAATTTATTGCAAAATATGAAGCAATTATTTAATTACCAAAAATCTCAAAACTCAAACTCAAAGCATTTATTTCAATTAAACCATTTTACAGGCACTTTTGAATTCTATTCTATCTATTGTTTGGACTAAAAAACTAAAACACTAGTGTATAGGTACCTATTGCTTGTAGAATAATCTGACAAAAAATCAGAATGATTGTATTTATATTAGTATGGTTTTTACTGCATTTTTTTTTTGACGTGACAACGTCTTAAATTAGGTTGCGACTGGGAGTCACTTATGAAAAAGTGTAACGCTCGGTAACGTTACGATGAGTCACCGAACGAGAGAGAGGCCCGCCGAATGCCTTGCGTCTCTCTCCCACTCAACTATGATCGGATGATCGGTCGTTGTCACGTAAAATCTTCGCCCGTAAAACCGACTTTACAGGCAACCATTTTTTTTTTGAGTTTACTTCTTGACTTTTTTCTATGGTATCAAATTAGTTATAATTATGTTTTCAACACACTATCAACCCAGCATATATTCTGAAGAATATCATATATTTTTCTGATTTTGTTTACTGTTGTCGATCATATACTTTTATTGTTTCTCAAACTAGCGTTTTTTGCGCTTAGGTCCTGTAAGCCCCTTCAGCAGTGGTCAGCGGGATTGTCCGAAAGGGTTACCGCTGGCCCGAAACATAAAGGGCTAAGGAAGGAACATGGGTGGGTTTTAGTCCCACTGCTGGGACACAGGCCTCCTCTCTATGAGAGGGGGTCAGCCATAATACACCACGAGGGCCTAGTGCGGTTTGGTGGATGTCACATGTCATGTGTTCGAATTTTTGGTTCTATAACAAGCCTGTTACCTTACTGACATGCAGATATGATGTTATCATAAGGGTTCCGGTTTTTGGCATTTGGATACGGAACCCTCAGAGGAAACCAATCCCAAACTTGAAACCAGACAAATTGTTTTCGAGGTAATTAGTAAAATTCCTGATTACTTTCAAAAGCTTTCAGCTCAATCTAGATTTCGTTCAAAAACATTTTAAAAACCGGGCAAGAGCGAGTCGCACTCGCGCACCGAGGGTTCCGTACCATCATAATTATGTTTTTAAATTTTCATCGGCGAACGGTATTTTTTTTTACATTTTTCTTCAAAAGTCGAAAACAATGCGGCTGAAAAAAAAAACAAAAGATGTTTGAGAATGTGCAAACTGCGCTCTTTTATATGATACTCCACATTTCGGTCAGTAGCCCCACTTCGAATTTTTCAGATCCCCTTTCAGTCCTTGTTGAAAAAAAATAAAAAAATATTATTTCTTTCTTATTTGCAAAATAGTTGGGCAAACGTCATCTAAAATTATTCCAAATTTTAAGTTGATAGCATTAGTAGTTCTTGAGATATCTAGCTGTGACAGACAGACAGACGGACTTAGTCTCACCATAAAGGTTCCGTTTTACCATTTTGGTACACGGAACCCTAAAACCGTAAAGAAAACGCGTAGATCATAAACTGGAGAATCATACTAACTATAATAAATCATACTTTCTACTAATATTATAAATGTGAAAGTTCGTGAAGATGTTTGGATGTTTGATACTCAATCACGCGTAAACCGTTGAACAGATTTGGATGAAAATTGCCACATAGATAGACCATTTCCTGGATTAACATATAGGATACTTATTTTATCCCAATATTTCCACGATATCGACACTTACGCGGGTGAAACCGCGGGGCGCTGCTAGTCTGAAATATGCTTTCAGTGACACAGAGGGAACCATACACTCTTATAGCAAGACAAAATGATTAAAAAAAAAATTCATGCATTGTCAAGCGATTTTCAACCAAGTGCGTTGCTATTAACTGCCAATTTGACGGGCTCTGGTCATAATCTGCCTTACAAAATGTGATCATGATAAGGCTACAATTATTTATCACATACAGCCTATTTGAGGCCTTCAAGAATAGACGCTATCGCTAAATGATGGCAATTGCGCTACGGCACCCTAATTGCGTAACACACTATTTCTCAATTTGAATCACTTTGAAGCATATTGCTAATCCATTGCTCCATATGTTCGAAAAATGTGTCTGCTGAACAACGTAAATCACGCAATGAATAATATTGAACTGTCAAAATGAAACCCATTGCTACTGATAGTGTGTTGTTACGCAATTACCCTGCTGCTAATTGTTGATACGCAATTACCCTGCTGGTTGTTGGCATGGCTTTCGCATTTACAATATTATTTATAATAGTGATAGTATGGATTTGACTTAGTAAGAAAAGCTAGAACTTACTCTCGAACTGAAAAAAATACTTTCCTAACTTCTCGAAATATTTTCCGAACTTTTCGTCGAATCTATAAAAGTACAGTCAACAAAGGAGTTAAGTATACAGGAGCGTCGGATATAGTTGAAGTTTACTAAGAAACCGATGGATGTTCTGGACTGAAATTTAATTTAATAAATGAGCTGTTCGTTTTCTATTAATAAACTAAAATTTTATTCGAGAATATCCATCGGTTTCTTAGTAAACTTCAACAATATCCGACGCTCCTGTATACTTAACTCCTTTGTTGACTGTACCTACAAATACAAACGGCTCTGACTCACTGATATTATGAAACAGTCACATGTACAGTTAAATGGAGAACTGTTACTCTCGTACACAATGCTCAAAGCGTAACGTAAACGTTTCGAACTAACTCCCCAGGAGTGACGCCATTTTGTATTCATAAAAGCGTGTTGTTCCCGCCAGTACTGAAACACAGGGGATTGGTTTGCGAAAAATGTTGACATATTTTCGCACATAGGAATACTGCAGGCGTTTTTGTACGGAAATAGATAAGCCCTTCCTTTCCTTTCCTTTGTGTTCAAGCCCTTTCATTTGATACCCATCAAATGAAAGGGCTTGAAGAGTAGATAATGATGAAGTAATTAACAACGTTTTTTTTCAATCCCCTTAATATACCCATATTAAAGGGATTGAAAAAAAATATACCTATAAGCCGCCATCTTGGAGCGGCGGCCATATTGAATTTAGCGTGATGTTAATAACTTTATCGTTTTCTACTCTTCAAGCCCTTTCATTTGATGGGTATCAAAAAATATGTAATCCGCCATCTTGGAGCGGCGGCCATATTGAAATTATTACAATATTGAGTATTGCACATTGTATTGTTAACAGAACTAAAGGTGTAAGTATGCAAAATTTCAGCTCAATCGGGTACCAACAAATGGTCGAAAAATGGTTTGCAAATTTTGACGGACAACTTACATATTATACATACGAACAGTGCAAGCTAAATAAAAGCTTGTAATAAACATAACAATACTATATACCAACAAGATTTTGTTTTTGTTTGAACGGTTAAGGGCGAATTTTACCAAAGTCAGATAACTTTTATCCGTGGAAGAAAATTGACATCTGACAGTAATTGTATGAAATAACTGTCAATAATTCAAAATGTATTCTCAGTATAAGACTTGTTTTTATTCTATGTATAGAAGTTTGGTGGAATGTGACCTAAGTCTTTAGGTTATTTTCTTCTAAAATAATATAAAAACTGGCTAAGTGCTAGTCGGACTCGCACACGAAGGGTTCCGTACCACAAGGCAAAAACGCCGAACAAAACTCGTTTGTTGTATGAGAGCCCCCTTTAATTATTTATTTTATCCTGTTTTTAGTATTTGTTGTTATAGCGGCAACAGAAATACATCATCTGTGTAAATTTCAACTGTCTAGCAATCGCGGTCCTTGAGATACAGCCTGGTGACAGACAGACGGACGGACAGACAGCGAAGTCTTAGTAATAGGATCCCGTTTTTACCCTAAAACTCAATATTTTGTTCCTTGATATTTATTTTATTTGCTGCCAAACCGTTAATTCGATTGCAATAAACCGCTATCGAGCAGGTTATCGGCATAAAAAAATAAACACGCGCATAAAGTTGCGGGCAGAGGTTATAATATAAATCGTGGATTTATTCAGGTCTGATCCCCTGAACATTTATTGCAAATAAATCGCGAGTGCACGGTATAAACACCTAGATAACGCAAGAGCATCTACTTCGCGTGCCCTGCTTACATACAATTACAGACCTTATCTACTACACAAAAAGGTACACGATTCAGTGAGCTACGCCGCGCGGCGTAGCTCGATGTAGTAGGTACACACTGAATTGTGTACCTTTTAGTGTAGTAGATAAGGTCTGTAATTGTATTTCTATCTTGAAAACTGCGCGTCGCGTCGCGTCTCGGTGTGAACTGACCCTTAGTGTAGTAGATAAGGTCTGTAATTGTATTTCTATCTTGAAAACTGCGCGTCGCGTCGCGTCTCGGTGTGTACTGACCCTTAGTGTAGTAGATAAGGTCTGTAATTGTATTTCTATCTTGAAAATTGCGCGTCGCGTCTCGGTGTGAACTGACCCTTAGTGTAGTAGATAAGGTCTGTAATTGTATTTCTATCTTGAAAACTCCGCGTCGCGTCGCGTCTCGGTGTGAACTGACCCTTAGTGTAGTAGATAAGGTCTGTAATTGTATTTCTATCTTGAAAACTGCGCGTCGCGTCGCGTCTCGGTGTGAACTGACCCTTACGTACAAAAATCGTGAGCCGCGACTTTCGCGCTTAGTCCTAACCTAACTACTGCTGGTGAGCGTGAGCGCTGGCGCTAGGCCCCGGGGTGATTTGATTTTCCCATCACTAAATAGTGCTTGTGACGTCATAGTAGGTAGTGAAAAAATGGCACGCTTGGTTTTCATACAGATCGTGATACTTGCGTTATCTTGGTCTCTATATCTGTGTTTCTCACCCACGACAAGAGGGCGACCTATTCTACGCGTCAGAACCATTGAACAACCGGCATTTAGGTTAAGTTTTATTTTCATGAACAAAAATATCTTTGAAAAAGTCTTATTGCGAGGTTTTGTTTTGTTTGGTTCACAGAGTAGGAGTGATTGAACAGTGTGTACCATGATACTTTTTCTTTCAAAGGACATTGAGTAAACAAACCTGTAGCGGCACATGCGAACTACGCGTCATACTGACGTCACGCAAAATCCTGCATCTCGCAAGCAGAGTTTACCGCGCAACTAGCATTTAGACAACGGCCCGACATGAATCATCGGGCTGTTGCCCGCCAGACACAACACCCGTCTGGTCGGAGTTTCCTCCCTTTTCTATGGCGGATGAGTGAACTTTACACCTTGTTTCTCACACCTCTATAAACCTAACATCACGCCTGATTCCCAAACGGGTAGGCAGAGTTGTATGCACACTTACTAGATAATTGTGTGTAAGTCCTATCTAATAGTGGACATTCCGATTAAACTCCACTGGGCTTAAGCATGCCTATGTCCCATCTAATAGGGGGCGAGCCTTTTGACCTCGACCTAGCACAAATCCAGACAACTGCCTTGACTGCCCAACTTGCCTACCCAAATGTCCTTTCTTTGGTATTGTTCGTCGAATCGTTGAGCTCCTTAAGTCTTGAGTTGAGCTGCACGATTTTTGACAAATGCGTGCACTGACTGGACAGGTCCTCTCAATCTGTGTGGTTCTTTCCTCAAAAGGCCACCTCAGACATCGATCTACATGGTCTTCATATAACCTGACCAAGATTATGTCTGGACTTTAAAAGAGACTGTGACCTCTGAGTTTGTTTCGGCCTTTCTTCTCAGAGTAGTCAGATAGGAAACGCCGACTTCATCTAGTTTTAAAAAAACATGATTGACGTGTAAAAGTGTTTGTACAAACCTACTTACAAAAAAAATAAAATCATTTCAACTAAACTACTGCTTACTTTCTTAAACTTTCCGATTGAATCCAGAACCTCATGCACAGCAGTCGTCCTTGCTACAACTACACCAACGATGCAATCAACAACTGAGTAAACAATTTGCATTATATCGCCTTATAAATTGCCCTCTCCCATGTATTTTGCACATAAAGGCATTTATAACGCTTCAACTGAAACTACAAGCTTACGCAAATACCAGAAAACTTTGGTTTCCTTGCATATTGCTCACAAGAATATAAGTCACAGAGTAGTTAAGCCAGGCAGTATGCTCACTCCTCAGTTTAAGCTGTTTCACAATTTGGGTGACGTGTAAACTACGGTTTTCACAATTTGGGTGACGCGTAATCTACGGTTTTCACAATTATTTGGGTGACGCGTAATCTACGGTTTTTACCATTTGGGTGACGCGTAATCTACGGTTTTCACAATTATTTGGGTGACGCGTAATCTACGGTTTTTACCATTTGGGTGACGCGTAATCTACGGTTTCCACAATTTAAGTGACGCGTAATCTACGGTTTTTACAATTATTTGGGTGACGCGTAATGTACGGTTTTCACAATTTAGGTGACGCGTAATCTACGGTTTTCACAATTTGGGTGACGCGTAATCTACGGTTTTTACTATTTGAGTGACGCGTAATCTACGGTTTTTACCATTTAGGTGACGCGTAATCTACGGTTTTTACCATTTAGGTGACGCGTAATCTACGGTTTTTACCATTATTTGGGTGACGCGTAATCTATGATTTTCACAATTTGGGTGACGCGTAATCTACGGTTTCCTAGAAGAGCGGTGGCCGCCAAATAGCGTCTACAATTTACCGGAAGAATTACGTCACTGATAAAAAAATATGTATGGCTAGCCTTTTCTAGCCATCTCTCACACACCAAGGTGACTACCGAGATGACGACTTTTAGGAAAGTAAAACACACAAAATATATAGGTATATTTACTAAAATAAGCTATGGTTATAGAAAAATATTTTAAATATACTTACATATTTTTTTTAAATAATTTATTATAAAATATTAATTTCGTTAAAAGTATAAAAACATCCTATTAATAAAGGTAAAGAAATAAACAAAGTATAAAATAATAAATATGGGCCGACCCTAAATAAATTGGAATAAGAATCCATACTTCACACATGCTTCACACTAATATTATAGAGGCGAAAGTTTGTGAGTGTGTGGAGGTGTGTTTTTTATGTTTGTTACTTCTTCACGCTCAAACGGCTAGACCTATTTTGATAAAATTTTGTGTGGAGGTAGCTGACACCCTGGATTAACATGTACGTTTTTTATCCCGATATTCCAACGGGATCGACACTTATGCAGCTGAAACCGCGGGGTGCAGCATGTAATATAATAAATGCGAAAGTGTCTGTCTGTTACCTCTTCACACTTAAACCGCTAAACAGATTTAGATAAAATTTGGTATAGAGATGGTTTGAGACCATGAAAAGGACATAGGATAGTTTTATCCCGATATTTCCACGGGATCGACACATATGCGGGTGAAACCGCGGGGCGCTGCTATTAATGATATAATACTTACCCATCGAACTATGACACTTCTGCATTTTCTCCCAAAGCTGGTGACAAAGTCGTCATGTTTGTCTTTTGAGCCAAGTTCAACACATAAGTAACTTAGCTTTAACTGCAGTATGGTCGAAGAATATATAAGTTGGTTTTGTTAGCCTTCTTAAAGTACAGTTGCTGTTGCTAATAGCGTCGTGTGTTTATACTGCAAATAGGCTTTAAGTTAGACTGTAACACCCACGGCTGTTGGACAGTTGGTGTCGTAGGCGGTTCGTGACTAATGTGATAATGTCCCGTGCGTGACGCGTAAGATGGATAGTTTTTTGGGTTTCGTACCTCAAAAGGAAAAACGGAACCCTTATAAGATCACTTCGTTGTCCGACTGTCAAGACCCTTTTCTCAGGAACGCGTGGAGTTATCAAGTTGAAATTAATATCAAGTACTCAAGGTTGTAATCCCTTGAAGCAGTGACAAAATCAAACTTTTAAGTCAACGCAATCAAAAGATACGGGCGTTTATGTTTCGGAATCGAAACCTAGGATACTTCCCGTTGACCTAGAACACTACTTATACTAATTACTAATTTGAATTACTAATTTGGCAAGAAACAATGTCGTGTAGCATAAGTAAAGTAAAAAATCCGAAAAACGTAAATTTGTAGTTACATTACAAAAAAAAAAAAATTATTCCCGTGATAAACTATTTACATACCTACAAAGTACGGAACCCTCGCGCCTCGGTGCGCGAGTCGATTCGCGCTTGTAAATTTTTTTTTCATACGGTTGTAACCTTTATAAATGGCACACTGATGTTTTTGAAATAGAATGTTCGAAAATCTGGTGATTCTACCTGTTCCATACGCAATTAAGCATGTCCTAGTACCAAAAACTCAAATACATGACCTGTGACATCTACCAACCCGTACTGGACCCGCGTGGTAGATTTATAATTCACTCCCTCTCGAAGAGAGGAGGCCGGTGTCCCAGCAGTGGGAACATTATAGGCAGATTATGTAGTTGTGTTAAAGGATGCAAGGATTATGTTGAACTAAAAATTAATTAGGAATTCATTTTTAACTAATTACTAACTAATTGATGAATTAGGATAATCACCGCACTTGACAAACCGTTTCATAAATAAACAGTTAATGTTGATTTTGGGCATAATCTGCTACCATTTCATTAATGGTTCCATCGAATCGTGGTTAATTACTAATAATTAGCCACGATTCGATGGAACCATTATTCCAAAATTACCTACATTTTCCGTATTGAAGCACGTAAATAAATATACCGGATAAATCTTTTACCGTCTGGACAAAAATAGGGTATAAAAGGTGAACGGAGTAGAAGCCTCAGAAATATCTTTTTATCCACAATTTCTTTTTACCCGACTGCGCGACGCAAAGGAGTGGTAATGTGTTTATCAGCCTATGTATGTATGTTTGTATGTTCCTTTGAAGCACTATACAGACCAAACGCCTAGGCCGATTTTTATGATTCACAGGTCAATCGATTCCTCTTAGTCCGGCGAGTATCACTAAAGACATGACGTTAGTGAAAATTCAATATGGCGACTACTATGTAGGTATGTATGTATATCTCTCTCTTTGGCACGATCTGTGGCCTAAACGGCTTGATTTCAGCTTGAGAGGTGCCGTTAGATTCGTCTTAATTGTGCGAGTGACACTGGGTATATCAAAATTGAAAAAAAATAAAATGGCCGATTTTTGGCGCACAATGTTATGTCTTCAAAAATTTTTTTTTTCTTAAACCTTTCGAGTGGGGTATCAAAATAAAGGGCTTTCAAAGATGATTACAAAAATATAAACAACTTATATGGTTAAAAGTAATTCGAAGTGACAAATCGTAAAAAACACGTACCAAGAACTATATCGTCAGCGAAATTTTTCACATTTGTAAACTAAAAAGCTGGAAATAAAAATTTAAATAAAAGTTAATTTTAATTTGAAAATATAATAAAAATGGTAAGGGTCCCGCCTGCTTCCAACTTTTATTTAATTTAAAATGGGCTTGTTTTTAGCTTTTCAGTTCTTTTAACTTAAGTTTTTTACCGCAGTCGGGTTTTTTTTTTTACTTTTTTTATTTTAAGTCTTGTTTTTTTTTAACTTCAATCCTTTGATTGAAGTCGGCCGATGGCTTCAAATTTTAGGATTTTGAAAAAAAAAATGTTGTGTCATGGGCTTCTTCTCCGTTCACCTTTCATACTCTGTTTTATTCCAGAGAGTAAAAGTCAGCCTTATTTACTTGTCGCTATAATATAATTATCTATTTAAAAAGTCGTCGCTAAAGTGAGGAATATCAAAATTAAGGCCAATAAAATTACCTTAGTGAAATTAAATAATGTTGAACACATTTTGCAGCGTTAAAATGACGCTTTTCTAATTGTTTTTGATAATTGTTTTTTTATTTTTTTTTATTTATAGAAACGTAATTCCTAACGCTTAGCGACCACAACGCCCGGTGCAGAAAATTTATTGTTGATTTAAATCATTGTTGTTCTGAGATGAAAGTAGTGGTTATTATGATTTTTTTTATGCTACTGTTACTACCATGCAGCGCCTGCATGGTAGTAACAACAACATTCTAAAAATGATCGCTGCCAGAGCGGACTGTCCCTTTCAGGAACACTGGGTGGGGACAGTCCTAGGTCTGAATTAATCATTTTATTAGGTACTGTTCTGAAAACTAACAATACTAACCTATTTACATAAGCATTATTTTTACTAACACCAAAAGACAATATTATGAACCTAGTCTGAAATAAAGTTTTATTTATTTATTAAAATAACATTTAACCTGGGTTACAAAGTCACTACATAGCAATGCTGTTGATATCAGAAATGGACTTGGTGGTAGCGATTTCTTCGGCTGACGCATTTACAACGAGCTTTAAATAAAGGAAGAATTTAAATAAAGGAAGAATTTAAATAAAGGAAGAATTTAAATAAAGGAAGAATTTAAGCTGCAACCTAATTGCATAAACCGACACGACGACGATGGCACGGTTGGCGCAGTGGTTAAGCGATTGACTGCTGCACTACGTGTCGCAGGTTCGATTCCCGCACGGAACAAATATTTGTAAAACCTACAAGTAGTTGTTACGGGTCTGGCTGTTTGTGTATGTGAGTTTAAATGTTTGTAAACGCACCCACAATACAGGAGAAATTCCTAGTGTGGGGCAACGTTTTTATAAAAAATAAAAAAAACCTTTCAATCACAATCTGAATAATGTCGAAGTATATTGCTAATGCATTGCTTCATTATGTTCGAAAATATTGTCTGCTCAACAACGTAAATAACGCAATGAATATTGTTGAAGTGTCAAATAAAACCCTTTGCTACTGTTAGTGTGTTACGCTATACCCCGAGGGCAGTCCATGTACTTGATAATTACCCTGACTTTAGGTACACCTCTACCTCCCCTTTCAGAACATACAGGCGTTTTTTTTTTTTCGTATGTGAAATCATCAAATGACCCCTCCCGCTCTGGCTGGAGCGGAAGGGAGTGTCAGACTCTTACTGACTAAAACCCACCCGTGTTCCTTCCTTAGCCCTTTATGTTCCGGGGCAGCGGTAACCCTTTCGGACAATCCCGCTGACCCGGCAGGCTTCGGGCCTAACGGGCGGGGTATTGGTGGCGTGTTTCTCTGTTTTATGTTTACTACTTATATAAAACTACATTTTCTACATCGTTGTTTAAAGATAAACAGACATTGATGAACACAGTTGAGGACTCTTCTCATAAAATACTCAATAGAACCACAGTCACAGCGACATTTTAGCGGCCTCGTCCAAAATTAAAGGGTCGTCGAACATCAAACACAGTTTAATGGACGATGAGAGCTCTTGCACTTTTATTACCACCCGGTTTCAATATGCTGAGAGTGTTTTATTTAAAATGGCTGAACTTTGTCTTTTCACCTGTACGTACAGTCAACAAAAGAGATACGTATGCAGGATCGTCGGAAATAGTTGATGTTTATTAAGAAACCGATGGATGTTCTCGAATAAAATTTAATATTGTTAATAGAAAACAAACAGCTCTTTTATCAGATTAAATTTCAGTCGACAACATCCATCGGTTTTTTACTAAACTTCAACTATATCCGACGATCCTGAATACTTATCTCTTTTGTTGACTGTAAGTTGTCTGTCAAAACTTGCAAACCATTTTTCGAGCAAAACGCCCGCCCTTCACCACTTCCTAGTGCTTTCACTGGGGAGAAGAAGTGGCGCAACAAACTCCCCAGCAGAACAGCTGTCTGTTCAGTTAGAAAATACTTGATTGTATACAATACTAGGTATGCAAAGTAATTAAAAAAAACTGGCCAAGTGCTAGTCGGACTCGCACACGAAGGGTTCCGTACCACAAGGCAAAAACGCCGAAAAAAACACGTTTGTTGTATGGGAGCCCCCCTTAAATATTTATTTTATTTTGTTTTTAGTATTTGTTGTTATAGCGGCAAGAGAAATACATTATCTGTGAAAATTTCAACTGTCTAGCTACCGCGGTTCTTGAGATACAGCCTGGTGACAGACAGACGGCAAAAACGCCGAAAAAAACACGTTTGTTGTATGGGAGCCCCCCTTAAATATTTATTATATTTTGTTTTTAGTATTTTTTGTTATAGCGGCAACAGAAATACATTATCTGTGAAAATTTCAACTGTCTAGCTACCGCGGTTCTTGAGATACAGCCTGTTGACAGACAGACGGACGGACGGGCGGACTGACAGCGAAGTCTTAGTAATAGGGTTCCGTTTTTACCCTTTGGGTACGGAACCCTAAAAAGGGTGTTAACATCTTGAAATTTCCCTTAAAATCCATTAAATACCATTAAAACTGTTTTGAGCTATACCTAACTTCATCCAATATCACATTCACCACTCATGAATCCCTACTTTCAATGGCTGTGTGTAAAAAAATGACGTCATTATTTACTGTCAGTAGATTTATTTCAAATTCAGTTCCAGTAAATAACGTCAGGAGTTCTGGCAATAAACTCCGCCTACTGCAGAAACTTATATAAATCATTCCTGTTTTGTGCTGCTCGAAATTAGGTCGGAAACGTTCGGAAAATCCGGATGGCAATGCATGCATTTGGCAAAGTTTATCCTCCTTTTTCTTAAAACAATCAAACGTTTTTTCCTGGCTACAACAGAGACGAATGGTTATTTATGAGCAGTATTGAATCTTGAAATAACTACATCTATTTTCAAGAAGGTGGTTTTAAGCTTTTAACAGGAAATGCAGGTGGTCTTTTCTCCATAGAAACACTCTCGCCTGTTTTCTTTCTGGTTAAAGACCGTAAAGCAATCATTTTCAATAGAATAATAAATATTAACTACTTGTATGTCCCTATGTTTTCCTTTTTGATGATACATTATTTTTATAAGCGCTAGAACCCTCAAAAAATGCTCAAAATTGCGACTGTCAACAGAGGCCTAGTGTACAACTATTAACAAAAAAGAAAAACATAGTTAAACAGTATACCTATATCCTTCTTATGATATCTTTTAAATTGGTCCAATAGTGGAGGAGGAATTAGGCGAGAGCCAAACCTCGAATTATGACTTTTTACTTAGGCTTTTTCAAAAGTCTCTCCGACCGCATTTACGCTCGTTCGGCATTTCATACAAACTTTCAAGCCCTTATTTTTCGAAATTAATGAACCGATTTTAATTAAACTTTACACGCATAAGCAGGGTACAAAGGTCTAAAAAGTTAGTAGAGAACATTTTCGAAAAATGGTGTTACAGCCAAATTAGCCCGATTTTAAATTTTCCGTAGTAACAGAAATTTCCAATAATCTTTTTTTAAATAAGACATTTCGAAAATGTTCTCTACTAACTTTTTAGACCTTTGTAGGATACAAAGGTCTAAAAAGTTAGTTTAGTTAGTTAGACCTTTGTATCCTGCTTGTACGTATAAAGTTTCATTAAAATCGGTTCATTCATTTCGAAAAATAAGGGCTTGAAAGTTTGTATGAAATGCTGAACGGCGGAAATGCTCTTAAGGGACTTACATGCCCTAAAGCGCGGTCACTGTCGGACTGCATAGAAAAGAAAGAGAAGCGCGATGACACAATGCTGGTAATTTTTTTTGCAAAATATGAAGCAATTATTTAATTACAAAAAATCTATTGTTTGGACTAAAAAACTAAAACACTACTATTTTAGTATGTGGCTTGTAGACTAATCTGACTAAAAAACAGAATGATTGTATGTATATTAGTATGGTTTTTATTGTAAAAGTTTTTAGAGGTATTTTCATGATTTTTTTCTATCATATCATGTTGTATTATGTTTTCAACACACTATCCTGCCATCTCCTATCCTGCCCTCTGTGTCCCAAAACATGCAGTCAAAGTGACCTCTGCGCTGCCACCGACAACGCCGTGGAAGTGGCAAAGTTTTGGGAAAACAAGATTTAAAATACAGTCGTGCCAGCGACACGAAGAAGAAGAACACACTGTCTACCTAGGATATATCCTGAAGAATATCATATATTTTTCTGTTTTTTTTTTACTGTAGTCGATCATATACTTTTATTTTTTCTAAAACTTGCGTTTTTTGTGTTTAAGTCCTGTAAGCTCTTTAAGGGGGAAGCTCTAAGGTGGCCCGCGAAATTCAAATTTTCTTACGTTTTTTGCAATTTGCTGGTCAGTACTAAGTTGTGCGTTGATTAAAATATGATTCGCGGTCGTAACAAATATGTATTTACAGAATTATAATCATTAAAGTCATCAATACAACTCTCTAAGACTATGTAATCCCCAAATGTCAAGATTTCATGAAATAGTCATTCTTGGGGAGTACATGGTCTTAGAGAGTTGTGTTGATGACTTTAATGATTATAATTCTGTAAGTACATATTTGTTACGGCCGCGAATCATATTTTAATCATCGTACAACTTAATACTGACCAGCAAATTGCAAAAAACCTAAAAAAATTGAACTGGCGCTTTCACCTTAAGATATTTCTTTACAGATGTTTGGGTTTCAACTATAGGTGACGAAACTTCAATACGTCCAAAGCTCCCTGGCCAGTCCGTCCCGATACTATCAATACATAATCAGTCTGTAATGTTCCCACTACTAGGACACAGCCCTCCTCTCAGTGAGAGGGAATGAGTCGTAATCCAGCACGCGGGCTACTATCAATGGTAATTGGCTAATCTAAAGCCGAGACGAAGTCAAGATGAGCTAATCTAAGGTCGAGATAAAATGAAAACGATTTATTTGTCAAAGCTCTAGAGATCTATAAACGCTTCTTAACTCACTTTAGCTAAGCGGTATTGCCGTCACTATTGCACGATTGTCTAACTGCAAGATAGAGACGGTAACATGTATAAGCCAAAGTACTTGCTAAGTATCGTTTATAGATCTCTTATTATAAATGATTATAGAGCATCATTTGAAGGGGCCCGTTAGGACCGAAGCCTGCCGGGACAGCAGGATTGTCTGCGGAAACATAAAGGGCTAAGGAAGGAACACGGGTGGGTTTTAGTCAGTAAGAGTCTGACACTCCCTTCCGCTCCAGCCAGAGCGGGAGGGGTCACTTGATGATTTACCATCCGCAAAAAAAAAAAAAAGCGCAAGAACTCTCGGTACTGTCCGAGACAATGGCGAAGTTGGAAGTGGTGTGTATGCGCATATTGTGTGTTATATAGTCACGCTACTCGTCTTCACACACACATTCACAGCATGTTTGTACACTTGTTAAATACAAGTAAAGCGCGCGTCGGTTCGTGAGATAAAAATACTGTAACCGTTAACAGTTTCTAAGAACAAGAAAAACAGCTTCTTTCGCGTTCATTAAGCGTTATTTTATTACCTCTCCTAACTTCCCAGAAGAATTTCCTCTAGGTACCTACCTAACAAATGTACAAATTCTATTGCAAATAAAATTAGAATGTAAACGGTTTTAGAAAGCAAGCCATTTTGAACCTTAGAAGGAACGTTTAAGGTTGAATTAGCATTTCCATTCGCATTTGATGATTATTTATGAACTAATGTTTGAGTTCTGCCTGAGTAAGGGACAATATTTCTTAAACCTCCTCTTAAAATATCTCTGTGATACTTGTTGGAGATTTTGTTCTACTAATCCATTTTATTTTTCTACTAGTAGCGGCCCGCGGTTTCACCCGCATAAGTGTCTATCCCGTGGGAATATCGGCATAAAAATTACCCTATGTCCATTCCCGGGGCTCAAACTATCTCTTTGCCAAAAATCATCTAAATCGATTCAGCGGTTTAAGCGTGAAGAGGTAACAGACAGACAGACACACTTTCGCATTTATAATATTATTAAGTATGGATAAGAATCTCTCAAGTGAGTGAAGTATTGGAAGTTCTTCTAGATGTACTTGATAAGTAAAAAAATGGCTTTCTCCGTAATAATACAATTTAAGTACGTATTTCTAGTAAGCACTTAATAAAACTAGGACTTATCTTACTTTTTGACTCAGAAATAATCGTATAGATAGGGGTATGGGTAATCCGGCACTTCCTAAGTTAGGGATATGAAAGTAAGAAATAAAGATTTACCCGATTCAGCGTGTTTGTAACATCATCCCCCGAAGGGTTCAAATATAAATTCACAAGTAATAAATATTGAAACCTGCGTATGTTGAGGTATCACTTACTTTTTACCCGATTGCGCCAGAATGAGGGTTATGTTTTTTGACTGTATGTATGTATATTTCTTTTATTTAAATATAATCTGTTATATCGGTAAAAAATACTACTATTTATGTCACAAAATAACTTGGCAAACATGGAGGTATTACGCGGTCAAATGGCAGCACTGGAGTATTTATAATTAATTAATGACATTATTAAAATTAATGATTATTATTTTTAAGTTGGACATTTACCTATCCCGGGTATTTATGGGTGATTTTTTATTATGGGCTTATTATCATTAAAACCGGTTTTATTAATGAAAAACTAGATAATTTGAATTTATTGTCTGTCTGTCTGTTAGCTTTTCATACCTTAACGGCCGAACAGATTTGGATGAAAGGCATACGGATAGGCAAAACCTGGTTTAGGATTTTGGATACTTTTATCCTGGTAGTACATTCCTGACGGATAATTTCCCACCTCTACGCGGGTAAAGGCACGAGTAAACGCTATTAATCATTATAAATTATATTATTTTTTCCTTGGAGCGACTACCATCATCACGACCATCACATTACTCAATGACAAGGCAATATGTACAGTAATACAGGGGTGTATGAAAAAGGCTCCTCGTGTAGCGCAGTTTGTTACTCAACAGAACCGAGCGCTCGGCGCATCCTGGACTGTCACACCCAACACCTTTGACAAATGCGTGCACTGATTGGACAGGTCCGCTCAATCTGTGTGGTTCTTTCCTCAAAAGACCATTTCAGACACCAATCTACATGGTCTTCACACGATCTGACCAAGATTTTGTCTGGACTTTAAAAGAGACTGTGACTTCTGAGTTTGTTTCGGCCTTTCTTCTCAGAATAGTCAGTTAGGAAACGCCGACCTCATCTAGTTAAAAGAAAAAAAATATGATTGACGTGTAAAGTGTTTGTACAAACCTACTTACAGAAATAAAATCATTTATCATTTACCTTATTTGACTGGAAAATTCTTTCCCTTGCGGTGGTAGGGCTAACGCCCGCCTGGTTTGCGACCACTCTCGAACCGGAGTCCGGCGTCAAGCAGCCTGCTGTGTTTCGTCGATGCGTGGGAGTTCCAGTGCTTTAGGCATCTTCTGGGCACGTTCGTTCCATCATAGACCTCATCCATCGCTTTCCATCAGCCATGATCGAGGTCAAGAGCGGGCCTAATCAGCAATTAAAAAAATGGTTGCCTGTAAAGTCGGTTTTACGGGCGAAGATTTTACGTGACAACGACCGATCATCCGATCATAGTTGAGTGGGAGAGAGACGCAAGGCATTCGGCGGGCCTCTCTCTCGTTCGGTGACTCATCGTAACGTTACCGAGCGTTACACTTTTTCATAAGTGACTCCCAGTCGCAACCTAATTTAAGACGTTGTCACGTCAAAAAAAAAACGTTTGACAGTCGTGCCTTCTGGTGTAATAATATCACCAAAACAGAGTTCAGAAGTCTTATTAATATAACGACAGGTCATTGGTCATCCATCTGCTGAATAACCGCGTCAAAGTCAAACTCAAAAACTGATCGGTTCACGACCGATAAAGCAAACGGTCTGGGCTGCTATTGAATCCCTTCTTGGAAACTTTAAATTAATATTGGCTTTGATTCATTCATCATTGATAATCTGTCATTTCTATAAAATATTCCATGATGAACTTGGACAACGTAGATATCTCTCGAAGCTTATTTAAGTACTTAATTAAGAAACGACCAAGTGCGAGACGGACTCTCACACGAAGGGTTTCGTACCATAAGGCAAAACACACCTTACAAATCATGTTTCTTCTATGTTAAAAACTAAAGAGGGTCTCCCTTTATTATTAAACTTTATTTTTATTATTAACTAGCTATACCCCGCGGTTTCACCCGCGTAAATGTCGACCCTGTGGAAAAATCGGGATAAAAAGTAGCCTATATGTTTGATTTCGGCTACTTGTTTGGCGCCATCACCAGCGTCCTGTAACGTGCAGCTGACAGGACACGCAGGACACGATATTAAGTGACAAATTTACACTCCAAGGCGGAGTCGTCTATGGAGCTCCACCGGAACAGGTTTTCCTTGCTTCGGCCAAGTGGGTCCGGAGTCTGTTTAAAGACTTCCAGGTTACCCAAGGTAACTCATGTCCAGGTGGGAGGTTTCAGCGGGTGGGACGAACGGTTTGGGTAAGGAAGCGGCTGTAATCTAACCACGCGGGTCCGGCTTGGTAGATGTCTCATGTCGTTGAATTTTTGGTTCTAAGATTTCGGTTTCCTCACGATGTTTTCCTTCATCGTTTTGAGAGCATGATGAAATTATTTACTCAAAGTAAAGCGCCTGCCTGGGTTTGAACTCACGACCGATTTGATACGTGTGCTATGACCCAGTTGGGAAAAAGCTAGGCTGATGAAAATGACAAAAAGCCACAATGGTAAAAACGTCCCAAAAGTTGAGCATCAGTACGAATAAGTATGACCCATGTGGATAAAAATTACCCTAAGGGCCGACGCACATCTGGCGAGGCGCAGCGCAGCGCGGTTCTCAGCGTCAAACAAAAATCAACATTGTAAGCTTAAAAATAAAGTCGAAAATAAATAACCTGAGACCCGCACCTTTTTCGCTTAGATACGCTCTCGAGCTAATGAAAGTTTATTTAATCTCAACTTTATTTCATCTCTTGCAAGCAAAATTTTTATTTGGCAGTAACGACTTCGCTGCGTTGCGCTTCGCCAGATGAGAGCCAGCCCTAAAAATAAACGATACATTTATCGTACCCAAACAAAGTGAGAATTACTTCGAAACACCCTTTTTATTGCGCAGATAATTATTTGACCCAGAAGTGTCGCTGCAGAATTTTTAACGATGCCGTAAACTGTGAGACTCGATTGATTGCTTGCGACGAATCAATGGGTGGTAGGTGCCAAATATCTGAAGTTCTTGGCATTTTAATGCAGCAGATATTGGTTTTTGTTACAACGAGTTGTTGAGATGGGAAAAAACCATAGAACTCGCGCCACTGTTACCGTAAACGACTCCGCGCGTGTTTTGTTTATAAGACGATTAAAAAAATACCCGCTTCGAATGTGTTCGGCTGTCCTCGGGATGTACTCGGTTTTAATGTATATCCAATGAATATGTCAGTGAGTGATGGCAAAGTATTCTGTTTGTGTTTTGTTTTCAATTCTGTCGGCATTCCCGGAATGCTACTGTTTTTTTTTCAATAACCTCTAGTGTCCCACTACTAGGCAAAGGTATTCCCCATATTTTTACAGTTTTCTTCATATTTTGTCATCTTCGAAAAATCTGTTAAGAACAAGTCCAGCGGATCTATTAAAACGTAGGTGAAGGGAGCTGTCAATAGTGTCATCAGGTGGAATGACAGTTCACTTCAACAAAATTTTCATGTACAGATTTTGGTTTAGGCGCATTAGGGCTAATTCTCATTTTGGCAACTGACTCGCTAATGGACTACTTCTCATTATGGCCACTTCTCATTTTGGCTACTTCTGATTAGGGCTACTTCTCACTTGGGCCACTTCTTACTTGGGCTACTTCTCACTTAGGCTACTTCTCACTTGGGCTACTTCTCGTTAGGGCTAATACTCATTAGGGCTACTTCTCAAAATTTGGGAATGTTTATTGAAATAAGTACTGTCTTTATGTATATAAACATGTTTATTCATTCTTAAGAGATCAATTACATTATTTTAAGAATAAACAATATTATAAGTATTACTTCTTGTAATTAATTTGGGTCTGGTTTGAAATTAACATTTATTTATTTACTAGCTGACCCGGCAAACGATGTTTTGCCATATAAATTATTTCTAGCTGCCTGGCGCTACTTCGTTCGCGTGGTGTCCTACCCTTACCCTACCCTACTCCTACTCTACTCCTACACTACTCCTACCCAACTCCTACCCTACTCCTAACCTACTCCCACAAAATACTCCTACCCTACTACCATAAGTAAATAATAAAATATTAAATACTATGTCCGTCTAAAACCGGATAAAAAGTATCCTATGTCCGTCTCCTGGTTCTAAGTTACCTCCCCACCAATTTTCAACCAATTTTCAACTTGAGTTCTTTCTTTTATATTTATAGATTATAATCACTATCATTACTTTTTTAAATAACACAGACTTAGGTATCAGAGTTAATAATACACTTATTAATATTTTAAAGATCACAATTATGTTTTTGCTAGTACTATATCGCGCCAATAGATGTCGTTACGTGTTTCCACTTATTGCAATAAAAAGTTGTTATAGAATGCTTTAAATTGATTATATCTTTTGATAGACTGAAGCAATTGCGATGAAACAAAGACTAATCACTACTCCGAGTTCTACACTATATTTGAGTATAAAAATGAACCATATTGGTTTGGTACTTTTTACGTTGAACGTGTTCAAATAAATCTCTCACATCCAAACAGAGAAACAGACAAAAATTCAAAAAACCTATTTATTTTTATATTTTCAATGTACAGAAACGCCTTGTCTACAGATTTATTATATGTAAATGTATAGATAACATACACAAATCAATAGTTAAAGGATAGGTAAACATTACTAGGTGTCACTTCTTTTAATTACTTTAATTTCAATAAAATCAACATAAATCCACACAATATTCAACAAACAATATTAATTGGTCAGCTAGTAAATAAATAAATGTTAATTTCAAACCAGACCTAAAGTAATTACAAGAAGTAATACTTATAATATTGTATACTTACCTATTAAATTGGTTTAATTAATGTTGATTTATTCTTAAAATAATGTAATTGATCTCTTATGAATGAATAAACATGTTTATATACATAAAGACAGTACTTATTTCAATAAACATTCCCAAATTTTGAGAAGTAGCCCTAATGAGTATTAGCCCTAACAAGAAGTAGCCCAAGTGAGAAGTAGCCCAAGTGAGAAGTAGCCCAAGTAAGAAGTAGCCCAAGTGAGAAGTAGCCCTAATCAGAAGTAGCCAAAATGAGAAGTGGCCATAATGAGAAGTAGTCCATTAGCGAGTCGGTTGCCAAAATGAGAATTAGCCCTAATGCGCCTAAACCCAGATTTTCACGCCCGCGTTTCCAGTACAGACGCCAGCACATCAAGCTACTCATCATCATCATCATCATTTCAGCCAAAAGACGTCCACTGCTGGACATAGGCCTCCCCCAAGCACCTCCACTTCGACCGGTTCTATGCTTCTCGCATCCAACGCGTTCCTGCGGCCTTCACAAGGTCGTCGGACCACCTTGTGCGAGGCCTTCCAACGCTACGTCTTCACTCCAGAATCTTTCGGCCCCGTCGGCCATCTGTTCTGCGAGCAATGTGCCCTGCCCACTGCCACATAAATTTGGCAATTCTTTGGGCTATGTCGGTTACCTTGGTTCTCTTGCGGATCTCCTCATAGCTCAAGCTACTACAATTTGTCTTTATTTAATAGATTTTAAACTTTATCGCTAAAGTATAAGGTTCAAAGATGATTGGGAAAATGTGACAGTTTCGGGTAGATTGATGTGCTGGCGTCTGTACATAGGCCTCCCCCAAGCACCGCCACTTCGACCCGTTCTGTGCTTCCTGTATCCAGCGGATTCCTGTGGGAGACCTTCCATAGATAACCTGCATACGCAATTTATTTGCCAAAAATGTAAACAAATATGAGTTTATGGAAAAAGAACTTTGAATCCTACACAATAAAGTTCAGTTTACGCTACAACTTCAAATATTTTTATAACTTTTTCAATAGTGCTAGTCACTCTGAAAACAACTTAAAAAGCATTGAAATAAAGTTGATATTTGTTTAACTTGAAATAGGGTAGGGGTGGGCAGCACTGCGCACTTTTACTTTACGTTTTCCGGTACGTCGTCTTCGCTTATGTATTAAACCTATATAATATAATGTCCAACATCGAGGCATAGACATATAAAGATGCACAAGGTTTTTAGGGCTCCGTACCCAAAGGGTAAAAACGGGACCCTATTACTAAAACTCCACTGTCCGTCTGTCCGTCTGTCACACTGTGGGGGCTCCCATACAACAAACGTATTTTTTTCGGCGTTTTTGCCTTGTGGTACGGAACCCATCGTGTGCAAGGCCGACTCGTACTTGACCAGTTTTTTAATAAAGAAAATAATACGTTTATTTAGCACAGACTAAAGGCATCCAATACCTACACCAGATAATTAGTAAAAAAAAGTAAAACAGTCTACTTTTTCCAGCTGAGCTACAATTTGGCAAGGGCTTACAGCTATCAGACAGTAAGATCTTGTTAGCTATGTCTTAAAGTTAAGACGTGGTCCTTGGCAACAGTTCAAGGCTAGGAAGATTAGAATCATTGCACAGTGGGTGTAAACCCACTACCACATCACAATCACACTAATATTATAAAAGCGAAAGTTTGCAAGTGTGTTTGTATGTTTGTTGCTTCCTCACGCAAAAACTACTGAACGGATTTGGTTGAAATTTGGCACATATATAGTGTATAACCAAGACTAACGCATAGGATACTTTTTATCCCGATATTCTCACGGAATCGACACTTATGCACGTGAAACCGCGGGGCGCTGCTAGTACGTACTCACGCCTTTCCCCCATAGTGCTAGAAGCAGAAACTACAGAAGTCAGCTGCTACGACCTTTACATACTCGTTTTGCTTCGTCCGCTACTTTAATCTATCAATCAACTCAGCCTATTGCAGTCCACTGCTGGATATAGGCCACTCCCAGGCTGCGTCACAACAGCCCGCCGTCCTCCGCCTTTCGTATCCAGTCCGTCCCAGCCACTTTTTTAAGGTCGTCGGTTCATCTAACTGTGGGGCGTCCCACACTACGCTTGCTGATACGCGGTCTCCACTCCAGGTCTCGTTTGCTCCACCGGCCATCGGTCCTTCACAAACATGGCCAGCCCACTAGCACTTCAGCTTGCTTACTTAACTCTGCAAGCTACATATGTTGGTAACTCCGGTACTTACCCAAAAATATTTAATAAAGAAACATGACGCATAAAATACAAATACAAAAAAATGTATAAGTTGGGAGAAAACATGCGTCACATCCACGCAAAACGGCCATCGCTCAGCATAATGCTAAGACAACCGGCGTTGACGTGATGATGTCAACCAGTGCAGCATACGATTAGATATAAATAAAAAACAACAATCAAAATAAGAAAAAAATAAATATACATTACAAAAATATGGTACACCTAAACTTGAAATATACAGTAGTGGCCAGTAACATTCCGGGTAACGACTCACGCGTCGCCAGGTATTAATAATCTGTGCGCGCGCGCAGCTGTCACAAAGCCATACACATAGCCATATGCCTTATAGACATAATAAGCAAAGTAGAAGAGGTAAACAGATATTGATAATAATCGACCCACATTACCAAACAACATCATTAACACAAGTTATACAGAAAACTTAATACCAACCGCAAATCTTTTCCCCCAAGAAAGAGTATCAAATCAGCACTTTACTTGCCCCAAAATATAAAATCGTTAACGAGCCAATAAATGCGGTGGGAATCGATTGATAGCCTTCAGATGTCTCGTCGAGGGTTGCCAACTTGGCGACGAGACATTAGCCTACGTCAGTTGTTTTTGTAAGGTTGGTACTTAATCAGGGTAAAAACTCTTTTGATGCTTTTTTGTTCGATGAATGCTGGAACACAATCGTTATTTGATATTGGAACATACAGTACAGCATCGCGCTTCGAAGGAGTGGAATTCCCTGTTAGAGTTTGTGCTTTCTTATAGCTTTAACCGGGGAGTCTTCAAGTCAAGAGCAGTGGTGGCTCGGTAGAAATGGTGCCTTACGAGTCGCAGGCCCGAGAAATTCAAATTTTCTTACGTTTTTTTGCAATTTGCTGGTCAGTATTAAGTTGTACGTTGATTAAAATATGATTCGCGGTCGTAACAACTAATTACAGAATTATAATCATTACTATCAGTAATACAACTTGTTAAGTTAGTATACTCCCCAAATGTCAAGATTTCATTATTAATAGTCATTCTTAGGGATTACTTGGTCTTAGAGAGTTGTGTTGATGACTGTAATGATTATAATTCTGTAAATACATATTTGTTACGGCAATGAATCATATTTTAATCAACGTAGAACTTAATACAGACCAGCAAATTGCAAAAAAACGTAAAAAAATTGAATTTCGCGGGCTACCCTGGCGCTTTTGCCATAATCAAATAAAGCTCGTGTTCTGACTATATTCTTGTAAAGATAGTTATTGATACTGGGACCTTAAAAGGGTGAGATTACTAAGCTAATAAACGATCCTTACAAGTAAATTGTATTACTGAAACAATTCCGTCCAGGTTGTGGTCTTGAAAATAGCGTGCTGGGCAAAAATAACGGTTTTAGTTTATTTTCTGTCTGTTTTTCCATGATTCAACTGCATAGAAGAAGCATCCTGTCTGTAGAGTTCGGTCTGTCAATATCAAAATCACACTAATATTATAAAGGCGAAAGTTTGTGAGTGTGTGTTTGTTACTTCTTCACGCTCAAACGGCTGGATCAATTTTGATAAAATTTGGTATGGAGGTAGCTGACACCCTGGATTAACATATATGCTACTTTTTATCCCGATATTCTCACGAGGTCGACACTTATGCGGGTGAAACCGCGGGGCGCAGCTAGTAGAGAAAATAAAATACAGGCTGGCAGGGACACCGACGCGCAAACTGTATCCATGAATTCATCAAGCGATTCTAAGACTCTCTAGCATAAAAATACAGCATAAATAATAACAGCCGCACAGGTCGATTGATCAGGTTAAGCTACGCTTGGCGCGGTTGGTCTGTGGATGGGTGACCATCTTTACATACCGAGACCCCTCCGTGCCTCGTAAAACACGTTAAGCCATTGGTCCCGACTGTCATTCGTGGATCATTAACAGTCGTTACGGGTAGTCTGACAAACAGTTTTACCAAGGTGTATCGTGTTACCCAGTTACTGGGTTGTGGAGGTCAAATAGGCAGTCGCTCCATGTAAATTACTGGTATTCAGCTGCATTCGGATATACTGGAAGCCGACCCCAACATAGTTGGGAAAAGGCTAGGCAGAATAATGGTCGTGGTTTAAAGCATGGCCAGTTAAACAAAAGCAAGGTAGGAAACCGGCATATCCTAGAACCAAAAATTCGAAGAAACGTGACATCTGCCAACCCGCACTGGGCCGCGTGATAGATTACGACCCACTCCCTCTCGAAGAGAGTAGGCCTGTGTCCCAGCAGTGGGAACATTACAGGCTGATTATGCTAAGGTTGGTAACAAGTGAAGTGAGTAGTAATCAACATCATCATTTCAGCCGAAAGACGTCCACTGCTGGACATAGGCCTCCCCCAAGTACCTCCACTTCGACCGGTTCTGTGCTTCTCGCATCCAACGGGTTCCTGCGGCCTTCACAAGGTCGTCGGACCACCTTGTGGGGCCTTCCAACTCTACGTCTTCCGGTACGCGGTCGCCACTCCAGAAGGTTTCGGCCCCATCGGCCATCTGTTGTGCGAGCAATGTACGTGAGTAGTGCACGGTGCATATTAGGGGGCGCGCTAAATGAAAAACCAAAGTGAAAATTTGATTTGCAAGTAGGTATACTTGTAAATCAAATTTTCACTTTGGTTAGAGGTGTTTTGTGTGCACCTCGGATTACTCACGTTCCTATTTTTAACGACAGTTGGCCTAGCATATATGCGCGCAGTATATGCAGAAAACTTAAATTCGGTCAATTTTTTAATTGGAACTTCTCCTTTTGCTCATAATATTGATTTAGTTTAAAGACTTTATTCACATCTATGGGTGATACTAAATTGTTCTTGTCGCATTTGAAACATAAATGCTTTACGAAAGTGGTATCATCATTGTATCAAGTTGTATTATCAGTTTATTAACGTTACGTTAATTAAAATGCAGTTAAGACAATTCCACAATTTCAATTGTCCTAACTGCATTTTCGACTAGTTCTACGACTGATAAACTTTTCAACTCCCATTTCCTGGCCTCAACGCCGCTATTTTGAAGACCTTCACCTCGCCCGCATCGGCTAAGTGAGTAAATGAGTTTGGAGCGCACGATACTAAATACCTGAAGACGATGCTGCGCATATGTGTCGCTGATTTGTTTTCGGGCCATATCTATTACATTATCGTGTCTATGGTTGTGTTGTTGGCGTTTAGGAGGAAACGTGTTATAAATAAGAGGCTAGGTATTTAGGAAAATGAGGGGAAATAGAATATTTGTCAATTAGCTTTAAAAAAAGCCTTACCGCCTTTACCGATCCCGTAATAGTGTATCACTGCAGGGCACAATATCTCTTTGTCATATACAATAGCTTACTCACTTTGTGTTTGCGATTTAAGAAGGCTATACGTTCAAGGTTCCTTTTTCTTCTTTGTTGGTGCACTCTTGACACAGCGGTCGTGATCATCACGTTGCAGTGATATTTCGAACAGTCGTGATTTGCGCTACTTTTTTGCACCATATCCTTATTTTTTTTATTTTACTATCTTTTGTTTGTTGTGCTTCATGTTATTAAAATGTGTCTAAATAAATTTCTTATTATCATTATTTTCACCTTACCCTAGTATTAACTGTCACAGTACTTTCACTGCTCTACATGAATCCTATAAATTAGTAGGTACTACGCTGAAATTAAAGATTAATTTTAGGCTTACATGAAATGTTTAGGACGGCAACCAGTCAGAGGTATTTTAAAGTGAAGGCACGTGAACATTTACGTAAGAAGTTGGCAGAAACATCCCAGCGCTGATTTGCTGGATTCGTTTTCTCCTCTAACGGTTGTTATTTCTCCTGAAAAAGTTTAATCGGTTTATAAAATATGTATGTCTGTATATATCTATGTATTAATTATTTTATTTTATAATTATTTTCGTGTTATCTACCCGTATGTTGCATCTGCCATGTTTTCTCTCTGCATCACCCTAAGGTTGACTGGTAGAAAATGCCTCAGGCATTAAGTCCGCCTTTGTACGGTAGTTTTTTACTTGTCTTCATCATCTGCCTAGCCTTTTCCCAATTATGTTGGGGTCGGCTTCCAGTGTAATCGGATGCAGCTGAATACCAGTATTAGACTTTCGGGCTTCTGACTACCCGTAACGACTGTCAAAGATCCACGAATGACAGCCGGGACCAACGGCTTAACGTGCTTTCCGAGGCACGGAGGGGTCTTGGTATGAAAAATGATGGACCAACCGCGGCAAGCGTAGCTTAACCTGATCTATCGACCTGTTCTGCTGTTATTATTTAGCCACGGCCCCTCTATTTGTATCTCCTCCTCCTCTATTTTTTTACTTGTGCATGATAAATAATTATGCTGACAGCAGTCTTTCGCCAATAAGTAAAACCTTCTTCACGTTGGTCCGCACTCCGCACTTTTCAAAATGACTAGCCATTTAGCTAAAATACTGCTTAATATAAATGCCTGCGTCGTACAAAGGGCTATAATATGATTTGTATTGATCTTGTTAGGGAAGGGAAATTGTCTTTATGAAGACGTTCCACAAAAATATATTGGGATGTTACATAATTTGCCATGGGATATACAATCATAGAGATAATAATATTTATGTCTTATACGTGAAAGGCTTCGGAAAACGGATGAATTGTTCATTTTATGCGGTACCTTCCTCGTATATTATGGTTTCATTGGTTAGGGACAGGCTTGCTAATATTGCTTAGCTGGTGATCTATATCTATTCTATACATATAATAAATCTGTAGACGAGGCGTTTCTGTACATTGAAATTATAAAAAAAATAGGATTGAAATTTAAAAAAAATAAAAATAATAATTTCATCAATTTTTGGAATTTTTGTCTGTTTGTCTGTTTGGATGTGACAGATTTTTTATTTGAACAGGTTCAACGTAAAAAGTACCAAACCAATATGGTTCGTTTTTATACTCAAATATAGCGTAGAACCCGGAGTAGTGATTACTCTAGTTGTTTCATCGCAATCGCTTCAGTCTATCAAGAGATATAATCAATTTAAAGCATTCTATATCAACTTTTTATTGCAATAAATGGAAACACGTAACGACATCTATTGGCACGATATAGTACTAAAGAAAACATATTGTGATCTGTAAAACATTATTATGTGTACTCTGATACTTATGTCTGTGTTATTTAAAAAAGTAATGATAATGATTATCTATATATATATAAAAGAAAGTCTGTTAGTTACACCACTTATAACTCAAGAACGGCTGAACCGATTTGGCTGAAAATTGGTGGGGAGGTAGCTTAGAACCAGGAGACGGACATAGGATTTTTATCCGGTTTTAGACGGACATAGTATTTAACCCTTAATTTGGCAACGAAAAAAAATTAAGAAATACATAAATTTTATTATTGTTAGGCTTTAGGGGTGTGCTAAAGAGCCCCGAAAAAATGTAAAAATAAATCCCGAGTTGCCCACTGTTGGGAAAATTCGTGTCCGTCATAGCGGACATTACCAATAACTTAACGATGAACAATAATATTTGCATGTCCGCTGTGGTGGACAGTGCCAAATTATGGAAAAATAAAAAACGATAATATTATTATGTTTATTTTATTAAAATATGAAAAAACAAAAATTAAAAACGCGGAAATTGACCTGAAAATGTAATTTTATAGGTAGGAAAATTTTAAAAACGATTTCTCAGGGTTTTGCCTGTTACAAAGCATAATCTTGTATTGCATTTTATGCAATATACGACGGTCTTATTTTGGCAGTATCTGCAACGAGCTTCTTCCATCGTTGAGGGCAAATGGCCTATGTTGTCATATTTGACTGGACTCGATGGGCGGGCGACATGTGGTTTGCTTACTGGTGTTTTATATACCTAGTGAGATGAGCATGTCAGCAAGATCAACACCTCCCATAAGTTTTTTGTAGTGAACTATTTTGCTAAGCGATTTTGGTTACAAACGGCTTGTACAAAATGTCCTCTGGGCTTTTTTTCATAGCCTTATCAGTAAGCAGAACAGTTTCTGCTCCTTTAAGGCGATTGCCTCATATAGTACCTAAAGCAAAGATGTTAATGTTCCTGAAGAATGAAAAATAACTCCGGCGATGAAACATCACAAAACACGAATGCTGGTTTATGGTCAATGCTTTGGCATAAAGCTATGACCACCTGAGCACCAAAACCAAGGGGACGATTCCTTTTCCTTATTGTAAGGTTTGCAAGGGAAGATGTAATTGATGGTGCAGAAGAAGAGAGCGGGGAAGAAGCATAACCACGCCCCGGTCACCATGTATTTCTGTTTCAGAATCAGAATTTTCACTAGGATCGGAAGGTGCATGTTCATTTGGCACTAAGGCGATAATTTTACTAGCACGGTTAGGCTGTTGATAAAGAAAAATAAACCAAACTCAGCACCATAACCAAAAAAATTATTTTTCAGCTTTTTGCCGTTGTCCGCCACAGCGGACATAGTAATAAAGTACTACATCTCTATACAATTAGCAATGTTCGCTGTGACGGACAAAGCACTTTAGCAACAAAAAACGGCATAAAAATGAAAATTTGCGTATTTGTTTTTAGGTTATAATTATTCATAGAATAATTTTCTAATAGCTGAGTCGATATTTCAAGGCATTCCTAAGCGAAAAAGAGGAAAAAGAATTATAAATATCTTGAGCAAAACAGGTGATCGTCTTTGCGCTGACATTTTGTGTCACGACTGACATAATGCATTATTATCACACTCAATATATATTTTCTACTATTAGTTTATGAAATTAAGAAATATTTAGTTGATTTGAAATCGACAAGAATCGAATAAAAAACTAGTAGGATTTATTTTTTGTTGACGTCCGTCACACCGGACTACATCAAATTAAGGGTTAATACTTTTATTTACTTATAGGAGTAGGGTAGAAGTTGTGTGGGAGTAGGGTAGGAGTAGGGTAGGAGTTGGGTAGATGTAGTGTAGGAGTAGGGTAGGAGTAGGTTAGGAGAAGGGTAGAAGTAGGGTAGGAATAGTGTAGGAGTAGGGTAGGAGTAGGGTAGGAGTAGGGTGGGGTGGGGTAGGGTAAGGGGTAGGACACCACGCGAACGATAGCGCCGGGCAGCTAGAAATAATTTATATGACAAAACAACGTTTGCCGGGTCAGCTAGTATTGAATAAAATAGAAGGAATTGTGTTGGTCGAGCTTAGTTAAGTTTGGTTTTTAGTCATTAAGAGTCTGACAGACCCTCCATGAGGATTTTCCACCCCGAAACAAAAAAAAAACATGTTGTTGCGGAAGGATAGTACGTTCCCGCGACCCCCGGCGTAGGTATAAGATGGAACACAAGGGTGGGTTTTAGTCAGTAAGTCTGACAGACCCCTCCGCCCACCCCAGGACGAAGGACATCCATGAGGATTTTCCACCCCAGAAACAAAAAAAAGGTTGTTGTGGAAGGATCATTTCGTTTCGTTTCTGCGACCCCCAGAGTAGGTGCAAGATGGAATACCGGGGTGGTTTTGAGTCAGTAGTCCTTCGCCCTAGGGCGGGCGGAGGGTCTGTAGAGTCTTCGCCATAGCGAAGGACATACATCCATGAGAATTTTTCACCCCGGAAACAAAAACAAAAAAGTTAAGTTAGGTAGTGTCAGAGAAATAGCAACAAAAAAAAATTGCTAGTTATATACAAACATATAAACACACACACCCCCACACACTCACAAACTTTCGCCTTTATAATACTAGTGTGATAACGGCTATTATTAGCCTATTTTGTCCCACTACAGGGCAAAGGCCTCCCTACTCTCTTTGCAATTCTCTCTGTTCAAAGCTGCTAAGGACCAGTTCTAGTTGAAGGAGTCCAGCTCATCCCGCTATCTCCATCTGGGCCTGCCGCGATGTCACTTGCCATTAAGAGGGACCCATTGGGTCGTAAGTTTGGCCTATTGTTCGTCTTACATGCGGCGGATGAGTCCAGCCCAGTTCCATTTCAGCGTGGCAGCTTTCCAAGTGACATTAGTTATCTTTGTGATGGAACTGAAGAGACAATTTTGACAAGATTGGCAATAATTAAAATTTGTAGGTCCCAATCGTAAAGAGAATCACTACATAGTATAAAACAAAATCGCTTCCCGCTGTCTGTCTATCCCTATGTATGCTTAGATCTTTAAAACTCCGCAACGGATTTTGATGTGGTTTTTTTTAGTAGATAGAGTAATTCAAGAGGAAGGTTTATATATACAATACATGCATATTGTAGTAGATAAAAGCCGAGAAATTCAAAGATTTGTAATGTGATGTCGTAACAAATATATTTTTGTGCGCTTGCATTGCAAACGCTGGCTAAACCTTACGAGATAGATCAAATTAATGTACCTACTACGGAATTGTATAATATTCTAAAAATATCGATAAAAAAGTCCGCGATGGTATATGTTTATCTCATAAGGATAACCCACAGTAACCATTTTTATCTTTTAAATATTACAAAAAAAAAAAAGGGTTATTCCGGGTGGGTATTTTAAACAATACAGTTTTATTCCTTATCCAATTGAATACATTAAATACGTTGTGCATTTCATGGAGATCAAAATTGCCCTTTACAGCGTATCATTAAAATGAATATATTAGAAGATATCAGAGATTTAAAAAGCGGGGGCAGAGCGGCTGGCGGGGTGGTGCAAAGTTCGCCGAGTTATTCCGGCCGGGTCTGCTAGTCTTTTAATAAAGTTGAGTATACTACTGATCTTATTATTGAAACATGTGGCGGCGAAAACTTATTGGACACAGTGTAGTCTATCTATATAAATAAAATGAAAAGTCCTGACTGACTGATTGACTGACTCATCAACGCCCAGCCCAAACCCCTAGAGAGCTGAAATTTTGCACAGAGGTTCCCTTTATAATGTAGACAAGGAATAAGGAAGGATTTTTCAAAATTCAACCCCTAAGAGGGAGAGGGTAAAATTTCACGCGGACGAAGTCGCGGGCAGAAGCTAGTGTGAAAATAAAATAAAAAGTGAAAAGTAGTCGTTGGGCCTAAATCATTATTCACTCGTAACCCAAAGATATCTGCATAGAGTCCGTCTCATGATCTCAGCATAATAATCTCATAATATCAATATCACGCTCAATTCTTTCATTTTCATCAAACTCGTTTCAAAAGTTAATAAAAAAGCCACGAAATTCTCACTTTATTAACAGAAGGTGTTCACAAGTAGCAAATAATAAGAAGTCGAAGGAATGTTCGATTTTCATCTGTCATAAAAAGTGCCAATATCCCGCCGAAGTTGTTTCTCACAGAATCCGTTAGTCGGCTGTGAGCCAAGATTTTGATTACTGGATTGATGAAAGCCGTCGCTGAATTACACTTTTTGATTTTACTTTACTTAACAGCTTCGTCTGCGAGAAATTTTTGTCCCCACGATGTACCCCGTCGCGTCGCATCGCCTGCCTGCGCTAGTACTTCCTTTTCGCTTAGCGTTCTTTGTGTTTTTTTTTTCTTTTTGCTCGATTTTTAAGGGTCCTTCTTCGAAATTATAACCTGATTTGAACTGCAAACGGTTTTTCTATTATAATAACGCAATAACCGACACTACCCATAGTACGCCCACAGTAATTAAAATATAGCTGATAATAACGAAAATATGTACCTAGGTGTGAGTCGAACTGGATGCGGCTGAATACCAGACTTTTTATATGGAGCGCCGATCTGTTATTCGCAACCCAGTTACTGGGTAACACGAGACCCCTTGGTAAAACATATACGCTACAGTTCACATAGAATCGGAAGTCTGGAGTATTCGTAACTTCTAAGCCCAATATATCAAAATTACTTTGAAAGTAATCTTTTAAACCCAGTCGTGTGAATTCATAACACTTTAGCACCCTATTAATTGCGAATCACACTATCCATCTCATTCTGAATCATTTTGAAGCTAATGCGTCATATATTATGTTCGAAAAATGTTTCTGTGTGTGTTTTGTCAACAAAATTTTGAGCTGATAGGCTGAGTCCAGGTTCATCTTCACAGCACAATTTTTCGGTTTAAAGAAGTTTTATTTCTCAAAAAAGAACAGACATAGTTCACTTATATTATTATATGAGAGACCTAACGAAAATAAAATATTATTATAATAAACGTAGTTGTCGTTCGATCTATCGTACATACAGTGATAGTCGTTTATTATTGTTGGTTGGCCAAATACAACTTTAATCTATTTTTAAAAATGCTCATTGATGAGGAGTCTCTTATTTCTTTAGGTAACTTGTTATAAAGCTGCGCTCCCTCAAACTGTATGGTTCTCCTTCCGTACAAAGTTCTAATTTTTATGTCTTTGAACCTTGAAAACATATGGATAACTAGCTCGTGTGACCTAATCCCGCACTTACGTCACGCTTTTCTGTGGACTACTTAAGTCACAGAAAAGCTTGACTATAACTCTATAATGCGAGTTTAGGTCACACAGTAGGTACTATAAAAATATTTTTTGCCTAGATTGTGCACCTAAAATATTTGACCTACGTTGTATTGAAGCGACAAGACGTCTTAAAGATTTTCATCTACATCAATCAGAGAGATATGAATCTATCACGGTCGCGGTGTCAAAGGTCGACAATGATAATGCCGTATTTATAGTCTTGCCGGTGTTCTTTATAAATAAAAAAACTGGTTAAGTGCGAGTCGATTCGCGCACCGAGGGTTACGTACTTTGTAGGCATGTAACTACTTTACGGTTTTCGGACTCTTTCCTTTACTTGTGCTACATGACATTGCTTCTTGTCAAATTTCATGATTCTAGGTCAACGGGAAGTACTACAGGTTTTGATTCCCTTGCGAGTGTCAAAATATGCGGTATAAACGGAACATAAACGCCTCAAGGGATTGCAGCCCTCTGTATTTGATATTAATTTCAACTAGCGTTCCCGAGAAAAAGGGTCTTGACAGACGAACAACGAAGTGATCTTTGACACAATTTGCACCAATTTGGTTAATTATTTTTTAATGTTCTTAATCATCCGAATGAGGTTTTTAGGAAAATAAAAATTGGAAAAGTAGCCCAGAAAATTCAGTAAAAATTAAACTGCTTTTTTCTATGGATTTGTAGTATGAAATATTGTTTGGACTGGACCAAACCTATTGGGTCAGCTAGTTTTTAAATAAATATTTTTGGTCTTTTTTGTCGTCTCATGAAACTTTGTTGCATCAAACTCAAAGTCATAACATTTATTTCAAATAAACCAATTACAGACACTTTTGAATTGTCAAGGGGTCGGTCAGTCACAAAGATGAAGCTAGTTGCCCATTCCAAAGAAGAAGAAGAACGGGCAAGAAATTCCACGGAGACTCTTTTATATCAAAATAATATGGTTACATGATTCATGTTGAAATTATGCATGTGAGAAAACTAGCGTCAGGAACGACTGTTAATCTTGAAGTATTAAGTTCAGTGGCCAGATAAAAAAAAAAAAGTAAACATAGGTTTTTGTGTTACAAGGCAAACGTTTCTTGGGCTAGTAAATCGTTGTCAATTCTTAGCTCAGCAAAGCCTTAGAGGACTTAGAGGAGTTTATTAGCTACTGAACTTCTAGCCTGCCAAAACTTTCTTTATCTAAATTATGCCATAAATCGACGCCCACATCATGTTCTTACTTTTAGTTTAGCTTGCCTAGACATGTCTCTAAATTATACCAACGAAAGCTGAAAGAACGATCTCTTTGTAAATCAGTGGGTGTCATAATAACCCAATATTCGGTTTCCTCCCAAAAATCTAACGTGCTCAGCATTTCCGAAACATTGGACAACTAGTTACGAACGAAATAAATCTGAGTTTGTCACAAAACATCTTTATTTATTCGAAATCATGAACACTAGCCGAGTGAAATATTAAACTAGCTAACTCTCTTTTAATTGGTGTATAGAATTTAATTATTCGTAGTGAAACATTATAACCGGAGTTTTATGTTCTGAAGCCTTTTACCAATCGCTCCTAAGGTCAAAGTTTTAAGTACTTTTTAATTACCAAAACAATATTACATATTTTGTTAAATATAACACAATTTTCATATTTATAAAACAGTCTCAACTACACATAGGCGTCAGATCGTCAGAAAAAAACGCATTCAATTTGTAGGGACTAAAAGCCGCCGCGACACGATATTAAATTTAGTACTAAGTTACTTTGGGGCCGGCTACATTGATACCAACTTGAAATTGACTGTGAAGGAAAGGATTGAGAGCTGTAAGCTATTCTGTAAAGTTCACTTTAAACCTCACTAAAGTGACCGCAAAAAATTTAATAGCGTAGTCATTTGTTTTTATTAAAATAATATTCGTTGATCTCGACACCTTTTAGATTTCGAAGTGATTAAAGAAGCGGTTTAATATCACTATATATATCACAATATCAGTGATCAAATTACTTTAACAAGATTAAATTACATTTACACCAATCAGAAAATAGTTGATTATCCTCAAACTGGCATATTTTCATGAAACTTAGCTATTAAATCTCGATAAACGAGCCTTCTACTAAACTGCATTGAAATTGGACTATACGTTGAAGAGCTACTATGCCATCGGCAGACTCACTCACCCCCATACATAAGTCGGCGTTAAAAATGTCTGTAGTCAAATGAGCCACGAATCAAAGCCTAAAAATGCGTTTGGGCATAATTAGTCGCAAATGAGCCACGAATCAAAGCCTAAAAATGCGTTTGGGCATAATTTATAATCAAGTAGGTAGGTATTGATAAATAGGTAATAGGAGGGGCCCGTGGCTAAATAATAATAGCCGCACAGGTCAATCGATCAGGTTAAGCTACGCTTGCCGCGGTTGGTATGTGGATGGGTGACCATCTTTACCCCTCCGTGCCTCGGAAAGCACGTTAAGCCGTTGGTCCCACCTGTCATTCGTGGATCTTTTGACAGTCGTTACGGGTAGTCAGAAGCCTGTAAGTCTGATAACCAGTCTTACCAAGGGGTATCGTATTACCCAGTAACTGGGTTGTGGAGGTCAGATAGGCAGTCGCTCCATGTAAAATACTGGTATTCAGCTGCATCCGGTTAGACTGGAAGCCGACCCCAACATAGTTAGGAAAAGGCTAGGCAGATGATGATGAGGGTACTGATAAATAGGTGACTTTGACTACAATTTTGACTTCTAAAACTAACTTACTAAAAGGTCAAAACGCAAATAATGAAACTTCAAACTATTTTCCAAATGAAACGTAATGAACGTTGATGAGACTTTTTGCTTCAACGAAAACTACGTTTCGACGAAATATTAAGGTTTTCGAAACAAAACCGTTTTGCTAAATGTTTCTTCGTTTTAACTATCAATTCAAAGAAAACATGAGCTCGTTAGGAACAACATCGTTAATTAGAGTTCCCAAACTCGAATGAAACAAATTGAAGTTTTTCGGAATTTTGTGGCGAAACCTAAAACAATTAACTTTGTAAGAGATTTAACGAAAGTATTTTTGTAATTATGTGGTTAAAGGCTGATCTACTTTGAACCACATGAGAGATAACGAGAAATTAATGGAATGTGGATATTACTGGAACGGAGTTCTTTTACGCGGCTTGTGGTGAAGGAATATAAAATGCGGTAAACTCTGTTTGCTCGATGCAGGATTTTGCGTGACGTCAGTATGACGCGTGTTCCCAGGTGGCGTTGTAGATACAGCTACAAATACATCGTGAGGAAACGTCCTAGAACCAAAAATTTGAAATCATGTGCTATCTACCAACCCGCACTGGACCCGCGTGGTAGATTTCAGGCCACTCCTCCTCACCGAGAGGAGGCAAAAAAATTCAGCTGTTCCCTACATTTATATTCGTTTATCTCGTCAAAATGTAGGGAACAGCTGTGTTTTTTTTCGCGATTTCAGGTTTGGTCCCATAGTAAAAGTTGTTCATAATGATGAGTACAATGAGCTCTTAAGAGGTTGTTAATGTTTTACCAATAACCCTGTATAAAGTTACTACAGCAAATCTTAAGTTGTGTGAACTCAGCACAACTTTCAAATGAGAACATAATTTTAAGTCATCATAACAAAAGAAAAGCGAATTCCCCAGTGTTTTACGGACTATACAAGTATACAAGCGCCCTTTATACAGTGTGTTCACGTATCGTCTTCCCACATACACTCCTTAAATTTATTATGAAACACCCTCGTAATGGGAAGCGTTTTTAGAAGAAATATAATGGAGCCCTTATTGGTGGTGACAAATTAAATTGTAATTTGCGAAGTGATAAGCATTAATATTAGGCGTAATGTTTTTTCTTTTTACAAAAAGAAGACGTACCACGTAATACAACGCATCGGAAGGTGCACATTGTTTTTAAGGCAGCTGTGTTCAGAAAATAAATAAAAAATAAATTAAAATAATAAATTAAATAAAGATATATAGTTTTTTTTTCAAATTATGTTTATGACACTGTGTGATCAAGGGAGCTGACTATTTATTTATTTATTTAAACTTTTCGCACAAAAAAGGTACAAAGGCGGACTTAATGACTTAATGACTACTTTATGACTATATAGAATTACTTAAGTCACACGTATCGCGTATTTTTTTTTTTTTTTTTTGCGACAATGTTACGTGTATATTCAAAGTTTTAAAGTTTTTAATATGTATTAAAAACCTTAAAACTATGACTACTATTGCAATGGAGAGGGCTATGCTTGGAGTTTCCCTGCGTGTTTGAATCAGGAATGAGGAGACCCGCAGGAGAACCAAGGTAACCGACATAGCCCGAAGAATTGCCAAACTTATATTCAAATACAAACATTAGTTAAAATGCTTCTACAAGTACCTAAAACTTCCCAAAACGTTGCATTGTGCCGGAATTTTCGGCTGCTTTAACAGCGCTACGAACAAAACTTTTCGTCGATCGTTCACTGTCGGTCGTTGTTTTCCTAAACTCTTGCTTTGGTGACGCTAACTTCGAGAGGTTTAGGTATTCGTTTATGCAATGTTTGTTCGTGAATTCTGAACCTCGAATATATTACCTCTTGAACTTTGAATAAGAGTCTGTTGTGAAGTTTTGTCAAGGTCAGGTGAAGTAGGCTTTTAACCGCAGTTTACTGCAGTGCCCAGTTCGTAGTGGTGGCCCAGACCAGGCGACTTACGAGTTGTGAGTCGTAGGTTAAAACCCAGACAGGCACTTTACTAGAGGTCGCGGGCCGAAGCTAGTAATCTTATAAAAGTGAAGATAAGTGAAGTCACCTGTCGTCTATCGGTTTTATTGAATAGGCCCCTGGAGACACATCTTCTGGGACACCATAATAAGCATAATCCGCCTATAATGTTCCTACTGCTGGGACACAGGCCTCGTTTCTTTGAGAGGGAGTGGGCCGTAATCCACCACGCGGGCCCAGTGCGGGTTGGTACATGTCACATGTCTTCGAATTTTTGGTTCTAGAACATATAATCCTCACGAGGTTTTCCTTCACCGTTTTGAGAGCAGTGGTGATGAAATAATTTGCACAAAGTACAGCGCCCGTCTGGGTTCAACCTACCTACAACTCGTAAGTTGCGGCTGTTCGCGCGGTTACCACTGCTCACCTACAAGTACCCTATTATTACGTTCAAACTTTAGTACCGACGTTAAGGCACCCACTGTGTAACTATCCTTTTAAACCTCGATAGAAAGTGGAAGAGCGTAGAACTTTCTAGAAACCTTTTTTTCTTTTAATACTTAGGCATAAATGTAGCCGTACTATAGTTTTGCTAAAAGCAGTAATTTAACTAACAATAAGAGCAGAAAATCTGTACATTAGAGTATGAATGAGGCAAGGTCCTCTTATGAAGACACAAATATAATTCACTATCTCATATATTTTGTATGAAATGGCTCTTTTTATGATATCTCGAGAATGGATTACTAGTAACTTCGATTTTTTTTTCGTTCGTCGTCAGTAAGTTTCCTCGCGCATTGGGAGATTATTTACTCGCGTTCGGCCCTGGTTCAAGCCATGTTCCGGAGCGAGAGGGAGTGGGAGGCAGTCACCTCTTTCTGCGAAGCAGTCATGCTAGCGAATGAGGTGGCAGGTTGGTTGAGGGACAGAGCCTCACGTCCCAGCCGCCGCGAGAGAAGCTCCGGACGTCGGGAGCCGCGTGACGACTCCCGACCACCGTAGGCGCGGGCGTGCGGACGGAGAGTAATGGGTAACTCACCGTCCGATCAGGACCAGGCCCGTGCCGGACAGCGCGTACGTGTTCCAGTAGTAATAACATAATGTACAGTCAGATAGCTTAAACCTTAGAGAAGTTTCCCTTTTTTGGAATTTCTTATAAGTATCACAAGTAGTACAGAAATTTCGAGGTCGACTATTCTATACGCTCCTGATGCTTCATTTTGGTGAGCAAAGCTGTAGAGCATTAATATTTATGTTACGTAAAAACGTACCTACTACGCATATTTAATTTATGTCATTAGTGATTCACGGGCCGACGACAGCTGGTGGGGTTCTTTCAAAAATACTTCATGTTCTTTTTATTCAGACACTTAAGATACAGGACATGTCCTAGTTTGGGTGTCAGGAGTTTCACACAACATGCATATACCTAGCCTATTAATATAAGGTTATAAGTTATTTAAGTACAGACCAGCACACCAAGCTACCCGAAACTGTCAAATTTTCCCAATCAACTTTGAACCTTATGCTTTAGCGGGAAAGTTGAAAATCTATTAAAGAAATTTGACAGATTGTAGTAGCTTGATGTGCTGGCGTCTGTACATAATGCATTGTTAACCCTTTTTTTACTCTCCTTATTGTATTCCGCTTATGAAAATAAATTATTATTATTACTAGCTGCGCCCCGCGGTTTCACCCGCATAAATGTCGATCCCGTGGGAATATCGGGATAAAAAGTAGCCTCTAAGTTAATCCAGGGTTAGCTACCTACATACAAGATTTTATCAAAATTGGTCCAGCCGTTTAAGCGTGAAGAAGTAACAAACATATAAACACACCCCCACTCACACACACACACTCACAAACTTTCGCCTTTACAATATTAGTGTGATTTATTCAGCTCATTTTCCAAGTAAAGCCGTTTGTCAAGACAAGCACGGAAGTCGAAGAAAAAGTGCTAACAAATAGGACTACTCACAATTTCGACAAAAAATGCAAAATCAAATGCGAACAGGTTCATTACTCTAGGGATTCGAAGAAGTCTGGCTTACCTTGTAGGCCACATAGGGATAGTTGTCAGAAAACTTTTACCAATTTTCCTAGACCACGCAGAATTTTTATTTGTGTCAATGCTTCCAGTTTCTGGGAAGTTTTTTTGACGAATTATTCCGGTCTGATCCCCTCAACGCCCCCTCCACCCCCTCCCCCCTCCTCGGTCCCCGGCTAGTTCGTCTTCTGTTTTAATATCTGTCTTATCCACTAGAAACTTTCTCAGCTTGAAATATTTAGGATATTTAGGACGGCACGATTGGCGCAGTGGTTAAGCGATTGACTGCTGCGCTGCGTGTCGCGGGTTCGATTCCTGCACGAAACAAATATTTGTATGACCTACAAGTAGTTGTTCCGGGTCTGGCTGTTTGTGTACGTGAATTTAAATGTTTGTAAACGCACCCACAATACAGGAGAAATTCCTAGTGTGGGGCAAAGTTTAAAAAAAAAAAATATATTGAAAACCCTTAGGATGGTCAGCGGGATTGTCCTATACGGTTACCGCTGGCCCGGAACATAAAGGGCTAAGGAAGGAACACGGATGGGTTTTCACTCCCTTCCGCTCCACCCAGAGCGGGAGGGGTCATTTGATGATATCCCATCCTAAAAAAAAAAGAAAAAAAAAAGGATCCGATCAATAAGAACGCTAAGCGTAATTATGCGGGCAGGCGATGCAATGACACGGGGTGGGTCGGAGAACAAGAGATTTCACGCGGACGAAGTCGCGGGCAGAAGCTAGCATTTTTATTTATTTATTTATTAAAACTTTAGGCACGAGTAAAAGAAATAGGTATTGTACAAAAAAAAAAACATTTCAAATCAAAGGCGGACTTAATGCCTGAGGCATTTTCTACCAGTCAACCTTAGGGTGATGCAGAGACAAAACATGGCAGGTGCAACATACGGGATAAATAGCTAGGAAATGACTATAAAATACAAGAATAAATACTAATACATAGATAGATACATACATACATATAAACAAAAATGAACTTTGAGGAGAAAAAAATAACGGTAGAGGAGAAAACGAATCCAGTAAATCAGCACTGGGATGCTACGGCCAACGCCGTATTTTATATTTTCGAATATTTCAAGCTTCTAACAAATTATTTGAACATTTAGATTTGATGTTATTATTTGTTGTTTTTATTTGAAAGAGTTTTTTTTGATAAAACATTCTAGAGAAAAGGTGGGTTCAATGATGTGAAATTGGCAAAATACTTAGTAATAATAAGCAAGCTTGGTTCAATGCTAGTTCCTTACCTTTAGGTATAAGGAAAGAATATACAGGATGACAGGAACATCGCCGCGCGACCTGGATATGGCTAGGTATAATGGATTCAGTACATGCTTCAGGTAGGTAATTGCGTAACACACTATCAGTAGCAATGGGTTTCATTGTGACAGTTCAACAACATTCATTGCCTTATTTACGTTGTGGAGCAGACAAATTTTTCGAACATATGAAGCAATGGATTAGCAATATCCTTCAAAATGGTTCAGTTTGTGATTAATAGTGTGTTACGCAATTAGGGTGCGGGACCCCCTGAGTTGATCATTTCAGCCAAAAGACGTCCACTGCTGGACATAGGCCTCCCCCAAGCACTTCCACTTCGACCGGTTCTGTGCTTCTCGCATCCAACGGGTTCCTGCGGCCTTCACAAGGTCGTCGGTCCACCTTGTGGGAGGCCTTCCAACGCTACGTATTCCGGTACGTGGTCGCCACTCCAGAACCTTTCGGCCCCATCGGCCATCTGTTCTGCGAGCAATGTGCCCTGCCCACTGCCACTTAAGTTTAGCAATTCTGCGGGCTATGTCGTTTACCTTGGTTCTCCTGCGGATCTCCTCATTCCTGATTCGATCACGCAGGGAAACTCCAAGCATAGCCCTCTCCATTGCCCTTTGGGTGGCTTTTAGCCTTCTTATAAGGCCCATTTTTTTTATTACCTACAAATAATTACTTAAGGGTGTTTAGGGTTCTTTAGGGTGCTTAGGGGTCATTTGATAATTTGCCATTATCAAAAAAAAAGGGTGTTTAGAATCTTGTGCCGACATGGTTACACTTTGCGCGTCGAAGTCCCTGCCACCGTTATTTGCAGACCTTTGTTTGGCACCTGTTTGACCCTCGTCAAACAAGTTGACATCAAAAATAATAATAAATAAATCGAGCAAATAAGTAGGTAGGTAGCTCTTCCATTATTCTACATTCAATTGTTTAGCTAGCCTTCATATTACATCAATGTAGGCTAACTTTTACGGGGCGCGGTCACTGTCGGACTGCATAGAAATGAAAGAGAAGCGCGATGACACAACGCTGGTTATTTATTGCAAAATATGAAGCAATTATTTAATTACAAAAAATCTATTGTTTATCAATATTTTAACACGATTAACCAAACGAAAATAGATTTTCTCAACTCATACCTATTCAAGGAACATAACAAATGGCGGTCGTTGACCCAAAAAATATCATGTTTTTATATTTCGTTTTAGGCTCAACTCACACCAAAAAGCGTCGAAGCGGAGCGCAGTTTCAGTATCATATGAATTTTAACTTTATTTTCATTATTATAATACTTATTATCGCAACCGCTCGGTAGAGAAGGCAATTCGCCCGGGCATCCGCGCGACTCGTTCGAGTTTCTCATGCAATAATAAGTATTATAGTAATGAAAATAAAGTTAAAATTCATATGACACTGAAACTGCGTTCCGCTTCGCCGCGCTTCGACGCTCTTTTGGTGTGAGTTGAGCCTTATGGTGTTTGGATATCGATACTATCACGTCTACAGAGTTCGGCTAGCTAATTTAAATTAACCCTGTAGAGTAGTCTAAATATGCCTAACATACTAAACCACCGCCCTTGACATTTAGATCACGAGTAAGTTATCTTCCAGACCTTAACTACTTTGAGTAACACACTAAATAGTTAAAGGGTAGGTACTAGATTGGTATTAGTAAGGGCTTTGGTAACTAGTAAGATACTTAAAGTTAGAGTTTGCAAGGTATAAGCGGCTATGTTTTCTATGTCATTAGTATTGACTAATAACTTGTATGTTTGGTGCGAACTGTCAATATAATTTGGTGGTTAATAAATCAATTATAAATAATTACTTTGAACATAGGTATAAACTCAAAGAGATTTTCAGAGACATTACAGTATTATGGAACACAAATTGTAGGCAACCAAATTAATTCTTGTCAATGTACTGACGCCAGCACATCAAGCAACTACAGTCTGTCAAATTTCTTTAATAGATTTTCAACTTTATCGCTAAAGCATAAGGTTCAAAGTGGATTGGGAAAATTTTACAGTTTCGTGTAGTTTGATATGCTGGCGTCTGTACCTACTCGTATATATATTTTTGAGGCTAGCTGTGTCATCTTAATCTGCCTAGCCTTTTCCCAACTATGTTGTGGTCGGCTTCCAGTTTAACCGGATGCAGCTGAATAACAGTATTTCACATGGAGCGACTGCCTATCTGACCTCCACAACCGTTACTGGGTAATACGATACCCCTTGGTAAGACTGGTTGTCAGATTTTCGAGCTTCTGACAACCCGTATCGACTGTTAAAGATCCACGAATGACAGTCGGGACCAACGGTTTAACGTGCTTTCCGAGGCATGGGGTATCAAAAACGTCGACTGCCAAACTCCGGGCTGTTACTTAAAAATTCCTAATGGAAAAACTTAAACTCTTTGCTCGACCCGGGAATCGAATCCGGGACCTCTGACAAGGCTCAGAAGTCGCGCTTGTGACCACGAGACCAACGGTGCAGTTGTGGTATAGTTGTGTATTTAGTATATTTAAGTATAACGTTATTAAAACCGCAGCAATTTGGGTGTCCTACCTTGAGACGAAAACCGAATACAGACCTAGCATACATTTGCAGTACCTAGTCTATCTCAGAGTTTATTCGAAATCTATCATTAAAGTTAATAGCAACTACTCATTGCCAATATTTCATCAAAATTCTAAGACATAGCACACACGATACAGAACAGGCTATCAATGCCCATCGAGTCGCGTCTAACTCGACCCGACAACGCCACACATTACAAATATCCGTCCTCACGAATTAGCGCCGAATGAATGGGTAACGGACAAGACAGCGATATGAAAAAGGACATAAGACCTTCCAGTGAGTGATTGTGCGCGTGTGTCCCTTCGCTTTCAAGTGCCGATATATTTAGGTGTTGAGGGTCGTTTGTATTGGATATAACAGAACTATAAATATAAATATAGGGGTTTCCTAAGTAACTTAGCGGGCGCTTTACTTTGCGTAAATTATTTCATCACTATAGAGGTATGAGGAACAGGGTGTAAAGTTCACCTCTATAGAAATGGGAGGATCCTCCGACCAGACGGGTGTTATGTCTGGCGGGCAACTGCCCGATGACTCATGTCGGGCCGTTGTATCTATAAACTCTGCTTGCGAGATGCAGGATTCTGCATGACGTCAGTATGACGCGTTGTTCTAATGTGGCGTTTTAGATACCGCTACATCACATCAAGGAAAACATCGTGAGGAGACATGTCTTAGAACCGAAATTTCGTAGACATGTGACCTTTACCAACCCGCACTGGGCCCGCGTGGCCCACGCCCTCTCAAAAAAGTGGAGGCCTATGTCCCAGCAGTGGGAACATTATAGGCTGATTATGCAAAAGTAACTTATGTAATTAAGCAACTTGGGCTATTAGATCCGCTATGAACTTTTGACCGTTAACTCGTTAAACCCAGGAAATTACGATCTACGTAATTTGACAAATGTGAAAGATTATTTATAAATATGTTTGTTACTTGAAAGCACGTTAAGCCGTTGGTCCCGGCTGTTATTCGAGGATCTTTGATAGTCGTTATGGGTCGTCAGTAGCCCGAAAGTCGGACAACCAGTCTTACCAAAGGGTATCGATTTACCCAGTAACTGGGTTTTGGAGGTCAGATAGGCAGTCGCTCCATTTAAAATACTTGTATTCAGCTGCATCCGGTTAGACTGGAAGCCAACCGCAACATAGTTGGGAAAACTTTTTAACAAAAAAAAAACCGACTTCCAAAAAAAACACTACAAAGTGAAAAATAACTTTTATTTCGGAAGTCGGTGTCTTTGGATCTGTATTTTAGTGTTTTGCCACCGACTTCCGGAAATAAAAGTTATTTTTCACTTTGTAGTGTTTTTTTTGGAAGTCGGTTTTTTTTTTGTTAAAAAGTTTTTATTTCTCGCTTTTTAGTGTGTCTGTTTATAATGTATCTAAGTTACAATAGCCTAATGCCAACTTGCTCATCGCCTTTTACAAAATATTGCTTTTCCCGATGCAGGGACGTTAATTGTTGAGGAGTTCTCCTGGTATTCCACCATCAGCTCCGTTTCACCATTCGCATTGTGACGAGCATAACTTGCTTAGTAACCATATTAAAGTAAGTAATCGAATCGCAAACCGGTAAATACTTATTATTGAGTAGTTCGGGTGGCCATCTGTGGTTTTCATCATCAGTTCCATTTCACCAAATGATGCTTTCCGAGAGCAAATGCACGAGTTACTATAAAAAATACCCAAATCGCTATAGGTGTGCCTATAATACTTGAAGAGTTCCTTCGATTTCTCCAGGATCCCATCATCAGATCCTGACCTGATGACAATGGGACCACCTGGAAAGTATACCCTTTCAAACAAAAAAATAATTTTTGAAATCGGTTCAGCCGTCTCCGAGTAATCGGGGAACATACATAAAAAAAAAAAAATAAAAAAAAAAGGTTCCGACGAATTGAGAACCTCCTCCTTTTTGAAGTCGGTTAAAAAGGCTAGGCAGATGATGATGAGTTACTCGATTGCGCATAAACGTCTGACCAGATTTTGAGAGTAAACACAGATAGACTATATTCTGAATCATAAGTACTTATTTTTATCCGGCTTACTAAAATGTGAGTCGAAACACGGGTAATAGACAGCAAGTAAATAAATATTAATTACTAGCTGCGCCCCGCGGTTTCACCCGCATAAGATTCAATCCCGTGGGAATATCGGGATAAAAAGTACCACAAGGTGGACCGATGACCCAGCGGTTGTAGTGGCAGTGCTTTGGGGAGGCCTATCTCCAGTCGGCTGTTAACACACTAATATTATAAAGGCGAAAGTTTGTGAGTGTGTGTGTGTGTTTATATGTTTGTTACTTCTTCACGCTCAAACGGCGGGACCAATTTTGATAAAATTTTGTATGAAGGTAGCTGACACCCTGGATTAACATATAGGCTACTTTTTATCCCGATATTCCCACGCGATTGACATTTACGCGGGTGAAACCGCGGGGCGCAGCTAGTAACTAATAAATGTATAAAGCCAGTATATTATGTGAAAATCGCAATTGCAGCCACGCTATGAAATATTAATATTGCAGCCAAATCTAGTAAACAGGAAGTCAACTGAAATGTGTACCGAAAAAGCTTTTACAATTTTGACCAACCAATCACAAACAATCAGTATTTCACAGTAAAATTATACACATTGCATAAATAAATATTTATTGAATATTGCAATCCGTTATTTATTGAAAATACAATTAATAAATTGGTTCGGGAGAGATGTTTTCAATTGTATATCATTCTCGGTTATTACATTGACACCCTGAAATTGTATTTCTTTATTCGCTTTTGAACCTTTCAAAAGATAGGCTGATTCCAGCCAGTTATATTGGCAATTGTTGGTGAAATATCTGTCGGTCTGAATTCATGGTATATTAACCTCATAATTCACGGTGGCTAAATAATAACAGCCGCTTAGGTCGATCGATCAGGTTAAGCTACGCTTGTCGCGGTTGGTCTTCTTCTTCACCATCTTTATCCGTGGCCCCTCCGTGCCTCGGAAAGCACGTTAAGCCGTTGGTCCCGGATGTCATTCGTGGATCTTTGAAAGTCATTGCGGGTAAGTCTGACAAAAAGTCTGACAACCAGTCTTACCAAGGGGTATCGTATTACCCAGTAACTGCAGATAGGCAGTCGCTCCATGTAAAATACTGGTATTCAGCTGCATCCGGTTAGACTGGAAGCCGATCCCAACATAGTTGAGAGAAGGCTATGCAGATGATGAATTCATTAGTAACGTGAAAGGGTATTTGTTTTTGGAAACGGATCTACGTACCTATTAAAGAGAGAAAGAATTTTGTATAGGTGGAGAGTTGGTTTGTTTATTACAGCACACTATCAATCACAACCTGAATCATTTTGTAGCTAATCCATTGCCTTATATATTCGAAAACTTTGTCTGGTCGACAACGTAAATAACACAATGAATGTTGTTAAACTGTCAAAATAAAAACTTTCTGCTACTGATACGGAGTTACGCAATTAGCCCGCTGATTTTGTAATGTAAATAAACTTTTTAAAATAGCGAATATAACTGTGGGCAGCCAGCCCAAATGTCAATCTTATTGACGAGGTAATCTGCACTCCATTGAATTTTCTATTGTCGTATAGCTCGGGCCATTACAAAATTGGACTTTTTTCACTGTGAAGACCCTGTAACCGAGATAAATCACTTAGATTCCAGAAGAGCAACAAGGTAACCATCATTTCAGCTGAAAGACGTCCACTGCTGGACATAGGCCTCCCAAGAGCACCTCCACTTTGACCGGTTTTGTGCTTCTCGCATCCAACGGGCTCCTGCGGCCTTCACAGGGTCGTCGGTCCACCTTGTGGGAGGCCTTCCAACGCTACGTCTTTTGGTACGCGGTCACCACTCCAGAACCTTTGGGGCCCATCAGCCATCTGTTCTGCGAGCAATGTGCCCACTGCCACATAAGTTTGGAAATTCTTTGGGCTAGCCAAGGTAACCAATTTCAAAGTAATATCATCTTAAACAATTTTCAAGAATCTGCGCAAATAGTTTCACACGAATTCATACGCTTGTTTGAGAAATGGCGAAGATATTTACCTGACAGTGCATCAAGAGACGCTGAATTTTGAACAAAACTAAAGGTTTTGTTCAAAATAGGCACTTCAGCGTAAAACCGTGAGTTATGTAAAAACTTAGAAGCCGCTCCGCGACTGTCACACATCTTAATTTTTTTGGTATTATGACATGCCACGAAATATTTTTCTTCACCGTTTTCAGAGCAGTGGTGATGAAATAAATTACAGAAAGTAAAGCGTCTGTCCCAGTTCAAAACCATGATTTATAACACGTACCTAAGTCGGGGCTGTTCCCAATGAGCCACCACTGCTCCGTTTGACCTTGACAGCGCCTTAAATCGTAACAACAATGGTTTTTGTAGCTCAAGTGTTACTACTGCGGCGGCATCTACATCGCCACATGCGAACGACGCATCACAGTGACGTCACGCAAAATCCTGCATCGCGCAAGCAGAGTTTACTGCGCGACAAGCATTATACAACGTCCCGACATGAATCGTCAGGCAGTGGTCCACCAGACAAAACAACCGTTTGTTAGGAGAATCCTTCCTTTCCTATGGAGGATGAGGGAACTTTACACCCTGTTACTCATACCTTATACTACTTGAATGTGCGGTTCGTTAATTCCAAGCAAAATTTGACTTTTCTAGACAAGGTCCACAGGAACTATTTATCAAATATCGAAGTGAAGGTCGGGTATGTAAACTTTTGACCTGCGGACCTGACTCGTTAGGAGCGCAAATGTTGACGAGACTAGGGGATGCAATCTCGATCATGTCAGATCTCGAATCTCACGAGACTTCGAGCCGTATTTCGAGATTGAATCTCGTGGGAAAACAATCTCGTTCTTGAAGTCTCGTTTGAGATACAACAATACGACCGTACTGGAACAATACGCTCTAGATGTAAGAGTATCACACCTAGCATATGTAACATAGATGTGATATATACATATAACACCCATTCTCATAAAGATGGGAGATGCTACACTCCAAGTCGTGGACGAGTATGTTTACCTAGGACAAACTGTCCAGTTAGGTAGGTCTAACTTCGAGAAAGAGGTCAATTGTCGAATCCGACTCGGCTGGGCAGCGTTCGGGAAGCTATGCAATATCTTCTGGTCCCACATACCGCAGTGTCTCAAGACAAAAGTCTTTGACCAGTGCGTGTTGCCAGTGATGACTTATGGCACTGAAACGTGGTCGCTCACAATGGGCCTTACAAGAAGGCTAAAAGTCACCCAAAGGGCAATGGAGAGGGCTATGCTTGGAGTTTCACTGCGTGATTGAGTCAGAAATGAGGAGATCCACAGTAGAACCAAAGTAACCGACATAGCCTGAAGAATTGCCAAACTTAAGTGGCAGTGGACAGGGCACATTGCTCACAGAACAGAGGGCCGAAAGGTTCTGGAGTGGCGACCGCGTACCGGAAGACGTAGCGTTGGAAGGCCTCCCACAAGGTGGTCCGACGACCTTGTGAAGGCCGCAGGAACTCGTTGGACACGAGAAGCACAGAACCGGTCGAAGTGGAGGAGCTTGGGAGAGACCTATGTCCAGCAGTGGACGTCTTTCAGCTGAAAAAATGATGATGATGACCTATTTTCAATCCTCGCCCCGTATTAAATAAATAAAGTCCTCCAGACCGTATTCAGTTCCTCTTCCCTCACTCTCATAGTCCGATGGGACGGCAATCCGACACGCCCGGAGAGAGATCAGGCGCAGGACCAACGGCTTAACGTGCTTTCCGAGACACAGGGGTATCACACCGCCAACTTCCAAACTCCGGGCTGTTACTAAGAAATTCCTATTGGAAAAACTCAATCACACTTTTCCCGACCCGGGAATCGAACCCAGGACCCCACGGTCAGCAGTCGCGCTTGCGACCACGAGGCCAAGGGGGCAGTCGCCCCCTGTGACTTGTGACATGGGACTTAAACATAACTGGCGAAATGTGGGTGTACTATACGCAGGTACAGTCAACAAAAGAGATAAGTATCCAGGATCGTCGGATATAGATGAAGTTTAGTCAGAAACTAAAGGATTTTCTCGAATAAAATTTAATTTTATTAATAGAAGACAAACAGCTCATTTATCAAATTAAATTTCAGTTGACAACATCCATCGGTTTCATAATAAACTTCAACCTGTACCTAATTTGGCTGGCCTGTTGGTCTAGTGGTCAGTGACTATGACTGCTATGCCGGAGGTCGTGGGTTCGATTCCCACCCAGGACAAATGTTTGTGTGATGAGCATGATCATTTAGTTCTGTGTCTGGGTGTAATTTATCTATATATGTATGTATTTAGAAATATATAAGTATGTTTATCAGTTGTCTAGTACTCATAACACAAGCTCTGCTTAGCTTGAGACTAGACGGCGTTGTGTGATAGTTGTGGAATATTATTATTATTATAATCCTTTTGGGAATACAGGCGTGATGTACTGTTATACTTCCAAATGTCAGACTTTAATAACAATTTAACTTATTTAACACTGACACTCTCTTAAGAGGAAATGCGGGTGGTATATTCTCCATAGACACGCTCTCGCCTGTTTTCTTTCTGGTTAATGACCATAAAGCAATGATTTTTTACCGAATAATAAATATTAACTAACTACTTCTATGTCCTTATGTTTTCCGTTTTGATGATACATTATTTTTATCAGCACCAGAATAGAACCCTCAAAAAATTCCGATTTAAACCGCTGTCAACAGAGGCCTAGTGTATAAAGACAACTATTAATGAAAAAAGGAAAACATAGAGACACAGTACATATCCTTCTTATTCAGTTTATGAAATATCTTTTAAATTGTTCCAATATTGGCGGAGGAAATAGGCGAGAGCCAAACCTCGAATTATGACTTTTTACTTAGACTTTTTCAAAAGTCTCTCCGACCCGCGTTTCCTCTTAAAAGCCAGTTAACATTCAAAGTCTAATGAAAATGAACAGTAATTAAGGTACTTAACACAAACGCCCACTCATAGGCAGTTTAAAATGGCGTGGGTGACGTAACGGATGATAGGATCACACTCTCTGTACAAACTGAGTTGAGTGACGCCTTAGCATTATGCTGAGCGATGGCCGTTTTGCGTGGATGTCACGCATGTTTTCCCCGCAAACTGGGTATTTTTTTTGTGTTTTTTTTCCGTACCCAAAGGGTAAAAACGGAACCCTATTACTAAGACTTCGCTGTCCGTCCGTCCGTCTGTCTGTCACCAGGCTGTATCTCAAGAACCGCGTTAGCTAGACAGTTGAAATTTTTACAGATGATGTATTTCTGTTGCCGCTATAACAACAAATACTAAAAACAAAATAATATAAATATATAAGGGGGGGTCCCATACAAAAAAAACGTGTTTTTTTCGGCGTTTTTGCCGTCTGTCTGTATCTCAAGAACCGCGTTAGCTAGACAGTTGAAATTTTTACAGATGATGTATTTCTGTTGCCGCTATAACAACAAATACTAAAAATAAAATAAAATAAATATTTAAGGGGGGCTCCCATACAAAAAAAACGTGTTTTTTTCGGCGTTTTTGCCGTCTGTCTGTCGCCAGGCTGTATCTCAAGAACCGCGGTAGCTAGACAGTTGAAATTTTCACAGATGATGTATTTCTGTTGCCGCTATAACAACAAATACTAAAAACAAAATAAAATAAATATTTAAGGGGGGCTCCCATACAAAAAAACGTGTTTTTTTCGGCGTTTTTGCCCGTCTGTCTGTCGCCAGGCTGTATCTCAAGAATCGCAGTAGCTAGACAGTTGAAATTTTCACAAATTATGTATTTCTGTTGCCGCTATAACAACAAATACTAAAAACAAAATAAAATTAATATTTAAGGGGGGCTCTCATACTACAAACGCGATTTTTTTGCCCTTTTTTGCTCGATATCAATAATGGCAACAGGTAGGCACTTGAAATATTCACAAAATACTCAGTTGTATTTTTACTTTAATAATAAATAATAAAATAAAATAAATATTTAAGGGGGGCTCCCATACAACAAACGTGTTTTTTTCGGCGTTTTTGCCTTGTGGTACGGAACCCTTCATGTGCGAGTCCGACTCGCACTTGGCCAGTTTTTATGATTTTCGTCTGAATGTATGTTCCAGTATCACGCAGAAATATAAAGTTGCTATAAGACGTAAAACTTCAAAGTAAACATACATTTTATTTATTTGTTTAACCCGCTAATAAGACTTTTATCACTTACAAAGTGATGATCATCATAACTACTTTGTTTGAACAGATATCAAAATTTAAAGTGACCTTTGAAATTTCCACCGTTGAAAAGGAAATTCGTTCAAAATCCAAAAATAGTTTTACAACATGTCCGATGCATCCAAAGATCTAAGAATAAAAGACACGCCGCGTAGGCGATCGGGGGCCTGCTACGGACAGCGTAGCAGCGTAGCACTGACATTCCTACGCCGCCGGCTACGGTGTAGCGACAGAACAATCTTTGTATTTGTTTCATCCGTACCTATTTTATATTGACAACTACTGCTGAACTTTTGTATGTTTTCTTTTGGAAACTCCCACGTTACAGATGTTCGCAAAAACTGAAATAGAAATAAAGTTAGGTAAATGTATCGGTGTTCTTAGTTCTTATTTGGTTTTGTGATAGTTTTTGCGAATACGGCAGTTACCTTGGAGCCTGGAAAAGAAGCGAATAGTATCAGGGGCTGAGCTAAAGTACGGTCATTAATATGGCACATCAAGTTTTAGAAAGAGAGGGGCCCGTGGCTAAATAATAACAGCTGCACAGGTCGAACTATCAGGTTAAGCTACGCTTGCCGCGGTTGGTCTGTGGATGGGTGACCATCATTACATACTGTGACCCATCCGTGCCTCGGAAAGCACGTTCAGCCGTTGGTCCCGGTTGTCATTCGTGGATCTTTGACAGTCGTTACGGGTAGTCAGAAGAACGAAAGTCTGACAACGAGTCTTATCAAGGGGTATCGTATTACCCAGTAATTGGGTTGTGGAAGTCAGATAGGCAGTCGCTTCATGTAAAATACTAGCATTGAGCTGCATCCGGTTAGACTGAAAGCCGACCCCAACATTATTATTATTATTATTAGCCTGTGGTGTCCCACTGCAGGGCAAAGGCCTCCCTACTCTCTTTCCACTTCTCTCTGTTCAAGGCTGTTAAGGACCAGTTCTTGTTGAAGGAGTCCAGCATAGTTGGGAAAAAACATTGTCTTTGACAGTCGTTACGTCGTACGTCAGTCGACTGTCAAAGATCAATGACTCAACGTACTTTTCGAGGCACGGAGGGGTCTCGGTATGTAAAGATGGTCACACATCCACAGACCAACCGCGGCAAGCGTAGCTTAACCTGATCGATCGAACTGTGCGGCTGTTATTAATTATAGCCACGGGCCCCTCTAACTCTTTATCTAAATATACATTAAAAAATAATAATTCTATGCTGAAGAGTAGTTTGTTTGAACACGCTAATCTCTGTAACTACCAGTCGGATTAAAAAAAAATCTCATTTGTATTTGATCGCCCAATTCTCGAGGAAGGCTATAGACTATTTAACATCACGCTAGGATCCATAGGAGCCGACCAAAAAGAACAAAAGTTAGAAAGAAAACGAGGTGCAGGAACAATGTAAGCCAGTTAAAACAATAAAACGTGGGCGGGTTCACCAATACTAGGAACTACAAAACGTTGCGTGCAGGCCCTTAATTATTTAACACAATATAAACCACCTACACTAGTAATTAAACTCTTGATTATTTATGAAGTGTGTTATCTACAATCAGTCCACTGTTTTGAGCAAGGAAAGCAATCTATTACGCTATTAATTCTGAACTACAGGGTCATTTCTGTAGACAGAGTAAACTATAGACTGCTGCACGTATTCTTTTTCATTCGCACAAGAAAAAGAGAAATATATAACGTCACTAGCAAAGAAAAGAGACAGAGTAAGAATATTTCTGTCCCTTACTGCGTGTCGGCTAAGCACATCAATGTGCACAACAAGTTTGATGTTTATGAATGAAATAATAAAAACTACATAGCGATTAAACGGAAAATAAGATCTTTTTCGTGCATAATTCAATAATAGTACATTTGCGCAACTGTGAAAATGGTAAGGTGCAGTGTAATAAGCTGTAAAAATTATAATATGATGAAGTTTGCCGGAATGTTTTGTCCCTTTCGGTGACACGGATACCATGAGTCTATAGATTACTCTGTCTACGGTAATTTCTGACACCAAGCAGTGTTGCTATGTCACTGTGATTTAAAAGTTCTGTGACGTTTCTGGCACAGAACCGGTCGTAATTATGACACTTCATTTTTTATTTTATTTTGTTTGTTTAATTGGGGTTTTTATTTCAATGCGCCAACCCCATCATGCCTTATACAGACTACTACGACACAATGTTTTCAATTTAAATTAAAGGTGAAACTTAATCAATTTGGTACACCAACTCGCTAAATATTTTTGCCACATCTGACTTCGGTTGTGCTAAAATTGATTGAATTAAACATACCTGTGATATATTTAAATTAAATTCTTTGACTAAAATTCTCCTTTCCTCTTGGTTCTTGACGCAATCCATCAGCAAATGATGTACGTCCTCAAGTACAGACGCCAGCACAATCTGTCAAATGTATTTAATAGATTTACAAGATGAGCAGTGGTGGCCCAGTAGAAATGGCCGCGACTAACGATTTGTAGGTCCTAGGTTCGACCCTGAAAAACACTTTACTTTGTCTAAATTATTTCATCAGCACTGCTCTCAAAACGGTGAAGGAAAACATCGTAAGGAAACTTTTGGTTTTAGGATGTATTCCTAGAACTAAAAGTCGAAGACATGTGACATCTACCAACCCGAACAGGGCCCGCGAGGTGGATTACGGCCCATTCCCTCTCACAGATAGGAGCCCTGAGGAGGCCTGTGTCCCAGCAGTGGGAACAGCGTACCAATAAACCAATAACAGAATAAATTACAATTGAAACCGCTCAAAGCGTAATAAACATCGTTTTGGTCGACAATAACATTGTTCAAGTTGTAAATAGATGCAATAATCGACTCATTCTCGATCGCGAACACGATACTATTATTGTCATGAGCTCAGAATTTTATTCAGAATGAGAGTTTTTTATCAAATGGGAATCGTGTTTTTCGACCCGAATTGAATTATGCTGAAAAAAAAGGAAGATAAATTATTATCAGCGACTACTGATTTTAAATCCTCATCATCATCTGTCTAGCCTTTTGCCAACTATGTTGGCAGCTTCCAGTCTAACCAGATGCAGTTGAATACCAGTATTTTACATAGAGCGACTGCCTATCTGACCTCCACAACCCAGTTTCTGGGTAATACGATACCCCTTGGTAAGACTGGTTGTCAGACTTTCGGGCTTATGACCACCCGTAACGACTGTCAAAGATCCACGAATAACAAATATAATGACTGGGCTAGTTTTTAAATATACAATAAATATTATGAAGCGTCAAATAGTCATAACCATTCCATTTCCATTCCAACCTTTTCATTGTAAAGGTGAATAAAAGAAAAAATATTATTAAAAAATGGACAAATGCACATTGTCTTTTTTCACTTCATAGCGTAACTATAATAGAATTGGTTCATGTTTTAAAAATATAAAGGCCACGTAAAATTGTCCCTTGTCACACTTTTTCGTAATATGTTTATGCGAAGACATAATATGTAACTAGGTACTTACTATAAGTTTTATTAACTTTGAAGCAGGCGCACGGCATCGAATCGACCGTACTTGATACATTTTCGTTCTTAATATCGTTTTTTCTTGTCGCATGTATTTTCCATCCCTAGCCTGGTTTACTGTGCACGAAATAAACTGATTACCTTCCCTCCCCCCACCCTCCGGAGTGCATAGATCGCATTTGTTTTAGTCGCGGCGCAGGCGTCGAAAGCACGCAAGCACGCGAAAGTTAGAGTTAGGTATAGGAAAATGTATGATGCCAAATTATGTCCTAACGTTATGATAATGTGAAAAAACAAAAACTCAAAGCCTTTATATCAATTAAACTTTTAAATTGTCAAGAAGTCGGTCAGTCAGAAAAAATATGAAGCTAGTTGCCCATTCCAAAGCGTAGGTACGGCAAGAAACTCCATATTATGGACACTCTTTTAAATTATATTTTTACAAAAATATTAATTACATCATTAATGTTGAATTTACAATTTTAGGTGAGAACGATGTAAAAAAGACGTACGTAAAATGATTATTAAATAATTGGTGTTTTAAATCCCTGAAATATCCCAAAAATCGTAGGTTACGTGCGACCGCTGCCTCGCGTTACAAATGATCAAGCGCCCGCTTGAAGGTTAAAAAAATATATATATGTATACAATATAACTTGGAGGAGTAGTGGTATCCCATTGGTAACTTACTACCCCGACTTACGGTCGTGGAAGCGAACCCAGGCAGCCGCTTTACCCTGTGTAAATAATTTCATCGCCACTGCTCTCAAAACGGTGAAGGAAAACATGGTGAGGAAACCGGCATGTCCTAGAACCAAAACTTCGAAGACATGTGACATCTACCAACCCGCACTGGGCCCACGTGGTAGTTCAAAGCCCACTCCTTCTCGAAATGAGGGGACCTGTGTCCCAGTAGTGCCACATTATAGGCTGATTATTCACTTTAGCGACGACATACACGCATTTTAATTTCTATAAACAATATCATTACATTTGCTAAAAAAAAAAATCCCCCTTTTCTCTTCAGGTGGTTCAATGATTATTACCAATCCCACCTCTTTATTTTTGATCCGGAATCAACCGACCTACATATGCTCCTGATAACGATAAACTACAGTAAACTACCCGCTTGCCAAGCATAGATTATGGTGAAGCTTACCATGATTTATGCGGATATCAAATAAAGCAATGGTGGCTCGATGCCCGTATGAGGGTAATTTGTATGTACTAGTGGAAAGATCGGGATCCTGCCATTTTGCCGAAAAGATCTTCAAAATGTCACTACCCAAACAAATTTTAGCAACCTTTTTTATACCAATGCAAGCAACGTTTGGAATGATTTTAGTACGCACGTTTTCGTTTGGTCAAATTTTTACTTGTCGGAATATTATCAAGGATAGTGTCATTTAGGCATTTCGTCTTGAATCAAATGAACGTCTTTAATCCAGTAGAAAATCCCAGCACTATGAGGGTAGGGTAACAAAAGATTAGTATAATAAAATGTCAATTGATTGATTGACTCAGCCTATCGCCGTCCACAGCTGGACATAGGCCTCTCTCAGGCTGTGCCACAACACCCTATCCTCTACCTTCCGCATCCAGTCGGTCCCAGCTACCTTCATAAGGTCGTAGATCCATCTAACTGGGTGGCGTCCCACACTACGACGGCTGATACGCGTTGTCTGGTCGCGGTCTAGGACTCGTCTGCTCCACCAGCCATCGGTCCTATGTCGTTTACTCCGGTTCTTTTAACGGTTATTTATTTAGTTAACTAGCTGGCCCGACAGACGTTTTCCTCTCCCATAGAACTCCCATTAAAAAGCACTTTCAGTTTCTCTCGAATTTTCAAATTTTCTGGACAACTTTTGCAATTTTTCTTTCCCTGAAACCCTATTAGGATTATTACGAACATTTTAAAACAAAAAATAGCCAAATTGGTCCAACGTTTAAAAAGATGCGCTTACCAACGAAGAGCATTTTATTTTTTAACCGACGAAAAAACGGAGGAGGTTCTCAAGTCGACTCGTATAGTTATAATATATTTTTTTTTTTAATTATTTATTTAGAAGATATATTGATGTGAAATTAAGAGATCCACAGGAGAACAAAGGTAACCGACATAGCCCGAAGAAGGCAGGGCACATTGCTCGCAGAAGAGATGGCGGATGGGGCCGACAGGTTCTGGAGTGGCGACCACGTACCGGAAGACGTAGCGTTGGAAAGCATTGACACGACATCGCGGCCCGCTTCAGATGCTATGGCGCCTAAGCGGCACCGTGAACGAGTTTTTTTTAACACCTCTATACAAGTTAATTCTCACATACCGGCGCGAGCGAGTTTCATCCTTTATCCCGCGCGGGATTCGCTTCGTTTGGCCAGAGTTTAATATAATAATAATATATTTATTCAAAAATTATAAGGCATGAAAGATGTACAGTTTTGCTTAAATAAAAATTATATTGCTAAGACTTACGTGCCTGAACTAGGTAGTCCTGTGTTTCAGGCGAGAAGAGCTAAAATAGTTTTTTAAAATGAATAAATAATCGAAAGTTGACAGACAATAGGCAAATAATTATAATATGTTGAGTAGCTTAACACTTTAGTTTCTAAACTTAATAAATATTTAACATAGGTAGGTGAAATATGTATATCTATATTTACTTTAATACAGTTAATAAATGTTCTGTTTCTTCATAAGACATACTTTGGAGAGCATCCTTGAGGATTCTCTTACAATTTTTATAGTTTACAGAATAAATGTTTGCTTTCGAGTTTAGTCTATTATTTAAGAGATTTAAATGAGAACTGTGAATAAGTATTTGACTGCATACCCATTTAATATAGCAAGTAATGGGAATTTTTTACTGAAGGCTGCGGGCGTCGACCTCAGGACGAGCTGCTTCTCACACAGACAACTGTACGCCACCTGCATCCGCGTCACCATTCTCTTCATATTTTGACAGCTGAGATCAAAATTACAAACGTAGTATAAAGAAAAGGTTGGTGTGGTGTCATACGACTTCCACGCGAACGAAGTCCCGGGCAGAAGCTAGTTTAAAGGCTCTTACAAACAGTCACGACACGCGATATAATCGCGCGCGACACAAACGCACCGTTTGTTGCGCGACTTGCGGTGCCTTTGCGTCGGGCGCGATTTTATCCCGTGTCGCGCCTGTTTGAAGGAGCCTAACATAACAATAAAAAGTTCGACTGAAAAAGTCTTTTGATTTTTGCCAAAAAAATGTAACTACATGGGAATTCACTTTGGTTTTCAATGAAACAAACACAACTACACAAATTTAAACAACAGTACAAATGGAAGCTATTGCTGAATTGTTTTTTTTTTGTCATTTTTAGAAATACACAGTCACAATCAACAAGCATTGGGCTCTCAATGAAATTAAAATGAAAACCGAATTTAGGTGAAAAAATATTTTTGATAAAAACATGGAGTTTTGATTTTAGTGTTATTGTTGAATGTTATTCAATTCAGTCTATCGCAGTCCACTGCAGGCTGCGCCACTACATCCTGTCCTCCGCCTTCCGCATCGAGGTGGTCCGAGCCACCTTTTTGAGGTCTTCGTTGAATGTTATTGTTATAACAATATTGATCTGCATATAGCTTTTAGCTTCGAATAAACACATTACCAGTTCCAAACTTGAAAAAATACATAATATATCTACTATTTTTTGTATTTATTTTTTAACTTTTAGTCTGTTAACGACATCTAGTCGCAATCTCATCTCAGCGGCTCAATGTGAAAAACTTGTCAAAAATGTAGGGAAATTAGAGGTATTTTTGACAGATTGAGATACGCCCCTGGTTTAAACCACCGAGCCAGTTATTGAAACTTAGAGAAATGCATTTGTTTCCGCGAATTCAGGTTTGGTCCCATAGTAAAAGTTGTTCATAATGATGAGTACAATGACCTCTTAAGAAGTTGTTGGTGTTTTTTCAATAAACTAGCTTCTGCCCACGACTTTGTTCGAATGGAAGCTGAAGACACCACAACATACTAAAATAACAGTCACATTTTCGCCCTCGACCCCCGACCCACCGCGACGTATCACATCCCCCGCCTACGCTATTTATTCGATTTCGTTTAGCGTTCTTTTTTTCTTTTTCTCGGCTCCTAAGGGGCCGTCTGCACAGGCGAGAGAATCGCGGCGATAGTCTCGCCGTGCCATCAAATTTTCGCCGCTATGATATCGCCTTTTGGAGACACGTTCTAAGAGAGTGTATAGAAATACGTGGCACGACGATAATATGTCCGCGATTCTCTCGCTCGTGGAGACGGCCTATAAGTTTGCTGAAGAATTGGGGCTATCAAATGCAAAAAAAATATTTGTTCCAAATCCGACTGGTAGTTCTAAAGATTAGCGCATTCAAATAAACTTTTTAGTCTTATTAAATTAATAGCGGTATCTACAACGCCACATGCGAACAACGCGTCATACTGATGTCACGCAAAATCCTGCATCTCGCAAACAGAGTTTACCGCGCAAATAGCATAGATACAACGGCCCGACATGAATCATCGGGCAGTTGCCCGCCAGACAACAGCCGTCTGGTCGGAGGATCCTCCCTTGTCTATGGAAGTTGAGTGAACTTTGCAACCTGTTCCTCATACCTCTATAGTATAGATAACTTAATACTAGAAATGCCTTTTGATAGTTAAATGGTTCTTTGTTTTGTTTCTCTTCTAAGTGAATATTGTAAAATTCTTTTAAGGACATAAATTCTTGAAACCGAAATGGACAGTTATTTTTTTCACTATTAATGGCCGATTCCTATAATTTACGGACTGTTTTTGATTAAAATTAAGACTCTTGTCCAACAATGAAGCAAAGACATCATAACTTTGCATAGTAGACCCTCTCACATGCAAGAGGGGCACCGCACAGGTCGATCGATCAGGTTAAGCTACGCTTGCCGCGGTTGGTCTGTGGATGGGTGACCATCTTTACATACCGTGACCCCTCCGTGTCTCGGAAAGCACGTTAAGCCTTTGCTCCCGACTGTCATTCGTGGATCTTTGACAGTCGTTTCGGGTAGTCAGAAGCCCGAAAGTCTGACAACCAGTCTTACCAAGGGGTATCGTAGAATAGAATAGAATACTCTTTATTATGTACACCATATAAATTACAGACATAATACCCAGTAACTGGGTTGTGGAGGTCAGATAGGCAGTCGCTCTATGTAAAATACTGGTATTTAGCTGCATCCGGTTAAACTGGAAGTCGACCCCAAAATAGTTGGGAAAAGGCTAAGCAGATGATGACCCTGTCATATGTAAGTAGCTATCACAGGTAAAATTAGGTTATGAATCTATTTATATGTAGTTTAGGAATAACATGATACCATGTGTGAACAACACGATTCGTTTTTGTTTATAGGAACGGAGCATATACAGATACCGTAAATGAGTGACAGACAGCGCTCACCTTAAACCATGAAAAGAAGATAATTAGTTCCAAAGGGCTTCGCTTTTTTTTTTGTGGATGGTAAATCATCAAATGACCCCTCCCGCTCTGGGTGGAGCGGAAGGGAGTGTCAGACGTTTACTGACTAAAACCCGCCCGTGTTCCTTCCTTAGCCCTTTATGTTCCGGGCCAGCGGTAACCCTTTCGGACAATCCCACTGACCCGACAGGCTTCGGCCCTAAGGGGGCCCCTCCTCGATGCTGACATCTCGTTAACGTGGCTTCGCTTAGTAGGGATTTTCCGAAATTAGCGAACAAATCGCTTCAGAATAACTTATCACATCATCTGCCTAGCCTTTTCCCAACTATGTTGGGGTCGGCTTCCCGTCTAACCGGATGCAGCTGAATACCAGTATTTTACGTGGAGCGACTGACTATCTGACCTCCACAACCCAGGTACTGGGTAATACAATATCCCTTGGTAAGACTGGTTGTCAGATTTTCGGGCTTCTGACTACCCGTAACGACTGTCAAAGATCCACGAATGACTGCCGGGACCAACGGCTTAACGTGCTTTCCGAGGCACGGAGGGGTCTCGATATGTAAAGACCTCAGAACAACTTATCTAATGGCTAAATATACTCATAAGCCTCCATAAAGAATGTTACAATCAATCCAAATTAATATGATTGGATGAACGTTAATACTGAACTGAACATTAATATTGGCAAACGGCATCCAATTTGGCAAATAAAAATTATAGTAATACACAAAACAAGACAAGAGTACAGTCATAACAATGAATCTTTTATACTTACATCTTTATTTGCAAGCAACTAAAGCGCTTTATCTTTAGCCTTGAAGAACTGCCGCTGCTCGATATGCAAGCCAGACCTTTGAAAACATGCTTCGTAAGCAAAATGGTGTTGTGTCATTGTTTGCTGTCTAAACAAAGTTTACGAACTATTTTGCGCATTTTGTCCCCAATGAAAATAATTGCAGTCGAAATTAACTAAAATATCTTTTCGTGGCTAAATAATAACAGCCACACAGGTCGACCGATCAGGTTAAGCTACGCTTGCCGCGGTTGGTCTGTGGATGGGTCTTTACATACCGAGACCCCTCCGTGCCTCGGAAAACACGTTAAGTCGTTGATCCCGGCTGTCATTCGTGGATCTTTGACAGTCGTTACGGGTAGTGAGAAGCCCGAAAGTCTGACAACCAATCTTACCAAGGGGTATCGTATTACCCAGTAACTGGGTTGTGGAGGTCAGACAGGCAGTCGCTCCATGTAAAATACTGGTATTCAGGTGCATCCGGTTAGACTGGTAGCCGACCCCAACATAGTTGGGAAAAGGCTAGGCAGATGATGTTTTGCGACCAGCATAATGAACAGAGACACGGCTTGAAAGAACGATGGAGCGATAGATTTCATTCATAATAATACTAATATTACCTATAAATTCGAAAGTAACTCTGTGTGTCTGTCTGTATGTTCTAAAAGTAAAGGTAACTAAGTAAAGGCAAAAAAAAAAAAAAAAAAGTAAAGGTAAGTAAAGGTACCTTTTATATTTGGCAGAGAGATAGATTGCATCCCGGGAAAAGACATAGGATAGTTTTCATCCCGATATTCTCACGAGATCGACACTTGTGCGGGTGAAACCGCAGGGCGCTGCTAGTATCATATAAAAAAAAAACTGACCAAGTGCGAGTCGGACTCGTACACGAAGGGTTTCGTACCACGAGGCAAAAACGCCGAAAAAAACACGTTTGTTGTATGGGAGCCCCCCTTAAATATTTATTTTACTTTGTTTTTAGTATTTGTTGTTATAGCGGCAACAGAAATACATCATCTATGAAAATTTCAACTGTCTAGCTACCGCGGTTCTTGAGATACAACCTGGTGACAGACAGACGGACGGACGGACGGACGGACAGCGAAGTCTTAGTAATAGGGTTCCGTTTTTACCCTTTGGGTACGGAACCCTAAAAACTATCTGAATGCCAATTCCCGTAATTAATTACAAACGTTCAAAAATCTAGTCGCAATCTCATCTCAGCGGCAATCAATGTCAAAAATCTAGGGAAATTAGAGGAGTTTTTGACAGATTAAGAGTGAGATCAGACTGTGACCGTTCTTAAAATTACGAGAATTGCCCACCTTATCATTACCTGTCTATACTTATAGCCTTTTCCATAGATATTTTCACAACTATGTTGAGGTCCAGTCTATAACAAAACACTATCTTATACACTCACTTATTCAGCCTCCATATGGGATCCAGCCCTCCCTGTGTGTGGTCACAAATAAACATCTTACTTATTCAACTTATATGTAATCAATGCCTTATAGTTCATACCTCTACTAACACCGTATAGAGATTTAATACGCTGCAGCGATTTGCAATCTCGCCTACACCGCTGCCTCTACGAGTAGAACTCTCAACTTTACTGTAGTCGACAGTCGTTCGCTGTGTTCCAACCGCCGCGCATGCCTCAATGCGCCGAACTGTACCGTACCGAACTTTACACTTGCGAAACAACGTATAATAAATCTTCGAAATTTTTAAAAAACGAATTCATTGTTTGAAATAAATACCTATTTATTTTTTAAAACCGTGCGTGAGTTTCGAGTTCGAACTTTTTGGTTAAGAACTTTTTATTATTATTCGAATTTCGAAATGTGATTAAACAATAATAGTGACTGTGTTTTTAACGAGAGTTTTGATTTACTGTTGAAGTGAAATAAGTGCGAATTTTTATTGCAAAATACTATTTAAAAACTGAGTGCCAGTGAAAAGTTTTTCAAAAGTTGTCGAATTGTTTGTTTCGTTTGAAAAATTTAAGTGAGTGTGTTAATAGAGATTACAGTTCATTAAGAAATCGTTGAATTGATGCCAAAACTCTTATGGAACGTAAGTAAATAATTGTTGGCATTGTATTGACGTTTTTAATCGTTTTTAGAAATACGGTTGTGTATTTTGAGTGGGTATTAATCGTATTATTTTTAGCTCTTGGGAAACGTACGTGCGCTATCTATCCGTCAAGGCATGTTCTTTCGAAACTCATTAGGTATTGTTTTTTATATCAATTCTGAGTGTTTAATTAGGGAAATAAATTATATTATCTGTGGTAATAATTTTTGTATTTAATTTATGTCACTTTTTTTTTTTATATGGCGAAGTGAGACTGGTTTTCTTTTACGAGTTAGTGTACTTTTTTCTTAATTCAATGCACGGGGTATTTAAAGTTAAAACAATAGAAATAAAAAGAAGAAATATTTATGTAGGATTAATAAAAAATGTGTAAACAATAGAACTATTTAAATAATAAAATAATAAAACTTTATTGCTCAAAAGATTACAAAGATGTTACATTGGCCCCAAACTAGGCAAGCCTGTATCTTGGGTACCAATATGGAGGGTTTACCATTTAAACATTTATTTTAAAAACATGTTCGGTAATAAAAATAAAATATGTTTGCTTCAAATTACAAAAAAACTAAACAAAATATGAGAATTAAAATTAAAATGAAAGAAAAACGTAAAAATCAAATCGAGAATTAAAAGAAAATAATAATAAAACTAAAACTACTAAATGAAGTTTTTTTTTTTACAAAAACAATGTTCGTTCTCACATAAAAATATAATTACTATAATATTTTTAGTGCCAATTGGTACTGACAAGAAACACGTTTCACCTTTTCTTCTCTTTGAGTAATTCATCTTCCTTTCTAAAATGGAAATTACAAACATTTTTTATCCATAAAAGTATAGGTATCTTCATTACCTTATTATTTTAATTAAGCTGGTCTTTTATTTTTTGTGCGAAGTTTCATATATTTCTAGCTTACGTCAAGCTCGTTATAAAAATTAGGTAGGTACTTATAAAACTCTGCCTCTTTATTAAGTAGGGACTCTGTACCTATTTTTTTAATTAACTAGTGAGATTCTAGAATTCGTTGAGAAATAAAATTATTTTACGTTTCATTTTCAATAACAACTTAAGTCTTTATTAAGCCACTTTTCAGATTTACGAAATAAATTTGAAATTTCACATTTATTTTTTTACGGACAAAAATACTTTTGTCTATAAAATTCATTAGTAAAAAATGTTAACTGTAAACCTTCATAAAGTTAATCAGGCATCAATTTATTTAATACTTCAAGCACATAAATGTACAGAGGCGGACTTAATGCATAGGCATTTTCTACCAGTCAACCTTTGGGTGATGCAGAGACAAACAGTGGTAGGTGCAATCATGAAAATTGAGGAATAAATATTTTAAATATAAAGATACCGATAAAACTATGAATATAATATATACCTAATTACATATAAATATAAGCACAAATAAATATACATACATACATGAATATACATGATTCAATGATCTTAGTTTAATTATTGATTTCCGCTTAACCTTATATATGTTTTCTGTGATTAATTTAATATGACAAAAACCACCATTAAATTGAAACTGCACTAAAGTTGAAGCTACCTGACTATCACAAACTACAAAAAAAATTATTGCGGAACTCTAGACTTCAATAAAAAATTTAGTAGTAGTTACCTAGTCGTTTAAGAGCGAATTTCACCAAACTTTTATACCTAGAATAATTCATATCCTGAGAATAAATTTAAAATTTATGACAGTTTTTCCATACCAGAACTGTCAGACGTCAATTTTATTCCACAGATAAAATATATCCGACTGTGGTAAAATCAGCCCTAAGTGCACTAAGTATAGTTCTTTTTTGTAGAAAGGTCAGAGGAATACATTGTTAAATAGTTCTTCATGATTGAAAGAAAGAAGGAAAAGAAAAAGTATTTATTGCGACTCGTACAGGAAGATCACAAACTAAACTACAACACAATGAAAAATAAAAACCAAATTATATATTTTTTTAAAGTAACAAAAAGAAATATGAAACGGAAAATCCTATACACACTTTCCTGCTAATTTCTTACATCGGACTTTGTACTTTTTATTTTTGTTTTTATCTGATGTACGACTATTATCTGACTGTCTGGGCCTCAAGTCTGCTATTACAATAGTGTCAGAATGCTCTGTCATTGATTTCATAATTGTTGATTTTGACAAGTTTGGTAATCTCGTATAATGGCGTCATTATGGCTTTCCAATGGTCAACCACTGACACTCCATTGAAAGAAATGGCATAGAATGGTAATATCGTACATAATGACGAATTAATGACTGACTTAGGCGGTAATCTGCTAAAATTTTCATTGTTCCTTTGATCAGTGACCTACCATTAGAACGTCATTGTGCAGTCATTGCTTTTAATTCGTTACGAGTAACGTATATGTATTGACCGACCAATGATCGACCATTATGAATTTAGCAGATTACGAACTTTTAGCAAAATGACAATGGGATCGTGTTGAAATGACGAATTTATAAAAATAGTAGACTTGGGCCCCTGGTGTATTGTGTGTCTTTTAATATGTGCTAAATAAATGAATTTTCTTTCTTTCTTGCTATACGAGGCCAAAAAGCTGATTAAAACCAAACCACTAGGTTAAATTTTCAGAGAATAGACTGTTTAATATACCTACTACCGAGCAAATAGCGACGGGGACAAACTACGGTAGAAAGACTGTCGTATATGAGGGGGCTTTACTTTATACCTCTATACCTGAAGAAAATAAGGAACCGCAATCACTTTTAAAAGGCCATCTTTACACACCGAGACCCCTCCGTGCCTCGGACAGCACGATAAGCCGTTAGCCCCGGCCCAAAATAAAAAATGTTCGGGAAAAAAACATATACGTATGACTTAACGTCGTGCGGGACATCCGAGTGGTCAAAAAACTCAAACAAACTAATGCTTTTATTTCAATTAAACCATGTACAGGCACTTTTGAATAGGCTATTTGACTGGTTTCTAATAAACATCTCAGATTATTTAATGGTGTCTAACGAGCCCACAAAAACCAATTACTTCAAATTGCATAATGTATTTCTTTTAAAAAATAGTAAATAAAAATGTACTGTTTAAATAAGCCGCCAAAACGCTATCTTTAACAATATGGCGTCGTGACGTCACGATTCACGTAAACAAACGTTAAAACGGTCGAGATACTAGACAAAAGTCATCTGTTCTGTCAACGATATACAGAAATTTACTAAATCATGACGTCATCTTAAGTTCAGCCAATGCAGACCGTTTTCGATTACGTGGCGCCAGATTTAAAAAGATGAAGTTTTTTCGGGATTTTTTTTATAAATACTACATTGTTTTGTAGTAAAATTAATGCAAATCGATTTTAAAAGCGATAATCTATACGAGTGTCAATAATTATGACCTTATTTTTTACATTGTCAAATAGCCTATTGTCAAAATTAAATAGTCTGTCAGTTAGTCAGAAAATTGAAGCTAGTTTCCCATTCCAAAACGTAGATCTCTATGGAGAAGAACGGGCAAGAAACTCCATGGACACTCTTTTAAATCAAGATATTATAACATCCTGGGTACATTATTCTTGTTGCTTCTTTAAGTGAGAACAATGTAAAAAAAAAAAAATACAAATGAAGAAACAATTCAAAATAAGAATAAAAATAATATTACATACATACGTATCGAATTGATAACCTCCTTTTTTTTTTGAAGTCGGTAATAAGCTCAAATCTCATCCGACAGGCAGCGTTCACGAAGGATGCGTGGATCAGCACCATCCAGCTCAACTATTTTGTAGGGAACCGAATGATCCAACACACGCGCCACCATCAGCGAGACATTTAAGTGAGCATGACATTTAGTTTGTTAATAGTTTTAGTTAGGTTCGGTTATTATATATTTTTAAGCAGTGCTGGCCAGTGGTGACGAGTTCGAACCCACACAGGCGCTTTTCTCTAGGTATTTGATTTCGTCACCACTGCACTGCTCTCAAAACGGTGAAGGAAAACATCGTGAGGAAAGCGGCATGTCCAAAAACAAAAAAATTGAAGACATGTGACATATACCAACCCGCACTGGGCCCGCGTGGTAGATTACAGCCCACTCTCACAGAGAGGAGGCCTGTGTCCCAGCAGTGGGAACATTATGGGCTGATTAGGGTCCTCAACAATGGCACTTATTTGACAAAGGCAAACTTCTCTTTGCCAAGTTTCTTATATAGGTAACGGGTTTCTTGAACGGTAACGTAAAATAAATTCTATGTAGAATTAAATCAAGCCTAAAATCGTGTGGGTAGGTGCGGTTTCTAATGGATTCATAGCAATTCCGTTTGCCGCAAATAATCGTATTTTCTTTCTTTCTTTTTAGGGTTCCGTACCTACCCAAAGGGTAAAAACGGGACCCTATTACTAAGACTTCGCTGTCTGTCCATCTGTCTGTCACCAGGCTGTATCTCAAGAACCGCGGCAGCTAGATAGTTGAAATTCACACAAATGATGTATTTCTGTTGCCGCTATAACAACAAATACTAAAAACAAATATTTAATAGGGGCTCCCATACAACAAACGTGTTTTTTTTCGGTGTTTTCGCCTTGTGGTACGGAACCCTTCGTGTGCGAGTCCGACTCGCACTTGGCCAGTTTTTTTTCTTTCAATCACTCACCACTGACATCCGAAAAAAAACATAGTTTGTGTAAAACCGGAACTTAATAAATGGTGAATAAAAGAATGGCCTGACATGGCATAAATTCAATGTGCCAGGGTAGTGAAATTATACACACGCCTTCTTTCTCTTTCTGTGAAGAGGACAGAACTTTTAATGATAAATGATTTTATTTCTGTACTAGCAGCGCCCCGCGCTTTCACTCGCGTAAGTTTCGATCCCGTGGGAATATCGGGATATTTATCCTATGTCCTTTCCCGGAACTCAAACTACCTCTATACCAAATTTCATCTAAGCGTTCCTGCACACGATGCCGTCACCGCGCCGTCGCCGCGCCGACGCCGCACAATTACACTGTAGATACGGGTCGCGCAAAGCCCGCCCCTGCGCCGCCGCCGCGCTGCCACCGCGTGCCTTCCCCACCCTGTCTTTTTGATTCATTCATAAAAAGTTACGCACGTGTACGTTCGTACGCGGCCGGTAATGGAATGAATCAAACAGAGGGAACGCGCGCGGTGGCGGCGCGGTGGAGGGCTTCGCGCGACTCGTATCTACAGTGTAATTGCGTGGCGTCGGCGCGGCGACGGCGCGGTGACGGCATCGTGTGCAGGAGCCCTAAATCGGTTCCGCGGTTTCAGCGTGAAGAGGTAACATACAGACAGACACACTTTCGCATTTATAATAATTATAGTATGGATGTAGGTTTGTACTAAATAGTCTTTTACCAACACACCGTCATGTCGACCGGCGCACCCTTGGCAATCGACTTGTTCGATTGGCTAATCCTTTCACCATGATCTTAAAAACAAATCGCATATTATAGTGGTCGTCAATCTCGAATATTGAAAGCATTTGCTTGAAAAATAAAACACACTCAGATAAAATAATACTTTGATCTATTATGGCAATCTTGAAATAATATTGAAATACACACATCAAAAGTGTCTAGGGATCAACATATATTTTTGCAATAACTTTTCTCCTGATTGATATTAATTAAAATTTTCTTTAAGGATTCATCAAATAAAGTGTTTTCGTTTGTCACAGTAACGATAAACCAAGTCACCTTTGCATTAATAAAGAAATTTGCCATTTTCCTAATAAAGGGATTTTTGACATTTGAACCACTAACACAAAAGTTCGAAAAAAAGACTGAAATAACAGTTTTCTTTAAAATTTTATTGGGTAACTTAAACAATTAATAATCCGTGTTTCTACCGCGAACACTAACAACACAAGAACATCGGTTTGGCATACTCAAAATGAGTTCATCCAAATCACGCTGTGGAATGGCCGCCCATGTTCGTTGCAACAACAAAAAAAGGTCTTCTTGCGACTGGATACCCTCCATATTCGGCAGAGCTCTTCTCTGTAGCATATCCCATGCATGCTCAATCGGGTTCAAGTCTGGCGACTGAGCAGGCCAGGGCAGGACATTGATGTTAGCTGCGGCGAGAGTCTGTCTTACAACTCTTGCGGTGTGCGGTCGTGCATTATCATGCATTAACTGAAATAAGGGACCGATTTGCACTTGTAGAGGAACGATGACGTCTGATACAATCGTCTCAGCATAAATTTGAGCGTTGAGGTTGCCTCTGATCCAAATCAACTCAGTTCTTCCGCCGATCCAAATACCCGCCCATACCATGATGGTTCCACCACTATAAGGATGGACTTCCTGGCAGGATTTTAATCGCTGTTGGCGTCCAGGGGTTCTCCAGTGTCGTATACGTCTTGTATCCGGTCTCATACCAAAACGAGACTCATCAGAAAAGCACACGAAACGCCATTGTTCTTCTGCCCAATTTCTGTGTTCAAGAGCCCATTGATATCGAATCCTACGATTGTGCATTGCTATAGGTGGTACCCGTAGCGGTCTTCGGGAATGAAGGTTCACTTCATGCAAGCGGTTTCTGACTGTTTGGTCGCTAATTAAGTTCCCTGAAGAGTGATGAAGCCTCACGGCTAACATCATGGCGGTTATTGTTGGAGCTCTTCGAGTTAAGATTTGAATGTATCGGTCTTGTCTCCGTGTGGTGCAGCGATACCGTCCTCCATGGCGCTCAGCCACGGTACCAGTGCTTCGGTAACGTGTCCAAAGTCGACTGATAACACTCTGACTTGTATTCAGAGCTAAAGCCACAGTACGTTGCCGGGAACCAGCTTCTATCATTCCCACGGCTCTGAGCATTTCTTCCCTGCTTAAATGACGTCGCCGCTCCATAATAACGTTGGTTTTAATCAGTAGTAGGGAAACAGTAGCACTAATAATGTCTTCAATGCGTTGTATGTTTTTATAGGGAAAATATTGACAGCTGATTTTCATCTTTTACTCGAATTTGATTCACAGTTCCTGATTCAAATTATGAAATGCACCAAAAAGGATCCATATAAATTTATAAAATTATAAATTTATTACAAAGCCACATCTCAATCTCAAGAAATCCGCATAAAAATGCTTGATCCCTAGACACTTTTGATGTGTGTATTTATCAAAATGTTTAGGAATAGGAGATTTTCCAGACGAACTTCCAAGAATTTATCAATCTGCTTAGCGTTTTCCCAACTATTTTGCGGTCAGCTTCCAGTCTAACCGGATGCAGCTGAACACCGTTAGTATTTTACATTCAGGAACTGCTCTAAGAATGTATGTTATATATTTAAAAAGTATGAATACTACATCAGGTGGTAAAATTTTTGACATAAAGGTTTGACATTATTTTACTTAATTTTATTTTTTGGTGATGCTTGCCAAGAACTGATATGAAAATTTATTACGTTATTTTAAGGGTAATGGGAAATAAAGGTGTTTTTATTTTATTTATTTAACTCGTCAAAATATAGGGAACAGCAGATTTTTTTTTCGCGATTTCAGGTTTGGTCCCATAGTAAAAGTTGTTTATTGATGAGTACAATGACCTCTTAAGAGGTTCTTGGTGTTTTTCCAATAACTCTGTATAAACAAAAAGCATTCATATTACAATTTTCGATTCATAATGAATTTATTAAAAATCTTTATGCACAAGTAAAAAAAAACTGTACAAAGGCAGACTGCCTGAGGCATTTATTTTATGATTTTAAACCTTAATCCCACGTCTGTAAACCCTAAAATGGTAGACAGAGATGTTTTACAAATATTTCGCATAATTTGGAAAATTATAGTTTCCCCGTATCAAAAATTCTCATCGCTATCTGGTGGCCTAAAAAGGCCACTTTGGCAAAATCATAAAAGGATAACATTTATGAACCATAATGGACAATAGGCTATTTGACTGGTTTCTGATAAACATCTCAGATTATTTAATGGTGTCTAACGAGCCCACAAAAACCTATTACTTCAAATTGCATAATGTATTTCTTTTAGAAAATGTACTGTTTAAATAAGCCGCCAAAACGCTATCTTTAACAATATGGCGTCGTGACGTCACAATACACGTAAACAAACGTTGAAACGGTCGAGATACTACACAAAAGTCATCTGTTCTGTCAACGATAGACAGAAATTGACTATATCATGACGTCATCATAAGTTCAGCCAATCCAGACCGTTTTCGATTACGTGGCGCCAGATTTAAAAAGATGAAGTTTTTTCGGGATTTTTTTAATAAATAATACATTGTTTTGTAGTAAAATTAATGCAAATCGATTTTAAAAGCGATAATCTATACGAGTGTCAATAATTATGACCTTATTTTTTACATTGTCAAATAGCCTATTAACTGATAAGTTAATCGTATCAAATCCCATTGGTGAAGGATTTCTCAGTAATTGTTTGTGTCTCTGCTAAAATACCAATCAATCCATTCCAAATCCAATCACAATCTCTTTGATTATACCTACGTAGTGTAGCGAAAAAAAGAAAAACACGGACTGTCTTCGCCATATTCATAATGTTAACCTTTTATGATTCTGTCGAAGTGGCCATTTTAAATGATAAATGATTTTATTTTTATAAGTAGGTTTGCACAAACATTTTTACACGTCAATCATATTTTTTTTAAACTAGATGAAGTCGGCGTTTCCTATCTGACTGCTCTGAGAAGAAAGGCTGAAACAAACTCAGAGGTCACAGTCTCGTTTAAAGTCCAGACATAATCTTGGTCAGGTTATATGAAGATCATGTAGATCGATGTCTGAGATGGTCTTTTTAAGAAAGAACCACACAGATTGAGAGTAGGTACCTATCCAGTCAGTGCACGCATTTGTCAGAAATCGTGCAGCTCAACTCAAGACTTAAAGGAGCTCAACGATTCGACGAACAATATCAAAGAAAGGACATTTGGGGGCCCTGTTCACTTGAATATTTGGACATTGGAATAACCGAGTAAAGATATTGACACCCGGGTTATAGGCTATCATTCGTATGATATGTAGCAGTCGAAGAGATTGGGACAGGAGATACATTATTAATTTCCGGTGTAAGCTCTTCTACTAGTAGGTAAAACCAGCGGGGTAGTTGCGTAACACACTATCAGAAGCATTCATTTTGACAGTTCAACAAAATTCACTGCGTTATTTACGATGTTGAGCAGACAAACTTTTCGAACATATGAAGCAATGGCTTGGCAATATCCTTCAAAATGATTTATGATGAGATTACCTATGACTGAAAGTTTGTTACGAAATTAGGGTACTGTTTTAATGGTGGCCAAACTTTGTTTGACTAGTTTTTTCACTTTGATTTCTGCAGTGCTAAACTCAAAAAAACAAGTCTTAAAACTAAAACCCGACTTCTGAAAAGGATGAAACAACAAAGTACCTTCCCGTGGTCTTAACTTATTTTTTATTTAATTATTTTGGGGCTCATTTCAGTAATATTTATATTTTTGAAATATGCTAATTAAGCCCTTATAATTGATACCCAACAAGGCACCATCCCAAAATATTTATTATTAAATTCATTATTTTATGTCCTCTAGAGGGCGCCATATTGAATTTAGTGTGACATCACATAGCTTATAACCAGCGGACGATCAAGATGCTTCTAACGATATTTCATTTGTCAAATTATTATAAGTACTTTTGTAGTCGGTTAAAAAGTAACATGCATTAACAGTACCTACCTAAAACTACCTACCTAAGAAACCAAAAAAATGTTAACAGGAAATTAAAATTCGGTTTGCATCAATATGGTTTTTCAGCTTACATCTTCTTTAATAATCTCTAAGATCTGTAAGCTCCTGCAAACTACGGGATGGGGAGAAATGGTATAGATTTATAGTATACTAGCTGCGCCCCGCGGTTTTACCCGCGTAAATCTTGATCCCGTTGGAATATCGGGATAAAAAGTAGACTATATGTTAATCCAGGGTGTCAGCTACCTCCATGCAAAATTTTATCAAAATTGGTCCAGCCGTTTGAGCGTGAAGAAGTAAAAAACATATAAACACACCCCCACACACACTCACAAACTTTCGCATTTATTATATTAGTGTGATGTTAATTTAACGGAAAGCACGTTAAGCCGTTGGTCCCGGCTGTCATTCGTGGATCTTTGACAGTCGTTACGGGTAGTCAGAAGCCCGAAATTCTGACAACCAGTCTTACCAAGGGGTATCTATCGTATTACCCAGTAACTAGGTTGTGGAGGTCAGATAGGCAGTCGCTCCACGTAAAATACTGGTGTTCAGCTGCATCATAATCAGCCTATAATGTTCCCACTGCCGGGACACAGGCCTCCTCTCGGTGAGAGGGGGTGGGCCGTAAATCCACCACGCGGGCCCAGTGCGGATTGGCAGATGTCACGTCTTCGAATTTTTGGTTCCAGGACATGCCGGTTTCCTCACGATGTTTTCCTTCACCGTTTTGAGGGCAGTGGTGATGAAATAATTTACACAAAGTAAAGCGCCTATCTGGGTTCGAACCTACGACCTACAACTCGTAAGTCGCGGCCGTTACCACTTGGCCATCACTGCGCTCGCTCTGTTCAGCTGCATCATAGTTTGGAAAAGGCTAGGCAGATGATGATGATGTTAAATGTTAATAATACCTATGTTAGAAAATATGTGGCTAAATCTTTATGATACTTCATCTAAGCAGCGCCATACAAACCTTTAATAAAATAAATATTTTATTGCAAAAATAAATTTTGATTACGACTTTCGTGTTGTGACACTTGCGACACAAACTTATTGACTTTTTTATGGTTCTCTGCAATTTATGAGTTTTGTGATTTCGACTGTCAGTCACATCATAAAACCGTCATCCGGCCCAGGACCTCCTTCTGCGAAGCAGTCATGCTAGCGAAGGAGGTGGCGGTATGGCTGAGGGACAGAGCCTCACGTCCCAGCCGCAGCGGGGAACGCTCCGGGCGTCGGGAGCCGCGTGACGACTCCCGGCCACCGTAAGCGCGGGCCTGCGGGCGGAGAGGAATTGTTAGCTCACCGCCCGATCAGGACCAGGCCCGTGCCGGACGGCGCGTACGTGTTCCACGCGCGCCTCAAAGAGATGTCATCATCAATCAAATGAAGGGGCCCGTTATAATAATAATAATAATATTTATTGCATTAAAGGGTATTTGTGTTACATACATATTAAAGTTATTATGGCAGCGTAGCGTTATGGCCGAAGCCTGCCGGGTCAGCGGGATTATCTGAAAGGGTTACCGCTGTTCCGGAACATAAAGGGTTAAGGAAGGAACCCTTTCGCTCCACCCAGAGCAGGAGGGGTCATTTGATGATTTCCCATACTCAAAAAAAAAAATTACGTCATAAAAATTCAGCCGAGCTATTCTCTAAAAATCTCACCGTGAAAACTTAGGTGAAGTGAGTGTCATCCCAATCATCAGGTGAATGACAGCTCACTTCACTTAAGTTATCACGGTGATATTTTTCAAGAATAGCACTGCAGATACCTATTAAAAACATCACTTCAGATTTTTGATAAACTTGTCTTTTGTTTTAAGGTTTGGCCTAATTTAGGAAAGCGGAACCCTTTATGAAATCGTATCAGTATCTACCTATCCGCCAGTCTGCCTGCCAGGCCTCAAAAAAAGTACTTAAGACATGAAAACTGTAACATTGCATGTTACATTGCGTTCTGGGTTACAAAACATGTACGCTAGGCTAAAGGTAGAGCATTTTCTCGACCATTTGCTTATAATAATAATGTAAAGTAACGTTTTTACAAATGGTAGGTACCTACAATACAGGGAGAAGCTCAGTTTCCAAATCCCTTTTCCATGTAATGTAACATTTCCGCGAACGCTCGAAGCTGCGTTCGACGTAGTACTCACGGAAGTAAGCATTTACCGGTAACATTTCGTTCATTGTTGAAATGTCGAACCTACAGCTACCGCTCGTGCCTGTGCTCGATAAAATGTTACACCAATAAGCTCGTTGATTTTTAAATTCAGGTTGTAACAAAACATCGAAAGTCATGTTTAAAGTGCGATTCGATAAAATTTAAAAAAGGCGAATGCTCGATATTCTGTTACAAGTAAATGCTCTTATGACGATCTTTGCAATACACCACAAGACAAAATAAGGTTTATCATTTAAATCGTGAGCAGGTGCAAGCAAAGAGTTTATATAGCAGTCAGCTTTATTAGGATAATCCATCGGGGTTTTACATCTATTTTAGGGTTCATTATACTGGATCTGAAAACCGCAAACATATTAATCAGTCAGTTATCTCACGGTACGTGAGGACCCCGATTATTAAATTATAATTGTTCGATAACGAACTGAATCGATTACGACTAACTTACAACATGATCTCACGCTTTGTTTCTCAACTAGGTAAGCAGATATGCATAAGCATAATATACTTTATACTTGTGGCTGTAACAGCCGCATGGGTCGATCGATCAGGTTGCTCCGTGGATGGGTGACCATCTTTATATACCAAGATTTCTCCGTGGCTCGGAAAGCTCGTTAAGCCGTTGGTCCTGGTTGTCATTCGTAGATCTTTGACAGCCGTTAGGGGTCGTCAAAAGATCGAAAATCTGACAACCATGCAGTCTTACCAAGTCCTCACGACTTTTTGTGGTTTCAAATAAATTGCAACGTATTTACGTACGCCAGTATTCTTTTCCTAGCCTTTTCCCAGCTATGTTGGGGTCGGCTTCCAGTGTGACTGGATGCAGCTGAATACCAGTATTTTACATGGAGCGACTGCATATTTACCGTCTACAACCCTGTTAATAATAATAATAAAGTGGGTAATAATAATAAAGTGGGTAATAATGCCCTTTGGTAAGACTGGCTATCAGTTTCGGGTTTCTGACGACCCGTAACGACTGTCAAAGGTTCATGAATGACGGCCGGGATCAACGGCTTAACGTGCTTTCCGAGGCACGGTGGGTTCTCGGTACGTAAAGATGGTCACACATCCACGGACCAACCGCGGCAAGCGTATCTTAACCAGATCGGTCGAACCGTACGGCTGTTATTGCATAGTTATCCAAAAATTCCTCTACTTGAAATTGTTATTGTATTAACGTTGAATGGGGTTTAAAAAAATAGTTTACAAGTCCTTACGACTTTTTGTGGTTTAAATTAAATTGCAACATGCATACAATATTTGGGTAATTGAATCGAGCTTCAGATAAGTTATCGCTAGATTCTGAAGCAGGTAACCTGATTCTCATGCAGTGCAACACTGCAGGCAGTGGTTATCAAATAATTGGTACCATTGTTTGGAATTCTGAATACAGATTTGATCTCAAACTACGTGACAGACCTGGCGTGTGGTCGAGGTCTGAAATTGGAGGAATCTACTAGTTGAAGTTAATTTTCTATGTGTATGAGATGCAATAATAACGGAAAATTTCGTGTGTTTTAATAATAATAATTTAAGAGGCGCCAGGTTAGTCCACGAAAAACAAATTTTATTTTTAACTTATGAAGCAATGGATCTCAAAAGATGGAACAATGCATCCATATGCATCGTAATCGGTTTCGATCGATTCGAGCGGTCTTATAAAGACAACATTTGGATGGATTAAAAAAAGTAATTTAAAAAAATTAAACCGACTTCAAAAAGAAATTAACTCAAAATTATGAAATAACTTTAATTTCGGAAGTCGGTGTCTTGGGATCTGTATTTTAGTTTTATGCCACCGACTTCCGAAATTAAAGTTATTTCATAATTTTGAGTTAATTTCTTTTTGAAGTCGGTTTAATTTTTTTAAATTACTTTTTATTTCGTAATTTTTAGTTTTTGCACTAGTATTTGATCAAGGTTTTGAGATGTTTTCCCTTTGACACTACACCCGTAGCTCTTATCAATAAGCCAGGCCGTCACACTTACACGTATTAGTCCATATCTTGAAAATTACTGAATCGATCTTGATGAAACTTGCACTGTTCCCTAAGTTGAAGAAAATGTAAGCCAATAAAAAAAAATGGTTGCCTGTAAAGTCGGTTTTACGGGCGAAGATTTTACGTGACAACGACCGATCATCCGATCATAGTTGAGTGGGAGAGAGACGCAAGGCATTCGGCGGGCCTCTCTCTCGTTCGGTGACTCATCGTAACGTTACCGAGCGTTACACTTTTTCATAAGTGACTCCCAGTCGCAACCTAATTTAAGACGTTGTCACGTCAAAAAATGGTCACGATCCGATTAATAGTTCCGGAGATATGCGTGGACAAACATACATACATACATACATACATACGTCTATGAAATTTTGTATATTTGTTTGGAAGCCCTAATAGATCATCATATGTGAATATAATGCAATTCCAATAATATTACATACATACGTATCGAATTGATAACCTCCTTTTTTTTGAAGTCGGTAAAAAGGGGAAGGAGAGACAAATACAGGCAGTCTGTGGTGTACCATTTACATAATACATACATAAAACTAATCTAAATAAATATAATTAAATTAAAGAGATAAATATAGAAACTGTACAAAGGGTGATACAATGGGCGGTCTTATCGCTAAGAGTGATCTTATAAAGACAACCTTTGGATAGATTAAAAAGGGGAAGGAGAGACAAATGTAGTCTGTGGTATAACATTTACATAATACACAATAAATACATACATAAAGTATATTATACTAATCTAAATAAATATATATAAAACAGGAGCAACGAAAATATATGAAGTTCTTTTTTTATCATAATTTTAAAAGTAGTATAAAAATTTTGGTGTTAAAGGATAAATATTTAGGGTTCCTAAAGGAGTATGGGAAATTCCAAAATCTACACGATGTGGTCGCGGGCGTTCAATAGCAATATAAAAAGTTCCTTCAGCTAGGTACTGTTTGTTTCTTAGAAGCGCGGTGGCTGCCACATTTACCGGCAGACGAAGTCACTGAAACTTTATTTTTGAAAGTTAGTTTTTTTTTTTTTATCACTGATGAATTTAATTTGTATGTTAGAAATGTAAATTTATTTAATATTTACATAATTTATGCTAATACCTATTTAAAATAATAATGATATGTACATTTATATGAAAAAAAAATTTAGCAAAATGATCATAGGGCATCAAAAAATTCGTCCGCATCGCTGTCAACAGGAACAGTGCCCAAAAGGCTGGCAGCATTGCCACGTTGTATGGCAATGCTAATTCTTTGGCCAAGAAATAGGCCAGCCCTCTGGTCACGTGAAGAGTCGACTAACCGCTTGGCGATATCTCGAAAAACCAAGTGGGCACTCGGACCCCATGGCCCTAGTGTTTCAACCCCAAACGGCTCGAACATATAACTCCCAATCAGGTTGGAATATTTTCGCCGTTTGAGGTTTTAAAGTTAGTTGATGTATTTTCCTAAAGTATCGGTAAGCCATACATTTTATAAATACATAACTTCTACTAAGTTACGTAGTGACAATTCAATCAACAACAAATGATCCCAAATTCAATCAACTCAAAGTAAAATATAGCGCTGTCGTCTAATGTTTTGTGGTACTGGAACGCGTCTGACTCATGGAACGTAAACATTTGGGCTGACATTTTGAAGTAAGTTCACGCTGACGCTGTCAATGCTGCAGAATTCAGATGCAGAATACTCGGAATCTGTCTGACGACAGTAATTAGTTGTGTGTGTAACATAATTATATCCCTACTTATATAAAAATCATTATAAAACGGTTTTTTTTTATTTGATCCAAAAGCTGTGAACCCCTGAATGTGTGTTTACTAAATGTATAGTTTCTCGTGACGGATACTATAGACAGCGTTTTTTGACACCGAAAAGTCAAACCCTGCTGCCATAATTTTGGTGACGAACACTACTCTTGTAGAAAACTTTAGCTTTAGTGTAAAGATGTTTATTTTTTGCCTGCATTCTAAGCTCCTAAGTTGACTACCAAGCTTATCGAGTGACTATAGTTTTTTCGTAGCAAGACTATAAGACCTCATTTTAAGTTTCTGCTTTCGCCAAGTCTTGTTGAAAAGACGCAGTGAGGTTCTAATTAATGTCTGATAAGTTTTCTCCTTACTTTACAATTTACTTTACCCAGCCTGAGTGAAAGATTTTATTTTTCCAGGATTGAAAAGTTTTGTGGTGATATAGTTTCGTTTCTCGTCTACTTTTAAGTATGTTTGGTTTGATTACGTTATTATCGGATATTAACAATCTAATTTTGCCGAAATACAGTGGCGATAAGCTTATCACAGGACAAAGTACAGAGGTTATTACAAGTTGTTATCAGTTATAATAAAATAATAAATTTTACAAAAAAAAAAAAATTTCAATAAAAATAAATAGCGTAAAAATTGGCACAAAATACAACCTATAATGAGGCACTAGACAAGCGCAAGGCGATGGTATCAACAATTCAACACAAACTTTACGGTATTGTTGCCAAATAATTAGAAATTAATTTTAATGTTGTTAAATACTGGATAGGGATAAGTGGAAGGAGGGAAGGGAGGCCTTTGCCCTGCAGTGGGACAGAAATGGCTGATAATAATAATAATAATAAATACTGTCTCAGACCCCTTGTGTCCATTGTTACTGTCTCCAAAGAGGCCATCCGTAGTTTAGGAGACAGGATTTAATTTTTATGTTAATATAGACAACTATTTTTCTCCCCTTGTGTCCATTGTTAGTTAGTTAGTTAGTCTTAGCATGTAACTCCTATACAACCTGTATCTATGTATATTTTTGGATCAATAAACTTATTATTATTATACTAAAACGTAAAATGGTCCCACGGGTAGAATGTTAAATTGTTATTAATTATTTTTAATTTTGTATTTTTAAAATACGTATAATGTAGAATATGTGGTTTCAATTAACGTGATACCTAATCGACACACTATGTTTATTGACTGTACTGTGTGACAAACATTGCTTTCCTAATTTCTAATTTCCCTACCATTTTAGGTGGGTAAATGCGTAACACTCGTAGGTACCATTGGAAAGCCTTTCATTTTGACAATTCAACAACATTAGTAGTGTTAATTACGTTGTCGAGCAGATTAATTTTCCAAATATAGGAAACACTGTTTGAAGAAAGAAAGAAAATACATTTATTTAGCACAGACTAAAAGACACACAATAGTCAGTTATTAGTCGTACATCAGATTAAAACAAAAAAAAGATAAAAACTAAAAAGTGCAAAAAAAAAGAAAAAGTGCAAGTGTGGTGCAGTGTGTATTAGGAATTTCTTTCAAAATCCTTCGGATTGTGAAATGCAGTGTGTTACGCAAATCGGATGCTGGTATTAGAAAACCATGTAAAATTCAAGTTTACATGTTTTTTCACAATTCGCAGTTGAAGTTTTTGGGGTTTTATGAACTTCAACTGCAATTTCAAAAAACGTCAGAAAATTTGTATTTCGCGGGCAACAGTATTTAGATGGTTGTATTGGTGGTTTTAATAATTATAATTCTGTAAATTCACCACGTGGTTCGTAACGAACACTCCATGGAGCGACTCGTTGTCCAGGGACAAGTGGAGGGCAAGCGGTCACGCGGTCGGTCACCTACGCGTTGGACAGACCTTATCAAAGCGTCAACACAAACCTCCATAGTCCAGAGTTTCCGAGACGCTGAAGACCGAAATAAGTGGAGGAGCATCGCGAGGGCTACTTTTGCCAAAGAAAATGCAGAGTCATCAACCACGACCACTCTGTCAAGAGTTCACTCTTGACAGAGTGGTCGACTAAGGAGGAGGAATTCTGTAAATACTCGTACGTTACGGTCAAAGAAAGAGAAAATTCGAATTTTGGCGGGCTACATTACGGTTTGTCGAAATTCGGTTGCCTAAGTCTACCCGTAACGACAAACAAAGTACTTCTTAAAATTGAAAAAAAAAAAATGGTTGCCTGTAAAGTCGGTTTTACGGGCGAAGATTTTACGTGACAACGACCGATCATCCGATCATAGTTGAGTGGGAGAGAGACGCAAGGCATTCGGCGGGCCTCTCTCTCGTTCGGTGACTCATCGTAACGTTACCGAGCGTTACACTTTTTCATAAGTGACTCCCAGTCGCAACCTAATTTAAGACGTTGTCACGTCAAAAAAAAAAACGAAGTCGGCAACAGTATAGAACGTGCTAAAATAATATTATATTATCTCTGTTTAGTCTCTTAGAACTACGCTAAACGAAGCTTATGAAACAAAATCTAATCGACCATTAGTTCTTAATTAAAACTATAGAATAATTTGAGGAACGCAGTTATTAACTTTTGCTGGGCTTAATAAAGGATAACTAATGTAAACTAGTTTCTTGGTTTATTATTAAAAAAAATTGATTACATGGGTCTGAACTTGAAGTTATTTATTAATAATTATACCCCTTTATTTATAAACTTATCTTGATGTTAAGAGACGTTTAAACGTCAAAATTTAGTTGGCTAACTTTATGGAACGTTTATTAATAAGTATTTTGAGTGTCCATCTTTGTTAAAGGGGCTTACATGACCTAAAGCGCGGTCTTTGTCGGACTGCATAGAAAAGAAAGAGAAGCGCGATGATACAACCCTGGTAATTTATTGCAAAATATGAAGCAAATATCTATTTACAAAAAATCTATTGTTTGGACTAAAAAAATAAAACACTAGTGCTTTAGTATGTTGCTTGTAGAATAATCTGACAAAAAATCATAATGATTGTATGTATATTAGTATGGTTTTTATTGTAAAAAGAAAGTTTTTAGAGGTATCTTCATGATTTTTTTCTATTGTATCAAATTAGTTGTATTATGTTTTCAACACACTATCTACCTAGCATATATTCTGCAGAATATCATAATAATATATTTTTCTTTAAAACAGCTTTTAACGGTAAAAACTAATAAACTTTTTAGCACAAAATGTTGCTATGTGCTATCTTATAAAGATTTCATATTTTATGCAGTATCATGAAGTTTGGATAAACATCTAAAGTAGCATTATTTAAGTACTTAATTATACAATATGTTTAAGCTTATAAAAGCTTGTAAAAGCTGCTAATAAGTCTAGACAAACTTGTTTATGTAAAGTCTATTTTAAGATAACGTATGCGACACTAGACAAATGAACCAATAACCTATAGAAAAAACATAATTTTACAGAAAATTAAAGACTGAAATACTCAATACTTAAAGCATTAATTACTTAGTAGAAGCCTTTGTCTACGGGTTTAGCTTTTACTTTTACAAATTTAACTGGTTTTTTGGTTCACTCCGTAAGCAGTTGGTCTAGGCTGCTATTTGTAGATCTTTGACAGTCAATACGGATAGGCAGAAGCTCAAAAGTCTTACAAAGGAGTATAGTATTACCCAGAAACTGGGTTGTGGAGGTCAGTTAGGCAGTCGCTCCATGTAGAATACTGGTATTCAGCTGCATCCAGTTAAACTGGAAGCCAACCCCAACACAAATGAGAAATGATTTTATTTCATTGTAGGTTCAAAATAATAACAGCCGCACAGGTCGATCGATCAGGTTAAACTACGCTTGCCGCGGTTGGTCTGTGGATGGGTGACCATCTTTACATACCGAGACCCCTCAATGCCTCGGAAAGCACGTTAAGGCGTTGGTCCCGGCTGTCATTCGTGGATCCTTGACAGTCGTTACGGGTAGTCAGAAGTCCGAAAGTCTGACAACCAGTCTTAGGTACCATGGGGTATCGTATTACCCAGTAACTGGGTTGTGGAGGTCAGGTAGGCAGTCGCTCCATGTAAAATACTGGTATTCAGCGGCATCCGGTTAGACTGGAGGCCGATCCCAACATAGTTGGGAAAAGGCTAGGCAGATGATGAATACTTATATTTTTGCGAGTTGTCTTATCTTTTTGTATGTACAAGCGCTTCTGTGAAAAATACGATTGATTGATTCGATACTCGTATGTGTGATTTTTTCCTTTTTTGCGTAGCCGGCAATGTGGTCTAGCAATAGCTTAATGAAAATCGATTTCACACCAAAATAGCTGTTCATAAGTCTCTGATTACAGCCCTTCCCCAACGAGGGAAATCAATGAAAGGAAATGTGTGTATAACCATTTCCCGGTCTGTCAATAAATAGAAATGGAATCGAAAAAATACCGTCCTTAGTACAGGTATTTACAGGGTTTTTGTGTTTGTTTTGGACATAATATAGAAAAGTCTTGACCGCCGACTTAAAAAGAAAGGAGGTTATGGATTCGGCGAGTAATTTTTTTTATTCCGATATCTACGTGATTGCATAATTATTATTTAACTAGCTGCGTCCCGCGGTTTCACCCGCATAAGTGTCGATCCCGTGGGAATATCGGGACAAAAAGTAGCCTATAAGTTAATCCAGAGTGTCAGCTACCTCCATACAAAATTTAATCAACATTGGTCCAGCCGTTTGAGCGTGAAGAAGTAACAAACATATAAACACATATACATACACACTTTCGCCTTTATAATATTAGTGTGATAAATTAAAGTCGATTTTCGTTTCTGGCTGTGTAACCCCGTTGTTCTACTAAACTCAACAACGAATTTGGTTGCGATTTTCACCATAACTTAGATCATTTATTCCTACACTAGCAGCGCCCCGCGATTTCACCCGCATAAGTGTCGATCCCGTTCGAAAGACACGTGGCGCCATCTATTATCATAATAACGTTATTGTTGTTTTCCTCGGGAGCAGCACTTTCTTTCGGGATGAAAGGTACCCTATGTCCGTTTCTGTACACCTGACAACGTATATGCAAAATTTCAGGATGATCGGTTCAGTGGTTTAGACGTGAAAAGGTAACAAAGAAACAAACAAAATTACTTTCGCATTTATAATATTAGTTAGGATTAGGATTAATATTAAACTTGGCTAACATGAGTTAGCCGAATATTACTTATTTAACTTGGCTAACATTATATACATAAATTGACATTTTAATAATTTTTCTGTTTTTTTTTTGTTTTTTCCTATTTTGACATTAATTAATGAATGTTCCATAAACTTGATTGTAAAACTTATAATATATTAAATGTTATTAAGACACATTTGCACACCATATGCAATGGTAGAATGTAATTGGGCCACGATAGTCTTAAGTTCTTGATTTATACCTACACAAATAAATTAATTTGAATTTGAACATGAGTTATTAATTTGAAACACGTTTGAATAGACTTTATATGAATAAAGTCTATTCAAACGTGTTTCAAATTAATATTATTTCAAGTTAAACCAATATCAACTTTATTTTAAAGGTAATTGAATTGATTTAAGAGTGACTAGCACTATTGAAAAAGTTATAAAATTGTTTGAAGTTATAGCGTAAACTGAATTTTATTGTGTAGGTACAGACCCCAGCACATCAAGCTATCCGATACTGTCAAATTTTCCCAATCAACTTTGAACCTTATGCTTTAACGATAAAGTTGAGAATCTATTAAAGAAATTTGACAGATTGTAGTAGCTTGATGTGCTGGCGTCTGTACATACACCTGATTATTTTAATATCAAAATATTATTGTTGATAACAGGAAGTTTCGAATTTGTCCGAAGCAAGTACTTACCTATGTATTTGTTGCAGATAATGCAACATGTGTAATAGTACTAATCGTAAATATCCTGTCTGTTGCTAAAAATAAGATAATTCCTCTCTCTACGGGAGTGTTAGATTTTACATAATTTATGACTTTATAATAAACTAGACTAGTCGAGTAGTTGATTACGACGTGTTTTGGCACTTTTTTTATAGTTTGAGAGTACTTATAGACCTTAGCACACCTCGGTCGCGAAAATAATGATTGGAAACCGCTTTACGAATTCCGCTAAAAAACATTACTATATTATGTCGCGACTCGAGCAGCATGTTTTTTTTGCGGAATTCGTAAACAGGCGGAGGTGTGCTAAGGCCCTAAAATCAACAACCATTTTACAAAAAAAAAATCGCTTCGATTTCGAAAATCGTCGATTGCTAAAGATACGTACAAACAAAAAACGTGGCTGACAGAAAAGCTAAAAGCAGATCAAACTTGTGAAATCGGTCAGTGTCTTCTACAATCTGAATTATTCGCTAAAGTACCCATTTACGAGGACCAACTTAGATTTTCAGCTAACAATATAGAGTCTCAACATAAAATACGCTTAGCCTTTAGAATAAGCTGGAGTTATCAACGTCTGGATCTCGTCAGCCATTCGTTTGGGATTCGCGGGTTTATCACAATTGTATCCTTGTTTATAGCTCCTGGATAAGGGCAGTGCTGAAACGTGGAAACATAGAGAATAAAGGTTGTAATGGAAACGCTTGTGGAAGCGATGGCCGTTTTGCGTGGATGTAACGCATGTTTTCCCCATTTTTTTTGTGTTTGTGTTCTTTTTATGCGTCATGTTTGCCGCAAATAAACGTATTTCTTTTCTTTTTCTTTTCTAAGTACAGTCAACAAAAGAGATAAGTATGGAAGATCGTCGGATATAGTTGAAGTTTAGTAAGAAATCGATGGATGTTGTCAATGAAATTTAATTTTATTAATAGAAAACAAACAGCTTATTTATCAAATTAAATTTCAGTCGACAACAACCATCGGTTTCTTACTAAACTTCAACTATATCCGACGATCCTGCATACTTATCTCTTTTGTTGACGGTACCTAAACTATAAACTAGAATGGAATTATTTATTCGATATAAAAAAAGTACACAGATATGAGGTGTTACTTATTTTAAACGAGCAAATAGCCTGGCAGAAAATAAATCAATGACCCCCCATGCTAGGAAATACCTGTTTTACGGGGTCATCCATCCGTTCATCTCTTATGGATATTATGATCTTTCTCCTGTCCTTATTAAAACAGTATCAATTTAGTAAAGGTACCTTCAAACAGGCGCGACACGCAATAAAATCGCGGGCGACACAAAGGCACTGCAAGTCGCGCAACGAGCGGTGCCTTTCGGGGTATACCCTTTCCAATAAAAAAAGAATGATCAAAATCAGACTATTCTGTAAAAAGTTATGCGTGGTCATACATAAAATATATTGTATACATCCGATTGTATATAATACGCGTCGACTTGAGAACCTCCTCCGTTTTTTCGTCAGTTAAAAAAGAAAATAAAAATAACCACCATTTGTATTTGCAGCAGTGTTTTCTGTGAGTGCAGTAGAATAGTAAGGTTTTGCATAAAAAATCGTCATCAGCTAGACCAGTTATTTTACAGACATTGTTATAGGTAAGAAGTTAGACAATACGAATGACACGAAAAAAAATGTTTTCTTACGTTTATAGAATCGATATTGTTAGCTAGGTCATAAACTTTTTAACAAGATCTAAGTATCTAAACTACTGAAATACTAACCAATGTAATGTTCCAATATTATTTTGTGGCAGAAAGATTGTATTTATGTCCCAGAATCAAATCAAACGTGAGGGACGTTTGATTTTATTACCTACTAACTAAAGCATATCAAATTAATGCCTCGATATTAATAAGAACAGACTTTAGTATCGTTAACTGAGAACGATGATGGGTTTCCTTCGAGCAAGTCATGGCCATCGGGGTCAATAAATACCTATTTTTTTACCTAGTGTAATAATGCTTTTGATATACATATAATCTGCCCGTCGATTCTGTAAAAGGGGTCCGTGGCTAAATAATAACAGTCGCACAGGACGGTCGACCGGGTTGAGTTACGCTTGCCGCGGTTAGTCTGGGGATGGGTGACCATCTTTACATACCGAGACCCCTCCGCGTTTTGGAAAGCACGTAAAGCCGTTGGTCCCGGTTGTCATTCGCGGATCTTTGACAGTCGTTACGGGTCGTCAGAAGCCTAGAATTCTGACCACCAGTCTTACCAAGGGGTATTGTATTACCCAGTAACTGGGTTGTGGAGGTCAGATCGCCTCCTTCTGCGAACACGTCATGTCCCAGTAAGGAGGCGGCGAAGCGCGCGCGGGACGAAGACCCTCTCGCGGCGCCGCTCCGAAGGCGGAGGAGGGGTCGAAGAAGACGTCAGTATGACAGTCATCTCCGACTCCTCCCAGGTGGAAGCCAGCAGGCGACGGGTGCGGGGGGCACCCTCGCCTGCATTGCACAGGCTTCCACCAGTGCCGAACGGGAATGGCCAGGTGTTCCCGGCCATTCCCGTAGCCCCCCAGACGGCCCCGGGGACATGCGGGGCCCGCCAACTAGGCGGGCATGCGCCGGGGGGGTTGTGGATGCAAAGGCTGAGCCGGATTCCCATGACCTCCCCATCAAGGCGATGAGGGAACACCGCTGAGTTTTAGTGGGTATACTGCCACCCTGGCAGGGAGTCCCACATACTCCGTCTCGTCCCCCGACGAGCGGAGATGCGTAATGTAATTTCTCAGCGACAAAAAAAAAAAGGCAGTCGCTCCATGTAAAATATTCAGCTGCATCCGGTTAGACTGGATGCCGACCCCAAAATAGTTGGGAAAGGCTAGGCAGATGACGTGTTGATATTTTTTTTTCAGTCCCCCTAAACTTCTTTCAGTTATTTCAATTACAACCTGTGAATTTTCAAATTGGTTGCAGAATCTGTTAACGTATGACGAAACTTATAAATTGGTTGCAGAAGTTAACGTATGACGAAACTTATAAATTGGTTTCAGAAGTTAACTTATGACGAAACTTATAAATTGGTTGCAGAAGGTAACGTATGACGAAACTTATAAATTGGTTGCAGAAGTTAACGTATGACGAAACTTATAAATTGGTTGCAGAAGTTAACGTATGACGAAACCAAGAATCTTATTACAATTGTCTGTTACAAGGAATAATACTGTGTTTTGAATTAAGGCTTTGTTTGTTTAATTTTCTATAAGTACTTGCGTGATACTTAATATTAATACTTGTGCCATACCTAGAGGAACTTTGAATCCTAAAACACAGGCTTTTGGCCTAGTTTAGAAGGCTCCAGTTCGTCTCTTGATGTGATTCTAACGTACAGACAGACTAGATTCTAAATTTCTTTAATAGATTTTTAACTTTATCGCCAAAGCGAAAGGTTCAAAGTTGATTGAGAAAATTTGACAGTTTCGGGTAGCTTGATGTGCTGGCGTCTGTACAATATACCTTTAATCCTGTGTGTGTGTACTTATGTATGTTTTTAAAAGTGTACAAATATTTTTTTTATTATTGAATATTTTTTGATTTTACATAACTTAAAATATTATAATTATTTATTCCTTTATTTCATTAAATATCACATAAATTATATTTTTAAATATTAGAATATAAAAAATATAAAAACATTTAAAAATATAAAAAAATAGTAGCCCACCGGTATCGGGAACAGGGTCCAAGCTACCGGCGGTCAGGGCTCCAGAGTGAGGAACCTCCTAACAATGCGGGCCGTGTCCAGAAGTACCGCTTTCTGAATCAAGCCCTTGATCCAGCTGCCCAACGAGAGCCTCCTTAGGTGTTGGTCGAGGCTCTTGGCTATTAACCCATTGGCTGTCACGACTATCAGCACAATGATTGCTGAGTCCACAACCCACATGTCGACAACCTCGTTATTATTATTATTACAATTCTCTTGGTAGGTTTTAGTATAATATTTAAAGTCCGTACGAGCAAAGCTGTACGAACAGCTAATAAAGCCTAAAAAATAAACGAAAGTCAGTCTACATCCAGCACAGAATTTCCGATGGTATTTCTAGTGCCAACGCAAAAACATATTGCGTTTAAACGGAATATTCTGACAGCTAGATTATAGGTACCGCAAAAGCGGTGAGCCTGTATGAAAGTAAATAACTCTTCAAAAATGCACGCAAACTAAAAACGGTACGAAGTTTATTTGATTAAAAACGGACGCGGAAAATCTGTTTTTTAAACTTGCATTCATTTTTGTTATGAGCATCGCCTTGGTTAAAAAACTTTTCGGATGGGGCCAAATATTGGTATTTTTTATGATGCAATTTTTGACTGAATTCTGCTAGCCAGTGTTATTGAGAAATATAATAGCGTTGGCGGCACACTGGCTATCTACTACTTTTGCCTAACTAAAGTGTCTAACTGTCTGTAAGTACAAGCGCCACCACATCAAGCTATGCTTCTAAAAAAAACAAAAAAAAAAAAACAAAGCTACTACAATCTGTCAAATTTCTTTAATAGACATTCAACTTTATTGCTAAATTATAAGGTTCAGAGTTGGTTGGGAAAATTTGACAATTTCGGGTAGCTTGATGTGCTGGCATCTTGTACCGTATTTCAAAACGTTAAAAATCTAGTCGCAATCCCATCTCAGCGACAATCAATGTCAAATACTGGGAATTAGAGGTATTTTTGACAGATTCATAAGGAAAGAAAGTACGTCTATTTGTGGTAAACATGACGCAGAAAATACCACAAACACAAAAAAGAACAAATTGGAGGAAAATATGCGTCACATCCACGCAAAATGGCCATCGCTCAGCATAATGCTACGACCCTATGCGAGACAGCCGGCGTTGACGTGAAACTAAAATTAGAATGCGAATTACCTCTAAAGCTGCGACTAGAAAGTATAAATTACATGTGTTATATATTAACACCAGTCTTAAAACTGAACACAGTAAGTGCAGCTGTAAATCAATAAAATTTATATCTATCCTTAGGACGTTTCCCAATGCGAAAATTTACTGTAGAATAAATAATTTAAATTGCGGGTATACTTACATAATTTTACTCCGCACAAAATAACCCGTCACAACACCACTTTATCTCGTCTGCTCGACGACCGAATGTCACTGCAAGGATTCAGCAGAATATCAGCGTCTTGGCGCCAATGTGCTGGTTTGGTCCCTGGGGTGGTCACGGCGTGCTGTGTTCTGGTACGCCGGTGATGGGGAGTACTCGCCAGAGGAGGGTCCGGTGACGGATAACCGCGGCGCGTTCACGGATGAGTGCTAACGCGTGCCCGTGTTCCCGCCGCCCGCGCCGTAAGCGGCAGAAAAGGACACCATGGAGTTTTAGTGGGTTAGAGTCCCACATAACTGCACTATCTCCCCGTGGTAGTGCAGAATGCATGAGCATTTCTCCACGTTAAAAAAAAAGAAAGGTCTATAGCCTGACACAATGCTGAGCTGGACTTACATTTGGTGCAACATTGAGACGCACACACATCACACTTTTCTCGTTATTTGATTTAAAGTATTTTTTTTTATTGGTCTGTTTTTCTTTTATTTTTCAATTTTTATATAGATTAATGTAATTTATTATAATTTATATGTTCTTTTGTGGGTCGTGCTATGTCTTTGTGTGCACTGAGTAAATGTTTCATCTAACTTATCTATTTATCTTCTCATAATTGGTCCTTAAAACCGAGGTCCTGAAAATTACATTCCCGTTAGATTTAAACTCCAGTATACCCCAACTCAAAAGCTCGTTAAAGTAACGCCCTGTTATCTGCATCTTATCTCTTACAAAAATCTTCAGTACTCACTTCAGTTATCGCCCTTTTTACAGCGTCTTAAACTTCCTTCCTTCCGGATTTGGGCATTTAAATGAGGTTTGTTTATTATTATGGGCATTTTCTGCTCTCTCATTTGAATTTATTTACCGAAATTCCCTGCGGAATGTGGCTGGCAACAGGTATTAGGTAATTCGGTAGGGGCATAAGATTAGACTTTAGGTACCTACGATTTTTTTTTAACATTTGTTTGCTGACACACACAAAACAGTTTGCTGTGGGCCCACTCCCTCTCACAGAGAGGAGGCCTGTGTCCCAGCAGTGGGAACATTATAGACTGATTATGCATTATGCAATCATTACTCATCTTTTTTTTTTTTTTTTTTATTGCGGATGGAAATTCATCAAATGACCCCTCCCGCTCTGGGAGGAGCGGAAGGGAGTATCAGACTCTTACTGATTAAAACCCACCCGTGTTCCTTACTTAGCCCTTTACATTCCGGGCCAGCGGTAACCCTTTAGCATAGTTTACACGAAGCCAACACTGGCTGCCAATAAGACTGACCGTCAGCGCTGGCTTGATATTTGCCTTGTGTAAACAGCTTTTCAAGCCAAGCCAGCGCTGGCTGCCAAAGCTGGCGAGAATAGAGCGAACGTCTATTTTTCTAGCCAGTGACCAGTGGCAGGACTGGCGCCAGCATTACTGGCTTCGTATAAACGGATCATCCCGCTGACTCGGCAGGCTTCAGCCCCAAGGGGGCCCCTCCTCGATGCTGACATCATTACTTATCTTTAAGCAACGTTTATAAATAAATCCCGAAGCGAGTAATTAGGTGAAACTAATTCTCCCGAAAACTCTCGCACTTAAGCTCATTTGTCTTAGACCCAGGGGACTCATCTCACTGGGTCTAGGTACCTACACATGGTGGACACGTATTAACTACTACTTGAATCAGCGGTAAAATTGCGTAACGCACTAACAGTACTAATGGCTTTCATTTCAACAGTTCAACAACATTCATTGCGTTATTTACGAGTACGTTGTTGAGGAGGCAAAGTTTTTCGAGCATATTGAAGCAATGGATTATTTATCCTTCTTCTTCATGTCGCTGGCACGACTGTATTTCAAATCTTGTTTTCCCAAAACTTTGCCACTTCCACGGCGTTGTCGGAATTATTTATTTTTTATTTATATGAGAACCAACAGCTATAACAGAAGCATAACAATAGTATATGAGATATAAAGCCAATTACAGTTTCTCACGGGTAAAAACAGAAAATGTGGTAGAATCACTAACAAGCAGTATAAAAGGGAATACAAACATAAAGTAAGTATATAAGCACTTTTAAAAAAGTCAGCGTTCAGCCGAGTGCGTGCAGAATAGGTTTTGATGGTAAATGGGTCAAATGAGAACTCTTTGCAAAGAATATTAAAGCTCGCACCATGAATGAGTTTTTCCTGTAGTTAGAAGAGGAAAAGGAATGGAAATCGGCGGATTAAATTTAGCTGATCTCTGGGGGACATTGAAACGCAGTCAATGCAGGACATCAGGACAGTCAATCTCGTTAGATATAATTTTAAAAAGAAAAGTGCAATCTGCTAGTCGACGACGATTTGTAAGTGGCTGCAAGTGAAATTTCTTGCAAAGATTTATGTAATCATCAGAATGGTAATTTATATAGCAATGTAAAAATGATATAGCAATGTCCTTTCAAAACCATTCAGATTGAGATTTATAGTGTGTTACGCAATTAACCCATCATGGGAGCGTAGAATTTAAAGTTGTAAAATTTTGATAAATTGATGGTTGATAGTCATGTTTTTTATATTGTAAAGTGAGACGTACGGTTAAATGAACAAAGATTATGAATGGAGCTTTTATTGCTAAAATACCCTGTTTTTAAGACAGCCATTGGATGAGAATAATCATCAGCTTACTCTGAGTATTAAGTACGTACGTGAGGAGCCCATGGATATTTAATAACAGCCGCACAGGTCGATTGATCAGGTTAAGCTACGCTTGCCGCGGTTGGTCTGTGGATGGGTGACCATCTTTATATACCGTGAACCCGTCGTGCCTCGGAAAGCACGTTAAAGACGTTGGTCCCGGCTGTCATTCGTGGATATTTGACAGTCGTTACGGGTAGTCAGAAGCCCGAAACTCTGACAACCAGTCTTACCAAGGGGTATCGTTTTACCTAGTAACTGGGTTATAGGCAGTCGCTCCATGTAAAATACTGGTACTCAGCTACATCCGATTAGACTGGAAGCCGACCCAAACATAGTTGGGAAAAGGCTGGGCAGATGATGATGTTCGTACAAACACTTTCTCCGTCAATAATATCTATTTGTCAGCGTTTTCTATCTGACTAGTTAGAGAACAAAGGCCGAAACAAACTCAGCGGTCACAGTCTTTTTTTAAAATCTAGACATAATGTTGATCAGATCATGTGAAGACCATGTAGATTGGCGTCTAGCCTTCTGAGGAAAGAACCACGCAGATTGAGTGGATCTGTAAAGTCAGTGCACGTATTTGACAGTAATCGTGCAGCTCAACTATGAACTTAAGGCGCAGATAGACAATTTCTAATGATTTTAAATTCATCATCACGTCTAAACGACTGGCCTGATTTCTTTGAAAATAAAATATGTTATACTAGACAATTGTCTTCGTAATTTGATCTGTGAATATTTGCAATTATATTTTTTTAACATAGTGTAATTAATTTGTAAAGTAATGTCTACCGCGGACAAAAAAACGACAATCACGCAAAGACTATCGGGTGTATTTTCATAAAACTTTCACCATCTAAAAGATAATTTAATTTCCTAAATTTTAGTATACGGTTTTTATTTGTTTTGTGTTTGATAATTCAACTAGGGTTCGTTTTTCGAATAAACTTGGTACGCGTTGACGCGGGGTCTCTGCCGGGCGACGGGCGGCAGTGCATCGCTGACCACTGTCACGGGTAGACGCTAACGCTCGGAGCAATAAGAAAATAATTTTATTCGCTTTTGAGTTTCGTGCTGAAAATGTCTGGTAAGTCCAAATTACTAAAAAAGAAACGCCTTATATTGGCAAAAAATAGATTATTGAGGTAAATAACGTAAGTAATTATTGTAATGTAGTATATCCATACCGCATTCTTGTAGGGACAGTCCGGATCAGAGTTTCAAAAAATACTTGAATGCTAATATTGACATAGTTGTGGGGGTAATTATTTTTGATAACCACTCACGCCTACATTGCCGAAAATAGACAGCTCCCGAAAATCCTAAACTGTCCGGCCGCCAAAATCGAGATCGAACGAAAACCACAGCATGTCCAGGCGCACTTTCGGACGTTTTATTTTTAGTAATTTTGTCTATGGGAGTATTGCTTGCGTTCCAGGTTCTTTAGTAGGGTGGTTAGATGTAGTACAGACGCCAGCACATCATGCTACTACAATCTTTCAAATTTCTTTAAAAGATTTTCAACTTTATCGCTATAGCATAAGGTTCAAAATTGATTGGGAAAATTTTACAGTTTCGGGTAGCTTGATGTGCTGGCGTCTGTACATTTGTACCAAAGACCGTGTGGTTGTATCGGCATTACGAAATAAGTTATCTGTACTTGAAAATCTTTAAAAAAATAAATGACCGCGATGACGCATACGCAATTCGACATGTTATTGTTATTGTTGATCATAACTTTGGAAGAACAATGGTATGTATTATTATGTCATTCGATTCAGTACGAATGGGGCTATTTTTAACCGACTTCAAAAAAGGAGGAGGTTCTCAATTCGACGGTATGTTTTTTTTTTTGTGTGTTTGTTACGCGATTACTCCGCCAATTGTGGACCGATTTTCAAAATTCTTTTGTTGTTTGAAAGGGTATGGTCTCGACGTGGTCCCATTGTCACCAACTCGGAATCTGATGAGGGAATCCCATGGAAATCAAGGGAAACTCTAAAATTTTATAGGCACACCTATAGCTATTTGGGTATTTTTTAACCGACTTCAAAAAAGGAGGAGGTTCTCAATTCGACGGTATGTTTTTTTTTTTGTGTGTGTTTGTTACGCGATAACTCCGCCAATTGTGGACCGATTTTCAAAATTCTTTTTTTGTTCGAAAGGGTATACTCTCGAGGTGGTCCCATTATCATCAAGTTGGAATCTGATGAGAGGATCCCATGGAAATCGACGGAAACCCTCAAATTTTATAGGCAAAGCTATAGCGATTTGGGTGTTGTTTAAAGTAACTTGAGCATTTGCTCTCGGAAATCATCTTTTGGTAAAGTGGAGCTGATGATGAAGACCACAGATGGCCATCGGAACTACTCAATGACAAATATTTCACGGGTTGCGATTCGATTACTTTATTATGGTTGCTAAACGATTTATCCTCGTCACAATGCGTATGGTGAAGTGGAGCTGATGGTGACTTCTCAATCAGCTCCAGTTCTCCTGGTTCTTACTAGGAGAACTCCTCAACAATTAACGACCCTACATCGGGAAAAGCAATATTTTGTAAAAGGTGATGAGCAGTTGACATTAGGCTATTTTAACTTAGATAAATTACAAACTGACCCACTAAAAAGTGAAAAATAAAAACTTTTTTACAAAAAAAACATCGACTTCCAAAAAACAGTATAAAGTGAAAAATAACTTTAATTTCGGAAGTCGGTGTCTTTGGATTTGTATTTTAGTTTTTTGCCACCGACTTCCGAAATTAAAGTTATTTTTCACTTTATAGTGTTTTTTGGAAGTCGGTTGTTTTTTTTGTAAAAAAGTTTTTTATAGTAACTCGTGCATTTGCTTTCGGAAAGCACCATTTGGTGATGTGGAACTGATGATGAAGACCACAGATGGCCACCGGAACTACTCAATAATAAGCATTTCACGGGTTACGATTCGATTAGGTACTTTAATGTGGTTGCTAAGCAATTTCTGCTCGTCACAATGCTTATGGTGAAGTGGAGCTGAGGGTGACTTCTCAGCTCCAGTTCTCCTGGTTCTTACTAGGAGAACTCCTCAACAATTAACGTCCCTGCATCGGGAAAAGCAATATTTTGTAAAAGCTATTGTAAATTAGATAAATGACAAACTGACCCACTAAAAAGTGAAAAATAAAAACTTGTGTCTTTGGATCTGAATTTTAGTTTTTTTGCCACCGATTTCCGAAATTAAAGTTATTTTTCACTTTATAGTGTTTTTTGGAAGTCGGTTGTTTTTTTTTGTAAAAAAGTTTTTATTTTGGTAAATAAAAAAATAGGGTCATCGCTTTCGATTTTGAAATAATATTATTAAATTTTTTTACTGTCGTAATATAAACAAACAGTAAAAATAAACAATAAATTATTGAAAAAAATCAAAGTCTCTAAGTGGCGACGCACAGTGGTTCGAAATCGACGCCTAGTGGACATTGAAAATCAAAATGGCTTTAGGCAAGAAATAAAAATTGGTACAGCTTTATTTCAGTAATATTTATAATATTTAGTAATATGAAAGCCACAGACAGCACCATCTCCGAAAAATTTTTATTTTTTTTTTGTTTGAAGAAAAACACAAAAGTCGTCAAAACCATGAGGACTACTGATGTAAAAAACCCGCGAAATATTTTTTTCAAATTTTTTGTCGGTCGAAATTTTTTTTTTTTTTAATTCATGTTGGGATACTGCTTGCACGGGGGTTACACAGGGGGGGTTAAATTTTGGTTATTTTTTGCCTAGGACGCACCGTTTTCGAGATATTTGAATTTAATTATTTTTTATTTGATTCAACAATTATTTATGGAATTTTATTCAAACAGTTGTTTTATATTTTAGTCCGTGCTCAAATGTTGTACAGACGCCAGCAGGTCAACCTACCCGAAACTGTCAGATTTTCTCAATCAACCTTGAACCTTATGCTTTGGCAATAAAGTCGAAAATCTATTAAAGAAATCTGACAGATTGTAGTAACTTGATGTGCTGGCGTCTGTACCTTACCTACTCGCAATCCTGTCGTTAATATTCAAAACAAAAACAGGAAATGAATTCGATAGTTGTTTTACTTTATTAATTTTAGTTGTAATTAAGTAATGTGTTGAAACCCGGGACATTAGTCCCAAAAAATATTTTGTCGTAAGGCGTCTCCACTTTGACTCTGTTCTTTTTCGAACTTTAGGTATTTTAGCTCACCTTTTTCCGATCACTGGTAATAATACAGTGTGTATTATTTTAATCAAAATCAACCGGTTCGATTCTTGGCTAGAGATATTGATTTTTCAAAAATCCATTGATGCAGTTTTATTTTTCATTAAAATCGAGCCCGCGACTCCTTTGAGTACTTTTCGCTATTCCTCATAGTTTCGGATTTATCCATCCACGCCCACTTGAAAAATTCAAGTGGGCGTATAAGGTATCTATTCATACACGAAATAACTTTTAGCACAAACCCTGAAATCGTGAAAAAAAAATCAGCTGTTCCCGACATTTATGTTCTCATAATTTGTCAAAATGTAGGGAACAGCTGTTTTTTTTTCGCGATTTCAGGTTTGAATCCATAGTAAAAGTAGTTCGTAATGATGAGTACAATGACACCTTATGAGATTTCGTGTATGAATAGATAGACCTTAAATAAACCAAATTATTCAATGCATAATATTAGTAATAAAATAATATTATTACAATCTTAATATAATATCAAAATATTACCTTATTTTTATTAACACTACATTGAAATAAATATGAATGGTGATCAAAAATCAGACAGGATTATCCTCACCATCTGAAACGTATGGTTACGTGCAGCGTCACGCCCCGCGACCCCGCACCTGCAGGTGCGGGGTCGCGGGGCGTGACGCTCGCTCCTCCCACTCGCTCGAGGTCGCTGTCATTTAATGTCGCCTTAAGGGGCTCAACCACGGATATCTATGGGCTCAACGATTCAACGAACAATATCAAGTCAAGGACATTTGGTTTTGCAATATTTTGAAAGTCGCACATCACACTAATATTATAAATGCGAAAGTTTGTGAGTGTGTGTGTGTGTTTCTAAGTTTGTTACTTCTTCACGGTCAAACGGCTGGACCAATTTTGATAAAATTTTGTATGGAGGTAGCTGAAACTCTGGATCAACATGTAGGCTACTTTTTATCTCGATATTACCACGGGATCAAAACTTATGCGGGTGAAACCGCGGATCGCAGCTAGTTGTAAAAAAATATTTTTAACTAAACCGTCAATAGTAAAAAAAAACATTATCAAAGTAATTCATGATCAAAAGACACCCTGTGTATGGCTTACGACCGACAGGTTAATTTCCTGCAAAGAGCTTAGACACGTTATGATAGCAGATGGCTTTTTATTAGTCTTATGAGTAAAGTAATCACCTTTTCTGGCATAAAAGCAAAGAAAATACTGCCTACAAAAATAATTAGAAAGACGTAACATCAAAAATATGGATTTATTCCGGTCTGATCCCCTGAAGCCGGCACCCCCCTCCTCGATCCCCTGCTAGTTCGTCTTCTGTTTTAATCTGTCTTATCCACATTATCTAGGTTTACTCTTTTTGACAAGTAAGTACAGTCAAGAGAAAATAATGAGCCTAGTATATTTTGCTGGCGACTTTGTCCGCTTGGGTTTTCGATTTTCCTACACAAACTTCAACACCCTTTTGTACTTCCCTAGTGGTTGATTTTGTCCAACATCCGTCACCTCACACATCAGGTCCAGTGGAAAACCAGCGTCAGGCACTAGTTGTCTGGCATTTTTGCTGAACTGGGCCTTTTTGGCGCAGCCGTGAGGCACACATTCCTGCTAATGTCTTACATCGGACTTTGTACTTTTTATCCTTTTTATTTTTATCTGATGTATGTTTATTATCTGACTATCTGGTGTATTGTGTGTCTTTTAGTCTGTGCTAAATAAATGTATTTTCTTTCATTCTTACTTCTTTCTTTCAAAGATGTTTGTTTATCTCCCTTTTCTGAGTTCTAGCTCTCTCTTTGCATTTCAATCTTTATTTTCCAGTACACTATAGACTGGATAGATCTCGTCGTGTGACTCGTCTGCATTTCACTAAAATCGATTCAGTGGTTTAGCCGTGAACACTAAAAGACAGGTCGTATAACTTTCACATCATCATCGTTATTTGTCAAGCCTTTTCCGACTATGTTGGGATCGGATTCCAATCTCACCAGATGCAGCTGAGTACCAGTTTAACTTTTATATGTCAATACTAATATTAAAAAGTGTAATAAGTAAGTTTGTATGATATATGTACTGATCAATAGTTCTGAAGGTTACCCCTACCAAAATTGGTCAAGCCGTTTGAGCGTGAAGAAGTAACAGACAGGCCTTTTTATTATTAGTGTGATTAAATCACGTAGACGAAGTCGCTGGCAGAAAGTAGTTTATAATATTTTATAGACATAGTTTATACTTAGAAGTAAAAATGTCTGGGCAATTTCTCATCATGTATAAACGTATGTCGTACGAAATCTGATATCTACTTAAGAGCCTATACTACCTCAGCTAAAATTCACTCTTTATCTCGCTCGCACGATACTGCTCGCGGACTGTGTGAAAGCGAGACAGAGTGCGGTGCTGGGCGGGAGGCAGCGCCAATAGTTTAGGTATTTGCTTTTTACGGTGAAAATAAAGGTAATTCAAAAAAACTAACTAACATAAGACCTGCTTTATAGTTAGTTCAGTTAGTATGCAAAGTTTCATGATCTAATTTGAAGTATTTTTTGAATACCAGCGGTTTATTGTTCGGTTTGGAGGTAACTTTGGAATTTTTTCTATCGAGAAAATTTTATGGAATCGTGTTTTCGTCTAACATAAGACCTTACATTAATCCTCAACTTTAGCATATATTTATTTCAAAATTAATGCTGCAGAATTTTCGACATAACGGAGGATCATGCTAAGCCATTTGAGGTAGTATAGGCTCTTAATTGAATTTTCATAGAGATAGGAATTTTCTTGAGAAAGATTTGTTTATTTTATGACAGCAAGTCAACAAGACTAATCCCATTAATTTGAATACTCTTAAATCTTGGCACAGTATTTCATAAATTTTATATATGACTAGCTGCGCCCCGCGGTTTCTGCCGCGTAAATGTCGATCCCGTGGGAATATCGGGATAAAAAGTAGGCTATATTATGTTAATCCAGGGTGTCAGCTACCTCCATACAAAATTTTATCAAAATTGGTCCAGCCGTTTGAGCGTGAAGAAGTAACAAACATATAAACACACACACACATTCACAAACTTTCGCCTTTATAATATTAGTGTGATTATTTTAAGATCTCTAAAATTAAAACGTGTCTCGGTGGATCCGGAGATTTGGATCGAAAGGCGTGTACTTAACTGTGATAAATACCATCGTGAAAAACTCAGACTTAACAGTCTGAGATTCCGAAGACATATTGAGCTAGCGTATTGATCATTATAGAGCAGTGGTAGCTCATTGAAAACGGCTGCGACTCACGAGTTGTACGTCAAAGGTTCGAACCCAGACAGGCACTTTACTTTGTATAAATTATTTCATCAGCACTGTTCTCAAAACGGTGAAAGAAAACATCGTAAGGAAACCAGGTCTTTTTTTTTGTCTTCTGGGGGATACCTTCAAATGGCACCCGACCTCCGGGGAGGTCGAGAGTGTGGAATTTTACCTCACTCTTAACTCTTTGATTGTCGTAATTAGAGACACAATAGAAAGACAATTGCTTATGTCGGACTGTGTAACATAAGACATACGAGAGGTTAAACCACCACGGTGATCACCATCAGCACATAGCGGTAGTCCCGTTTCCTCTTAAAATACCAATTCCGGAACTACCCCCGTGCAACGCCTGTCTGGGTAGACTGTAAAGGGGCCTTCTCTGAACCTTGCTATGCACGGCAGCACGTGACCACTGTGCCACCGTCTCCCTTGGGGTCACTTGGTGGGCGGACAGAGTCCCCACTCTGTGCGTCCGCGACCTCAAAAGTCCATGTATCTTGATTGGCAAGCGGGTTTCGGCATATTAGGCACCAAGATGGTTGCCTCCCCAAAGCCTCCAGATCCTCTCCCGATCTCGCTCGGCGGGCTCCTTTTGACCATCACTCCAGGTCCTAGAACCAAAAGACTCGAAGACATGTGACATCCACCAACCAGCACTGGGCCCCCGTGGTGGATTACAAAATTTCCTACTCCTTCTCAGAGAGGAGGCCTGTGTCCCAGCAGTGGGAACATTAAAAGCTGATTATACTACTGATCATTGCTCGCGCTCGGTATGAGAACCCAAAAGAAATTCCTTTGACATACAGTGTCTCACTAAAACTCTATACTCATCATCTGCCTAGCCTTTTCCCAACTATGTTGGGGTCGGCTTCCAGTCTAACCGGATGCAGCTGAATACCAGTGTTTTACATGGAGCGACTGCCTATCTGACCTCCACAACCCAGTTACTGGGTAATACGATACTCTTTGGTAAGACTGGTGGTCAGACTTTCGGGCTTCTGACTACCCGTAATGACTGTCAAAGATCCACGAATGACAGCCGGGACCAACGGCTTAACGTGCTTTCCGAGGCTCGGAGGGGTCTCGGTATGTAAAGATGGTTACCCATCCACAGACCAACCGCGGCAAGCGTAGCTTAACCTGATCGATCGACCTGTGCGGCTGTTTTTATTTAGCCACGGGCCCCTCTAACTAAAACTCTATACTAATTCAGCATAAATAGACAATGTTGCCATACTTTTAACACCCCTAAACTCGCCGTTAAATGACACCCACGTGTAAAAAAGTTAACTGACTCTATATACTTTCACCCCTCTAACGTCTACAATATACCCCATAAAAGCGAACTATCCCCCATTCTTACGCCCCAAATGTCCACTGACCCACTTACTGGAAGACTGCCCCAAAATTTGGCCAAGCAATGGATGTAACAGAAAGAATTGAATTAGTTAAATGGCATTCTTATTGTATCATCATGATTAGGTTATTGGAGAAATGATTATGACGGATACACGTTTGTAGTTCCTACATTCAACCCACACCATGGGACATGGAAACAAATTTTGTTGTTGACAGTAAGGGCGATTTTCGCACAGCTTTTCCTCCGACTTCGTTAGAGTGAAAGATTCATTTTCCAATACAAAGTTAACACGCGATGTGTGAGTATAATATCAACTTAATGGATTGTAAATTAAGTTGATTTCAAAATGAATAGTTCAAGTGAAAAGGTGATAATAAAGTTTGAAGTTGTAGCGTGAACTGAACATAATGTGTATACTGTATATATTAAAGATGTTTTTCCAGAATGACATCTTTGTTTACATGTTTGGAAACTAAGTTGCGAACTAAGTTTAGGGGTAGTTTAAACGTTTCTTAAATTATTATTATTTATTCAGAAATCTACCAACCCACACTGGGCCCGCGTGGTGTATTACAGCTCACTTCCTCTCACAGGGAGGAGGCCGCTGTCCAAGCAGTGGGAACATTCTAGGCTGATTATAAAAAAAAAAAAAAACATTTAATTCAGGCAAGACCCATGTACCCGATGTGTCAGGAGGTACATTTGTGCGCTAGTACTGAGTGTGAAATGAGACACTTTGTTTGATAGTAATTTTAGTCTATAATATGTTATAATAATCACGGTTCACAGGTATGCAGTACAATTTGTTAGGTACAGGTACAGGATTTTAAACTCTATCACTAGAACTTTAACTATTACATTAGAACTTTAACTTTAACTATTTATTACGAAGGACACACGATATTGTAGTTAATATAATGAGAAGGAGAACAGGAACAAACTGGCTCTCCCCGTCCCGTACGGAAGTATTTATACAGTGTAGCGACGTGCGGGGGGAGGGAGCGGTGGTCAAAAATATTAGCCAATGATCCCGGGTGGCGTTCGCGCAATACCATATATGGTCGCGTTTTTACAATTTCGTATCGAACACCTGCGCTGACATGACACGCCCCCAATGCTTTCTTAGAAATTCTAAGTAGGTACACAACGGAGTCATGTTTTTGTTATGACATCCTGATAACTTGTTCTATTCTGAACAACCCATATTTACATACAATTAAAATATTACAATGCCACAGAATAAAATTTCTCTAAATAAAATGTCTCTGATTATAGAAATAAATTAATAATACAAATTAAAAAAGGTCATGGAATTAAAAAAATGGTTGCCTGTAAAGTCGGTTTTACGGGCGAAGATTTTACGTGACAACGACCGATCATCCAATCATAGTTGAGTGGGAGAGAGACGCAAGGCATTCGGCGGGCCTCTCTCTCGTTCGGTGACTCATCGTAACGTTACCGAGCGTTACACTTTTTCATAAGTGACTCCCAGTCGCAACCTAATTTAAGACGTTGTCACGTCAATAAAAGGGTACGTATTTGAATATCGAAAATTAAAATATCGACTGTTAAAATATCGATGTTCAAAACATCGAAAATTTAAATATCGATTGTATCAAAATGTCGAAAATTGTTATACCTACGCTTAAAACGTCGAAGATTGAAATGTCGAGTGATTAAAATTTCGAATGATTCAAAATATCGAATGACATTATGCCTAAGTTCAAAATATCAACATTTAATACATCGAAGTTCATAATATCTACGTTACGTTACGTTTGGGTTTTTATTATGTAAAAATAATTAAAGTACCTACATTACATGAGGTTTTCCTTGTTTTTTTTTTGTAACCCACCTAGTAACTGATTTCCATCTAGCAAGCATGCAGCAATCATGCAACATGCAAGCAAGCATGGCTTCTGTCACGGCTCCGGCGCTGCAGGGCTCCGGCAGTCCCACGCGAGCTTAACGTCGCAGATGGTCTAAACGCCCACCACCGCAGCTTCGGCTTGTTGGCCGGCTTCGCCGGCCAGCCTCAGCTGCGGCGGCGGGTGTTAAAACCACCTGCTCCTCAGCTCGCGGGCTGCCTCGCCCCTCCGCGACTACGCGATTCTAAATTACACTCTAGGGGTAGGGCAGACAAGACTACGTGGAGTCGGTTTTGCAGCGATACGTTTCTGTCACTAACTTTAGTAGCACAACCTGCACAACATATTGACTTTCAAGAAAATATTTTAATTTAAATAATACCTTCACGATTGACCTAGGCTTGTACACTGGACACTGATTTTCATGGATAAAATAGGTCGAAATTGTTCCAAAACCGAATTGGGGCACCCCGAATTTACATAGTCTTTTGGCTGTTACCCCTAGAGTGTATATAAAAATCCGGAGGCGCGAAGGGAGGGCAACCCCCGCCCGCTGTAACAAAGCATAGGCACCCGTGGGAACCGTAGCGGCTGAGGCTGGTCGCCGGAGGCGACCAGCAAGCCGAAGCTGCGGAGGTGAACATGGGTGCCTATCCTTTGTTACGCAAGGGCGAAGGGGTTGCACTTCCCGTAGCGCCGGAGACGTTGCAGAAGCAACCTTTTTCCACTCATACTACTTTATCAAAATTTGTTCGATATTTTAACTTGTACGTATTTTTAGGGTGAATGAATGAATGTATTAAATGTTGAAAATTAACTCATTTTTACACGTAGGTATATTAATTTTCGATGTTCAAATAATTACCCATCGATATTTAGGACGTTCGATAATCTGTATTTCGATATTTAGATCTTTCGATGTAACTTTTGTAGATATTTAGATTTTAGATATATTGGACGTAGGATATTTAACCATTCGATAATATAAACTTTCGATATTTTAATTTTCGGTTATATGATCGTTCGATATTTCCATTTTCGATGTTTCGAACATCGATATTTTAACAGTCGGTATTTTAATCTTCGATATTCAAATACGTACCCAAATAAAATGCTCGCTAAGCTAATTTAACAAACAGAGACAATTCGCATTTATATAAGTACCAAGTTATAGCAGCGTTAACAATCGTTTCAGGTATTCGGTTCGCTAGACATTGTGTGATTGAGTTTGTCGAGCTATTTTCGGAGAGCTGTGGGTGTTACATTGCTAACTAAACTGGGTACCTACCTGCCGACTAAAATAAATGGGTACAATTTAAATGCTCACCAAAATAATTTTTGAACCTACCAAAAATGGATAAATATTAATGCTCACCAAAGAATGGGGGGAGCGTGAAATTTCACGCGGAAGAAGTCGCGGGCAGAAGCTAGTATAGTTAGTATAGTATCCATACTAATATTATAAATGCGAAAGTGTGTCTGTCTGTCTGTTACGTCTTCACGCTTAAACCGCTGAACCGATTTAGATGAAATTTGGTATAGAGATAGTTTGAGTCCCGGGAAAGGACATAGGATAGTTTTTATCCCGATATTCTCACGGGATCGACACTTATGCTGGTGAAGCCGCAGGGCGCTGCTACTGGATAATAAATCAACGAGCCTTATCAAACATCGGTTGAATATGACGTCACATTTTGTTAATTTAACAAAGCCCCATAATAACCAAAGTTACTCGTATATAAAACGGGCCCCTTACTTCGAAAACTAATTAATATAGGTGACGACAGGTCAACAATTAATCATAATAACTTTGTACTATGAAATCAATCACCGCCGTTATACAACATTATTTTTAGTATATGCGAAACCCGAAACACGTGTCTAGTATTTTTATGTAAAGAATCTATGTACAAAATTTCAAAACTGTATCTTGAAAAATCACAAAGACATAAGCTTGTTTGTCCGTACAAAAACATGCTTACCCGCGCCGCGCCGTCTTGCGCTCATTGATAATAAAATACCTAGGTACCTAACCGTTCAGCGCGAAGATTGGATAACTTACTTAGTGTCGCTCGGTGTCCAACTTTTAACCTTTTTTAAATATTTTTGGGACAAAATATAACATGGGATAAAAATTAATGGAATCGATTCAGTTACTTAATCTGAACAAACTATATTCAGGTTTCGCATATCCTAAAAATAACGTTGTATAAACACGAGTGTTGGTAAATGTCCTACCTGTAATTATATATTTTTTTTGTTTAGTCTATACTCTCCCACTGCGGGCAAAGGCCTCCCTCAAGTCCTTCCAGGAACTCTTTTACATTTATTAAACTTTATGCACAAGTAAAAACTGTACAAAGGCGGACTTAATGCCTTGGGCATTTTCTACCAGTCTGCCTTAGGGTGATGCAGAGACAATATACAGTACGTGCAATTACAGAAAATATCTAGAACATAAAAATAGATATATAAGATACATAAGATACATACATACAACAAAATATAAAAATAATTAAGTTATGAGAGATAAACAAGAAAACCTGCAACAACTTAATCTTGAGACGAATCTGCCAACTTCTTGTGAATGTGTTCTCGAACTTTCATTTTAAATGTGAACTAATTGGTTACCGTCCTGATATTCTGAGGGAGCGCATTCCAAAGGAAAACCGCCTGGACAAAGAAAGAAGACTTTATAAAACCAGAACGATAAGAAGGACAACGAAGAAGACTCTTTTCACGTGCCACCTCGAACCAGGTCTCGCGGTACGCGTCCAGGTCAATTCGCCACCGCTTTCTGTGCCGAACTCAGCGGCGGTTATATAATTTACGGCTTTCGGACTTGTTCCTTTACTTGTGCTACATGACACACACACAGGGACACAAGGGTACAGGGGAAGTACACTTTTTTTTTTGAATGGGAAATCACACACACAGGGGCAATCTCGCGCACAGAGGGTTCCGTACAAATTTGTAGGTAGGTATGTAAATAGTAAAACACGGATTTTTTTTTTGACAACAAATTAACGGTTTTCGGATTTGTTCCTTTACTTGTGCTATTTCTGCTTCTCGCCCATGATCCCTTGTCAACGGGAAGTTTCCTTAAGGTTTTGATTCTGGAACATAAACGCCCGTATCTTTTGATTGCGTTGACCTAGAAGTTTGATATTTTTACTGCTTCAAGGGATTGCAACTCTGAGTATTTGATATTAATTTCAATTTGATAACTCTACGCGTTCCTGAGAAAAACGGTCTTCACCGATAGACGGACAACGAAGTGATCTTATAAGGGTTCCATTTTTTTTTAGGTACGGAACCCTAAAAAACACCTAGGGGCTCTAGACTCATGTGCCGAATTCTGACTTACAGTTTGCGTGTCGATTTCCCTGCCCTACCCAGTGTAACCCGTCAGCCTTCGGAGCGAGAGTGAACAGTCATCTTCTGGGCACGCTCGTTCCGTCATAGACCTCATCCATCGCTTTCCATTAGGCGGAATCAAGGTCAAAAACAAGCCCATTCAGCATAAAAATAAAAAGCGGCCAAGTGCGAGTGAAGGCCGCAGGAACCCGTTGGATGCGAGAAGCACAGAACCGGTCGAAGTGGAGGTGCTTGGCCCGGCCTATGTCCAGCAATGGACGTCTTTCGGTTGAAATGATGATGATGATGATGAAGTGCGAGTCGGACTCGCACACGAAGGGTTCCGTACGACAAAACATAAAATGCCGAAAAAATCGTTTCTTAAACCCGTTTATAAATTTATTTTATTTTTATTATTTGTTCATATAGCGGCAACAGAAATACATCATCTGTGAAAATGTCAACTGTAGCTATCACGGTTCATGAGATAAAGCCTGGCGACAGGCAGACAGACAGACGGACAGTAGAGTCTTAGCCCTCTTACACACTAGCGGTTAACCGCGGGGGCGGCTAACCGCGCGGCTAGCCGCTTTTCCAATTTAATATGCAACCGCTTATGATCGTTTCTTTGGGTACGGAACCCTAAAAATAGTCACCATAAAACTGCTTATGTCTTAAAAGTCGGCTTAAAACTAGCTTCCTCAATTTCGTTTAAGTAGATAGGGACATAAAGTGCAGTGTAATCGTATGTTTTATTTGTAAACAAAATAATTATGTAGTGAACGCGTTTGTGTCATGTTTGTGCAAACAAAACTAAATGTTTATTTACCCGTTTAAATGTTTGAGTTACTACTATGTGTTTTTTGTTCGCGTGGCTTATACTGTACCTAGTTGAACTTTGAAAGTTAGTATTAACTCGTCCTGTTATTATAAATTACGTACATATTTTATACTCCTCGCTTAAGGGGCTTACAAGACCTAAACACAAAAAACGCAAGTTTTAGAAACAATAAAGTATTATGATCGACTACAGTAAAATAATCAGAAATAAATGATGTTCTTCGGGATATATGCTAGCTAGATAGTGTGTTGAAAACATAATACAACTGATTTGATACGATAGAAAAAAATCATGAAGATACCTCTAAAAACTTTCTTTTTACAATAAAAACCATACTAATATACATACAATCATTTTGATTTTTTGTCAGATTATTCTATAAGAAACATACTAAAACACTAGTGTTTTAATTTTTAAGTCCAAACAATAGATATTTTGTAAATAGATAATTGCTTCATATTTTGCAATAAATTACCAGCGTTGTGTCATCGCGCTTCTCTTTCTTTTCTATGCAGTCTGACAGTGAACGCGCTTTAGGTCATGTAGACCCCTAAGAACTCTATTCTGTAAGGTTCTCGTCAAACCTCACTCAAGTTACCGAACATAATAGGCTATTTGACTGGTTTCTGATGAACATCTCAGATTATTTAATGGTGTCTAACGAGCCCACAAAAACCTATTACTTCAAATTGCATAATGTATTTCTTTAAAAAAATAGTAAATAAAAATGTACTGTTTAAATAAGCCGCCAAAACGCTATCTTTAACAATATGGCGTCGTGACGTCACGATTCACGTAAACAAACGTTGAAACGGTCGAGATACTAGACAAAAGTCACTGTTCTGTCAACGATAGACAGAAATTTACTAAATCATGACGTCATCTTAAGTTCAGCCAATCCAGACCGTTTTCGATTACGTGGCGCCAGATTTAAAAAGATGAAGTTTTTTCGGGATTTTTTTTATAAATAATACATTGTTTTGTAGTAAAATTAATGCAAATCGATTTTAAAAGCGATACGAGTGTCAATAATTATGACCTTATTTTTTACATTGTCAAAGAGCCTATTTGGAAGCGAACTCATTTGTTTATTATTCTTATTCATCTATTATTATTACATATAATAAAACAGTAGAAAAACTGTGTCTGTACATTGAAAATATAAAAAAAAAAAAATGGGGGGGGGTTTAGAAACAGTAATAGGGTACGAATCCGAAAAAAAAATTCTGTCTGTTTGTCTGTTTGTTTGTACACGCTAATCTTCGGAACTACTGAAAGGATTTGAATGATTTTTGTTTTGTTGTATAGGTATTATGTCTGGGCAACATATAGGCTATAATTTATCTTGGAAACTTGAACACCTGATGCAGAACCGCAACAGACCAGCTAAACTATAAGAGATACAAAAATGGTACCATAGCAAAAATGGTTCCACGTGATGAGCATTTTCTGCCGAGAGAATAAATTTGAAGATCTGGAACACCTTATGTGGAACTCCAAGAGCCCAGCTACACCATAACATATATAGGAATGACGTCTTAGCAAAAGTTGTTCGATCTGATGGGCATTTCCTGTTGACTTATAAAAAAACTGGCCAACACGAAGGGTTCCGTACCACAATGCAAAAACGCCGAAAAAAACACGTTTGTTGTATGGGAGCCCCCCTTAAATATTTATTTTGTTTTGTTTTTAGTATTTGTTGTTATAGCGGCAACAGAAATACATCATCTGTGAAAATTTCAACTGTCTAGCTACCGCGGTTCTTGAGATACAGCCTGGTGACAGACAGACGGCAAAAACGCCGAAAAAAACACGTTTGTTGTATGGGAGCCCCCCTTAAATATTTATTTTATTTTGTATTTAGTATCTGTTGTTATAGCGGCAACAGAAATACATCATCTGTGAAAATTTCAACTGTCTAGCTACCGCGGTTCTTGAGATACAGCCTGGCGACAGACGGCAAAAACGCCGAAAAAAACACGTTTTTTTGTACGGGAGCCCCCCTTAAATATTTATTTTATTTTGTTTTTAGTATTTGTTGTTATAGCGGCAACAGAAATACACCATCTGTGAAAATTTCAACTGTCTAGCTACCGCGGTTCTTGAGATACAGCCTGGCGACAGAACGACGGCAAAAACGCCGAAAAAAACACGTTTTTTTGTACGGCAGCCCCCCTTAAATATTTATTTTATTTTGTTTTTAGTATTTGTTGTTATAGCGGCAACAGAAATACACCATCTGTGAAAATTTCAACTGTCTAGCTACCGCGGTTCTTGAGATACAGCCTGGCGACAGACAGACGGCAAAAACGCCGAAAAAAACACGTTTTTTTGTATGGGAGCAAAAACGCCGGAAAAAACACGTTTTTTTGTACGGGAGCCCCCCTTAAATATTTATTTTATTTTGTTTTTAGTAATTGTTGTTATAGCGGCAACAGAAATACACCATCTGTGAAAATTTCAACTGTCTAGCTACCGCGGTTCTTGAGATACAGCCTGGCGACAGACAGACGGCAAAAACGCCAAAAAAACACGTTTTTTTGTATGGGAGCCCCCTTAAATATTTATTTTATTTTGTTTTTAGTATTTTTTGTTATAGCGGCAACAGAAATACATCATCTGTGAAAATTTCAACTGTCTAGCTACCGCGGTTCTTGAGATACAGCCTGGTGACAGACAGACGGACGGAAGGACGGACGGACAGCGAAGTCTTAGTAATAGGGTTCCGTTTTTACCCTTTGGGTACGGAACCCTAAAAATCGAAGATCAGAAACATCTGATGTGGAAATCAAAACTATCACTAATTTCACCTCCACGCGGTGAAGGCGGTAACAGTTTAGGACTGATTTTCGATGACGATGGTATATCATTGAAAATTTGACTCTACTGGCCAAAACTCCCATTTTTTTTTAACGTGAATAAATGCTCATGCGTTCTGCACTACCACGGGGAGATAGTACAGTTATGTGGGACTCTAACCCACTAAAACTCCACGGTGTCCTCCTCTGCCGCTTACAGCGGGAATATGGGCACGCGTTAGCACTCATCCGTGAAACCGCCGCGGCTGTCCGTCACCGGACCCTCCTCTGGGGAGTACTCCCCATCACCGGCGCACCAGAACACATAGCACGCCGTGACGACCCCAGGGACCAAACCAGCACATGGGCACCAGACGACCCCGTGTCTGGGCACCCTTGGTAGGGGAGCAGTCACTTAGATTTTAATTGATCAGGTATCTTCTTCACAATAAAACTATAACCATGCCTAGAAAAAGGTCAAATCTTTTCCAATGTTCCAAAGGAGCTAAAAGATTGCGGATCATAAGATCCCAAGAATCTACCGAAGAGCGTCAGGAGAGACTTGATGCTGTTCGAGAACATCAGGCTGCAACTCGCTCCGTGGAAACCTCTTCGGATCGCGAAGCGCGCCTGCATTCTCAGCGTATTTACGCATCTACATCCAGGTCTCTAGAGACCAGTGAAGAATATGATGCGCGACTGACCGCTGATCGTGAACGTCATGCATTGTCTCGCGAGTCGGAGACGTTCACGGATAGAGAATTGCGCTTGAGTTCTCAGCATATCTACGCATCTGCTTCTAGGTCTCTAGAGACAAGTGCGGAACGTGATGCGCGACTGTCCGCTGATCGTGAGCGACATGCATTGTCTCGCGAATCGGAAACGTTTACCGATACAGAATCACGCTTGAGTTCTCAGCGTATTCGCACATCTACTAACAGGTCTTTTGAAACAAGTGATGAACTTGAGATTATCATACATTGTCCCGAACACGCACACAACAAAATACTCATAATCAGTTAGAAAGTGAGAAAGAAAGAATTTCTGGAGTACGGCATGAAGAGACAGATTAAGAAGAGCGCAACGAACGTTTGAATTCTGAACGACTTCGACATTCTCTGAACAGAATGTCGATATCATCTGAAGAATCGGATGTGTCTCAAGATATAGCCGTAGGGCATGGCGACCTATCTTGGGTTGATAAGGAACGGAGTGCATTTACGTATACTCCTATGATTGACTACGCCACATATTCCGCCATCGGAGGTATGGTTCAAAATTGTACTTTTTGTGAAGCTGTTAAATGGCAAAAAGAAACAAACGGTATGTGTTGCTCAGGTGGGAAAGTACATATTAAAATATTACAAAATCTTCCAGAAATATTAAGATCACTGCTAATCGGTGACCATCCACAGTCAAAACATTTCTTGGATAACATACGTTCGTACAATAATGCCTTTCAAATGACATCTTTTGGTGCAGAACAGATTTCAGAAGGCCCATTTATGCCAACATTCAAAGTGCAAGGCCAAGTTTACCACCTTATTGGTTCATTATTGCCTGAAAATGACGTCTCGAATCGTCTCGCGCATCCCGTTGTTTTTCAGTCCCTGGGCTCTTAGAATTCGACATCAGACGTTTCAGATCTCCGATTTTGACGACCCCGTTGTCGCTGGCATAAGCAACAGGATCCGCGTACGAAGTCGCGGGCAGAAGCTAGTTTGTTTTAATATTTAGTTAGTAAGAGCTGATATTTCAATCTGAAGAGTTCTAATAAAGCTGAAGGGTTTGTTTGAAAGTGTTAATCTCCAGAAAAACCAGGCGGATTAAAAAAAATCTATTTGCATTTTTTGCAATTCTCGAGAAAGGTTATTTAATATCACGTTACGACCCTTAGGGTCAGTTCACACCGAGACGCGACGCGACGCGCAGTTTTCAAGATAGAAATACAATTACAGACCTTATCTACTACACATAAAGGTACACGATTCAGTGAGCTACGCAGCGCGGCGGCGGCGCCGCGCTGCGTAGCTCGACGTAGTAAGTAGACACCGAATTATGTACCTTTTAGTGTAGTAGATAAGGTCTGTAATTGTATTTCTACCTAGAAAACTGCGCGTCGCGTCGCGTCTCGGTGTGAACTGACCCTTAGGTGCCGTAAAAAGAAAAAAAAAGCCGGTCAAGTGCGCGTCGAACTAGCGCACCGAGGGCTCCGATGTAACTACAAATTTACGGTTTTCGGATTTTTTCCTTTACTTGTGCTACATAACATTGCTTCTTGCCAAATTTCATGATTCTAGGTCCCTATAAATATTGATTTCTTGAGAGTGTCGAAATATGACGTTTTTTGCGGCATAAACGGCCGTATCTTTTTTACGTTAACTTAGAAGTTTGATTTTTTCACAGCTTCAAGGGACTGTAAACATGAGTAGCTCCATGCGTTCCCGAGATAAAGGGTCTTGACACACAGACGGACAACAAAGCGATCCTATAAGAGTTCTGTTTGTTTCTTTTGAGGTACGGAACCCTAAAAAGTCAGAAAACATAGTAATAGCGCATTGGCGGGCGATGAGATGCAACGCAGTGGGTCAGGGACGAAGTTGCGGGTAGAAATAAAACAGCTAGTCGTCTCATAATTCAATTCGAGGAATGATTATTTAATTTATACGAGGAATAATTATTACAGTTATCCCATAAAAAACTGTTAAACATAAATTTTATTGCACGGATAAAATATAACTGACGATTAGAAATCACATCATCACCGTTTCCCACCTCGAATGTCGATTCCATAACGCAACAAAAAATAAAGCCGTACTATAGAGTAATATGAATCATGCGGTCAAATTGGTGCAAATCACTAAAATAAAAAAAATACGTTATGTATTTGAGGTATTCCACTCACTCAAAGCACTGATTTCAACCGCACTTGGACGAACCGCACCTGAGCATTTCCACTAACCGCACTGAAACAAGATTTTGTAACGTGCGGTTCGGTGGAACAATTTATCGTTATTTTTTTAATCTTGTTGTAAGTACGAAAATAGCTTGATATGTGAAGCCCAATCCAGGGTGAAAAGTTTTGCAAGTCAGCAAGGCTGATGACTACCCAAGGTGTGCCTAAGTTACTAAAGGCAATTTCATTTTAACCCACATCTTGAAGGTCACTCCACGTCATAAGCAAACTATGTAGTTAATCACAGTCAACGAAAGTTTTCAGTCAGTATTTTGATTCATTGTTTACGTAGAAATGTGTGTATGACTTTCGTATAGCAGTGTTCATAAGCTCAGATAATTTGAAATGAAATGAAATTGTTTAAGTATCCTATAAATGTGAGTGGTTGACCAAAAAGGGACCTGGAGGGAATGGAAACCGTTACTTTTTTTTTTTTTGAATTTTTGAATCTGTTGTCTTTTAGTTTTGTTTTGGTCTAACCAGAATATTTTTAGGTGCCGTAGTTTTTTTTTATGATTTTTTTTGTCAGCCGAGGCAGTTTCGAAACTTGTTTCTACACGAAACTTCAAACGCGATTTACTCGAAATCAGTTTATTTTCCCTTGAGGTCCCTTTTGAATTTTTGAATCTGTGGTCTTTTAGCTTTGTTCTGGTCTAACCAGAATATTTTTAGGTGCCGTAGTTTTTTTTAATGATTTTTTTTGTGAGCCAAGGCAGTTTCAAAACTTGTTTCTACACGAAACTTTAAACGCGATTTACTCAAAATCAATTTATTTTCCCTTGAGGTCCCTTTTTGGTCAACCAACTCACAAATACAATATCCGTCATATTATAAAAAAAATAAGCCAAATGAGGTCGGCGTTTCCTATCTGACTACTCTAAGAAGAAAAGCCGAAATAAACTCAAAGGTCAGTCTTTTTTATAGTCCAGACATAATCTTGGCCGGATCATGTGAAGACCATGTAGATTGATGTCTGAAATGGTCCAGTGAGGAAAGTACCACACAGATTTAAGTGGACCAGTCCAGCATATGCAAGCATTGGTCAATCGTGTAGCTCAACTCAGAACTTGAGGAGCTCAACGACTCGACGAAAAAAGAAAGGACATTTGGTTAGAATTTACATTCCATCGCCACTTGATCAATTAGAGGTCAGTCTCTTTTAAAGTCCGGACATATCTTGATCAGATCATGTGAAGACCATGTAGATTGATGTCTGAAATGGTCCAGTGAGGAAAGTACCACACAGATTTGAGTGGATCAGTCCAGCCAGTGCAAGCATTTGTCAATTGTGTAGCTCAACTCAGAACTTGAGGAGCTCAATGACTCGACGAAAAAAGAAAGGAGATTTGGGTAGAATTTACATTCCATCTACTGTAGTGAAACGTATTCGAAGTTGATTTTTGAGTCACCATTTGTAGCATAAAGGTTAACAGCCGCACAGGTCGATCGATCAGGTTAAGCTACGCTTGCCGCGGTTGGTCTGTGGATGGGTGACCATCTTTACATACCGAGACCTCTCCGTGCCTCGGAAAGCACGTTAAGCCGTTGGTCCCGGCTGTTATTCGTGGATCTTTGACAGTCGTTACGGGTGGTCAGAAGCCCGAAAATCTGACAACCAGTCTTACCAAGGGGTATCGTATTGCCCAGTAACTGGGTTGTGGAGGTCAGATAGGCAGTCGCTCCATGTAAAATACTGGTATTCAGCTGCATCTGGTTAGACTGGAAGCCGACCCCAACATAGTTGGGAAAAGGCTAGGCAGATGATGATTTGTAGCATAAAGGTCCTAATAAGTTTTTGGTTGCAATGGAATTTGAACTTTGTATAGTATAACATTTAGTTTGTTGTTCCATAACTTGAAAATGATCTTAAATTCTTAATTAGAAAAGTTCTGGCGTTTATTTTTAAAATTTACGGTAGGTATCTATATACATAAAACAATGTCGGGTTATCACCATTTGTAGCTCAAGAACGGCTAAACCGATTTTGATGATCTTTGAATTGTTGGATTTGTCTCCGCTCCGAATAGCAGAATAAGTATTAAAACATAGTAAAAATTCACGAAAAAGTCAGCTCAGCTAGTTAGTCACAATACACACTATGACAGTAGTGGACGTTTTACTGTCAAAATATTGTTTACCCAAAGTAAATATTGTCGAAGGACTGACTACGTACACGCGATGTTGTTTGTCAAAGCCTATGGTCGCCTTGTTTTAAAATATTAAAATAAATGTGTATTTTGAGTCTACATTTTTTGTAATAATTTAACCAGTTGCATCTGACAATTTTACTAACATTTTTTATGTATTAAGATGGCTTCCCATGGTTCTAGGAACAGCGGCAGCGGTGCTATTCTGTAAAATCTCACCGTGAAAACTTAGGTGAAGTGAGCGTGGTGGAGTGAGCTGTCAATAGTGTCAATTCCTAGCAAAAACAAACTCACTTCACCTAAGTTTTCACGGTGAGATTTTTACAGAATCGACCGGCAGCAATCTCAAAAAGCTTCAAGGTTTATTTATTTACAAGATATAAGACGACTAGCCGACACCCGCGTAAATGTCAATCCGGTGGGTATATCGGGCTAGAAGCCTATTTGTTAATCCAGGGTGTCAGCTACCTCCATACAAAATTTTATCGAAATTGGTCCAGCCGTTTGAGCGTGAAGAAGTAACAAACATATAAACACGCACACACACCCCCAAACACTCGCTTTTATAACATTAGTGTGATTACCGGGGAAAGCGCCAAGGTTGACCGCAAAATTCAAATTTTCATACGTTTTTGCAATTTGGAGGTTAATCTCAGGTTGTGTGTTGAACAAAATATGATTCGCGACTTTATAAAGTATGTATTTACAGAATTATAATAATTAAAAATCATATTATTATAATTCTGTAAATACATACTTCTTACAATACATTTAGCTCAAATCACGTAAAAAAAAAAAATATGCGGGCTACCCTGGCGCTTCCCCCTTAAGTAGTTTTAATTTTAATGAAGTTTAAGGGTCTCTAAAAGGTACACAATTCAGTGTCTGCTAGCTACGTCGAGCTACGCAGCGCGGCGCCGCCGCCGCCGCGCGGCGTAGCTCACTGAATCGTGTACCTTTTTGTGTAGTAGATAAGGTCTGTAATTGTATTTCTATCTTGAAAACTGCGCGTCGCGTCGCGTCTCGGTGTGAACTGACTCTAAAAATATACTCAATAATAAATAAGTACTCAATCTCGAAAACGAGACCTCTGACTGCCGGGCGAGATCTTGAACGGCCAATGTCTACGCCAGGATCTCTAGTTGGCAATTTCTGCTCGAGTTTGCAATCTTAACGATTTTAAGTACGTGATATCAAGTCGTGCCGTGCTGAAAACATATGGTTCATGGCAGAGTGAGAACGTGTTTTGTTTCGGTGTTTTTGCCTTGTGGTACGGAACCCTTCGTGTGCGAGTCCGACTCGCACTTGGCCAGTTTTTTATGTACCATACAACAGATCATCAAAATGTTCTGCCTCATTTTATTATTATGAAGGCACACATGTAAGCATAAATACTTCACACAAATCATCATTAAACTGATTACGTGATACGTCAAAACCACAAAATACAGAGAGTACAGAAGGCAATCAATCACATGTATGTACTTCACTTTACATACCTACGCTCGGCGGTCGCGCTATGGTTGTCAACTTTGGCTTAAGCACAAAAAACTATCGTGGTAGTGGCACTCGTATTTAGTTTATTCTACAATATTATAACAAAACAATAAATATAGTATTACAATACAAAAAGTTTATAGAACAAAAACAAATTCATGTTTTCAACTTATCTAATAGTTGGTGGCGTGAATTTACCTTACAATAAAGTTATTTTGTTTATACTGATTCAAAATAGGAAACCATTATATAAATCGAGCTTAGATAGCCATTTTTTTGTTGCTCCATTTTTGCACTTCACAGACGCGTGTCTCAAGCGGAGTGCACTCGCGCTCGCACTAATCCCAACCAGTACGAGATGACGTGTTCGTGAGTGGTGTCTATGTTTGCGTTGCTCGAGCGCACTTTGTAAGTAGATTGCCTTCTGTACTCTCTGTATTTTGTGTCAAAACTCTCTCGCACAAATCCGCTTACCCAGCTATTCTAAAATAAAACACGGTACTTATCTGAAATGCGAGCTGTGTTTGTACAATTTCTATTATTGTATTGTAAATTCCGGTCAGCATTTACTTTGTTATACAGTAACATCATAATAATTATTTTAATTACGTAGGAGAAGCTTACAATGAATTTCTCAGGTCAGCGGAATTAAAAACAGGTTAATAAGGAATTATAAAAAACATTATTTCTATATTTTCCTTGACTGTGTCGACGGTCGCCGTCCATCTAATCAGGCGACTGAGAAAGAAAGAAAATAAAGAAAAATGTTTATTTGGACACAGTTCGTGAAACACAAAAGCCCCAGCCAAAGCTGAGCGCGGGGGTCCTGAGTTCGAAACTCGGGTTTAGGAAGTGTTCTTGGGTTTTATCATATCATTCGGATTTTATCAGTATACAGGGTTATTGGAAAAACATTAAAAACCTCTGAAGAGGACATTGTACCTACTCATCATTATGAACAGCTTTTACTATGGGACCAAACAAGAAATCGCGAAAAAATAACCAGCCGTTTCCACATTTTGACGAGTTATATGAACACAAATGTAGGGAACAGCTGATTTTTTTTTCGCGATTATTTTTATTTTATTATACCTATATCGCGGTATTTTTTTTACATTTTTCATCAAAAGTCGAAAACTAAGCGGCCATAAAAAAAATCTTTGATAATGTGCAAGCTGCGCTCTTTCATAATTATGATACCTCACTATGCCCTACTAGCCCCACTTCGAATTTTTCAGACGCTCTTTCAGACATTGTTGCAAAAAAAAAAAAAATTGTAAAATATAATTTCAAGTTGATATCATGAGTAGTTCTTGAGATATCTAGCTGTGACAGACAGACAGACAGACTGAGTCTCACCATAATAGTTCCGTTTTACCGTTTTGGCACGGTACCCTAAAAAGAAAAAAATGGAGAGGGCATAAAGCTTTTTCTCGCTACCAGTTTACTCCTACCGCAAGCCGCGGTAAAACACTTCTTTTCAATAAATAAATAATAAACAATACCAAACCAATCCGAACAAGAACTGAACTCAAAAATAGTTGCTAAGGCAACCCAGGGTCGTTACTCTATCGTTATGACAGTCACCATTATCTACGTCCCATCGCATTCTAGTAGAAAAGGTTATAAAACAAATGGCGTATGTTAGCCTCGCCATAAATGGACTAACGACCTTTTGCTCTCTCTCTCTAATGGCTTACAGATATTGTTTTATATCGTTGTTTGGACGGTGCGATAAAGGTGGCATTTTTTCTATTCAAGTTCGGACAAAAAACTGTTATTCTTATGATTCGTAGAAAAAGTTAAAAATATCACGCGTTAAGAGCGTTTACGCCGAACGTCATTTCATACAAACTTTCAAGCCCTTGTTTTCCGAAATGAAACAACCGATTTCAATAAAACTTCATACACATAAGCAGGATACAAAGGTCTAAAAAGTTAGTAGAGAAAATTTTCGAAAAATAGTGTTACAGCCAAATTAGACCGATTTTAAACTTTTCATAGAAACAGAGATTTCCAGTTATCTTTTTTTAAATAAGACATTTCGAAAATGTTCTCTACTAACTTTTTAGACCTTTGTATCCTTATGCGTATGAAGTTTCATTAAAATCGGTTCATTCATGTAGGAAAACAAGGGCTTGAAAGTTTGTATGAAATGCCGTTCGGCGTAAACGCTCTTAAACCGTTTACTTGGTTTGGGCTGCGCTCGCCCCTTGGGTCTTGCCCCTTTCGATTAAAATGTTCCACTCACCCCGTTTTTTATTGTTTTGAAGTAGTGATTCGCCCCTTACGAAGGGGCGAGTGGAACATTGACATTTAAATAATTATTTTGGTGTATCGATTCGCCCCTTACGTCATTTCCTTTGAAATTTAACCAAAAAAGGTACAGTTATATAGATAAATGCACACATTAAGTTGCTGAGTAGCAAACAAGATAAAATGGTGGCCAACCCGCGGGGTAATTGCGTAGCACACTAGAAGTAGCAATCGCTTTCATTTTAACAGTTCAACACAGCAGACAAATTTTTCGAACGAAGCAAAGGATTAGCAATATCCTTAAAAACCTGCGAGTCAGACTCGCGCACCAACATCCAACAGTGAAGGGGCCCGTTAGGACCGAAGCCTGCCGGGTCAGCGGGATTGTCCGAAAGGGTTACCGCTGGCCCGGAACATAAAGGGCTAAGGAAGAAACACGGTTAGGTTTTAGTCAGTTTGAGTCTGATACTCCCTTCCGCTCCACCCAGAGCGGGAGGGGTCATTTGATGATTTCCCATCCGCAAAAAAAAAAGAAAGTCAAGCTATAAAAACATCCCAGACGATTTTTCAAAACTACACACAGTCTATGGGATAAAATATTTTTAGTAGTCATGTTTTTAATCACGTCTAAACTTGCTATGGAATGGAGTATCTTAATTTGACAGCTATATACTAATATTTATGGGTGGGTTTTAGTCAGTAAGAGTCTGACACTCCCTTCCGCTCCACCCAGAGCGGGAGGAGTCATTTGATGATATCCCATTCACAAAAAAAAAAGCCGGTCAAAATCTTAACCCTCCTTTTCAGTGGCGAAGGATGAATTTATGACAGAATTGAATATGAATTATGTTTTAATTTTATGGTGTATTAAATACCCACAGTATGAATTATGATTATATTTCAATGATGAATTGAATTGAATATAATTATATTGAATTCATCATCATTCTGAATTTTCGAAGGGAAGCCGGTGGGAATCGAGTTGTATGGTACCTTCGCCACTGCTCCTTTTTGCTTCGCCGTAGTCGAGTAAAAATATACCTTACTATAGATTGGTACAGCTTTGTCTATCTCTTCGGGGTTTACAGGCTGCTGATGTCTTGTAACGTTCGAAGAAATTCGCGTGTTTTAAGATTATAATCCGCTCTTAAACGTTTATAAATTCAAACCAGGGGGCCTAAAAAAGCCACTTTTGCAGAATAATAAAAGTCAAAGTCAAAGTCAAAGTCAAATCATTTATTTCAAATAGGCACATTAAAGGCACTTTTGAACGTCAAAAAAAAACTAAATAGAAATGATTCTAGTCGCCCATTCGAAAAGGTAGTTTTCGTATGGAGAAGAATGGGCAAGAAACTCCACCGTTACTCTTTTAAAAATGTTTTACAAGGTCTTGTATACATAATAAAATTTATATGTGAACACGATGCACCCATAATAAAATTAGTCTACCACAAAAGGTAAAAAGAATTAAAAATTAAGCAATGACAGGTAAATCAAATAAGTGATAGATACATGGTGCTCACATATTTACAAGTTATTTAAAAAAAAAAAGAAAAATGAAAAAATGCAAAAGTAGTTGAACTTTAACAAGTGTGTGAGCCACTGTAGTCGCAGATTGTAAAATTGAATTAGAATAAGATGTCATAATTAAAAATATACATATAAATTAAATTAGGAACAAGTTTGATTTTGTCTAGACTTTTAGATTGTCCTATGGAGCAGGACCAGCATGTTTCCAAACATTCTTATCTTGGATATAATCCTCTAATTTGTAATATCCTTGTTTACAAAGTGTACTTTTAATATGAGTTTTAAATTTTCTTTCATTTAATTGCAATATGTCACAAGGTATTTTGTTGTAGCATTTAACACAGTACCCCATAAAAGATGTATGTACTTTAGATAATCTGAAAAAAGGTTGATCTAATTTATCTTTATTTCTAGTATTAAAATTATGCCTATCACTTATTTTATTAAAAAGATGTTGATTTTTTCTTACATACATAATATTTTCATAAATGAATTGGCAAGGTACCGTCATGATATTAACCTTTTTAAATAGTTCCCTAAGAGATTCGCGACGACGTAGATTGTAAATGGCTCTGACAGCTCTCTTTTGTAAAATAAAAATGGATTCAATGTCAGCAGCCCGACCCCATAGTAAAATGCCATATGACATAATACTGTGGAAGTAACTAAAATAGACCAAACGCGCGGTTTCTACATCTGTTAACTGTCTTATCATTCTAACAGCATAAGCGGCGGAGCTTAGCCGCCCCGCAATAGATGTTATATGAGGTCCCCATTGTAATTTCTCGTCTAGCGTGATTCCTAGGAAAACTGTCTGATCAATAAATTCTAGTTTTTGGCCATTCAATATGATTTCACATTCGCTACTTCTAACATTCGGTAATTTAAATCTAATGCATTTGGTTTTTTTTTCATTAAGTACTAAATTATTTACCGTAAACCAATCTTGGACCTGAAGAATAGAGTTATTCACGTCGTCAAGATTTTGTGACCGTCGGTCTATTTTAAAGATTAATGATGTGTCATCTGCAAATAACACCATCTTCGGTTGATTTTGAAGTAATTGGGGTAAATCATTGATGTAAACTAAAAAGAGGAATGGACCCAATATCGAACCTTGAGGAACACCCATTGTCATTTCAGACCCTAATGAGTTTACGCCGTTTACTTGAACTTTAACCTTTCTATCTTTCAGGTATGATCTTAGCAAGTCAAGTGCTGCTTTTCTAATTCCATAGTGCTCCAGTTTCATCAGAAGTGTCTCGTGGTTTACGCAATCGAACGCCTTAGAGAGGTCGCAAAAGATTCCAATGGCATCTTGTGCTTCTTCCCAGGCGTTAAAAATGTTCTTTATAAGGGTAACACCGGCGTCAGTAGTGCAACGCCCTTTGGTGAAACCGTACTGGTGTTCATGAAAGATGGAATTTTTATTAAAGTGACGTAACATTTGATTGAGCATCAACTTTTCAAACACCTTACTGAGAACTGGTAGAATTGACACAGGTCTATAATTGTTAGGATCTTTACTATCACCGGATTTGAACAATAACAAAGGATAACATAATGGAGAGTTAACTGATAAGTTAATCGTATCAAATGCCATTGTTGAAGCATTTTTCAGTTATTTTTTTTGTCTGTGCTAAAATACCAATCCAATCCAAATCCAATCACAATCTCTTTGACTGTACCTACGTAGTGCAGCGAAAAAAAGAAAAACATGGACTGTCTTCGCCATATTAGAATTCATAATGTTAACTATCTATCTATCTATATAAATAAAAAGAAAAGTCCTGACTGACTGATTGACTGACTCATCAACGCCCAGCCCAAACCCTTGGACCTAGAGAGCTGAAATTTTGCACAGAGGTTCCCTTTATAATGTAGACAAGGAATAAGGAAGGATTTTTCGAAATTCAACCCCTAAGAGGGTGAATGCGGGTAGGATGAAATTTCACGCGGACGAAGTCGCGGGCAAAAGCTAGTCTTTTTATAATTCTCCAAGGTGGCGTTTTAGGCCCCCAGCACCCGCGTAAAACACAATCAATCGTAATCTGAATAATTTTGAAGGACATTGCTAATCCATTGCTTTAGGTATACTTTCGATAAATATGTCTGCTCAACAACGTAAATAAACAATGAATGTTTTTGGTCTGTCAAAATGAAATCCATTGCCACTGTTAGTGTGTTATTTCAGACACCAATCTACAAGGTCTTCACACGATCTGACCAAGATTTTGTCTGGACTTTAAAAGAGACTGTGACCTCTGAGTTTGTTTCGGCTTTTCTTCTCAGAATAGTCAGATAGAAAACGCCGACTTCATCTTGTTTTTAAAAAAATATGATTGACGTATAAAAGTGTTTGTACAAACCTACTTTTAGAAATAAATAATTTATCATTTACGCAATTACCCCGCCGCTGTAAGGATAAAATCATAAGTTTGAAGCTTCGTATTATATCGCGGCGGGATTTTATAGCGCACTGGATTTTCAACGTACGGTGTTGAGCTGAGCACTGAAAATCCAACAGAGCGCATCCCAGCGCGTCCAAAAACACACCGTTGGATTTTCAACTCTCGGCGCTAAGCAGTACGCTGAAAATCAAGTTCGCGAAAAAAATCGCCACGGAACAGAAAAAAATCTACCGTGCGTACCTGGTCTAAGGTTTCCTACACACGGACTGCAACATCGCAGTTTGTCATCATTTCAGCCGGAAGACCACTGCTGGACATAGGCACCTCCACTTCGACCGGTTCTGTGCTTCTTGCATCCAACGGGTTCCTGCGGCCTTCACAAGGTCGTCGGTCCACCTTGTGGGAGGCCTTCCAACGCTACGTCTTCCGGTACGCGGTCGCCACTCCAGAACCTTTCGGCCCCATCGGCCATCTGTTCTGCGAGCAATGTGCCCTGCCCACTGCCACTTAACTTTGGCAATTCTTCGGGCTATGTCGGTTACCTTCACGGATATCATGGTTACCTTGGTTCTCCTGCGGATCTCCTCATTCCTGATTCGATCATGCAGGGAAACTCCAAGCATAGCCCTCTCCATTGCCCTTTGGGTGACTTTTAGCCTTCTTATAAGGCCCATTGTGAGACTTTAACTGCTTCGAAACCTAGTTATGTCAACTGTTTCCAAACTGCGAAGTTGCAGTTGGCATGCAGTTCAAATGCAGTCCGTCTGTTTAGACCCTTAGATTCAAGAATAAACTGCATTAAATAACCAGTTTCCAACTATGAAATATATTATTTGTGAGCCATTTTGAAATCATAAGTATGCCATTATGACGTTTTCACATTTGACCTGTCGACACCTAGGTAAGTAGCATCTCTATTATTCCCATACATAATGAAATCATGACGCACCGGCGATCGCATTGTAGCCTGTACTTTTAGTACCTACGTCTATTTGTAAGTGTACAGTGGGCAAAATAAACGGAGTTATCCCGTTTGCGCACCTATTTTTAGAGCACCAAAGGTATTCCCATTTGAGCACCAATCAATATTTTACCGTGGTGCTCAAAGACAACAGGTGGTGCAGTTCTTATATTTATTTATGGATTTGTGGTTTAGTAATAATAGCCGCTCGGATCGATCGATCAGGTTAAGCTACGCTTGCCGCGGTGGCTCCGAGGATGGGTGGTGATCTTTACGTACCAAGATCCCTCCGTGCCTCGGAAAGCACGTGACAGTCGTTATGGGTCGTCAGAAGCCCAAAAGTCTGACAACCAGTCTTACCAAGCCAACCCAAATGTCCTTTCTTTGGTATTGTTCGTCGAATCGTTGAGCTCCTTAAGTTTTGAGTTGAGCTGCACGATTTCTGACAAATGCGTGCACTGACTGGACAGGTCCTCTCAATCTGTGTGGTTCTTTCCTCAAAGACCATCTCAGACATCGATCTACATGGTCTTCATATAACCTGACCAAGATTATGTCTGGACTTTAAAAGAGACTGTGACCTCTGAATAGAAAATCAATTGTGTCTCATTATCGGAGCTTGAGAGATCATGTGCAGGTAAGACCACACAGTGCTATAAAAGTTATTCTAAAAACCTATCAATTATTTTGTCTGTAATATTATTAATTTACCTAATATAGGTTGGGGATTAAGTCACCTGCATCCGTCAAGGGGGTGATTCTACCCGTTATACTAAACCACTTTCACTGTGAAATTCATATCCGATCTTTGAAAAACTACTCAAAGTCAAAGTCAAATCATTTATTTCAAATAGACACACAAAAGGCACTTTTGAACGTCAAAAATTACAATAAAATAGAGTTGATTCTAGTCGCCTCTTCCAAAATGTAGTGTTCGTATGGAGAAGAATGGGCAAGAAACTCCACTGTTACTCTTTTAAAATAATTTACAAGGTTTTGTATACAATATACATTCATTATATAATTACTTGTGCACGATGCACCTAGAATAAATTCAGTCTACCACAAAAGGTAAAAAGAATAAAAAATAAAGCAATGACAGGTAAATCAATTGTGTGATAGATACATGGTGGTCACATATTTTCCTAGAATTTTAACAAGTGTGTGAAGTTACTGTAGTCACAGAAAGTAGAAATCAATGTCAGAAAAAAAAAAAAAAAAAACATCATTAAAAAAATCACACTAATATTATAAAGGCGAAAGTTTGTGAGTGTGTGGGGTGTGTGGGGGTGAGTGTGTTTATAAATGTTTGTTACTTCTTCACGCTCAAACGGCTGGACCAATTTTGATAAAATTTTGTATGGAGGTTGCTGATATTCCCACGATATTCCCACGGGATGGCCATTTACGCGTGTGAAACCGCGGGGCGCAGGTAGTAATATCATATAAATAAAAAAATATTGCCATTTAAATTTAATTAACAACCAGTGCCAAATTACCAGCCTGTATTTAGTCTGCAAACCTGACTGTTTTGCCGTATATACTAGCTTATTGCAAAAATAGACCGTTATGAACTAAGAGCTATTTATGTGTGTAATTGCTAAATTGGTCCAAATGTTGCATTTGCGTGGTGAGAGTGGTTCTGGAATGTAAGAGTGTAGGTACAAATAGATCACGGCATTTCTTAACACTTTCTTTTCAAATTATTCTTGTTTAGAGCAGAGACAACCTGTATTTTTTTTAAGCGTGAGTAGTTATCGGCTATGGCGTCGTTGCCAATTCTTACCTTTTGGAAGGGGCAACTAGATTCAATTTCGGTTTTTTTTTCTGTTTAAAGGTACCTTTGGATAGTATAACTGAAATTAACCATTTGACTTCGCATTTTTTTATTCTGTGCCAAGTCAATCATGTTTGAAAAAGGAGAAATATAATTATTACGTACCGTTTCAGTTCGATATAGCATTAAGCTCACAGTTTTTTTCTTTAAATTAGTGACAGAGGTTACCTACTTATTTCATTTCCACTGTATAACGAAAAGAAAGAAAAAAAATCCATTTATATGCTTTAAACTTGACGCAGACAAAGAACACAAACACAAAGAAAAGCAAGTGAAGGGGCAAATATGCGTCACATCTACGCAAAACGGCCATCCCTCCACATAATGCTACGACCCTATCCAAGACAGAGCCCCAGGGCTGGTTTCCAGCGATAGCCGGCGTTGACCTGATGTACTATTTATGTATCATGTACTTCCACCTTGTTACACTTAAAATTTCCTGCAAGGCTACCCAAAACCTAAATATTGCATCAAATTCTATTCCAGCTCAATATGGTTTTATTTTCGTCGCCAGAAACGGGGTCAGATGCAAATAGTCTCCATTTCAATGTAAGATGACGCGTCCTGGAGCTATCGAGCTAGGATTAATGTACCTCCCTCCCACCTAATAAAGCAGCATTCCCACTATAGTGTAACTCGGAGTGAAGGTAGCTCATAATCGGATTCGCCGCGATTGAATACTGCCGCGAATGAAAAGGTGTGAAAGAAAAGTTGGAGAGAAAAGAAAGGACTTTCTTTATTAATAATTAAATTTTCGGGCGTCACTTTCTGCGTGATGATGATGAATGAAGAATGGAGATAATATTTAACGTCGAGGCGGTTTAGGATACAATCCAGGCGTAACAGTACCTAATAGAATTTTAATATTTTTTTGGTAATCGCTACTGCATTAAATGCGTACGTCGGATGTGGTACAGCGCTGAGTTGAGGCTTCGATCAGCAGTCAGCCTCAATCCGGCCCCTGCAGACAGTTCCGACCCACCACGAACTTTACGGCACTTGGTTTCGACTCACTAGGACTTAACTGGCCTCGGAAAGCAGCGCAAGATACAAGACTTAGCCCACTATCGACCTTTGGTCTCCGGAGGGGAGTGATGTAGCTGCATCTACACCGCCACATGCGAACTACGCATTATACTGACGTCACGCAAAATCCTGCATCGCGCAAGCGGAGTTTACGGCGCGACTAGCATATATGCCCGACATGAATCACCGAGCAGTTGTCCACCAGCCACCACACTCATCTGGTCGGAGGATCCTCCCTTTTCTATAGAGTATGAGTGAGCTTTACACCCTGTTCCTCATGCCTCCATAGTATAATTAAGTAAGACACAAACATATAAGCATAATCAGCCTATAATGTTCCCACTGCTGGGATACAGGCCTCCTCTTGTAGGCCAGGCGTGAAGTGGGCCACGATATAAATAAATAAAGTCCTCCAGACCGTATTTCGGCGACGGCGGCCAATCCACTCCCTCTTCCCTCACTCTCATAGTCCGATAGGCCGGCAATCCGACACGACCGGAGAGAGATCAGGCGCAGGACCAACGGCTTAACGTGCTTTCCGAGGCGCGGGGGGTATCACACCACCAACTTCCAAACTCCGGGCTGTTACTAAGAAATTCCTAATGAAAAAACTCAATAACACTTTGGCCGACCCGGGAATCGAACCTAGGACCCCACGCTCAGCAGTCGCGCTTGCGACCACGAGACCAGCGGGGCAGGGGACATGACATATTATGTAGAAGCAAAAGACCGAAAGTTAGGTTCCCACTCATTGCACTTTTGACATAAATCACCTATTACCTACATCATCTGCCTAGCCTTTTCCCAACTATGTTGGGGTCGGCTTCCAGTCTAATCGGATGCAGCTGAATACCAGTATTTTACATGGAGCGACTGCCTATCTGACCTCCACAACCCAGTTGCTGGGTAATACGATACCCCTTGGTAAGACTGGTTGTCAGACTTTCGGGCTTCTGACTACCCGTAACGACTGTCAAAGATCCACGAATGACAGCCGGGACCAACGGCTTAACGTGCTTTCCGAGGCACGGAGGGGTCTCGGTGTGTAAAGATGGTCACCCACCCGCAGATGAACCGCGGCAAGCGTAGCTTAACCTGATCGATCGACATGTGCGGCTGTTATTATTTAGCCACGGGCCCCTCTATTACCTGAAATCACCTATTACCTACGAACGGTAAAAATCCAGGGAGAGACTGTTTTCGACATTGAAGCTACATCAATGTGTCGATATCTTTTGGTCAAGGAGACACATGAGAACTATTTTATGGCAAACACACAGGAACTATCTCGCATATTTTAAAATAAAGTACCCATTTTGCGTACGGAGTTTACTTTAGTAGCGTTTTAATGCTTAGTGGTTTTATTTAATATGTGGTCGTTGGCCAAAAATAGGTCAATAACACATTCTTTATTAGTGTTACGTTGAGAATTCTGCGCTACTATGGAACTTCCTAGGTTTTGCCCACGGTTTCGGTCGCGTCTATGCCAAAAATATTCCGTTTATGCCGCATATTTTGACACTCACAAAGGAATGAAAACCTATAGGGTACTTCCCGTTGACCTATAGTCATGAAATTTGGCAAGAAGCAATGACATGTAGCACATGTAAAGGAAAACTTCCGAAAACCGTGTAGTTACCTACAAATTTGTACGGAACCCTCGGTGCGCGAGTCCGACTCGCATTTGACTGGTTTTTATTAAGTAATAACTAGCTTCCGCCCGCGGCTTCGCCCGCGAGGTATGTCGATAAAAACGATCCCATGTCCTTCCCCGGGATACAATCTATCTCTCTGCCAAATTTTATCGAAATCCGTTCATTGGTTCAGGCGTGAAAAGGTAACATACAGACAGACAGACAGAGTTACTTTCGAATTTATAATATTATTAGTATGAATAGTAGACCTCTATGTACTTAGCGAGTAGTGCAAATCTATTTTCATCCGGGGTAGCCCAAATCTCGGTCACGAACTGAACTCAGACAAACTAAACCCAGCTTCTAGGTACGTGCCAATGAAAATGACATATGAAACTTTTTAACACTAAGGTAACGAGTACAATGTCTTGTCGCTTTGGAGGCACGTCCAATGTAGAACAATTCTAGAAATGTTGATAAATGATTTATTTTCTGTAAGTAGGTTTGTACAAACACTTTTACACGTCAATTATATTTTTTTTAAACTAGATGAGGTCGGCGTTTCCTATCTGACTATTCTGAGAAGAAAGGCCGAAACAAACTCAGAGGTCTCAGTCTCTTTTAAAGTCCAGACAAAATCTTGGTCAGATCGTGTGAAGACCATGTAGATTGGTGTCTGAAATGGTCTTTTGAGGAAAGAACCACACAGATTGAACGGGCCTGTTCAATCCGTGCACGCAATTGCAATATAAGGAGGCTACAGAAATAGCACCAAAAAATTCAATGTATACAGTATGTAACAAAAACCCTGTCCGATCCATTAAAGGCGTATTCCTGGTTCAACATACGTACTAGAAAAAATTGTTATAAAAATGTAACTCATAAAAACCAAAAGTTACTGATTTTTTATTTTTATAATCCATGCAAAATTTAACACTGAATATGGCAAATTTTCATAAGTTGACAACACTCCACCCGCCGGCAAAATCTTTTTATTTTTACCTATTTTTATTTCAAAGAACACCGCCCTACACTACCGCATTGTAGGCACTCTTTCAACTCGCCGCTCGAGTCGCCGACTCTTTGATGCCGCCGACTGGTTGCCTACCGGCGCGCTACTTGTTGCCAGTCTTTCGTGGAGATAGCTTTCGATCGGACGTCCGTACGTATCACGTGCCGCTATCGTTTCGCGAACATGTCGTATTCCAATCAGGAATATTTTAATATGTTGATGTGCTTAGGCAAGACCGACTGCAATTATGCAGCTGCGCGTAGAAGGTATGAGGTGCGCTACGCTAATAGGCCAGGCCCAGGTGTGACAGTACCGCGTCGGAGCGTGCGTTCCAACGCCTGCATAACCGTGTCTACACCACAGGCAGTATTCATGGGCACGAGTCGCAGGCCGCTGATGCTGGAAGACCACGAGAGCGCAACGTGGAAATCGAGGAACAAGTGCTAGATTATGTTTGCCGCGGATCCCACGCAATGCACAATTAGAGACAAACCACATGCGACAAATCCCTTGTGCCACTGATTACGAACCACGAAGTACGTGCAAATTTAGCGAAAAGGTGTCGATTGTGTATTAGTATTGGAGGTGGACATGTGGAGCACGATCGCCGAACTATGCAACAACAACAAGTTGATGTTTTAATGAACTGATACCTGCAGTCGGTAAGTACATTGTCAAAAGCACATCACATTTAAAAAAAGCCCATAACAGGGCTACATTTAATTCAATTACTTAATTGTTTCTTGTGTCTGAAATTCGTATCACTATGCCTACAAAACAATATCAGCTGATAGGCCTGCCTAAGCGTAGGCATAAGGTATGTATGACGTAGCGTAGGTTTCTTTCGTTATAAATTTTTTTGGCGGCGCGCGACAAAGCAGGTTCATGACAAAGGATCATACAAACCGTCTCGCTCAGGCGGCGTCTTTGACACAAAACTGTAGGTAGTTACACGTGAACTTTGTCGAGCGATCAGTGTTGCCTTTAATCAGTCTTTATTTTTTATTTTTATTTAATTAAATTCATTGGGGAAAATTAATAATCTCAAATCCAATAAATGGTTACGTATATGTGTACGCAGTACGATGCCGAATAATACTCTTAAGGATCGGACAGGGTTTTTGTTACATGCTGTATAATCACTAGCTGTGCCCTGCGATTTCACCCGCATAAGACAAGTGTCGATCCCGTGGGAATATCGGGATAAAAAGTAGCCTATATGTTAATCGACAACGAATTTATTTACGACCTTGTGAAGGCCGCAGGAACCCGTTGGATGCGAGAAGCACAGAACCGGTCGAAGTGGAAGTGCTTGGGGGAGGCCTTGTCCAGCAGTGGACGTCTTTTGGCTGAAATGAATGAATGAATGAATGTTAATCCAGGGTGTCAGTTACCTCCATTCAAAATTTTGTCAAAATTGATCCAGCCGTTTGACTGTGAAGAAGTAACAAACATTATAAACACACTCACAAACTTTCGCCTTTATAATATTAGTGTGACAACATAAGTGAACCAATCTAGTAAACCAATGTTGGATTTGGGCATTTTTCACTCGCGTCACAAATAATCGAAAAAATTTGTAAAACGAGCAAAAGAACGGTGGTTACATAAATCAGCCTTTATTGCTCCCACTGCTGGGACACAGTCCTCCTCTCTTTTGAGGGGGAGTGGGCCATAATCCATCACGCGGGCCCAGTGCAGTTTGGTAGTCATGACGTCATCGAATGTTCAGACCTTTTATTTCTATGTAATGTCGGTGTCGTGTGAACGTGGAATGAAACAAAATTTATAATTGTATATTCACTCGAGCGAACGTTCACTCTTCAGTAAAGTTTCTAATATAAAATTTGATATATTAATGAACGAACTGTTTATAGCTAAGGACTAATATTTGGAGAGTAGGTATTAAAACTCATCATCTGCCTAGGCTTTTCCCACATGAGAAAACGCGTCATACTGACGTCACGCAAAATCCTGCATCTCGCAAGCAGAGTTTACCGCGCAACTAGCATAGATACAACGGCAACGGCCCGACATGAATCATCGGGCAGTTGCCCGCCAGACACAACACCCATCTGGTCGGAGGATCCTCCCTTTTCTATAGAGTACGAGGGAACTTTACACCCTGTTCCTCATACCTTTGTAAAACTATGTAGGTAATGGATATTAAAAGTTCTGTTTCAGTGGATAATTGAGAGCATCAAACAGTTTCAAATATAAACCAGTAATAGCTAAGGGTCTAAGTGGGGTTCGGGTCTCGAATTAAAGTCTTAATAAAGCCGATACGGTCTTCAATAGATTTTTCTGAGTACCCTTATTGTAGAACGATTTAGTTATGTACTTAAATTCATATCGGTTGCTACATCAATAAATCGAAATACTTGCGAAATCACTTTATGACCAAAATCGGGCTATCCAAAATAACGAGTAGGTACACAGCCTTTAACATGTAGCATTACTGTGATAAATAAATGATAAATGATTTTATTTTTGTAAGTAGGTTTGTACAAACAATTTTACATGTCAATAATGTTTTTTTAAACTAGATGAAGTCGGCTTTTCCTATCTGACTACTCCGAGAAGAAAGAGAAAAAAAACAGAGAAAGATCGAAACAAACTCAGGTGTAACCTGTGTATCAAAAATAAACTGTTTGATTTGATTTGAGGTCACAGTCTCTTTTAAAGTCCAGACATGACAGAGACATGTGGGTATCGATATTAAAGGTACACATATCAACTCGGAAAGGGATCGTCACCGTATCAACTCGAGTCATTTATTAGATATTCTTTGTATGAAACTCCCTACTGCAACGCACACTAATCGGAATCGTAATGTAATCGCCTCGCCTCGGGACAAGCTCACGAACCGAAAAAAAAAAAAAAACTTGCTGTTCCCGCGGTTACGGCTCGTCGTCCCCGCGCTTACGTCTCTTCGTACCCGAGCTTACGTCTCTTCGTCTACCCTTGCCCCTCTCACCCCTCCCGTGGCCTGCCTGCAGCACCACCAACCAGCGGCCGGCAAGCCGTAAGCGCGGGATCGCCTAGCCGTATCTGAGTCGAACGTATCGAAACTGCTGATCCGCTTTGGCTACGTGCTTACGTTAGATTGACGCCTGTTTGACGGCGAGGCGAAAGGCGATACGGTGACGATCCCTTTCCGAGTTGATATGTGTGCTATGTCCTATAAACACAATAAAACAGTTTATATGTCAACTCATACTTTAACCAACAGCACTAACAGCGGTCGGTAACCTCCCAAAAAAAAAAACAACAAATCTTTTCATTTGTTATTTTATCGTGTTTAGATTTCGCTACCCATCGCGTCTGTGGAGTTTAGCTAGCCGATTTAAAATAACCCTGTAAGGTTTTAATAAAACAGTACGGTTAATTTAGGAAAGTATTTACGGTGAATTTTTATCTTTTTCAAAGGTGGCATTCTTAGGAGGATCAGAATTGAAAGAGATTTGTAAAGAAACGGCCTTGGTCTTTCAAATCTCGCCTATAAAGGCTTTCCCAAACTTGGGACTTGGCATTGTTACGCGATTTTGCGACATCTTTGTATTCCTAGTACAGTCAGCGTCACAGAAATGGAACCCCCCCAAGACTTAAAGACTATCGCCCGAGCACGCTCGGGCCCGCCGTCGCTCGTCGCTCGAGCGGCGCGGCGGGCGGCGGCGCGGCGGCGCGGTGGCGCGGGCGCGTCACGTGAGCCTTGAGCAGCTCCCTCCCCCGCCGCCGCACCCATCTCTGCCCGAGCGCATCCAACGATCCGTCTCAGATATTATTTGCAAGTTTCATTCAAGTTTTTAATAATTCTATATGGTATTTTTTCGGCTTCCTTCTGGCCGAACCGTATACCAAGAATAACTTACAAAAAGACACTTTGCGTGCGATTAAGATACGAACCCGCATCACCAGGCGCCAGCCGATCATCGAGACCGTGTCTTATACCACTAGACTATTGGCTCAGTTGTCAACCTCAACGAAAATTGGAATAGTATTACTCCTTATAACGAACAAGGTTATTAACGGTCTAATCTTCTAGATAATAAGGTTTAAATTTCAACTTTCGTTTTATATTTAATACTAGCACTTTAGTTTTACAAAATGTAATACGCATTAACTCCTCAATTAACTAAAAGATAAGGTTGAAATTAGCATAGATTTCTTGTTTGGTTGAATATAATGTGTTGATTCCGATTGTTGCACTACCGTCATTTTACTTCAGAAACTTAACTGCTGTATAAACTGCGAGTTAAGGTTGAATTTAGAATACTTATTCGCTTTATTTAGTAAACTGTGATTGAGGGTATAATTATTTTTTAAATGGTTTTGTTTTCGTGCCGATTCGCTTGTGTGTAATTATCTTCGTCGTAATATTATCAAATTTATTAAGTTTTTGACCAGTTGATTCTATTAACCGATGGTATGGTTTGATTAACAACTTTTTTGAAGGCTAAAATTGTAACAACTTTTTTGAAGGCTAAAATTGTTGTTATCTGGGAACAGGAACAAAGCATAAAGAAAATAGCACGAGTTATGGGCATAACGGTAAGATTTATGTTATACTTCCACATATTACCTATTTATTGTTGCAATAATGTTGCATTATTACTTACTAGTTGGATGTTTTTATGTATTCCTAATATTATTATTTTCATTACAGAGAAAAACAGTTCGTAGATGGATACAAAGGTATCAAGCGACGGGTGATGTGAAATGTGATCGCCAAGGCCAGAGAAAATACAAATGGAGCGATAACGTAATATTGTGAAAGTTCATTTAGTGGCATCCTTCAAAACTTCAAGAAGTGATAGACTGTGACATCCTCTCCGTTATTATAAGGCAATTTACTCGGCAGATTGATTGTGTAACGTATCTGATAAAATTGCGTTGGAACATATATGAGCAAGTGTTAGTAATTCCCAATATTTGTGGGATCATTATCTCGTAGTTAATCAAAAACAAACAACCTTTATAATTATTATCAATCCATATAATCTTGTTTACAAGTAGTCTTGTAATGTGTTAACGATGCACCATACTGACCTCACATATTTTTCTAATGTTGTGTTAAATAAGGGTTATTAGAAAATGTGATAAAAGAGAAAGATGTATATTGCTATACTATTATAGTTTAGCATGTTGATTCTTCCTCTGTAATTCACAGACACAAAAGACAACATTTCTTTTGACGTGACAACGTCTTAAATTAGGTTGCGACTGGGAGTCACTTATGAAAAAGTGTAACGCTCGGTAACGTTACGATGAGTCACCGAACGAGAGAGAGGCCCGCCGAATGCCTTGCGTCTCTCTCCCACTCAACTATGATCGGATGATCGGTCGTTGTCACGTAAAATCTTCGCCCGTAAAACCGACTTTACAGGCAACCATTTTTTTTTATGAAGGTTTTTTTCCGATAAGTATAAAAAAAATCTGTTTTCACAACTTTAAATAAATAAATATTATTGTAGTTATGTGTCTAGAAATATATATAAACGAACCTTTATCTAATGTTAAACGTTCTAAACCTCATCCAGGGTATGTATATTGTGTTTAGTTAATATTCTAAGTAAATAACCCCAATTTAACACAGATAGAAAACTGTATACTCAACCTGGAAGTGGATTCCATGAAGTCCTAGAAATGTAATTAGAAAAATAAATGAATATTGTTTATCAAAATGCCTAGCTTTTATTACAAACCTCCATTTGATTTCTTAAATAATAATTAACGAAAATCACCTAATAAAGAAACTAAAAAAAAGGGTAAATAAATAAATAAATAAAATAAAGGAAAAAGAAATATTCTCATCCGCGGATTTGAACTCGTGACCACCGCATCGCCAAGCCGCAGTGTTAACCATTAGACCAACACGCCGCTTACGTTACATTACGAAAAACTTAAATAGGTTTGATGTCAATACCAAGGGGGGTACCTTATTTGTGAAGCGAACTGTACATTATCTAAATTATTTTGCGTCATACCTACTACTAGAGGGGCCCGTAGCACAAATTACTAAATGCGTTTAGCGCTAAACATATTTAAAATGCGCTGGCTGTCGCTGAAAACCAGCGCTGGGGCTCTGTCTCGCATAGGGTCGTAGCATTATGCTAAGCGATGACCATTTTACGTGGATGTGATGCATATTTTCCCTCAACTTCAAATTTTTTCTCTGCGTCATGTCTGCCACAAATAAACACCTATTATTATCTTTATTTTTACCGACTTCACAAAAAGGAGGAGGTACTATGTTCGGGTGTTTGTATGTTTTTTTTTTTTTGTATGTTTGTTCATCGAATACTCCGCCAATTGTCGACGGATTTTCAAAATTCTTTTTTTGTTCGAAAGTAGATAGTTCTGAGGTGGTCCCATTGTCACCAAGTTAGGATCTGATGATGGGATCTTAGAGAAATCGAGGGCAACCCTCAAATTTTATAGGCTTACTTATTGTTTTTCGCATATTTTATGAAGTATCTCGTGTATTTGTGTATGGTTGTCACCATCTCAGGTAGCTGGGCTGATGATGGAAGGTACAACTCCTTAACAGTAAGAAGTTACTCGAACAGGCAAGGACTGTTTTAGTAAATTGTTTTGATGTTTGATAGGGCATTTGCCACATTTGGTCTCATGATCTTCAAGTCATGACCTGATGCTACCTAACTCCTCGACAACTAACAGCAGATATATCGTGTTTAGGCTCATTGAAAAGGGCTCGATGTGTGGATAAACGTACTGTTACTGAGTAACACCGAAGACCTGATGCTGAAGCCAGGAGCATCAGAAAAAGTACAAACCTTGAAATTACAGCACCGTAGTCTTGTTTGGGCTCATTTTAAACAGGATTAATTTTAAGTTCAATGCAATGTTGACATAAGTCTGGCCTGATGCTGCAGCCAGGATTATCAGTATCTAATCTAAAAACTAATAAAAGGAGAACTCCTCAACAATTAACGTCCCTGCATCGAGAAAAGGAATATTTTATAAAAAGGCGATGGGCAAGTTGACATTAGGCTACTGTAACTTAGATAATTTATAAACAGACCCACTAAAAAGCGAGAAATAAAAACTTTTTTTTTTTTTTGTTAGCCTAGCTTGTGTCCCACTGCTGGGCAAAGGCCTCCCCTTTTTCCTTCCAAACCTCCCTGTCTTGTGCGATCTCCGGCCATGTTGGCCCTGCGAATGATATTAGATCGTCACGCCACCTTCGCCTTGGTCTACCTCGACGGCGATGTTCTGCCTCAAAAACTTTTTAACAAAAAAAAAAAACCGACTTCCAAAAAAAACACTACAAACTGAAAAATAACTTTAATTTCGGAAGTCGGTGGCAAAAACTAAAATACTGATCCCTAAGACACCGAATTCCGAAATTAAAGTTATTTTTCAGTTTGTAGTGTTTTTTTTGGAAGTCGGTTTTTTTTTCTTTATATAACATCGTTTTGTTTTTGTCAATAGTTTGAAAATGACTCGTGCTAAATAATATCAGCTGTTCGGGTCGATCGAAGCTTAAGAGCATTTACGATGAACGGCATTTCATACAAACTTTAAAAAATGTACGGGGACAACACATATGACGTAATCACGGTCGTGGTGCGGGACATGTGAGTGGGTATGATACAAAGGTCTAAATTTCGAAAAATAGTGTTACAGCCAAATTAGACGGCTTTTAAATTTTCCATAGAAACAGAGATTTCCAGTTATCTTTTTAAAAAGACATTTCGAAAATGTTCTTTACGTACTTTTTAGACCTTTGTATCCTGCTTATGCGTATGGAGTTTCATTAAAATCGGTTCATTCATTTTGAAAAACTAGGGCTTGGAAGTTTGTATGAAATGCCGTACGTCGTAAACGCTTGCAAAAGTCGGTCCGTGGTTGGATGACCATTAATTACATACTGAGGCGCCTCCGTGCTTCGAAAGGCACGTTAAGCCGTTGGTCCTGGCTATCATTCCTAGATCTTTGACAGTCGTTAATGGTAGTCAGAAGCCTGAAAGTCCGACTATCAGTCCTATCAAGGAGTATCGAGATAAAAGATTTTATTTTAGGTTTTTACGAACACTTTTACACGTCATTCGTATTTTATAACTAGATTAGCTGCGCCCCGCGGTTTCACCCGCTTAACTGTCGATCCCATGGGAATATCGTGACAAAATATTCTTTGTGTCAATCCTGGTTATAAACTATCTGTGTGCCAAATTTCATCCAAATCCGTTCAGCCGTTTGTGCGTGATGAAGTAACAAACATACAAACGCACTCTCAAACTGCCGCCTTTATAATACGAGTACGAGTATTAGTGTGATTGGGTCGATATTCTAGTTACTGCGTTGTGGCGATCAGAACTGCAGTTGCATAAAGTAAAATACTGGTATCCAGCTGCATCCGTTAGTTCAACTGGAAGCCGACCCCTGGCTACAACTATATTGAAGTTGCGTACCTACTAAATGAATGCAATAACTGTGGGGTAATCTTAAGTTTACTATTCCTACGTAGTTTCTAAGTATAGACTACTGCAATTTCAAAGAACTAGGTTTAGATTGCAATCTTTGAGGAAAATGTATTCATTCACGTCATACAATAACTGCAAATAACAAATGTATGTTAGACATGAACCTTTGATGGAGTTTGTGAAGGTGAAATATTGAAATTCGTAATTGTTTCAGTTCCTGTTTATTATGCCCAGTGGTCACTGTCGCAATTTACGAGGTGTAGGTCGCAGGTTCGAACCTAGACAGGTGCTTTTGCTTTGTGTAAATTATTTCATCACCACTGCTCTCAAAACACGGCATGTCCTAGAACCAAAAATTCGAAGACATGTGATATCTACCAACCCGCACCGGGCCCGCGTGGTGGGTTACAGCCAGCTCTCCCAGAGAGGAAGCCTGTGTCCCAGCAGTGGGAACATTATAGGCTGATTGATTGATTTTTAGGGTTCCGTACCAAAAGGGTAAAAATGGGACCCTATTAAATAAGACTCCACTGTACGTCTGTCCGTCTGTCACCAGGCTGTTTCTCATAAACCGTGATAGCTAGACAGTTGAAATTTTCACAGATGATGTATTATTTTCTGTGGCCGCTATAACAACAAAAATAATAAAAACAGAATAAAATAAATATTTAAGGGGGGCTGCCATACAAAAAACGTGTTTTTTCGGTATGTTTTTTTTTTGCCTTGTGGTACGGAACCCTTCGTGTGCGAGGCCGACTCGCACATGACCGGTTTTTTAAGGTTAATTTTACTCCATTCTGCTTTTTTTCGCCTAGTCAATCATAATTATGTAAGTTTAAAAGATTTATTACGTCTTCCCAGCCTTATTACAGGAGTTGGTTGTGAATGATATATTCGCAATCTAGGATGACAGCTTGTCGCCCGCCGCCATCTTAGAATATAATTTGTTGGAGTTTCAAAAACAGAACACATAATTTCCCGCGCATTTTTAAGGATTCTGTTTTATGTTTTTGCTGATGTTTGGCATTATTTTGTAATTGGAGGGTAATTGAATTGTACCTAAGTTATTATTTTTTACACTTGAATTTGACCCGCAAACCCCCCGAGCGTAGAAATTTTTCGTCGGTTATCAAAAAACTGGCCAAGTGCGAGACGGAACCAGAAGGCAAAAACACCGAAAAAAACACATTTGTTGTATGGGAGCTCCCCTTAAATATTTATTTTATTCTGTTTTTAGTATTTGTGACTACTTAGCGGCAACAGAAATACATCATCTGTGAAAATTTCAACTGTCTAGCTATCACGGTTCATGAGATACAGCCTGATGACAGACAGACAGACGGACAGTGGAGTCTTAGTAATAGGGTTCCGTTTTTACCCTTTGAGTACGGAACCCTAAAAAGAATCAGCTGTTTCATATAAAAGGGGTCAAAATGTATGCAAATATAAAATAATTTATAAAGTAAATAAATATTTAAGTATTTCGATACACAAACAGCAGAACATACGGAGGGAGAGATTTTTTTCTAGCCAGTTTGGGTAACTTCTTAACTGCCCCGTTCTAACTGGCCCTGGTTGTCTGAAAATCATTTTTTTTTTAAACTATAAGTCATAGAGAAAAACGCTTAAAGGAACCATGAGCACAGAATAACTAAGAGTACTTCCATGAGTTCAAATGTCAATATTGAAAAAAAAAAAACAAAGGGAGTTGGAGTGAGAAACTAGATATTCTTTAAGGTTGATAAAAAAAAACACGTTTATATCAACAACAAAATACAATACTTCTACATAACATGACTGCGTTACCTATTGTGTTCACGACCGTGAAGATAAATTTGTTATCCACGCTGTTCAAAGTCAAAGAAACTCAGATTGTACTTAAAGGAAATTGTGTGACTCACAGAAAACAGTTCAAACACATAAAATTACATAAAGTCTGTTATCTGCGAAGGGGCAGGCAAAGAAGTACAATACACGTTTCACCAGTTATGTGTTAGACCCATTTTAAAGAGGTCGAGTCTACTGCCTTTAACTGGCCGCAAATCGAGGGTATTTATCAAACAAAAACTGGCCAAGTGCGAGTCGGACTCGCGCACGAAGGGTTCCGTACCACGAGGCAAAAACGCCGAAAAAAAACACGTTTGTTGTATGGGAGCCCCCCTTAAATATTTATTTTATTTTAATTTTAGTATTTGTTGTTATAGCGGCAACAGAAAGAAATACATAATTTGTGAAAATTTCAACTGTCTAGCTACCACAGTTCTTGAGATACAGCCTGGTGACAGACAGACGGACGGACGGACGGACGGACAGACAACGAAGTCTTAGTAATAGGGTTCCGTTTTTACCCTTTGGGTACGGAACCCTAAAAATATTAACCATTATCCCATTCTACGAGAAGTGCAAGAATGAGTATCAACCCTGCGTAATTTAAGGAACTCCAAATGAGCGCTGCCATGAAAATCATTTTCACACAATATTACGTTTGGTCTTGGTACCTTATTGGACGCAAAATGGCACCTACATAAAGGACCCCGCACAAAATGTACGGAAAAATCCTTTCGGTAGAATTTGGCTTAAATTTTGATACAATACCTATAGCCTGTACCAGTGTGACGCAACTGTCTAATAAAAAAAGAAACTATGAAACGTGCACTAAACATAATGGCGGCTATCGCTGTCTCGCTTTAACATCTATTCGACTCTATCATGTTTAGTACATCCCTATCTTGTTATTATGTTGGCAGCTTTACGTCATGTCTGCAGTCTGTGTTATTTTTGTTTTGTTGGTATTCAGTTTTAGTGCACGTTTCATACAAGCGACGTTTTTCAACTTTTTCTATGGGAGTTCCGTCTCTTATATATGTTTACATGTTTACTTACTCTATGGCCTGTACCTAATATGCTGATTGAAAGCTAAGAGCGTTTACGCCGTACGGCATTTCATACAAACTTTCAAGGCCTTGTTGTTCGAAATGAATAAACCGATTTTAATGAAACTTCATACGCATAAGCAGGATACAAAGGTCTAAAAAGTTAGTTAAGAACATTTTTGAAAAAAAGTGTTACAGCTAAATTACACCGGTTTTAAATTTTCCATAGAAACAGAGATTTCCAGTTAACTTTTTTTAGATAAGACATTTCGAAATGTTCTTGAGTAACTTTTTAGACCTTTGTATCCTGCTTATTAAATGCGTATGAAGTTTCATTAAAATCGGTTCATTAATTTCGGAAAACAAGGGCTTGAAAGTTTGTATGAAATGCCGTACGGCGTAAACGATCTTAAAATGGGCGCCAAAAAAAATGTAAAGGCCTGTTTTAGAGATATAGCCATTTCTTTGTATAGACCATTCGTCTGTATCCCCTGAAAGAGGTAAGCAGAGATTTATTGGACACATTACGCATAGCAGATAAGTCTTTCGGCCGATTTTGCTGAAATTACAGTATGTATGTATCACTGGCGAAGGTACAGACGCCAGCACATCAAGCTACTACAATCTGTCAAATTTCTTTAATAGATTTTCAACTTTATCACTAAAGCATAAGGTTCAAAGTTGATTGGGAAAACTTGACAGTTTCGGGTAGCTGGATGTGCTGGTCTGTGCCATACAACTCGATTTCCACCGGCTTCCCTTCGAAAAATCTGAATGATGATGAATTGACTATAAAGTCAATTCATCATTGAAATATAATCATTATTAGTTTATTGGTTATTGTTAATTAAAACGGTAACACCAATAATAAAAAATAAAAAAACTGGCATGGTAGATATAAAATTTCAACTACTAACATATAATAGAGGACACCCTAGCATACTTCTTCTCACAAAACATCATATCATACTGTAGGTATTTAATACAACATACAATCAAAACATTGCAAAACGACTACATGCATTTTTTTTTTGCTCCGGCTTATCTCTGACATAAATATTCACCTTTCGCCACTGGTACGTATACACATTTGCTCTTTCATTACATTTTGTGCGGGGTTCTTTCTCGATTCATTTTGTGCGCCATAGGCTAAGCCGGATTACGCTCATATAGTTTCCTTAATTTAAGTAAGGTAAAGGGAAGCAACGTGTGCATACTTCCCATCCTCACATATGGTGGTCAAACATGGTCTTTGACAAATCAGCAGAGGTCCACGCTCGAGGTTTGCCAGAGGGCTATGGAACGGAGTATTCTGGGTATCAAACTAACAGACCGAGTTAGGAATACGACCATCCGTTCAATCACAAAGATAACTGATGTCACTTGGAAAGCTGCCACGCTAAAATAGAACTGGGCTGGACACATCTGGCTCATGTCAGACGAACATTGGGCCAAACTTACGACCCAATGAGTCCCACTTAATGGCAAACGACATCGTGGCAGGCCCAGACGGAGATGGCGGGATGAGCTGGACTCCTTCAACAAGAACTGGTCCTTAACATCTTTGAACAGAGAGAATTGGAAAGAAAGTAGGGAGGCTTTTGCCCTGCAGTGGGACATCACAGGCTAATAATAATAAAGGGAAGCAAGCAAGTTGCATTCAGTTTATGAGATTGATAGCAGTAGCGAAGGTTCCATACAACCTTTGAAAAATGGCACGATCATTATTCTATAGACAAATAATGTAATCACATTAAAGATAATAATATCTACTCCAGCTTACCTCTTACAAATTGACCCTTCGCTACTGATAGATTGACTACACTTTATTATGTACAGCATAAATATTACAGATGGCTTGATACAGAGGGCTCGTGGCTAAGTAATAACAGCCGCACGTATCGATCGATCAGTTTGAGCTAGCTTGCCGCGGTTGGTCCGTGGATGGGTGACCATCTTTATATATAAAAATCCCTCGGTACATCGGAAAGCATGTCCGGCTGTCATTCTTGGATATTTCCGAAAGTCCGACCACCACTCTTACCACGGGTATAGCCCAGTAACTGGGTTGTGGAGGTCTGACAGGTAGTCGCTTCATATAAAATGCTGGCATTCAGCTGCATCCGGTTAAACTAGAAGCCGACCCCAACGTAGTTGGGAAAAGGCTAGGCAGATGATGCCTTCTTGTATTAGTCGTCATCTCATTAGTCACCCCCTTTCTAGCCATATCATCTTTCACACAGCTAAACCATCAACCAACCATCAACCAACCAACCAACCATCAACCAACCAACCATCAACCAACCAACGATCAACCATCTTTGGTCTCCCTCTACTCTTATCGGCATTCACATCCGTACTCAATACTGAAAACTACCGTTACCAATTGGTTCATCAAGCGTGGCGAATATAAGCAATACTTTACTAACCACAAACTGCGCAGATCGTTATAAAGCGTATTGAATGAATGAATCACCATCATAGTAATATTTAGTGCTACATATGCATGCGATCAGGGTTTCCTGGTACCATCTACAGTGTACTATATTCTCGTATCTTCTGAGAGTACCTGGTACTTTTTGCCTGGTACTTTTTTTCATTAATAGTTGTCATAGTTGTACGCTAGGCCCCTGTTGACAGCGGCAATTTTGGTGCATTTTTTCAGGGTTCTAGTGCTTATAAAAATATTGTATCATCAAAAAGAAAAACATAGCGACACAGTACCTACAATTATATAGTTTTCTTATTCTGTTTATGAAATATCTTTTAAATTGGTCCAATATTGGAGGAAAAAATAGGCGAGAGCCAAACCTCGAATTATGATCTATCCAACCGCATTATTAGAAGGCTAAAAGTCACCTAAAGAGCAATGGAGAGGGCTATGCTTGGAATTTCCCTGCGTGATATAATCAGGAATGAGGAGATCCGCGGGAGAACCAACGTAACTGACATAGCTCGAAGAATTGCCAAACTTAAGTGGCAGTGGGCACATTGCTCGCAGAACAGTTGGCCAATGAACTCAGCCTATCGCAGTCCACTGCTGGACATAGGCCTCTCCCAGACTGCGCCATGGAACCTTGTGCTCCACCTTCCGCATCCGGTGTACCCCGGCCACCTTCTTTAGGTCGTCCGTCCATCTAGCTGGGGGGCATCCCACACTACGCTTGCCGATACGCGGTCTCCACTCCAGGACTCGTCTGTTCCTTCGGCCATCGCTCCTTCGCCAGACATGGCCAGCCCACTGCCACTTCAGTTTACTTACTCTGCAAGCTATGTCGGCAACTCCGATGACACATGATGTAACAGATGGCCGATGGGGCCGAAAGGTTTTGGAGTGGCGACCGCATACCGGAAGTCGTAGCGTTGGAAGGCCTCTCACAAGGTGGACCAGCGACCTTGTGAAGGACGCAGTAACCCATTGGATGCGAGATGCACAAAACCGGTCCAAGTGGAGGTGCTTGGGGGAGGCCTATGTCCAGCAGTGGACGTCTTTCGGCTGAAATGATGATGATAATGTAGTCTGGCTTGTTTTAAGTTACTTTTGTATAAAATTCATATTATAGTAGTTTTAAAGCCAGAATATTAAAAACTACACACGTGGACCGATCCACAAGCACTGCACATATAAGCCATTTCGTTTGATTTATTTTGCACATAAAATTCTCGTGCGATATGAATCTGTAATATTATCGACCCAGTGGGTTAAAATATGGTGTTTTGTTGCACAAACATCGGGTTTGATGCTAAGTTAACGCTCGGTTTCTGAGATAATTAAATAAACATTTTACCTATTTCAACAAATTCATAAGCTATTTTCTTTCATAAATGAATGCTCTGAAATGCTGCGTCAGGATATCAATCGAATAGCTTTATCTTTTATACAGATAAACCAGGTACTTAAAAACCGAGCAGTCAGGTATCCTTCTACTCAAGTAAAAATACAGTTTTAGTTTTCCTGTATGAATTTAGATTTCTATTGTTTGCAGATCTCAAAAACAATTGAAATATGACAAAAAATATCCTACTTTTTTGTAACTTGTTTTTCTATAATTGTGTAAATTATTTCATCACCACTGCTCTCAAAACGTTGAAGGAAAACATCGTGAAGAAACCGGCATGTCCTGCAACCAAAGATTCGAAGACATGTGATAGGTATCTATGTGTCAACCCGCACTGGGTTCGCGTGGTGGATTACGACCCACCCACTCCCGCTCACAGAGAGGAGGCCTGTGTCCCAGCAGTGGGAATATATTGGGCTGATTGTGCCCCAGTAAAAGTAGTCAATTACAACGTTATTTTTGGTATATGCGAAACCTGACTACAGTTTGTTCAGAATAAGTAACTGAATCGATTCCAATAATTTATAACCATGTTATATTTTGTCCCAAAAATATTTAAAAAAGGTTAAAAGTTGACACCGAGCGACACCAAGTAGGTTATCCAATCTCCGCGCCGAACGGTTAGGTTAGGTAGATATTATCAATGAGCGCAAGAAGGCGCGGCGCGAGCGGCGCGGGTGAGCATGTTTTTGTACGGACAAAACCGGTAACTAAACAAGCTTATAACTTTGTGATTTTTCATGATACAGTTTTGAAATTTTGAACATAGATTCTTTACATAAAAATACTAGACACGTGTTTCAGGTTTCGCATATACTAAAAATAATGTTGTATAGGTACGCTTGCACCTGACATTATCGTGGTTCATCTCAAAAACTTCCAGCAAACTAGGTATTGCATTATTTGTTTGTTTAATACAGTAATACAGCAACTATCGATCCTTATCGAGGATCTCATCATCTCACTGCGACGGCGAACTTATTTCATCTCCTGTTTCAAAAGTTTCTAAGAGAAAAGCGGAAGCGGAAATGCGCTTTGGCAGCTGAAGGAGTTTGCGACGAGAAGTTTTGAGTTTTGTGATAGCAACAGGTTGGATTAATGCCAAGACTGTTGTCTTATCTTTCGTCTTTATGAAGCAAACGGTTATGTCACAGACAGACATCGCAGAACCAGATTACAAGCATATTTGGAAGAGAAAAACTGTGTTTTTAGTAGGTATGCAGAAACATAATATTAATAGAGTATCGGAAGAAGGCGAGACAGGGCATGACGTTGCATGAAATTATTTAACAAAAATCATGTAACACATTCTTAACAGTATTTAAAACGTAATTTCTGTATTTGCCACATTTATCGACTGACTAAAATATATGGGATGGTGTTGCAAATATGCTCAGCGTCAAATGTATTTAGTGATTTGTGTTGCCAGCTGACCCTATTATGTTAGAAATCTATGGTTAGAAATATATATATGATTCATACAGGTCTAGAATCCAGTATAGACTGCACCTATCGCAACGGTTATATTGCTGTTACATATGACACTAATGAACCAAAAAAAAAACTGTCAATCCAGGAGTGCCGACAGAAGTGTAAACTTGAAAAAGCATAGTAATTTTATAAATATGTTTGAAGGTCATTCTTCCCAAAGAAAATGTACTGCGCAATGTTGTCCTTAGAATGGCCAAAACTGAAAACAGAGGTGTCGGTTACGGTAACAGTGTCGCGAGTTCAATGGTTTTATCCCATCTCAAAAAATGCCCAACCTGCCTAAAAAAGTTAAAAATCGCTTTCTGCTTCTACTTTATCCCACACCTGAAATACAAACATCCCCCTCATTGACACGGATAAGTGTGGCACCAGAGCCGACGTCGTCAACGACTTCTAATGGAAGTTCATCGAGCTACTTTGTCTTTCGAATTCTTCAACTTGAAGTCGTTACAATAAACTTTTATGTTGAAGTTGTAGAAACTTAAAATGGGTTTCGTTTAATTTTGGTTATTGAAAATGTAGAGGTGACCTTATTTTCAAGGATTTTCCGGCGTAGTTTGGAAGACAAAGTTGGTATTTAGTTTAAACTCTGCAAACTCCACTTTCGTACCACCCCGCCAGCCGCTCTGCCCCCGCTTTTTAAATCTCTGATATCTTCTAAGATATTAATTTTATTGATATGCTGTGTAGAGCAATTTTGATCTCCATGAAATGCACAACGTATCTAATGTATTTATTTGGATAAGGAATAATACTGTATTATTTAAAATAGCTTGGTAAATACCCATATTTTTTTTGTAATATGTAAAAGATAAAAATGGTTACTGTGGGTTATCCTTAGGGCATAAACATATACCATCGCGGACTTTTTTATCGATATTTTTAAGATATACAATTCCGTAGTACATTAATTTGATCTATCGCGTAAGGTTTAGCCAGCGTTTGCAATGTAAGTGAACAAAAATATATTTGTAACGACATCACATTACAAATCTTTGAATTTTCTGGCTTTTCTCTACTCTAATATTTATTATACGTAGAAACCTTCCTCTTGAATCACTCTATCCATTGCTGAAAACTGCATTACAATCTGTTGCGCAGTTTAAAAGATCTAACCTTACAGATACCAGTCTTACCAAGGGGTATCGTATTACCTAGTAACTGGGTTGTGGAGGTCAGATAGGCAGTCACTCCATGTAAAATACTGGCATCCGGTTAGACTAGAAGCCAAATCCAACATAGTTGGGAAAAAGCTTAGGCAGATGATGATGCATTTATAATACCAACCCTGCCAAGCTGTAACCGCAATCATTGCGGCGTAAGCAGATGTAGCTACCCACAATACTAATCTTCCACTAGTGAACTCATTATGGCAATATTCCAGGCCGACTGTGGCATACAAAACCAAACAAACGATTACCAGTCTACATTATATGGTCGCAATGAATCAACGATACAGTTACATTCCTGAAGTAATGGCCGACTCTCACCGCCGATAAACTCAGCCGTTCTGTGGTTGAAGCTGCTCACTGTTGTTGAGTGCAATTGACCTTTTAGACTTACTACTACAGCATGAATTGGTATAGGTAGGTAAATGTTTCTTTGTTTAGATATGCGATTTTCTCTTGAGAGGCCCGTGGCTAAAAAGTAACAGCCGCACAGGTCGATCGATCAGGTTAAGCTACGCTTGTCGCGGTTGGTCTGTGGTTGGGTGACCATCTTTACATACCGAGACCCCTCCGTGCTTCGGAAAGCACGTTAAGCTGTTGGTCCCGGCTGTCATTCGTGGATCTTTGACAGTCGTTACGGGTAGTCAGAAACCCGAAAATTTTACAACTATTATATATAAGTCTTACCAAGGGGTATCGTATTACCCAGTAACTGGGTTGTGGAGGTCAGATAGGCATTCGCTCCACGTAAAATACTGGTATTCAGCTGCATCCGGTTAGACTGGAAGCCGACCCCAACATAGTTGGGAAAATGCTAGGTTTGTATGTATAGGTCCATATACGGTGTTATGAACATAGTGTTTTAGAAACCATAGTTTTATGAAAAGTGTTTTTTACAAAGTTGCAATGAAATGGTTATTTCACGTGAAAATCACATTGAATTTTACTTTCGTGTTAATGCCTGAGGCACTTTTTTTTTTGAGAATTTTAACCCAGACTGAGCCCGCTTGGTGGATTACGGCCCACTTCCTCTCACTGAGAGGAGGCCTGTGTCCTAGCAGTGGGGACATTATAGGCAGATTATGATGATTATGATTTAACCCTCTGCCTCCTTCACATTGAACTATCCCTGCAGCTTGAATTTTGAGCAACGCTAAATACAATATTATTTTTACCGACTTCAAAAAAAAAAGGAGGTTATCAATTCGATACGTATGTATGTAATATTATTGGAATTGCATTATATTCACATATGATGATCTATTAGGGCTTCCAAACAAATATACAAAATTTCATAGACGTATGTATGTATGTATGTATGTATGTATGTTTGTCCACGCATATCTCCGGAACTATTAATCGGATCGTGACCATTTTTTTTTTATTGGCTTACATTTTCTTCAACTTAGGGAACAGTGCAAGTTTCATCAAGATCGATTCAGTAATTTTCAAGATATGGACTAATACGTGTAAGTGTGACGGCCTGGCTTATTGATAAGAGCTACGGGTGTAGTGTCAAAGGGAAAACATCTCAAAACCTTGGTCAAATACTAGTGCAAAAACTAGTGCAAAAACTAAAAATTACGAAATAAAAAGTAATTTAAAAAAATTAAACCGACTTCAAAAAGAAATTAACTCAAAATTATGAAATAACTTTAATTTCGGAAGTCGGTGGCATAAAACTAAAATACAGATCCCAAGACACCGACTTCCGAAATTAAAGTTATTTCATAATTTTGAGTTAATTTCTTTTTGAAGTCGGTTTAATTTTTTTAAATTACTTTTTATGTTACAACTCAAGACCACCATCCGTGTTTAGCAATAAACATTTACAAACTAACTTACTTGGTACTTGTTTTGGTATTTCAATGTAAAACATAGTTTACATTGCACAGAATTAAATTTATTCAGAAAGTCAGTGACCCAGATATTGATTTAATTTTTTGTTTTATGTTCATCAGCCGGTTTCACTACCTATAGGAAAACTGCAGCTTTGCATGCATTTGTTTAAATGCTATTTTATAATCTAACAAAGACTGAAGCGTCTAATAAGCTTTCTAATATTATTTTTTTCATTACTTATCACACTAACATGACATCTGCCAATCCGCACTGGGCCCGCGTGGTGGATTACAGCCCACTCCCTCTCATCGAGAGGAGGCCTGTGTCCCAGCAGTGGGAACATTATAGGCTGAATATGTATCACACTAATATTATAAAAGCGAAAGTTTGTGAGTGTTTGTGTGTTTATATGTTCGTTACTTCTTCACGCTCAAACGGCTGGACCAATTTTGTTATTTTTTTGTATGGAGGTAGCTGATACCCTGGATTAACATATAGGCTACTTTTTATCCCAATATTTCCACGAGATCGACATTTACGCGGGTGAAACCGCGGGGCGCAGCTAGTTGTACATAATCGAATACTCGTAATTCTCTTCCGTGTTTCATTACAAAGTAATACTTGTAGACTACAAAAACCACTAGAAATTCAGTCCATACAAGAAAAATGTTACGTAATACAGCACAATTTACTTTGAAAGAACGGAATAACTCCTGAAATCTCTACATTTATCTCGGCAAACACGTCTTTTGTTGTTTCGTACAAAAGTGTTGCAGTAAAAGATACGTAGATACGTTGTTACGTACGTATCTTTTACTGCAACACACATTTTTCTTTAAGAACGATTTCATCATCATCATTTCAGCCGAAAGACGTCCACTGCTGGCCATAGGCCTCCCACAAGCACCTCCACTTCGAACGGTTCTGTGCTTCTCGCATCCAACGGGTTTCTGCGGCTTTCACAAGGTCGTCGGACCACCTTGTGGGTGACCTTCCAACGCTACGTCTCCCGGTACGCGGTCGCCATCGCCACTCCAGAACCTTTAGGCCCCATCGGCCATCTGTTCTGCGAGTTGGCAATTCTTCGGGCAAGAACGATTTATGTAGCAAGATTGTTTAAAAAACGAAACAAGTGAACAGTGTTAAAATCCTACTGCTTTATCTATATAATAATATACACTCATCATCTACTTAGCCTTTTCCCAACTTTGTTAGGGTCGACTTCCAGCCTTAACCAGATGCAGCTGAATACCAGTATTTTACATGGAGCGACTGCCTGTCTGACCTCCACAACCCAGTTACTGGGTAATACGATACCCCTTGGTAAGAATGGTTGTCTGGTTGACTGATTGTGACTGGTTTATCTATCTAAACACTATACTTAATATAAATTAAAATAGCTATTCGTGTATGTTTGTGTGACGGCATTGTTTTTCTAAACTACGCAACGGATTTTGATGCGGTTTTCATCATCATTTAGAGAATTTATTCTGAAAGGTGTATAATAAGCCTGTGGTCGTTTACTAGCCAAGAAAAAAAAGAATGAAACAGAGCTACTGTAGCAGTGTTCATAATCTCAAATAATTTACATTCCATCGCCACTTAATCAGTTATCTACTTTAGTGAAATGCATAGATATCCGGAGATATGCCTTCACTGCATATTTGTTCAAGTTCAAGTGTCGCCACATTTTCCCCGCCTCGGAAACTCCCACAAAAACAAAAGAAATAGAAACGGCACACATTATCAAAAGGGGCGGCTTTTTTCGCACGCACACAAGAAAACAAGCGTAACACTTTTGTGATATCTTATTGCACACATGCTCAAAAGGGGCGGGCACTAGAAAGTATAGATAGAGTCACTGAATGCACACATGCAATTCTAGCATCAGCTAGGGAAGATGGGTTAATAGAAATATTTGATCGATAAAAATATCGATAGAAATCAACTACAAAAAAGAGAAGTGTTTTTTGGTTTTTGATAATTTAGGTGTTAAATTCTTAACCAAAAAAAAGTAATTTAAAAAAATTAAACCGACTTCAAAAAGAAATTAACTCAAAATGATGAAATAACTTTAATTTCGGAAGTCGGTGTCTTGGGATCTGTATTTTAGTTTTATGCCACCGACTTCCGAAATTAAAGTTATTTCATCATTTTGAGTTAATTTCTTTTTGAAGTCGGTTTAATTTTTTTAAATTACTTTTTATTTCGTAATTTTTAGTTTTTGCACTAGTATTTGACCAAGGTTTTGAGATGTTTTTCCTTTGACACTACACCCGTAGCTCTTATCAATAAGCCAGGCCGTCACACTTACACGTATTAGTCCATATCTTGAAAATTACTGAATCGATCTTGATGAAACTTGCACTGTTCCCTAAGTTGAAGAAAATGTAAGCCAATAAAAAAAAATGGTCACGATCCGATTAATAGTTCCGGAGATATGCGTGGACAAACATACATACATACATACATACATACATACATACATACATACATACATACATACATACATACATACGTCTATGAAATTTTGTATATTTGTTTGGAAGCCCTAATAGATCATCATATGTGAATATAATGCAAATCCAATAATATTACATACATACGTATCGAATTGATAACCTCCTTTTTTTGAAGTCGGTAAAAATGTAGGCGAATATCAATATATTTTTCCATCACACATTTTGTCTATTGGATAATATGATTATCCATCGGGTCTTGCTCAAACTGGTGAAAATCAATTGATGAGAAAATATTTGTACCGACAAAGTGTCTAAGAGCTTTTGGAACTAGCAACGACTTTGTGAACTTTGAAGTAACTCGAAATTTATTTTTAGGTAGGACAATTTTCTTAATAACCCCCTTCCATCTTCTTACAAATTACTATTACATCCTCAGAGGGATAAACAAGACCATCTCTGTCTTTATGTTTAATAAATCGGTGATGGTGATTTATTTCGGTAGCTAGCAACGCCGATCACACTTCAACTTCTTGACAAGCGCATGTGCCACAAACCCAGCCATGTATGCTATCACCGGTAAATTTGTTTCTGTGATGTCTCGTATGAGCACATCTATCTCCTCGTCAAATAAAGCTTGTTCATAAAGCTTATTAAGGTCATCATCAGGATCAGGATCTTCCCACAGTATATTTTGTGCCGAGGTTCTATTTATTTTATCTATCGCAGACTCACAACACAAAATTGAAATCTCTTCAAGTGACTGGCAGTTTCCGGTGTTAAAATCACGTAGTTCCGATTTGATTATCAGTTTTTTATAAATTGTCATAAATTGACGAGTCGTAGGATTTGTGTTACAACCACCGTAAGCTCGTATGTGGTAAAACATCAATTTAAGGTGGGCTTGAGACAGCTTGTATGCTGGTAAAAATTTTTGCTTTTTTTTTTTTTACAAGCCTTATATACAAATTTTGAAGACTTCTTATACAAACTAGAAAGCTTAAAAATCCCGTTTTTCTTCCAGAGGTTATTAATTTAGAGCCATTAGGTAGAATCAAGTAGTTTAGGTAGTTTGGTTTGGGGGAAACCAAATATGTTTACTGCCTGTTGCATCTATCTATTTATTTTTAATCTCTGGATCGTTTGGGAAACTGAAATAAAATGTATTAATTCTTGTAAAATAGGTTTTTAATATAATTTCGTATTTAGAAAAACTAACAATTATCGATATTCATATCTAAGCGCTACGCATCACTAGTGCATTATTTGACATAGGTCCGTTGCTAGGCAATTTTTTCATGTTATCTCAAAAATATTTCACAACGAAATATTGGTAAAATCCATAAATATTATAATTAGTCCAGTGATTATTTAATTACCGGTGGTAGGACACGCCACTTGTCTTAAGGGTTCTTGTGATCGCTCTATTTTTGCAAATAAGGACGGAACAATTCGGCAGTTTGTAAAAATACGAAATAAAACTACACATTCCGATGCAAACAATTATGACAACGGTGTTTATCGACGCCACGCCCGTCGCGCATAGCAACACATGGTCAGGTTGATCTTGACCAGGCGACACGCGCCACACCTCCATGCCATATCCCTCGATATCCGTGGTGAAATGTATTCTAAGTTGAGTTTTTGAGTCCCCATTTGTAACAAAAAGGCCCTAATAAGTTTTTGGTTGCAATAGAATTTGAACTTTGTTATGTATGAAAATCAGTTTGTTCTTCCATAACTTGAAAATTATCTCAAATTCTTCATTCAAATATTTGAACAGATATTCGCAAGTAATGCAACTGTTTTAACAGAGTCCTTTAACTACATAGCATAAGTTTATACCATGATTATTTTACTTTTGACTGTAGTCCTTAGATCCATAATAATATTTTAAAATTCGAAAGTAACTCTGTCTGCATATTAACTTTTCACGCCTAAACCACTTTAAATTTGAATTTTTTGAATTTAAATTTGTATTTCGACAAAATTTGACAAGGAGATTGATGGCATTCTGGGGAAAGACAAAGGCTACTTTTTGTCCCAGTAGCAGATTCCGGTGGATTAATTTCCGACATCCACACGGACACGGGCAGAAGTTAGTACGAAAATATATGATTGTTTTGCCCCAAACCTAACCAGAGACCATGCCAAAGTGGCGCATGGCAGTCGGATCTATTTATTTGAGTACACAAGATAGACGCCCTGCACCATTTAGATTGCACACAATTGATTTCCCTTGGAGAGCTGCCCACATAAAAGACGTGAAGATATATATATTATATAGCATATTTATTTAAATAGATTCAACCCTCAGTGCTTATCTGGCCCAACGCGTCTTTTGTTATGCGATATCTTCAAAAGTAGTGCAGTCACTTGTATTTATGACAATACAGGCTGAAAATCATATATTTTATTTTATAGTTTTTGGAAAACTTACAGCTAAACACTTTTGCACGATTGAGAGTAACAGAAATAAGGCCAATTACAAGTTTTCACAGATAGAAGAGCATATAAACAACAAAAAATATATTTGCGAAGGTAGACAGTTTTTGCGTACAAACATTATCATAAGTAAGGTATTCGCATCTTTTAAATTCTCTTTGTAGAAACGAGTGGTATGAGGAACAGGGTGTAAAATTCACTCCTCCTCCATAGAAAAAGGAGGATCTTCCGACCAGAGGGGTGTTGTGTCTGGTGGGCAACTGCCCGATGATTCATGTCGGGCTATTGTATAAATGCTAGTCGCGCGGTAAATTCTGCTTGCGCGATGCAGGATTTTTTCATGACGTCAGTATGATGCGTAGTTCGCATATGGTAGTGTAGATGTCGCTAGAGTACGTACTTGGAATTTGCCTGAATTTGAATGAACTAAGGTCCAGATAATAAGAAACCGGTAGGTTTGTCCTAGAACTAAAAAAATAACACTCACTGGGCCAGACTGGGCCTGCATGGCACGGTCCACTCGCTCGCACCTAGCAGAGACCCAAAACTCGACTAAAGGAGAACTATTATAATTACTTATCTGTTTATGTATATATGGATCTCGTCGTCATCATCATCATTTCAGACGAAAGACGTCACTGCTGGACATAGACCTCCCCCAAGCACCTCCACTTCGACCGGTTCTGTGCTTCTCGCATCTAGCTGATTCCTGCGACCTTCACCAGGTCATCATTCCATTTTGCGGGAGGCCTTTCTACGCTACTTAATTTATTCTGGATCTATTGTAACAACGATGTAATCAACTATGGCGCATATGGGTCGTCAAATACAAATAGCGTTGACTCCTGCGTTACATCTAGTACTGAACTCGAGTGAATTGTAGCAGTTAAGATAATTAGAACCCATTCAACGTAAATGGTAAAGATGGAACGTTTTTTATTTACATTATTCAACGTTAACCGGTATCCTAATTGGCTAATAAACTTTCAATCTCAATCTGAATCATTTTGAAGGATATTGCTAATTCCATTACTGCTTCTTACGTTCCAAAAATTTGTCTGCTCAACAATGTAAATAACATTAAATTTGAAATTACACAATTACTTAGTAGCTGTCGATTTTTCAAAAATGTTTCAATAAACCATTCGTTATTTATGAAATATTGGCGCTTTGAACCAACCCACGTTTTTGTTTGAGAAACTTAATACAAAGTGAACTGCTACAGTTTTATTTGATCAAATCTTGTATGCGGTACTGAAACGTTGGTTGTCTTTGAAACTTCTCTTTCCCCCGAGACTTCATGCAGTGGTATTGTGTTATATAGAAAATTGGACAGTATGAAATCTCTAGACCGATCTAGATAAAGAGCAGCACAGTTTTCTTTTGTTTCTTGTTTGAGATAAACGTTGTACCAAGTCTGTATTCTCCGTTCACTCTTGCATTGGATTTCGCCAATTATGTCGTATTTATTTCTCCTGTGGGTTATAGAGGGAGGATTGGAACGTGTTTCTTGAAGGTCAATTGATAAGAATGTCGGCTGCTCAATCGGGCTACCGTGTGGGTGCCTTATAGATAAGGTCTTACGGAGATAAGGAGCCAGGGCATACAACTTTTATGCTAAGCGACTACATGCTAAGGGCACCACCTGTGGGGAACATCAGCTAAGGACGTCCCTGGGGGGAGAGAATTCATTCGTATCGCAAACAATGTGGAAGGAAATTTTGAAATTGGAACGTACCTATTTTTACTTACAAATAATCATATTTTCAAAAAAGATTATAACTGGCCAGTTTCTCATACATAGAAACTTTTTTTCGCAATACTTTCTGAGTGGCCTGGTGCATCCTGACACAGACACAATCCCAGTGTTACACGCACATATTGCTTGTAACCCATTATAGTTTTAAGTTACTTTATTTGTGTAAAAATGGTAAAATAGAAATATTATTTATAAGTACTTGTGAAACGGTGGGCACAATCAGGAATCAGGATGGTCACAACAAATGATATATTTGCACTTTATTACGTTTATTACTTTTTTAAATAGGACAGAGTTTTCACTTACGACGTTTGCACTTGGTGACGGTTACAAAACGACTGACTCGAACTGCCTAACACAACGGTATTTATAGAATTCCCTATAACTTAATATTTTAATCGTATTACTAACTATAATGAGGAAAATTAAATAATTATTATTATTAACAAAGAAATAAATTAAATAAAGTGTCTAAATCAATAATCTTAAGCAATCATTAATTTAAACCTAATACTTGGCGCACCGGAAGCTGACAACGTGAAGGCGCCATAATGGATATTCAACAATTCTGATTATTTTAAACACCAAGAATAAATCAACCATAACTAAACAATTTCATAACAATTATCTATTAAATACTAAAATATTGACGTTACAATTATTATTTAAACTACTAAGTCGAGCTGGTATATGCAGGCATGAAAGAGCGGAGTCCCCTAATACAGGCTTTATACGCTTAAAACGAGGCTCCAATCACCACAGATGTAATATGAAAATCACAAATTTGTAAGCACAAACTCGGAACATCACCTATACTTAATTAAGTCCATAATTTTTTTTTACTATTAGACACCTTTCAGTAGCTTAAAATCTACTAACCATTCAAAAACTTGACGAGGTCAAAATTATCCTGAATTGAAATCACACGACCCACTCGTACGCGAATTCTAGCTTTTATTAAACTAAGCCAATCTGCGCTGGACGGAAGACGGCAATCTGGGCTACGACTGTTCTATCCAAACTAAATTGCACTCTATTGTTGCGGAATTAAAATCTATTCTCGTACAAAAGGACCACTGTTCCATTGGAGAACATTTATGATTGCTCGAATGTAGTTCGTTTGTAGATTTGCTTGATATTGGAACTGTGATAGCCTTTTGGATTTGGTCTAGACTGAGTTTCTCACTTTGATTCTTTGAACCGCTCCACACTTGGGACTTTATGTGATAACTAGCTAAAAATGAACTATATTGGTTCGGTACTTTTTACGTTGAACCTGTTCAAATAGATCATCTCTCACAGACAAACAGACAAAAATTCCAAAAATTGATGAAATGGCATCTGTTGGTATCCTCTAACACCCCAACTATTTTTTTTTTTATATTTTCAATGTACAGAAACGCCTCGTTTACAGATTTATTATATTATGTATAGATTTGATGTAAGATCTTTGGCAAACAAGTCAGTCTCCACCAGTACGTTTCGGCATAAAAAAAATATATTTTTGTGTAGGAACTTTTGTGTGACACTTATAAAAAAACTTACTTAACAAAATCTTATTCATCCCGATGAATATATCCAAGACAAAACTGCTTTTGGAACGAAGTTCTTTAACACGACTTGCGGTAGACGTAAACAGGGAGAAATAGTCACGTAACGAAAAAGCGTTATGCCTCCTCCATGCTAATTTATTTCTCCCTTTGTCTCTTTCTATTGGGTACATAAAGAGATAGAGAGAGATAGTTTTCATGGTTTTCGAGGGAGCTAAAAATTGCATGAACTTTGTTTCTGACGGCGACCCCTAACTGCACACGTTTTGTAGGGTTCCGTACCCAAAGGGGTAAAACGGGACCCTATTACTAAGACTCTACTGTCTGTCCGTCTGTCACCACGTTGTATCTCATGAACCGTGATAGCTAGACAGTTGAAATTTTCACAGATGATGTTCTGTTACCGCTATACCAACAAATACTAAAAACAGAATAAAATAAATATCTAAGGGGGGGGCTCCCATACAAAAACGTGTTTTTTTCGGCGTTTTTGCCTTGTGCTACGGAACCCTTCTTGTTCGAGTCCAACTCGCACTTGGCCAGTTTTTTTATAATAATCTTTTTTACCCGACTGCGGCGAAGCCTAAAAGGAGGGTTATGTGTTTGACCTGTATGTATATATGTATGTATGTATGTATGTATGTATGTATGTCCGATTCTTTGTTCCCTCGTAACTTCTAAACGAATGAACGGATTTGAATAAATTATACGTCTTTAGATTTGTCTTGGTAGCGCGAGTGTCACTGGCTACATTAAAATCAAAAACAAAGTAAAATGGCGGATTTAGGGTGCCATATTGTGGAGTTCGAAATTTTTTTTTCTTCTAATACCATCGAGTAAAATATCAAAATTAAGGGTTTTAAAAGGTGATTACAAAAATATATACAACTTATATGGTTAAAAGTAATTCGAAGTGACAAATCGTAAAAAACACGTTATATAAAATAATTATTTCTTGTTCCCTGTTGAGTGACTTTACGGTTACGGGTCAGCTATTAATTAATACATAAGTAAATCGTCTGCGAAATCTTTCAAATTTGTAAACTAAAAAGCTGGAAATAAAAAACAAGTAATTAAAAAAACTAAAAAACCCGACTGCGGTAAAAAAAATTAGTTTAAAAAAAACTGAAAAGCTAAAAACAAGGCCATTTTAAATTAAATAAAAGTTGGAAGCAGGCGGGACCCATTTGAGTTTGAAAATATAGTAAAAAAATGGTATGGGTCCCGCCTGCTTCCAACTTTTATTTAATTTAAAATGGCCTTGTTTTTAGCTTTTCAGTTTTTTTTAAACTAATTTTTTTTACCGCAGTCGGGTTTTTTAGTTTTTTTAATTACTTGTTTTTTTACCGTTTCTTGTAGCTGCTCCTAAGACAGACCGTTAAGCCGTTGGTCCTGCGCCTGATCTCTCTCCAGTCGTGGTGGATTGCCGTCCCATCGGACTATGAAAGCGAGGGAAGAGGGAGCGCACCTGTCTTTTTTTTTTTTTTGTTGCGGAGTGGATATCATCAAATGACCCCTCCCTCTCTGGGTGGAGCGGATGGGAGTGTCAGACTCTTACTGACTAAAACCCACCCGTGTTCCTTCCGTAGCCCTTTATGTTCCGGGCCAGCGGTAACCCTTTCGGACAATCCCGCTGTGTCTGCGCGCACACTTGTGCACTATAACATCTCCCGCGCCGAAGGCTAGTCTCCGTTAGGATTGGCCACCGCGCGCCGTGGCCGAAATACGGTCTGGAGTACTTTTTTTACTAAGAGTATATTAAATAAATTAAAAATAAATCGTTTATTTTGGAACGAAAACAGAATCATAAAAATAGTTAAACGCACACGTTTACTGCGCAGCTATCAACGCCCAGCTCCTAGTGAGAGGATATTGTTTTTAGTTAATGGTTATGATCTTAGATCTTATAATGTTTAAACTAACCACTTCGTCGCGTGATCAACTCATTTTAGTATTTTCATATCCCAGATGACATAATCCTTTGCGTACTTACATCATGATATGAAAGTATCTATTCTCAAAAATCTCACTAAGCTTTCAGTGTTCATTTATATTAAAATATTTGGTAACAACGGGTAACACAAATTCGCCCACAACAAAGAGAGGACTTAATATCAAACCCTCGCATTTTTGGTCCTGAGAGACCGTCAGGACCAAAAATAAAGTCGATTAGTATAGGAGCTTCTATTGTACGTTCAATCTCGGATTTCATTAAAGTCTTGATGAATTAATTTGCATGCATGGGTTCGTTCTCCAAGGGTCGCTTTTAAAAAAAGGGATATTCGTATTGTTTTTTTGACGTGACAACGTCTTAAATTAGGTTGCGACTGGGAGTCACTTATGAAAAAGTGTAACGCTCGGTAACGTTACGATGAGTCGCCGAACGAGAGAGAGGCCCGCCGAATGCCTTGCGTCTCTCTCCCACTCAACTATGATCGGATGATCGGTCGTTGTCACGTAAAATCTTCGCCCGTAAAACCGACTTTACAGGCAACCATTTTTAATATAAAATTCTTTACTTCTGTTTTATGACAGTTTCTTTTGGTATGCTCAAAGGGCACAGTATAAAAATGATGTATAGACTGTGGTAAGGGTATGACAATATGTTGGGTAGGTTTATCTTCTACCTAATTACTTAATTTTTTTAAAATATCTGACAGACAACGCAAAGCCTAAACAGCTGTGTCTCATCTCATCATCTGCCTAGACTTCTCCCAACTATGTTGGGGTCGGCTTCCAGTCTAACCAGATGAAGCTGAATACCAGTATTTTACATGGAGCGACCGCCTATCTGACCCTCACAATCCAGTTACTCGGTAACACGATACCCCTTGGTAAGACTGGTTGTCAGACTTTCGGGCTTCTGATGACCCGTAACGACTGTCAAAGATCTACGAATGACAGCCGTTACCATCGGCTTAACGTGCTTTCCGAGCCACGGAGGGGTCTCGGTATGTAAAGATGGTCACCCACCCGCAGATGAACCGCGGCAAGCGTAGCTTAACCTGATCGATTGACCTGTGCGGCTGTTATTATTTTGTCTAAAAGCATTCAATTTTTCTCAAGAGTTCCTACAAGAAGGTGAATAATACGGATTTGTTTTTGAAAATTCTTCCCCTACAGGGGGTTAAATAAGACATGAAAGGTCGTATAATACTTATAAATATATTCTTTTTCATAATTTTTATATATTGTATAACTAGCTGCGCCCCGCGGTTTCACCCGCGTGAATGTCGATCCCGTGGGAATATCGTGATAAAAAGGCCTATATGTTAATCCTGAGAGTCAGCTACCTCCATACAAAATTTTATCAAAATTGGTCCAGCCGTTTGAGCGTGAAGAAGTAACAAACATATAAACACACACAAACTCACAAACTTTCGCCATTATAATATTAGTGTGATTTTTTAAGTTACAAACGTGGAAGTTATCTTTTAGACTTCTGTTAAAAATGAACAAGAAGAAAATAAGTTTGTTTTGTCGTAAAAGTTGTATCATCGTTGTTCGGAAACTTATCCCCTAAGGATCCTAAGTTACCGATGCACACGGCTTATTCTTGAATAACATTTTTCATATTGTGAAGTAGGAGACGTAACAGGCAAAGAGCCGCTGTTATCTCATCTGGCTTAAATCCAAGACCCAAATAGCGAATAAGATTTTTTACCAAGTCTGTTTTCTCGAATAATTAAATTCTTGGGATTTTCAAGTTGCGAGTATGTATGTATGTATGCAGAACGTAAATATATTTCACGTATGTTTAAGGGGCTTACAGACTTAGACGTAAACGAAAAAAATACAAGTTTGAGAAACAATAAAAGTATATGATCGACTACAGTAAACAAAGTCAGGAAACTATGTGATATTCTTCAGGATATATGCTAGGTAGATAGTGTGTGTGTATTGTGTACGGTTGAAAACATAATACAACTAATTTGATACGATAGAAAAAAATCAAGAAGATACCTCTAAAAACTTTCTTTTTACAATAAAAACCATACTAATATACATACAATCATTCTGATTTTTTGTCAGATTATTCTACAAGCAACTTAATAACTACCTACTGTTTTAATTTTTTAATCCAAACAATAGATTTTTTGTAATTAAATAATTTCTTCATATTTTGCAATAAATTAGCAGCGTTGTGTCTTCGCGCTTCTCTTTCTTTTCTATGCAGTCCGACAGTGACCGCGCTAGGTCATATAGTTTGTGTAACACACTAACAGTAGAAATGGCTTTCATTTTGATAAGTCAACAACATTAATTGCATTATTTCCGTTGTTGATCAGACAAATTTTTCGAACATAATAAAATCAATATTATCACACTAATATTAGAAAGGCGAAAGTTTGTAAATGTGTGTGGGTTTATATGTTTGTTACTTCTTCACGCTCAAACGGCTGGACCAATTTTGATAACATTTTGTGATATTCCCACGGGATCGACATTCACGCGGGTGAAACCGCTTGGCGCAGTTATTATTAACATAATTATTATTAGCAATATCCTACAAAATGTAGATTGTGGTTGATAGTGTGTTAATAATATTATATACAACATTATTTTTAGTATATGCGAAACCCGAAACACGTGTCTAGTATCTTTATGTAAAGAATTTATGTACAAAATTTCAAAACTGTATCATGAAAAATCAGTTAAGTTATAAGCTTGTTAAGTTACCTGTTTGTCCGTACAAAAACATGCTCACCCACGCCGTCTTGCGCTCTTTGATAATAGTACTTAGGTACCTAACCGTTGGGCGCGGAGATTGGATAACCTACTTAGTGTCGCTCGGTGTCCAACTTTTAACCTTTTTTAAATATTTTTGGACAAAATATAATATGGGGTAAAATTATTGGAATCGATTCAGTTAGGTACTTATTCTGAACAAACTATATTCAGGTTTCGCATATACTAAAAATAACGTTGTATACAAAGAATACCCTTTAATGTGCACCTTATAAATAGCAAACGATATCAGAAAACATGGAGCTACAATAGACAGGCATCGGTATGCCTGTCTATTGTAACCTTCGATCAATAATAGTACTATTGATCGAAGATTGTAACTCCAAAAGATCTTTTGCAGGCAACCTTCATTTATGGAAAAGGTACCTTCTAACAAATTGATCTTCACATACTTAATAAAGTTTGGGATAGTGAGCAAACCAAAAAAAAAAAAACCGGTCAAGTGTGAGTTAGACTCGCGCACCGAGGGTTCCGTACAAATTTGTAGGCACGGAACCCTCGGTGCGCGAGTCCGACTCGCTCTTGCCCGGTTTTTAAATTCATCATCATCATCAGCCTATAATGTTCCCATTACTGGGACACTGGCCTGCTCTCAATGAGAGGGAGTGGGCCGTAATCCACCACGCGGGCCCAGTGCGGGTTGGTGGATGTCACATGTCTTCGAATTTTTGGTTCTAGGACATGCCGGTTTCCTCACGATGTTTTCCTTCACCATTTTGAGAGCAGTAGTGATGAAATAACTTACATTCATCCGCAAACACATCACATTCTGGGTTGGCAACCAGAAGGGCATTCAGCACCTTTAGAGTACGACAGATTGGGGATTCGGCTCTGGCCACAGTTTTGGCTGGCAGTTGCGCAAATAGATTGTGCCAGGCGCAGGTAGAAGTTCCACTCTTTTGCTGTGTGCATTATAAAGGATATTTGAAAACCTAACCTTTTTTTATTTGGGTGGAGAAAATGCCTATCGCATACCACGTCGTCCGGGGAGACGACGAGGTTATGTAGGACACCTACTTTCGCCTTGATGGGCCAAGAAGAGGGAGCCCAGAAGTGGGCCCAGCGTGACCCACTTCTGGGCTCCCTCTTCTTGGCCCGCGTCCAGGTTTCTATCCTCCTTCGGCGATGTCCGAACACCTCAACTCCAGGGACCGTGCAGCGTAGACGATAGACTCCCCGATCTATCATCCGCTAGCCCCTCTTATGGCGGCATCAGGTCAGGTAGGTTGTAAACCTAACCTAGTCTAACCAGGTCAGCGGGATTGTCCGAAAGGGTTACCGCTGGCCTGGAACATAAAGGGCTAAGGAAGGAACACGGGTGGGTTTTAGTCAGTAAGAGTCTGACACTCCCTTCCGCTCCACCCAGAGCGGGAGGGGTCATTTGATGATTTCCCATCCTCAAAAATAAAATAAAACCTAGTCTAACCAAATGCAGCTGAACCGCTCTGACGGAACGGAATATGATGTAGGTAAGGCAGGAACAACCAATAAAAGGAACAATCAATTTATTCCTTGCAGTAATTACGAGTATTATATCTACACACTACACAATCCTTCTGATCCCAACAATCCTTTAGGAGACATTGTTTAAAGACTGGCCAAGTGCGAGTCGGACTCGCAAACGAATGGTTCCGTACCACAAGGCAAAAACACCGAAAAAAACACGTTTGTTGTATGGGAGCCCCCCTTAAATATTTACATTACCTATTCTGTTTTTAGTATTTGTTGTTATAGCGGCAACAGAAATACATCATCTGTGAAAATTTCAACTGTCTAGCTATCACGGTTCATGAGATACAGCCTGGTGACAGACGGACAGTAGAGCCTTAGTAATAGGGTCCCGTTTTTACTCTTTGGGTACGGAACCCTAAAAATGTAAATGGGAAAAGGCCAGGCAGATGAAGGATGGTAGCAGTCGATACCGATGCGTTTAGATTTGTAAGGTCGCTTAACAGTAGCCTGAACAGGAGCGTCCTCCTGTCTGCTAATTATGACAAACTGCGATCATCAATTCGTTCGCTACGCTTACTGATTATGACAATTTCTCATTTTTGCGCTCATTGTACCATTCATTAGGCTTAAGTTAAGTATAGCATGTTTTATATAAGAGAGAAAGGCCATTTTTCCGCAGCAATGTGAATTAGAGAGACCTTGTTGCTTCCTACATAATATAAAAGAAAGCCGCCGAAATGTCTGTACGCGCATTACTTCCGAATGACTGCACCAAATTGGATAATTCTTTTTTTTTGTTGTGTTCGGTATTGCCAGGACAAGGAATGTTTCAAACAAAATGTCGGGAATTCGAAAAAAAAAATTGTATCAATGGGAAGCTTGGGCATACCACTAGTTAGAGATAAAGATCTCTTGAACTATGTACTATAGTTAAAATCTTCATTTTATTGTCTTACAGTACATTCATACATGAAGGAATCATAACGAATACCTACTTATTATTTTGTTTGGTGGCCCTTAAAGCCGGGCAGGTGGTTTACTTCGTGTAATGTATTTCATCGCCACTGCTCTCAAAACGGTGAAGGAAAACATCGTTACCAAACATCGTGACAAAATATCCTATAAAAACAAAAATCCGACGACTTGTGCCATTTACCAACCCGCACTGCCCGCGTGGTGAATTTCGGCCCACTCCCTCTAGAGAGGAGGCCTGTGTCCAAGCCATCGATATCCGTGGTCCAAGCAGTGGACACGTTTTGGGCTGATTCATAAATTTCCAAAAAAAAAATACAATTACTTCCAAAAACTGAGACAAAAATAAAGTCATGAGTCGTCTTGACGGATGTACAGTCAACAAAAGAGATAAGTATGCAGGATCATCGGATATAGTTGAAGTTTAGTAAGAAACCGATGGATGTTCTCGAATAAAATTTAATTTTAATAATAGAAAACAAATATCTCATTTATCAAATTAAATTTAAGTCGACAGCATCCATCGGTTTCTTACTAAACTTCAACTATATCCGACGATCCTGCATAGGTACTTATCTCTTTTGATGACTGTACGTGTATATAAACCAATAGCTACATACTCTTTCAGATTTTGGCTCAGGACTGTATCTACGTGTAAATAATAATAATCAGCCTATAATGTTCCCACTGCTGGGACACAGGCCTCCTCTCTGTGAGAGGGAGTGGGCCGTAATCCACCACGCGGGCCCAGTGCGGGTTGGTAGATGTCACATGTCTTCGAATTTTTGTTTCTAGGACATGCCGGTTTCCTCACGATGTTTTCCTTCACCGTTTTGAGAGCAGTGGTGATGATATAATTTACACAAAGTAAAGCGCCGGTCTGGGTTCGAACCTACGACCTACAACTCGTAAGTCGCGGCCGTCACCACTTGGCCACCACTACTCGCGTGTAAATAAACCGATAGCTAATACACTTACTCCTTCAGATTTTGGCTCAGAGAGAGATTTGGTCCACGTGGCAAGTTCTCGAAAAGGGTTATAACATATATTATTATCCAATATCTCGGCAGCACCTATTCTAATTAAATTATCGGCACACGTATCAAGTAAACCCACAGTGAATTAGATTAGCTATTGTTGCCTTATCGAGTTATCCCACATGTTCCGAACACACAGACGAACAAGGGTCATATAGCAAATAATATGTAAGATCTTAGGGCTTTTGTTTCCCCGAATATTCACTTGAGTAGGTACTGATTGGTTCCCAGAAAATAAAAACCGACTTCAAAAAAAAACACTACAAACTGAAAAATAACTTTAATTTCGGAAGGCGGTGTCTTAGGTATCAGAATTTTAGTTTTTGCCACCGACTTCCGAAATTAAAGTTATTTTTCAGTTTGTTGTGTTTTTTTTGGAAGTCGGTTTTTTTTTTGTTAAAAAGTTTTTATTTCTCGCTTTTTAGTGGGTCTATTTATAATTTATCCAAGTTACAATAGCCTAATGTCAACTTGCCCATCGCCTTCGGTGTTCCTCAGTAACAGTACGTTTATCCAAACATCGATCCCTTTTCAATGAGCCTAAACACGATATATCTGCTGTTAGTTGTCGAGGAGTTAGGTAGCATTAGGCCAAGACTTGATGATCATGAGACCAAATGTGGCAAATGCCCTATCAAACATCAAAACAATTTACTAAAACAGTCCTTGCCTGTTCGAGTAACTTCTTACTGTTAAGGAGTTGTACCTTCCATCATCAGCCCAGCTACCTGAGATGGTGACAACCATACACAAATACACAAGATACTTCATAAAATATGCGAAAAACAATAAGTGAGAGAGTGAAATTTGAGGGTTGCCCTCGATTTCTCTAAGATCCCATCATCAGATCCTAACTTGGTGACAATGGGACCACCTCAGAACTATCTACTTTCGAACAAAAAAAGAATTTTGAAAATCCGTCAACAATTGGCGGAGAATTCGATGAACAAACACACAAAAAAAAAAAAACATACAAACACTTGAACATAGTAGGGTAGTTCTTCGAAATTTGATTCTTTGACTGATCCATATGGCCAAAATTTAATTTCACTTTTAGCTCTTTAACACATGTGCATATGAAAATAGGCATACCAAATAACATATGTTTGAATGAGGGACTCATTTTTATAAAGTATTTTTCAAGATATTGATTTTGTGCCCAGATGAATCAGAATTTGTTACAGATGAATCAGAAACAGAAATAAAAAGTATTATATACACCGTTAGTTATGAATGTAAATTCTAAACAATAATTATTAATTCTTAAATAGGACTAAGACGTATCAAAAGTGTCATATTTAGAACAAGATTATACTCCTGTCATTTTTTAATTATTCAAAAGGTTATAGCTAAGTAAATAATAATAAATAAGACTAAAACTACTGACTTTTACACGGTCAAAAATTGGACAAGGAGACCTACGCAACAAAAGCGCTCCTTTCGTGCTGGAGAGGGGAAAAACAATTTTTTTTTTTATTCATATGGGCTTTTGACCATACGAATCAGGCACAGATGAATCAGGATTTTGCCTACAATCATGCATAACTCATCATACATACAGACTTCATTATTTTCATTTTTCTACACGAATCTATAACCCAAAAGCATCACACAAAACACAGATTGAAGTTTTAAAACAATAAAATAAATTTTATAAAGTAGGCATTGTAATCAGTATGCCACCTGAACCAAACACAGATGAATCAGGTATTTTCCTTCGTAACACCGGGATCTAAGCCAACCAGCCGCACGTCCACCTTCCAGGTCGTCCGTTGCGCGACTGGCTTCCCCCCGCGCGGGAAGCCAGACTCTCATTATTATTACCCGACCAAGTACGGTCAAGCGCAGCTTACGCCACATTAATCAGTATTATACGCCGGACACTTCTTATTTACTTATTTATAAACAGACTAACGTAGTTATAACTAATACACATTTTTTTTGTAAGAGGACAATTCATTTCCTTTCGATATAATTATAATTTATATTGATGTATCACAGGGAAAATGCGACATCGACCATTTTGTTCCGGAAAATGGCAAACGGACGCGCTATATGAATCAGAAGAACGAACTTCAAATATTTTTATTTTGTACTTAGACAGCAATTATTAAAAAAAAATCATTTGTCCCAGTAAGGGATAAAGCTAAACTATACAAAAAAAAATATCACATGCCGTTTTGTTAGTTGGTTACAGAAATATACCCACAGACATCGAAAATTTTGTCCCTGAAGAACTACCCAGTACCTACTCCTTTTTGTGAAGTCGGTAAAAATATAGACAGAGACCGCTGGTTTTCAACGACAGCCGACGTTGACGTGATGATGGCAGCCGGTGCAGCATACGAATTACGATGAGATAAAATTCACACTAATATTATAAAGGCGAAAGTTTGTGAGTGTGTGTGCGTATGTGTGTTTATATGTTTGTTACTTCTTCATGCTCAAACGGCTGGACCAATTTTGATAAAATTTTGTGTGGAGGTAGCTGACATCCTGGATTAACATATAGGCTACTTTTTATCCCAAAATTCCCACGGGATCAAAACTTATATTAAACGTATGTTCATAAAACGAAAACGAGAAATCGTATACGTGTGTTAAATTAACGTCGCCATTATAGCGACACGTTCTATTTTCAATTCCACAAAATAGATTATATATTCATCGCTTAACAAATGAAAAGGGATCATAGCCTGACACCAGAGCTAATTACTGATTAAAATTGCCTCCAGAAGGTTCAGTTTCTTTTCAAAAGAAACTGAACCTTTGCACCGCATTTTGTACCTTAGGGATCATCAATCACCCCCATAGGTTTTGGGTCCGTTTTGTGGACAAAGCAACCCGGAACCCAAGGGAAAGATTACCTGATTGCTATCGGAAATCTATACATATTACAAAGTGAAGCCAGTTTCGTGTCTGGCTCAATAACCGCCTCGTTCTTTTAAACTACATAACGGATATCGGTGCGGTGTTTTCAACATCAATAAATAATAATAATAAAAAATCATAAAATTTTTATTCAAATATAAAGTAAAAATATGATTTACATTAATTACAAGGTGGTGATGAAATAATTTACACAAAGTAAAGCGCCTGACTGGGTTCGAACCTACGACCTACAACTCGTAAGTCGCGGCCGTTGCCACTGAGCCAACACTGTTCTTTACGACCGCAACAATATTAGTCGATTAACACACGGCACCGCGCACCGCCGCGGTAGGCGGTGAAGCGGATCTCATGTCGCATTGGTCTCTAATAAATCCGTAGATGCCTAACACACGTACACCGCCTGACCGCGCAGTCGAGCGGTGCTTTCACCGCCACCGCCCCTCCGCGCTGCCGTCTGCGCGGCGAGGCGGCGGCGGCGCCTCACACACGGAGCTCCGCATAACCGCGCGGATCATCGTGGGTGCAGGACGTGTAAAAATGAAGAAAAAGTGATCAAACTGGTCAAAATCGTGTTAAATCCATCCGCGCGGACAGGCGCGTAAACCACCTCACCGCACGGGGCACCGCTACGAAATCCGCTTTACCGCCACCGTCCTCCGCGGCGGTGCGCGGTGCCGTGTGTTAATCGCCATATAAATCCGTAGATGCCTAACACACGTACACCGCCTGGCCGCGCAGTCGAGCGGTGCTTTCACCGCCACCGCCCCTCCGCGCTGCCGTCCGCGCGGTGAGGTGGCGCCTCACACACGGGGCGCCGCATAACCGCGCGGATCATCGTGAGTGCAGGATGTGTTGCAATTTAAAAATGATGAAAAAGTGATCAAACTGGTCAAAACCGTGTTAAATCCATCCGCGCGGACAGGTGTGTAAATCGCCTTACCGCACGGGGCACCGCTACGAAATCCGCTTTACCGCCACCGCCCTCCGCGGCGGTGCGCGGTGCCGTGTGTTAATCGCCCTAAGAGGCTCGTTCATTTGTTTTATTCATACTATTTGCAAACTAGGTACTGTTCTTACTTTATATATTTCTTTTCTCTATAAGTTTTAAATCTAAGTGCATTATTATTCATGCCAGTTACCTAGTCACTAAGAAAGAAGTACTATTTGAATTGCAGTAAGATGGTCTCAAAGAGAATTCTAAGGAAGAATAAAATTATAATAAATATTCTCTTTTCATTTTTAACGAATGTGCTGGGTAGAAACTTAGTAGTAATCACTTCTAATCTGAAAAGATTTAAACATTTATATCCAACTAGCTGCGTCCCGTGGTTTTACCCGCGTAAATATCAATCTCGTAGGAATATCGGGATAAAAAGTAGCCTATATGTTAATCCAGGGTGTCAGCTACCTCCATACAAATTTTATCAAAACTGGTCCAGCCGTTTCAGCGTGAAGAAGTAACAAACATGTAAACACACCCCCACACCCCCACAGACCCTCACACACACACCCACACCCCCCCACACTCTCACAAACTTTCACCTTTATAATATTAGTGTGATTTTGTAGATGAGGGGCTTGTGGCTAAGTAAAAACAGCCGCACGGATCTATCGATCAGGTTAAACTAAGCTTGCCGCGGTTGGTTCGTGGATGGGTGACCATCTTCGCATACTAAGACCCCTCAGTGTCTCCGAAAGCACGTAGCTCAGTGGTAACGGTCCCGACTCACGAGTTATAGGTCGTGGGTTCGAACCCAGCCAGGCAAGCACTTTACTTTTTGTAAATAGATGACCTTATTTACAAAAAGTAAAGCGAATGCTCTCAAAAACGGTGAAGGAAAACATCATCAAAATTGAAACCAACATAATATTCTAGAACTAAATATTCGAATACATGTTAACATCTACCAAACCGCACTGGGCCTATAGAGGTGTGAGGAAAAGGGTGTAAAGTTCACTCATACTCAATAGAAAAGGGAGGATCCTCCGACCAGACGGGTGTTGTATCTGGCGGGCATCTGCCCGATGATTCATGTCGGGCCGTTGTATCTATGCTAGTTGCACGGTAAACTCTGCTTGCGCGATGCAGGATTGCTCATGTGGATTGTTCTCATGTGGCATTGTAGATACTGCTACAGGCCTGCGTGGAAGATTACAGCCCATTCCCTCTCGAAGAAAGGAGGCCTGTGTCCCAGCAGTGGGAGCAGGGCTGGCTGATTATGCAATCATAACTATTTTGCTAGTCCCTATGTGTATAATATCCGTTTATTTATCGTGTCTTTCAACCACACGGAGCACTAATATTAAATCTAATTTCGCCACGCGCATCATCAACAATCTGCATTAAACCTCTTTGAATTATTTTGAGAGTTATGTCATAAACTATGGCTGACTCATATCCCTTTGCAAAGCAGATTATACTATTTATCCCAATAATCTCGTTCTCGCATTTTCATACAAATCCCTCCACATTAACATGTCATAAACAATATCATATAACCTATCGCTTATAGTTACTTGGAATAATCGTTCGTAGATTTTAAATCTTACAAAACATCGTAATTACAACTCCACTTTAACTGAAAACCAACTCTGTGTTTATTGATGAAAAATATAAAGTTCAATTTTAAATGTCGTGCTATTCGAAACTACAGGCATTCACACAGATCGGTTTGACTGTAATGGGAAATCGACTATAATGAAACTACGATAGCGTTGGATTTCCAATAGTCATAGATTACTTCGGTCGTTTACGACTTTGGTAAGGAAAATACGAAAATCATTGAGTTCCGCTTTGGTTTATTATAGAGGATGTAAAGTATTTCTGATGTAAAGGAATGTTATCGGCGTTTCCAATCGCTTATCTTGAAACCGTGTCTGTACAGTAAGCCTCAAAAACTTGACATGACTTCGACAAGAGTTCATTTAATTGTCGACAATCTTTATCCCATAATGTAAGAAGCACAGAACCGGTCGAAGTGGAGGTGTCAAAATTGACAAAATTGTCAAAATTAAATAGTCTGTCAGTTAGTCAGAAAGTTGAAGCTAGTTGCCCACTCCAAATAGGAGAAGAACGGGCAAGAAACTCCATGGACACTCTTTTAAATCAGGATATTAAATAGATTGCCCGCTAAGAAGAAGGATGTAAATTGCAGTTTAGTGAACAATGTGTAATATATGTTTTGTTGCTACACATTGATATAATATTCATCATCATCATCTCAGCCGAAAGACGTCCACTGCTGGACATAGGAGTCCCCCAAGCAGCGCCACTTCGGCTGGTTCTGCGTTTCTCGCATCCAGCAGAATCCTGCGGCCTTCACAAGGTCATCGGTCTCCTTTGTCGGAGTCCTTCTTTCGATACAATTTTATGGTAGACAATCAAATCTGTGCTGTTGGGGAGTTTGTTGCGCCATTTCGTCTTTCCAGCGAAAGCACTAAGAAATGTGAAGGGCGGGAGTTTTGGGGGGTTGTCTTCGAAAAGTGCTGATTTTCAGCCTAATTTGAATAAATGCTTTTTGATTTTGATTCTAGTTGATGTTTACATCTATTTGAGGCTGACTGTACCTACTTATTTTTTCAAGTATTTTCTTATACCAATTGGTTTTTTTTCGTAAATATTTGATTTGTGATCCGTTTTCCTTGCATTGAGGAAGATTTTCGTAAGAATTGATATATGTTTTTCATCTTTATTAAGAAATGTTTACGGACGGATTTATCTATTCCATATTCTATACAAATAAATAAAATGTGTTTGATTGTAATGTCAAAATAACAGTTTTTTAATAAATACATAAGAAAGTATATACGGTACTTACAACATTTTTTTTTAATGTTGCCTGTCTGTCTGTCTGTTTGTTCCGGGTAATCTCCAAAACAGCTTGTCAGATTTTGATGGGACTTTCACTGGCAGATAGCTGATGTTAAAAGGAGTAGCTAAAGCTTTACATTTACTTTAGAAAAAAATAATAGGGTTCTGCGCAAAAAAAATAAAACCCATGAAAACCAATTTGTTTTTCGACATGCACTCGAATGAAGTCGCGGGCACAACTAGCATGGAAATAAAATACATCTACTTCAGGCACCTGAAAGAATCTCAGATTGTATTCAAAAGCAAAACGTTCTTGATTTATCGAATACACAACACACACAATCAGCCTATAATGTTCCCACTGCTGGTACGCAGGCCTCCTCTCAGTGAGAGGGAGTGGGCCGTAATCCACCACGCGGGCCCAGTGCGGGTTGATAGATGTCACATGTCTTCGAATTTTTGGTTCTAGAACATGCCGGTTTCCTCACGATGTTTTCCTTCACCGTTTTGAGAGCAGTGGTGATGAAATAATTTACACTAAGTAGAGCGCCTGTCTGGGTTCGAACCTACGACCTACAACTCGTAAGTCGCGGCCGATGCCACTGGGCCACCACTGCTCTAACGCACCAGAACTTTAGGGTAATTACCTTTACTCGTACATGCTGAAGACAACACGCACGCACATGCCAGGTATCAAGGTCAACCCCCAAATTATATCGCAGTGAGGTATCCTTCGGTATGTGCGTGCGTGTCTAACTATCATGCATTTGTTTTACATTGAGGTGACATCCAGGTAGCGAGCTGAACTGCGACCGCGAGGTATCGCACTGAGGCATCTTCGGCTTGTTTAAATTACCCTCAGTCTTTAGACTTTTTACCGACTTCAAAAAAAAGGAGGTTATCAATTCGACACGTATCTATGTATGTAATATTATTGGAATTGCATTACATTCACATAAGACAATCTATTAGGGCTTCCAAACAAATATGCAAAATTTTATAGACATATCTATGTATGTATGTTTGTCCACGCATTTCTCCGCAACTAAAAATGGGATCGTGACCATTTTTTTTTATTGGCTTACATTTAGTTCAACTTAGGGAACGTTATGAATCTGGCAAATGACCCGAGAGCTAGATTGACCCGGCACTATACCGAAGACATCCCGGACGTCAGCCTGTACGAGATAAGGATGGCTCTGAAGCAGCTCAAAAACAACAAGGCGCCGGGTGATGACGGAATTACGGCCGAGTTGCTGAAGGCCGGCGGAAAACCCGTTCTTAAGGCCCTTCAGAAGCTGTTTGGTTCCGTCATACTCGAGGGCAAAACACCACAGGCATGGAACAGAGGCGTGGTGATACTTTTCTTTAAGAAGGGCGACAATGCCCTTCTTAAGAATTATAGGCCCATCTCACTCCTGAGCCATGTCTACAAGCTATTTTCGAGAGTCATCACGAATCGTCTCGCGCGCAGGTTTGACGACTTCCAGCCTCCCGAACAAGCCGGATTCCGTAAAGGCTTTAGCACCGTAGACCACACACATACGCTGCGACAGGTTATACAGAAGACCGAAGAATATAACCTGCCTCTCTGCTTAGCGTTCGTGGACTACGAGAAAGCCTTTGATTCGATCGAGACATGGGCTGTGCTGCAGTCTCTTCAACGGTGCCAGATCGACTATCGGTACATCGAGGTGCTGAAGTGTTTGTACGAAAACGCCACTATGTCAGTCCGACTCCAGGATCAGACCTCGAAACCTATCCTTCTGCAGCGAGGTGTAAGACAGGGAGACGTTATCTCTCCGAAACTGTTCACCGCTGCACTGGAGGATGTCTTCAAGGTTCTGGACTGGAAAGGGGCTGGCATCAACATCAACGGCGAGTACATAACTCACCTTCGGTTTGCCGACGATATCGTAGTCATGGCTGAGACTATGGAGGACCTCAGTACAATGCTCGATGACTTCAGTAGAACCTCCGAAAGAGTGGGTCTTAAAATGAACATGGACAAAACGAAGGTCATGTCAAATGCCCATGTAACACCCACTTCCATAAATATCGGAGACGCTACACTCGAAGTCGTGGACGAGTATGTTTACCTAGGACAAACTGTCCAGTTAGGTAGGTCTAACTTCGAGAAAGAGGTCAATCGTCGAATCCGACTCGGCTGGGCAGCGTTCGGGAAGCTACGCAATATCTTCTCGTCCCACATACCGCAGTGTCTCAAGACGAAAGTCTTTGACCAGTGCGTGTTGCCAGTGATGACTTATGGCACTGAAACGTGGTCGCTCACAATGGGCCTTATAAGAAGGCTAAAAGTCACCCAAAGGGCAATGGAGAGGGCTATGCTTGGAGTTTCCCTGCGTAATCGAATCAGGAATGAGGAGATCCGCAGGAGAACCAAGGTAACCGACATAGCCCGCAGAATTGCCAAACTTAAGTGGCAGTGGGCAGGGCACATTGCTCGCAGAACAGATGGCCGATGGGGCCGAAAGGTTCTGGAGTGGCGACCACGTACCGGAAGACTTAGCGTTGGAAGGCCTCCCACAAGGTGGACCGACGACCTTGTGAAGGCCGCAGGAACCCGTTGGATGCGAGAAGCACAGAACCGGTCGAAGTGGAAGTGCTTGGGGGAGGCCTATGTCCAGCAGTGGACGTCTTTTGGCTGAAATGATGATGATGATGATGAGGGAACAGTGCAAGTTTCATCAAAATCGATTCAGTAATTTTCAAGATATGGACTAATACGTGTAAGTGTGACGGCCTGGCTTATTGATACGAGCTACGGGTGTACTGTCAAAGGGTTTAACATCTCAAAACCTTGGTCAAATTCTAATGTAATACAACAAATTTCATAATTTTGAGTTCATTTCTTTTTAAGTCGGTTTAATTTTTTTAAATTAGGTACTATTTTATCATGTAAATGTGGTGCGTGCTGTCATGTAGAATCTCGTTGAACTAATTCAATATGACCACTGATTCCTTACTTCGAAACCACGTCAATTCCTTAGCGAATACACATAGTCAGCCTATAATGTCCCCAGTGCTGGGACACAGGCCTCCTCTCGGTGAGAGGGAGTGAGCCGTAATCCACCACGCGGGCTCAGTGCGGGTTGGCAGATGTCACATTTCTTCGAATTTTTGGTTCTAGGACATGCCGGTTTCCTCACGATGTTTTCCTTCGCCGTTTTGAGAGCAGTGGTGATGAAATAATTTGCACAAAGTAAGCGCCTGTCTGGGTTCGAACCTACGACCTACAACTCGTAAGTCGCGGCCGTTACTACTGGGCCACCACTGCTCTACCTACTGGGCCACCACAGCTCTACTAGCGAATACACGACATCTGCTAACAACCTATTCTCTATGACACAATGGCGAAACCTCGCGAAATTAATGTAAAGTTTGCGCGGTTTGAACTGTCAAAATAAGACGCCTGTCAACCGTACCTGGTTTGTACGTGGTACCTAAGATAACGCGGGGAATAATAATTGTCGGGATTCTGCCGTTTTGCCGAAAAGATTTTGCCAAAATTTCACCACCCAAAAAAATTTTAGCAACTTTTTTTTATACCAATGTAATGTTTGGAATATTTTAGTACGTACATTTTCATTTGGTGGAATTCTTACTTGGTAGAATATTATCAAGGATAATGTCATTTAGGCCTTTGGTCTTTAATCAAATGATTTGTTATGAAAAAAATGTATAGACAAAAATATTTTTTTTGGGAATTACATGGCTTTACTTACTTAATTACTTTTTAGGGTTCCGTACCCAAAGGGTAAAAATGGGACCCTATTACTAATTTAATTACATTGCATGGTTGTAGTCGGTCGATAGGCGACGTAGGATGCAAGAGCGAGCGAAGGACACCCCGAGGTTCGGTTTTGTTAGGTTACTTTAAACCCTTTTCACAGAAATAGGAGCCCCGCAATTTTTTGTGAATAGTTTATTTGCTAACTAATGATTTGGCAAATGAAATTATGCGGAAAATTGTTTGTGAAGTGATAATTTGGCAAATTTTTTTCGATGAAACAAGTGAGACCCATAATTATTGTCATACAGAATTGGGGCCCAGTATGGAAATTACTTCGGAAAAGACTATGATCAGAACCAAAAGAAAATCTTCTGACCATTCAAAGCAAGCCTAAAATAACATAATAATATAAAACAGTGTTCGGTCTGTAATCAGTAGGTAATGCGATACTGTCACGTGGCGAGGAGCACGTGTCGCGGGCTCGCGACTCGTACCATCGACTTTCCATTTCATTTGAGACGTGACGTTTTATATGTAGGTAGGTACGGTAGACGTTCATATTCGTGGTGAGGCACGTGGAAGCACATGCCTCAACACGAATATGAACGTCCACACATAGCGAATCATGCGATGAGCGCCGTGCGCAGCGCAGGCCTCGCCATGTATGTATCCGCCCTAAGGTGTATTTTTTTTTATTTTTTTTTTATTTGGCTCACCAACAATTGAATACACTGACACAAAGATATGAGATACATTCAATAGACTTATAGACTAGTGTACCAATTTCTTACAGGTAAGCACATCATGCATTACTAATTTATCGATTGATATTGAGCGCCTACTTAGCGTGTAGAGTTAACAAAATTATGATAATAATTATAATATAATGTTGTGTGTATTGTTACATTTAAACATTTGTAGCTTTCTTTGATGGGAAATCTTGAAATGACCCCTACCGCTCTGGGTGGAGGGGAAGGGAGTGTCAGACTCTTACTGACTAAAACCCACCCGTGTTCCTTCCTTAGCCCTTTATGTTCCGGGCCAGCGGTAACCCTTTCGGACAATCCCGCTGACCCGGCAGGCCTCGGCCCTAAGGGGCCCCTCAATTTATGCGTCCTTCCTCGATGCTAGCATCCCTTTGAGGCGCGCGTGGAACACATACGCGCCGTCCGGCACGGGCCTGGTCCTGATCGGACGGTGAGCTACGGTGGCAGGGAGTCGTCACGCGGCTCCCGAAAATTTGTAGCCTCTTACGGCAATCTAACATAAGCCCAGGTGGCAGGTGGTTTGGTATCGATATAATTATAAGGAAACAACAAACTATCTGAAACACCGTGTATTTATAAAAATAAATCTGATCAACAAAACCACACTCGGTAGCCGATATGGGTCTACCGCAATAAAATGGGGCCAAATAGAACCTTAAGAACTAATTTACCTTAATACATATAAATTAGGTAGGTTACTATAGGTGTATAATTAGGAAAAAACTTTCACCCTTAGTGTATGAATTGGAAGGCTCTAGTTTCGGTTTGTTGTCTGTGTTTGATTTGATGTTAGCGACTTCAAAAGTTTCCTCACATAACTGAAATCTTAGGCTCAACTCACACCAAAAGAGCGGCGAAGGGCAACGAAGCGCCGCGACCCGCTTGGTAGAGAAGGCGCGCGGATTCCAGCGACTGCCCGAGAAGTCGCTGGAATGCTCGAGAAGTCGCGGGACTCTGCGCGCCTTCTCTTCTTCTTTCATGTGTTTATCGCTGTAATGCCTTGATTTGATATTGTATAGGCAGTCGTAAAAATCGGAGAGACTTTTCAAAAAAAGAAAAAGTCTAACTAAATAGTCATAATTCGAGGTTTGGCTCTCGCCTAATTCCTCCTCCAATATTGAACCAATTTAAAAGATATTTCATAAACTGAATAAGAAGGATATAAACTGTGTCCATATCCTTTTCTTTTTTCATTAATAGTTGTCAAATTTGTACACTAGGCCTCTGCTGACAGCGGTTTAAATCGGCCGGCATGTTTTGACGGTTCTAGTGCTTATAAAAATAATGTATCATCAAAAAGGAAAACATAGGGATATACAAGTAGTTAATATTTATTGTTCTGTAAAAAATCATTGCTTTATGGTTATTAACCAGAAAGAAAACAGGCGAGAGCGTTTCTATGAAGAAACGACCACCCGCATTTCTTCTTAAGTAGCAGTAGGCAGGAATTTTGAAGAACTAATAATTTTAATCAAAGCGGTGTTAGAAGTTTCTCTTTATAATATCAATTGTAAACAAGAACACACGTAATTCCTGTGGTTCACAAAATATGCCGTAATATTTGGATGGGTCAACAACATTTATCGTCATTTCTATCTCGCAATGTCAAACTTTTTAAATAAATGGAAAAACAAGTGACTCTCACCTCCCCACAGAATACACGCAATTCACATTATTTTTTCGGAACAATTTTGAAGAAGATTTTAGAAAGTTATATAATACAAAGACCCAGGATTCTTTTGTACTTGGCGACGTCAAAAACGATTGACCTGGTTTCTAAATTGAAAGTTAAGTGAAATAGTTGAAAACTTATCCAACTTTGCTTAAACATTACTTAGGGCCCGCAAAATAACTTTGCAAAATATGTAGATAAGTGAATTTCGCGGCCTACCTACAATCCTTTTCAAAAGTTAGTTGACATTTTCCCACTTCCGCTGTGATGTCACATTATGTTTAAACATAAGAAAAAACCGGTCATTTGCGAGTCGGACTAGCGCAACGAGGGTTCGGTACAAATTTGTGGGTATGTAAATAGTTTAACACGGATTTTTTTTTGTTAAGTAACAACAAATTTACGGTTTTCGGGTTTTTTCCTTTACTCGTGCTACATGATATTGTTTCTTGCCAAATTTCATGATTCTAGGTCAACGGGTAGTGGTTTTGATTCCCTTGCGAGTGTCAAAGTATGCGGCATAAACGGAACATAAACGCCCGAATCTTTTGATTGCGTTGACCTAGAAGTGTGATTTTTTCACTACGTCAAGGGATTGTAGCCTTGAGTATTTGCTATTAATTTCAATTTGATAACTCCACGCGTTCCTGACAAAAAGGGTCTTGAGAGACGGACAACGAAGTGATCTTATAAGGGTTCCGTTTTTCCTTTTGAGGTACGGAACTCTAATAATCCGGTAATCCTGAGGGATTACTTGATTATATTTTTTATGATAAGTCATATATTGAATTAGTCAATAAAACGTTATAGTTTACAGTTCAAACATTAGAATTTTCAGTCATAATGTGGTGTGATACAGTTGAAGTGGAAAAATGTCAACTAACTTTTGCTGGCCCGAAGCCACTGTATATTAAAAGAGTCACCGTAGGTACTTAAGAGGAAATGCGGTCGGAGAGACTTTTGAAAAACCCTAAGTAAAAGGTCATAATTCGCGGTTTGGTTCTCGCCTATTTCCAATATTGGACCAATTTAATATATATTTCATAAATTGAATAAGAAGGATATAAACTGTGTCCCTATGTTTTTCAATAATAGTTGTCTTTGTACACTAAGCCTCTGTTGACAGCGGTTTAAATAGGCATTTTTTGACGGCTCTAGCGCTTATAAAAATAATATAATTATCATCAAAAAAGAAAACATAGGGTCATACAAATAGTTAATTAGTATTATTCTTTAAAAGATCATTGCTTTATGGTCATTAACCAGAAAGAAAACAGGCGAGAGCGTTTCTAAGGAGAAACGACCACCCGCATTTCCTCTTAATGCTAGAGTTTGACAGTTCTCAACTTCAATTCTGAAACCGGGTGTGATTAACGAACATCCGAATTCACAAACATCCAAACCTTCCCATTCGTCAATGACTACATTCGCGTGGAAGTCGTAGGACACCACAAAATATACTAAAATAACAGTCACATTTCCCACTCTACATATAATTTGTTTTTGCTTAGCGTTCCTTCTGACTTTTTTCATTTTGCTCGGCTCCTAAAGGTTACGTGATGTTAAATAGCCTTTAACCTTCACCAAGAATTGGGCTTATCATATACAAAAATATTATATCAAATCCAACAAACTCGTCAGCCTCATTGTATTTGTATACATAGATGTATATAGGATTATTTGTGTTACCTAATCTAAAGTTTACTTACGTTTATTTTGCGCCCCCCCAAGTCAGTAACGTAGATTAGAATAACAAGGGAAAAATAAAACGTTGTTTTAAAAAAACGGTATAAAAAAACCTTTTTATTTGACTTCAGACATATTTTTTTTCATAACAGGCCACTACCCACAACCAAAACTTACGGACAAAACAAGAAGTAAACTAATTTCTGACGTGACAAGGCCTGGGCGTATTTTAAGCAGCCCATTTGAATAAACTTGTATGCAGACGGAACCGCTAAAGTTGGGGGCCCATTATTAGCGGAACCATAAAAGGGATGGACACAATGTGTAAACGCGATGAAGCGCATTAATTCGACCTTTGTTTGAAGACCTATAATTTAATGGCACTCATTTAAAGAGGCAGTTGTAAATAGCGGTTTTGATAAGTTAAAAATTATAAATGGCACGTTTAATAACTAGTTCAGCAGTTAAAACTAAGCAGTAAAGTAAACAAAAATGAGTAATAAAAAATAATGAAATGGATCAGTGAATATATAATTGAGCAGGAAAATAATTAAATGGGCGGTAAAAATTATTGAACGAGCGGTTACGTGTGTAAAGTAACCTAACCAAACCGAACCTCGGGGTGCCCTTCGCTCGCTCTTGCATTCTATGTCGACGGAGCCCCGCTTACCGCTCATTCAGTTCTTGGACTGCTCAATTATTTTTAGAAATAACATTGTAATGTTTTTCAACTGATCATAATAACATCTCAAATATTTAAATAACAGCCCAAAAAATTAGTTCCCTAATTTAATTGTAGGGTTGGACATTTACGGGTAAATAAATAATAATAAAACTAGCATTATTTTCAGCCTACGGAGCGAGAGCCTCTTCCTGTACAGAGAAAACATGAAGCCATACCACCACGAACGAACGACTCGAGTTGATACGGTGCCGATCCCTTTCCGATTTGATACGTGTGATATGATCGTTATTGTATTTTATTGTGCAACAAGTGAGCATCGAGCTACGATGGCGTATGATATTATGGCGGCTGCTCAGACCATGAGGCGAGTCGCTGTGCAGTAACAAATTTATGGGTCAGAAGGGGTGAGGTACTGCGCAGCGAGTAGCGCTCTTCAGAGCCGCCATAAAGTTTGATTCGAACTATACCTTGCATGAATATTTAGCTTGGGGCGGTAAACAAGAATATCTATTACTAAATTTAAATTCTCTTTGAAATATTCAGAATTTTAGAAATACCTACTTAATTAATAGAAAATATTCACGTTGTAAATATTTATAAATTTAAATATTAACGTCGTAAATATTTTGACGAAATTTTAGTAAATGTTTGGTAAATTATTATTTGTTATATAAATATGTTGCGGTTAAATATTTTAGTAAAATGAGACTTACATGAGACTTACAGCAACGATCGGTGGTTTGTTGTACTTCAAACTAAATACATATGAATGTCCCACAGGTACTTTGGTAATATACAATATTTTTTAATAAAAAAACAGAAAAAAACTTCCAAAAAAGACACTACAAAATGGAAAATAATAAATAACTCTGCAGTCGGTAGCAAACAACGAAAATGCGAAAATGTTCTTAAGTAACTTTTTAGACCTTTGTATCCTGCTTAAGCGTATGCAGTTCCATTAAAATCGGTTCATTCATTTCGAAAAACAAGGGCTTGAAAGTTTAAGGAGGAGCTCAAAAATTCGACGTACATTAAAGAAGTACATTACGATAACTGTGTTGCATTATCTAAACCCGCGAAAAATAGGACCCCACCTCATCTCCTAAAATCTGGTAGCTTCAAGCTTGCACAAACACTCCGTAGTTATTCCAGTAGTGCCTGGATTAGCAAAACAGAATTACAGATGTCATGTTTACCCTAAATCAAGTACCTAGATTGTGCAGAAATTAGTGCTGTGTTAGTTTTTGATTCACTATTCCTTGTACTACTTAGCATTGACACTGTACTGGTATGGGATGCACTGTGTGTGCCTGATCGATCTCCGGTTGTTTCGGATTGCCGTCCCATCGGACTATGACGGACGAGACGGAGTACGGAGAGTAATGGGTAGCTCACCCTCCGATCAGGACCAGGCCCGTGCCGGACGGAGCGTACATGTTCCACGCGGTCAGCGGCAGAGAAGGGGGCCCCTGACGGCCAAAGCCTGCTGGGTCAGCGGGATTGTCCGAAAGGGTTACCGATGACCCGGAACTAAAGGGCTAAGGAAGGAACACGGGTGGGTTTTAGTCAGTAAGAGTCTGACACTCTCTTCCGCTGTACCCAGAGCGGGAGGGGTCATTTGATGATTTCCTATCCGCAAAAAAAAAAAAGGGAAGAGGGAGTGCACCTGTGTCTGCGCACACATTTGTGCACTACAATAAATCCCGCGCCGAAGACTAGTCTCTGTTAAGATTGGCCGGGGTACGTATTTGAATATCGAAGATTAAAATACCGACTGTTAAAATATCGATGTTCGAAACATCGAAAATGGAAATATCGAACGATCATATAACCGAAAATTAAAATATCGAAAGTTTATATTATCGAATGGTTAAATATCCTACGTCCAATATATCTAAAATCTAAATATCTACAAAAGTTACATCGAAAGATCTAAATATCGAAATACAGATTATCGAACGTCCTAAATATCGATGGGTACATATATTATTTGAACATCGAAAATTAATATACCTACGTGTAAAAATGGGTTAATTTTCAACATTTAATACATTCATTAATTCACCCTAAAAATACGTACAAGTTAAAATATCGAACTGATATAAGTAGTATGAGTGGAAAAAGGTTGCTTCTGCAACGTCTCCGGCGCTACGGGAAGTGCAACCCCTTCGCCCTTGCGTAACAAAGGATAGGCACCCATGTTCACCTCCGCAGCTTCGGCTTGCTGGTCGCCTCCGGCGACCAGCCTCAGCCGCTACGGTTCCCACGTGTGCCTATGCTTTGTTACAGCGGGCGGGGGTTGCCCTCCCTTCGCGCCTCCGGATTTTTATATACACTCTAGGGGTAACAGCCAAAAGACTACGTAAATTCGGGGTGCCCCAATTCGGTTTTGGAACAATTTCGACCTATTTTATCCATGAAAATCAGTGTCCAGTGTACAAGCACCAATCGTGAAGGTATTATTTAAATTAAAATATTTTCTTGAAAGTCAATATGTTGTGCAGGTTGTGCTACTAAAGTTAGTGACAGAAACGTATCGCTGCAAAACCGACTCCACGTAGTCTTGTCTGCCCTACCCCTAGAGTGTAATTTAGAATCGCGTAGTCGCGGAGGGGCGAGGCAGCCCGCGAGCTGAGGAGCAGGTGGTTTTAACACCCGCCGCCGCAGCTGAGGCTGGCCGGCTTAGCCGAAGCTGCGGTGGTGGGCGTTTAGACCATCTGCGACGTTAAGCTCGCGTGGGACTGCCGGAGCCCTGCAGCGCCGGAGCCGTGACAGAAGCCATGCTTGCTTGCATGTTGCATGATTGCTGCATGCTTGCTAGATGGAAATCAGTTACTAGGTGGGTTACAAAAAAAAAACAAGGAAAACCTCATGTAATGTAGGTACTTTAATTATTTTTACATAATAAAAACCCAAACGTAACGTAACGTAGATATTATGAACTTCGATGTATTAAATGTTGATATTTTGAACTTAGGCATAATGTCATTCGATATTTTGAATCATTCGAAATTTTAATCACTCGACATTTCAATCTTCGACGTTTTAAGCGTAGGTATAACAATTTTCGACATTTTGATACAATCGATATTTAAATTTTCGATGTTTTGAACATAGATATTTTAACAGTCGATATTTTAATTTTCGATATTCAAATACGTACCCATTGGCCGTCATTGCCGAAAAAATGTATGTAGGACTATTATTATTGTACTATTAGTGAGGTAAAGAAAAAGACATGTTGCGCCGACCACAATAATAAAAAAAAAAATAGGCCAGAGGTGACAGATACAAAGTCGATGATGGAGTGAGCTTACCCAGAAGAAACCTGTTCACTCTTACTTTGAAGAGATTCGGGTTGTATGCGCTCGGAAACACAGATGACCGCCGCCGTGACCAAAATACGGTCTGGAGTAGAGACGAGTCCGATTACATGTCACATGTAAAAATCATCGATATGTTAAAATCATTTCATCATGCAATATAACGACCAAATCATCAATGCTTTAAATAACTAAAAAAGTAAGTTAAGTAAGCAAAATCTATTAAAGAAATTTGATAGATCGTACAGACGCCAGACCATCAAGTTACTACAATCGGTCAAATTTCTCTGTTTTCAAATTAATCTGTGAATATCGGGATAAAAACTAAATATTCTTTAAGTGTCCAAATAAACATTTTTCTTTCTTTCTATGTTCTTTCCTCTAAGTTATTTCCTATAAGTTATTTCATCTAAGTCGATTTAGTGGTTTAAGCGTTAAGAGGGAACAGACAGACAGACACACTCGCATTTACAATATTAGTATGGATAGAAATCAAACAAAAATTCTAGTAACGTAGGTTGCATTTGCGTTATTGCAATTCATTATTAATATTTTAGTGTGCTACACTGAGCGATATTTCATAATTTATTTTAGTTGACAAAATAATCAAAACAGCGAAATAATTGACAGATATTTGCGCCGTTGCCAACTTTCTGCATGCACCCTCTTAATTAAACCGACTTAGCGGAATTTGCAACTATCACTAAGTTAAATTGTAATTTCAAATGTATTCGCTTTTCTCGGTATTCTAAGCCGACGAGGCGGGTAGCTGTTAATCTTACTTCGTACAACCATTTACTAGTTTCTGTGAACAGATAACATATTAACTGAGAACTTAGGACCGGGGCTGGTTATATGAACTTTGTAAATTATATGTTACCTACTTCAGAGGTATTCGAAATTAAGGGTGTGGCGATATCTACATCGCCACATGGGAACTTCACATCACACTGACGTCACGCAAAATCCTGTATCGCGCAAGCAGAGTTTACCGCGCGACTAGCATAAACAACATTATTTTTAGTATATGCGAAACACGTGTCTAGTATTTTTATGTAAAGAATCTATGTACAAAATTTCAAAACTGTATCATGAAAAATCACAAAGTTATAAGCTTGTTAAGTTACCTGTTTGTCCGTACAAAAACATGCTCATCAGCGCCGCTCGCGCCGCGCTGTCTTGCGCTCATTGATAATAGTACCTAGATACCTAACCGTTCGGCGCGGAGATTGGAGTGTCGCTCGGTGTCCAACTTTTAGCATGGGGTAAAAATTATTGGAATCGATTCAGTTACCGACTTATTCTGAACAAACTATATTCAGGTTTGGCATATACTAATAATTGGCGGAATATTCGATGAACAAACATACAAAAAAAAAAACATACAAACACCCGAACATAGTACCTCCTCCTTTTTGTGAAGTCGGTAAAAATAACGTTGTATACAGCGTTCCGACTTATTATTTAATTTCTTGAGGCACCCACAGACAAGTCCAGTTTAGCAGACGACAACCTATAGGTAATATAGAGAAGCGGGAAGCCATTAAAAAGAATTCGTTGTGCCGTAGCCCACCCACCAAACACAACACCCGTCTGAGGATCCTCCCTTTTCTATGGAAGATGAGTGAAATGTAAATACACCCTGTCCCTCTTACCCCTATAAGGAAATTGCAGAATGTTGATATTACGCAAACTAGAGGGACGTTTTCAAAGCGTTTCGTATAACGTCTTTCAACAGGATTGACAAAAGCTTTTCGGTAGTTTATGCCAGTCCCGTACATTTTTGAATTTTCCACCATCGTTTTTGATGATAGAATGTCAATTTGTCTGGCTCTCAGAACTTACCAACTGAATTTCGACAAACCGTAGTACGACAAGATTTAGATTTAGATTTTTTTATCGTGTCTCAGATATATCACGTCGAAGTACAGCATGCAGGAGTCTAAGTACGTCGTTATTGACTCATGTCGGACTACCATTGTTGTCGAAGAAACATGTCGTCGAAGTCGCATCGCTAGGAAGAAACGCTTTGTCGGAGTACAGTAGTGTATTTCGAACTAAAGTATTGTCGAAATAAAAACGTGTCGGAGTTCCATATTGTCGAAATAAAATCTTGCCGTATTACGGTTTGTCGAAATTCGGTTGGTAAGTCGGCTCTCAGGTATTCTTTGCAGTGTAGACAAATCATCATAATTATTTTTATCTAATTATTACAGTTAAGTTTTCATTGCTCCTACTCCCTTCTTTGGCCTAGTGGTCGCAAGCGCCTGCTGAGCAAGAGGTCCTGTGCCTGGGTTCGATTCCCGGGTCGGGCAAAGTGCTATTGTGTTTTTCCATCTGGAATTTCTCAGTAACAGCCCGCAGTCTGGATAAGCACCCGGTTTATGGCGAGGCTAGCCCCCTGTTACATGCGACTTAAGAAAAAGAGAGGGAGGGATCGTCAGAGAGACTTTTGAAAAAGCCTTATTAAAAAGACATAATTCGAGGTTTGGTTCTCGCCTATTTCCTCCTCCAATATTGGACCAAATTAAAAGATATTTCATAAACTGAATTAGAAGGAAATATACTGTGTCACTATGTTTTTCTTTTTTCATTTTTAGTTGTCAAATTTGTACACCAGGCGTTTGTTGACGGCGGTTTAAATTGGCAGTTTTTGAGGGTTCTAGTGCTTATAAAAATAATGTATCACCAAAAAGGAAAACAGGGACATACAAGTAGTTAATATTTATTATTCTGTAAAAATCATTGCTTTATGGTCATTAACCAGAAAGAAAACAGGCGAGATCGTTTCTATGGGGAAAAGACCACCCGCATTTCCTCTTAAACATAGTGACAACATAATAATATATTGTGGGTGTTACTAAGTAACCCTGTGACTAAAGGCTCCTGCAAACAGGCGCGACGTGCGACGCGAATCGCGCGCGACACAAAGGCACCGCTCGTAGCGCAACTTGCGATGCATTTGGCTCAAATCACACCGAGATGGCAGCGAAGCGGCGCGGCGGGCAGTTTTACTGTCATATAATTTTAAACTTTATCTTCATTAATATAATACATAGTATCGTGTAAGAAACTTGAGTCGTCGGAGTGCTCACGGCACCGCGGGCGATCGCGCGATCTTTTTTAAGTTTCTCGAGTTTTCTTCGCTGCCATTTCGGTGTGATTTGAGCCATTGTGTCGCGCGCGATTTTATGGCGTATCGCGCCTGTTTGAAGGAGCCTTATAGGCGTGATATTCTGTAACTCAAAGGAAGAATAAATTCACTTTTTGAAAGAGAAAATAAAACAAAAGCCTATCGCCAATTTACCTTTGTTACCATGAACAAAAAAAAAAGTTCAATAATACCCGCATTTACGTTTAAAGGCTCTTTCTTACTCAATTAACCGGCTCTTTGACCCTGTTAGGGTAAAGCTGGTGGGTTCGTTAATTTTTTTTTTAATCCTGTCAAATATTGGGTCTTTCATGACTAAATTAACTTTGCAGGAAAGTGATTGCCAATGAAGCTTTAACAAGTAAATTAATTGAATTTTGTTAAAAAATAGAATTTGCACTTTGACTTGGTTTCGATAAACAGGCCTACTTGACTATTTAGGTCACCATAGTCATAGTGGTGAGAGGGGCACGTGGCTAAATAATAACAGCTGTCAGGTCGATCGATCAGGTTAAGCTACGCTTGCCGCAATTGTTCTGTGGATGGGTGACCATCTTTACATACCGCGACTCCTCCGTGCCTCAGAAAGCACGTTAATCAGTTGGTCCCGGCTGTCATTCGTGGATCTTTGACAGTCGTTACGGGTAGTCAGAAGCCCGAAAGTCTGACAACCAGTCTTACCAAGGGGTATCGTATTAAACAGTAACTGGGTTGTTGAGGTCAGATAGGCAGTCGCTCCATGTAAAATACTGGTATTCAGCTGCATCCGGTTAGACTGGAAGCCGACCGCAACATGTTGAGAAAAGGCTAGGCAGATGATGATGAGTCATAATATAGTGGTGTAAATTGAAAAATATTGGAGATTTTTTTTTGGTATTTAATGGATTCTCATTCTATTTTAAATGTGGCCTGTAACTACAAAAAGCAAATAGGTTATTTTTTGTTAGCCTACATTTTATCCCACCGCTGGGCAAAGGTCTTCTCATTTTCCTTCCAAACCTCCCTGCAAATGTTATCAGATCGTCACACCACCCTCGCCGTGGTCAGATTTGCGGTGTCCTCCCTCAGGGGTCCAGTGAGTCCAGGATGATTTTTGCCCATCTCTCTCGGTATTTTAACAATAGTATTATATTTTATAGGAAAATGTCTGTGGTTTATGGGTTTATTTAGACATAAAAATAACAAAATTAAATTCTAACTTAACTAAAACTATACAGAAACTAGAAAATAGCGTCGAAAAACTCATCCACATCGTTGTCGACTGGTAATGTACCCAAGAGACTGGCGGCATTACCACGTTGTATGGCGATACTTTCTTAGCCTCTGGCCAAGGTAAAAGCCAGCCCTTGGATCACGGAAAGTGTCAACCAGCCGTTTCGAAATATCTTTAAAAAGAAGTCTTTAAATGTCTGTTGATTCCCAAAACATTGTTTGACACACATCGCTTTTACGTAAACTTCGATTTTATGTTTAACTAGCAGCGCCCCGTGGTTTCACCCGCATAAGTGTCGATCCCGTGGGAATATCGAGATAAAAACTCACATAAAAAATATATCTACCGAAGATAGAAGAGTTTTGCAGTGATTTAATAATGATCTGATATTTTTACAGACGGACGCTTTTAACGCCTACGTCTTTTTAACATCGTTATCACATATAATTATAAATTCAACATTAATGATGTAACTAATATTTTTGTAAAAATATAATTTAAAAAAGAGTGTCCATGGAGTTTCTTGCCCGTTCTTCTCTATAGGTACCTACGCTTTGGAATGGGCAACTAGCTTCATATTTTCTAACTGACAAACTTCTTGACAGTTCAAAAGTGCCTGTAAATGGTTTAATTGAAATAAATGCATTGAGTTTGAGTTGAGTTTGAGTTTATCGAGAAAAAATTATATCTTAGGTCTACCTACTACTGAAATTTTCACAAAAAGGCCTGTCGCGACAACAGAATAAACTGACAATAAAACCCGTAAGAATATATGTACCTATAGCTATGACCTATATCTGTACCAGGATGAAGTCGTGTGGCCAAAATATATGTACCTATAGCTATGACCTATATCTGTACCAGGATGAAGTCGTGTGGCCAAAATATATGTACCTATAGCTATGACCTATATCTGTACCAGGATGAAGTCGTGTGGCCAAAATCGGAACCAACGAGCCATCTTGTTTTTTCAATAAATTTATTTTCACAAAACAATTGCACAAATGTTTACCAACGTCATTCGAGTGCCAAAAGATTCTTGCAGCAGTGTAAGTAGATTAATTGACAGACTAGATATTCCAATCGGAATAGATATATATTCCGGAACCAATCTGTGAGCTGTCAATTGTGTCAAACCCCACGCATGAGCCAACCTGCACTGGGCCCGCGTGGTGGAATATGTCCCGCTCCCTCTCACAGACGTGGCCTGCATCCTAATTTTAAATTACATGGTCTAAATTACATAATTAAAGTGTCAGGTATACTTACAGAACTTCACTCTGCGCTTAACACCTGTCACAACACCAATTTATCTTGTCTTCTCAATATCCGTGTGTCACAGCAGGGATCCAGCAGAATATCTGCGTCAGGTACATTTGCCTGACACATGCTGAGCTGGACTCCCATTTGGTGCAACCTTAGAAGCACACCGCGCTGTGTATGTTTCGTTATTAATATTATTTTAAGTATTCGTCATGGTGTCACTTTTATTTCGATATGTGACTTGCCTGTATTCTTATTTTGACATTTGTAATTTCTTTTTTTTTATTGACATTTTCTAACATAATTTTTAATTAATACATCATCATTCATTCAATTTTTTTTATATTTTTTTATTAATATCATTCAATAACTGTGAATCATGGCATATCCAAAATTTGCATGCTGAATTTAGTAGGCGGACTATGATGTACTATATGGATTGTATTATGACATCTGTAAGCACCATATTTCATGCAAATAAACGATTATTATTATTGCTTCACCTTAGATTTCAATGTGAGATTTTTACTGAATTGCCCGGCTTACCAACAAGTGTGGATTGGTAGATTAATGAGTCGATTGATTGATTGTAAAACCAAACTAACAATTTGGATTTGGTGTTGAGAAATAAGTTAAATATTTCGACGTGTAATAATTTGTTTGTACACTAAACTTCAATCACCTGTCCTAATTGACTGGAAACCGACTCTATCCTCTATCAACAATAGGCTATTTGACTGGTTTCTGATAAACATCTCAGATTATTTAATGGTGTCTAACGAGCCCACAAAAACCTATTACTTCAAATTGCATAATGTATTTCTTTTAAAAATAGTATATAAAAATGTACTGTTTAAATAAGCCGCCAAAACGCTATCTTTAACAATATGTCGTCGTGACGTCACGATTCACGTAAACAAACGTTGAAACGGTCGAGATACTAGACAAAAGTCATCTGTTCTGTCAACGATAGACAGAAATTTACTAAATCATGACGTCATCTTAAGTTCAGCCAATCCAGACCGTTTTCGATTATGTGGCGCTAGATTTAAAAAGATGAAGTTTTTTCGGGTTTTTTTTTATAAATAATACATTGTTTTGTAGTAAAATTAATGCAAATCGATTTTAAAAGCGATAATCTATACGAGTGTCAATAATTATGACCTTATTTTTTACATTGTCAAATAGCCTATTCAATACTGTCGGATAAGACAATTCATTTACATTTTTCTTAAGAAATAGCGTGTCTGCAACATGAATTGTTTTGCGTTGTTTAAAAAAATCATGACCCGTTTACAGAAATACAATAATCGACGGTTAAGAGGAAATAGGGTATAAGTGACAAAAAATTAAATGTTCAGGAGAGCCGTTCAAAGTTATAAATTTTAGAAAAAAAAACGTGAAAATATTTTTGGGGCATAGACGCCAAAAAAGTCATCGTAAAGTCATGGGAGTAAGCGCATTCGAAGGAGCGGAAATTTTTACGTAGGATGGCATATATGACTCATTTTTGACCAAAAACTTCCTTTTTAATACCGTCGAATTTATTCTTGGACAGTAGTTGGCTAGTGAATTAAAAATAATTTAATAAACTACGAAGCCAAAAAACGGTGACTATGTCAGCAATCATAATCACCATAATCAGCCTATAACGTGCCCAATGCTGGGACACAGGCCTCCTCCTCTCTGTGAGAAAGAGTGGGCCATAATCCACCACGCAGGCCTAGTGCGGGTTGGTGGATGTCACATATCTTTGAATTTTTGGTTCTAGAACATGGCGGTTTCCTCACGATGTTTTCCGTTTGTCAGCAATATCAATATGTTGCAGTATTTGGAAAACTTTGATGTGTAGAAAATTCGTTCAAAATAAATGCAAAAAAAAATAAAACATTTGGGCTGACTTTTCAATCGACAGATTAGACAGATTTTATACTAAGGTAGAACTGTAATAAATTCAAAATTATTCCTCGGATAATTTATCTGGCGTAGGAAAAATCATAGGTAATACCGACGGTCGAACGATATGAGAAGGATGATTTAGGGACGACAAGAAAATGCCCATTTGGCAGATTACTATTCTTCAGATAATTATAGATATTCAATTCGGATTATTTGCTTAAGGACGTTTACGCCGTACGGCGTTTCATACGAACTTTCAAGCCCTTGTTTTTCGAAATGAATGAACCGATTTTAATGAAACTTCTTACGCATACGCAGGATACAAAGGTCTAAAAAGTCACTTAAGAAAATTTTCGAACTGTCTTATTTAAATGGAAAAATTAAAATCGGTGTAATTTAGCTGTAACACTTTTTTTTGAAAATGTTCTTAAGTTACTTTTTACACCTTTATATCCTGCTTATGCGAATGAAATTTCATTAAAATGGGTTCATTGATTTCGAAAAACAAGGGTTTAAAAGTTTGTATGAAATGCCGTACGGCGTAAACGCTCTAAAAAAATAATCCGAATTAAATGTCTATAATAGGCTATTTGACCGGTTTCTGATAAACATCTCAGATTATTTAATGGTGTCTAACGAGCCCACAAAAACCTATTACTTCAAATTGCATAATGTATTTCTTTTAGAAAATAGTAAATAAAAATGTACTGTTTAAATAAGCCGCCAAAACGCCATCTTTAACAATATGGCGTCGTGACGTCAAAATACACGTAAACAAACGTTGAAACGGTCGAGATACTAGACAAAAGTCATCTGTTCTGTCAACGATAGACAGAAATTGACTATATCATGACGTCATCATAAGTTCAGCCAATCCAGACCGTTTTCGATTACGTGGCGCCAGATTTAAAAAGATGAAGTTTTTTCGGGATTTTTTTAATAAATAATACATTGTTTTGTAGTAAAATTAATGCAAATCGATTTTAAAAGCGATAATCTATACGAGTGTCAATAATTATGACCTTATTTTTTACATTGTCAAATAGCCTATTATCAGAAAGATAGTAATCTGCCAAATGGGCATTTTCTTGTCATCCCTAAATCGTCCTTCTCATATCGTTTCGTATAAGGACGCACGCACATGCGCGATGCGGTGTTTAAATCTAATAAAGGAAGTGACGAAACGACGCGGAAATAGCGGCACGTTTTATATGAGGAAGCTATCGTAAGCCGCCATCTTTAACGTATACCCGAAATAGATACAAAGAAACTAAGGAAATTGATTGAGGAATCTGTAACTGTCTTGTCTTGTGTCAGCTCTGGACGAGAATAGTTGACGTCGCGCGTCGTAGCGAGAAATCTTGATACAATGTTGGTGGACTGATTGCAAATGTGAATAGTGAACACTTTTTTTTTTGGTAAATAAAGAAAGAAAGAAGAACGAAATAAGGAAAGAAAGAAACAAAAAAGTTTATTACACTGCCCGTGTAATCTCCACTGGCGAGACGTTTTGCGGTGCCTAAGTGTTGATAGTGCGGACTATCAGAGTAAGGGAAGAGAGTGCACCTAAGTCTGCGCACACACTTGGGCACTAATACCTAATATCTCCCGCGCCGAAGGCTAGTCCCCGACTCTCCGTTGAGATTGGCCGCCAGGGCCGAAGTAGGTATGGTCTTATCTAGAGGACAATCATAATGTGCCCAAGAAAAGCAGAAAAAAACTGGGCGGTCTAGCAAAAAATATTCTTATAGGTAATTTCCACTGAAACAGAAATTTAAAACCGAAATCTAAAAGTATAATTCATTATTTGAATAAAAATACAGAAAAAGCAAGTTGAAAGGGCCGTTCGTAACAGAAAAAACTCGGTAGTAGATAAACAGATAGAAAGGATTCTCTGGGTGAATGGATAGTGGTAGACCGCAAAATTCAAATTATCTTACGTTGTTTGCAATTTGCAGGTCAGTGTCAGATTGTATCTTGATCAAAATATGATTCACGACAATAACAGGTACATATTTAGAGAATTATTATCATTAGAATCATTAATACATCTTTCTAAGTTAGATTTCTACCATTAACACTTTTCCATAAGAGATTGGTGGTTGGTGGTGGTAGCAATCTAACTTAGAAAATGATTATAATTCTCTAAATATGTACAGTCAGCAAAGGAGTTAAGTATACAGGAGCGTCGGATATAGTTGAAGTTTACTAAGAAACCGATGGATGTTCTGGACTGAAATTTAATTTAATAAATGAGCTGTTGGTTTTCTATTATTAAACTAAAATTTTATTCAAGAATATCCATCGGTTTCTTAGTAAACTTCAACAATATCCGACGCTCCTGTATACTTAACTCCTTTGTTGACTGTACCTGTTATTTCAACGTCGCATTCGTCATTTCAAAGTTGCATTCGTCATTTCATGCAAAAATCGCAATTGAAAGTTGCCAAGTGTTGACAAATTAGTGCTCGTGACTGTACTCCTCAATAAACGTATTACTTACAAATGAATACACCGGGTTTTCCCTATACTTTAAACAAGATTTTACATAAAATACTTTGCTTATTTCCTTCACCAAAATTTGCGTAAATTGATCTCTTTTTAGGATTCCGTACCCAAAGGGTAAAAACGGGATCCTATTACTAAGACTCCACTGTCCGTCAGAATGTCTGTCTGTCTGTCACCAGGCTGTATCTCATGAACCGTGACAGCTAGACAGTGGAAATGCTGCTATATCAACAAATAATAAAAATAAAATAAGGGGTATAAAAGAAACGTTTTTTCGGCGTTTTATGCCTGATGGTACGGAACCCTTCGTGTGCGAGTCTGACTCGCACTTGGCCAGTTTTTATAAATACGGAAGGCTGATTATACCTCGTAGCACAATTTGTTGAGTGATGACTGTCGAAATACGAGTACTTTACTTATATAAATAATGGATAGATTATTTTCGGTTACCTAAATCGGATCCATCGTAGGAGGTAGGGTTACTTATGGTTGTGGTTTGGGGTTCTGTAGGAACGAAATAATGGTTTTAAGTGGTTTAATTAAATTGTTTACTAAATGCTTTAAAGTAACAAATTATTGCACAGAGTTGGACTTAATGCCTTAGGGCTTTTATTTATTTACTAGCTATTGCCCGCGACTTCGTCTGCGATCCAGGATGATAAGTAGCCTCTGTACTTCTCATGGTCTACCCACGTGCCAAATTTCATCCAAATCCATTCAGCCGTTTAAGCGTGAAAGCGTAACAAACAAACTTACTTAAGCATTTATAATATTAAAAAGTTACGATTTACTAGCAGCGCTTCGCGGTTTCACCCGCATAAGTGTCGATCTCGTGGAAATATCGGGATAAAAACTATCCTATGTCCTTCCCCGGGATGTAATCTATCTCTCTGCCAAATTTCATCGAAATCCGTTCAGTGGTTTAGGCGTGAAAAAGTAACATACAGAGAGTTACTTTCGAATTTATAATATCAGTATGGATTATGCAGACGCAGACCCAGCACATCAACCTACCCGAAACTGTTAAAATCTCCCAATCAACTTTGAACCTTATGTTCAAGCGATAAAATTGAAAATCTATTAGAGAAATTTGACAGATTGTAGTAGCTTGATGTGCTTGGGCGTCTGTACACCAGAAAATACGTAACAAAAAAAAAATACGATTAATGATACAAAACATACAGTGGGCGGCCTTATCGCTTTCCGAGATCTCTTTCCAGGCAATCTTGGAATGGACAGTAATTGCGGGGATATAAAAAAATGGGGTTGTCAGTGGTAGCTTTTTTACCAATTGACCGTTGAAGTACCTATGTCATAGTGTTACTTAATTTCTATAGGTATGTTTTAATTTTTAGGGTTCCGTACCCAAAGGGTAAAAACGGGATCCTATTACTAAGACTTTGCTGTCTGTCCGTCCGTTTGTCTGTCACCAGGCTGTATCTCAAGAACCGCGATAGCTAGACAGTTGAAATTTTCACAAATTATGTATTTCTGTTGCCGCTATAACAACAAATACTAAAAACAAAATAAAATAAATGTATAAGGGGGGCTCCTATATAACAAACGCGATTTTTTTGCCCTTTTTTGCTCGATATCAATAATGGCAACAGGTAGGCACTTGAAATATTAAACAAAATACTCAGTTGTATTTTACTTTATTAATAAATAATAAAATAAATATTTAAGGGGAGCTCCCATACAACAAACGTGTTTTTTCGGCGTTTTTGCCTTGTGGTACGGAACCCTTTGTGTGCGAGTCCGACTCGCACTTGGCCTGTTTTTATTATTTGTATGTTGGCACCATAGATATTGTGTTACATTTCTATGGTTGGCACGTTGTTTCATGTTATTTGTTATCATTTAATTGTGCTTTTCTGTGATAAGCTCTGTCTTTTGTGTGCTCTGAATAAATGGTTTATCTATCTAAGGGCCAGTGCACACCACGTTTTATAAACACGCCGTTGACGCGCGTTTGTAGCGATACAGACGCGATACGCACGCGAGTCAGATACTGGCAGGCACTGCTCTGTAGGATAAAAGCGCGCCGTCGACGCACGTTTCAAAAACGCGCGTCAACGGCGCGTTTAAAAAACGTGGTGTGTACAGACCCTAAGACCGAAATTAGATTTACGGATTTTCTTTCATTGTTTTCTAAATGCTTTAAAGCAGGAAAATATTGTACTACTACATATAGGGTAGGAGGCTAATTAACGATACCAGTCGGTCTTTGGCTCATTGATTGTCTAAGGGTCAGCTCACACAGCGACGCGACGCGGCGCGCAGATTTCAATATAGCAATTCAATTATAGACCTTGTCTACTACACTAAAAGGTATGTACACAATTTGACGGTACGGTTGGCGCAGTGGTTAAACCAGTGACTACTGCGCTGCGTGTCGCGGGTTCGCTTCCCGCACGGAACAAATATTTGTATGACCTACAAGTAGTTGTTCCGGGTCTGGCTGTTTGTGTATGTGAGTTTAAATGTTTGTAAACGCACCCACAATACAGGAGAAATTCCTAGTATGGAGCAACGTTTAAAAAAAAAAAACAGTGAGGTGGTGTCTACTACGTCGAGCTACGCCGCGCGGCCCACCTCACTGAATTGTTTACCCTTTAGTGTACCACGCCCCTCGAGGTAATAACAATAAAACTTATATTGTGTCTCATTCAGTGTCCTTCAATGTGTTAATGTCAGAAACATGAATCATAGATTTGCAATAACTTTCGTTTTAGAATGAATGATTTTTATGAGAAGAGGATTTTAAAAGAAAATCTATCAAAATCACATATTTATTTATTTCTTTGATAAAACATTCAGCGTGTTAAAAGCCGATATATCTCTATAAAAACTGGCCAAGTACGTGTCGGACCACGCACACTTGAAGGGCTCCGTAGTTGGAATTAATTTATTCCAAGAAAATCATGTTCTCCCATACATTGCAATTGCAAAGGCACGGCACGGCACGGTTGGCGCAGTGGTTAAGCGATTGTGACTGCTGCGCTGCATGTCGCGGGTTCGATTCCCGCACGGGACAAATATTTGTATGACCTACAAGTAGTTGTTCCGGGTCTGGCTGTTTGTGTACGTGAATTTAAATGTTTGTAAACGCACCCACAATACAGGAGAAATTCCTAGTGTTGGGCAACGTTTTTTAAAAAAAGAAAGAAAGGTAAGTTGGCCGACTATTACTCGTAAACTTGTAAAGCCTATTTAGCTGTGATAGTTTTTCTTTTAACTTCGTTATATATGCTACTACCGTGATTTTTTTCACATATCCAAAAACAATCTGGCATGTATCTGGCAGGGGGGGGGGGGGGACACTTGACTATAACAAAAATTAGCACTTTAAAGCTTAATATTTCACAAACGGATCCCTGAATCAAAACATTGTTTTCACAAACCCGCAATATTTTTGAAAGACCTAGCCAATGATGCTCCACACCATGGGGTAGACGAGAAACAAAAATATCCCCAATTTACGTGTAGAGAAAATACCCTAAAAAAATTTTTCCGTGATTTTATTTTACCACTTTGTCGGCCTGATTAATATGTATATCCATGCCAAATTATAGCTTTCTAGTACTAAGAGTCTCTGAGCTAAGCTGCGTACGGACAGACGGACATGGCGAAACTATAAAGGTTCCTTGTTGACTACGGAACCCTAGTAAAAACGTTCGTCTTCAAAAAGTAGTAATCAAAGAACATTATTCTCAATATCCGAATCTTTCATCTTGTTTTGTAAAAAAAACATCTTTTATCTACAGTCTACACGAACCAATCACAATTTCCTGTTTATTACTCAGACGGAATAAATTTCAATCAATCCCCGTACCTACCCGTTCAAAAATACCACACATAATCTTCGCACAATTTTTTACAGGAAGTTCATTTATTTTTTACGCTCGGCCTAACATTTCCACAGTGATTGACGTTTCCCATTAGCGTTCTATTGTTTTAATTTTCATGCCACATACCATAGCACACATGGGAGTAGTGGTGGCCCAGTGGCAACGACCGCGACTTACGAGATATATGTCGTAGGTTCGAACCCTGACAGGCGCTTTACTTTGTGTAAATTATTTCATCAGCACTGCTCTCAAAACAGTAAACTTGAACATCAGGAGGAAACCCTAGAACTAAAAAAATCGAAGACATGTGACATCTACTAACCCGCACGGGTCCGCGTGGTAGATTACAGCCTGCTCCTTCTCGAAGAGAGGAGGTCTGTGCCCCAGCACTGCTCTCAAAACGGTGAAGGAAAACATCGTGAGGAAACCGGCATGTCCTAGAACCAAAAATTCGAAGACATGTGACATCTACCAACCCGCACTGGGCCCGCGTGGTGTATTACGGCCCACTCCCTCTCACAGAGAGGAGGCCTGTGTCCCAGCAGTGGGAACGTTATAGGCTAATTATGTATGTTATGTATACCATGGCACATGGTACGTATGTGTGAAACAATTAGATAGAACACCTTTTGTACGACATCAGGATCAAAGAATGACATAAAACCATTAGTAAGTCATTGCAATGTTTTGAATGATTACTGTGAGTTCGATAACACTCTCGTCAATCATTCTAGTTTACACCTTATCGTACCGAAACAGGAGTTACATTGCAATGACTAGTGGTATTACGCCGCGCCGTCACAATTTCAGAGAAATTTTAATTTACTGGGATTTTTTGTCAAAAGTGTTACAGCATTTTCGAGTTTGTCTATACACAGGAAGTGATTTTCGTGGTTACATACAACACACTCAGCCTAAAATGTTCCCACTGCAGGCTAGGACACAGGCACAGCTCTCAGTGAGAGGGAGTGGGCCGTAATCTACCACAGGTCCAATGCGGGTTGGTAGTTGTCACATGTCTTCGAATTCTTGGTTCTAGAACATGCCGGTTTCCTCACGATGTTTTCCTTCACAGTTTTAACAGCAGTGGTGATGATATAATTTACACAAAGTAAAGCGCCTGTCTGGGTTCGAACCTACGACCTACAACTCGTAAGTCGCGGCCGTTACTACTCGGCCAGTACTGCTCTCGTGCACTGCTTTCGTGGTTAACTAACTAGAATGGATTAGATAGTTGCGTTCCCACGAGAAGATCTCAAGGAAAGAAATAAAGAAAGAATAACATTTTTAGGCCACAAGTCGTAAACGTAAATAACAATAGAGGTTTAGAATAAAGGTTAGGCTTTCTCTAAGTAGAATTTAGGTATTTAGCCTCCACAAGAGAGGCTTAATTTAACCCAAGCCGGGGTTTTTACATAACATAAGGCCTGTAATTCCCGAAGGGTTAGACAGTTGTTACTTTTTGAGGGTTCCGTAACCAAAGTTCCGTAAAAAAAACGGGACCCTATTACTAAGACTCCACTGTCTGTACGTCTGTCACCAGGTTGTATCTCATGAACCGTGATAGCTATACAGTTGAAATTTTCACAGATGATGTATTTCGTTGCCGCTATAAAAAACACATACTAAAAAGAGAATAAAATAAGATTTCTAAGGGGGCTCCCATACAACAAACGTGTTTTTTTTGGCGTTTTTGTCTTGTGGTGCGGAACCCTTCGTGTGTGAGTCCGACTCGCACTTGGCCAGTTTTTTTTAACTTTCGGGCATCTGACTACCCGTAAGAACTATCAAAGATCCACGAATGACAGCCGGCACCAATCGCTTAACGTGCTTTCCGAAGCACGGAGGGGTCTCGGTATGTAAAGATGGTCACCCATCCACAGACCAATCAGGGCAAGCGTAGCTTAACCTGATCGATCGACCTGTGCGGGTGTTATTATTTGGCCACATCCAACACTTAGACTTTGAGCTTGCCTAACATAGTAGATACGGAGTTTCAATAGAATTAGAGGCTAGGGCATACTGGTTCTGTTACCTTTGACGTGTGGCCACAAATATCCACAACCACATCTACCCTTTGGGTAACCACTATACATTCACAAACACATTGAGTAGGTGACGTCACTCAGCCAAATTGTCCACTGAGGCAAAGTACCGCACACAGCTCTCTATCTAGATTTAGTGTAAATTAAAGGTTAAAAATTAAATCATAGCTAGAAATTAACATTTTCAAAGACTTTTTTATAAAATCTTTCCTGGAATATCGATGGCTCTTGTAGTAACTTCAATACTATTAGCAGCGGTTCGTGACCCTACTGTAACTAAGAGCTTTTCATGGACTGAAGAGTTCTCCTTCTTTCGATTGAAGAGTTCTCTGAAAAATATGTTTACTTGCTTCTCCTCGCGGCTTCGTGTCTGAGTGAAGGTCGGAAATTATTCCACCGTAACAGGGTGTTCGCCGGAGGGTTAGCCAAACAAGGAAGGTTCGTAGGAAAATAAATTCGAAGCATAGACTGAGGGGCTGAGAGGGGTCCGTGGCTAAATAATAACAGCCGCACAGGTCGATCGATCAGGTTAAGCTACGCTTGCCGCGGTTGGTCTGTGGATGGGTGACCATCTTTACATACCGAGACCCCTCGGAAAGCAGGTTAAGCCGTTTTGGTCCCGGCTGTCATTTGCGGATCATTGACAGTCGTTACGGGTAATCAGAAGCCCGAAAGTCTGACAACCAGTCTTGCCAAGGGGTATCGTATTACCCAGTAACTGGGTTGTGGAGGTCAGATAGGCAGCCGCTCCATGTAAATGATTACAGCTGCATCCACTTAGACTGGAAGCCGACCCCAACATGGTTGGGAAAAAAACTCGTCGAATGCATAACCTCCTTCTTTTTTGAAGATGATGATGATGGAGTAGGTAAATACATAACTTTTCAAGCGTTTATTACTCTCGAGTCTTTATTTTGATTTCACCTACATGGGCACTTAAGAAACATCAGAACCTAGGTGCACGGTTCCAATTGATCGATTCCTATGGAGAAGAGCCGGCAACAAACTCCACGATTACATGGGTGGACAGTGTAGGCCTCTCAACAAGGACTAGGTACTTAATAAAAAAAAGTATGGGGTCGGGGGACCACCGGCAGGGACGACGTTCATGGAGGCTGCGAAAATTAAAAAATGACGAACAATTCTATAATTTTCCCAGCCGCCATCTTGGATTTTTATTTTGACCTCATTATCGGCTTAAGCACTCTCGAAAACCATGAAAACGACACCCATGAAGATAATTTTAAAATTTTCGCATCCACCATCTTGGATTGTCATTTTGACCTCACTATTGGCATCAGCAACCTCGTAAACCATTAAAAAAATATCTCTCTCTCTTTCTATTTTATTGTGTAAAAAAGTCGCATCGCGATAACGCTTTTTCGTTACGTGACGATTTCTTCAACTTTAATCTTACCGCAACCTCCGTTTCAAAAAAGGAAATGATCTACAAATCTACAGTCTAGAAGACTTTTCCATTTCTTTATGCCTGTCTTTTGTAGTTTAATCTATGTCATTCCAGTCTAAAACCGTCTACCTGCAGATTATAATCTTATTTATTAAACTTAAAAAGACTTACTAAACTACTAACTAACAAGATTTCTCGATAATAAAACTTCAAGCTCATAAGTTAAAATGGTATTAGATTTAAAGCTTGAGTCATAAAATTCTAGAAATAAAGAGCGTTGTTATAAACTAGAAAGTGAGCTTTTCTCCTTATTAACAGAATCAGTGGTCTCGACTTAATTTAAAACTTGGTTGAAATATGCGCTTCTTCAAAGTTTTGAAACAAAAGAACGCCAACATAAGCTACGTGGATATCATCTTCACTTTATTAGTTCATCAAAAGTAACACTATCTCCGTGAAGAAAATTAAGTTCTATATGGGATCACCAGCATACAATGAGTAATCTTGGTTATCAATGCTTGTTCCTTCGCCGTGTGTACCGTATCAATTCTGCACCCTAATCGCGTAACACACTATTGCTCTCAATTTGAAGCATATAGCTAATCCATTACTCCATACGTTCGAAAAGTGTATCGGCTTAACAACGTAAATAACGCAATGAATGTTGTTGAACTGTCAAAATGAAATCCATTGCTACTGATAGTGTGTTACACAATTAGGTACCAGTTCGCGTAATTAGGGTGCAGGGTCTGTCCTTCAAAACTATTGAGTGACAGATGACGAGGTGCGACCGGAGTAGGTTACCCGACGTAGTTAAAACTTCATACAAACGCGGAATGACAGGTGCATTACTACAAAGCTCGACAGTACAAAACTTGGAAGCTCTGTCTGAGTGGGGTGTTACTGTGTGTCGCCACGTTCGTGTTCGGAAACACGAAAATTACCGAAGCGCACAACTTTTCTGGTTTAACTGTACCTACTGTAGAATTTTTTTCGTAGTCTGCAATGATGGCAAAAAATATTCATCACAAAGTACCTACTAGTTTTAGAGCTCCCTGTGAAGAACTCGTCCTAGGAAATTCTATCACTGTTGTTAGCGTCCGGTAGTAAATTTACCGGCACATTCTCTAGGTAACCGAGGAAATTCAATGACAAATAGATGGCGTACAATTGTCTACAGACCGGTCGTGCATGATCAAAAAATAGCATACCGACCATATGTATAACATCATCAAACAATGTTTTTCTAAGCAATAAAGTGCAGAAAAGCTAAGAGCTTCTAAAACCGTTGAAATAACCTATGAAATAAAATGAAACGTTTCTTTTATCACATTTTATTTTTTGAGAAAATACATCTGTATAAAATATTCGTCTATTAACATTTCTTTACCCAGGTTATCCGTTTTTTACGTAGCTCTGATATAAAATACATACGTCTTTCATAATCAGTGAAAAATATTTTAATGGACCTGAAGCAATGCATACGTTCTGTTCAAGATGTAGTTTTCAACATTCTATCATAATTTTTACATGTCTCGTTTTTAAACTAAACAACATGTTTCGCTAATTCTTAAGGAAGGCATTCAAGTAATTTATTTATGCCTGTTTTGACTAACATTATACGAATCTTACATGTAATGCCTAAACAAAAGCTCTAGGATTTTAAAATCCAAAGTGCAATCATATTTTTTTTTTTTTTTTTTGTCAATTGAATTTTACTAACATAGTTTTAAATTTATACACTAACACACATTGTATTATTATAATATTTAAGATAGTCTGTAAGGTATTTATCTATGGGCCAAAGTAGCCTGAAAATAAAGGTATTATTATTATTATATTTAGGCATTACAATTAGGTATTGCCTACTGTTATTGAAATCTGACACCAGTCATCTCTTTTTTCATAGCTGTCCTAGAATTTCAACGATGAGTTTCTTGCCCGTTCTTCTCCATAGAGATCTACGTTTTGGAATGGGCCACTAGCTTCAACTTTCTGACTAACTGACAGACTATTTATTTTAGACAATTCAGAAGTGCCTGTACAAGGTTTAATTGAAATAAATGCTTTGAATTTGAGTTTTAAACCAAAGTTAAATTATGAATTTTCCTCTGTCATACAAAATACCAATATGCTAGAAAAATGACTAAGCTTATAAAGATAACTCTTTTAAGTCACTCCAATAAAGGCCTCCACGATTGACGGTAGATACTGAGGCCCGTTGCCATAACAAATCACTAAATGCATTTAGTGCTAAACGTATCCTCTTCTCTGTTCTCTCTTCTATCCACCGCTTGAAGATGACGGAGACAGAATTTTGTTTTAATTATGTCTTCTGTCTAGCTTTATATGCATTTAATGATTTGGTGCAAGCGGGCCTAAGCGTTTGTTCGGCACACCTTGGACAGTTACCAGTGGGTAACCAGTGCAGGTTGCTAGCACGGGTTATCATCATCATCATTTCAGTCGAAAAACGTCCACTGCTAGACCTCCGCTATTTCGGCTTGTTCTGTGCTTCTCGCACCCAGCGGATTCCTGCAGCCTTCACCAGGTCATCGGTCCACCTTGTACCCTACCCGCACTTGTGGGTCTTCCGGTACGCGGTCGAAACTCCAGAACCTTTCAGCCCCATCGGCCATCTGTTCTGCGAGTAAAGTGCCCTGCCCACTGCCACTTAAATTTGACAATTCTTCGGGCTATGTCGCTTACCTTGGTTCTCCGGCGGATCTCTTCATTTCTGATTCCATCGCGTAAAAGAACCACCGCCAGCCGCCGCGCGCCAGAAGACTGATATTCACCCAAAGGGCAATGAAGAGTCATGGCCTTTTGGGTGACTTTCAGTCTTCTAATGAGGCCCATTGTATGCGACCACGTTTCAGTGCCATAGGTCATCACTGGCAACACGCACTGGTCAAAGACTTGCGTCTTGAGACTCTGCGGTATGCGGATAAGCGCTACTTAAGCAAAGCTAGCACGGGTAACCGCTACCAACCTGCTGCCTGTTTAACCTTTTTACCACCCACGGTTCACGAGCTTATGATTCTGCTACAAAGAAGTCGCAATTTATTTTTGAACGCTTATAAGAAGACGGCCTAGAAGTTGGTATGAAAAACATTTCGCAAACGCAAAATATGTTTGCACAAGTCAAAACGTCCACTTTTGTGACGTCACTATGATAGATCCGAAATAGACATTGCTCAATCAATAGAATGAGTTAAAAAAACAAGATTAAAGTGGCTATAAGTGTTTGTAATGTTCTATTTATATTAGCCATTCCATTCGTTTGTTTGGGCTTATCAGCGATCTGAGCCTCGTTCACGGCCTCGGGCGAAGCGACTTTTGATGCGACTTGCGTCAAGAGATACGCGTGCGCGACACAACGTATCTAAACATAGTAAAACAAAAAAAAGCGATTGCCTATCTGACCTCCACAACCCAGTTACTGAGTAACACGACACCTTTGGTAAGAGGTCTCTCTCTCTCCTACATTTTTGTGTTTGTTTTTCTTTTTATTTTTTTGCTGTGCCCGACAGGGTCCATAATGAACATAATTTCTTTCTTTTTTGGAACTTACCACCTAAGTACACATTGTGGAATGCAAATAAAGTATTGAGTATTGAGTATTGAGGTTGTCAGACTTGTGGGCTTCTGACTACTCGTAACGACTGTCAAAGATCTACGAATGACAGCCAGGACCAATAGCAAAAAGTGCTTTTCAGGGCACGTTTTAATTTACCCATGAAAACAAACCAATCGATTGCTTACTAGGATATCGTAAGTAAGCCATTGACTAACTGCTTGCACTTATTAAAAATTATTTTCTTATTTGCTTATTAGAAATGATTTACATATTATGTCGTTAGAACAATTACGAGTACCATATTTTATTGTAACAGCTGGCCATGTTTGTCGAAGGACCGATGGCCGGTGGAGCAGACGAGTCCAGGAGTGATGACCGCGTATTGGCAAGCGTAGTGTGAGATGCCCCCCAGCTAGATGGACCGACGACCTAAAGAAGGTGGCTGGGACAAACTGGTTGCGAAAGGCGGAGGCCAGGGTTTTGTGGCGCAGCCTGAGAGAGGCCTATGTCCAGCAGTGGACGGTGATAGGCTGAGTTGATATTTTATCCCATAAAGATTCTTTTATTTTTTTTGTCTTCAATAATGGAAATGTTATTCACTGGACTTATAACAATTAAAATTAATTTATTTACAACCCTAAATATCTCATTTTGCAGTCACAGTATACTGCAGACCTTACCATATCTCATATCTATGCAAAAATATTTAGATTCATACGAATTTTAACATGAAACAATTTGTAATATTCTCGCTGTAAAATTATGAAAATTTCAGCAATTTGTAAACCGCACCGCAATAACAATAGAATTAAAAAGTTTTCAATCCAACGTTCTTTTTGGAGTTAGGAATTACGCTACCGAAAGGTTTCGTTATTTACTAGCTGTTGGACGCGCTTTTTGATTTTCTCTGTTTTAAGAGTTAACTAGTAGAAGTCTCGTAGGTAACGAAAAAACGCAATGAACAGGCTTCTTCTGGGTAAGCTCACTCCATCGTCGACTTTGTCTCTGTCACCTCTGACCTAGACTAGACCATTTCAAATAAAAACTGCCTCCTCCATGCGACTATAGATATATGTAGTTTTGGTTGTTTGGTTTTTGAGAGTGCTTAAGCCAATAGTGAGGTCAAATTGAAAATCCAAGATGGCGGCTGAGAAAATTTAAAAAAATCTTCATGGGTGTCGTTTTCGTGGTTTTCGAGGGTGCTTGTAAGGTAAATTTTTAATGTTAGGAACCTTCTCCGGCGCGTATTTGACAACTTACCAAAGTTTCATCACAATCGATCGAGTTCTTTTTGGGTTTTTGTGAGACTAATGCACAGCAATCGATTTTTGTATTTATGTTTACAGAAGATTAGTTAGGATTCACTATAAGTATATATTAGCATTACGTGAGATGATAAAGAGACTGTAGGTTCCCAAAATCAACGTAGGTACTTATTTTCCGCTAACCAGCATAGTTTTGGAGAGCAACAAAAAATATAGATACATGACACTTTTCAAGTTAGTCACGTAAGTTTCCATTAAGTGGAAAGCGGAACAGACATATAACAGGCACAAAATGCCGGCAGCAGGAGCCGACCCCAATATAGTTTGGAAAAAGACAGGCAGACGATGTTGCACCCGACATTGTTTTTTTTTTTTTATTGTGTTCGAACTCACGAAATACAACTCGAAAGTCGCGACTGTTACTGTTACTGCACCATCAATGCTCACAATCTACCTACGTGTAACGAAGCAGACTTCTTTCGCAAAGTTACAATATAATTTCCTCTCTTATTCTTCTCATTTTCTCTAGATTAGTCTCATGACGTCTTCACGTAGCGAGGCAATTTGTGGGACTTAGTCTGACGTCTTTGCAAATTTATGCTACGAATTTTAATGGCGTGGTGGACTTATAGGAGCAGTGGCAACATCCGCAATTTACGAGTTGTAGGTCGTAGGCTCGAACCCAGACAGGCGCTTTACTTTGTGTAAATTATTTCATCACCACTGCTCTGAAAACGGTGAAGGAAAACATCGTGAGGAAACCGGCATGTCCTAGAACCAAAAATTCGAAGATATGTGACATCTACCAACCCGCACTGGGCCGTTTCATTGAGAGAAGGCCTGTCTCCCAGCAGTGGGAACTTTATAGACTGATTATGATATAGGTATATCTTTGGGTAGATTATATGATGAACTGTAATGGTATATAATAGTTTCTTTTTTAATGAGAATATATTTTGAAGATATTCTTTATGGGACGGTCAGCGACAAAAGTCGCCTTATGTGTAAAGTCTACTTTTACCATAACTTTTACACATCACCTAAATTGAAAAAATAACTAGCTATGACGGTTCATGAGATACAGCCTGGTGACAGACGGATAGACAGACAGTGGAGCCTTAGTAATAGAGTCCTGTTTTTATCCTTTGGGTACGGAACCCTAAAAAACTAAACATATTCTTCCAGTAGGTATTTAATAAAATATCTAGAGTTCTTTTATATTTTTATTTTACATTATTAATTATTGCTTTTTTGATATTGTTTGTTTAATAACCTAGAAAGTCAAGTTCAAAGATTTAACCGATCTAATTAGTCGCCCTAAAAATCTGAATTCTTATTAAAAACTTTCTTAATTAATTCTTAACAATAAAAGTTGTCCAGTTAACCTGTGACTTTCAGTGTAAAATGAAATGAACCTGAAAATACGGTTTTCGCCCAATAAAATCATAATTGAGCTATTTCCTCGCGAGGACTCATAAAATGAAGTTAACATATTATTTTTATACCTCGCTGACGCGTTTTTAGGGTACCGTAACAACTTACAAACATATTTAATATAAATTTTTAACAGTAGATAAAGCTGCATTCAGACAATAATATGCTAATTTATTAAAATTCTCACACCAATAATAATTATTCTTTTAATATTTATAAATTATAAATTCTTCAACTTTATTATTCTAATAATTATATTGCATAATTATAATAAAATTATTATAATAATAAAGTTGAAGAATTTGTTTGTTTGTTCGAATGCGCTAATCGGATTTGAAAGAAATTTGGCATTTGATAGCCCAAATCTGGGCGTTAACATTACTCTACGACCCTTTGGGGCCGAGCGAAATGAAAAAAAACGACAATAACAATTTATACTACGCTAACTCGAATTTTAGGTAAATTCGTTGTTTTTTGGTTTAAGTTGCTTAAAATGTGTTTTTATGTGTGTTATTAAAAATCGTGAAGAAATAATAAAAAATTACGAAGTTGCAAATCTTATACATCGCTAAGTAAAGGTACTTTTTGAAATCACTAAATTTATATTACTACCCTTTATAAGCCTGTACTGTAAAGTACACTTTTAAGAGTTAGCTTAATATAAATTGCTGGTGTCGAAAGTCAGAAAGAACGCTAAGCGAAAGCCAAATAATGGCACGGGCGGGCAATGCTATGCGACGCGTAGTCGCGGGCAGATCCATTATAAGTATGGTACTGGTAGTCGTACCTCCTCGGACGCAAATTTTCACGAAGAGCTTACGTAAACCTTCCTTACGTTTCTACAACAAAAACAGCTTTAAGTAATACGGAACCCTCACATTATTTTATTTTTCTTTCTAAGAGTTATGGCTGAACAGAAAAGGTTTGAAAGAGTCATAATAATTAACAGTTCACCGTTTGAAAATGAAACACGTGCCAAAGGGCGGGTATTTAAAATGTTACGACACTCGTCTAAAATATTATGTTTAGGATCATAATATTTTGAATGAGTGTCTGAATTCGTTAGACAGATAACTTCTAGCATTAGTCGAAGATAATGTTCCCACTGCTGGGACACAGGCCTCCTCTCTGTGAGAAGGAGTGGGCCGTAATCCACCACGCGGGCCCAGTACGGGTTGGTGGATGTCACATGTCTTCGAGTTTTTGGTTCTAGGACATGGCAGTTTCCTCACGATGTTTTCCTTTACCGTTTTGAGAGCAGTGATGATGAAATCATTTACACAAAGTAAAGCGCCGGTCTGCGTTCGAACCTACGACCTACAAACTCGTAAGTCGCGGCCGTTACCACTTGGCCACCAATGCTCTGTGGCAGACAGGCGCTTTACTTTGTGTAAATTATTTCATCACCACTGCTCTCAAAGCGGTGAAGGAAAACATCGTGAGGAAACCGGCATGTCCTAGAATAAAAAATTGAAACCACGTGGGGAGGGTCCCCACGTGGTTTCAATTTTTTATTCTCTCCGAGAGGAGGCCTGTGTCCCAGTAGTGGGAACATTATAGACTGATTATCGATTGATATATGATTGATATATACGTTTACATGACAGTAAAGTTTTGTGTAACTTTCTTGTATTCATAATTTCCTATTAATTATTAATTTACTAACATTTTTTTCAAAATTGAGTTATATACATATTTGGAATCAGAAAAAAAGGCGCACATGCCAGTTTTTTACTCAATTTTGGAAAAAATTTTAGTTGTGCCCTTTTTCTTTATGACGGCAGTATAAAAATAATAATTATGTCAAGATTTTTTACATATTGAGTAAATGGAAGATTTTTCTGGTTGAACCTACCTGCAGTGCGGCTGAAGAGAGAATGCGTTCTTGTCAGGTGTCAGATGTCAGTGCAACAGTTCTCATAGCTAATAAAGATCAAATTCGGAAAACACGTACTCGTTCGACTGTAATATCAACTTTTCTAACTTTTCATTTTTTTTCTTTTCCTTTCTTTTTTTTGAACATATATAAGCTGAGATTTAAAATAATTAATATGTACCGTCAACAAAAGAGATAAGCATGCAGGATCGTCGGATATAGTTGAAGTTTAGTAAGAAACCGATGGATGTTGTCGACTGAAATTTAATTTGTTAAATGAGCTATTTGTTTTCTTTTATTAAACTAAAATTCATCATCATCATCATCATTTCAGCCAAAAGACGTCCACTGCTGGACATAGGCCTCCCCCAAGCACTTCCACTTCGACCGGTTCTGTGCTTCTCGCATCCAACGGGTTCCTGCGGCCTTCACAAGGTCGTCGGTCCACCTTGTGGGAGGCCTTCCAACGGTACGTCTTCTTCCGGTACGCTAAAATATACGGTACGGTAAACTAAAATTGCATGTTTACAATTACATGTAATAGTACATGTATATGAAAAATTAAGCAAAGGAATCATAGGGCATCAAAAATTCGTCCGCATAGCTGTCAACAGGAACAGTGCCCAAAAAGCTGGCAACACTGCCACGCTGTATGGCGATGCAAATTCTTTTTTCTAGTTATTTTACCAATGTAGTATTTGCCTTGTTATCAACTAGAATTTGTGTCCAACAGTGGCCTAAATATGACGGGACGTTGGCTTGTTATTAGGTATTCCCCCTCTTAATTCAAGTCAAGGTACCAGGGAAACATAAAAATCAAAAAGGTCACGTTTTACTGTAATATTCAACCCTCTAGGGCTACGCATTTTTGACACTAGACAGAAATGTACAGAAGATCCACTTCAACACGTTCGTTGTGAATGAGCTTTAAATACCCGTTTGAAGTTTCTTCTTAGATTATTAATTTAATATTAAATTGGCTGGCAGATAACGCGCAACGTTATCTGCTAATCCCAAAAATAACGCAGGGAAGGAAGGATTTATGAAAATTAATCCCCTAAAGAAATCCCTTTCATGGGATTAATTTTCATAAATCCTTCCTTAAAATTACAAACTTCCATTGAAACTTTCATCATCTATAATTCCCAATTAGAAATCTGAAGGTTAATTCTCGTAATTTAAAACGTTCAAAATCTAGTCGCAGTGTCATCTCGGCGACAAACAAATGTCAAAAACTTCTCAAAAATGTAGGGAAATTAGAGATATTTTTGAGACAGATTGAGAGACAGTCGATTCTGTTAGAATCTCACTGAGAGAAGTTAGGTGAAGTGAGCTGTCATTACATCTGGTGCTAGGGATTGACACTAATGACAGCTCACTTTAAGCTTACTTCACCCAAGTGATCACGGTGAGATTTGTACAGAATAGCACTACAGACTGGGAATGTTCTTAAAATTACGAGAATTGCCATAGAGCTTTAAAATACAACATAAAATCACGCTTGTATTCTCCTAAGGGTGAAGTATAGGTGTACCTACTTACAGTAGTACCCCACATTTCGCTAGTTATGTTTAAGACACATGTAACAGGAGGCGAGCCTATTTCCACCAATCAGGCACAAACCCAGACTCCGGGCTGCTACTGAACGAAGTAAGCGAGTAACCATGCCTTTCAAAGTGATCCTTCTGAAAATATTATACCTGTTGACACTGACGTCACTAAAGCAATAAACAGAGCATTTGTTTTAAACATCCATTAACGCAACGTCGTAAACTTTTGTGTGTAGGCGCCCTTATATATTTGTTGAAGTTTTTTTTGGCAAGAAAAATTATAAGCGCTCTCACGTTCGCTCAAGTGTTGGAGAATTTTATCTTGATTCAACAATGAATTGCTAAATCTGGTTTCTTGGGCAACATTTTCTCGGTGGTGGTAATTGCAACTATGTAACATGTGGTCCTGTGTTCAATTCCCTTCATATAACTGGGTGAGACTTGCCTTCATATAACTGGGTGCCCTATATACACCTCTGCTAACCCATTCGAGAAATGTCGACGGGATGTAATTTATCATGTTTTCTGTAAAATCACGCCTCGCGTGTGAGAGACGCGTGCAAGGCACACGTTAGGCTAGGCGTGTCATCCTGCCGAAACACGCAAACGCATCAAAAGTATAGAAATGCCTACAGTTTTCCGGCGCGAAATGATTTATGATCAAAATGTCACTCCTTTTTTTGGAGGCGCCCTCTGCCGACGCGATCACGCGTTCGGATTCGCCAAACAAAAATAAACGCGACGCGATTTTAAATGAACGCGACGGTTGTGTGTTTGTGCGACCGTGCGGTTTGGTGAAGACGTGACCTTATACCGTCGCTCGCATGACTGTCCTACCTCATTTTTCTAATTTTTTTACTGATTTCGGTTGGGACAGCTACATTTTTCTATTCGTGATTCTTTACACTTTTTAATAACCATCGTACCTCTATGTTATTTGGATCTCAAAATAAGATTTTTATATGGCAACAAAATGTAAAGAATCACGAATGGAAGAGTGTAGTTGTCCTGACTCAAATCGGCAAAAAAATAAGATAGGACTTTTAGTCATGCGAAGGACGATACCTACTAAACTCTTACTTAGCGCTGCTACAACTTCTATTCAAAGTATAATAACTTTTGAAGGAAATCGTCCAAAAAACTAATTGCCACATTATTCATTCCTACCGCCAAGTAACGTTGTTGTGTTCAAGTTTGAAGGCCGTGCCGTTGTTATTATCGGCGCATACGACATTTCAGTTTTGACTACCAGGATTATGGCGGCCTACCCAAATGTCCTTTCTTTGGTATTGTTCGTCGAATCGTTGAGCTCCTCAAGTTCTCAGTTTAGCTGCACGATTTTTGACAAATGCGTGCAATGACTGGACAGGATCTGTGTGATTCTTTTCTCAAAAGACCATTTTACATAGTCCACCAATCTACATGGTCTTTACATGATCTGACCAAGATTTTGTCTGGACTTTAAAAGAGACTGTGACCTCTGAGTTTGTTTCGGCCATTCTTCTCAGAATAGTCAGATAGGAAACGCCGACCTCATCTAGTTTAAAAAATTATGGTTGACGTCTAAAAGTGTTTTTACAAACCTACTTACAGAAATCATTTATCATACTAGCAGTGCCCCGCAGTTTCACCCGCATGAGTGTCGATCCCGTTCGAAAGACACATGGCGACATCTATCATAATAACGTTATTGTTGTTTTCCTCGGGAAAGGCACTTTTTTTCGGGATGAAAGGTTCTTATGTCCGCTTCTGTACACCTGACAACGTTTATGCAAAATTTCAGGATGATCGGTTCAGTGGTTTAGGCGTGAAAAGGTAACAAACAAACTTACTTTCGCATTTATAGTATTAGTTAGGATATTTAGGATGAGGTGACTTTTTCGCCCACTAGTCTGATTAAATTCTACAGTCAAGTTTGTCCACGAAGGAGCGTGGCCTTTTAAGCCAATAATCTTAATAAAAGTTTTAAAACTTAGAACTCCACACAAAGAATTTACCAAAAGAAGAATAAACTTTCGCGTGTTCCAAAAAATAAAATGTTCGAAACTTTTTCATGACTACAAGTGAAATTGCTCCCAATTGTATTATGCAAGGTCTACAAATCATCATCTTCCTGCCCTTATCCCATGTTACATGGGGTCGGCGCAACACGTTTTCTTCTTCCATTCTCCCCTGTCAACCGTCACGCTATCATTCACTCCCTTCTCTTTCATATCATTCCTCACACAATCCATCCATCTTTTCTTCGGCCTTCCTAATATGTAAGGTCTACAAATAATTAATAATAATTATTGAATCACTAAAATCACTCGCAAAGCTGCCACGCTTAAATGGAATTAGGCTGGACACATCTGCCGCATGCCAGACGACAAATGGGCCAAATATGACCCAGTGCCCCCGGTCCTGTTTAATGGCAAACGACATCGCGGCAGGCCCAGACGGAGATGGCAGGATGAGCTGGACTCCTTTAATAAAGATTGGTCCTTGGCAACACTGGACAGACAGAGGTGGAAGGAGAGTAGGGCGGCCTTTGCCCAGCAGTGGGACAATAATGGCTAATAAAAAAATAAAATCATATTCTTCTCTTCTTGTTCTCACACGCTATTGTCTACATTTCTTTATCATTTCTCCTTTCACAGGTCTGCTGTAAGAAATTCCCTAAGAAATAAGCAGTACCTACCTTTGTACTCAGTACTCCCTCTCAGTACTCTCTCCTCAGAATCCCTCCGGACCTCTACAGTACTTATACAGTGTGTTATTGAGTTAACGCAAAACCTCTTAATGGGTCATTGTACTCATTATTATGAACAACTTTTACTATGGGAACAAACCTACCAACCAAAATCGCAAAAAAGAAAAGAATCTACTGTTCCCTACATTTCGACGAGTTATGCGAACATAAATGTAGGGAACAGCGGATGATTTTTTTTCGCGATTTCAGGATTGTTCCCATAGTAAAAGTTGTTCATAATAATGAGTACAATGGTACTTCTGGAGGGAGGTAGGCTGGTTGGAATAACCACCGACGACCGCCATGGTCCACGCACAATGGTCTAATGGTCCAACAAACCCCCCAACATAGAACAGCGTACAGAGGCCAGCACATAAAGCTACCCGAAACTGTACAATTTTCCCAGTTCCCCTTGAGCCTTATGCTTTAGCGATAAAGTTGAAAATCTCTAAAAGTTATTTGACAGATTGTAGTACCTTGATGTGCTGGCATCTATACATATGAAGCACGTTGTTCCATGTTACAGGATTTGGTTGTTGTAAAAAAATCTAATTTCAGCTGAGAGTAATCATAACAAAAAGTTGTAAAATTTTTGCCAAAAATTTTTCAAAACATAAATAAACTTTAAAGCCATAAAAAAAATAAAATGTTTGAAACTTTTTCTTGACGAAAAGTGAAATTACTCCCAACTGCATTAGACAAGGTCTACAAATAAATTTGCTGCGTCTGCTTATCCTGTAATGTAGTGACCGCGATAGCTCCGGTCGTATTAGGGTGAAATACAAATAGGTTACGTTACAGGTTACAAAGTACTTGAGTTACAGGAAAATACAATGAGAAATATTTAACCGATCCTTTAATCTAAAATCTTATTGACCTCATAACGGGGAAGCGCTAAGGTAGCCGCGAAATTCTATTTTTTTTACGTTTTTTGCAATTTGCTGGTCAGTATTAAGTTGTACGTTGATTAAATTAAGATTCGCGACCGTAACAGATATGTATTTTCAGAATTATAATATATTAAGAGCGTTTACGCCGTACGACATTTCATACAAACTTTCAAGCCCTTATTTCTCAAAATGAATGATCCGATTTTAATGAAACTTCATACGCATAAGCAGGATACAAAGGTCTAAAAAGTTAGTAGAGAACATTTTCAAAAAATTGTGTTACAGCCAGATTAGACCGATTTTAAATTTTCCATAGAAACAGAGATTTCCAGTTATCTTTTTTTAAATAAGACATTTCGCAAAAAATTGTGTTACAGCCAAATTAGACCGATTTTAAATTTTCCATAGAAACAGAGATTTCCAGTTATCTTTTTTTAAATAAGACATTTCGTAAATGTTTTCTACTAACTTTTTAGACCTTTGTATCCTGCTTAAGCGTATGAAGTTTCATTAAAATCGGATCATTCATTTCGAAAAATAAGAGCTTGAAAGTTTGTATGAAATGCCGTACGGCGTAAAAAGAGATCGAGAGAAAATACTGAAGGTAGCCTAGAGGTAATTAGGTGTGCTGGTGAATTGGTGAATTAACTAGCACAATAAACTATTTTATTACGCCTAGGAAGATATTACAAAGGTGGTATATGTAGATATAGCAAACGGAAGAGTTTAATACTCTGCGGGACACTAAAACGCTCCCAGACGTAATAACAATAAAAGTTTTATTGTGTCTCGTTCACTGTCATTTTACCGATTATCGCTGAACAACAAATGAACCGGGGGGGGGGGGGGGTTCCTCACCCCTGATGACATGGGCCCATGCCAGTCTATGGCAGTCTACTGCTGGAAATAGTCCTCTCCCAGGCTGCGACACAACACCCTGTCCTCCGCCTTCGGTATCCAATCTGGCCCAGTCACCAGACACGTGTCTGGTGTATTCTGTAGAGTTATTCCGGTCTGATCCCCTGAACCCCCCCTCCTCGATCCCCTACTAGTTCTTCTTCCGTTTGGGGAATACAGGCGATGTGTTAACTAACAAATGAAACGTCATCAATTTAATAATGTTATAGAGGTATGAGGAACAAGGTGTAAGGTTACTCATCGTCCATAGAAAAGGGGGGATCCTCCAACCAGAAGGGTGTTGTGTCTGGCGGGCAACTGCCCAACGATTGATGTAATTGCGCTGTAAACTCTGCTTGCGCGATGCAGGATTTTGCATGACGTCAGTGTGACGCGTAGTTGGCATGTGGCGTTGTGGATACGAGTACCGCTACAATGTAAACTGTGTAGCTGTTTTAACAATTTTGTGAGGAAATATTATTCAGGCTAAAACCCTTTGTAAAACTACAATAAATGTCATATCCGTAATTTATATAGTGTTAGATTTATATTTGTTAGATGCGGACGCGGTCACTTAAAGGAGGCTGCCGCAGGCGGCAGACCAGGCTCTCTGGTCTTTGTTTGACGGTCTATGGTTTCTGACAGCGTTGCGTACAGAAGCGCTATCCGTCATCCGTCAGGCGTTCGGTGTGATCTGGTTTTCTCAATAATCTCTTGTTGGTTTCTTTAACTTGATTTGTGATGATTTTGTTCCTCTGATTGTAATTTTGCTATGATTGATAATTATTTTTATAATTCATGTGATTAGCCTAAAGGATATCAAATAATTCTTCTATTTAATTGTGATTTCACTTCATTCCTAACAATAGTGTATTATAATGAAGAGTATTCAATTCTATTCTAAATGAAACCAACCAATAACATCGCTTAATTTTTCTAGCTTGAACTAAATTAGCGTTGGTATTGGTTATTTTTACACACATCCCTCGCTACGCATCCTCGCTCATCTCTGGTGGAAAGGCAGCCTTATCCCACTGCTGGGCAAAGGGCTTTCCTTTTTCCACTCAACTCGATCCTGAGCCAATATTTATCAATCCAAACTCAAACTCAAACTCAAATCATTTATTTCAATAAAACCTTGTACAGGCACTTTTGAATTGTCAAAATTAAATAGTCTGTCAGTTAGTCAGAAAGTTGAAGCTAGTTGCCCATTCCAAAGCGTAGATCTCTATGGAGAAGAACGGGCAAGAAACTCCATAAGTGCCTCAAATAAGTGTCAAGTTCGTCCCGCCATCTACGCCTGGGGCTTCCGCGACGTCTTTGAACGTTTTCAGGGACCCATGTTGTCTATTTTCTAAAACGTAGAAAATCTAAATAAGTACCTACCTATAATTTAGCCTTTGAAAGGGATATTAAATACCCAACCCTTTCTTTTTAAATTCTATTCAAAACCAAATTGAAAGGAAAACTGAAGAAGCAAACAAAACCAAGACCAAACGTCTAAAACGCGGCGTAAGCTCTGAATGTTTAATTTTAATTGTAAACACCGCCTTTACCGGCTTACTTTTTAGGGTTCCGTAGCCAAATGGCAAAAACAGAACCCTTATGGATTCGTCATGTCTGTCTGTCGGTCTGTCTATCCGTCCGTATGTTACAGCCACTTTTTTCCGAAACTATAAGAACTACATTGTTGAAACTTGGTAAGTAGATGTATTCTGTGAACCGCATTAAGATTTTCAAAAAAAAAAAAATATGGCGGTTCCCCATACTTAGAACTGAAACTCAAAAATTTGTTTTTCATCAAACAAAAATTTGTGTGGGATATCTATGGATAGGTCTTCAAAAATGATATTATTATTGAGGTTTCTAATATATTTTTTTTCAAAATTGAATAGTTTGCCCGAGAGACACTTCCAAAGTGGTAAAATGTGTGTAACTTAACTTCTAAAATAAGAGAATGATAAAACTAAAAAAAATATATGATGTACATTATCATGTAAACTTCACCCGAAAATTGGTTTGAACGAGATCTAGTAAGTAGCTCGCCGGTGAAAATTTAAAAACATATGATGGTACGGAACCCTCGGTGCGCGAATCCGACTCAATCTTGCCCGGTTTATATTATTAATGTTTTGGCACAGTCGGTATTTTTATTATATCAGCCAGCTCAGCCGCCTAAATCTTCGTGGAATTTATATCTCTTTTTTACTTCAACACTCCACCGGCTTTTGTTAAAAGGTGGCGGCGTGGATAAGGACGCAAATAAAACGGAAAGTTGTAAACTTTCTGGAAATTAAATGTTGAATCTGTTTGCTTTGGTTTTCTCCAGGGCTGTCGGTGGATGCTGGAATCGTAATTGTTAGGTACTTCGATTGGATGAGAAATTCTTAGAATATAGAAGGGCATGCCAGTGACGCGCGCCTTACACGCACTGAATGACACGGCTGACAGGATCGATTTATTTTCATGCTCTCTGAATGTGTGGGGCCCGTGGCTAAATAATAATAGCCGCACAGGTCGATCGATCAGGTTAAGCTACGCTTGCCGCGGTTGGTCTGTGGATGGGTGACCATCTTTACATACCGTGACCCCTCCGTGCCTCGGAAAGCACGTTAAGCCGTTGGTCCCGGCTGTCAATCGTGGATCTTTGACAGTCGTTACGGGGTAGTCAGAAGCCCGAAAGTCTGACAACCAGTCTTAGTCTTGTCAGTCCAGTCTAGGCATCGCACGTTGGTGCTGCGCAGACGTTGGAGAAGCGGCAACGCTCTTAAAACGCCAGTGGGATAGCGACCTAATCCATTTGGTCGGGGTGCCCTAGCTTAGTTACTGCGACCAATCCATTTGGTCGGAGTGCCCTAGCTTAGTTACTGCGACCAATCCATTTGGTCGGGGTGCCCTAGCTTAGTTACTGCGATCAATCCATTTGGTCGGGGTGCCCTAGCTTAGTTACTGCGACCAATCCATTTGGTCGGGGTGCCCTAGCTTAGTTACTGCGACCAATTCGGCTCGAGTGTGGTTGGTCACAGTTCCAACCTAACCTAACCCGCTTGGTCGACGTACTCTTGCTTAATTGCAACGACCAACTGTAAAAAAAGGCCAAAAAGTAAAAAAAAGGCTCAATTATTAAAAAAGTGTCCATCATTAGAAGCGCAACGTTTTTAAGAAGATCAGTTATATATCACACTAATATTATAAATGCGAAAGTTTGTGAGTATGTGTGTGGGGGTGTGTGTGTGTGTTTATATGTTTGTTACTTCTTCACGCTTAAACGGCTGGACCAATTTTGATATAATTTTGTATGGACCTAGCTGACACCCTGGATTAACATATAGGCTACTTTTTATCCCGATATTCCCAAGAGATCGACACTTATGCGGGTAAAACCGCGGGGCGCAGCTAATTTCCGATATAAAAATACGAAGTGGTAGTCGAAAACCCAAGAGAAATGTTTATTTTTTTTATGGAATGATTGAATGGAGGCCGTGACGTGGCCATAGGTTCTTCCGAGTGATTAATCATTTTCGGTTTTTATGTAAAAAAGTATTATAAATAGAAACTGTTTATTGAAGCAAATTCTGTTAAAATATATTATATTCATATTCTTCCTTCAATAGATTTGGATGACGAAGCTAAAGAAGATACTTTACGAAAGATTTTTTGTACCTATAGCTATCTTTCTGTTCTGTAATTTTGAAGGAACATCGAGATACTTACATGTGAAGTCTAGTTAAGTGTACCTAAAACGAAACATTCCAAAGCCAAATATTGAAACAGCTCGGAAATACCCGGAATACATTAAACAGTATTGTCACGAAATTAATTTGGAGGATGAAACATGTTAACCCGAGTTTACGTGACGAAAATAACAAACATTTTGACAAACAGTTAAATACCATTTTACGTTTTAGTCATGTTTTAGTACATTTAAATGTTTACATGCGTTGGAAATTATAATATTTACTGTGACAACATACGCAAGTTTCGTTAGTTAGCATCCGAATACAAGCATAATCAGCCTATCCCACTGCTGGGACCCACGCCTCCTCTTCGTGAAAGTGAGTGGGCCGTAATCCATCACGCGGGCCCAGTGCGGGTTGGTAGATGTCACATGTCTTCGAATTTTTGGTTCTAGGACATGCCGGTTTCCTCACGATGTTTTCTTTCACCGTTTTAAAGCAGTTGTGATGAAATAATTTACACAAAGTAAAGCGTTAGTCTGGGTTCGTCTGGATATGCGGGTAGTAAATTAAATGGTACTAGGCACCTTTCACACCGCCAGCGACAAGGGATTACTCGCTGGTACCTACCTACGCGTATGTACAGACGCTCAAGCTACTACAATCTGTCAAACTTTAATAGATTTTCAACTGCATCGCTAAAGCATAAGGTTCAAGGTTGATTGAATTAGCGATAAAGTTGAAAATCTATTAAAGAAATTGTAGTTACTTGATGTGCTGGCGTCTGTACATTTATAAGTGCAACCATTACCTACAGACTAACACAGCATGCACCATTTATGGTTTTACATAATAATACAAAGCCAAAAAAGATATGTACAATTATAGTTATGCAATATTTTTTGGTAATCCATGCGTAAAAATAATAATAACAACAATTATATTCTAAATAATAAAAAAAAAACTTTTTGACAGATAATATTAAAATTATTGTCAAAATAATTAATATCTAAGTAGTGCCACTACAAAACACAAAGATAGAACGACGATCGCGTCTCTTTGGAATTATCGAAATAGAGTTTCAAAAGTTTTAGCGTTAGTGTGTCGAGGGTCACATCTACCGGTGTAGGCTACTTGTGAAAAGTGAGGTAAAATGCTAGCAATTCCTTTCACAAACAATGTGTTTGGGTTCTCCTAAAAACATTGTAACTTTGGAAATAACTTAAAATGAAAAGAAACACTGAAAAGAAAAATGTCTTTCAAACTGCAATAAACAAACATCAAACTTCCCATAATTATCAGGAAACAATTACGGGAAGTTTGAAAAACATTTTCCTTACAAAAGTATTTACTTGAGACAACGTTTAATATTTCTGGAAGTACCTACTTCAGTCGGTAATCACACTATCTATTATTATAAAGGCGAAAGTTTGTGAGTGTGTGTGTGTGATTATATGTTTGTTACTTCTTCATGCTCAAACGGCTGGAACAATTTTGTTAAAATTTTGTACGGAGGTAGCTGACACGCTGGATTAACATAATATAAGCTACTTTTTATCCCGATATTCCCACGGGATCGACATTTACGCGTGTGAAACCGTGGGGCGCAGCTAGTTATCACATAAATCTGAATAAAACTGATTTCCGTGATAATTATCGTTCCCAAAAAATAAGGATGAATCAGTAAAAAGTTACATGGTGATTTTTAGCAAGTCAAACAGCTGAACGAAATGGGTTATTCTAATAAAACCCTTCGAGTTAACCCTTTCTAAATTGGTTGTATTCACCGATTAACTTTAATTAATGAACTTCAAATAGGGTTACCACCCGTCCGGATATATCTTATTAATAGTCTACCCTCAGAAATTAACAAATGTAGGTATCTCACAGAAAAATATCAAATGTAAACTTAAGCAATATTACTTAAGTATTTTGTAGGAATGATTGTAACTATCCAAAGATGTTATTAACTGTATCGACTGTAACGCATACATATAAAATGCTTCATTGTTTACGTAGTTCGATATTGAGATAGACTGATGATAGCACAAGTTTAAACCGCTGTGGTTTTTGGTTGCTATTTTATAAATAGTCCTGTATTCTTTTGTGTAAATGATAAATTAAAAAAAATCTGCGGGGCCATCTCGTACTTTTAAGAACGTTCACAGTGGTCTTAGTCTCAATCTGTCAAATATAACCTAAATTTCCCTACATTTTGATAAGTTTTTGACATTGGTTAAAAACTTGTTAGCGCGGGGAGCAATGAAAGAATGGACTGTATTTTAGGCAGTGGTTTAATGCCGTCTTGTTAAAAAAAAATAAACTTCCGGATAAACAATAAGTTAAGCTTAAAAGCGTTTACGCCGTACGGCATTTTATACAAACTTTCAAGCCCCAACCGATTTTAATGAAATTTCATACGCATACGCAGGATACAAAGGTCTAAAAAACTTTTTTTTTTTCAAATTAGACCGATATAAAATTTTCCATAGAGACAGAGATTTCCAATTATCTTTTTTTAAACAAGAAAATGTGTAAGTTTGAACTGTCTACATTACGGTACATGAGATACAGCTCGCTGACAAACAGACGTCTGTTTGTCAGCGGACGGACGTACAGACAGACAGTTGGCACCCTTTGGGTACGGAACCCCAAAATTAGCCGTATTTGTATCAGGACTTTTCGAAATGGCAACCCTACCTAATGAGGCCAGCTTTCGGGTAATTAGAGGGTTATTTTAACCTCTTTTGATGCCCTAAATCCCTAATGAATAGGATTATGTTAGCAAAATAATCATTTAATTCTATTAACGGTTAAAATTTAATTATTCATGGTGAATCAAGGTCGGGTGTTGTCTCATTGGTGTGTTTAGTATTCGTTAGTTGACGAATAAACGCCAACATATCAACCTACTACAATCTGTCAAATTTCTTTAATTGATTTTCAACTTTATCGCTAAAGCATAACGTTCAAAGTTTATTGGGAAAATTTGACAGTTTCGGGTAGCTTGATGTGCTAGTCTGTACAGCAAAAACACTGAGTCAAGAAGCTTGAAATTTTGCACAAAACTTTCTTATTTTACAAAAGTCAGCACAATATAAGGATTTTTCAAAATTCATCTCTGACACGGGTTTAAAAAAATATGTTTATAAAACTGTAACCCGACTACGGAAAAATACGAAACAAGTGATCTAAACAGTACGAAACAAGAAATTAGGTCCAGCCGTTTCGGAGATCAGCCGGAACAAACGGACAGACAGACAATGTTATACTTTTTGTTATATGTATCTACCTTAGTTATGTATTTTCATAAGCATTTATTAAAGTTATTTTGACATTACAAACAAACATTTCAATATTATTCATTTGTATGTATGTCATCATCATCATCTGCCTATCCTTTTTCCAACTAGGTTGGGGTCGGCTTCCAGTCTAACCGGATGCAGCTGATTACCAGTATTTTACATGGAGCGACTGCCTATCTGACCTCCACAACCCAGTTACATACTGGGTAATACGATGCCCCTTGGTAAGACTGGTTGTCTGACTTTCGGGCTTCTGACTACCCCGTAACGACTTTCAACGATCCACGAATGACAGCCGGGACCAACGCCGAGCCACGGAGGTAATCTCGATATGTAAAGATGGTCACCCATCCACAGACCGACCGCGGCAAGCGTAGCTTAACCTGATCAATGGACCTGTGCAGCTGTTGTTGTCATTTGTATGTATGTATGTATAGATTAAATCAAGCAGTCAACCAGTATAACTATTAGCGTTCAAGCCTAACTACCTAAAGCCTTTACTTCCAGAAAATATTGTCCGGAAAACGTTGGTACAATAGTAGCAGTATAGTAGGTACAGACCGCACAAGAAGCTACCCGAAACTGTTAATTTTTTGCAATCAACTTTGGACCTTATGCTTTAGCGATAAAGTTGAAAATCTATTAAAGAAATTTGACAGACTGTAGTAGCTTGAAATGCTGCCGTCTGTACATTCTCCCAACTTAGGTCCTACTAACCGTGTCTCGTTGTAATATAATTAGTGTTGGTCTCGCTTCGAATTCTATTTGCTTCGTTAGTCTAATAAGCGTGAAGCTATAAAGAAACGTAAACTACGTCGTTCTGCGGTCAAAAAGCATTTGTATTTTACTGAACGAGTATAAAAGTAAATAGGTTCCTACGGGATATATCGCAGGACAAAATGTTATAACAATTCTTCTGCCCTGCTTTACGAATTTATTTGGGGTTGACGCAGCACTTTCTTCCCATGCCATTCTTCTTAGCCATCATAAGTTTAGTATTAAATACTATAATTTTATTCTTCGAAATGCATCAACGATGAAACATAAAGAAGAGCATGAAGGATTCGTAATAAATTCTATGATATACGTTTCATTTGGTGCGTTTCAAAGTTGGTGCGTTTCGGGGAATACCCCATTTTTAAGACTAAATCCTGACAAGAATGACTATGACTAAATGACCTCGTCCCCTATTGTGCGCTTTTATAATTTCTAAATGAAGACACTTTTAAATGTCTGTCTACGATAACGATAAAACGTACATTTTATGGACGTAGACGATAAAAATATCTTCACGTTAGAAATTATTAAAGCGCACAATAGGGATAGAGAGCAGTGATCGCCCAGTGACAGCCGCGACTTACGAGTTGTAGGTCGTAGGTTTGAACCCAGACAAGCGCTTTACTTTGTGTAAAACCACTGCTCTCAAAACGGTGAAGGAAAACATCGTGAGGAAACCGGCATGTCCTAGAACTAAAAATTCGAAGACATGTGACATCTACCAACCCGCACTGGGCCCGCGTGGTAGATTATAGGCACCCTCTCGAAGAGAGGAGGCCTGTGTCCCAGCAGTGGGAACAATATAGGTAGATTATGCGTGTTGTACTTCGTAGCACGACCATGAACGCATTCATTATAACTTTTGATGGTAATACAATCCTTTTAATTTATAGAGTAAGTGCGCCATATATGGACTACCATAAGGATTTTCTTAAATAAAACTCCGAATTTTAAAGTTTAATCAGTCTTATTTATTTTAAACAGTTTGACACTTAATTTGGAACAAAAAGAAATGATTAAATTCTTCAATAACAGCAACATCTTAGAAATAATCAACATTTTCTAAAATAAGACATTTTTAGGAACTCACAAAAAGTGAACATATTATGGACCACATGGTTTCAAATATGGACCATGTTTTATTTGGTTCAAAATAACAATACAAAATAGTATTAAATACCTAAAATTAAATCAGTTACATAAATCATAATTATATAAAGTGATATCAGAATATTCGCACACATAGAAGTCAGTCATATCTTCTATTCCAACATACTCTTCATGAGCTTAGCGCCTGCAAGATACACATTGGATCCATTTCTCTCCATGAACATCTTCAGAAAAAAGCCCATCGCAATACAAGCATTTACCATTTTCATTTTAGGAATGATCTGGGACTTTCATCTGTGCATCATTGACGAATAATCACTCTTATCAAAATTTTCATTAGATGATTCATCATGTGAGATCCTTCTTTTCTTCTGATAAAATATTTTGAATTCTCCTTTGATTTATTTTTTAAGTTCAATGGCTTCTTTTTCTTTAATTTTTCAGTTTCTTCCTTCTTTTTTATTGATGTTTCTAAATGTTGTAGTATATGGTGAAGATGTTAAAACCATAGAATTTGGTAGTCCTTCTTCCTCTGTTGCTAACAGTTTTCTTAAGGCGTGGTATGGGCTGTAACACTTTTGGTGACAAATATGTTCTAGATGATGTGGAAGGACCAGGCATTGAATCATCCATGGTTGCAGCAGGTTGGTCTTACCTTGTGTTGGAGATGCCATTCTGAAACATAAAAAATAAACAAAAGTAGCTGTTTATAATATGGACTACTGGTCCATATTCGAAACAGGTCGATGGTCCATATTGTAATACACATACAATTCAACGTTATTTTTCTAGTACATAAAATTATAAAAACTTTAGGATATTACAATCTAATAAGAATAGTAGTTAAATAACTCACCTTTCATTAAACATAATTCACTTTCAAATCGGATACTATTTGTTGACGTGATGAACTTACGCAATTAGCTAAAAAATTACAAAGCAAGTTGACAAAAACTCAAAATGGCTCCCGTGAACACATGCGCGGATGCCGCCTCACTGCAAGCGACTGACAAGATGCTGAGGGGGTAAGCCTAGTATGGGCTGACAGTTGTGTCAGTACAACGAATATTCATTGAGAAACGCTGGTGGTCCATATTATAGACCCGGTCCATATATGGCGCACTTACTCTACTATTTTATACCACTAATTAGAAATTTTATACCTCTAAATTATCCTAGATATATAGGTATGAACGTATATTCTTAATTTTTACGTTTAACACCATGTAGTGTCAAGTATAAAAATCATATACAGGCGTATAGGCAGAAAAATTATTTTTGCTTTTGTAACAATTTACGACATTTACCAGTAATGAAATAGGAGTAAATAAAGAGTAAAAATTTTTAGGCATGCTCCCGTTTCATCCACTTTTATGCCAGCTGGAATTTTAGCGTGGTCGTGCTAGGAAGGAATCTTCCCAGCACGACCTTAGGATAATTAAGAAGTATAAAATTTCTAATTAGTGGTATAAAATAGTACAAATTAAAAGGATTTTATTACCATCTAAAGCTCTAATGAAGGCTAGAATTTTAGCGTGGTCGTGCTGGGAAGTTTCCTTCCCAGCACGACCTATATATCTAGGATAATTGAGAGGTATACAATTTCTAATTAGTGGTATAAAATAGTATAAATTAAAAGGATTTTATTACCATCAAAAGTTATAATGAATGCGTTCATGGTCGTGCTACGAAGTACAACACGATTATGCGCAATAGGGGCGATCATTTAGTCAGTAGGCTTTTCAGTAACCGGGTGTCACTGTTGTAAATAATGTTAGAAATATTTACCTCTGTATACCAAAGATTCAACAAGCCGGAACACAAGTAATTGCTAGGTAATAATAATGAATTAAGGCACCCCCGTTGTTTCGGGAATTCAATAGATATACGCGTATAGATTAAGGTCATAGCACACGTATCAAACCAGAAAGGGATCGGCACCGTATCAACTCGAGCCGTTCTTTGTATGAAACTCCCCACTGCAACGCACTCTAATCGGCATCGAAACGTAGTCGCTTCGCCTCAGGACACGCTCACGAACCGTGGTGCGGTGCGTTATGGCTCTACGTCCCCGCGCTTACGTCTCTCCGTACTCGAGCTAACGTCTCTTCGTACACCCTTGCCCCTCTCACCACTCCGGCCTGCCTGCTGCACCATCAACTAGCGGTCGGCGAGCCGTAAGCGCGGCGTCGCCTAGCCGTAGCCGAGTCGACGTATCGGAGCTTCTGATCCGCTTTGGTGACGTGCGTACGTTAGGTTGACGCCTGTTTGACGGCGAGGCGAAAGGCAATAAATACGGTGCCGATCCCTTTCCGATTTCATATGTGACCTTTACTCTGAATTTATTGCTTGCTGTGCGGTGCTCCCCATCACATTCATTTGTTTTAATCGTTTGTTGTCTACAATGTATCGTCGTTGACATATAGGTAGGGATTGACAACAATATTTGGTTCGTGTGTGAATATACTTTTGACATTTTTCCATTTCAGCTTTCTCTCTTTTTGCTCTGTCTGTTTCGGTCTTGCTTCTCAAAGAAGTCGGATAGGAGACGCCGACCTCATCTAGTTTTTAAAATATGATTGATGTGTAAAAGTGTTTGTATTCAGCGGGATTGTCCGAAAGGGTTACCGCTGGCCCGGAACATAAAGGGAAGGAACACGGGTGGGTTTTATTTAGTCAGTAAGAGTCTGACACTCCCTTCCGCTCCACCCAGTGCGGGAGGATTTTGTTGATTCATTTGATGATATCCCAACCGCAAAAAAAAAGTGTTTGTATAAACCTACTTAAACATAATTAGCTTATAATGTTCCCACTGCTGGGACACAGGTGTCCTCTCTGTCAGAGGAGTGGGCTGTAACCTACCACGCGGGCCCAGTGCGGGTTGGTAGATGTCTCATGACACACATCTTCGAATTTTCGGTTCTAGGACATGCCGGTTTCCACACGGCGAAAAAATGTATTGTGATAAAAAAAAACAACGTGTTTCTTTACTATACGTGTCAATAAACCGAATCAGAATTATTAATATCAATGACTAAAACAAAGAAGGAATATAATATTAATTGAATTTAATGGTAATAATACCTTATCATCACGTTCCTTCAAATATTTATACGTAATATGTTTTTTTTTTTTTTTTTAAATATCAATGTAGTGAACAATGTCGCAATAAATCTCTGTCGTCATAAAACTGGTATTTATGAAACAATTAAGATTATAAACTAACTAGCTTTTGCCCGTGGCTTCGACTGCATAGAGGTCGGAAATTATCCCATAAGAACATTCTCAATTCAATTCTTTATTGCATTCCATAATGTTGGTAATAGAGTTCTGTTCCATTTATGCCGCATATTTTGATACACTCAAGGTAATCAAAACCTATAGGGTACTTAACTCCCGTTGACCTAAAATCATGAAATTTGGCAAGAAGCAATGTCAAGTAAAGAAAAAAATCCGAAAACCGTATATTTGTAGTTACATACTGTGGAACCCTCGGTGCGCGAGTCCAACTCACTCTTGACCGGTTTTTTTACAGGATAGATCGGCGGGTCACGGTTTATATGTGTGCGAAACATCGTAATCCGTTCAGCCGTTAAAGCTTGAAGCTTGAACATACAGACAGACAGAGTTACTTTCGAATTTAAAATATATGTATTCCTACATTCATTAAATTAAATTAACACAATAATTATTATTATAACTTCCAGTGCCACAGCCGAGCAAGGATCTCTCGTCGCATAGACTATTCTAGACATTGTCTTCATCGGTAAATGTTTCGGAATAGTTAACTAAGTCATGGAAGCAAAGTTGTGTTCTTTTTTTACAATTATTTCTCAGTATTTGTCAGAAATTTACTTTAACACTAAACGAAAACACGTACAAAAACAATTAATTCAGAACGGTAAACATTCAAGTTAAAATAATATCCTTCCCTTACTTCGCCATTGCGTATTCACAGCCAATAGGTACTACTGAACCCAAATTGCCCAATATAAATAACGACTTTTCTTTTACAGATGGCGCAAAAACTTGCAACCCAGCGGATAACAAGATCGATCTACTAAACAACATGCACACTTGAAAAAAGGAAGATGGCTTTAAAAATATTATTTTCGAGTGTCACCATGCTAGTTATGTTCAAATTCAGTTCTTCAACAACAGATATATACAGTAACACGTCTATATCAAAATTAGATAGCATAACAAATTTCGCCATCAAAACTAAAATGATGGCCAACAAAACCGATAATGAATTTGAAATAGAAGAGTTTATAATTAATTCAACATTAAACAGAGATAGTAAAGAGAAACTAGAGAATGATACAGAATCTACTATACTATACAATGATACTGACTCGTGTGTTGGTGATCCTGATTTTTGTAATATGACAAAAGAAGAATATTTGGAGATGTTAAATGACTACATTTTCCCTCAGCCTTATGAATGGGTTTTGATAGCAACTCATGCTATAGTGTTTGTGATTGGTTTAATAGGGAACGCCTTAGTGTGTATAGCAGTGTATAGGAATCATTCTATGAGGACTGTAACGAACTATTTTATCGTAAACCTGGCCGTGGCTGATTTTATGGTGATTCTCATTTGTTTGCCGCCCACCGTGCTGTGGGACGTGACGGAGACATGGTTCTTCGGGACTGCGATGTGCAGAATTGTACTCTATTTTCAGGTGAGTGAGTTCATTTTTGTTAATTCTTAGTAATATAAGTTCTTATTATATTACTCAGTTGCCAAAGTTTAAATTGCCCAATCAATCATAAGTTGTTAAACGTCAGGACATTGATTAAATGGCAATTTTACCCACGTTTTAGACCTCTCCTGGTTTAAAATGATTCTTCGTTCATTTAGCATAATAATGTATATGTTACAGAAGGCTTCCTTTATACAGATAATCTACTCTTTAGAAAAGGTATTGGAAGCTGTATACAGGGTGGTTAGGACATCGACGGGCACACTGTAACTATGCGTTCAGCACATAATTCTAAACCTCTTAGGGTAGAAAATTTAAGTCGGTAATCATAAAACAAAATTTGCTGTTTCATAGAAAAGTGCAAATCGCGACCAAATGCACGGAACAGTTAATTATTTTAAGGAAGTACCCTATAGGTTTTGATTCCCTTGCGAGTGTCAAAATATGCGGCATAAACGGAACAAAAACGCCCATAACTGTTGATTGCGTTGACGTAGAAGTCTTATTTTTTCTATTAACTATAACTATTTGATATTAATTTCAACTTGATAACTCCACGCGTTCCTGAGAAAATAGGTCTTGACAGATGGACAACGAAGTGATCTTATAAGTTCTGTTTTTCCTTTTAAGGTACCTAACCCTAAAAAGAAACTTAAATAGGTTTATTTGTCACAGAAACACATGCATACAAAATAGTAGATTATTTGCCAAGGGAGCAAACAACAATATTGAAGGCAAGGATTCAAAGTACGTCACTCGAACTTAAAATAGTGTTGCTCCCGAGGTGGACAGTCTACTTTTTATCACCCTCTATGAAAAAATAAGTAAACTTGCAACCTATGAATAAGACAACATAGAAATTATTAGAGGCTAATGTTTATATTTGAACAATTATGGAAGTGCATCGTAACAAATCCGTCAGTTGTAGATTTATTTACAGCTTGAGAATTAGAAATTGTCGAAAAAACGATATTATTGATAATATTGTCGTTCCGTTTGTCAGTATCGTTATAGCCAAGGAATTAATTTTGTTGCGATCCTGATGGAACGGTACAAATTATCGGTACTGGAACTATGCGTAACGTCATTTTGAGTAACGTTTCAAGTCCGTGTCTATAACATCCTTTGGGTTTCCAAAGGATGATAAAGAACTTCCGTTCCGTTGTTTTATTTCACTTCGACGCGTTTTTCAATATCCTCTGAACCCGAACAGCTGCTAATTAAGACCTTCCCACACATATCCTTAGAAACAATGTTTCCTTACACAGCACGATAATAATAAATAAGTATCTGAAAAGACAATTAGAGGAATATCGCAAGACAACGTATGGGAAAAGTACTAAAAATTAAAAAAATGATTAAAATGGTACAATTAGGAGAAAGTAAATGACAGGATGGCGTTAGTTTTTCTGACTAATATAAGATCATTTTATTTATCCAAAACATAAGTATACATACACATGGCATACAAGATGTTACATTATATTAATAAACAGTCATGTTTTGCCTCAACGGCGTACAACTATAAATAGGTAAACATCAAATAATTCTACATTTATCCAGTAATTTAAGCAATTAAAACAACCCAAATTCACTAACACAGGTTTATTAAGAACCTTTGTTTACTACCAGATGATATTATTATTTTTTTTATGAGCCTGTGTTGTCCCACTGCAGGGCAAAGGCCTCTTCCCTCTTCCCACTTTTCCCGGTCTACTGCGATTGTGGGCCAATGCTTTAAGAAGGACAGGCATCACTCAAAATTATGGTCGCACAATAACCGCAGACTCCCCATCACCAGTCGCAGCATCGAACAAGAAGCACAAAGTATGTCTCGTCAGCAGTGAAACTTCTAACCGGCTATACAGTTTATTGGAAGAGACACTATTATGTAATTATGAAATATGTCATTACCGTCAACCCAAATGTGGAATAGAATGTATCCTAAACAATATTGATGGTAAAGTACGTAATTTTACTAAGTCTGATTACTGTGTTATTTATGTAGGAGAGGAAGACTTCCGGAAGACGCAAAACTATGGGCATCTTGTCAAATTTATCCATGAAAAATTACTACCTTTGTGTCATACCAATTTTATAATCTGTTTGCCAACATTTAAGTACATGAACAACTGTAATATTATGTTTAATAGCAGAATAGACATTTTCAATAATTTACTGTACATGGATGTCGAGACTTATAACTGTGCACTTGTCTTGGATTCAAACCTTAATTTGCCGTACACTAGCGATACATACAATCAACGTTTCGGGACTTTGAATAACAAAGGTCAAAAAATTATTTTATCGGACTTACAAGACCTCATTCAGAGCTTGAGCGTACTGAGTGCTGTCCACTTAAAGGTTGATAGTTTCCAAAAGAAACAACAAACTTGGTTAGACACACAACATCTGAACAATTCTTCAACATCTGAACAGTTTTTTCTTTAACGTTCTAAATATTCTTCATCAAAACATAGCGGGGCTACTAAACAAATTAGATATTTTTATAGTTAAACTAGAAGAACTCTACAATACGGGAAACCCTATAGATGTAATATGTATAACAGAACATTTTATGGAAAGAGGATATGAAGATTTCTTGCAAATACCCAATTTCTGTCTAGCGGCATGCTTCTCAAGAAATGCCAAACGAGGAGGCACCTGTATTCTTGTGAGAAAAGGCTTACTGTATAGGGAAATACCAGACGTAGCAAAACAATCTGTGCCAAGCGTGTTCGAATGCTGTGCCATAGAACTCGTCTCACATCACATTATTATTGTATGCGTGTACAGAATACCGAAAAACAATTGTACAATATTTTACGAGAGGTTAGATAACATATTAAAAAAAAATTGCTTTCAATCGAACAGAAATATCGTTATATGTGGAGATTTTAATATTGACGTCCTTAAAAGAAATAAAATGACATTGGATCTTGAATATTTTCTCCAACAATACAATTTAAAATTAGCCTTGAATACCCCTACCAGATTGAGTAGCAATACATGCATCGATAACTTTGCACATAACTATCGCGCAGGCTGCAGAGCTGAAATAATCGATTTAATTCTTTCTGACCACACTTCTCAAATTCTAAAAGTACCCATTAACAAAACTTGTAAACTTAAATTTTGGAAAATAAAAAAGCAAGACATTTCGGAAGAAAACTTAATTAAATTTAAATCTTACTTGAAGAGCTTATCGTTTATGCCAGTTTATGAAACCGGAGATGCAAATGACTCTTTTCGAAATTTTATGGATGATTTTTTACTCCTTTATAGATTATGCTTTCCAAAAAAAATTGTAACTATTAAAACTAGCAAATCGACTAAATGGATCTCTAATGGAATAAAAACATGCAGCAAGAAACAAAGATGTCTACTTTGGGAGTACAGACATAATCCTAACTCAAAAAATAAACAGGCTTTTAAAAAATACTCAGCACTCTATAGAAAAATAATAAGACTAACACAGAAAGCCCAAAATAATCATTTTGTAAAGACTTCCCAAAGCAAGTCTAAAGCTGCTTGGCAAATAATTAACAAAACTAAAATCAATTTTCCCCAAGAATCAGTATTATTATTAAAAAGAGATAATTTGACTTTTACACATCCAATTGACATAGCAAATGAATTTAATAATTACTTTATTGACACAATTGAAAATAATATTGACACAGATAATACCAATAATAATAATTTTGAAAATTTGACATCTCATTCATTATTTATGCAACCAGTAACATACATCGACATAATAAAAATTATTAATGACTTAAAAAACACTAATACTGTCGGCTACGATGGCGTATCTACAAGAGTTATTAAATATGTCAAGGAAATAATTGCACCGCCTCTAGCGCACATTATTAATAACTGCATTACTGATGGAACATTTCCAAATGACCTAAAAAAAGTTATTATAAAACCCCTTTTCAAACGGAATGATAAAACAGATGTAAAAAATTACAGACCAATTGCCAAAATTCCGATATTTTCAAAAATAATAGAGAAAGTAATATATAATGCTGTGTATAATTACTTTGAAAAAAATAAACTATTCTGCACAGAACAAAAAGGGTTTCGAAAGAACACTTCAGTCAATATGGCATTTTTTGACTTATTATCAAATATTATGACTTCCGTAGATAAAAGGAATCCAATAAGTGCTATTTACACTGACATGACAAGAGCTTTTGATTTTGTTGATCATAACATCCTACTTAGAAAATTACACGGCTATGGAATAAGAGGAAATATCCTCAAACTCTTAGAATCATACCTCAGTGACAGAATGCAGTGTACAGAAATCTCTAGAATATGCCCAATCAGTAAGATAGAATCTGTATACACATCTGAATTTAGACATGTAAAATATGGTGTGCCTCAAGGCAGTGTAGTGGGATCGTTATTGTTTTTAATATACATTAACGATCTCCCAAGAGCAATAACACACAAAATGGTTCTCTTTGCTGATGATAGCACAGCAATTATCGAGTGTACTAATCCTACTAACTACCAAAATGAAATCAATGGCTCTGTAGGTGAAATTATAAAGTGGCTTGATAAAAATAATTTAAGAATAAATTTAAGTAAAACTAAAATAATGCATTTCTATCAACGTCGTGCAAACCCAACAATTTCCGTTACTTGCAACAACTGTTTGATAGAAGAGGTCAATAATAGTAAGTTTCTAGGTATAACTATCGACAATAAACTCACTTGGAAACTCCATGTAGAAGATATATGTAAGCGCATGAGTAAATCCGCATACGCACTGTTCCAATTATCAAAAAAAGTAAATATTGAAACATTATTGACAGCGTATCACGGTTTAGTAGGTTCAATTCTCCGATACGGTGTTATTTTTTGGGGACAATCAACTGATAGAGAGACCGTATTCAGGATGCAAAAGCGTTGCATTAGGTCTATGTGCGGTCTACAAACCACAGACAGCTGTATGCCTTACTTCAAATCATTAAAACTCTTAACATTTCCGGCACTATACATATTAGAAACTGCACTTTTTGTAAAAAGAAACCCGCATTTATTTATTAAATTATCAGCAGTCAAGAAAACTGAATTGCGTGCTCAGTACAAAAATCAATTATGTAACATAAAATGTAAGACTGCTTTGATGTACAAAAGCTTTTTCGGAATTGCTCCTAGAATTTATAATAACATTCCTAATTCCATAAAGATACTGCCATTGGCAAAATTTAAAATCGTACTGCAGAAACTTCTTCTTGACAAATGCTACTATACAATAGACGAGTTTTTAAACGATAAAGAGTTATAATAAAATTATTAATGCTGTATTTAATTTAATTTTTAAATTCAATTTAATTTTGACATCTGTAATTTTATTTTATTTTTTTTGTGAATAATAGAATGTGTATTTTTGTTAATGACATTTTTTTAGCATATTTGAATTGCATGTTACCATATTTGTATGTCTTAAGACAAAACATAGCGTACTATTTTATATGTGTATGACCTATTGTATACCTATGTTTCACAAATAAACTTTATGAATGAATTAAGGAGTGCAGCTCATCCGCCATCTCTTTCTGGGCCTGCCGCGCAGTCGTTTCCTGCCATTGGGGATCCACTGAGTGGTGGCTTTTGCTTACTGATACTTTTGGATATTGATACATTTGCATATTGAGACATTTAAATGATACCTATCGGTTTTATTTTTTCTAAAGCAACTTTTTCCTAGAAAAGCAGTCATCATCTGCCTAGCCTTTTCCCAATTATGTAGGGGTCGGCTTCCAGTCTAACCGGATAAAGCTGAATACCAGTATTTTACATAGAGCGACTGCATATCTGACCTCCACAACCCAGTTACTGAGTAATACGATACTCCTTGGTTAAGGCTGGTTGTCAGACTTTTTGGCTTCTGCCTACCCGTAACGACTGCCAAAGATCCAGGAATGACAGCCGGGACCAACGGCTTAACGTGCTTTCCGAGGCACGGAGGTGTCTCGGTATGTAAAGAGGGTCACCCATTCACAGACCAACCGCGGCAAGCGTAGCTTAACCTGATCGATCGACCTGTGCGGCTGTTATTATTTAATGGCCGCAGTGGCGGTTGTCATGAAAATGATGACAACAGCAAAGATTTAAATCGATAGAAAGGTCGTCGCATTTCTGTTTCGTTTTGACACACAATAACGCAGTGTCTTGATTGATTGATTGTCATGGAAACGCTATATCATAATGTGTGAGCTCACTCTTCTCAGTATGGACTGTTTTTCACGTGACTACGGTGAGGGCAAGTCTAGCGATTTAAATCTTTGGGCAGCGGGGTTTGAATTTATGGTGTCAAAAACGCTCTCTGGGAAAAACCAATACACCAACTTACATAAACAACGTTTCAATGACGTCATTAACCGGCAAATTGCGGACGCTGGCGAGGGCACTAAATTAACACGAGTGTATTAATTACTCACTTAAGCAAGGTGCGTAATCTACTTTTCTTTCAACTACCAATCTACCTACCGTGATAAAATATACCTACTCAAAATAAAAACTCAAGTTAATGAAAACAAAGTTTTCATAAGCTTTTAATTACTTTTGCAGCAAAAGGATATTAGCAATTTCTTGAGTTGAATTCATAATTCGCTATCGCTATTTCCATTTTTTAAAGTTTTTCTTGCAAAATATGAAGTATCAAAGTTTTACAATGATACAAAATGCGTGTCATTTGTTTTTTTTTTCACCAAGGCGGTTTTATTCAGCCGATTGTTATTTTCAGCCAGTATCCTTTTGATCTAATGCGTACATTTTATATTAAACCTAATGGGATATAAATATTTATTTATAGATGATAAATTTTTAACTAAACAAAAAAAAACAGTGCATTAATGAAAAACTGTGCAACCATGAGATTTCATATAACATTTCTGCACTGTTATGGTTCTAAGAAAAAAATACGTCCTTTGTGATCGGTTTTGTAGTGTTTAATGATAACAGATACTACGTAGTTGAAAGAAAACGTTTTTGTACCAGCTATTGTGCTTCCATAAAAAATCTAGTTCCTTGTTTATCAGCTCTGGAAGTTCCTTCCTGTATCCGACAGAATTCCGAACGACAAAGTGAGGCACATCGATAACGTACGTCATCAAGTCATATCTAGCTAAGCTTGAAAATAATGGCTTCCTATGTGTGTGCCAAACTGGATATTCGATATGCGTAAAATATTTGTGCAGACTGCAGATATATGTTTTGGGTCTGGTTGCATTTTAGATTTACGCACTTACGAAATTGGAACATTTCGGAGTCATTTAAAGTTTTTCGAGAATGGGAACTAACCTGTATTAGAATTACGGTGAAAGCGCTAGGGTAGCCCGCGAAATTCATTTTTTTTTACGTTTTTTGCAATTTGCTGGTCAGTATTAAGTTGTATGTTGATTAAAATATGATTCGCGACCGTAACAAATATTTATTTACATATTTATAATCATTAAAGTCATCAACACAACTCTCTAAGACCAAGTAATCCCACTGAATGACTATTTCATTTTACAATTACACTAACCTAACAAGTTGTAGGTATTACTGATCCTCGATTAAATAATTCTGTAAATACATATTGTTACGGTCGCGAATCATATTTTAATCAACCTGACAGCAAATTGCAAAAAACGTAAGAAAATTTGAATTTCGCGGGCTACCTTAGCGCTTCCCCCATAAACACCTGGTTTTTGGAACGAAAAATAATTGCAAGTCAAGAGATCGGATTGGCTGTTGATAATCCAGTCAACCAATCAGATCAGCTTACGACGCGCGACGGTTTGACAATTTGTTAGAAATTGTTTTTGTTGTTTTTCGTTCCAGAAGCCGGGCCATCTTTGTTATTATTATTTGGTTTTGGCGTTTTTGGTTAGTTATCTTAGTACGTTCTGGCTTATAAGACCTGGAGTGGGCGGGCTAATCTCGACAAACAATTTCAAGTTTTAATGCAATTTATTTTGTCAATTGTCTCTTCTTTACTAGTTAAATAATAAAACTTCAGAGTGGCTTTAATTTCTTCCATAAACTTTGCACTGTCTTTTCAGTTTTTATATGGACATAAAGAGATGGATCGATAGTCATAATAATCTTCGCTATGGCTTTGTTGTCCTTTCCTTCATCTAACGGCGGTTCGACGCCTTTCAAGATGAGATAGTTTTCCACCGCGAACGCCCAATCATCATAACTCTCACGCTCTTTTAACTTGCTAACGTTTACTGAGTAATTTCCTGCCATTTTTATAACTGTGCACTGGTAGCGGTATCTACAACGCCACATGCGAACAACGCGTCATACTGACGTCACACAAAATACTGCATAGATAGATACAACGGCCCGACATGAATCATTGGGCAGTTGCCCGCCAGACACAATACTCGTCTGGTCGGAGGATCCTTCCTTTTCTATGGAGGTTGAGTGAACTTTACACCCTGTTCCTCATACCTCTATATGTCCTAAATAACTGGTCGAAAAACTGAAAATTGCGGATCTGGGCCCTTAGCCTAATAAAACTTCAGAGTGGCATTCAACAGACTGTCAATTATTTAGAATGTTCCAGATACGTCACACATTTAGGTACACTAGTTGCCAGTAGATGGCTCTAGTAATATGCAGCAATGTAGACATAAGTATGCAGTTTCTTTTGATACATATTTAACACTATACAGTCATATGCAAAATCAATCAAAATCAAAATATTTTATTTCAGATAAGCCTACATAGGCATGAAACGTCAGAAGCACCTAGCTTCTGCACGGTTCCAATTGGTCGTTTCCTATCGAGAAAAGCCGGCAAGAAACTCCACGGTTACTCTTTTTCAAAATAATTGACTTTTACAATGTTTTAAAATAACAGTAGGTATGGAAGGACAGCGTAGGCCTGTTAACAAGTACCAGGTACTTGATAAAATAAAAAACTATCTACAGAACAAACGTCAACAAGGCCTACAAACAAGGTCCTCACATTTACAAAATAAGAATCTATCAGAAGGATAAATAAAAAATTTAATATAAAAACCTACTAAAGCTAAGTGATAATTATGATTGCCATTACAACCACTAATAAAGAGATGAAAAAATAGAATTGTCTGTAAGTATATAATGTCAAATAATAAAAAGATTATGTCAAAGAAGGATGTAAAAAATAAACATCGTAATTTGAGAGCAGTTAATAGAAATTTACATAGTTATGCCGTTAATGAGGTGCCAGGGAAGCCACATGTGCAGAAGGAATAATTGTCCACTTGACCTCGTTTTCTTGTGTCGATTAAAAACTTTAATCCATCGCCAAGACATGTAATCGCACCCTACTATCAATTTCCTACCAGCCATCAATCACAATTTAACCCTTCACAAAATATAACTACCACTTTCGTAATCGTAATTAGGTACACAAAATTGTATACCAACGTCGCGGCGTCGTCTGTAAGCTTCGAAAAGCCCATCTTACCAAACTGGATACTTTATTAGACAAATTGCTTGGTATCGAATACGATGTACGATTTATCAGTGGTTATCCATCATGGAGTCGAGCGATTAATTTCCGTGCAGCCCCTCCCTAGGGTGACACTTTAAGGGGTGTAAGCCCCATAAAGTGTCACCCTAGGGAGGGGCTGCTCAAAAACTGAAGTTTTAGAAACAATAAAAATATATGATCGACTACAGTAAACAAAATCAGAAAAATATATGATATTCTTCAGGATATATGCTAGGTAGATAGTGTGTTAAAAACATAATACAACTAATTAGTTGTATAAAGTTCCCTACATTTATGTTCGCATATCTCGTCAAAATGTAGGGAACAGCTGTTTTTTTTTTTCGCGATTGCAGGTTTGGTCCCATAGTAAAAGTTGTTCATAATGATGAGTACAATGACCCCTGAAGAGGTCCAGAACGACTTAAATTTAACCTTGTATACTAAAACCTTTCTGAAAGTCACATTAATGAAAGAATTATCAAAGTTGCTTCATAAGTTTTTGAGAAAATCGCGGCCATGCAAATATACATACATAAATACAGAAACAATACAGACTCCTTTTTTGAAGTCGGTTATAAATAGAATAATTTGATTGAAACATGGAAACGTTAGCACTTCCTCGTTGTGGCGGCATGTGGGGGCATAATCCTTTGACCGCCCACAACAAAGTTATTTTGCCTATGTGCCCGAAATAGAGCGGCCTATTTATGCTTGTGGTTTGTGGAGCAGATATTATAGTTTACCCCCTTTCTACCTGTGTGTGTGTGTGTTGGTAAAGTGATTAAAAGGTTATATTTGGAAGATGGAAGATGGATGGAGAGGCTTGTGGCTAAGTAATAACAGCCGCACGGGTCGATCGATCAGGTTAAGCTACGCTTCCCGCGGTTGACCCGTGGATGGTTGACCATCTTCATATACCAAACATCTACACTAGGAAGTGTATTTTTTCGTCGATTATTAATATCAGCCATCCTGTACGTTTTAGTGTTATCTAATTATGTACATATCCATTGGTACTAATATTATAAAATGCGAAAGTGTGCCTGGCTGTTACCTCTTCACGCTTAAACCGCTGAAGCGATTTAGATGAAATTTGGTATATAGTTTGAGTCCCGGGAAAGGACATAGGATACTTTTCATCCCGTTATTCCCACGGGATCGACACCGCAGTGAAACCGCGGGGTGCTGCTAGTAGGTACATATTTTAATAATAGTAAATTTTGAAAGAATTTTCAATAAAAAAAAACCGGGCAAGAGCGAGTCGGACTCGCGCAACGAGAGTTCCGTAACATCATATGTTTTTAAATTTTCATCGGCGAGGCCTACATTCGTCAGAGAATTTTAACACTGTGCACTGTGGTATAGAATATTGCAGTTTTATGTCAGCGCCATCTCTTGACCGATAGTGGAACAAATATAACTTTTGATCATGATTTCTGAGAAAGTGTGCTATTTAGAGACTTCGTTTTATTTTTTCTGTAATCTTTACGTACAATAATTTCAGATTTTTCTCTTTGCAAACTTCGGAGATAAGGGGGGGGGGGACGGTATTTTTTTTAACATTTTTCATCAAAAGTCGAAAACTATGAGTCCTAAAAAAAAAAGAAAAAACTTTTGAGAATTTGCAAACTGCGCTCTTTCATATGATACCCCACATGCTCTAGTAGACCCACTTCGAATTTTCCAGACCCCCTTTCAGTCCCTGTTGCAAAAAATGTACATATATTTTTATTTCTTTTTTATTTGCAAAATAGTTGGGCAAACGTCATCTAATATTCTTCCAAATTTCAAGTTAATACCATTAGTAGTTCCTGAGTTATCCAGCTGTGACAGACAGACTGACAGACTTAGTCTCACCATAAGGGTTCCGTTTTTACCATTTTGGTACGGAACCTTAAAAATGGATTCTCAATTTGGGGAAAATGTGCTTTTAAATCAACATTAAACATGGCGTGACCGTAATGGGCCTGTCACAAAGCCACAACCCAAGTAATCAAGCAGTAAATAAGTCTATTTGAATTTCATATTATAATAAACCGAGATCAAAATCCTTTTAACCTAACACATTTAAAATTAAAGACAGAACCGAACAATGCAGTCCTGGATTCCATTAACCGTACAAAATAATGTTAAATTTAATTTACACCACATTATTCGCGAGGTCGGAGTTTTAGTGCTTGGTCAGACTGGTAGCGCGGGGCGGGGAGCGGCGCGGGTGCGGGAATGCGCGCGATCTGCCTGTCCGCAGTCGAGCGCGGCTGCGTTCTGCGTGTTGTCGTGTCCAGTGTTTGTCAAAATATAATATGGATGAAGAAGACTTATTTTTATTAAAAAAAAGCTCGAACAAGTTTGAGAACACTGCGGCCACTTGTACGAACGAGTACTACGGCGTGAGTTGCCCGCGCGCTCCCCGCACCGCGCAGCCCGCGCCGCTCACCACGCCAGCGTGCCCACTATGGACACTGAAATAAAGTTCATAAATGTTTGAGTACGCCGCGCCGCGCCCGCACTGCCTGTCTGGCCAAACACTAACTTTCTCATTGGTGGATGGTACCATAGATTAAATATGTACTGAAGAGAATCTGCAGCTATAAATGCGAAATTAAGTTTGTTTGTTACTTTTTCACGCCTAAACCACTGAACCGATCATCATAAAATTTTGCATATACGTCGTCAGGGGTTTCATCCAGAAAAAAGTACTGTTCCCGAGAAAAAGAACAATAACTTTCGACGGTCACAATTGCTTTAGGACGAAAGACACGTAGCGCCATCTAGAGATGGCGCTACGTGTCTTTCGAATCATGATTGAATTATTAGATAACTTTATTATTGTGGTAAGATTTTGTTTTTACTATAAGAGATACATTTTGTGAGTCTAGTGTGTATAGCGGTATCTACAACGCCACATGCGAACAACGCGTCATACTGACGACACGCAAAATCCTGCATCTCGCAAGCAGAGTTTACCGCGCCACTAGCATAGATACAATAGCCCGACATGAATCATCGCGCAGTAGCCCATCAGACACGACACCCGTCTGGTCGGAGGATCCTCCCTTTTCTAAAGAGTAAGAGTGACAGCATAGGCTAGCAAAAAAAAAAAGAGTGAACTTTACCTACATCCTGTTCCTCATACCTCTATAGGTAGATAGTGTAACGCGAGCTAAGCCGCGAGCAAAAGCTAGTATATTACATGGCCCATATTCATATGATTAATTTCAAGCCTTTTTGACCCTGTCTTGTAGGTAGAACATAACTCACGATTCGAACGATTGGAGAGGACGTCGTCTGTCGGGTCAGATATTATAAACAATATTAGACTTTACGACCTCCATTTTCTCCTAAGATACATGCTTAGTGTTTATATTCCACATCAAAGTGACCTTTAACGTGAACCACACGCGGTGAACGACGATATAGGTACAGCTCAAACATAGCCATTAGTGCTTGCTATCGACTGCCGTGTTTATACAAGACTAGCACTTTGCCCGCGACTTCGTCCGCGTGTATTTCGTACTTTCCTCTAAAAATTTCGAAAATGTATGCTGATCTTTATCATGTATTCGGGCCAATTTTTCAGTTTATAGTTCAACGGAATCAGATTTTTCATATAAACTATATCCTCACTTTTCACTCCCACAGGGGTGGAATTTTGAAAAATCGTTTGGGATGTGTTCATTACTTGACTCAAAGATTATTTATACCAATTTTCAAGTTAATCAAGTCACGCACTAAAATCCTCTATATCCCTCCCTCAAATTAAGTACCCCTTTTCACCCCGTTAGGGGAAGTTTTTAGAAAAATCCTGATACACGTAATTCTTTATTGTTAAGTATAAAAACTGACTTTCGAGTTAATCGGACCGCACGTTAAAAATCTTCCATACAAATTTTGGCACCGCCAAATCGGGGGATTTTAGGGGATAGTTTAGAAAAACACAATATACCAAACTTCATAATTTACTTAGATAAGTATTTGTGCAAAGTTTCAAGTTTATTAACTCAAGGAATAAGATTTTTCATACAAACAAAATCCCCCCTTTTCACTCCTTTAAAGGTTGAATTTCCAAAAACCCCTTCTTCTTATAATGTAGGGGAGCACCAGCTCCCCTACATTATAAAAAGAAGCCGTGTGCGAAATTTCACATTCCTAGTCGCAGTAGTTTCGGCTGTGCGTTGATATGTCAGTCAGTCAGTCAGTTTCTCCTTTGATATAATAATCGGGGGGCACGGCAGTGCCCCCGCCAAGTCGAGCGCGAAGCAAACACTGCCGTACCATCCTTTACAGGAACCAGTTCGCCGCATTTTCAGGCCCCTATTTGAGAACCTCTGGATAAGACCAGAACGCAGAAATTTTCGTCATCCAGTAAGCTATAATCACACACTTATAATCCAAAATTTCAAGTCTGTAGGTTATTTAGTTCCGAAGTTAAGCGAAAGCAAAGTTTCGCATTTTAGACACTCACTCACTCACTCACTCATCATCAAAATAGAACTAGTACTTCCCATAAACTCAGACTGCTGAAATTTGGTACAGAGTTAGGGTTTAATGGCCACATAAAGGGAAAACTATAAAAATTAGGATAATCGAAGATCTGAAGTACCTGGTGGGTGACCCTGATTAGAAAACACAAGAGCCCAACCAAACTATTAGAGATCGACATACCGCCTTTACAAAAAATATTTAACTTGGTGGGCCGCTTCATTTGATGTCGAACATTACACAAATTAAATAAACAAAGGAGGATGGGCAAAAATGTATGGAAGCTGGTACCCGAAAAACATGGCAACCAAACAAAATAATTTATATACAGTTTTAAAGGTCTAATTAGATAGAGCAATAGTCGTTAGGGGGGATAGTCTCAGTTCGCTGTCCGTTCAGAGATATACAACCTTTAAAGGTTAGGTTAGGTTATCGTTAGGTTAGGTCATAAGTAACAATAATAGACTCTTGCTTTATCGTGACGTGACTGAATTTTATCTACCTTTTTTTAACCCCGTTTTTCCATTAACACTACGCTGGGGGACGCGGGAACGTACAATCCTTCCGCAACGCCCTAACCTAACCTTAACCTAACCTACATAATGTTAAAGGTTGTTTATCTCTGAACGGACAGCGAACTGCGACTATCCTCCTTAAGAACTATTGTTCTACATAATTAGACCTTTCAATCTGTATATAAATTATTTTGATTGGATGTAATTAGTTTTCCGGTACCAAAACGCCCTAACCTAACCTAACCTAAACCTAACATAAATGTATAGTGTTAAAGGTTGTATATCTCTGAATGGACAGCGAACTGGGACTATCCCCCTAACAACTATTGTTCTACATAATTAGACCTTTCAATCTGTATAAAAATTATTTTGTTTAGATGTAATTAGTTTTCGGGTACCAAAACGCCATAACCTAACCTAACATAAATGTATAGTGTTAAAGGTTGTATATCTCTGAACGGACAGCAAACTGGGACTATCCTCCATAACAACTATTGTTCTACATAATTAGACCTTTCAATCTGTATATAAATTATTTTGATTGGATGTAATTAGTTTTCCGGTACCAAAACGCCCTAACCTAACCTAAACCTAACATAAATGTATAGTGTTAAAGGTTGTATATCTGTGAACGGACAGCGAACTGGGACTATCCCCCATATCAACTATTGTTCTACATAATTAGGCCTATCAATCTGTATATAAATTATTTTGTTTGGATGTAATTAGTTTTCGGGTACCAAAACGCCCATCCTCCTTACACTAAAATATTAATTTCGCTCAAAATTTGGTCAAAATATAATGCAATACAAAAAGAATACGTCCGTACGTATACGTTTCTACAAAAAGAAGTGAAATCCCACCAAAAACATTCTGTAAAAAACTAGCCAAGTCTCAATGGAGCTGCTTGTTTATCTCTAAAAAGTAATGAAATCTAGACAAAGTCGTACCAAGTCTAAGGTTCCTTACTGCGATTTCTTTATTATTATAGTTAATGTTGTGTGACTTGGCCGTTGAAGGGTACACAAGGGTACAAACCCAGGTGCTCCATGACACCATTGCACCAATCTGTCGCCAGAACCGCTACCCATTGACGATGGAAAATTGCCACTTGGAAAACATTGATTCAATAACTAGTCAATTGTAGGCTGCGTATTTCAATAATAATTATGTATAGGCGAGCCTGAAACAAACAGTATTAAAATTATTTCCAGTACAGACGGACTTAAAATCATTGATAGAAGTCCGTCTGTACGTCTATTTTATGTTAGATCGGTGGTCGATTTGACGCTCCAAGAAGAAGAGAGCAGAAGTCAGCATTGTCAATGCTGAATGCATGTGTTGCACAATCAACAACGGCCTAAAATGAGACACTAGCGTCCAATTACCAATACCAGTATGGGCTATTATCTCGCTTAACAAACATAGGTAGTTACAACGGATATAACATTACGTGTAAACAAAATTGACTTGTACCCACTAACGTATAAAGAATGTTCAACGGCCAAGTCACACAACATTAACTATAATAATAAAGAAATCGCAGTAAGGAACCTTAGACTTGGTACGACTTTGTCTAGATTTCATTACTTTTTAGAGATAAACAAGCAGCTCCATTGAGACTTGGCTAGTTTTTTACAGAATGTTTTTGGTGGGATAATTATGTCTCTCACCTCTTTTACTAAAAATATGTTAACTCAACTTGATAACTCCACTTTCCCTTTCCTGAGAAAAAGGGTCTTGACAGACGGACAACGAAGTGCTCTTATAAGGGTTCCGTTTTTTCTTTGAGTTAAAGTCTAGAAGACTTTTCCATTTGTTTATGCCTGTCTTTTGTATTTTAATCTAATTCAGTTCAGTCTTATAGCGTCTACCTGCAGATTGTAATCTACGTCTTGAGGTACGGAACCCTAAAAAAGAATAAAACAAAGACCCACCGCCGTATCTGTCTGTCTGTACGAACGCGATAAACTCAAAAACTACCGAATGGATTTTCTTACGGTTTTCACCAATGGATGTAGTGATTCATGAGGAAGGTTCAAGTGTATAGTTTTTTAAGGATTTGTGTAAATTGGCTGAAATATGACGATCATTGTTGATGAGAAAGTTTATAGTGGATAAGACAGAGATCAAAACAGAAGACGAACAAGCAGGTGATCGAGGAGGGGGTGGCGGGAGGTTCAGGGAATCGAGGAGGAGGGGTGGGGGGGTTCAGGGGATCAGACCGGAATAACTTGAAAAAATGATGCCAATTGGGTGCTATAATGACGTGCGCTGCGCAAAACAAAATGTAGTTGAGTAAATGAAAACAATGCATTACGGAATGCCGTGTTCACGCGGCCGAAGCCGTGGGCAAATATACGACACTTCATATAAGTTCGTTTCGTTCTCTTTCTCCGAAGAGATTAATGCATGAGCTAAACCGTTGCCGCATACCGCTTTAGAAAGTCTGACTACCTCCAAGATATTCACAATTCACCTCCCATATTCTAGACATGTTCCTAGTACGTACGTCCCGTCGTCAGTATGTTAATTGAGGCAGGTTGTTGCATACCGACTGAAAAACGTTTCGTTTTTGGTGGAACTTCAATCAGTTCTGTGAACTATGTACCAGCAGCGTTTGATAGAATTCGTTTTAGAAACTCAAACTGAAAGCATTTCTTTCAATTAAACCATTTACAGGCACTTTTGAATTGCCAAAGGAGTCCTTCAGTTAGTTAAAAAGTTGAAGCTAGTTCCACAGTTTATGCTAGTTGTATAAAAAAGAAAGAGAAGCGCGATGACACAACTCTGGTAATTTATTGCAAAATATGCAGCATTCTTTATTTTGCCGTCGCTTCTCTCGTCAGTTATTTTTGGTTTTCCTTCGATATCACTTAATTTGTGCTGCCATTTTTATATGCCTCTCATATAAAATATTTTTGCTGTGATCTTGACGACAAATATTATGAGTTGGATCATGAAATCAGATATTATTGCCCAGCTGTCCATAGTTTATATGTTTTTTGCTCGTGAATCATCATCTGCCTAGCCATTTTTCAATTATGTTGGGGTCTACTTCCAGTCTAGTCAGATGCAGCTGAATAGCAGTATTTCACGTCGAGCGACCGCCTATCTGACCTCCACAATCCAGTCACTGGGTAATACGATACCCCTTGGTAAGACTGGTTGTCAGACTTTCAGGCTTCTGACTGCCCATAACGACTGTCAAAGATCCACGAATGACACCCAGGACCAACGGCTTAACGTGCTTTCCGAGTCACGGAGGGGTCTCGGTATGTAAAGATGGTCACCCATCCAAAGACCAACCGGGGCAAGCGTAGCTTAAGCTGATCGATCGACCTGTGCGGCTGTTATTATTTAGCCACATCCAACACTTTGAGCTTGAGCTTGTCTAACATAGTAGGTACGTAGTTTCAATAGAATTAGAGGCTAGGCCATACTGGTTTTGTTACCTTTGACGTGTGGCCACAAATATCCACAACCACATCTACCCTTTGGGTAACCACTATACATTCACAAACACATTGAGTACTGACGTCACAATTGTCAACGTCAAAATTGTCCACTGAGACAAACTGCCGCACACAGCTCTCAGTCTAGATTTAGTGTTAACTACGTGATTGTTATGTAAATCTCAAGATTTCTCTCATTCGGTTAGTGGCCTCAAAGGGGCTTGTTGTTAGATTACGTAGGCAGATGAGGAAACTAGATATTGTTACAGACCTCCAGCTGATAATTTGTATAACAGAGTGGTTAGTTCCATGTTTGTTGGAGGTCTACGTAACGAGCTTGCTTGAAAGTTAATAATCAGTTTTGTCTCGGTAAAAACTCCCTATTACTAAGACTTTGCTGTCTGTCCGTCCGTCTGTCTGTCACCAGGCTGTATCTCAAAACCGCGATAGCTAGACAGTTGAAATTTTCACAAATTATGTATTTCTGTTGCCGCTATAACAATAAATACTAAAAACAAAATAAAATCAATATTTAAGGGGGGCTCCCAGGGGGGCAACAGGTAGGCACTTGAAATATTCACAAAATACTCAGTTGTATATTTACTTTAATAATAAATAATAAAATTAAAATAAATATTTAAGGGGGGCTCCCATACAACAAACGTGTTTGTTTCGGCGTTTTTGCCTTGTGGTACGGAACCCTTCGTGTGCGAGTCCGACTCGCTCTTGCCCGTTTTTTTTATTATCGTGAAGAAATGCTTATGCATTCTGCACTACCACGGGGAGATAGTGCAGTTATGTGGGACTCTAGCCCACTAAAACTCCACGGTGTCCTCCTCTGCCGCTTACGGCCGTAACATAAATGTTATTGAACTGTCAAAATTCAAGGCATTGCCATTGTATGTTAAGCAATTACCCCATTGTGATAAAACAAAATGGCATGTGTATTAATTTACATGCCATATTTTTTGATTTCAAACACGATATTCATAAGTCCATAGGTCAATTGGCATTGTCCAAACACATTAGTACATTGAGTGCCTTTAAAAGCACATCTGAAACGTTGTCGATTGGCGACCGGGCCAGTCACGTTATTAGCCATTTCCGGTGCAGTAACAGCTTTGCTGCTGTAGACCTAGTTTTGCCGAACAATTAAATCTAGGTTAGGAAAATCACAGTTTGTAGTACAATCTTCTCCATAATCACACTTAATACTATAAAGGCGAAAGTTTGTGAGTGTGTGTGTTTGTTTTAAGTACCATCCGAGGACGTGCGTATGAATACACAAGGCACGACCGAGGACCTTTTCAAAGCGAGGACCTTTTCGAGGGTCCTCGGTTTGACTTGACCAAAGATTCGTATTCTGCAAGCGATTTTGAGTCTTTCTATATACTTAATACGAAAAAGTTGTCCGAACCTCGGTTTGATCAAGATTATTCATAATCTTACACAGACTTTGTGTATCCACCAGATGGTGCCACTGTCGCCTCATAAACAGATTCTTTACACTCATTTCACGTTTGTTGTATTATCCGAGGACCTATGTGTTAACTTTAACACAAAAGACCTCGGTTAGGTAGCTTTTCCAGACAATGTGTATTTAAGACCTCGGTTTGCTAGATTTTCCGAACAGTGTGTATTCTAGTCCTCGTTTCGACAGTTTTCCTTGTGTGTAGAAGACAAATTATATGCTATCATTTAAATAAAATTATGAAGGAGAAAATCGAAGGTAGACTGAATCCTTAAACAAACCGTTAGTAGCTACTAGGTGCATGAGGAATAATCAGGCTTCTTCTGCAGTATGTGCTAAACCTAGGCCCGCTTATATTATTCAACATTATGATTTGCACCATAAAATATTGTATTGTCTGGAGGTAGGAGCTGAATACGTGTGCTTTTCACAAAGAATCTAAAGTAAATGCCTTCCTAGGTGAAATGTCTGCAGCAAGATTTGAATCAAATATAAAGTACACAGAAATACAGAACATGAACGTACTAAAGAAAACCACGTCATAAACTTTACTGAAATAAAAGTAGGTTTATTTTAAAATGAAACAAATTATTTAACAAAGTTTTACCAACGATCTACTTATAGAAGTAATCATCAAGTTGCAGTAACATCTTTGAGAAGAATGATTAGAAAACTTACATAACAGTTAATAGAAAACGACTCAAACAAAAAGACATATAGAAACCATAATTAAAAGAAATCGACATAATTTGGGCTAAAAACTTAACATAAAATTACATAACACAATGCTTAGTTAGAAAACAACAAAGAAATTTATCAAGTGAGATCAAAATAATTTGGGAAGCATGTAAACTTAATAACTTAATGGCGCCGATTCCCTTGTTAACAAACTAAAGTAAATTTAAGTTCAGTGCATCTTTTTCTGTAATTCATTAAAAAAGGACAGAAGATAAATATTAGTTTAGTCCTGTCAAATTAAGATACTCCATAGCAAGTTTAGACGTGATTAAAAACATGGCTACTAAAAATATTTTATCCTCATAGGGGTGTAGTTTTGAAAAATCGTCTGGGATGTTTCTATAGCTTGACTTAAAGATTATTTATACCAATTATCTAATCAAGCCACGTAATAAAATACTTCCCTAAGAAATTGACTATCCCTCTTCACCCCGTTAGGGGTAGATTTTCTTAAAACCCTGATTATACTTTATTATTTATTTTGGTCTTACATACTGAGTTTCGAAATAAGATAAGATAAGATAAGATTATTTTATTTGTCCAAAACATGAGTATACACACACATAGCATGCAAGATGTTACATCAAATTATAATTATGACAGTCATGTTTTGCCTGAACGGCGTACAAATATAAGATGTCGGACGCTACACAGCATCAATTGATTTTAAAATTCGTCCATTACACACAGCAATTAATATAGCAATCCATTTTAGACCATACTTAACTAAATGGTACAACAAAAATACAATCAAATAGTGTCATAAACTCATCATAGCAAATAATACCAATACAAAAATAAAATAAAAATACAAATACAAATGTTAAAGCAATTATTAATAAAATTAGGATGTCAATATACAAGTCAAATAAATTTGTCAGTTAGAATAGTTGGACCGCGCGTTAAAATTCTTCCATACAAAATTTTACACCCCCAATCTCCCTTTAGTTTCAAGTTTATTAACCAAATGAATAAGATTTTTCATATAAACTGTATTCCTGCTTTTCACCCCCACAGGGGTGGAATTTCGAAAAATCGTTTGGGATATGTTGATTACTTGACTCGAAGATTTATTTATACCAATTTTCGGGTTATTCAACCCACGCAGTAAAATCCTCGCCTGTATAATTAACTACCCCTTTTCACCCCGTTAGGGGTAGATTTTGAAAAACCCTGATACACGTTATTCTTTACTTTTTTGTGTCTTAAGTATAAATACTGTGTTTCGAGTTAATCGGACCGCGAGTTAAACATCTTCCATACAAATTTTGACACCCCACAACCCCCCTTTAGGGGTTAGTTTAGAAAAACAAAAAATGCCAAACTTCATAATTTACTTAGATAAATATTTGTGCCATGTTTCAAGTTTATTAACTCAAGGAATAAGACTTTTCATACAAATGAAATCCACCCTTTTCACCCCCTTAAAGGTTGAATTTCCAAAAACCCCTTCTTAGTGCTCCCCTACATTATAAAAGGAAGCCGTGTGCAAAATTTCACAATCTCAAACTCAACTCAAACTCAAAGCATTTATTTCAATTAAACCAATTACAGGCACTTTTGAATTGTCAAGAGGTCTGTCAGTCAGAAAGATGAAGATACTCGTAGTTGCCCATTCCAAAGCATAGGTACCTATGGAGAAGAACGGGCAAGAAACTCCATGGACACTCTTTAAATCAAAATAATATGGTTACAAAGCCTTGTTTAAATCATTCATGTAAAAAATTATGCATGTGAGAACGATGCAGAACGTTAAAAGCGTCCGTAATGTCTAAAATCACATTCCTAAACCCAGTAGTTTCGGCTGTGCGTTGATATGTCAGTCAGTCAGTCAGTTTTCCTTATAAATATGTACATAGATACGGCCATTATTTTTAATACCTACTGTTTACGTTAAAAGCAACAATCACGAGTGTTTAACAAAATAAAGCGCTGACAAACGTAAAGACATTGACTCGTCCTCGCTTGGTACTTTATTCTAGTAAAAGTGTGTAAGAAATAAATTGGAACAATGATTATTATCTTACACGTAAAATGTTTTAGGTAGGTAGGTAGGTATTTTCCAGGTCCTCGGTTTGTACAAGTTCTACGCGAAAAACTGTCCTCGGTTTAGTGATATAAAGTCTAACACAACGTCCGCACTTTGTACAAGCTATAAGAAATATTGTGTAAAAATACGTCCTCGGAAGGACGTCGCAGGGCTTACGTAAGAGGTCCTCGGTTGGCTTACACAAAGTCCTCGTATGTGCATCGCTGGTCACATTTAGCTGTGTATTTCAGGTCCTCGGTATGATAGCCGAAATTCATACAGAAAAATGTTGAGATAGCATTATCCCAGTAGGCTCATCACTATAGATTTACTCACCTGTCTCTTTCTATCTTATTCTAAAAGGCCAACGAGGTATTTAAACCAGTTTTTTGGAGGGTCCTCGGTTGGTTCTAGGACTAACAAGGTCCTCGTAAGGGTGTCTGTACAAACAGGGGTGTGTACGTGTGTTTATATATTTGTTACTTCTTCACGCTCAAACGGGAAGACCAATTTTGATAAAATTTTGTATGGAGGTAGCTGACACCCTGGATTAACATATAGGCTACTTTTTATCCCGATATTCCCACGGGATCGACATTTACGTGGGTGAAAGAGCGGGGCGCAGCTAGTATATTCTATTTCATTAAAACCAGCCTATTGGCTGGTAGTGAAGTGGTGGATCAGTGGTAACAGCCGCGACTTACAAGGTGTAGGTCGTAGGTTCGAACCCAGACAGGCGCTTTACTTTGCGTAAATTATTCCATCACCAGTGCTCTCAAAACGGTGAAGGAAAACATCGTGAGGAAACCGGCATGTCCTAGAACCAAAAATTCGAAGACATGTGACATCTACCAATCCGCACTGGGCCCGCGTGGTGGATTACGGCCCACTCCCTCTCACCTGAGAGGAGGACTGTGTCCCAGCAGTGGGAACGTTATAGGCTGATTATGTATTGTTTTTATACTCTTTGTATTTCCCGTGCGTTTCCCAAATAAAATATTTTCCTTTCTTTCTTTGTTTCTGTTAATCTGGTCAACTATTCACAACGGCTTTCATAATATTTAATAGCACATAAATACTAATCAGGCCCTGACTTTCATATAACGGAAATTATTTAGAGGAAAAAATGTGCGTTGAATTTATTTTCGTTGTTTATTTTATGAAGCCCAAGAGAGGAAAACGATGCGGATTATTATTCCATGCCGGAAACAAAACAGTGTGAATCAAACATTTGTACAGGGCTATTAGAGAAGGCGCAATAAATAGATATGTTGACTGAGGTCACCCGAAATACGTGGGCGGCAAACTCTTATCAAAGTATCCCCTTTCAAATATATTTTTGTCAGACATTTAAAGACAAATTGACTCGACTGAACTAAGGCTCAACTCACACCAAAAGAGCGTCAAAGCGCAGCGCAGTTTCAGTGTCATATGAATTTTAACTTTATTTTCATTTCCATAATACATATTTTTTTCCATCGTATCAAATTATTTGTATTATGTTTTCAACACACTATCTACATAGCATATATCCTGAAGAATGTCATATATTTTTCTGATTTGGTTTACTGTATCATCATCTGCCTAGCCTTTTCCCAACTATATTGGGGTCGGCTTCCAGTCTAACCGGATGCAGCTGAATACCAGTATTTTACATGGAGCGACTGCCTATCTGACCTCCACAACCCAGTTACTGGGTAATACGATACCCCTTGGTAAGACTGGTTGTCAGACTTTCGGGCTTCTGACTACCCGTAACGACTGTCAAAGATCCACGAATGACAGCCGGGACCAACGGCTTAACGTGCTTTCCGAGGCATGGAGGGGTCACGGTATGTAAAGATGGTCACCCATCCACAGACCAACCGCGGCAAGCGTAGCTTAACCTGATCGATCGACCTGTGCGGCTGTTATTATTAAGCCACGGGCCCCATTTGGTTTACTGTATCGATCACTTTTATTGTTTCTAAAACATGCGTTTTTAGCGTTTAGGTCCTGTAATCGCTAGAAATTTGAGCACCTTCAGCCAACCGCATCAGCAAGTTATAAGTTCATAACCAGCCTCTCTCTTGTTCCAGTCAGTATCAGTGACGGTGTCGGTGCTGACGCTGACGTTCATCTCAGTGGATCGCTGGTACGCCATCTGCTTCCCGCTGAAGTTCAAGTCCACCACGGGCCGCGCCAAGACCGCCATTCTTATTATATGGCTGCTGTCCTTGCTGTTCAGTAAGTATATTATATAATGAATTATATATTTTTGTATGTCCTTTTCGGGTAACAACTGAAAATCAGCGTTGTGCTGTGGATCCCTTATTTTCCCCCCTTACTAACAAACGTATTATATCAGATGAATAGTTACACACCAATCTTTCTCTATCAGTCGTCAGTAATTCAGCGGGATTGTCACATTATGGAAGGAACACGGGTGGGTCAGTAAGAGTCTGACACTCCCTTCCGCTCCACCCAGAGCGGGAGTGGTCATTTGATGATTTCCCATCCGAAAAAAAAAAAGAAAAGGGGTATCCATGAGGACTTTCCCAAGAAAAAAAAAGGACTAGAAGGATAGGATACTCAGCAGTACTCAATCTTTCAATTAAAATTTCTAGAAAGACGTTTCTTTTTAAGAATTTACAGTAAATGATTTCTTTCTTCTTCAAAAAAGAAATTATTTGCTAACATGACGCAGAGAAAGAACACAAACACAATAACCTCCTTTTTTTTGAAGTCGGTAAAATGGAACAAGTTGGGGGAAAATATGCGTCACATCCACGCAAAACGGCCATCGCTCAGCATAATGCTACGACCCTATGCGAGACAGAGCCCTAGCCTGATATAAAACATCATCTACCTAGCCTTTTCCCTTCGTTAGCTTCCAGTCTAACCGGATGCAGCTGAATACCAGTATTTTACATTTAGCTACTGCCTATCTGACCTTCACAACCCAGTTACTGAGTAATACGAGTAGTTACGATACCCCTTGGTAAGACTGGTTGTCAGATTTTCGGGCTTCTGACGACGCGTAACCACTGTCAAAGATCCACGAATGACAGGCGGGACCAACGGCTTAACGTGCTTTCCGAGGCACGGAGGGGTCTTGGTATGTAAAGATTGTCACCCATCCACGAACCAACCGCGGAAAGCGTAGCTTTACCTGATCGATCGACCCGTGCGGCTGATATTACTTAGCCACAAGCCCTTCAGCCTGATATAGAACACTGACAAACATAAGGAAATGAGAAAAATGTCCGCAAATTTTCCGTTGGGACCGTTAGTGTGAGAAACCCTAAAAAATAACAACCCCATTTGCCTCTTAATAACAGTACCAAATTATTTCCAAACGATGTCATTTCTGTCTCATTGTCTAAAACTCTTCTTGTTCCGTGACTCATCACTGTGTCCCTTAATTATTTCGTTACTTAATTATCCACTTCCAATATAATATCATTTTAAACGCCATTTTATACTGATGCTTTCACGTGTGTCTTGATTAAATATTCACGTTTGAATAAAGGTTAGATATACGATAATATACTGTTTCGTGTGAGATCATCCTGCCGTCTCCCTTGGGTGTAAAAAGCCTCTATAACATTTAGTACCTATCTGAATTCTCTTGAGAATTTTTGAATAGTAAATAGGGTAGTACGAAACATTATACAATACACCTCTCATGATTGTATTCCCTGAAGTGATATTTTATCACACTATCACACTAATATTATAAAGGCGAAAGTTTTTGAGTGTGTGAGTGGGGGTGTGTTTATATGTTTGTTACTTCTTCACGCTCAAACGGCTGGATCAATTTTGATAAAATTTTGTATGAAGGTAGCTGACACGCTGGATTAACGTCATGTTTGCCGCAAATAAACATATTTTCTTTCTGACTAACCCAACATTTCTCCACCAGATGTACCAGAGTTCGTGGTCCTACAAGTGCAGAGGAAGATGCAGCTTCGTTTCAACGTGCAGTACTTCATGCAGTGCACTTCGACGTGGTCGGACGAAAGTGACCTCAAATGGCATATCATTAAGGCACTGTTTTTATACACGTGAGTTTTTTAAATTTTTTAAACAATGTGGCCAATAGGCATAGTAGATCAAACACGAAGTTTTATCGCAACAACACGACACGAATCTTTGTGCGACAATGTGGCCGTGGCTTTAGAGACTATTGCGTATGTTCAAAAAACGTCATGTAGGATAAGCCTCATCGTATTATGCTAAGGCTACATCGTAAGGATAACGCGAACTACACTGTGCTCGGTCTCTCTCGCAAGCCGCTCAACATCTTGCTGTGCAAATAGAGCACTCGATGTGAATGAAAGGAAATGTTTATTTCTGTAAGATCTACTTACAGAAATAAACATTTCATTTCATTCACAATTGGTTTTAAATATTATATGGCGATGATGGCTCTATTAAAAACTTTAGTAGGTGATTGTATAAACGGAGAGCCTTGCAAAATATACTTTTATTTAAAAAAAAGCTGTTTTATCAATATTGAGAAGGCCATAATATTATCTAATCTAGCAGAATGGCTGCCTATCTGTTCAGCCCACACTAGATAGACCTTAAATAAACCTTAATTTTTACTTCAACAACAAAAAGATTGGAAACACAGCACCTCAACATTATTTTGTCTCCAGATTTCCACTGTTCCTGATGATGATAGCGTACTGCCAGATCGTGAGGGTGCTCTGGAGATCAGACAACATCCCAGGACACACGGAGTCACACACGCTGTGCTCGACACCGCAAGGACATAACAACTGCAAGAATTGTAAGAACTGTTTCGTTACATTTCATTCTTCTTTTTCTTTTCACTCTCTCTTCCTACTACTGGATGTATAGTCTGTGCCAAAGGAATAAATATTAAAAAAAAACAACGGAAATCAAAGGATGTAGGTAGATGTAAACAAATGGACCAGAAAACAAAGCTGATTCCAATTTGTAACACCTTTCAAATTGAGTGCTTTGATTTGTTTAACCGGTTGAAAGCCGTAATTACAGAAACAATTAAAAAGTCATGCCTCGCGTCAATCCACGTTCCGGGTTATACAAAGGGTTAAATCTGAAATTCTAATTTTAAACCACCTTAAAGATGTTTGTTATTTGACAGTTGAGGTTCATTTTGTAACCTCAATTTACTTTGATGATTTTGCAATTACAATTTAATCATGTTTTTCAACCAATCATTGTTGGGCAAAGTGGTGATTTAAGAAGTTGAAACCTCCTAAATACAGATAAATGTGTTACTAATTCCCTTCATTGAGTTATTTCGTAACAACTTTACCTGAACAAACTGAGAGTTTTAAAGAATATTGCAAGTCCATTGCTGCATAGGTTTGAAAAAATCGTCTCCTCGGTAACGTAAATAACGCAATGAACGTGGACTGTCAAAATGAAACCCATTACGACCTGAATGTAACGTAATTTCCCCGCAGGGTTTATTTATTTAGAAAGAAAGAAAAAGTATTTGTAGCGACTTGTACAGGAAGACCACAAACTAAACTAAACAAAGTAAAATAAAAATCCAAGTTAAACGAGTATATAAAAAATGGTTGCCTGTAAAGTCGGTTTTACGGGCGAAGATTTTACGTGACAACGACCGATCATCCGATCATAGTTGAGTGGGAGAGAGACGCAAGGCATTCGGCGGGCCTCTCTCTCGTTCGGTGACTCATCGTAACGTTACCGAGCGTTACACTTTTTCATAAGTGACTCCCAGTCGCAACCTAATTTAAGACGTTGTCACGTCAAAAAAAAGTAACAAAAGGAAAATGAAACAGAAAGCCCTATACGAGGCTAAAAGGCTCCTATCTCAGCATGATGCTGCGAAATTTAAAAACAAATGTCGCAGCGCTGGTATTCTGATAGGGCCCGCTGTGATGTAACGGGCAGTTACAGAAATAAATAAATACCTATGTAAAATATTAGCAAATAATAAAATAAAATAAAATATTTTTTTAATCTGCGCCAGACGTAACCTCATTACTTGTCTATGCCTTGAGTGTCAGAGGCACTCTGGTGTGTCTCTTTCATTGCTGTGACAAGTAAATGGTCGCAGGCGCCGACCTTACGGCGAGTTTAAATAAATACGTTTAAAATATAGTAAACATAACGTTACGGCTGTCTAGTGGAACAGTATTACAGAGAATATACTTTACTAGCTTCTGCCCGCGACTTCGTCCGCGTGAAATTTCACCCTCTTAGGGGTGGAATTTCGAAAAACCCTTTCTTAGTGGATACCTACTCTTCACAAAGAATACACCCTCCAAATTTCAAGTCTCTAGGAGCAGCGGTTTAGACTGTGCGTTGATATATCAACAATCAGTCAGTTTACCATTTTATATATATAGATTTACACTTTCATCCGATACTTTTGAAACAGACTATACGTAAGTTAGCACCATGATCTCTTCTTCCTCATGCAGGAAGTGCCCTCTGCCATACAATGGATACAGGCTGATTATTGTCATCAGTCCTATCATTTCTGTGTATAGGGCTGGCCGCGAACCGGCGCACCACGCCTTCAATCCACACGAACGCGTCTACAGAGGGTCAGCTGCGTTCGAGGCGGAAGGCTGCGAAGATGCTAGTAGCTGTGGTCGTCATGTTCGCTGTCTGCTACTTCCCTGTGCATCTGCTCTCTGTGTTGAGGTAAGATATATTTAAGCAACAAAACAAAAGCAACAAAAGAAGTTATCATCATCTGCCTAGCCTTTTCCAACTATGTTGGGGTCGGCTTCCAGTCTAACCAGATGCAGCTGAATACCAGTATTTTACATGGAGCGACTCCCTATCTGACCTCCACAACCCAGTCACTGGGTAATACGATACCCCTTGGTAAGACTGGTTGTCAGACTTTCGGCCTTCTGACGACCCGTAACGACTGTCAAAGATTCACGAATGACAGCCAGGACCAACGGCTTAACGTGCTTTCCGGGGCACGGAGGGGTCACGGTATGTAAAGATGGTCACCCATCCACAGACCAACCGCAGCAAGCGTAACCTAACCTGATCGATAGACGAAAAAAGACGTAGGCGTTAAAAGCGTCCAGATTATAGCAAATAGTATCAAAACAACAATCCAAAAATAAAATAATTAAATATAAGCCGAGGCAGGTAAGATTACGGCAATTCTCGTAATCTTAGCTGCGTCGGCTTATATTTAATTATTTTATTTTTGGATTGTTGTTTTGTTACTGTGAGGCCAGAGGTGCTCACCTCTGGCCTTACAGAGATCCTGTTGTTAAAAGTTGTAGAAGTTTCCGCTCAACTGTCGCGAAATCTCCTAAAGATCGATAACAATAGGAAAAGTAATCGTGTCTCATTAGTGACAGTTGAGCTAATAAAAAGGTTTTCTCGGAAAGGAGTATAATGTAGGGTCACCAAAAGAGATAACTAGCCAAGGTCGTCGGGTATACTTAGTTGAAGTTTATTTATTTATTTATTTAAGGATTACCAACGAGATACATTACAATTATCTTTTACCATTATAGAACTTGTATAATATACATTATCCTGTAATGCACACTCAATTACAGGTAACCACAGCTTACACATTATCGAGTACACATGCTATGAATACATAATTGAATTATAAATATAATAAAAACAATAACGTGCCAATAAGAGATTTACATGCTTTAAAAGATTTGAAAATACATTTATAAAATAAAACAATAAAAAATATAGGAATTAAAAAGCGTACGTAGTTTAAAATTAAATTAAAAATGATACATTATTTAATTATTAGAATGATAGATCAAATGTCCTCCAACCGAAAGTGCTTAGATAGTTTACGTTTAAAAGTGTTAAGACTGTCATGATTTATATCTATTTCAGCTCTGCGGCATATACTATTGTACAATTTGATAGCCCTCGTAAGGGGAGAGTTGTCACCTAAATTGGTTTTGTGCAAAGGTTGTCTGAAAAGATTGTAGGTATGTGACCGTGGTAACCTGCGAGGAACATTAAAATATATTTTGGATAGTAGTTTAGTAAGAAACCGATGGATGTTTTCGAATGAAATTCAATTTGATAAATGAACTGTTTGTTTTCTATTAATTAAATTAATTTTATTCGTAAACATCCATGGGTTACTTATCACTTTTGGTGACCGTACTTCTGAAATTTCTAATTCTGTATACGTCTACAATACAACCTCAATTCTCAGTAATTTTCAGTGAAAAGACGAGTGTTGAAGTTGAAATTCTCATGCAGTAGAATTACCCTTTAAATCCAGCAGTGCATCATAATTTAGCCTATAATGTTCCCACTGCTGGGACACAGGGCTCCTCTCTTTTGAGAGGGCGTGGGCCGTAATCCACAACGCGGGCCCAGTGTGGGTTAGTAGATGTCACATGTCTTCGAATTTTTGTTCTAGGACATGCCGGTTTCCTCACTATGTTTTGCTTCACCCTTTTACGACAAAGTGAAAAGTCAAACCGGCATGTCCTAGAACCAAAAATTCGAAGACATGTGTCATCTGCCAACCCGCACTGGGCCCGCGTGGTGGATTACGGCCCGCTCCCTCTCACCGGGAGGAGGCCTGTGTCCCAGAAGTGGGAACATTATAGGCTTATTATGTATGTGTGTATGAAAAGTCAGACTGTTTGAAACTAAATCAGCTTATTTTAGAGCAGAGATGGCAAACCTACGGCACGAGTGCTAAGAATGACGTAGAACTGAGAATACTGAGTATGTCATTGATAAAGTAAAGATAATAAGTTTTATTTTATTAATTTTCTCGAAGTTTTAGTATTGCTAAAGCCACACAAGGATAATTTGGCAACAAGCTACACGCTCAAGCGACATGCGTCTTGTGACAGCAACTGCGGTCATAACAAATATAAAAAGTTGTCAAAATCAACAGTCATTTATTCAAATTTGGCTGTGAATCAGCACTTTTCGGACGTCAAAATTATATGAGACAGTCCCCCAAAACGCACCCTTCACCACTTCCTTTTGCCGAGAAGAAGAAGTGGCGCAACAAACTCCCCAGCAGCACAGCTATCTGTTCAGTTAGAAAAACATGATTAACAGTAGGCGTGCAAAGTAATTAACATTACGAAACCCAGAACATTAAATAAAATTATAATTTGCCATATGTGAGCTAGTCACGCCAATATACCAAGAAACACAAAGAAAACTATATTCAAGCAAAAAATAATACCTAACAAAAAATTACAAATATAAACAAAACTTAGTACCTAAATAAAAATATGTCAAGCCCTTTATGCCTCCAGGCATAAAGGGCTTGACATATTTATAGTTCTTTAGAGCATGCCAGGACTCCATGAGTCACCGCGATGAGACTTGCGGAGCGACAGGTGACGCGCGCGCTTGTCACTTGACGCAAGTCCCATCACTCGAGGCCTTGAACGGAGCCTTAAATGCAATGCAATTTAAAGTTTGCCTGGAAGAGCTATTGGGCCACGAAAGACCTAATAATCTCCCTTTGTCCCTTAAGAGAAGACTCATTGACGTGTGCATACTTCCCATCCTCACTTAAGGTGGTCAAACATGGTCTTGACAAAACAGCAAAGGTCCACGCTCGAGGTTTGCCAGAGGGCTATAGAACGGAGTATTCTGGGTATGAAACTAACAGACCGAGTTAGGAATACGTCCATCCGTTCCATCACAAATATAACTGATGTCACTTGGAAAGCTGCCACGCTAAAATGGAACTGGGCTGGACACATCTGCCGCATGTCAGACGAACAATGGGCAAAACTTACGACCCGATGGGTCCCTCTTAATGGCAAGCGACATCGTGGCATGCCCAGACGGAGATGGCAGGATGAGCTGGACTCCTTCAACAAGAACTGGTCCTTAGCTGCTTTGAACAGAGAGAAGTGGAAAGAGAGTAGGGAGGCTTTTGCCCTGCAGTGGGACATCACAGGCTAATAAATTTATTTAATAATACTTCCTTCACCCTAGGGTTTCATTTCAATCATTCTTCTTTAAAAAAAAAACCGGAATCAGGTTGTCAAGAAATCGCTTTCAAATTTATCGCTTCAGCTCCCTCAGCAACCGCTCCCTTAAAAAATATTTACTCTTTTAATATTTTCAAAATCGGAAAGAAATATTTATTAAAGTCATAATTTAGAACAATGTTTCTTCAAGGGCATAATTTTATCCCTTGAAAATTTTTCTCAGTTTTAATTAATTCGCATTCGCATGAGCGATCTTCTCCTGTTGTTAAGGGACATTTTATTAATAAAGATCGAGTGATGTCTTGTTTTTGACTTTTGGGTGATTGTTTAAAGGGATGGCGCAGAGCAAAGTTGAAGGACAAATAGAAGATCATCAATCATATTTTATCAAAGTAGCAAGAAATTGCTGTTTCTTTTTGTTCAGTTTCTCGAACACCTCGTTCCTGGTGTAGCGGTATCTACAACGCCACATGAGAACAACGCGTCATACTGGCGTCACACAAATCCTGCATCTCGCAAGCAGAGTTTACCGCGCAACTAGCATAGATACAACGGCCCAACATGAATCATTCGGCAGTTGCCCGTCAGACACAACACCCGTCTGGTCGGAGGATCCTCCCTTTTCTATGGAGCTTGAGTGAACTTTACACCCTGTTCCTCATACCTCTACACTGGAAACTACAACACGCGAACATAACATTACGCCCACAGATATAGATACACCTAGATAACGCAAGACCAACTAGTTCGCGTGCCAAAAATTGCACCTGCTGACGTACAAAAATCGTAATAAAAAATAAATAAACTTGACAAGTTGACTTAATCGTGAGTGGCCGGCACTCACGATTAAGTTTACTTGTCAAGTTTGCAGCGGACTTGAAGCCGCGTCCAGTAAACTTGACGGTGTATGGCTACTTATCATGCATACCCATAGACATACACGTTCAAGTACAACCTAAAGGGCAAAGGAAGGAACACGGGTGGGTTTTAGTCAGTAAAAGTCTGGCACCCCTTCCGCTCCACCCAGAGCGGGAGAGGCCATTTGATGATTTCCCATCCGGATAAAAAAAGGTATAAGCCGCCATTTTCGCGCTCGGTCCTGTGTACTGCTGGCTGGGTGAGCGCTGGCGCTAGGTCCCGGGGGTGGGGTGAGTATTCCCATCACTAAATAAATAGTGCTTGTGACGACATAGTAGGTGGTCAGAAAATGGTACGCTTGGTTTTCATACAGATTGTGATACTTACGTTATCTAGATCTATCTATATCTGTGATCACCAAAGGAATAGGCAGACCTGTACTTATACCCCACATTTCGCCTAACTGGCGAAATGTAGGGGTATAAGCACAGGTCAGGTGTTTAAGTCAGTAATAGGTAGGGGGCAAGCCTATTGCTACCAACCGGGCATAAATCCAGACTCCGGGCTGCTACTGAGAAATTCCAGATGGAAAAACTCAATAACACTTTGCCCGACTCGGGAATCGAACCCAGGACCTCATGCAGCAGCGCTTGCGACCACTAGACCAACGAAGCGGTCAACCCACGAAATTAGCTAACAAATTTTCATTTGCATGGCATAGGTTGACTGAATTATCAACAGGCAATCAGATCAAAAATTCGAAGACAGTGTGACATTTACCAACTCGCACTAGGCCCACATGGTAGATTACAGCCCACACTCCCTTCTCGAAGAGAGGAGGTGTGTGTCCCAGCAGTGGGAACATTATAGGCTGATTAAGTTCATCAGATCAAACGACATGCGTTAAATTTTGTACACGTCGTTAATTTTCTTTCCAGAAATCAGGTGTAAGACAGATACGAGTATTACACCATAAAATTGAAAAAAATATTTCATTGAATACTCCGAATAATAAAAAGTCAGCAAGCGTAACTCTGAACAAAATCAACGAGAAATTTGGCTCCGAACTTCACTACATTGACAAAATGCCTCGAGTATTCGAACGAAAGAACACATATTATGCAAATAAGCCAATCAGTTGCGCTCGCGTAAAGCGTTGTATTCCGGCAAGCGCCGTGATTGGTTCTGGTGCGCGGTGGCCTTTTCGGCAACGCCCACCGCGGTGTAGATTGGCGTGGTGCCATTTTTGAGCTTGAGTTACATTTCTTGACTTTTATTTTTCTTAGATTGAATATAAACATACATCAATTATCATCATTTATAAATATGTCGGCAGACTCATTGATTAGCAGCTGTGAGAGACGGCGACTAGATGGCGCTAGTGGAACGTGCTCCAGACGCAAATCATTCACTCTATCGATCATTTGGCCTAAAGGACTTGGTATCCAATCCGACATCAGAAGTGGGATCGGATTGTCCGCCCACCTCTGGCACTTCATTATCACAAAATGGCCAGAAAAATATTCCGCTACCCTCAAATAATTTAGAAACATTTCTTTCATAATTAATTGATGCTCTACTACCCGGTCCATGCACATGGATGATATCTAGACCAGCAAATGTGTACTGTAGGGGTTACAAGAGTATTGTGACCTAGTCCAGTGAGCTGCAGGGATCTCATCCATGGGATGATTATCTAGACCAGCAAATATGTACTGTAGGGGTTACAAGAGTTGTGACCTAGTCCAGTTGTAGCTGCAGGAATCTCACCTGCTTTAGTGGGTGACGATTTAGACCAGCATGTTTGAACTGTAGGGGTTTTCTATTGTAAAGAAATACCTAGACCAGTGATATTTGCTAATTTGATATGTAACGATAATGACGATGTGAATTGATGACGAATGAATGCACTCGAGAACGAGTGATTTATCAGGATGGCCGTGTCGGCAGACTCATTGATTAACAGCTGTGAGAGACGGCGACTAGACGGCGCTAGTGGAACGTGCACCAGACGCAAATCATTCACTCTATCGATCATTTGGCCTAAAGGACTTGGTATCCAATCCGACAAATACAGTTTTGGATTTATTGAAAACGTAAACTTCCGTCTAGGCCATACTAGATATAATTATATATTTTCATGGTCCGGGCGTATAGATTTCAAATTAGAAGTTCCTATCTTCAGCGGGACTGTTATATACTTATAGATTATCATCTTCCTTATTATTATTTCTTCTTTATGTACCAAAACTTATCGTTGACCTTTTTGTTGGACTTGACTTAATTTGACTTTTGTGAAAGTTGGTCAAAAAGTTATTCGTCCGTGAGATTGACGCCAGCTGCGAATTGGTGATAAAACTTAGACTGCTTCCGAAAGATAATTCTGTATTTGAGACGAAAAATAAACCTGGGCCCGCTCTTTGTGATGTACAGGACGTCACGATTACACTTAATAGTTACATCGCACATGACACTAAAGGCTCCTCGCGACACGCGATATAATCGCGCGAGACACAAAGGCACTGCTCGTTGCGCGACTTGCGGTGCCTTTGTGTCGCAGCGCGATTTTATCGCGTGTCGCGCCTGTTTGTAGGAGCCTTAAGATTTAAGGAAAACCTGTTCAGGTGGAGATTCATAGACGAATCCGCCTTGAGGTGTAAATGTGATGCTGTTCGACAAACGATGGGACACTTAATATAGTGTCCTACGTATCCTGTCAGCTGCACGTTACAGGAACTGATGGCGCCAAACAAGTAGACGAATTCTGGGCCGAGTCCATTTAGATTGCTATCGACACGCTAGGAAGAAGATTAGATAAGATTTGCATCAAATATTGACCAGTTATTCGACAAATATTGCGTGCATTGTCCAAGTGCTTGGCCAGGCTGCAAACGCGGGCACGGGGCGGGCTCGGCGCGATGTACTCACACTTAATAACTTCATTTGAGCGTCCATAGTGGGCACGCGGGCGCGGTGAGCGGTGCGGGCTGCTTGACGCGGGGAGCACGCGGGCAACTCACGCCATAGCTCGTTCATAGAACTGGCCGCAGGGAGTGCGCGGGCGGCCCGCGCGGGGACCGGGGTTCTCAAACTAGTTCAAGTTTTTTTCTATTAAAAACTAAGTCTTCTTCATCCATATTATATTTTGACAAACACGACAAAAATCAGAACGCAGCCGCGCTCGACTGCGGATGGATCGCGTGCGTTCTCGCACCCGCGCCGCTCCCCGCCCCACCTCGCGCTGCCAGTCTGGCCAAGCACTGATAGGTACTGTGTTTGGAAAGAAAAACCAAACAAGCTTTGATACTTAAGAGCCCTCCTAACCTGTGTTTCTTCCCCAGGGTTGCATACGACGTGCAACAGAGTGACGTCATGACTTGCATAGCGCTGATCAGCCACGTCATGTGCTACGCAAACTCCGCCGTCAACCCGCTGATATACAACTTTATGAGTGGTATGTATTATTTGGTTATAACACTGTATTAGGTATATAGGGTTAAATGAAATTAACTAGCGAAACTTCACAGACCCGGTGCCTAAACTCATTACTCAAGTAATTACAATAACTCTAAAAATATTACATTTTATTTGGGGTTAACGACCTCTCGTTGACCCCAAATAAAATGTAATATTTTTTATCATCGATCGATCGATACACATCACGTCTGTTGAGTTATGGTAGCTAATTGAATTTGATCTTTATACAGCGTGTATCAGAAATGTGTGGTCAAAAACCATAAAACTGAACAATTTTCTCCTCGGGACCAACAACGTATTATTTTTTCTGGATTACGATATTGGTCCCGTAAAGAAAGTGGTTCAGTCTGTACCACACCCTTAAATTTGACCACACTTTTCTGATCCACGCTGTATATATGGTTTATTCCAGAAATCCCCAACAACAAATCCCCACCAGTGGGGATTGTTATTTTTTTTTCCAGAAATCCCCACTAGTTAAATAAACTCAGCCTAGTGGGGATTTTTGGAAGTATGTATTTTATGTAATATTACGATCTGTCAAAATGATGAAGGAAAACTTCGTAAAGAAACCATCATGTCCTAGAACAAACAATTCGAAGACAGTCTTATGACATCTACCAACACCAGCAGTGGGAACATTAAACAGATTATGCATGTATTTATTACTCTTTATAGAACCAACAGCCTATCTGCTCATCGTTATAATCTACATCAATAGTAGCTAAGATAATAATATGGTCTTAGGCTTGAGTAACTTGAGTCGTCGGAGTGCTGGCGGCGCCGTGGACGGCCGCGCGACCTTTTCAGCTTTCTCAAGCGATACTATGTATTAAAGTAATGCAGATAAAGTCTAAAATTGTATGACACTGAAACCGTTCGCCGCTTCGCTGCCATCTCTGTGATTTGAACCTTACAAAAACCTTACCCATACGTAGAACCTTGTTATATTATGCGCTGACAGACTTTTCAATCGACAGATAACTTTTATTCGTCGGATAAAATTGACGTCTGACAGTTTTTTTATGGAAGAACTGTCAAAAATTCAAAATTATTATTGCGATAAAGTTATCTCTGGCGTAGGGAAAATCAGCCCTAAAAGATACGACAATGGTGACATCAAAAATGTGACGTCGACATGTTCAAAGTCACAGTCAAATTTTTATTTTTCATTAAATATTATAGGCACGTTAGAATGTCAAAATTTACAAGAATTATTGAATCTAGTTGCCTCATTCAAAAGTTAGTTTCGTATGGAGAAGGATGGATAAGCAACTCCATTGCAAACTCTTATAAAAATGGTTTTACAATAATTTGATAGCATTAATTACAGTGCGGCCAACGAGACAATGAGTTCTTGACACCGCACTGTCAGTTTCATACAAATGAATTCGTGTTTTTCGACTTTGATCTTTATTATGCGACAATTCTAGTAGCTAATTCCGGCCACTCACGATCAAGTTCACTTGTCAAGTTTGCAGCGGACTTGAAGCCGCGTCCAGTAAACTTGACGGTGTATGGCTACTTATCATGCATACCCATAGCAATACACGTTCAATTTTATTGGACGCGGTTTCAAGTCCGCTGCAAACTTGACGGTGAACTAGCTTGATCGTAAATTGTCGCACTGACAGATGACAGGACCGCATTCTCTCGACAGCCGGACTAGAGACTAGATAATCACATTATTCGTCAATAGCAACGTCAATAGTAATTCGACAAGTAACGAGTTCAGTGGTGACAAATTCCAAAAGTGGTAGTTTTCGTTATGTGATCGTCCACGGAATTCGAGCAGTATGCAGGAACGTTAGTGCGGGCTAACAATTTCCATTCACGATCAATTTAGCCGGAGCTGTGACGTGAGCCGATTCAAACCAGGAACACAGAACGGCAGGCAGTTTTATTGCTGGCAATAAAATTACGGGCACGTGAGATTATTTTTTTTCTGGGAGTCGGGCGCAATGACATGTAAGGCCTTCGATCAATAGTGTAAGGCACATCACGTTGTTGTGGCATAGCAATTTTAAATAGGCAGAAGTTTTTGATATCATCTACAAGTTTTAGAGCTTGATAGCTTATTAAAGAACGATGGGTGTTTTGGCCAGTATCACACTAATATTATAAAGGCGATGTGTGAGGGTGTGTGTGTGTGCTTATATGTTTGTTACTTCTTCACGCTCAAACGGCTGGACCAATTATGATAAATTTTTGTATGGCGGTAGCTGACACCCTGGATTAACATATAGGCTAATTTTTACCCGATATTCCCACGGGATCGACTTTTACGCGGGTGAAACCGCGGGCGCAGCTAGTGTTCAATAAAAACCTATACATCAAATGAAAGTTTATATCATAAGCATCAATTTTTATTATGAGCAGAAGGCTGTGAAATACCAAGTTAAAGAGATATCAGACCTGCAAGTACCATGTAAACGTATTTAATTAGTTTATGACACTAATGTTCACTGCAGCTCTCAATAATGTTAGTTATTGACTTAAAACATTGAGGGGGCTTATGGCTAAGTAATAACAGCCGCACGGGTCGATCGATCAGGTTAAGCTGCGCTTGCCGCGGTTGGTCCCTGGATGGGTGACCATTTTCACATACCAAGACCCCTACTTGCCTCGGAAAGCACGTTAACCCGTTCGTTGGTCCCGGCTGTCATTCGTGGACCTCATTAGAACTCTATTGGTCATCAGGCCAGGCTCCATACAAAAATGCCAACCATTCTTTAATCTATAGTCCAAATGTAACAAACAAACAAACAAACAACAAATCAACAACAAACAAACAAATCTAACAAACAAACAAACTACAAAAAAACAAACAACATCATCATCATCAAACAAACAAACATCATCATCATCAAACAAAATCATCATCAAACAAATCATCATCAAACAAAATCATAATCATCATCAAACAAATCATCATCAAACAAAAACATAATCATCATCAAACAAAAACATAATCATCATCAAACAAAAACATAATCATCATCAAACAAATCATCATCAAACAAAAACATAATCATCATCAAACAAAATCATAATCATCATCAAACAAAATCATCATCTTCATCATGTTATTATCATCTAACAAATTGATGATAATAAACTAATAATATGATTCATCATCATCTCTGCCTAGCCTTTTCCCAACTATGTTGGGGTCGGCTTCCAGTCTAACCAGATGCAGCTGAATACCAGTATTTTACATGGAGCGACTGCCTATCTGGCCTCCACAACCCAGTTACCAGGTAATACGATAGATACCCCTTGGTAAGACTGGTTGTCAGAATTTCGGGCTTCTGACTACCCTTAACGACTGTCAAAGATCCACGAATGACAGCCGGGACCAACGGCTTAACGTGCTTTCCGAGGCACGGAGGGGTCACGGTATGTAATGATGATCACCCATTCACAGACCCACCGCGGCAAGCGTAGCTTAACCTGATCGATCGACCTGTGTGGCTGTTATTATTTAGCCATGGGCCCCTCAAACTAATAATATGATTGGATGTAGTTATTTAGGGCCACCACTTACAGCAGATTTAACAGCAGAATTACTGAGGGGCAATAGGCTATTTGACAATGTAAAAAATAAGGTCATAATTATTGACACTCGTTTAAATTATCGCTTTTAAAATCGATTTGCATTAATTTTACTACAAAACAATGTATTATTTATAAAAAAAAACCCGAAAAAACTTCATCTTTTTAAATCTGGCGCCACGTAATCGAAAACGGTCTGGATTGGCTGAACTTAAGATGACGTCATGATTTAGTAAATTTCTGTTTATCGTTGACAGAACAGATGACTTTTGTCTAGTATCTCGACCGTTTCAACGTTTGTTTACGTGAATCGCGACGTCACGACGCCATATTGTTAAAGATAGCGTTTTGGCGGCTTATAAACAGTACCTACATTTTTATTTACTATTTTTTAAAAGAAATACATTATGCAATTTGAAGTAATAGGTTTTTGTGGGCTCGTTAGACACCATTAAATAATCTGAGATGTTTATCAGAAACCAGTCAAATAGCCTATTCCGTTATTTTTAGGAACGTTCGCATTTTTGACAAGTTTTTGACATTGATTGTCGCTGAGATGAGATTACGACTAAAGGAACTATTTTGATGACGGAAATTGGTCTTTTGCACCCTAATTTCGTAACACACTATCAATTACAATCTGAAGATCAAATTAACCGAAGATATATGGGGAATGTCTATCAAAGTATGTACCTCCATTATTGAGACTATAGCGCCGTACTTAGCATTAATATTTAATTTGTGTGTGGATCAAGGAGTCTTTCCGGATCTAATGAAATACAGTAAGGTAATACCACTTTTCAAATCGGGGGACAGTAAAGATACCAATAATTATAGGCCCGTATCCGTGTTACCAGTTTTCAGCAAGGTATTTGAAAAGGTGATGCTGAACCAAATGCTCAATCATTTTACCACCAATAAAATATTACACGACCAACAATACGGTTTCACCAAGGGACGTTGTACAACTGATGCCGGTGTCACCTTATTAAAACACATATTTACGGCCTGGGAAGAGTCCCAAGACGCCATAGGAATTTTTTGTGACCTCTCCAAAGCTTTTGATTGCGTCGAACACGAAACCTTACTCTTAAAACTTGAGCATTACGGACTGGGTAAACTTGCGCTCAGTTTAGTAAAATCTTATTTAAATGATAGACAACAGCAGGTTCAAATAAATGGTGTCAATTCACTCGGTTTAAAAGTAAAAATGGGTGTACCACAAGGCTCGATATTAGGTCCTTTCCTCTTTTTAGTATATATTAATGATCTACCCCACTTGTTAAAAACCCAACCACAAATGGTGTTATTTGCTGACGATACTTCCTTGATTTTTAAAATTAATAGACGTGCATCAAATCTTGACGACGTAAATAACGCCCTACTGCAGATCCAAAATTGGTTCACTGCTAATAATTTAGTATTAAATGGAAAAAAAACGAAGTGCATAAGATTTTCTTTACCAAATGTCAAAAGTAGTAATTGTGAAATAGTATTGAATCAAGAGAAACTAGAATTCGTCGATAAAACTGTTTTCCTGGGGATCACGCTCGACTCAAGGCTTCAATGGGGTCCTCATTTAACATCCCTTGCAGGACGGCTCAGTTCAGCAGCATATGCTGTGAGAAAAATCCGTCAATTTACTGATGTTGATACCGCGAGACTGGTCTATTTTAGTTACTTTCATAGTATCATGTCGTACGGTATTTTACTATGGGGACGGGCTGCAGACATCGAGTCTATTTTTATTCTGCAGAAAAGAGCTATCAGAGCCATATACAGCCTCCGCAGGCGTGACTCTCTAAGGGAACTGTTTAAAGATATTAACATCATGACGGTACCTTGTCAATACATCTACGAAAATATCATGTACGTAAGGAAAAATCTACATCTTTTTAGTAAAAGAGGTGAAAGACACAATTATATCACTAGAAATAGGGACCAATTAGTTCAACCAGGTTTCAGGCTGGCTAAAGTAGACTCGTCTTTCATGGGCTACTGTTTAAAATGTTACAATAAAATACCTGCCGACATACTTCAACTGAATGAAACGAAATTTAAATCTTGTATAAAACGCACACTATGCAGCCAGGCATATTATAAATTGGGGGACTACATCGCCGATAAAAGTGCTTGGCTAAACGCTGGTCCTGCTCCATAAGGACGCACAAATAAATTGATTAGCATTGGAAAATACTGTTGAAGCTGCTGAAGATTTTAAAATACACTTTTTGCATTATATAAATTCAATCTCCTAGTATTGTATAATTGCATAGCACATGTGTGAGTACTATGTACATACTATAAAGCTTCCATTTACTGGGTACGCCTTTCATTGACTTGAATGTGCCCTGGCGGCTGAGAGTATGTCATGCTCACTCAAATGTCTCGCTGATGGTGGCGCGTGTGTTGGATCATTTAGCTCCCTATAAAATGGTTGAGCTGAATGGTGCTAATACATGCGTCATGTTCGTGAACGGGCGCCGTCAGTAGGGACTGGTCATCTCTTTGCTGCCATGGCTTATTTTAATTTTATTTAATATTTGAATTGTTTTTTTTTTCATTACGGACGCTTTTAACGTTCTGCATCGTTCTCACATGCATAATTTTTAACATGAATGATGTAAACAAGACTTTGTAACCATATTATTTTGATTTAAAAGAGTGTCCATGGAGTTTCTTGCCCGTTCTTCTCCATAGGTACCTACGCTTTGGAATGGGCAATCTAGCTTCATCTTTCTGACTGACCGACCCCTTGACAATTCAAAAGTGCCTGTAATTGGTTTAATTGAAATAAATGCTTTGAGTTTGAGTTTGAGTTTGAGTTTGAATAATTTTGAAGGATATTGCTAATCCATTGCTTCATATGTTCGAAATATTTGTCTGCACAACAATCTAAATAACGCAATGAATTTTGTTGAACTGTCAAAATGAAAGCAATTCCTACTGTTAGTGTGTTACGCAATTAGCCCGCTGATCAGAGACAGACTTTAGTAGGGTTTTCTAAAAACCGTAAATTACTCAAAAGAAAACTTTGAAGCTCTAGTCAGCGGGATTGTCCGGTCAGCGGGATTGTCCTGGTCAGCGGGTTTGTCCGAAAGGGTTACCGCTGGCCCGGAACATAAAGGGCTAAGGAAGGAACACGGGTGGGTTTTAGTCAGTAATAGTCTGACACTCCCTTCCGCTCCACCCAGAGCGGGAGGGGTCATTTGATGGTTTCCCATCCGCAAAAAAAAAAGCTTTAGTAACAAAAACAGTCACAACAATCCTACGAATAAATTGAGTCGGTATAATAAATCTGACAGAACATTGAGTCGGGATTACCGTTATCTACGTGATTTACCTACATAAATAAACGATTATATTTTGTAAGCTTGTCAATTATACTTGAATTGGACGTGAAGGTTTACCTTGTATGGTATGTTAAGCTCAGAAATGGAAATGGTTGTCATACAAATAAGTTTTTCAGGTAGTAAAACTCCTTGTTAAAGAGTTCATAATGATGATGTAGGTACTGGCATATAATAAATAATAAAAATTAAATATTTATTCTGGCTGGACCCAATCAGCACTTCTTTAAGGGTTCCCTACTTGACTTCGAAAGTTGATGATTCGATTTTTATTATTTCGAACACGGTGTGTCGATAATTCAGTTGTACGATGTTTTATTCCATCGATGTTTTATTGGTGCGATGCACAGTGTTTTAAGAAGCCCGATTTTCGGACATCCCATTTTTATTGAAAAACCTGACAGAAATAATCATTTAAATGCAAGATTTCGTATCCCCATTTAGCTGCCAAGTCTAGTTTCGGAGTTATAATTTTTTGAAAATCGTAATTTTTCCATCCGGATATTAAGAAAAAAATTAATTAAGCTTAAACTAAGCGTGGTACGAAAAAATGATGTGAGGTACATTGATGGCGTATCTTATGCAGAGTATTTTAGTCCATAAATGAACCTCGCACCATTGTTAGATTCAGATTTATGCGAGTATTTCGGTTTTTAGTTTTTCTTCATTTTCTCGAAAATTCCGCCCTTTCGGGAAAAGTTATTTATACAGAAATAATTCTATTTACGTCCCCAATACACCACATAATTATTACATCCCGAATCCATGGAACTCAGAAGTTATTCCAATTTAACTATTTTTGTTAGGGTTGTCAATTTTTTTATCCTTATTTTGTGAATCAAATTTTTCGCAAAAGTAAAAGTTTCGTAGTCAGAATGAGAAAAAGAACGTGCACCAGTTTACTAGTATCCTACAGAGGCCTTTAAAAAATATTTATTTATTTATTATTATTTACTAAAAACTATGCACAAGTAAAAAACATTCTACAAAGGCGGACTTAATGCATTAGGCATTTTCTAACAGTTGACCTTAGGGTGGTCCAGAAACAACATGGCGGATGCAATTTAAAAGAGAGAAACGGAAAGGAATTCCTATCTAATACAGGCTGAATTTTTCAAGTGGGCGTGGATGGCCAAATCCGAAACTATGAGGAATAGCGAAAAGTACTCAAAGAAGTCGCGGGCTCGATTTTGATGAAAACTAAAACTGCATCATTGGATTTTTGAAAAATCAATATTTCTAGCCAGGAATCGTACCAGTTGATTTAAAAAAAAAACCACACACTGTATTATTACCCCATTCGATAGTGTCGCTGATAAGGATCGCATTCTGGGAAGTAATGACATACGGGAAACTAAAGAAAAGAGCTCATTTTTAACAAAATACTTTTTTATTTTTCTTATGTTACCTACCTATTAAACCTTTATCTGTTTAATTGTGATGACCATTGTTTTCAATACATAGCTGGATTCAACGTCTCAAGGATTGTACTGCATTTAACATTTGAATTTAGATCATAATGTTGTGAAGGTGACTGCGCTGCGGGTGTATTGAGCATCATTTCGAACAAGGTACAGGTAATGTCGGTATGAATACCTACTCTAAAATAAGAAGCAGTTTATTAAAATCTAACATTTTCCTTTAGTTTGCCTTATGTCATTACTTCCCAGAATTTGATCCTTATTAGGGACACTATCGAGTGGCGTAATAATATAGTGTGATTTTTTAATCAAAATCAACGGGTTCGATTCCTGGCTAAAAATATTGATTTTTCAAAAATCCAATGATGCAGTTTTAGTTTTCATCAAAATCGAGCCCGCGACTCCTTTAAGTACTTTTCGCTATTCCTCATAGTTTCGGATTTGGCAATCCACGCCCGCTTGAAAAAATCACCCTGTATATACATATATTGATAAATACATAGATACATATGAACAATATTGTTAAGAAAAAAGTATTTGATACGTACTACAAAAATACTTAAATAACACAAAATGCCTGAATCTGCCTTATATCATACATTGGTAAACAATATTGGATTTAGGTACCAAGCTGGTATCCTGGCGTCTTCACGTCAGATAATCCAAACCACCGATTTTACTACAAGGTAGATATATTTTTTGACAAAGTTATATAAAATCCGGATATAAATAATTATCTGAGATTTTGACAACCCTGCACAGTGTTTTATGAAGCCCGATTTTCGGACATCCCATTTTTATTGAAAAACCTGACAGAAATAATCATTTGAATGCAAGATTTCGTATCCCCATTTAGCTACCAAGTCTAGTTTCGGAGTTATAATTTTTTGAAAATCGACCAAATTCTATCTCGATATTCAGAAAAAAAATAATTACATTTAAACTACGCGTGATAGAAATATTGATGCTAAGTACACTGATGGTGTATTTTATGCCGAGTATTTTAGTGCACAAATGAACCTCGTAACTTTGCTAGATCCAGATATATACGACTTTTTCGGTTTTTAGTTTTTCTTAATTTTCTCGAAAATTCCGCCATTTCGGGAAAAGTTATTTATACTGAAATGATCTAAATAACTTTTTCTACAAACCACATAAATTTCACATACCAATTCCATGGAACTTAGAAACCACAACGATTTTAAGTTTTATCCGGATTTTACGTCGTCAGGGATGTACAACTGAATTATCGACACACCGTGTTCGATATAATAAAAATCGAATCATCAACTTTTGAAGTCAAGTAGGGAACCCCTTCTTAAAGCCCGCGCCAAACAGCATTGTATTCCAATTTCAAAAACTTGGGCGTAGTCGAAGTAATAGATAATTATGTCGAAGGCAGATTCTGACTTTGTTTTTGTTGTTTTGTTTAGCAGCGCCTCGGGTGGTAGAAAATAGAAGTAGTTGTATCAATTCGCCTATTCAAGGACTTTTAAACAATGCCTAGGCATTATACATTTTACCTTAGGCATTATACATAACGAGGACAGTACGCAAATGGACGGCGTCGTATGTAAAATTACGAATTCTAAAATCTGCCTTCGACAGATACCTAAACAAGAGGCTTTTTGTCTTTTTGTCTGAGTGCCGAGAAATTCAATTACGCGTAGGATAAGATAGAACAGATTCTCGCGTGGTTAAAATCGGAAATCTTGTTTTTTCAATAAAATTTCATAGCGTAGCTCTCAATGTAATTCAAGCGCCAAAAAATCTTTGTAGCACTTTATGTGGAGACAGATAAAAAGTAGCCTATATGTTAGCTACCTCCATACAACATTTTATCAAAATTGGTTCAGCCGTTTGAGCGTGAAGATGTAACAAACATTATAAACACACACACACCCCCACACGCACAAACTTTCGCCTTTATAATATTAATGTGATGACACATGAAGCACAGTATTTCAGGATATTCCGTAGCTCAATCAAATAATATAAATTGATGCCAAAGACAAGACAGTCAATTATAAAAGCAAAATAACTACATTTGTATGCGACTGACCATAGATATATTACACTAGCTGCGGCCCGCGGTTTCACCCGCATAAGTGACGACTCCGTGGAAATATCGGGATCAAAATTATCCTATGTCCTTCCCCGGGATGCAATCTATCTCTCTGCCAAATTTTATCGAAATCCGTATAGTGGTTTAGGCGTGAAAAGGTATCATACAGACAGACAGACAGACGGAGTTACTGTGAACTTATTGGTGATGTTTATCAGAAAGGTCAGGTGCGTAGACCTCGCAAGCGGCGTGTGTGTATGACTTGTCGTATGAACGAAAACTAGGCAAAAGGAGTATGTAAGGAACATAGCAGAGGAGGGGGGCCCCATAGGGCCGAAGCTTGCCGGGTCAGCGGGATTGTCCGAAAGGGTTACCGCTGGCCCGGAACATAAAGGGCTAAGGAAGGAACACGGGTGGGTTTTAGTCAGTAAGAGTCTGACACTCCTTTCCGCTCCACCCAGAGCGGGAGGGGTCATTTGATGATTTCCTATCCGAAAAAAGAACAGCAGGTGACGTTCTGTAATTTCTGCTTACCCCCATGGGTGGATGGCGTGAGTTTATGTGGACGTGTATGTAAAGTCTATACAAACTTATGCTTCAAATTAATATTATTTCAAGTTAAACCAATATCAACTTTATTTTATTGGTTATTAACTTGATTTCAGAGTGACTATAGCACTATTGAAAAAGTATAAAAATTGTTTGAACTTGTAGCGTAAACTGAACTTTATTGTGTGGGCATCAAAGTTGTTATTCCAAATGCTCATATTTGCTTACATGTTTGGCAAATAGTTCGCGAACACTCATTAAAATCAAAATCAAAAATCAAAATCAAAATATTTTATTTCACATAAGCCTACATGGGCACTTATGAAACGTCAGAAGCTAGGTGCACGGCATTATGTATGAATGCGACTGCTTAAAGGCTCCTACAAACAAGCGCGACACACGATAAAATCGCACGCGCACTGCAAGTCGCGCAACAAGCGGTGTCTTTGTGTCGCGCGCGTCATGAAAGCTTCAGACAGTATTTGTATATTGATGTCACGCTGTATTATTTCGTAGTTTTCCGGAAAAGAACCGAAGTGACCGACATAGCTTGTAGAGTAAGCAAAATGAAGTGACAGTGGGCCGGCCATGTTTGTCGAAGGACCGATGGCCAGTGGAGCAGTCGAGTCCTGGAGCGGAGATCGCGTTTCGGCAAGCGTAGTGTGGGACGCCTCCCAGCTAGATGGTATTATTCGTGTAAATATCGTCTATGTACACAAAATAAAATCAAATTATTTAATAAGTGTTGGTACAGCATCACTCGCCCATCTTTCTATACAAGATAGATAAGATTTGACACAAACGATAAGGTAGGTCAAAGGCTTTAGAAATTGCGAACAAATTCGATTGACAGCCAATTTATAGTAAATTGTATACGTCTTTTATGATTTTCGCAAAGGAAAGAGGCTACTTTACGTTTCCTTGAATATCAAAATGACTGTATCTTATTTATCTATTTTTAATGTACCTAAGTATTTAAAATCACAAAATATTATTCGTCAAATCGTCGTTGATAGTCCAATTCCGCGTAACTAACATTGTTAAATACCGCGTATGTACACTTCTGCTAATTTTACAGGAGGGTTAAAAAACTGATTTTCTAAAAGACTAATAGGCCGAATTTTGAACGAACTTGAATATAGGACCGTTTCGTTCTCCTTAATCCAATATACTATTTTTAAAGTGAATATTCCCAATAGTTTACTTACAAAATCACTTACGCTGTTTAGTTTCGAACGATTCTGGTTCATAGACAGTACTTACGCGAAATTGTAAATGAAATAAAATAATGCCAAAACCTCAATCAATCATGTATTTAATAATATTAAGTGTTTAAATGACTTTTAGTCATTAATAATGGGTATGAAGGTATGAAAGAATACAAGATATTTCGTTTTGTCCATGTTCATTTTAAGACCCACTCTTTCGGAGGCTCTACTGAGGTCATCGAGCAGGTCTTCCATAGTCTCAGCCTTGACTACGATATCGTCGGCAAACCGAAGGTGAGTTATGTACTCGCCATTGATGTTAATGCCAGCCCCTTTCCAGTCCAGAACCTTGAAGACGTCCTCAGTGCAGCGGTGAACAGTTTCGGAGAGGTACTCGTAACGTCTCCCTGTCTCACACCTCGTTGCAGAAGTATAGGTTTCGAGGTCTGACCCTGGAGTCGGACTGATATAGTGGTTTGGTTAGACATAGTAGTTTTCGTACAGACACTTCAGCACCTTGATGTACCGATAGTCAATCTGGCACCGTTGAAGAGATTGCAGTACAGCCCATGTCTCGATCGAATCAAAGGCTTTCTCGTAGTCCACAAACGCTAAGTAGAGAGGCAGGTTATACTCTTCGGTCTTCTGTTTAACCTGTCGCAGCGTATGTATGTGGTCTACGGTGCTAAAGCCTTTACGGAATCCGGCTTGTTCGGGAGGCTGGAAGTCGTCTAACCTGCGCGCGAGACGGTTCGTGATGACTCTCGAAAACAGCTTGTAGACATGGCTCAGAAGTGAGATGGGCCTATAATTCTTAAGAAGGCCATTGTCGCCCTTCTTAAAGAAAAGTATCACCGCTCTTCTGTTGTTTTTGCGTTGCTTCAGAACCATCCTAATCTCGTACAGGCTGACGTCCTGGATGTCTTCGGTATAGTGTCAGGTCAATCTAGCTCTTGGGTCGTTTGCCAGATTCGTAACGGGGTTACTTGTTGATGTTTATAACTGTCCATAGAACCTCTCTATCTCTCTCAACAGCTCAGGTTTGGCGGATACGATCCTGCCATCATCGGTCTTCAGTTTCGTAAGCTGGCTCTGCCCAATAGACAGATCTCTATCAACGACCTTTGACCCTTTATTTCCCTCTATCGCGTCCTTAATACGGTCTGCATTAAAGTGGCGAAGATCGCTTTTCAAGGACTTAGAAATCCATCTATTGAGCTGCCGGTAATTGAGCGCATCATCTGAAGACTGCAGGATCATCTCGCGCCTCTCGTTCATGAGCCGTAAAGTAGGATTAGAGAGCTTTTTTTTTGTATTCGTAAGACGGATCTTGAAGATCTTAGAACCGACCGTATGGACAGTTTCCACGAACCCATCGTTATAATCGTCCACGGAGCTCCCTAGGCATTCGAAACGATTCTGAAGTTTGAGCTGAAAGCTCATGGGGTTTTGGACCTGGATCGGTGCTGGGCGGAGCGTAGACTTCATCAGTCATCTTTCCAGCTTGATATTTAAGTTCAATGTGCCTCTTACCATGCGGTGAACACTTCCGGTTTTTACCGCATTGATCACAGAGATATCATTGAATACTTGCTTCTTCGTCGACATAATGAAGTCAATCTCATTTTTAGTAGCACCAGTTTCGAGATTGTGGTAATCGTTCCCTACAGTAGTCTACATCCCAATTTTATCTATATAAAGTATAAAATACGTGTGACATACTTACTTTAAAAATAATCCAGTAATTACTTTAAAAAAACAATATTTACCCGGAGCGTCACTTAGACACTGCACAAACAAATAGAAATTGGCCCGGATACGCGGTTTTCCTGGCGTAACTTGTTCGTCGAAAGATCCGCGGTATTGTTATTTTTGAAATACTCGTCTTCCTTTTGGACGATTCAAAAAATTGTCATACGGGTCGACGCCAATCACAATCAGTTACCTACAGCCGCGAAATCTCATTTTTGATTTTTTTGTAGATTCGCGGTTTTGAATAATGTTAGTTACGCGGTATTGGACTATCAACGACGAAATGTCCTTTGTTAAGTAAAAATTAAAATGTCCTGCAAAATGCTACAAAAAGTTTTGATTTTCAATTGTTATTTTGTTTAGGGTGATTGTCATTTGTTTTTCTAAAGTGTGTTCTATGGCAATGAATAACTGTCATTTGAAAAATATTGTTTTTTTTTATTTCTTTTTTCTAAGGGCTTTATCGCTGGGCTATATATAACGTCACCCTGTAACATCAACACAATCAACTAAACCTAAAAACAGATAGCACTACACTATATAAAAATTTTATTCAAATAATATTACAACCCTACAAATATTGTAAATCTACAGAAATTATAAACGTTAACTAACTTTTGGCAGCTGGGATTCAAGTATTTGACAACTAAAAGTCGGTTATAAAATAAAAAAAGAATATCAGATAACCCCCTATCGTAGGTAGTTGGATTAGTCAATAATAACGATATAGTAAAGTTCAAACATTTGAAACTAGAATTTTAAATCAAAATGTGGCATTACAGCTGAAGTGGAAAAGTGTCAAGAATCATGTGCTGAATTCATGGTTACAGATTGCGCGTCAATGTACAGTCAACAGCAAAAGTAGATGATCAAAGTTAGAAATTCAATACTAATGAACGGAGTTCGCGTCAGAACTGTGTGGCGTCGAAGTGATTCAAAAGTATTCTACGTAGTAAGTATTCTAAGTAGTAGTACTTCGACGCCACACAGTTCTGACGCGAACTCCGTTCATTAGTATTGAATTTCTGATTTTGATCATCTACTTTTGCTGTTGACTGTACAGACAAATCAAGCTACTACAATCTGTCAAATTTCTTTAATAGATTTAACTTTATCGCTAAATTAGAAGGTTCAAAGTTGATTGAGAAAATTTGACCGTTTCGGGTAGCTTGATGTGCTGGCGTCTGTATGTACCAGCCACCCTGTTTATCAGATATAAATAATATTAGGTAATAATATTTAATAGCCGCACTATCGAATTAGTTGTAAGATCTGTCAGCGGGATTGTCCGAAAAGGTTACTGCTGGCACGGAACATAAAGGGCTAAGGAAGGAACATGGGTGGGTTTTAGTCAGTAAGAGTCTGACACTTCCTTCCGCTCCACCCAGAGCAGGAGGGGGGTCATTTGATGATTTCTACTAAAAAAAAAAGAGGATCAGCAGGTGACGTTCTGTAATTTCTGCTTACCCCCATGGGAGGTTGGCGTGAGTTTATGTGGACGTGTATGTAAAGTCTATATATCTACAAACTTATGCTTCAAATTAATATTATTTCAAGTTAAACCAATATCAACTTTATTTTATTGGTTATTAACTTGATTTCAGATATCATCAAATGACCCCTTCATTTGATGATATCCCAAACGCAAAAAAAAAATAAAAGTTAGTAAGAGGTAAAAAAAAAAGTATAATCAGGCAGACTACTATTTGGTCCAGAAAACTGCTTTAACTTACTCTAAGTTAATTTCACTTTGACTACTAAGAATTATTATTGAAATTAACTTGGAGTAAGTTCTAACTTAGAGCAAGTTGTTGTTGTTGTTGTTCCCGAGAGTTAGACATGTCCTTTAGGACATCCACTTTGAAGAACATTTAAGTGGTTCAACCAAAACTGTGCTTATTCTGGAATTCGAGATGTCAAAATCTGTCTCCTTTGACATAGGTAACTATAAGTTTGGAGTCGAACCTTCTCATATGTACAGTCAGCAAAAGAGTTAGGTATGCAGGATCGTCGGATATAGTTGAAGTTTAGTAAGAAACCGATATCGACTGAAATTTAATTTGAGAAATAAGCTGTTTGTTTTCTATTAATAAAATTAAATTTTATTCGACAACATCCATCGGCTTTCGAATTTATAATATACGAGTATTACTTAGTATGGATTCAAAGTCCTGAGTGACTGATATATCACAGCCTAAACCGCTGGTCTTCGAGATATGAAATTTGGGAAATTTGGGGGGTGTGTTTTTTGGGAAGAGCACACAAAAAACACCCCCAAATTTCCACTAAGAAAGGGTTTCTCGAAATTCCACCCCTAAGAGGGTGAATGGGGGGAGGGTGAAATTTGACGCGAACGAAGTCGCGGGTAGAAGCTAGTATATTAAATATACGGACAATGTTAGTTGGTAGCCAATTTGCTTAACAATTGCCCTAAACGTTCTATGCGAAATTCTATGTTGATAGAAAAATGTATTTTCTGTATGAAGAGGAGTACTTTAGAGACGAAAATAATAATTATAAGTACAAAGTATCAAACAACAATTCACTTACAATACGACCGACGTAAGTTGGCGAACGTTCGCGCATGTTCTCTCACTCACGCTCGCCTCATTTGGTTCCTAAAAAACGGTCGTGCGCAGCCTTCTGCGCGAAGTTCAGGCCCGCGAAGTTACGTCGGCGTCGGTCGTATTGTACTACACAAATAAACATTCTTAAGGGGGAAGCTCTGGGATCTGGAGGCGGTGGTCCTCGCGCGCGTGTATGAGTGGCGCGCGGAGTCTACTGCAGATACACCTGTACAGTTAAACTCGTCACTAACTGTGTTTAGGAACGAGATTTCCTCCGGTAACAGCCATGTTTCCTGTAGCGCTAGTATGTCTGCTAATTGACATAAACTAGTTATACATTGGATGGATCTCTTCACATTCTTACAATTGAAAGATACTAACTTATGTACATGTGCATCCATTAACATTGAGGTGCTGTGCCCATTCCGTCGCCAGATACGTCAATAACACGCTTAGGCTTAAAATGCACAAAACGACGAAAGATAACTCCTTGTGGCCATAATTTGTCGTCGAGAAACATGGGTAATTTAAACTGCGAAACAAAGAACTTGTAGGCATCATATTCACATTGTCTCCTGACAGATATTTTTTCCAGTTTGACCGTTTCTCCTGTTTTATTCTTAATATAATTTACTATATCCGATTCAACGGCGTTCCTATCTACGTTCGTAATGAACATCGGTACTAGTCTATCAGCGGCTCTAAACTTTTCTTCAGAAGTGACTACTACTGTACCCAAATTGCCCAAAAGACGAGTCTTAGGCTTTTGCTTCCTGTACTGTACCGTCGTAAACCCGTCGTTGTCTTTTAACGCGTTCGCATATGTTTGCCTCTGCGGCGCATTAAACAGCTGATCGCTCGGCTCGTTATCAGTGGCCGATGACCGAACATTGACCTCTCGCCCCCACTCACTAGCCCTGCCTGCACCGCGGCTCAAGTCGCTAGGTTCATTATTTGATTCATAACGCCCGGTTTTTTGGTGCATCGATTCACTGCTACCCTCGACACATCGTATGTTACCACTATTTTTTTCACTAATATTATTATCACTTGTCGATAACAATATTTCACTCTCATATAAGTGGGACTCATTTGACGACTCCCCACCACGAAGTACAACGGCCCGTCCAACGTTCACATCTGTAAACGGCTGTTGAGTGTTTTGAAACTCTTTTCTGAGGTCTTCCAGCTGGTCTTGTCTTACGTATGACGACTTAACTTCCTGCATTTCAGTCTGTATTACCAAGAGGTCCTTAAGGAGTTTCGAAACGTCCAGATGTTCAAAAGTTATGGGTGGTAACTTGGACAGGTCCCGCGCCACAAATATCGGCAATCGGGTAGGTTCGGTCACTTTAATTACACTAATTATGTCGTTTAACACTCGATTCTCTTTGCCCTTTCCTTTACGCACCGTTTTTAGCAAGTCACTAGAAACCAATTCAAACAGTAACGTTTTTGATTTTTCAATTTCGTCAGTTGAAAAAGCAGATGACAGTATTCGAACCAGGCTCGTTTCATCAACCAATGAAACTTTGTTTTGCACGTACGACAATAGTTCATCGATCACAATTTTACAAGAAACACATTGTATCGTATTCGCCATTTTTTAGCGACACGCGCACAGTACCGCTTCGATTAAAAAAAAAAAAAAAAAAAATAATAATAATGGGTAGCTCACCGTCCGATCAGGACCAGGCCCGTGCCGGACGGCGCGTACGTGTTCCACGCGCGCCTCAAAGAGATGTCAGCATCGAGGAGGGGCCCCATAGGGCCGAAGCCTGCCGGGTCAGCGGGATTGTCCGAAAGGGTTACCGCTGGCCCGGAACATAAAGGGCTAAGGAAGGAACACGGGTGGGTTTTAGTCAGTAAGAGTCTGACACTCCCTTCCGCTCCACCCAGAGCGGGAGGGGTCATTTGATGATTTCCCATCCGCAAAAAAAAAAAAAAAAAAAGGGGGAAGCTCTAAGGTGGCCCGCGAAATTCAAATTTTCTTACGTTTTTTGCAATTTGTTGGTTAGTATTAAGTTATACGTTGATTAAAATATGATTCGCGGTCGTAACAAATATGTATTTACAGAATAATAATCATTAAAGTCATCAACACAACTCTCTAAGACCATGTAATCCCCAAGAATGACTATTTCATGAAATCTTGACATTTGGGGATTACATGGTCTTAGAGAGTTGTGTTGATGACTTTAATGATTATTATTCTGTAAATACATATTTGTTACGACCGCGAATCATATTTTAATCAACGTACAACTTAATACTGACCAGCAAATTGCAAAAAACCAAAAAAAAAATGAATTTCGCGGGCTATCCTGGCGCTTTCGCCTTAAACCGATTTCATCAAAATAAAACGTTACAACTTCGAACTTCTACACGAGTCTTAACACGCTCCTATAAAGCTTCCGAACTTCTTTGAAAAATATCAGTCTCTATACCGTGTTGCCATAAACTCTTTATCGAGAAGAAACTAAATTTTAGTTTACCGTTTCACGAAGCCGAAGTTTTCTATTTCGGAAGAAGCTGGCTATTTCAAGTTAAAAGGTTTTTTTATGTAGCTGTAGCGATGGTTGCAATGTACCTACCTATTTATCTTTTGTGGAGGACCTGAAAGATTTTTCTTAGGGACTATTAGGGTAATTAAAGATGCCTCACTGCGATACCTCGTAATTGCAGTTTAGCTTGCTACCTCGATGTCATCATCATCATTATTTCAGCCGGAAGACGTCCACTGCTGGACATAGGCCTCCCCAAGCACCTCCACTTCGATCGGTTCTGTGCTTCTCGCATCCAACGGGTTCCTGCGGCCTTCACAAGGTCGTCGGACCACCTTGTGGGAAGCCTTCCAACGCTACGTCTTCCGGTACGCGGTCGCCACTCCAGAACCTTTCGGCCCCATCGGCCATCTGTTCTGCGTGCAATGTGCCCTGCCCACTGCCGCTTAAGTTTGGCAATTCTTCGGGCTATGTCGGTTACCTTGGTTCTCCTGCGGATCTCCTCATTTATGATTCGATCACGCAGGGAAACTCCAAGCCCTCTCCATTGCCCTTTGGGTGACTTTCAGCCTTTTTATATGGCTCACGCGGGCTGCTTGGGGTTTACCTCGATGCTTGGCATCTACGTGCGTGTCTATTAGCATGCATTTGTTTCACATGGAGGTGACATCGAGGTAGCGAGATAAACCGCGACCGCGAGGTATCGCAATTTGGCATCTTCGGCATGTAAAATAAATAAATCCATATTCACTTGGGTATTTGCGGTTTCGGGTAATTACCCAAAAACCGAAAATACCCAAGTGAATATGGATTTATTGTTTTCACCTCATCATTATAACAATAATGTTCGTAGATTGTACTGCGGGGTTAAGCAGGACTACACCTCGGCGCGTTGTGTTTCACGCGCGCCTCAAATAGATGTCAGCACTAACTGACGGGGTCCGCTAGGGCCGATGCCTGCCAGGGTCACGGGTTGTTCGAAAGAGATAACGTGGCCCCTGGCTCAGGCAACTGAAGGAACACGGGTGGGTTTTAGTCAGTAAAAGTCTGACACACGCCCTCCCGCTCCGCCCAGAGCGGGAGTAGTTATTTGATAATTTCCCACCCAAAAAAAAGGCAGCACTACACCTACATTTTGTTACTTGTGTTTATCTACATTACATGCGTGCGTTACCGTATTAGTCGTTCGTTTTTGATTTTGTTCGTTTTTCATTGTGAGGAAACCGGCATGTCCTAGAACCAAAAATTCGTAGACTTTTGACATCTACAAACCCGCACTGGAGCCACCCGCAGCGTGTTAGATTACAGCCCACTCCCTCTCGAAGAGAGCAGCGTGGCAACTGCGTAACACATTATCAATCGGAATCGGTTTCATTTTGACAGTTCCACAATATTCATTGCGTTATTTACGTGTTGAGCAGAGAAATTTTTCTAACTTGTGAAGCAATGGATTAGCAATTTGCTTCAAAATGATTCAGATTCCGATTGATAGTGTGTTACGGAATTAGGGTGCTGGCCTGTGTTCCAGCAGTGGGAACATAATAGACAGATTACGATTACCGTGTAATTAAAAACTAAAATAATTTATAGCAACAAATACTTATAGGGAATACTAAGCTATGGGTAAGTGTAAACCAGCCCTGACCGCTATTTGGTTACAATGGGCGCTCGTCGCGTTTATGGACATGAGTCGAGGCTCGTTATAATAATTATTATATTATCCTATACTAGATATTTTAATAGGTATGCCTATTATCTCAGAGTTCAGGCATTTTCGGATATTTTAATGTTTTGCGTTTATTTTTAATAGGTAGTTTCTTGTTATGGGTTGTTTGTGTTCTCCATAAAACTTTAGAGTAATCATTAAACGGTTTGCTGTAGTTTTACAACGATATGCATTTAAGGGTTAAATAGGAGAAGGCTTCGGCCTTAAAGGGGGCCCCCTTACCTCTCGCGTCCGGCCCTGGTGCAAGCCACCAGCCACCAGTCAAGTGGTGGTGGTGGGGGAGAACGGCTGGACCGAATGGTTTTTTCATAATGATCCTTATTAAGTCATTATACTTAGTCCGAATAAGGTTTTTAGGTGAAAAAAAATTGGACAAGTTGCCCGGAAAATGAATAATGTTGTAAAGCTGTATTTACTAACAAAAACACCAAACAGTGATTGAAGCCCTGTGTTTGAAACCGGACAAAGTCTCTCATCAAATATGACGTCAAAATATTCGTATTTCCCGGATATTATAATAATATTTTATGTAATTAGTTCCTCTCACCGAGAGGAGGCCTGTGTCCCAGCAGTGGACATAATATAGGATTATGAAGTAATTGGATGATCAAAAAAACAAGATCCAATCATTAGTTGGCAATTTTTATGTTTTTGCTAGCCTATGCTGTCCCACTGCTGGGCAAAGGCCTCCCCCAAATCCTTTCAGAAAGTTTCCTCGCGGTACGCGTCCAGGTCATCTCGCCATCTCTTTCTGGGCCGGCCTCGGCGGCGCCTTTCTTTCATCTTTAGGCACCCTGTGTGTGGCAATAGATTATAAAACTAAATTTAAAAAAATATAGGTTTCGTATTTATAATATTTAGCCTAGTCTAGACAATTTTCATATAGCGGAGTAATTGCGTAACACACGAACTAAAGCAATGACTTTCATTTTGACAGTTCAACAACATTCATTGCGTTATTTACGTTGTTGAGCAGATTTTTTTTTCGAACATATGAAGCAATGGATTAGCAATATCCTTTAGAGTAAGTCAGATTGTGATTAAAAGCTATACGGAATTAGGGTACAGATTTGCGTCTTCCTCATTGCGTAACACACTACCTATTAATCGGATGGTTTTGAAGGAAATTCCTAATCCATTGCTTTGAAAAAATTGTTTGCTCAATAACGTAAATAACGCAATGAATGTTGTTGAACTGTCAAAATGGAAGGCATTGCGATCGATTGCCATTTTATGTGTGTTACGCAATTAGCGCGCAGGGGGCCTAAAAGGGCCACTTTGGCAGAATCATAAAAGGATAACATTATGAATCATAATCGACAGTTAACTGTTAAGTTAATCGTATCAAATCCCATTGGTGAAGGATTTTTCAGTATTTTTTTTTGTCTGTGCTAAAATACCAATCAATCCAATCCAATTCCAATCCCAATCTCTTTTATTAAACCTACGTAGTGCAGCGAAAAAAGAAAAACACCGACTGTTTTCGCTATAACGTTTTCCTTTTATGATTCTGCCAAAGTGGCCTTTTAAGCCCCCAGGTTTCTAGTATTTTTTATACAGCCTCGTATATCGGTCAACAGCATTCGGGGAAAAATATATCCGTGGATGGGTGACCATCTTTATATATCAAGACCCTTCCGTGCCTCAGAAAGCACGTTAAGCCGTTGGTCCCTGCTGTCAATCTTGGATCTTTGAGAGTCGTTACGGGTCGTCAGAAGCCCGAAAGTCTGACAACCAGTCTTACCAAGGGGTATCGTATTACCCAGTAAGTGAGTGTTGGAGGTCAGATAGGCAGTCACTATGTAAAATACCCCAACATTGTTGGGATAAGGCAGATGATGATGCATTATATTATACATATATAAGGGGAATACTGTGGGTTTCCATGGTATGGGCATGTGATACGGAAGAATGAAGAAAATTTCATGAGGAAAGTTTTGAGTATATGCATGTCTATCGAATTTAGCGTGACAATAGTGGGCATTGTCGTTTCCCTAAAACCCTAGGAACCCAAACAATACACTATGTATGATTCTTTATTGGAACATGTTGAAGATCACGATACATATTGATTCAGGCTATTAACGGACTTTAATTCAGTTTTTACCGATTTCAAAAAAAGGAGGTTATCAATTCGACACGACATGCATGTAATATTAATGGAACTGCAATATATTCACTTAGGACATTCTACTCAAAATTATGAAATAACTTTAATTTCAGAAGTCGGTGGCAAAAAACTAAAAAACAGATCCCAAGTCACCAACTACCGAAATTAAAGTTATTTCATAATTTTGAGTTAATTTCTTTTTGAAGTCATTTTTTTTTTTTTTTTATTACTTTTCTATTAAAATAAATAAGGCTTGAAATTGTAGGTGGATTAATGGCTGCTATTGCCACGCTAAAGCGTTAAAAGGTTATAGCACTATAATAGGTACAATCGTACCTATTATAGTGCTATAACCTTCTGGCTATTCGTTTGAATTTGTAACACCTCACTTTTGAGTAGTGTCGTGGGCTGCACAACTTTCGTCCACGACGAATAAAGTTTCCATTGTGACAGTTTTTGGCGATAGGTTTGCAAACAGTCAGAATGATATCAAATGCCTTTGCCGAAACACAGCCCATCAGTCGGTGTTTTTGGAGTAAATTAAAAATAAAATAGTATTCTAACAACGATTTATCGTATTTATTTTGGACCTAGGTATTACATTTTATTTATAAAGCTATTTATTTTAATATCACCGATAGATAAGAAAGATTTGGGTCAGTAATCTTTACGAGGGAACATTTGTTTGTGGTTTAATACAAAATGGCTTCGTTTTATTTGAGTTTGAACGTTTTTACTAAATGGTAAAGGCTCTTTACTTGAGTGAATATTGTGGCATTATCATCATCATCATCGTCATCTGCCTAGCCTTTTCCCAACTATGTTGGGGTCAGCTTCCAGTCTAACCGGATGCAGCTGAATACCAGTATTTTACATGGAGTGACTGCCTATCTGACCTCCAACACCCACTTACTGGGTAATACGATACCCCTTGGTAAGACTGGTTGTCAGACTTTCGGACTTCTGATTACCCGTAACGACTGTCAAAGATCCACGAATGACAGCCGGGACCAACGGTATGTAAAGATGGTCACCCATCCACAGACCAACCGCGGCAAGCGTAGCTTAACCTGATCGATCGACCTGTGCGGCTGTTATTATTTAACCACGGGCCCCTCCAGGCACTATCTTGAGGCAGTAGTATAGTACGATATAGATTTCACATACCAACACAAACACATGCCTACGTATAGCTATCTATACAGCCAGACCATCTTCCTCCATCTTAAGGGGCTTACATGACCTAAACCACGGTCACTGTCGAACTGCATAGAAAAGAAAGAGAAGCGCGATGACATATCACTGGTAATTTATTGCAAAATATGAAGCAATTATTTAATTACAGAAAATCTATTGTTTTTACAAAAAAAAATTAAAACACTAGTATTTTAGTAAGTATGTTGCTTGTAGAATAATCTGACAAAAAATCAGAATGATTGTATGTATATTAGTATGGTTTTTATTGTAAAAAGAAAGTTTTTAGAAGTATTTTCATGATTTTTTTCTATCGTATCAAATTAGTTGTATTATGTTTTCAACACGCTATCTACGTAGCATTCATCCTGAAGAATATGATATATTCTGATTTTGTTTACTGTAGTCGATCATATACTTTTATTGTTTCTAAAATTTGCGTTTTTTGTGTTTAGATCCTGTAAGCCCCTTAATATATTCATGCAACAATGGTCCTTTACTATAACTCAGTCGATTGGCTAGTTGCATCGGACTGAAATATGGAGATGAAGGATAATTCACTGAAGCATGTCTGCCAAGTTTATCCTGTCTCAATACTATGCAGATTTACTGCCAGCATCCTGGAGCTCAGATGAATTTACTGGAGTGTGAAATTGTTAGAAATTGAGATGGCAATGGAATTCTATTAAGACAAAAAGATTGTCAATATTACCTTTTTAGTAAGTTAACTATTACTTGGCTTACAGTGTTGGGCATTAATCAATTAATTTGTCAATTATCTTGTTAATTGACTAAAAAAGTAATTGCAATTAAATTAATTACAATTAAATTAATCGCAATTAAACTTTAAATTGCACCTTGCAATTAAATTAATTTGATTAACGTATGTCAATAACTCACAATTAAAATAATTATTTAATTAACTTTTTTAGTTGTTTTATGAAACAATTAAAACTAACAATTAACTTTATGTATCAAAACGAATAAACTAACTAACTACACTATACAACTACAATACACTACACACACTATATGACTTTATGTAAGTATCAATATTTATATATACCGGCTGTATATTATATTAATTGTTAGTTTTAATTAAAATTCACAAAACAATTGAAAATTAATTAATTGTAGTAAATCACAATTAATAATTAATTAATTGTTACTACTACAGTTAATAAATAAATAATTGTTAATTGTAATTTTCCACAATTACAATTGATTAATTGTTAGTTGTTGTGGTTACATTTAACAATTAATCAATTGTTAATCTTTAATTGTTCTTGCAATTAAAATTTGCCCAAAACTGTTGGCATATAATTGGCTTTTAAGGTGCGTGCCAAAAGAGGCAAGAGCCATTTTATGACTTACTAGCTTTTGGCCGCGACTTCGTCCGCATGAAGGTAGGAATTTATACCACAGGAATGTACAGACGCCAGCACATCAAGCTACTACAATCTGTCAAAATCTAATAGATTTTCAACTTTATCGCTAAAGCATAAGTTTCAAAGTTGATTGGGAAACTGACAGTTTCAGGTAGCTTGATTTGCTGGCGTCTGTACTATCGGGAAAAAAAGTATCCAAATCCAAACTCAGGTCATCTCATTAAGTATCTATCTATCTATCTATATAAATAAAAAGAAAAGTCCTGACTGACTGACTGATTGACTGACATATAACGCCCAGCCCAAACCCTTGGACCTAGAAAGCTGAAATTTTGCACAGATGTTTCCTTTGTAATGGAGACAAGGAGTAAGGAAGGATTTTCCGAAATTCAACCCCTAAGGGAGTTAAATAGGGGATGGAAGTTTGTATGAATAATCTTATTCCTTGAGTTAATAAACTTGAAACTTGGCAGGAATACTTATCTAAGTAAGTTATGAAGTTTGGCATTTTTTTTTGTTTTTCTAAACTACCCCTAAAGGGGGATTGGGGGGTGTCAAAATGCGTATGGAAGAATTTTAACGCGCGGTCCGATTAACTCGAAACTCGGTATTTATACTCGTACTTAGACCAAAAATCTATTATATAAAATTCAATGTCCTGACTGACTGATATATCAACGCACAGTCTAAACCGCTGGTCCTAGAGACATGACATTTGGAGGGTGCGTTCTTTGTAAAGAGTACCTAGGTATCCACTAAGAAAGGGTTTTTCGAAATTCCACCCCTAAGAGGGTGAATAGTGGGAGGGTGAAATTTCACGCGGACGAAGTCGCGGGCAGAAGCTAGTGTATTTATGAATGAATACGAGCCATTGTCGTGTCATCTAACTCTTAAAACCTAAAGCACGTAATACACATACCTGAAGCTTGGACAAAAATAAACAAGTAGCTTGCATGCCTTTGTGACATTCACCAATCAGAAGTTGTTATGGCACAATGGCATGCAATTTACTTGCATACTTTTGTGCATGGTGTATTTGCGGCTTAATGTGAAAGCAAGTCTGAGAATGAGATGAGGCATTTCAGCTTTCGTCCAGATGTATGACTCATATCATGATCAGATGTATGACTGACTGGTTTGCCACTCGCGTATTGCCACATGCGAACTACGTATTATACTTACGTCACGCAAAAATCCTGTATCGCGCTAGCAGAGTTTACCGCGCAACTTTACTTTTTTTTTTGTGTCAGGCACAACACGTCTACACCTGTCTGGTAGGAGGATCCTTCCTTTTCTATAGAGGATGAGTCCATTTTATACCATGTTCCTCATACCTCTATAACATAAAAAGGTCTTTGAAAATACTAATTTCTCTGAAATAATCTAAACACAGAAAAATGTACTACATTGCATATTTACCCTTAAGGTCACATTACACTATTATTAACTCTAGTTGGTATAAGTGTATGACTAATACAGGCATTGTTTGCTTAAATGGAGGCTCCAACCACGTATAAATGTAATGTAATTTTCTATTTGTCACAATAAACTATTTTGTTTTTTTTTAATTTCTCTGAATATGATTTTATCTTCAAAATAGTGATTCTAAATGGCTATACAGAAAACCTGTTATATGTAGCTGTATTAGCTTGAAGAGCTGGCACCAAAAAACATGTTTTTATGTAATGAATCATTATTTGCAAAATAATGATTCATTACATAAAAACATGTTTTTAGAAGTTAAATATGAACATAGAAATACTTCAATCGGTTGAACTGCACGGCTATCACAAAGTTATCAAAGTAAATAAAACTGCGGCAACCAATTTCGATTTAAACTTGAACGTTTAAAACCGACTCCTTTGTTTTCATTGTCGATATATTTTCAAGAATATTTACCATTTATTTGAGCACTAGAATAGTATGAAGGCTTTTACTTGTATTGGTTGTTGGAAAAACAATGGAAATACTGAACTCTCTTTTGTTTTTATTATTTTTATTTTATGAGGAGCCAGATGCGACCTGAGCAAAAAGTTTTCGATGTTGGCAAGACACTGTAAATGTGTAATGAGTTCGTGAAAAAGATTCCCGGGTTTCGAACACAAAAACAAAATTAAAATCAAAATATTTTTATTTCACCTACATGGGCACTTATGAAACGTCAGAAGCTAGGTGCACGGTTCCAATTGGTCGTTTCCTATGGAGGAACCGGCAAGAAACTCCACGGTTACTCTTTTTCAAAGTAATGGATCTATTGTCAATAGTTTCCGCAGCGTAAGCGATATAAGGACTTTTTTTGGTATTTTTTTCACAGCTTGGGTTACATTATCGAAGTTTTCATACGGATCCCTAACTTTTTTGAAAATATTCAATCGCCTATATTCATCAGGGATAATGTAGGATTCTAATGGTGAAAGAATTTTTCAAATCGGTTTAGTAGTTTCGGGGCCTATTCAATTCTAACAAACAAACAAATCTTCTTCTTTATAATAATTATTATGTATATCATATATATGTTTGTATACAGTAAAGTATTAGTGTAGATATTTCGTCTTACCAAAAATGTACGGACAAATTCGAAAGAATTCGTCTTCTCGACCTTTTCGTGGACCGCATTTCATCATATAATAATATCCATTCTAATTCAAATCCATCATCTCTATAGATGTCCAGTTATATAATAAAAATCATTACTCTTCGAAATTCTGGCTTTATTCCTGAAAAATACGTCACCCAACATTTTGCTTTCAGGCTTCCCAGGCTTTTCAGGTCAGTAAACAGAAAACCCTTCGATCCCGAGTACCACACAGCACGAATAGTGATGTGACATTACTTTACACTCGAGTTGAGCATGTGACATTGTTTTTTTTGTAGTTGTGTGTGCTTTAAATACGGTTTTTCTGTTGGAATATTAGTCAAAATCAAAAATCATTTCTCCAAATAGGCTGATTCTCATCAGTACTTTTCGAACGTCAAAATTACGTATGACAGTCTCCCAAAACGCCCGCCCTTTACCACTTTTCCTAGTGCTTTCGCTGAAGAAGTGTCGCAACAAACTCCCCAACAGCCTAAATTATTTATTCCGGTGTGATCCCCTGAAACCCCCCCCCCCCACCATCCCCTGCTTGTTTGTCTTCTGTTTTAATCTCTGTCTTATCCACTGTAAACTTTCTGATTCCGGTTTGATCCGCTTTTTCTTTTGTTTTTTATTCCTGAAGGATCGTCAAATCTGTCAGATTAACATTCAATAAAACAAAAATATATTTGATTTTTAGTCTGTGATAAATAAATGTATTTTCTTTTTTTAAATTTTAGTAATGTTAAATGTATCTAACTATCAATCAATGTTCAGCTATGGACTACCATAATTATGATGATGATAAAATTGTCATGAAACCTGCTAAATAGGTAGATCTTCATAATAAGTCTACTAAGCCCTCATATCCACGGGTAATTTTTATCGCGCACATGATTTTCAACCCTCGGTGTTGAGCCAAGCATTGAGAATCCAACAGAGGGACACTGTTTGATTTATCAATGCGCGTAAAAAAATGGCCGGACGAACCTGAGATTTTTCTTTAAAATTAATCTACCTAAGTCCGAAAGGGTTACCGCTGGCCCAGAACATAAAGGGCTAAGGAAGGAACACGGGTGGGTTTTAGTCAGTAAGAGTCTGACACTCCCTTCTGCTCCACCCAGAGCGGGAGGGGGTCATTTGATGATACCCAATCCACAAAAAAAAAAAGTAAGAGCTTGCATCATACTGGTAGTTTATGTTACCTTTGAACAAGTCACATTCATAGATCAAAATCACATTAAATACATTTTACTATTCAAGCGAAAGAACACCGAAATAAAAAAGTAGTGATACAAATGAATGAAATATTTATATCACATCACACACATAAAAATCAACTCTATCCAAAACAAAAATATCTTGAGATACAATAGAATATAATAATCTATCAACAAACCCGAGTACAAACCCATGTCACAACGCTATCTTTTCAAATATTCGTTGTTTTCTTTGAACGGTGTCAAGGTAAGATCCTAAACTTTTATGAATACCTCACACAAAGTTGTTTAATACTATACGGGTAAAGGGGTATCGTATTACCCAGTAACTGGGTTGTGGAGGGCAGATAGGTAGTCGCTCCATGTAAAATACTTTGGGATAAAGCTAGACAGATAGATTTTTAATCACAATTCCGATTTTATTGAATGAATTCTTATTTTTATTATCGTACCGTGCAAAAACGGCAACACGCTGTTTATAGATTAAACTTCCTTTCGTATTAAATAAAATAGGGTTATAATAAGCTCATAAATGTCCACGGTTAATCAAATAACCCGTAAAATCTTTTAGGAAAAATCCTGAAGGGTTTTTAAGCCCCGGTTTTATTTTTAATTCCGTGGAACAGCTCATTAACAGCTGGTAAAAGTTTCACAATTTTGCGCGTCGTTTGATAATACTTTTATAAATATCCATAAGCTTACAACGTATTTTGTGAAATCCTTATGTTTCTCAAAAAAGCTTTACCTACACACCGCTTTTCATTTATTTTTCCCTTAAGACCACCTTTTAAACCACAAAAAATAATGAAAAAACACTCTCGCATGAATTATCAGTGAATATTACTTCAGTGAACATAATTTATGTTAGTAAGACCGCATTTTCTTACGTACATCTGTTGAGTGCTTTTCTTAATGATAATGGTTTACCGCTGCGTTAAAAGCTTTCAATGGTAGACCTCAAATGACAGGTTTTAAGCAAATATTATAAAATCGCAAGAAGTTTCCTTGAAATCAAAGTTTACATTCAAAGGGGTTTTAATTTTTTATTTTTTTATTTGGGCCGAAGCTTCTGTCACGTCTACCTTGTTTATTTTGTAATGATGCACCAATACGACGAAAAATATTTCTATTTATACCCTCGAACTATTGTTTTTTTTTCACCTTTATCACTAAATTATATTCAGTTACAACACATTCCAATATTGCACCCTGCACTTTCCCTACCAAAAATTTGGCAATAAATTCCAAATTCTGTATTGTTCCAGGTAAATTCCGCCGAGAATTCCACAGATCGTACTTCAAATGCTTCTGCTGCTGCCATTCTGCGGCAGCCACAGACCAGAATGGAACCTCCTTCGCACCAATCGGAAGCTCCAGAGCGGGAACCACCAGGACTGTGGTTCGTCGAAACGACTCTTACGTCAGCTACCGACTGACGCACTTATCCCCTTCAAACCACAACATCCATCGAGACTATATCAGAAACACTAACACTTCTTTCATAGAACAAATGAACGGGAACCGTCGTCCCAAAATCAGGGACGATTCCATCAGCGAATCAGCAACGAGATTCACTCTAGCAACCGATGTATGCAGAGATTGACAACTAGGTAAAGATCTCCTTTCGGATTTACGTAATAGAGATGGCATTGAGACTTATATCGCGAGAAGTACCAACAGTATTGATTGCAAACCGTACTATGATTGCTTCAAAGATGGGAAGATTGAAGAAAGGCATAGTGATAATGCTGATTACAGGCATGTTGATGAATCTAATGATTTGTATGACGATGATCTTAAAAATGGTTATGAATTCAAATTCAATCGCAGTTTGAATAGTTGTCAGATTAAGAATAAAAGGAAGGTTAATATGTATTAAGTTACGTGTTGTGTGTAAATCAGTCAATTGTTTTTGGATGTCTGTTTCACTATTTGTTGCAACATTTACGTGTTCATTCAAATAAGTTTCTTATTTATTCAGCAGTAGCACATTTAGTAAAGTTGCCAAGGTTAGCTTCTCTTCCATTACCAGATTAAGTTCTTTTAAGAAAACTACTTCTAAAATTTCACACACATTCTCATATCTTAGTGCATATCCAGTTCTAAACCCTATTTGGTTGGCTCACTCTTCTTGTCAATTGGTATGCCCTCATTTCACATCTCTGACATTTTCGGTTTCCTTAATATTAAGAAAATATGTGACCTCATTATTGTATCCTTGCGGCGTAACTTATCGTGAAATTGGAACCGAATGTCTTACGAGTTCAATTTAGATAATGTGTGGCAAACCATTCACTGTTATTAAGAATAAAAATTACTCAAATATTTTTAGAGACAGATATTTTTCTCAGTACCTAATGTCTTACATTTTCATTTATTGTCTAGACTAAAGTTTGCACACTCAAATCAAGTTAAAAAGTTTTATAGATAATAATAGCCTAAGTTTTGGTGAAACAGACATTTAAAGTAATATCTTAGTATAAAGTATATTATTTATGTGAGCTCTTAATCTTGCAAAATATATTTCGTCGTAGAAGCAAATAGTTGAGTTCTTTGGGAGTTAGGGTTGTCACTCTTAGTCAATAAAGACTTCATCAATTTTCAATAACTCAATTTGGTAACGTCGAGTTACAGTTTGTTCTAAACAAAAACGCCTTCTCCTATTCGCGTTTTGTCATAGCCGCTTTGAAAAAATACATTATAAGGGTTTCGTCTTTTTTACTAGGTACCGACTGCTGTCTAGATTAGATCTACTGGAAGCAGCTGACAAATTACATACCTAATAGGGGTTGGCCTTTGAGATATGTTGCAGAAAAAACCTAATCTGATAAGTAACTAGTTTTTTTTGGAACGCCGTCTATTTTAAATGACATAAGATTGGATAAGTGACAAATGCAGACCTTACTTTTTTATAATTATGAACAATGAATTTTTATTATAATATTTTTAGTCTTGCCAGCACATCAAGCTACTGCAATCTGTCAAATTTGTTTAGTAGATTTTCAACTTTATTGCTACTGCTGAATTTCGAATTCGAAAAGGAGCATAAGGTTCAAAATCGATTGGGAAAATTTGACAGTTTCGGGTAGCTTCATTTGCTGGTGACTGTACCTAAAGAAGGAAATAAAAGAAAGAAAGAAAAAAGTTTATTTATATACAGTTCGTGAAACACAAAATACAAAATTAACAAAATAAAAATTATGTTTCAAACAACAATAGTAATTACTCGAACTTCAGAAAAATGTAATCAGTATAAAAACAAGTTCTCCCTTAAAATGAAAACAGTATTTTTGTTACAGAAACTTAATTAACCGTTTGAAAATGCGGTCGTAAAAAGTTTTTATTACAAAGAACTACCCTAAAATTATAAATGTACGTTGGGAAAAGCGTTATACCGTCAACATTGCTGGCTGTTATTTTTTAATTGTTTTTTATTTATTTAGCTCAGTTTAATTTTGAAAAGAGAACGTTCCAATCCATTCTTCGTTATTTGGAATGGTTAGGAACATTTTTAAACGAAAGGAGTGCTGCAACGCTAGCGAACAAATACAACACTTACAGAGAAAATCTCAGTTAATATTTATTTACTGGCAAAATTGAATTTCTTAGAGTACATCCGAGTACAAATAACGAGATATTTTATGTTATAATTATTATTTGTTAGTAAACAGTACACTTGGGTGCAGGAAATGGCATGTTTATACAGAACTGATCGTACACTGCCGGCCATGTTGCTGTATACGATTTATTTTTAGTTTATTGTGTTTGTTACAACTCATATTTTTTGAGCTGTCAGTGTTTTTTGATTGGTTCTGTTGTAAATGAAATTGTACAAGGAAACTTTTTTTGTGACAACTCTTATAAAAACAAAACTGATGATGAAATAAGTGAAAAAAAAAAACTAAAATATTTTTCAATGTCTATCATAATAACCATACCATAACCATAATCAGCCTATAATGTTCCCACTGCTGGGACACAGGCCTCCTCTCGGTGAGAGGGAGTGGGCCGTAATCCACCACCATAATGTCTATCAACCAACCACTATTTTAGAGATTCTGTACAGTTTAATCAGTAGGTACAGACGCCAACACATCAAGCTACCCGAAACTGTAAAATTTTCCCAATCAAATTTGAATCTTATGCTTTAGTGATAAAGTTGAAAATCTATTAAAGAATTTGACATATTGTAGTAGCTTTCTGCTGGCGTCTGTACATACCTCGATAATAGTTACCCAAAATATGTGTATAAATGTGACCAAAGTTAATGTAAGATAAGAAACTGCATTTCTGTACTATTGTAAATAATTTTAAACGGTATATTTATGTGTTTTAGATAAACAACAAAAAAATATTGTAGTATTATTAAGATAGAATACCGTAGATTAAGAAACTTTAACGATTTTTTCTTATAAAATAAACTTTAGCTATAAGCCTTAAGAACATTTTTGACAACATAAGTAAGCAAATTAATTACAGGAATTTATATTTGTCGTGATAAAATATCTTCATTTTTCGTAAAAAAAATATACTCGCTACAGAACAGTATTAATTTCATGGACGGTAACCGAATACCTAGAACCTTTTGAGAAATTAAAAGCAAGTTTTGAAATTGCAGTTTGCATGATTGACTTTAAAAAAATGTTTTTTTAATTTAAAACATAAACCCAAAAATGCTATGAAACTACCTATTATAGAAAGGTATGTGTAATAATTATATTAAAAATTTTATAATTATTTTTATGTTATTATTATATCCAATTTCATTTTTCAGGTCGAAATATTTGAAAGATTGATCAATTAAATCATCGATTTCATTTAGTGATTTGTTCAATGGAGAAGGCTAAAAAAATAACGAATGGAAAGTTATTCAACTGTAAAATATCTTTATATGTCTAGTTTTAAATTAAAAATGTATGTTTTATACGAGATCTCTAGATGTAACATATAATATCGAATTATATCTAAATGTATAGTTATAACGAATTAATACGTGACGCAATCTATCTTCACATAATGTGAACACAGTGTATATCGCCTATAATTATGTGAATGGGCTTATAATTGTGTCACCAAGTGTAAAGGTGCGTTCAAACAGTGCGAGACATGTGCTTCGAATGGTAAGCTATGGTTCGCTAATGACTCAGACACGTGTCCTACCGCTGGCGATTAGGCGGAAAGCGAGTAGAATATACGATCTCCATCAGGAGGCCTGTGTCCCAGCAGTGGGAACATTATAGGCTGATAATGATTATGCTTGTATGTAGAGCTAGCATTTAAAAATGGGTTGGCGAGCAACATTCAGCGAGTTCGCGATTATTCGCTGGTATGCGTATGTGCTACTACATTCTTTAATAGATTTTCAACTTTATCGTTAAAGCATAAGGTTCAAAGTTGATTGGGAAAATTGCACAGTTTCGGGTAGCTTGATGTGCCGGCTGTCTGTACCAAGCGTGAGTATCTCAGCGAGTATTATGCCCACCAAGCGAGCGTCGCTGAGCGAGTACCTTCTTTGATAGCTCTTGTCGCTGCAACAAGCGAATACTCGCCGGAGGTGTGAACATTCAGCGATCAACTATTAATATAAGACCTACAATCTTTTGTACGTGTCTTTTTTTTTTTTTTTTTTGGTTGGTTGGGAAATCATCAAATGACACCTCCCGCTCTGGGTGGAGCGGAAGGGAGTGTCAGACTCTTACTGACTAAAACTCACCCGTGTTCCTTCCTTAGCCCTTTATGTTCCGGGCCAGCGGTAACCCTTTCGGACAATCCCGCTGACCCGGCAGGCTTCGGCCCTATGGGGCCCCTCCTCGATGCTGACATCTCTTTGAGGCGCGCGTGGAACACGTACGCGCCGTCCGGCATGGGCCTGGTCCTGATCGGACGGTGAGCTACCCATTACTCTCCGCCCGCATGCCCGCTTTGTACGTGTCTTCAGTGACAAAATCGTTGATAGCTAGTCTCATCCTCGTCGACGACGGAACAGGAGCCATATACTGGGGTATTTAACATATCTATAAAAACTTCATTTGCACCGTATACCTTGCGTTGCGACTGTCAGGACACACCTTTAGATTTTTGAAGGATAAATGTTTTTAACATTGTAAATATATATGAAAACTTTCGAGCTTTTCTACTATGTAGGTATTTATAATTTTAGTAATATTCAGGCAGAAATGGTACAGGACAAAGTCTTCAATAATATCGTAAAGTAAAAACTGGCCAAGTGCGAGTCGGACTCGCACACGAAGGGTTCCGTTACACAAGGCAAAAACGCCGAAAAAAAACACGTTTGTTGTATGGGAGCCCCCCTTAAATATTTATTTTATTCTGTTTTTAGTATTTGTTGCTACAGCGGCAACAGAAATACTTCATCTGTAAAAATTTCAATTGTCTAACTATCACGGTTCATGAGATACAGCCTGGTGACAGACAGACGGACGGACGGACAGACAGCGAACTCTTAGTAATAGGGTCCCGTTTTTACCCTTTGTGTACAGAACCCTAAAAACCAGCCTTGATCCCCGACTCAATTATCAATTAAAACAAGAAGTTTTTCCAAGTAAATAATTTTTCATCGCACTGTCGATTGCCTAATAACTATTGAAGGGCACTGATCGAGACACAATAGAAGTTTTATTGTTATTACCTCGACGGGCGTTAAGTGTAGGTACCGCCCTAAGCAGCTGATCGATTCTGTAAAAATCACACCGTGAAAACTTAGGTAAAATGAGCTGACAAATGAGCTGACGTGGTAATCCCTAGCATCCCAGGTGGAATAACGGCTCTCTTCACCTAAGTTTTCATGGTGTGATTTTTACAGGATAAACCAGCATATTATGCAACGCTCACAAGGTACTCAGATACAGGAAAACCATACAAAATAATAACAAAGTTTTTCAATAAATCATTCTGGCAACATTTCTCTCGAAATAAGAAACGCAGTAGGGTCACCACAACATGACAATCCCACACAGCGAGATTTACTTGACTTAAACTGCGGTATCTTTTCATCCTTCGGTTTACGATACCTCCGAACTAAATCCTTAGTTTTTGGTGTGAACATCCTGGATGTTTAAGTTCACATAGACTTGATTATTATTTATTATTTGATTGAAGGGCAGATAGCAGCCTTGAAAAGTTGGTTATTGTTGGCAATCCCAAAGGAAAGAGAGCAAGAGGCCGGTCGCCAACACGATGGTCCGACCAAGCAAAGGAAGCTATGTCCTCAAGCAATTTTCAGCAGGTTGTGATGGCAACTTTGGCCCGGAGTAGATGGAGGCAGATTGTCCGCTTAAGGCCTTGTAGACTTTAGATCTGTAGACCATTTTTTATTTTATCAAGTACCTGATACTTGTTGACAGGCCTACGCTATCCTCCCATACCTACTGTAATTTGAAAATATTGTAAAAGCCAATTATTTTTAAAAAGAGTAACCGTGGAGTTTCTTGCCGGTTCTTCTCCATAGGAAACGACCAATTGGAACCGTGCACCTAGCTTCTGACGTTTCATAAGTGCCCATGTAGGCTTATGTGAATGTGACCACGATCCTCAGTAATGAGGGACCGATTGTAGAATAGATGATGATTAAATGATTTTTATTTCTGTAAGTATGTTTGTACAAACACTTTTACACGTCAATCAAATTTTGTTTTTTAAACTAGATGAGGTCGGCGTTTCCTAACTGACTATTCTGAGAAGAAAGGCCGAAACAAACTCAGAAGTCACAGTCTCTTTTAAAGTCCAGACAAAATCTTGGTCAGATCGTGTGAAGACCATGTAGATTGGTGTCTGAAATGGTCTTTTGAGGAAAGAACCACACAGATTGAGCGGACCCGTCCAATCAGTGCACGCATTTGTCAAAAATCGTGCAGCTCAACTCAGAACTTGAGGAGCTCAACGATTCGACGAACGACACCAACGACAGGACATTTGGGTAGGCCGCATAAACTACTCAAACTGCCAGATCATGTTTAAAACGAAGAGAGAAAAAACAAAAAAATACCCACATAGTCCTCACATTCACAATAATTAAAATCATATAATAACTCTTTAAGAGAAGATTTGATTAACTCGTAAAGCTAACTAAGCTTAGGTATATCTTGTTCTAAAAGTATCTAATGAAAAGGAAACAAATGGATCAGAAAATGTAGTGCTCATTTTTAATGTCATTTACAAAATGAGTGTTTTCATTTCATTATTTTAATACTTAAGAAGCCGAAATTACAAAATAACTTCTCCCGCTATTTATCTCAGACTCTTACTGACTAAAACCCACCCGTGTTCCTTCAGTTGCCTGTGCCAGGGGCCACGGTAACTCTTTCGTACAACCCGCGACCCTCGCGCATCTACCATAGCTGACCCCATCAGTTAGTGCTGACATCTCTTTGAGGCGCGCATGGAACACAACGCACCGTTGACCCGGGCCTGATCCTTACCGGACGGCGAGCTACCCATTACTCGTCGTCTGCAAAACCACCGATTTTAAATACCTAACCTTAAAGTTGCTTTTAATTTGACAATTCAAGTAAATTTTGTAACCTCAATTTTTAATGTTATTCAAACAATTGTTGGAAAAAGTGCTGTGATAGTTAAAACCTTCTAAGTAAGGATTAATATGGTAGGTACCTACTCGTTTCCTTTCACTGAGTGATTTCGTGAGAATGTTACCTAAAGAGGGTTTGTTTACAATTTCATCAGCTATTTTTGGAACAGACAATAGCGAAGTTAGCTTATCACGCCATGTGACCTGCGCTTTAGTAAATTTTCCCTCTTATTAAAACTTGGGTCCCTTTGCGGATAATAATAAGTTGAACTTTTTGCAGAGGTACCGTTTTTAAGTAAGAATGTGTGTATCTCTAAGTTTGGGCCCTCATGGGGTAGGCAGGGTTTCAGGTACTTTTGTAAAGAGAGATGTGTGGGTGTCAAAATATGATTACATTAGCTTTTGCTTGCGGCTTTGCCCGCGTGGAGGCCGAAAATTATTACATGAATTATATCATAACTTCAAAAGACAAAAAGGCTTGGCTTCATTTGACTAATGAGTTCGTTCGTTAGAAGCGTCTCTTGACCGTCCGCTGGTCTGGCTATGTGAGGTCAAAAAAAAAATCGTCGTCGTGAAAAAAAAATATAATATATATTTTGGGATGATGCCTTGTTGGGTATCAAATGAAAGGACTTAATTATCACATTTCTAAAATGTAAATATTACTGAAATAACTAAATAAAAAATAAGTGTTAACACTAAAACCCGACAACTTTTTAAACTTATTTTTTATCTATTATTAAGTATGAATATGGAAGTCAAGCAAGTCAGTGTTATGTTTTCTGCGTAAATAGGTCACTTTGAAGTACTTCATTCAGAATACTCAGATACTGTTAAAATAAGCTCTTCTGCCTAGTACCATTTCTGCCTACGCCGTAACCATAATGTCATACGGCTAGGTACATAATACGTGTCTAGCTCTGTAATTGGTAAACTTGTACATAATAAAATAAATAAGATGAAGTTTAACTGTCTTTGTTTGTGAAATCCTGGTACCTTTAGCGTTCACTTTGCTTTCTATAATGTACACACGTAGCAGGTTTTGACACCTGTCAGTGCGCCAATTCTAGTAGCTAATAAAGATCAAATTCGCAAAACACGTATTCGTCGGCCGCAGTTTAGTACCGATTTTTTTAATTAAAATAATGGAACATCTCCTATAATTCTCAACGAGGGCCCTGGGAAGTCAATATAAAGTCCAATAAAATAGAGGTCCAGCTCAAATCCAGACTTCGGGCTGCTACTGAAAAGAGAAATTCATAATGACAAAACAAATAACTTTTTAATTGGATTGGATTGTCAATGATGATGTTGACTTAAAATTTTAGACATTTTATAGGAACTATATAGGCCGACCGCTTATCTGAGACTTTGCCTGAGGTAGCTGGCCGGTGCGGGAGTGGTGACAGTTGTCATAAGTTGACGAATCACTGAGCACTCGCATCACCTCACCACCACACCCCTCCCGCACCGCGCTGCTACCTCAGGCAACGTCTCAATTAAGCGGTCGGCCTACATAGAGTTACAAAGATGGCGCCTGAATGACAATGACACCCCGGGCGTTCTTGGTAAACATTTTTGAAATTGTATTGCAATGAAAAAACAAGATGACGGCGTTAAGTGTCCCCGAAAAGATCGATAGCAATTGATTAATTGCAATAAATTGTAGTATTATTGTCAATCGCTTCAATTACATTTGGTAGACGATCAATTTACGCCTCAATGTGTATTAATCATAAAAAAATTGACAATTGCAATTGATCGTTTCGCGTACCATTTAGTTTAGTAACGCGTAAAATGATCCCTGTACAGTGCATTGCCATGGCAAATATGTTTTTTAAATAGAATCTTTTCGCTTTCAAACAGTTCCGAATCGAGTAACTGATTGACCACCGCACTTGGCAAAGCTGGATTAGTGATCATAAATAATGATAAACTATTCTTGGTTCCAATTCAATCCCCGGACTTAGTTCGAAGAAAGTTTTAAACACCCTAATAACTTACAAAGCCGATTTGGCAGTTTTAGAACACTTAGGTTACGATTCTACTGAAGCAAAAAACGATGAAACTAGGGCAAGTTAGTTAAGAAGTTCTACGATGCTAAGGTTAAAGATAAATTGGAGAAAACTACAGCAATCATATGTTTGACAATAGGCTATTTGACAATGTAAAAAATAAGGTCATAATTATTGACACTCGTATAGATTATCGCTTTTAAAATCGAATTGCATTAATTTTACTACAAAACAATGTATTATTTATAAAAAAAATCCCGAAAAAACTTCATCTTTTTAAATCTGGCGCCACGTAATCGAAAACGGTCTGGATTGGCTGAACTTAAGATGACGTCATGATGTAGTAAATTTCTGTCTATCGTTGACAGAACAGATGACTTTTGTCTAGTATCTCGACCGTTTCAACGTTTGTTTACGGGAATCGTGACGTCACGACGCCATATTGTTAAAGATAGCGTTTTGGCGGCTTATTTAAACAGTACATTTTTATTTACTATTTTTTAAAAGAAATACATTATGCAATTTGAAGTAATAGGTTTTTGTGGGCTCGTTAGACACCATCTGAGATGTTTATCAGAAACCAGTCAAATAGCCTATTTTCTTATCCCATGGCCACGAGTTCCACGCTCAAGCGACAGTGAATGTGGAGAAAACAAATGAAAGATGATTCTTCCTTCATTTGTTTCGTGGCATGCTCTAAATATTTCGAGCATGCCACGAGTCACCGAGACGCGACTTGCGGAGCGACGAATGGAAATAGGGTACGAACACACGTGCCGACGGGGTCTTAATGTATTTGAGTGGCAAACAAGTTAGCCCACTTAATGGTAAGTAGCCACTGTCATAATTTCAAGTAATTCCATCAGTACAGCTCTCAAAACGGTGAAGGAAAACATCGTGAGGAAACCGTCATGTCCTAGAACCAAAAATTCGAAGACATGTGACATCTACCAACCCGCACTGGGCCCGCGTGGTGGATTACAGCCCGCTGGGAACTTTAGAGGCTGATTATGATTATTTTAAATTATGTATGTATGTTGCCAAAGTCATCTATAAGCATCAGCAATGCCAGAAGTATCGCAGTTGCGTTGCCATCTCAGGAGCAAAACTAAACTAAACTCCTGTGAAAATTGCAAAAAAGGTAAGAAAATTTGTACTTCGCGGTCTACCACTGCGCATTCCCCTTAAGGGGGAAGCTCTAAGGTGGCTCGCGAAATTCAAATTTTCTTACGTTTTTTGCAATTTTCTGGTCAGTATTAAGTTGTACGTTGATTAAAATATGATTCGCGGTCGTAACAAATATGTATTTACAGAATTATAATCATTAAAGTCATCAATACAACTCTCTAAGACCATGTAATCCCCAAATGTCAAGATTTCATGAAATAGTCATTCTTGGGGATTACATGGTCTTAGAGAGTTGTGTTGATGACTTTAATGATTATAATTCTGTAAATACATATTTGTTACGGCCGCGAATCATATTTTAATCATCGTACAACTTAATACTGACCAGCAAATTGCAAAAAACCTAAAAAAAATTGAATTTCGCGGGCTACCCTGGCGCTTTCACCTTAAGTACGGTTGTTAGGGAAATTATTTGTTAGATTTGAAACTTAGTTTTACCACTCTTACACTAAAAGTGGGAATAGAACAGTCATAAAGATTACTTTTTACAACATATTATGAAACTACTTCTCTCATTGTTTTAATAGGAAATAGCAATCAAGACTCACACAAGGGCAGGGTTCACTCCCCAGAGAACGAAACCATAATTGGGTTTTTCTGTTACAAAAGTCTCATATAAAAGGGTTGATTGTACCCGGTAAATATCAATAGCCTTTATTAAATATGATTTGTTCCAAGATTCAGTTTAATATCCAGTTTTGGGAGGCCAATTTTAACGACGTTATCCAAAAATCAACCAAGCTTGAGTGGGACTGGGCCAGACACATTTGCCGCATGTCGAATGAGTTATGGGCCACATTTACCACCATGTTGGTCCCAGAAAACGTCCGGGGACATCGAGGCAGACCCAGGAGAGGATGGTGGGACGAGCTTGACGCCTACAGACAAGATTGGTCCACACTAGCTCAAGACAGAGGGGAGTGAAAAGGAGAAAGAGAGGCAGCACTGGGACAACATACGCTAAAAATAAATAGGTAATCTCTATTTATTATATAAAAATGAATCCCTATCTTCAGTGGTCACGTCACGCCATAACTTTAGAACGACTTTACCGATTTCATCCATCTTTTTGTTTAAGTTTTCTAATACTTTGTAGATAGTTCTTACGAAAAAAATAAATAAAAAAGTTGCGCAGAAAATTAGAAAATTTAAAAAAACTTAACGACTACCTATATAAACTTTTCTGATGTAACCTTAGCGCGTTTGACATATAAAGTATCAGTCGTTTGACAGTTCGCGCAATTGACAGATCCTGCGCGCTGCAAACTGCATCGCTCAGAATCTAAGAAATTAAGTAACATTCCGTAAAATCTATTAAATACATTTGCAAGTACGTAAGTATAAATAAATATTTTAATAAGCTGTTACAGCTAATTAAAATATTACTGATCGAAACTATATATAGCTTCTGAACAGGCTTCGGGAAGTCTTCACAGTCCACCTTTTTCCTCCCTGTTTTAAATTCGCCGCCACTCGCACTCACCCATGGCTGTGAGTGCGAGAAGGACAACGCATCGGTCCCGCCATCTGACGGCGTGAAAGAAAAACGTCAGTTCGAACTCAACGAGAAGACCGGCTGGCTTCAAATATCCGCGCGTGAGGTAGAAAAAACAAAAATATCGTGAAATACGACTGCTAGTGATACAGTGTGGTATTCTCCTGGCTCCCAGCATCCGTGAGTACCTGACCTGTCTCAATTTACATCCTTTAGCCTGTTTTCAGAAACACCAAGCGTCCCTGGCTATAAGCAGATCCTCATTCAGCTTCTAAAAACCTATAAAATTCAAGTAAAGATAAAATATATCGTAGAATTTTCATGGGCACGAAAAGGAAGAAAAATGCACAGCATTTAGGCCTCGTAAAATACCATACTGTAGCGTAGTACCTAATAGCAACATTTTAGAAGCTGATTATTTAAATTTGGCATTTTTAGGGTTCCGTACCTCAAAAGGAAAAAACGGAACCCTTATAGGATCACTTTGTTGTCTGTCTGTCTGTCAAGTCCCTTTATCTCGAGAACGCATGTAGATATCGAGTTGAAATTAAAACCATATACCCTTGAAGCTGTGAAAAAATGAAACTTCTAAGTTAACATAAAAAAAGATGGCCGTTTATGCCGCAAAAAACGTATATTTCGACACTCTCAAGGGAATCAAAATGTATAGGGTACTTCCCGTTGACTTAGAGTCATGAAATTTGGCAAGAAGCAAGGTCATAAAGCACAAGTAAAGGGTTGTTCCCTTTACTTGTGCTTTATGAAACCGTAAAGGAGAAGGATAACGGTCCCATACAAGTATGGTCCAGCACGGACATTAATAAAACAATACATATCATGAAGGAATATTTGTATATAATAGTCCTGTTTACATTTTATTACTCCAGAAGTCGGTGGTGACGAGATATAAGACATTTTAGGTGAAAATTCTGGTATGATATTTTGACGTTTAAATACGGTAGGCATTGTACATTGTCGTGATTCGCTTCTCATGCACGAGGTTGTGGGTTCAATTCCCAAGTACCAGTGTGACTTTTTTTCAATTCATATGTAGTTTCTGAGACTATCTTGGACATTACTGACATCGGTGAAGAAAAAACATCGTGAGGAAACCTGGACTTCTAGTTAAAATAAGTCTGATATCGCCAACCCTGTCTTGAGCATACGTATTGCTCGTGTCTTTTCTGTACGAGATGAGACAATAATAGGCTGGTATTATTATTATTTACTTTTAATCATATTTAACTACGTGTGTACAATAATCTATAGGTATCACATAGACCGGTCCTGTGTTTCTCGCATACAATGAATTCCTGCGACTTCTACCAGGTCATATGTTCAGCATGTGAGGCTTAGGCAGTGGACTTCTTTGGCTGAATGATGATGATGACTATTATTATTATTACCAGCAAGAATGGCACACTTTATCAGACGCAGTGACCTGAAACAAACAACCTACATAAGTATAAACAAATAGCTACACCCTTAAAAGACGTGCTGAAGACTTTACTGAAACTCACGCGTGTTTAAACTCACCATCGCGGGGTAATCCACTGTCTTATAACAGATTGAATTTCATCCGAATCCAACAAATGCCTCCTTATGCGAAACGCACAGTTAGTGCAGCGCTGGTTCTCCATCAGAAACAGGGCAAAATCAATTGTCCAAATTGCGAGTAGCCCAGGTAAATCAAAATGAGAAGATGCAAAGTCCGTGAAAGCCGGGGTTGGTCGAAAGAGCAGTAACAACAGATATCCAGAAACAATGGTCGTCGTAAAACACCACATGAAACCACAAGAAAACATTCAATAAGCGAGCCACAAGAACACACACAGGAATTTGTACAATTTAGTATTTTTATCTATGACAGGAATGACTTAAATTGTCAAATCATTATTATAAAACAAATGTCTTGGCTTTGTCATGACAATCGACATAAAACCCTTAACACACGTACGTAGCTATAATATGTAGGTATACAAACATACATAAATTCCCTGCTTTTGCCATGCGGGAAGGCAGAAACGACGATTACGACGTTCATACATCTAGTCATATGAATAGATGTATGCGCTTATATAAGCGCATCACAATAATAGAACTGATATTTTATGTTGTAAACGTAAGGTGCCGTCAAAAATATAAATATATAATTATTAGGTATAGTTGTGCATGTGTATAATATAACAGAAAGTAAGTACTTATAATATCGAAAATGTCACAAAAAGATGTCAAAATATATTTTTAATCACCTTACTATAATAATACAATAATGTGTCCTGCACTAAATATCTGTTAGACACTATCTGTTACTTCCTATGTAATTATGTTATGTGTATTGAGTTTCTCAGTAGCAGCCCGGAGTCTGGATTTTCGCCCGGTTGATGGCAATGAGTTCGCCCTCTATATTATGTGACTTGAACATAACTTTTGAAATGGGGGTGTACTATAGGTATACCTCTGCCTAACTCTTCGAGGATTACACGCGTGATGTTATGTGAATATTGGGTGAAACACTATATCGAATTAATATTTATTTTGAAAACATTTTATTGCTTTGTCTGTAACTGCCTTAACAGAAGAAGATAGTGTTTCCATTACTTTGAAGAACCAAATAATCTATTGATTTTTAATTAAAGAGATAAATAAAATGTGTATTTTTTACTTTTACTTCCGTTATCACTAAACGCGCATAAAAAATATATTTTTCTTACTCTATTATCTAAAATACACGTAAATACATGTCGTTTCGAACGATGAACATGTACTAATTACCATAATATTTCAAATAGTTGCAACATTTGAAACTCACGGATGGAAGTCAAAACAAAACAAACAAAATAATTACTCTTTAAAATTGATATTTTCCCACAAAACTTATAATACTTGAATTTCTATCATGACTTTCATTTCTCCGCACATGTCATGTGCGGAGAAATGAAAGTCATGATAGAAATTCAAGTATTATAAGTTTTTTTTTTAATATTATTAAGTTCTTGTCCGTGCAGGGCCACACTTTATCCATGTCCTTTGTAGTTACATTAAAAAAAACCGGTGATAAACTATTTACATACCAACAACTTTATTTTCAGTGTTGGGTTTAGAGTCCCTACTCGGCCAAAGTTATAGTCGGCCAGTATCCAGTTCTTAGTAGTATTTATCGTCTATCGTGAATCCCTCCGTAATTTGAAAGCAAGGGACACTATTTCCCAAAAATGTTTCACTTACCACGAATATGCGTGAACAAGAACTACAACTTTCCTAGCCGTAGTTCATGTACAGTCAACAAAAGAGTTAAGTATGCAGTATCGTCGGATATAGTTGAAGTTTAGTAAGAAACCGATGGATGTTGTCGACTGAAATTTAATTTGATAAATGAGATGTTTGTTTTCTATTAATAAAATTTAATTTAATCGAAAAAATCCATCGGTTTCTTACTAAACTTCAACCATATCCGAAGATCCTGCATACTTATCTCTTTTGTTGACTGTACACGAAAATTAATAGTGCAATTTATAACAACAAACTAATTTGGCGGTCTAATAAATTGTTCACAATTTGACAGGCTCGCAATATAAAAAATAAATAGTTCGGACTTTTCTCATAACGAATATTCTTTGGAGCAAAAAATGTAAAATATTATTATGAAGGAGAATAGCTCTCGTACCCAGCTGCTTTCCTAATTCATTTATGAGACCTATATAATTATTATAGAACACGACGAAGAATTTTATAAGCACTAAAAAAATCTGATGAGCTGGACTCCTAAAGGACGTCGTCGTCGAAGGACGTCGGGGTCGTTTACCCAGTTACTGGGTAATACGATACCCCTTGGTAAGACGTTGTCAGACTTTCGGGCTTCTGACTACCCGTAACGACTGTCAAAGATCCACGAATGACAGCCGGGACCAACGGCTTTTTAACGTGCTTTCCGAAGCACGGAGGGGTCTCGGTATGTAAAGATGGTCAGCCATTCAGACCAACCGCGGCTAGCGTAGCTTAACGTGATTGATCGACCTGTGCGGCTGTTATTATTTAGCCAACTATTTTCTCATTTAATTAAGGGGGAAAGAAAGTAGTTTAGTTAGGATACTTTTAATAACAGTAGGTAGGTATTCCTGTAGTCATGTACCAATAATAATATGTCTTTTTTCTTTGTCTGCTCCAATGACTGTCGATCGATGCATAGTCACAAATATCTGCAGCAGCGTGCGGTGAATGTGGAACACAGAACTAATCTATGTGACACAGACTACGGAAACTTTAGAGAAGTACCACGAAATAATATACCGTTCAAGGCCTTTTTTAAACTTTACAATGCCTCGTGAAGTAGGCTGTTATTCGTAGATCTTTGTGAGTCGTTACGGGTAGTCACAAGCCTATTAAGTTAACCAGTCTTACCAAGGGGTATCGTGTTTACCAGTAACTGGGTTGTGGAGGTCAGATAGGCAGTCCCTCCATGTAAAATACTGGTACTCAGCTGCATACGGTTAGAGTGGAAGCCGACCCCAACAAATGGAAAAGGGTAGGCATCTACATACCTAGCAAACAATCTCGTTTGTCTCTAGTAATAAAGACTATATTAATTTTATCAAGTGTTCGTAGCTCTCTTGGGAGTACGTGAAATTTGAAAGGTTTATAATAATAATAATCAAATCATCAAAATAATTTATTTATCCAGATCACAGAATCCAATTTGTTAGTAAATTACATACACATCCTAAATACTAATGTCAGTACTTTCATTTGGAAAATTTTGGTAATAATTACTAATAATGTCATAACAATAATTAATAACGTCAAAATCACCATTAATTATGTCAAAATCATTACTAATACAATAATACTAATAATTATAAAACACCCTTATATAAGAGAGCACTAATAAATAACCCCTACTGAATAGTGGCGCCCATTCCCTTGTTCATAAACTAAACCAAATTTAAGTTCAGTGCATCTTTTTCTTTCTATTTCATTAAGAAAAGGATAGAAGATAAATTAGTTTAGTCCTGTCAAATTAGTCAGCGCCTGACGTAAATTGTATTTTTAGTAGCCAATTTTTTAATCACGTCTAAACTTGTCTATGGAGTATCTTTTTTGCCCAACAACTCCATAGACCTGATTGAGTGGATGTTTAGTCTCAGAAGTTATTTTGATAGGTTCTTTGTGTTATTGTTGTAATAAGTTACGATGGGACTGTCCTGTAAAAATCCCTAAATTAAATAAAGAAAAAAAAAGATACTCCTTAGACAAGTTTAGACGTGATTAAAAAATTGGCTACTAAAAATACGTCAATTTACGTTAGGCGCTGACTAATTTGACAGGACTAAACTAACATAATAGTGGATAACGTCGTGAGTAGTGTATTTGTTAATTCTATTAGTTTAGTACTCCAATCATGTGTAATATTTAATATACTACTGTTTGTTGTCCCTAATAAATAAATAAATAAACATTTATCCTCTGTACTTTTCATAATGAAATACCTAGAAAGAAAAAGATGCACTGAACTTATATTTAGTTTAGTTTGTGAACAATCCCTTGTTCATCCCCGATTCCCATCAGCGCCCGTGTCTGTTTAGACATAGGTGGGCGGATCTCCTCAAAACAATATTCTTGACAAAAATAATTAAGATTTTATAAACCTCGCGGCAGAGCTTCTATTTAAGGCCAGATGTATAGATATATCAAATATAAAGTATGTGGTAATGAAGGCACCCCAAGCAGTCCATTAATTTTGGATATTTTTCAAAATCATTAAAAAACGTTGTTGCTGATAATGTCACATTGTGAGAATAATGACGTTATTGTAAAAAATAATGACGCAATGTTGCCGACAATGAGTTGAATAAGTATTATAAATATGGAGATGAATTTACATCTGACTTAAATACTATTTTGGGTATTATTTTGTTATGATATTATGATATGGACAAGGAAAATAAAATGCAATATTATAATAAAATAATATTTTTTGACAAAACATTTAAATTAACATTTAACAAAAACAGCTTCTTTTAGCCTTCTTATAAGGCCCATTGTGAGCGACCACGTTTCAGTGCCATAAGTCATCACTGGCAACACGCACTGGTCAAAGACTTTCGTCTTGAGACACTGCGGTGAGACGAGAAGATATTGCGTAGCTTCCCGAACGCTGCCCAGCCGAGTCGGACTCGACGATTGACCTCTTTCTCGAAGTTAGACCTACCTAACTGGACAGTTTGTCCCAGGTAAACATACACGACTTCAAGTGTAGCGTCTCCGATCTTTATGAGAGTGGGTGTTACATGGGCATTTGACATGACCTTCGTTTTGTCCATGTTCATTTTAAGACCCACTCTTTCGGAGACTCTACTGAGGTCATCGAGCATTGTACTGACTCTGAGGTCCTCCATAGTCTCAGCCATGACTACGATATCGTCGGCAAACCGAAGGTGCGTTATGTACTCGCCATTGATGTTAATGCCAGCCCCTTTCCAGTCCAGAACCTTAAAGACGTCCTCCAGTGCAGCGGTGAACAGTTTCGGAGAAATAACGTCTCCCTGTCTCACACCTCGCTGCAGAGGGATAGGTTTCGAGGTCTGATCCTGGAGTCGGACTGACATAGTGGCGTTTTCGTACAGACACTTCAGCACCTCGATATACCGATAGTCGATCTGGCACCGTTGAAGAGACTGCAGTACAGCCCATGTCTCGATCGAATCAAAGGCTTTCTCGTAGTTCACAAACGCTAAGCAGAGAGGCAGGTTATACTTTTCGGTCTTTTGTATAACCTGTCGTAGCGTATGTTTGTGGTCTACGGTGCTAAAGCCTTTCCGCAAGTTGTCAAACCTGCGCGCGAGACGGTTCGTGATGACTCTCGAAAACAGCTTGTAGACATGGCTCAGAAGTAAGATGGGCCTATTATTCTTAAGAAGGGCATTGTTGCCCTTCATAAAGAAAAGTATCACCACACCTCTGTTCCATGCGTGTGCAGGTGTTCTACCCTCGAGTATGACCGAACCAAACAGCTTCTGAAGGGCCTTCAGAACGGGTTTTCCGCCGGCCTTCAGCAGCTCGGCCGTAATTCCGTCATCACCCGGCGCCTTGTTGTTTTTGAGCTGCTTCAGAGCCATCCTAATCTCGTACAGGCTGACGTCCGAAATGTCTTCGCTATAGTGTCGGGTCAATCTAGCTCTTGGGTCGTTCGTAACTGGGTTACTTGTTGACGTCTATAACTGTCCATAGAATCTCTCGATCTCTCTCAACAGCTCAGGTTTGGAGGATACGATCCTGCCATCATCGGTCTTCAGTTTAGTAAGCTGGCTCTGTCCAATAGACAGATGTATAGCAAAGACCTTGGAGCCTTTATTTCGCTCTATCGCGTCCTTAATACGGTCTGTATTATAGCGGCGAAGATCGCTTTTCAAGGACTTAGAGATCCGTCTATTGAGTTGCCGGTAATTTAGCGCATCATCTGAAGACTGCAGGATCATCTCGCGCCTCTCCTTCATGAGCCGTAAAGTCGGATCAGAGAGCTTCTTTTCTAAATTCGTACGACGGGTCTTGAAGATCTTAGACCCGACCGTATGGACAGTTTCCACGAACCCATCGTTATAATCGTCCACGGAGCTCCCTAGGCATTCGAAACGATTCTGAAGTTCGAGCTGAAAGCTCTCGGGGTTTTGGACCTGAATAGGTGCTGGGCGGAGCATAGACTTCATCAGTCGAGATCTTTCCAGCTTGATATTTAAGTTCAATGTGCCTCTTACCATGCGGTGATCGCGTCCGGTTTTCACCGCGTTGATCACAGAGACATCATTGAAGATTTTCTTCTTCGTCGACATAATGAAGTCAATCTCATTTTTAGTTGCACCATCCGGGCTCTGCCAGGTCCACTTTCTGTGCTCACGTTTTCTGAAGAAGGAAAACTCCAAATTGCCCCACTCGCAGCTCATTTTCGCGTTAAAGTCCCCCATGACAACGGTAAAGTGAGTTTTAGAGCCATGCATGGCTCTGAAAATATCCTCATACATGGTCTCTACCTCATCGTCGGGGTGTGACGACGTCGGGGCGTAAACCTGTACGACCTTCAACGAATACCTTTCGGATATTCTGAGTATGAGGTACGCCACCCTGGTCGACACACTCTCGATCTTCACCACATTGCTCACAAGGGACTTATGGACGATAAACCCGACACCACCTTGGGACTGCTGGTTACCCTCCCGGAAATAGAGCAAGTTTCCGGATTTGAGACTTATCAAGTCTTCCCCTCTCTTCGGACTTCAGATAACCCCACTATACTCCACTGTAACCTGCTCAATTCTTCCTCTTGCCAGGTCCAGTTTTCGGTGATTGTGGTAGCCGGATCTCTTCCGGGGATTCTTAGCACCCCTTGCCTCACCGTGGCCTTGGCCGCTACCGTAGCCAAGGGTAGGCGGGCCGCCGGGTACTAGGGGCCAAGAGTTTATTGTGCTTGTCATTCTTGCGGGGGGGGGGGGGGGGGGGTTGCCATAATCGCCACGCTTGGCAGGTGGGTTGGCGACCGCAGTATGGTATGGTGGTGGAATGTATAGAGAACGCTGCTGCCCATTCCCCGGTACGACCCTTAGTCGCCTTTTACGACACTCACGGGAAGCATGGGGTGGTGCTATTCTTTAAGTCCGGCACCACACAGACCAATCCTTTACGTACTGCTACTGGTACATATTTTGTATCTGCTCCGGACTGTTACCGTCTAGTTCAATTTGAACACTTTCGTATCTAAACTCATTGTTTATATTGTAGCTACGATATAATTTCAAATTTTGCTGGTCTTCACAGAGTGCCTTACACAGACCACCTTGATATGTTGCAATTATAAATGCGAAATCTTCTAAAATATTGGTGAACTGATTAACGTTCACATTCTATTCATGTGTATTACAAAGACATAATACCTATGTCAGCTTCATTTTTCGGCTAAAATGACAATAAATTTCAAATAAACGATAAGCAAACAAAAAAAAAAAAAAAAACCTCGAAACGAACAATAGCACCATGCAGACAGATAAAATAAATAAAATAACGCAATTAACCGTACATTCATTATAAATTTGTTAAAAAATAAAAGAAAAAGTGTATTTTTCCGAATTTGCCAAAAAAATATGTTATTGTACCAAGCTTTATGCCGAAATTAACGGAAACCAACAAAAGCACGATATATCTAACTATTAGGTCGAATACTAAAATCATTATCGGTAACAACCGTCATTGCTCAATCAAGACAATATCATTTTTAGCAACACGTGTCATTGTCGTCTCATGCGACGTTGCTGAAAATGATGTTGCCAATAATGACGAATTCTAGAAAGTTCACCATTTTACAAAATAATTAGGTATATTCGTCGGAGAGAGTGCCACATGCAGTATTAGTTTCACGCATACTTCAACTTTGTTACATAAAAACACTTCATTATGAAGAAATAATTGAGATACAGTCAAAAATAAGAATGACGATTGTGATGACAAACTTTGGAGAATCAAAATGAAATACTTCCTGCTCAAATCACGCGACGTCCTTACACTCCAAAGCGTGTCAGCCGACTGAGGCGTGGGGTGAAGCGTCGCTTAAACATCATTTGACTATTCGGTCGCGTTTCGTTATAAGTAAAAAAATTACACACAACATTGTTGCCGATAATGACGCTTATTTTTTGAACATTGTTTGATTACATTTTAAAGTAACTTTTAATAAAGTTTTCTAACATTATTGTAATGAAAAACGTTCTTTATTTATCTAAGTTTAATATTTATTCACACAATGTATCACATTCAATACACTGAATTTTTTATGTCACGAAATGTTGGAAACTATACCCAGGCGACACGCCAAATATTGCCGATTTTTAAAGTAATATTTGAATATCTTTATTTTGTGTGATTTAAAGCTCAAAATGGCTCCGATAGCATCTTTATAATTTATTTAAGTAATGGAATAAAAATGTTTGACTTTGAAATTCTTTAGTATTGATGAGTATTGTAGCGAGACATAAATTTTGGCCCTCTGAAATATTCACCCAGGTACATTTTTGACGTTTAAACGCTGTCTCTTAACTTTAAGCAACCTTTCTAAATAAGAGAGTCACTGTACTTATAATTTTTATACATTAAAATCGAAAGGTGTATTAAAAAAAATGGTAATGTGGCCCAAGACACAGGTCGTGCCTAGTTTGGAACCAACGGTGCCTCCATTTTGTAATTTTGAATTATGTAATAAACGATTTTTACTTAACATACTTCAGAGAGCAGTGGTCGCCCAGAAGTTACAGCCGTGACTTACGAGTTGTAGGTCGTAGGTTCGAACCCAGACAGGCGCTTTACTTTGTGTAAATTATTTCATCACCACTGCTGACAAAACGGTGAAAGAAAACATCGTGAGGAAACCGGCATGTCCTAGAACCAAATATTCGAAGATATGTGACATCTGCCAACCCGGACTGGACCCACGTGGTGGATTACGGCCCACTACCTCTCACCGAGAGGAGGCCAGTGTCCCAGCAGTGTGAACATTATAGGCTGATTATGATGACTTTACTTACTTTAGAATCTAAAAAAAGATCTGTTAGCTTTGAAAACAGGAACATAAAATAATATGACGCTTCAAGGGGATAATCAGATGATTATAGTGTATACCAGTTACGCTCAAAAAATAGATTTACTTAATTCTGTCTCATTAGTCAAGCTTCGATAGTTTAAATTATAACAGTTTATTGGGTAAGTCTGTATCTCCGTGATGAGTATTATTGTAACAATACCAAGAAATATTAATTGACTTCAATATAACTTAGTGTGTATATAGAGGTATGAGGAACAGGGCGTAAAGTTCACTCAACTCTATAGAAAAGGGAGGATCCTCCGACCAGACGGGTGTTGTGTCTGGCGGGCAACTGCCCAATGATTCATGTCGGGTTGTTGTATGTATGCTAATTGCGCGGTAAATTCTGCTTGCGAGATGCAGGATTTTGCGTGACGTCAGTATGACGCGTTGTTCGCATGTGGCGTTGTAGATACCGCTGCATGCATACCTAAGATATGTTGAAGTTAATTAATATTTCTTGGTATAGTTGGCGTCGACGACGAGTCGCTCGTGTGTGTGGACACTTAGAAGAGGCCCACACAAAGAATCCACAAAGTATTTGTAGCCTGTGATAGTTTGAATTCATTAATTGATTGGAATTGACGAAGGTACTAGAATTTCTGATTCCCGAACAACTACTTAAAAGTCATCACAGGTAGAGGTACCTAATTATCCAAACTACCCACATTCTAACTTTGTTTGACAGTTTCATCGAATGTGGCCCGTGTTCTAAGTCATGCATGGAATTGGTAGCCATCTTTGTTTAACGAAAAGTCCGGAAATTACTAATTAGCTTTCAGGAATATAATTAATTCCTAAGAACATTTTCGAAATAACTTATTAAACAGAGTCTCTGTTTCTTTGGAAAATTTAAAATCGGTCTAATTTGGCTATAACACGATTTTTCGAAAATGTCCTTAAATAACTTTTTAGACCTTATCCTGTATGCGTACGAAGTTTCATTAAAATCGGTTCATTAATTTTGAAAAATAAGGACTTCAAATTTTTTATGAAATGCCGTACGTCGTAAACGCTCCCCATAAGCTAAAACCTTACTAAAATTCAAAAAAAGTATTCGACCAGAAAAAAAAGAAAAGTAAACAAAAACCGATCGTTCTATCTATTCAAAATTCTGCAACCCCTTTATGAAAGCACCGGTACCTATACAAAAGTTAGTCTTCCCATTGTTCTCTTCGACTGTGCCAGAAGGTTTTTATGGAAACCATTCACAAAAGAACTGAAATACTGCGACCCGTTTTTATTTAACAAGGTGACCGTGGTTCAGTTTGTCTGAGGGTGCTAATTATTATGAACTGCCGCGAGAATATGGATGGTTTATTTTTGTGTAGTAAGGGTGAATTCACTTTGGTCTGCGGGCGGAGAGTAATTGGTCACCGTCCGATCAGGACCAGGCCGGTGCCGGACGGCGCGTACGTGTTCCACGCGCGCCTCAAAGAGATGTCAGCAGCAGAGAAGGGGGCGAAGCCTGCCGGGTCAGCTATGATTTCCCAACCAAAAAAAAAACCCACCCCGTCGCATCGATTCGCCTGCTTGCATTATTTCTTCGTTTTCGCTTAACATTCTTTTTGACTTTTTTTCTATTTGCTCGGCCCCGAAGGTGCGATAACGTGATGGTCAGTAGCCTATAGCCTTTCTCAAGAATTGGACTATCTAATGCAAAAATATGTTTAAAAATTCGGCTGGTAGTTCCAGAGAATTATTAAAATAAATCTATTAAATCAAGATAAACCTTAAATAATATTAGGGAATTAAAAATGAAAGGGGGTTAAGTATTGAAGAATTTATTATAAAAGAGATAACATTATCTGTGTCTGGGTGTAATTTATCTATATATGTATGTATTTAGAAATATATAAGTATGTTTATCAGTTGTCTAGTACTCATAACACAAGCTCTGCTTAGCTTGAGACTAGACGGCGTTGTGTGATAGTTGTGGAATATTATTATTATTATTATTTATTTCAAAGTTTTTTTATGATAATTATTTTATTAGCGCATCCAAACAAACAAATTCTTCAGATTTATTTTATTAGTATAGATACTCGTAGATAAGAACATAAATAAATTCATAAATCATTATAATCCGCCATGGACACAGAATACTTAAACGATCGTCATGAATAATATGTGAAGCCGGGAGAGGATTAGAGTTCAAGGCATTTTACCTCGAACTTTGACATGAGGGGTAGATAGATGTCTCCACACATACATCATATACCTATAGGTAATCCTAATGGAATTCCATTAAAACATATGAACAAACTAGCTTCTGCCCGCGACTTCGTCCGCGTGAAATTTCTAGTACCCCCACCCCGTCGCGTCGCAACACTTCGTATTCGCTTACCGTTCACTCTGAGTTTTTTTCTTTTTGCTCGGCTCCTAAGGGTCATAGCGTGATGTTAAATAGCCTATAGCCTTCCTCAAGAATTGGGCTATCAAATGCAAAAAGAATTCAAATCTGACCGGTAGTTAAAGAGATTATCGCGTTCAAACAAACAAACTCTTCAGCCTTATTATTAGTATAGATAAAAAACTCTATGGCCCATAACTCCTTAATAGGTACCAACTCTTAACATCTTACACACGTGATAACTTTTAAACGAAATATCCGATTGAGATGAAACAAAAAGTATTTTACTTCTTCATAAATACTCTTGATAACATAATGCTTAATTTCGATAAAGATTAATATTACGATACATATTTAACGTAGTTTTTTTTTCTTCAGACGATTTAATAATTATTTTGAACACAAAATCGGTTATTGTGATTAAACCATGATAGCTAGACATATGTTCTCGCGGACTTTTTTGTAGGTGTTAATGGGCTCTACAAACCCGTAGTACATTATTTTGTTCTATTGTCAATAGTTTTTGCAGCGCACGCAGAAATAGGTTTTCGATTTTACACCTTGTGTTACAAAATAGCAATTTTATTACGGATCCCTAATTTTGAAGAAAAAAAATATAGCCTATAGCCTTCCTCGATAAATGGACTACCCAACACTAAAATAATCATTCAAATCGGACCAGTAGTTCCAGAGATTAGCGCGTTCAAACAAACAAACAAACAAACAAACTCTGCAGCTTTATAATATTAGTATAGATTTATAATATTAGTATAGATTAGTATAGATTTGAACACAGCGCTCAGTACGTGTAACCAAAGATATCCAAGCAAAAAAAACACTGATTAAAGTGATTTTATTTTGACCTAAAATAATAAATTGCCGGCACATTTAGTGTATTTGTTTCGTTAGCTGATTATTTTTCTTGTATCTATGCATTCCACCGTCCTTATTTTGGTGGTCTGAATGATTTCTAAAAGTGTGTCCATTGTCTATTTTAATGGGACCTTATTTTATATACAGAACTAGCTTCCGCCCGCGACTTCGTCCGCGTGAAATTTCACCCTCCCCCCATTCACCCTCATATGGGTGGAATTTCTAAAAATCCTTTCTTAGCGGATGCCTACGTCATAACATCTACCTGCATGCCAAATTTCAGCCCGATCCCTCCAGTGGTTGGGGCTGTGCGTTGATAGATCACTATGTCAGTCAGTCACCTTTGAGTTTTATTTATTTATAGAAGTCACACCTTCTTCCCATGAGGTTAGGCAGAAACTATAGAACGCCACCTACTACGATTCTTAGCCATCCTCATCCATCGCCATCTATTATGCGCACAGCCAAAGTGAGGAACTCTCTGTGTTCCCTCCCACATTTAACCCTTCCTTTAAAGCATGAGTGAACAGGCATCTTCTGGGCACGCTCATTTCATCATAGACCTCATCTATCGCTTACCATCAGGCGTGATCGGGGTCAAGAGCACGCCCATTTCATCATTTCAGCCGAAAGACGTCCACTGCTGGACATAGGCCTCCCCCAAGCACTTCCACTTCGACCGGTTCTGTGCTTCTCGCATCCAACGGGTTCCTGCGGCCTTCACAAGGTCGTCGGTTCACCTTGTGGGAGGCCTTCCAACGCTACGTCTTCCGGTACGTGGTCGCCACTCCAGAACCTTTCGGCCCCATCGGCCATCTGTTCTGCGAGCAATGTGCCCTGCCCACTGCCACTTAAGTTTGGCAATTCTTCGGGCTATGTCGGTTACCTTGGTTCTCCTGCGGATCTCCTCATTCCTGATTCGATCAGGCCCATTTAGTAATAAATAAAAAGGTTCTTAATTTTTCACCTTTTCACTGGGGCCTCTATACTAATACAGTTTAGGTAAACTACCTCAGAATAATAAATTCAAATGAATATGTAACAATAGTGCAAGCGTGGGTCTAAAGGTCGACGCGGTCATTACAAAATGTCGCTACCGTAACGCCTACGAATCGCAAATAGCCATTGAGTGCGCTGAATTTTCATAGCTTTTAAACCAAACCATGAATAACAATGGTACGACTATCGCGTTGCTCTAGTAGCGAATGCTGAATGTCAGACTTGGGTGTGAATCCCGGATATAGGCACCTGTTCCATCACCGGCGATTTAGAGGGGGAATTAATCAAAATTGCCTATCCTTTTGATTTCTCATGAAATTGATAAGACTTAGAACACACTAATATTATAAAGTCGAAAGTTAGTGAGTGTGTGTGTAAACGGATTAACATATTGGCTACTTTTTATCCCGATATTCCCACGGGATAGGGGGACACGGGAGTAATAAATAAAAACACACTAGACTACTTGTACACAGCGTTCATAGTTATTTATGAACATTGAATAGAGCCCTTTCATCTGATTATTTTGCGTAAACTTACTATAGAATATTCAAATATGTAATTATACGCTGGCAGGAAGGGGTTATGTTTGGTTTATATCGTCTTTGATGAAAGGAGTAGAAACGAGCAGCGAGTACGTGACAGGGACGTGCAATCACTTGCTGGTACTATATATACCAAGTGTGAGACTCCCAAAGAGTGTTCTGCTGAGCAAGTACTTGTTAGGGTTCCGTACCAAAATGGTAAAACGGAACCCTTATGGCGAGACTGTCTGTCTGTCACAGCTGGATATCTCAAATCTCAAGAACTGCTAATGCTATCAACTTGGGAATAGTTTTAGATGATGTTTGCCCAACTATTTTGTAAATAAGGAAGAAATAAAAATATATGTATATTTTTTGCAACAGGGACTGAATGGTAAGCTACGTTTGCCGCAGTTGTCCGTGGATGCCGTGGTCCGTGGATGCCGTGGTCCGAGGACGCCGTGGTCCGTGGATAAGAGCCTCGCGGATCGATCCATCAGGTTACTGTTGGCTCGATCCGTGAGTCTGTTATTACTTAGCAATGGGCCCCTAACATACTAAATGTGTGGGTGTAATATAAACCTCTACCTACACTATTGGGTGAGGTTACACAGGTGTCATGTTTTATTAATTTTAGTGAGAATTTGGGTATTCAAATGACAGTGTTGATACAATTAACATCTTCACATTAGGAATCATAACTTTAATGATATATAACATCAAGCAAAAGCATATTTTGTTATTAGGATCATCACGTTGATGTTTAAAGGTAAATGGGCACATTAGGCGGGGGTTCGCTAGTCCTTTGTATGCAAGACATGTTTTACTACAAATAAATGTCTTTTTTATATACATATTATTTTATAAATCACAAATAACGAAGATATTTTTCACTAGCTTCCGCCCGCGGCTTCGCCCGCGAGGTATGTCGATAAAAACTATCCTATGTCCTTCTCCGGGATGCAATCTGTCTCTCTGCCAAATTTGATCGAAATCTGTTCAGTGGTTTAAGCGTGAAAAGGTAACATACAGACAGACAGAGTTACTTTCGAATTTAAGTATAATATTAGTATGGATTATTTACCTCTTGGCTTTTATTGTAATTAGAATATTACAAAAAAATATAGTTCGACCGTCACGACACCTTTGTTACCAACTGTCATGACGGTCAAAATATTCCACTATTTTCGGTAAAGCCAATGAATTCAAATATATATGCCAATGGGTATAGCTCTCATTTGTCAAGTGTCATCCGATAAGGAATTTCGTTCCAAAAACATTTCCATCTTCGACAAAGCAATCTTTAAATGTTGTATTTAGGAATGAAAGGTCTCTCTAAGTATCTACTTAGGTAACTGTGAATCTTAAGTCGCAGTTAGTTTTTATGGTAGAATTCTGGGTTACGAGCTTGAGAGCATTTAAAAGCGCACAGTTGTATAATTGTATGAAAGTTCCGCATTGGCTATTTTGTATATTAAGAATGGCAAAAACTTGAAAACAGTGACTTCAACATCTAAAAAGAACGTTCAGTACCCTCCGTCTGGGGCGGTTGGGTTAGGTTAGAAGCTTTGTTTAAAGAGTTAGCAGAAATACTACATAATATAATTTTACCTTGTCATAAACAAAGAGAAACATGGAATGTGGACCACTCGCCATCAACATTGCAAGTAGTTTGGGAAAAACTTTTCCTTTTTATACTATGTATATAGAGACCAGAGAGATGCAATTTTTTTTTTAAATTGAAAACTTCTTTTGGCGCGTTGGGCATTGCCACTGTTACCGTAAGCGGCACCGCGCGTGTTTTGTTTATGACGATTCAAAAAATACCCGCTTCGGATGTGTTCGGCTGTCCTCGGGATGTATATTGTTTTCACTTCTGTCGGCACTCCCGGAGTGCCATTGTTTTTTTTGCTTACTTTTCCTTAGCAATAATTGTAATTTATCTACTGTCTAGAATCATAATCAATCAATCAGTTAAGTTTCCGTTCACGTACAGTCACGAGCACTAATATGTCAACACTTGGCAACATTCAATTGCGATTTTTTCGTGAAATAACGAATGCAACGTTGAAATACGACACTTT